>OX387218.1:17577244-18858910 GCA_947561695.1 Tyria jacobaeae | reverse complement strand
ATGCAGGACTGAAACATGAGGCTGGCTTTACTATTGTCAAATCATTGCCTTTAGGATACTAAACTGAACTAAAAATCGCTAAGTGTTTCTGAACGACTATTTCCACATTAAGGCGGCGAATTTCATTTTAAATTATTTCACTTTTTATAATTCATTTTGGACATAAGGCGTATTATGACCCCGTATTTAGTTTTGAGCTAACAAACATTAACTAATTGAGAACCTTCTCTTGCTTTGGAGTCAGTTTAATATACATTTTAAACATACCTAGAGGGTCTCACAACCAAAATATGTTTGGTTGGGAAGTTATGGCCGAGCATGCGAGCTGTGTTCTCCAAGTTCCACTTCAGATAGTTCCGGTTATCACGGTGAGCTTGCATCACTTCCGGATAGTCCTAAGAATAAGTAATATATCAAAGTTGAAATAACTATAAGATGGTACATCAAAAGACAAAGAATGAGGTTGTAAAGGTTGCGTGAGACATGTGTCAAAGCTACAGGAAATTGCGAAATTAATTGTACAATGGTGAAACAAGAAAAAAAAGGAAAATTTGAAATAACAATAATTAATCGGGTCTAGGTACAATAACATCTCACACACGGCCTACTTATACCAAACGAAGCTACCTAAAGCTGGTAGTATTATAGCAACCAGACAGCTAATAAATATACTATTATATTTCTCAATAGATACATAGTATAGATAAATTACACCCAGACATACAAATAATTATGTAATGATGATCTGGACCATGCTCATTACACAATTGATTTGTCCTTGGTTGGAATCAACCCACATCCTGCGCCTTGGCAGTAAATATCACTAACCACTAAACCAAGAGACCAAACAATAATAAGATAATACATGTGTACCAATTTTTTTTTGTGTATTTGTATTTATAACTTAAAGGTTTAGATTCACAATTAGATTCGGTAGGAGGTTCGCTGCAATATGTTTTCAAGAATATTTAGAACGTTTAGGAAAGGGCGTCTTTCGCAAATAGTATGCTGCTCATGTGCATGTTTGCAATTCTAACCTAAGTTGAGATGGGTCTCAGGTCCCGATGCAGAGTTTGAAAAACATAAGACTGAACATGTTTAGTTTAGATTCATCTAATACTTATACTGATGACCACAAGATCGGTGCACAACGTTGGTGCTTCTACTCTGTACCTACTTATATATAATCGAAAATGATTACAGGTGACAAAAACACCCACGTGTTACTATTACCTGTACATCTCCTCCAAAAAATACGAGAGTCTGCGGCCCGAATGGGGAGGCGCGGGTGGCTGGCTGGAACAGTGTGTCATTGAGCCGCCCTTCATGTCCCGCCACACGCCGCAGCCGCAGCGGCAACATCATTCGCGACAGACCGCCTATTGTTGACACTCCACTGCAGATAAAATTTGACATCTTGTATTTCAGAAGGAATAACTATTAAACTTAAATTATGATTGACATAAGATATTTTTTATGAGGGGGACAGACGAACAGACGGGGCACCAGTGTGGTGTTGGTGTTGACAACCGCCGCCCATTGTCTTCTGCAACTCAAGAGTGCAGGTGGTGAGAGGAAGGGAAAAGAGAAGAGAGATGCGTGTCTGATATGCTCTTTCTGCAAGGTCGCGGTATAACCCCGTTGGAACTAAACCATTCGTGCCTAAGAGGGGGAGTAGGGCCACCGGGAACCTTACTAATGTTGGTAAATGCAACGCAAATGTTGCTTCACAACCGTTTTTCTGTAAGACCCTGGTACCACACTGGTCGAGCCGGCCCAGTCGTGTCTATGCATGGAACTACAATTGTAAAAAAAACTAGGGCTAGAATTATTTCCGATTGTCATTGTTATGTAGTGTCACATACACTGTTATAAGGGGTATATAATAGTATAACATAAAGTATTGACAACTTGTGCAAAGAACGGTAAGAAAAATTTAGAATTTAGAAGTCTTAAAAATGGAGGAGACACAGAAACAACCCAACACCTTATACCTGCTTCCTGCTTGCACATTTTTTTTTATGATGACACAATAATGGTGAATATCTCTTATTTTCTCTCTTATTTTTTTATTGGATAGGAAACAAAGATCAGAATTCTTCATATTGTTCATGATTAAACAATGAAATTAGAAAATAATGTAACTTTATGTTTTGTTAAATTCTACTATTTTTTTTAATATACAACACTTAATATTTTTTTTACTCAATATTGTAATTACTACATCTTATATTATTTTAGCATTGTATTTTAGCCCTGGCTGGAGATAGTGTTTATGGCTGCGACACAGTTTCTAACTAATGCAGACATTCCCACACATATGGTTAATGTACTATTGTCTTGGTTTCCAATAAATAAAGTAAGTTCAAAAAAAATTAAGACAATTAATAACTGAAATGCATTTATTTCTTCAACAATGTAATGTTACAATCCAGTCACTACAATAAAGAAGGCACTATTTACTGAAACATTAAAGATTATAGTGTTAATTATTGTACTATAATGTCATTTAGCACTTCTGCTCTGCTTCTGATGATAATATTTTGTGTCATTCATGCACACTGTAATCTTTAATGTGATGTCATCAAGGCAGTTCTTCAAATCTTCCTTCAACTCTCTCACTTTAACCTGTACATCTTCACACATGAGATTATAACACATAGCTACAAGCCCCATACCCAGGAGTACATAAATAAAATTTATAACAAGCTTGACATGGGAACCATCAGCTGAATCTGCTATATTTGCACCTGGAACAAAGTCTCCAAATCCAATCTTACACAAACTTATTACACAAAAGTATGTAGAATCTAAATAGTTCCAATCCTCCCAAGCTCCAAACATTATTGTTCCAGTCAAGATATAGAAAGATATGACCCACAAACATGCTGTAGATGGAACAGTAATCTTCTTCTTAATAGGTTGTATTCCTCCATCTTCAACCAATGTATCATCTCGCCTGCTACATTCATGGGCAGTAATATATAACCACTTGAAAGTCTTTGCCAAAACTTTGCCCATATTACAAAAATACAAAATATATATTGGTATACCAAAACATGCATAGGCTATAGTGCTGATTTTGCCCCACACAGTCTTAGGCACGACATTACCATATCCTATCATGGTGAACACTGACAAGGAATACATAAGTGCAGCAGGGAATGACCAAATATCTTCAGCTGATCTGCCATTGTAGCCGGTATGTATAGCAGCAGTAATATTGTTTTGAAATAATTTTAAAACTTCATTCACTTTTAACACCCATACTGTCTCATTAAACACATTTACATTAACAGTGATGTTCCACAATGCCTCCGCACAATTTTGCCTTAGTCTCCTTACTTCTTCTAGCTGTTCATCTGGGTTGTCTTTCTCTATGTGCATGAAGCCCGCGGCACCCAGGATGGCGTAACAAACAACGAGAGCGCCGACACCCACTTGTGTAAACATAAATGCAATAAATTTTCTAAAACAGTCTTTTATTTTCTCCCTTGGATCACTGCCTAGCGTTGATGATGAATCCCTGCTCCTCAAGGAGCCATGGAAACTCGCGCTCATGGGGTGTTGTCGATCCATAACAATTTATCCGATGTTTGTTAAAACGGAGAGTGGAGTCACGCCGGCGTTAACTATTTCGAGAATACTGTTGGCATTCCGCCAACATACTAGTTTGACATGGATTACAAAACATTACCGTGCAAGTACTTTGTATACTAAGAAATAAACAAATTTACTTATTTAATGCAACTATAGGTTTACACCTAGGAAGCCTTAGGGTAGAAAATATATTTATTTATAAAAAATATTTACCTGCACAATGAACACACGTCAAGAATCAAAAAATAACAAAACATAATACTTGCCAATTATGTTACTCAAAAGAAGTCTACTAAATAATGTAAACACATGAAACTTACAATCACTGATGCAAATTAAGATTTGCATTTCAGTTTATTAATCAGTTGTGTACACCTTTATTTTTATATTCAGCATAAATGTGCACAACCACAGCACTCGAATAAAAGTTCTTTAAACACTGTAGAACTTGATATAAATAGTTTAACAAATATTTATCACAATTTTATGCAGCAAGATAATAATACACAATTTCAATTTGATATCCATTAAATTGTCATATAAAAATTGACAATATTCACTGGACTGGCTATGCCATACAAACAACAGAATAAAACTTCAATACTACAATTAACAATCTCATTCAGGAAAAATCGACTACATACATTTTCATTTTTGATGTGCGGATTAGATAAAGTATGAGAAGTCATAATAAAAAATAGTTTATTGTATTATATTTTCTATGTTTTTTATATACAATAAAGTAAGGTGCACAGCTATACTGAACATTACTGAAGAACCTCACTATTCATTGATTTTTAGTAGTCTGTTGCACGTAGTTTGTTCCAGTGTTTGAAATTCAATATCTTTAGCACCAATTAGTGATTTTTGATTCACCATGATGCTAAAGAGCAAAAATAGTTAGAGTAGAGGAACGTGTAGATAATCAAAATCCACACGTTTCCTGGCGTTGTTTGTTATCCGGCGTTGCGATTTTATTAAAATTTATCATTTATTTCTGCTGTTACAAAATAAAATGTAGTGTGGGGCTATAGTCCAATGCACATTTATTACTTTATATCAAAATTTGTGAGTTTTACATGTTAATTTCATTGTTAAAGAAGTTGTGCGATTCTTTGTACTAATGGCTGAACAACCTACAATTTATCAGTGACGGGGGACGCGGAGTAACAGTAAGTATGAAACTGATTTATTTGGTTTATTCGCATTTATATCAAACTTAATAAAAGAAGTTATTTACCTTGAAAATAAGCCAAGGTCGAACCTATACCTTACGCCTCCCTTTTTTTCAGGCAAAATACAGTTTAAACATGTAGCCGAAAATAAATTACAGTACAGTACGATGTTTGCAATAGCAGCGTTCATAACAAGCATTTGACACAGATGTAAACTTATAGATGGATCATACTTAGAACAGGTAGTGATGGAGTCACCAATTCAGTTAAACGAGATCGGCGGGGAGTGGTTGGTAGAGTTAGAGCAGCTGATCGCTGGCTGCCCCAAGCCGACCGCGATCGACTTAATCGGTGGCATCTTCTGCAATTTATGTCATTCAACATTTGGAAACAAAAAAGAATTCGACCGTCACTACACTGAGCAGCATAATAGGATTCCTTCAGCCATCGTCTACACTTGCGTAGTATGTCGCAAGGAGATAGCCCCATATCCGAATTTTCGCAACCACTGCTATTTGGCACATGTTGCTAAAGACAGATTCAAGTAAGTATTTTACAGATATCAGTGAACATTTAGAGTTATTTACCATGCAACAGCAATTCAATCTTTTAAATTTAGTTTCATGAAAATGGTATAAGGGATGTTGCTGTTGAAAATGATAATTAAATGATGCTACGTCTCAGCTCAATTACAATAGGATTTAAAAATAAACTGGAACAATACATTCAAAATCAAAAGACCAGTTAGTCAGTATTAAGCAGGATATAGCCATGTATCAGTTGCTTCAACTACCTACTTGTTTATGAATAGTAATAAAATTTGGGATAATACAAGCTACTGTTTTTTTTAATAACTTGTTACCAATTCTACATTTATATTGAATAAATAGAATTTTAACTTGATACATCATTTTATGTGAGTGATAAATGTTTATAGCATACATACATACATATGTATGTTCACACCCTATCTATCCCTGTCGGGTCACCTCACAATGTCAAAAAATAAACAAATAGGTGATAACAACCATTTCTTTAATTTGCTATTTGTAACATGCTTCAAGATAACAAAAAACCTTAAAAAATCATTAGCTTATAGGTGTATGAACACTTCCTCTTTTTTGCCATTGAAAGTGTATTTCTGAAACACAGTGTGGTGACCCCAAAAATCTTTAAAGAGTTGTTTCTTTATTGTTGCAGATGTGAACTATGCCATAAGCCATTTTCAAAACAATCTGTATTAAACAGTCACATTAATTCTGTGCATATATTTAGGTGTGGCTCATGTCAAAAAGTGTAAGTACCATATCTTATTTGCCAAAATTAGGTATAACTTGTGTAGTATAATATATTAATGATTTTGCAATCTCTAAACTAAAATGTAAAATATATAAAAGTTTATCAATGTAAACATAACTTTAGCATGTAAAACTTGCACTAGAATATATTTTTAACATATTGTTCTTGTTCTTTAGAGCTATTATTGATTTTATTCATTTAAGAACGCCAACAAATGAACAAACACAACTACCTAATATATATCTAATTATGGTCATCATCTAAAGTGACTAAAATAAATTTAGAATTTTGATTTGCTTATAGATAGCCACCTAGGAACAATAAGAAATAAGAAGTATTTAGTACTTAAATAATTCCACATTTAATCATTAGTTTTTGTTTAATTAAGTTATCAGTAGACAAGTTATAATAATACTGTTAGTTAAGTATTATACTGTAAATATAATTTTATATAAATCATTAAATTCCAGATTTCCATCTAAAAGTGAACTACACACACATCAAAACATTCATAAAAGAGATAAAGAAAAGCCTCCATATCCTTGCCACCAGTGCTCCAGTACCATAGACAGTGTGGACATGTGCGAGATGCACATCGATGAACACTGCAAGATATTGTATCCATGTCCTATCTGCAATGAGACAAGCAGCAGCAAGATTGAGACCGCTAGACATCTTACAACACATTTTGATGAAGCTCTCACTAGCGAAATTGTAAGCACTGAACTCAGTGCAGACTGCTCTGTTGATATGCTTGGAGGGGTGCTCTGCTCATATTGCGATGAACTATTCAAGAATAGAACAGATTTTGATCATCACTTCAGTAGTGAACATTCAGACAAAGATGTTATTTACTCTTGCAACATTTGTGGAAAACAGTACAGAAAATACCATTTGTTTGCCAACCATTGCTACTTTCATGTTGCCAAAAATAGATTTGAGTGAGTGTGTATTTTATTTTATATTTGTATTTAATTAATTCATCTTTTTATTTTAAATAAATGCAGTATGGTTACTGCACTACAAATTAACCTATTAGTCATACATTCATGTGTAAAGCTATTGGTCTGCACTATTCAACTAAAACAACTCGAGCCTATAGGCCAAGTGAAAGGCACAGACATCTCAAACATCCAGTTTAGCCAACCATGATTTAGTCCTACCAACATAGTAGGGGGTAATCATATTGCTGTCATCTGGGCACAGTATGACTATCCATTCGTCGCGTTTAGGACACCCACGTCAAGAGATGGGGTGGCCCTATTCCACAACACCGATAACTACACTATCACATAAAATCCTGATTGATAATCATTTCTCAATAGTTTATTAATTGTTGATTGTTCTTGGCAGATGTGTAGAATGCGGCAAGTTATTCCCTCGGCTGTCTCTGCTCGTACTTCACACGGAAGCGTTTCACTCAACCGGCTCGGCAGATAACAAGCCGTTCAGCTGCGTGCAGTGCGGACACGCGTTCGGCTCCGCGCCGAGACTTCGCGAACATCTGCGGGTCGTCCACACTGTCAACGCCTTCACCTGCCCAGAAGAGGAATGCAACATGACGTATGTACTCATTTGAATTTATGTAAAACTAAAAAATATTTTAATCTAACTGACGGAGTTTCGCGGTCTGGCAGCAAGATGGACCGACGATATTACTTCACTCAGAGCGGAGTTTGGTCCTCCGGTACCACTTGGTAAAACCGAGCATTGTTTGACAACGGGTTTTTTGTGAGGCCGTGGAATTACTCCAGCCGACCCTTTCGTGCCGGAGCATGGTTCTCCCACCGTAATTCTAATCTGATTGAATTTATGATACCGTGTTTCGAAATTCCGATGGAGTTACATTACACATTTGTAAATATACACGGTGATTTTATAGGCTTTTTGGAAACGAAACTTTTTAATTTGGAATCATCTATAGTACCAATAAAAATGGATAAAGCAATTGTAATGTTGACTAAATAAAAGTTTGTTTTAATTTTTTTTTTTTTATGCTATGGAAAGGCGAACAGACGGGTCACCTGATGGTAAGTGACAACCGCCGTCCATGGACACCCGCTTCTCAAGAGTCGCAAGTGCGCTGCCCGCCTTTCAGGGTGATGAGGGATGGGGGATGCAGGGAGCGTAAAGAAGAGAGGGGGGATGAGGAGAAAGGAGATGAGGGGAGAGGGGGAGTTGGGCCTCTGGAAACCTCACTCATTTCGGGGAAATGCAACGCAAGCGTTACTTCACAACCGGCTTTCTGTGAGGCCGTGGTATCGCACCGGTCGAGCCAGCCCATTCGTGCCTAAGCATGGCTCTGTTTAATATTCATTTTTACTTGATCGACTTGGAAAGTAGTAATGCACTGATCATTCGTTCATTATCTTATTTGAATGAAACAAGTCCGCGCGCGTTTCGGCGGCCGCCGCGCGCCACTGACGCTAACAGCAGCTGATAAAAGTATACCTATAGGCGCGAGCTAGCGAGTACTTACGTAGATAGACTCCAGTTTGTCCTTCATACTTTACACGGGCTTAGGACCGTCGGAAATACCTGTTTTATTTAAACTTCTTTTCGATTATTAACCACAAACAATTTATCAACGGACTGTAGGTATAAATATTTCAGGCGTATTTAAAAAATCGGAGCTATCTACAGAATAATTAACTTACATACCTATTTACAGTTTATTTACACAATTTACACTTCTCTGTATCGACAACTGCTCAAAATGGAGTCCGCTGCGTTCAATACACAAACGTCCACGTTTAATACAATTGTCTTTTAATTTTTTTAATGTGTCTCTATTACTTTTCACTTGCAATGCGTGAATCATCACGGCTTTCATATTCACGTGTATAATCAATTTTTTTTATTTCCGACCATAAGAAAAAACCCAGGGGCGTTAAGTCCGGGCTTCTAGGTGGCCAAGGCACAGGCCCTCCTCGACCTATCCACCGTTCACTAAACTCATTGTCCAGGTATGCACGCACTACACTCGTGTAATGAGCGGGACAGCCGTGGTGTTGGTAGTACATACCTCTCGAGTAAACTAACGGCACATCGTCTACTAACTCAGATATTACTGTCCTTAGCATCTCTAAGTACGAGTTGCCGGTTAGATGACCTTCAATAAAAATAGGCCCTATTAATTGGTCGTTAATAATACCGGCCCAAACTTTCACACTGAATCGAACCTGGTGATGGTTTTCTCGTATCAAGTGGGGGTTAATTAGAGCCCAGTAATGCTCATTGTGCGCATTGTATAGTTCCACTCGAGTAAAGTGACTCGTCCGTCCAGAGTATGTTGGCGTTTGTATTTTAACAACCACTGGCAAAAGGCGATTCTGGCCGGTGCGTCAGTGTTGTTTATTACGTGAGCCTTACGAAAATGATACGGATGTAATCCTTGTGTACGTTGTGCTAACATCGAATTCTCGCGCTGCCATCCTTGTGCTCCGCCGGGGATCGCGCTCGAAGTACTCAAGAACATCTTCAAACTCCGGCGAATAATAATTTAAACGTCCTTGACCTTGCGCATGAGTAGGCGCACGAAATTGTCCGTGGTCGAGAAGACGTTGGGTTACAGCCAAGATGGTAGGTGTGGAGGGAATTTGAGGGCTTTCAATTCCACGTAGCCGCAGTGCATTTAAATGTTCCGGCTGGGAATACAAACGCCGAGCCTCTTCCAAGTTGTAGTTGGCAGTAGCGTACAGCTGTACCATTGCCAATAACCCGACAATAACCCGCCATTGGCTTCTATCCCTTGATACCTCAGAAGCTTGCTTTTCTTTTGTTATTCCTTTATTAACTTTTATTCCTTCTAACAACTTTCACTTGTACTTTTACATATCTAAATGTGCCTCATTCTAACATTCTTAGGTAGTTCGTTAATACTATTATTGACATAAGTCAAATTTTACAGATTTGATACTCCCAGAGATCTGGTCCTCCACCAGCGCACCCATCAAGCGTCTCGTGATAACTGGTGTAGACAATGCGGTCTTCAGTTCACCACTCTATCTTCCTGCCAGGCTCATCTCGACGTTCACCGCATGAAACACTACGCCTGCCCCATTTGCAACAAAGAGTATAGAGAGAAATACTTCATTATTAAACACATCCCGACACACTTTGAGTCAGTACTTCATGTCTGCAAGGTTTGCGGTAAGGTCTTCAACGCTCGACACCGGCTCGTGGAGCACACGAAAACACACTCAGATATAAGACGACACAAATGCAGCTTTTGTGGCAAAGGATTCATGAAGCCATACCAGCTTGAACAGCATCTCAACATCCACACTGGTTCAAGACCCCACAAGTGCATTATTTGCTCTAAAACATTTGCCAGTTATCCAAACTGCATGAAGCATCTCCGGAAAGTCCACAATATAGATAGAAACAATCTAAAAACACTTATGGAGGATGCTAAAAAGGCTACGAAAAACGTTTCTGCTGCTAAAAATACTAAGGATGTTGACAGTAGTTACAATGAAGTTAAAAGCGAGTCAGGAATAGAATCAACAAGCCCTGAAATATCACTGGATACATATATATTTGCCGACTCGGATGACAGCACCATGGACAGTATAGACCCAGCCATAATCAAGAAAGATTGGTGCATTTTGAATGAAAACTCAATAATTGACAATAGTTTACATTATACGGACATGCTGCCAGTTACTCATACCACAATCGAAACTGGTGAGTATCTCTTATTACTAATTTAAATTATTCAAAAAAACATTAAAATAATATCCCATTCAACATTTTTCCGTGGGATAGCCCTGCTATAGCACGAATGGGCCAGGCCGGGGAAAACAGGTAGACTAACAAAGCTTATATTGTACTGACAAATTGGTTGAGGCTTTCGCGGCCGATTGATGACTCGTTGGCTTTATTCGGGTCTAAAGGCCGTCGTATGTTGGAAGTCCCAGAAGACCCAGATGAGTCTGCATCCAGTATCGGAGATGGAAGGACCTCTGAAGAAGCTGGCCACTCGTGCTAGCGAAACGTTAGGAAGCAATTCCAACATACGACGGCCTTTAGACCCGAATAAAGCCAACGAGTCTTATATTGTACTGCCGAGTAAGTGATGGTACCGAAGGCCCGGGAGTTCCCCCAGTCACTTTCAAAGGCGGCAGTGCACTTTAGACTTAGAGTTGCAGGTGTCCATGAGCGGCAGTTGTCACTTACCACCACTTATTTACCGTCTATACGTCTGTCCCTCTATATAATACATTCAATAACGTTTAATTATACAAGAGAGCATTTTTATTCCACTTAACTGCTTTGTATTTACATCAAACTAAGGGTTCTGTCAAATAATAAAAACAAAAATATTTGCTAATAAATCAAGTTATAAAACTATCACAGAAATAAAAGCGACTCCGCTGGAATGTTCGGCGGTGAGCCAAAACGCAGTTCTGCGGGAGTACGGGCCGGAGTTCAACGTGGACGACGGCATCCACCTCGACGAGCACTACTTGCCACACATCGACCCGCTGCTCACTATCAAGCCGCGCCTCTACGTCAACAACCGCGAGTTCGACTCCCCAGTCAACACCTCCGCTACCGTCGCTCAGGCCGCCTGGGAGCCGCTCATCACGAAGGTATACCAGGCGTACGAATCAGATGACGTCAACAGACTCTCCATTATAAACACAGATATATTCTAAGTAAATTTTATCCATATTTGGGGCCTATTGCAGTCACTACCGTTTGACCATGATAAGGCTGCTAATGTCTAGTAGAATGATGATTGAAATTGAATGAAGTATTAGTCACGCACATTGCTCAATATCCAAAAAAGAATATAAGAAACTGAGAATGATTGATTCTCTCTTTGATTTAATAGTTCTGGAACCCACACTCATATGCTTATGTTCTTATCAAAAGTAACCCAAACTACAGTTTGACTATCACTCTTCACTTATTGTAGTCAAATACCTGCAACAGGCCTAGTAGATGTTAATAGATGCATAGTATTGTTGTGGTCGAGCGATTTTATACACTAATATAATTATATGGGAGTAAATGTAATCAAAATCGCACGTCCAACCCACAAAGCTACCTCAGCCGGAAACTACTATATACCTCAGTAATCCATAGGAAATATTTTAATATAAATGTTATATATATACGTTTATATAACATAGATCCCACCAAACATTAGTTGGTTAATGTTGTTTAATCATATTCATAATAATGCTACCTCATTTAGTTGTTTAAGTTATCGCTTAAGATGTTGCTTAAACTTATGTCTTGACATATTATCTAAACGGAATATAGTTTTATGTGCCATTTTACTATAAGTCGATGACTCTGGAATGATGAAAATACACAACAAACATATTTTGAATTCAACATATTTTACTTGATGTCTTTTTAGAGCACTAGATCAGACAGCCAAACTTTTGTAATCTTACCGTTTAATAAAATAATGTAGGGAGTTAATTCTTACAATACAAGGTACAGTACAGGGCAAGAAATAATGCACATCGGCCTCTAGAAAGAGACATCGGTTAATTTCGGCTTTGTAGAGCGTTGTCTCTTTCGCACACTACATGTGTTACGGTCGATGTGCATTATTTCTTGCCCAGTACTGTACAAGCTTTTTAGTCCCTTCTTTACATCATACATAATAATGATTAATTTTGTAATTAAATTGTGAGTGCAGCTGTTCCATTAATTCCAGAGTTCGTTGACTTCTGTCTAGAGACAGGCGCCAGTAAAATAGTTAGATTGCTGTTCAAAGGATTCGGTTTTCAATATTATATAGTTGATGATTTCGATCCAAAGTTAGATTAAGACACTGGTGAAGAAATTATTTGAATTTGTAAATACATTTTGGTACTAGCAGCACACGTGATTGCATTTCGACGCTTTTTGAGGCTGCTGTTGGTCAGAGTTGAGATATGTTTGACACATTTTAATTTCACTTGTAATAACAATTTTCTTAAGCTTACTACATTATTAACAGAAATTAGCACAGTATATAGAAAGATTAAACTCATTGTATAAGACACAAGGTTAAGTTTACGTAGTACATCGAAGTTCAGCCCTGAGACCAACGGCGGTTTGCTCATGCATTTCAATTTCGATTCCTTTATTATTATTGTTATTTTTTATTCAAAAGTCGCGACGCAAAGCGTTGTGATTTTAGTGTAAGTGAATCGATAGTGCTGTGATATTTTTTATGTATATTTAGTGTTAAGATTAGAGAGTGTAACGTAACGAGTGAGTACAAAAAATGTAATATGTCGCGTCTTACGGCGGCTCAGAGACAGACAGGACACACGCGGCTCGGCTCGAGATTTAAACATTGTTATAAAACTTGTTGGCGATGCTCCGACGACGGCCTCGGACTGGACTGGACGGGGCCGGGCCGCTCAGCTAGTATACACACGGAAATAGAGAAATGATGTTGGTACAAAGCAACCTTATTAAAATCCAACGACACCGGTGTTGCCACACCAAAAGAAAAAAAAACAATTTGACAATGTTTACTTAAGCAGAATCAAGCTGCAACTTAAAAATGTTGATGTAAATGTTAAAAAAAGAAAAATAATATTTAACTCCGAAATATATTTTGGAGAGAATTATTTACAAGTGGAAGAGAGGGGTCTTAGTGATAAAGATATCCAAAGACTGCTAGGTATTATAAGTTCTTTGAACTTGAAATTCGACTTATAAGTCAGGGATTTATGCGGAAAAAGTCAGATGTTACGAAAGCAAAATTATGTAATAGACAACGGCGTAGCTATCGGATAATCATAGGCTTTGACACGAAAACGACTAAATTAATAAAGAAGCTAGTATTCGGCGCCTCGCACTACCTACGTCGGGCTAACACAGCACGCGCGAGTGACTGCGCGCGACGAGACACGTGCCCCGTACGCCACTCACCGTGACACCGTGTCAAGCGGTGGGCCGCGCCGGCGCGCGCTCAGCCTTCGCTAGATGGGTTCCCACAACTTGGCGACTGCGCGGTAGGCGATCTAACAAAAAGTAAAAAAAAACATGTGGCGTTAAATTCTTGTAAAAGTTTTGCCAGTTGATAATAGCAGTATTATATGTCTTTTTGTCGTGGTCGATGTTT
This sequence comes from Tyria jacobaeae, assembly GCA_947561695.1. Taxonomy (NCBI): domain Eukaryota; kingdom Metazoa; phylum Arthropoda; class Insecta; order Lepidoptera; family Erebidae; genus Tyria; species Tyria jacobaeae. Next base: position 18,844,750 of record OX387218.1, on the reverse strand, counting down.
GTAAAACTGTTATGTCTAAATTATATAAGTAAAAAAAAAAAAAGTAGTCCCTACCGTCGCAATCGTCCAATTTCTGTCAGTTCTGTGCGAGCTTGTGACAGTTATAATATACATAGCATTTAACTCGCATACAGTATAAGGATGTCTTAAAACCTCGTCTGAGGCTTTCATTATTCAATATAAATATTACTTATTTCAAAACTTCTGTAATCATGAGAAAAACCATTTTGATGTTAATTTTTTTGTTGCAAAGGGTACAATAGTATGATTTATATTGTAATCACGCAACACCGTATTTAACTTTACACGTTTTATTATAAAATAAGTATAATTTCTAGCAAATGAGTGGCAGACAATTGCAACACATTTTACTTATATCTTGCGCTCTAAGAAAAGTAAAATACTATTTTATAAACTGTCCCACCTCTCAGTATGAGGGACTTAGGTTTAGATGCTGCGAGGAATTTGCTAGACCTTAGAAACTTTACAATGCACTTAGGTATTCAAATTGTAACCCGAAACTACCCCATTGTACTCTTTGCGACCGTATTTGTCCCTAGCTTTTAGGTGTTAGGTTATAGTCAATCACAGGGTATTGTGGTTCTATTTTATCGGAACGTGTTTATAAAACGATTAGTAAGCGACAAGTCGCACCCGCAACAAGATGGCTACATAATACTACCCCAATACCCAATAGGTGTACAAAATAAGTACCATTCTAAATCTGTATTAAAATATAAGGTTTGCTGGCCGGGTTACGATATATACTTACAGGGATTTTTAAGGAATGTCTTGTAAGAAATCCGTTTACTATAAATGTTATCTTTGATGTGTGTAAAACCATAAAAACTTAAACGTATTTCTTTCTACGACTTTAGCAATGGTAACGTTGCAGCTTTGGCTACGTTCATGTCAATTTAGCATAATTTTTATATCTAATTTGGGTAAACAAATATTACACACAAAAATCTTATGAACTATTCAGTTACTTTGGACTTGTCCATTTCAGGATCATTTTAATCACTGTTCAGTAAATTTAAATACAGGCCCGCACATTTCATAAAATATTTGTTTAAGGCGAAAACTGTATTGATAACAAGCTCGAGTGGCCGACTTTTTAGTCATTTTGACATGAACGTAACCCCAGAGTAATTCCTAACTAAATAATCATATTGAATGTAAACTTTCGTAATAAGCTTATAAGGTATAAAATTATATAGTAAGGCAAACGTGAAGTTTATCAAAACCCGGTCGACGTCTCAACTAGTAAGTTAAAATTTCATTTTCATTTGGAATATTTCTTGATTTTAGTAAATTAAAAAAGTAAAAATGCATAATAAGTATACATAGTATTAAATTCTGGTTTATTTGGTGTTGCAATGATATATTGTAAACGGTTTTGTACATAATTCTGTAACAAACTTATCCTTGACACCTAACAATCTGGATTGTCTGCAGTTCTGTGACTTGCACTTATTTTTCGGCAAGACTTTTTTTAGTATTTCGAGGTTTGACAACTTAGATTTTACTGTATTTTGATGAGCAAGGGGAGGTTTTTTATGAATTATACATTTGTGGAACTTGAAGATATTCTCTTATGAAATATTATTTTACTTGTATATGGTGTTTACGTGTGGAGATGAACTATTTTTATATATTTTAATATTTACAAATGTTTTTAAGTGTTGCAAGTCTTGTCGTCTAATTAAGTAGTTGGCCTCAATCATTGAACGGTGCTAGGAACTAGTGGACCATGATTTGTTCGAGCTTACGTAACGCACTCGCCCATTTAGCGTCTTACAATATCTAGCTGAATCATGGCCTACTACAAGTTTTAAAGGTGGAAAGGATAAATTTAATCAGCTTTTTTCGCTTTGGTGTTTTAAACTTTTGACATGATATGTATACTTTAAGAAATTTTATTTTTTTTGTGCGTCAAGCTTCTAATTGTAAATAATAAACGCTGTTACATTTCTTTTCTTATATTCAATAACTGTACGAGATTTTTAAAATCGTAGACTCTTTATACATGTTTAGCGCTATACTAACCGGGGCAGGAAAATGTTATAGTTGACGAGACAAACTCTTTTCTGTCGCGGTTCAGACACAATGTACCGAACTACCTCCTCATGCCTCCATAACAGTAACTATAGATACTTTTTGTTATTATTGCGATGTAACTTTACACATTGATATATTTTGTACGTTATATTAAACAGATAAATATAAGGGAAATAGGTTTTACAGTTATAATATTGCTATGTGAAATGTACGATTTGATGTGAACATTATTTTCCGTTTTAATGTAGAACGCTACTCCAATCTGAATGGAAATTATTGATCCTTATACATTACATAATTAATACAATCTGACTAGTTCGACTTGTTTCATTTTGTTTTCTATTTCTGTTGTTTTAGTTTGAAAATATAAATTCTGACTAAGGTTAAGCGGAGGTCGTGGGTTCGATACACGACCACAGGACAAATATTTGTGATGAGAGAAAATATTTAAATGATGTGAGATGATCATTTGTTGTCTGGGTGAAATTTGTCTATAATATGTACATATGTATTTATATATATAAGTATGTCTATCAGCAATCTGGTTACCAAAATACAAGCTCTGCTTAGTTTAGGATCAGACGGCCGTGTGTAAGATGTGTACTCTACACTATTATTACTATTCAAATTAGAAAAAAAAATGTCAACAAACATTCTCTTTCTAAATTGACAAGTATTTCGTGTATAGAGCTTGGAATATGGAACAACAAATGTTCAATGCTGCAATGGAGAATTTGGAAAGAATTTATATATTTTCAGACTTTAAGCAGAGCATGTACTATACAGACTGCTAATAAATGCTTTGATACCGGGTCTTTTAAGTGGGGCGGAAATAAGCACCTCACTAGGCCGCTAGAGTGTGGGTCACCATGCTGCATTGAGAGCATGCAGCATGCTAGACATGCAATGAGGATGGTGACCACTACTCTTGGACTCCACTTATTGCTTTCCATCAGGCAAACTGGAGTCACTATGGTAGGCTAATAAACAAATGAAAAAGAATATACCTATATATGAGGCTGCTAGAACCAGAGTAGCCTAACTGCATTTTAGCGACTTTTGACCTATTTGCATTTTCGTAAATTAGAAATGTTAATCTTCATGACCAGAGCGGTCTAAAGTTGTTCACACAATCTGGACATAGATGACAGTGCAAACCAATTTCTGCTTTCTTTCAAATCAACCAAAATCAAAGTGCCACAGTGGCCTATGAGGGTTAGGCCATTATAGCACTGGCAACATTAGAAAAACTTTACTATTTTTAACAACTTTGGTCAATTGTCAATACGACTACTATCACGATGATTGTGATAACGTCGTCAAAAAGGCGCAAAAAACTTCTTGTTACAATTGCGAATGTTGTGAATTATTTATTTATGAAAACGTTAACATGAACGGAGGGGAACCAAGTAGCAGCCGTAAATATAAAACAAGTGTAGAGGCACAAATGGAAGGTAATTATTCCACAATCATATTGAATCTATGGAATACTATATTTTTAAATCATTCTTTTCATTTCATTGACTTTTTTTGTTGTAGGTTTGTTTCACGACAGTGACGAGCCATTTTAAGACTCAGAGTCTGAGTATTTACCGTCAAGAAGCCCATCGCCATCCTTACTAGAATAAGTTGAGCTTCTTGGTGACGAAAATATCCCTCCAGCACCAGAAAATGGGCAAGAAGTGGTACCTCAGAAGAAGACTAGGAAACGTAAACGTGAACATAGGAAATAGAAGAAAAAGTACGGAAAGACAACAGAGCTAAAGGTATACAATACATAAATATCAAAGGAAATATAGTTCCTCAAAAAGAAATCAATGTTGATCAACCAATATACTCCTTATACTGGTAACAGATTGCTAAACCTGTATCTTAATTCATGTTTACTAAGATTTCAATGAAAATTTTAATCTATCATTTCATGTACCTATCATTGACTCATGCAAAAGGTGTGACATGTTAAACATAAAAATTTAAGCGTATTGTGATAATAAGGAGGAGAAAAGCCAGCTTGAGACTGAGAAAGCTCTATTTATTAAAAGCAGATTCTGCCAGAAAAATATATGACAGCTCATCCAGATTTTACAGTTAAAAGCATTGACCATAAGTTCTATCTAAGTGGGGAGACTTCAAGACTGGGCTGATTGAGAAGAAAAGAAACTATTTAAAAATATATTTGTTCCTGATGATTGGCATGAGGTTATTAAAGCTGCAAGGAAGAAACAGCCTTTTATTGTGATGAAAATAAAAAAAAACACTTCTTTCCTACAAAAACTTGAAATGAATATCACTAATAGAAAAATAACTAGTGAGGTCTCCAAAGTTAAATGGTTAGCCATTCAGTGGCTAAAATACCACCAAAACCCAACAAATATAAAATACTTTTTAAGTACTCAAATAATGAAGATGTATTTTTTGAGTCTGTTGATTTAAGCAAGAATAATACTACTGACATACTTGATCTAGAACTTTAATATCCTGGTGGAAAAGCAAACAGGAGAAATGGAAAGATTTACTGGATTTACTTGATTATATTCCACCAATTCATCATCAGTTTCATACTTCTATTTAAGTCAGCCCCATTATTAGCAATACTATAAATCTCGCTGAAGATAATGACTACAGTGATAGTGATTAAATTTAAGATAGTAATATGTACTTGATATGAATAAATAAAGACAATTCTGGCCTAAGTTTGTATTTTGATTTAAAACATTTATACTCCTTGTTGCCATAGTGGCCTATCCGTAAAAAAAAAACTTCAATTAGATATTACAATTTTAGGTAAATAATACTTAAATACATAAGTTTATTAATCATAATATGTAATAAAAACTAATACCTTCACTAAACTATTTTATTAAAAACAAATTTGAAAATTAGACATCTTCACTTATCGTCATATTGCAATTCACTGGTTTTGTAGTTAGACTATTCTGATTTTGTACCTGAATTAGAAACATTTGAACATTCCGAATTAGACGTAGAAAATATTATAGAAATCTTGGAAAATAATCAAGGAAAATCACCTCCAAGCGCTAAAACGGCATTAAACGTTACCGTTCCTCAACCTTCATCAGCTCAAAGCAATCAATCAACAGAGAAGAAAAAGCCCACCAAATTGAATTTACGGTGGAAGAAGAAGAGCCTACAGTTAAATGTCAAGCAGCTCAGGTTCAAGGGTAAGAATAACTTGGGAACTAAAGAGCTAGAGCTAGAAACTCCTATTCAGTTTTTCTTTTACCTCTTTCCACAAGAACTTAGATGATTTCAGAGGAGACCAATCTTTATCAAGTTCAGAATGATCCTAACAGCACTTTTCGTGTTACAGAAATGTATATCCGGCAGTTCATGGGTATGGTATATCTAATGCCTCTTATTAGATTACCTAGAGTTACTTACCACTGGAGTCCAATACTTGGTATCACAATACAGAATACTGTCATTGAATAAATTTGAGAAAATGCGCCAAACTTTACACTTCAATGACAATAGCAAAAATCTCCCTAGGAACGATCATGAACATGATAGAATTTTCAAAATAAGACCAGTGGTCCCTGAATGCAGGTTACAAGAAGGAACAATGCTTGCTTTAGTGGAACACATTTGTGTTACAACCCTCAAAAACCACACAAATGGGGTTACAAACTCTACGTGTTGAGTGGCGTTTCTGGTTACGCCTATAAAACAGAAATTGAAACTGGCAAGGAAAACGTTGTGCTTCCAGAAGAACCCGATTTGGGTGCATCATCAAACGTCGTCGCCAGGTTAGCGGCATGATTCCAAGGCACCGGAGTTACCAATTGTATTTTGACAATTATTTTACCTCCCTTCGTTTGTTGGAATATTTTGCTAAAGAAGGCATTCATAGCATAGCATTCGTAGCTGACCTCAACGACATCAAATATCTAATGTGGCATGGAAAGACAATAAAATTGCCAGTCTGGCTTCTACTTTTGCTGGAATATAGTCTGAAACTGATGTTCGCAGATGGGACAAACAGAATTCCAGGTACGTGAATATAAAACGACCCAATGTTGTAGGAGAGTACAATCGCCACATGGGTGGTGTTGACCTAATCGACAGCATCATGGGGATTTACAAGATACAGTTGCGTAGCAAATGATGGCAAATACGTGTGTTCTACCATTACTTGGATCTCACAATGGCCAACGCATGGTTGCTTTATGAAAGAGTCTCTAATGACAAAGACGTTTCATGTCGTTTATAGTCAGCAGATTTTCGTCTGGATGTTGCAGTAACTCTTTGTTATTTGGGCATAAAGGCTAGTATGTCTGGTCACCGTTCGCTGGAGAACGAGATACAAGCAAAAAACAAAGGACCTGCCCAGCATGCACCTCCAATGGCAGTACGACAAGACCAGATTGGGCACTGGCCCCAATGGTCTAATAAAAAAATAAGATGCAAGTTCCCAAAGTGTATTGGATTTACTTACAATATATGTGAAAATGCGGGGTTGCGTTGTGCTATACTAAAACCATGACTTGCTTCAAAAACTCCCACCTTTCATAACGTCCACCTATATATAGTATTTAAGCTTATAACTCAGTGTTGGCCACATGCAATGCTCCCTGTTTTTCTATATTTTTTGGAATATAATTGAATAAATAAAACATTATGAAACAAGTCTTTTTTATTTTTTAAATTACCCGTACACAAAAATTTTAGAAAATCTATGTATGTTCTTGAGTTATAGAGGGTTAAAGAGATGAAGCTTGTTTTCGTGGAGAAATCATTTGTTTGGAGTCAAATTACATTAGAACAGGTTCTATGAAAAATTAGAATTATCTAGGAAGACATAAGACGTAAACATGTCTCTACAAACCGTACACCGTAAGGTATCCCCTGCCGTGATGTTGGTACTATTACTTGTCATTCTAGTCAATCTGGTGTTAGATTGTCTGTTTTTGTGTTAATATTTAGTATCCTTCAAATTAATCATGCCAAAGCCATTTAAAAGCAGTGCAAGAGAGATTGTGTTGAAGGTGCGTGCCTTTTGTGAGAGAGACAGGCAAATCAAGCCTCGTTAATTCGACTCAATCAAGTGCGAGCACGAGTCGCCGCCATAATAATTTAGTAAAATAGGGATACCAGCTTCAGACACAATGTCTTTAGTATGGGTAATAAGAATTTACTGACATAAAGATTTAAAATAAAAAAGTACATATCTCAGTGAATTTTATTTATTTCGATAATATTGTCATTCCTTTTGTTTATATAAATATTTAATTTTATAAAAGGATACCAATTTTATGTGTCTATTGCAAGCATGTCGGAGAAAACCGTGAGTAGAATACCTAAAGGTGAAGTTGCTGCCTCTACGTCTCAAAAACTCAAGTCTCCTGCAAAACATCGTCAAAAACGTAAAACGTGGTCTTGATGATTTCGATTTATTTATATTTCAGAAGTTGTTCTTACCTTGAATAAATTACTTATTGAATTAAAGAATGATATAACTTTGGTGGAGGTCAAACGACTGTGGAAAATTTTAAAACGAATCGGATTTTTCAGTACAAAAAGTGTGGTTCGAAGCGGAATATTTTAATGGAAAGAAACGACATAATTGCATGGAGACGCAAGTATATCGATACTGAGGCAAAATCGTGTAGGTCGGCCAAGTTTTCTTAGATGAAACATACATTCCACGCATCATATGCAGCGAAAACATGTCGGCAAAAAGGTGACGAGTACGGGGTACTAACAAGTGATTCTCCTGGAACGCGAAGGATTATTAATATGCAGGTGGAGAAATAGGGTTCATTTCTAATGCTCAAATGATTTTTAAATCACAGAGTAAATCAGGGGACTACCATGACGATATGAATAGAACAAATTTAATGAAATGGCTTTCAAAGAAACATACCCAATTTGCTTCCGAAGTCGTTAGTCGTCATGGATAAGGCATCCCTATCATACAGTACAAGTAAATTAAGCACCTACTATGAGTTCCTCAAAACTCCAAATTCAAGAATGGATTACAAATAAGGGATTGTCTTATTCACCAACAATGTTGAAAGCAGAGCTTTATTAAATTATAAAAGAGCACAAAGAAGCGCCGATATATGAGGCTGACCAGTTATTGATAAGTCATGGCCATAAAGTAGTTAGATTACCCCCCTATCACTGTGACATAAATGCAATCGAGTTTATGCAGTCTTTTAAAGAGACGAGTAGCTAGCAATAATGTCGGCCAAAGCTGGTAATATCGTGAAGTTAACTGAAGAAGCTTTTTCATCGATAACCCCTCAGGATTTGCAAAAACAGTGTGAACACGTAAAACATTTAGAAGACAAATTTTATTAACGTGATGGCTGCATGGATAATATATTACAGATAAATTCATAATTGAACTAGGAAATTACCGCAGCACAGATTCGGATATGTCAGATGACGACGTTTATGCAAGTGACAGTGATATGTCTGGAATCGTTCCTTTCGACAATAATTACTGTCAGGAAAAATTAAATCAATAAAAAATTTAAAATTTGTCATCATTTACAACCTTCCTAGTCTTTTAGCTGTATATTATCTAGACATATAATAAAAACATACCAGATCGATATCTGTAATTTGAAGATATTGAAAAAAAAAACTAATATAGGGTGTCTTTATTAGAGCAACAGAAGCCAAAACAATAATTTTACATACATTACACACAAGATAAGATAAGGGGGGGGGGTAAAATGTTCATATATTGTTGGCAGCACCGTTGGTAATGCTACCAATTCCCCAGGGCAGGGGACATCTTATGGTGAACGGTCTTTAGACGCGATCTTTATTCTCAACGACAGATAAATGATTCTTATACAGATTCTTAGGTACATAAACATTTTTATATACAATCTACATATTTTTGAACTGTCCTTCTTTGTCGAGCAATAGAATGTTAGGGTTTTCCTTCTCAAACTCTGTTGGTTCCCGAGCGCGCTGCTGGTCGGTCCATTCCCCCTCGCCTGTTCCCCACTCGCCCACCTTCTCTCCTATTACGTCCACTTCGTTTTTAGCTCTTATCTTTTCCATCTGTTGAAGAAGAAAAGTGTTCTATAGAAAATAAGAAAATATTAATGATATATAATTAAAATATAATAGATATTCTAAGAACAGTGTTTTAAATACAATAACTTGCCAATACCTATTTAGAAACACTCACACCTATATCCCTAAAAGGGACCGGAGAAACGTTGCAACCGCCCACATTTTTCCAACTTTAATTTAGTCCCACTTTGGGCCACGACTGGATGCTGTGGCGTACATTGGAAGGCCTATGTCTAGCAGTGGACTGCAGTAGGCTATTTAAATGATAAGAGCTCTATTGTCGTTATCTGAGCACTGTATGTCTGTACTGTCGGATAGATACAGTCCGACCTCTTAGTACCCTTTTAAGACACCCTTGGAAATAATTGGGTGACCCTATTTTACTTCAACGTGAACTTCGGGAGGTAAAAGATTTATAATTTCATCAATATTTTTTTAAATGTTTATACACAAATACTTAAAGATATCAGCCCATAAAGATCTATATTTCAAAACTGATGAGGCTTGAAGTACCAAGGATGTCAGTCTTGGCTGTTAAAAAATACTGATGTATGAAATTTGTCAAAGTGGCTGGAATTATTTGTAATGAAAGAAAGGTAAGGACGAATGGATGTGTTTGTATAAAAGATTGCTCGAACCTGTTACCTCCGTGTCGTGTTTGGCGAACTTGTCGAACATGTTGGCGTACATCTGCTTCTCTTTCTGCTTCTGCTTGCGGATGGTCGCTTTACACACGATTACTTGGTTAGCAGCAGCCTGCAAACACAATACATTTTCATAAATAACAAGTTAACTCCTGCGATGATGACCAAGTGGATCTCAGTTTCCCAGTTGTCCAAGGGTCCAAGTAATATAATATTTTGTTGAGATAAGCATTCGGTTATATACCTAATATAATATTTTGTTTGTTTGTTGGAACGCTCAAACGCTCAAACGCTAACAAACAAACAAAATATTATATTAGGTATATAACCGAGTGCTTATCTCAAGAACTGCTGATTCGATTTGAAGTAATCCTTTTGCTTTACCCGATTATTAAGGAAGGTTATATATTAGGCTTGAAACGAATAGTATATTCGGCAGTATACCGAATACCGAATATTCGGCGAGAGAGATTCATAACATTTTTTTAAGTTTTACTGCACATTTTATTGACCGCGAATTCAATCTCAAACATGTAGTATTGAGCATCAAGCATTTTGAGGGACAACACACAGCAAGTAATATAGCAATTAGTTTACAAAAAATTGCAAATTTGTGGGACATCCGTGAAAAAAATCATGTTGTTATTCATGATAATGGACGAAACATAGTAAAAGCTGTTAGTGACGCAGAGTTGGCCTCGGCGCGTTGTTTCATTCAGACTATTCAATTAATTGTCATTAATTGTCTAAAGGTTCAGTTAGATGTGACTCAAATGAATGCTACAGGCAGAAGGATCGTAACTCGGTTTAATCATTCTGGTACTCCCAAGAAAAACTGCATTCTATCCAAAAAGATTTGGATCACCCTCAACATGAATTAGTCCAAGACGTTAGCAGCACGCATGGGAACTCCACATATTATATGCACGAAAGGCCAATGCAACAACGAAGCCATTTCTGTCGATCTCACGGACTGTGATATTGCCAATTTGACTGCTGCACAATGGGAGCTTTTGGAGCATCTTCTCTTTTCAAATTATTGCAACCATTTGAGGAGATAACAAAACTTATAAGTTCTGGATACGCTTGCATTTCTGATATTACAATAAAATAAGCACATCAAAAGAGCTAACACCCAAATTAAGCTAGGCAATACTCGTCAACAACGGTTACAAGAACGATTTGAAGACATTGCAAGGAATAAAAATCATTTGGTGGCTACCTTTCCCGATCCACGATTTAAAATGAATGTTTTCACCAATCAACTTCAAAAAGAAAAAGCGAAGCAGTATGTATTAATCGATAGCATAAAAATGAGCTGTGAAGAAACAAGCAAGGATAGCATGAGTTCGTCCCCTACTTTGACCAAGAGGATGAGAACTGAAGAGCAAAGTCTAAATCAGACTATTCACTCAACTTTTATGGATTGCTTCGAAGAGGTGATAGCAGAAAAAAGCACAGCTCATAGAAACACATCAGCAGAAAAAATGCAGTTTCTACAAAAATGGATCTTTTCTCATCAAGATTGCAGCACAAAATATTTGTCGGCGCCAGGAAGTAGTATTTATTCAGAGCGCCTTTTCTCTGAAGCTGGGGTGGTCTACGAGAAAAAAATAAGTGTAAACTACTTAAGAAACATGCTGAAAAATTAGTCTTTCTGCACCCATAACCTTCCCCCCCCCCACTCCTAAATTTTAATACTTAACTTTTCTAATATAGAAGATGATTATATACCTGTTTCATGTACCAATGACTACTTAAATGATTATAAGAGAAATAAAAAGATGAATATATACGTAATGAATCGTTTTTTTTTTTTCATTTTACCAATTATCTCCCTATAACAAAATATATTCCTTAAGTATTCGGTATATACTATATACTATATACTATATATATACTATAGATATATACTATATATAGAGAACTGGTGGAATTTTGGTACAGATTGAGGAAAATGCAAAAGATGGGAGAGGCTTTTACCCACAAGAGGTCCATTACAAAGATATAACAAGTACTACTGCTAACTGTACAACAAGAAAACGTTAGTAATAAAGCATGTTAACAATAGATAAGAAATGGAATGGAATGGAAATGAAAAAAAAGAAATGGAATGAAATAACATCACGCTGCTACTCCTCAGAGCAGAGCAGTGAGCATAAACGCAGTTAAAACTGAAGGGAACGGCTAGTAAGGTATTTATAATTTCATACCTAGTCCAAAATAGATGTTTCATAAATTCAGAAGTTTAAACCTTTTAATGCAACATAAATGTTCTTTCATTATATGCATACACCCAATGATTTACATATCATAAAGTACTAAACTAGAAAAATACTCATTATTTTGCTTAAGACCAATTAAAATTTATACTTTGATTTTGATGATGATTTTGACATTCCATAGCCAGATATTATTATTGACATACTCATACATTCTAAAGAATGATTACCTTATTCTGTGGTTCTATTTCCAAAACTTGTTCGAAGTTTCTCAATGCATCCTCAGCATCCCCAAGCCCTAACAACGCCTGCCCTTTCCTGAAGAGTCCTTTCACATTCTTCTCATCATACTTGAGGGCTTTAGCGGCATAATATTTGGCTTCAAAGTATTCAATGGGTGTAACTTTCAGGTAGACTAGTGCAAGGTTCAAATAGGCTGACAGGAGTTGTTCCTTGGCTTGTTTCCTTTCCTCTTCTGCTACAGTGGTATCGTCTACCATGTCTGCACCATATAAAAGTTTTGTATCATTGTTATAATTTTTTAACATTTAGGTAATACAATAACATTTGTATAGATATTGATGAATTATTAAAAATTATATTATGATCTGATAACCATGATGACGAACTTGGGACAGCTTCTAAGAGTGAGATGATTGGGGACAGTTTTAATTATTAATAAATTAATGAACTCACCTTCAAGCAACGAGGCAACTCTTTTATACATCTTAATCGCTAGCTGAAAGTTGCTGTTCTTAAAGTAATTGTTAGCCTTTTCTTTGGACAACTTAGATTGTTCTATTTTTTCCGAAGGTTCTAATAACCAATCTTTCCTTGCATCTTCAAAATCTGTCAATTTTACAACATATTCTACTGCAGTGTTTGGTGGAACACCTAGTTCAGCGTTTCCTTCAGATTTAAAAGCGTATTGAGGTTGTATAGTTAAGCGAGACTTCTCATTTTTGAGAAAGTTTTGAAGAGCTATCTCGATGCCATTACAAATTTGGTGCTCGCTTCCTTCGCCCAGTATGAATGAAACCGATCTCTTATCAAACACTTTGCCGTCCGGAAGTAGTCGACCCTCAAGCTCCACTTTAAAATAATGAAGAAATATGTATGTTAGTTAGTTAGTTATGGCGTATTAATGATCACTACTACTACATCACCTATATATTTAAAATTTATCTAAATATAAATAAAATATATTCAAAACACAAGTATCTCATATACTTTTTTAATAAATCTTCCTTAAGGTACAATAACTTAGCTTCTCTATGTGAAAGGTATATTAACAAATATAATGGTATCACACGTAAATAGTGGACAATTCAGTATAACATTATGTTTCTTTGTTCTATTGACACACTACACATATCATGTAGCACCTATCCATTTCTAACAATATCAGAACAAAACAAAATGAGATCATTTTCCAGTAGCACAGTGGCAAGCACAAAATCCTATTGTTAGCATCTGGGAAAATTGTGAGGGACAAGACAATTATTATAATTAAAACATATTTAATACCTGTCTAAAAGTTCCTAAACAAAGTGATTATTATAGACTTTATAAAATGTAATAATTGTTTACGACGCTGTACAAATAAATTAGACATGATAGTAGTTTGTTTCTATTATCATTAATCAACGACATTCTAAATTATACAGTAAATTGCGTATAAAGAATAGGAAGAGACAAAGCTGTCAGCGCACGAAAAACTTGTAATAGGATATGTGGGTAGTCAAAACATATATCTTCAAAGTATGTACTTAATAATCTGAATTAGCAGTAAAAACCCTCTAAAAGATGAGATCTATATTTTGCGGTTTCAAATTAACGTAAATATATTGAATATGGAAACTCAAAACAATATTATAGGTTATAATGCAATACCTTTGACGTAAGAGTCCTCATTTGGTTTGTCACTACCGGTTCCTTGTTCAATAATGTGACGGATGATACTTTCGTTCTCACTAGGACTCAGGTCCTCCTCCTTCCAATCTATCATTTCAATCTGATAAAAATAAATAATTACATGTTACGTATAGTTGCATATGCTGTGAAGGTACTAAAAAAGGCATGTTAACCGATTGGGGGTACTTCAGCTGCGAGTCACAGCCCGGTTCAAGCAAGTTACCCTCCTTACTTGGATAAATATGACCCTTATTCAAGCTCAAAAAGTCAAGAATCAGACTATTTAATAAATTACAAAAGTGAATGAAACAATGAAACAAATTTGTTTAGGCCGGCAACGCACTTGTGACCCTCGAGTTGCGAGTGTCCATGGGCGGCGGTAGTCACTTACCATCAGGTGACCGTCTGCTCGTTTGCCCCCTATCGCATAAAAAAAAACCTAACCTTAATCCAAAATTTAAAGAATAATGTTTAAAGCCGTAATATGCCATATGCCATAAATATACATTACTACACTTGTACATTTAATAAAACTACAGTTACCTATTGAATTATCTAGTGTGCTCTTTGCTTAAGGGGTTCTTTTACTTATTTATTAAGCTATACTCACCACATACACATATTTATAGCATTCTTATGGATTGATTACTATTAGTTTAAAATAACTATTCTATGTTAGAGATGACCAGCCCTTAGTCTAGACTGGCAGTAAAGAAATCTAACATGTTGATTTAAGAAGAGCTATTTTGTAGAAAGCCACTTCTTGAATAGGGTTTGCAATTATTTGCACCTGACTGTGCAAGAATAAGGGTATTTCGAGCATGACTTTTGACATGTGAGGTATCATTAGTGACATAGGGTATAATATTTCAAAATAAAGTCAGCAAAAGTGCGGTTTTTTAATGCAATGAGTTTTTATATTCTTTATAACAATTTTCAATGTTTGCAAGTGATACAGACAAACGCCAACTTCGCCTACTATCGTAAGGGACATTAACCAATTATGTAGCTCACAAAATGTTGGCATGTTGCCACTCAGGCTTTAAGCCACTACTAGATTGAGTGGTTACAATTATCCTGTGGTTGCTGCTTACTAAGATACAAGAACAACAATACTGCTTTTGAAAACGGTCTAAAGCAGTTGTGGTTCCCATTGTACATAAACAATTATCTAAACAAATTCTATATGTATTTAAGATAACTGTTTATTATACATTACTTGTATTAGGTTGGCAACTAATAAACCCGCCATCTTTGTACACAAATTTATTTAATTTTTTAAGTATACAAAATCAAATTATTTCTCAACTATATAAGCACCATTGTTTTCTATCACCTGTAGCCAACGCGCTGGCAGAGACATAAAGCCTTCCTCGTAGAAGTTTTTAGGCTTTTAATCAAAAAAGGTGGGTTTTTAATAAAAAAAATTATACCTGCTAAGTAGTAGCTGATTCTATCAATTAAATATTAATAAGATAATCCTTGTCAAATATGTCCAGCAGTGGACGATAGGCTGATGATGAATCCTTGTAACCATTAAAAACTTTTATTCACTAAGCAATAGCCCTGATAGGAAGCTTTAATTGTAGCAGAAAACAACAGTGCCCTACCTCCTTTTGTTCATCTTGTCTGGTCCTAGTTCTTGTTTTAATTTAGTAGAGACATTATAGGCATAAATCTTATCAAAATATTTAGTTTACAGTGTTGCTATCAATCGCATATTGAGGTCAACATAATTGACCACAATATCCTATGAAAATATCAAAACCCAAAAGACTGATAAAATAAAATGAAATGTATTATTGCATTGGTCCCTTTCTATGTCATCATGTAGAGGTATTTAAAAATGGTTGTAATATTAAAATATCCAAACATTTTGTTAAAGTAATATATACTCACTTCAAATATCAGTGTCGCATTAGGAGGAATCTTTGGTGGCTGGCCAACTTCACGATATGCATATTCAGGGGCACACGTCAACACACACACTTCTCCTTTTTTCATAGTCAATATACCAATGTCCCATGCTTTGATAACAAGACCTAAAAAACAAAAAGTCAATAGCACCATTTATCTTCTCACAGGTTAAAAAGTGAATAATGAGAAATTAATATAGGTAACCTCTGAGGTTAGGTCATACTATACAGATGTACATACATCCCACAGGTGAAAGTATGTAGATATATAAATTTATATAGTATGTAGATATACAATATACTAACAATCCGGAATTGTCGAATGGCTGACAAACGTAATACATGTTGTGTGCGAACCAACTTTAACCAGACTCTGGGAATTAAATAGCAATTTGGTAGCATATTGAAAAGAAAAGGGGTTCTAGGTAGATAACAGCTTAATGCAAAATTAACACTATATTTACTTTTCACAAAGATCCAGACAAAGTATATTACACTATTTTGGCAGTTAGCAGTGTAGTTACAAAAAATAATGTTTGTGTAACTGAAAATGCAATAATGATTAATAAAATTAATGAAATTGGGATATTTAAGTAGACAGTCGTTTCTTAATATTATATGTAGGATAATAGAAGTACATATTTAAGGATGATCAATAATTATACAATAGGTAGGTACATATCAAATAAGAAACTTCAGATAGAGACCGAAGCATTGTAATGATGTCTTATTGTGTTGTAACTATTGGGAAACTGAACTGTGCTGATTAAATTTAAATATAATAAATCTGAATTATCATTGACCTCTATTGACAAAAAAACAACTTAAATCAATTATTGTCGTACAAGGTCAGTTGCAAATATAAAAAAATATCAGGAATTTAAAGTCAGTGAACATCACGTCTCACAGTCAATTACACCTGATATTTACCATTTTATGAAAATTCTGAAAGAAAATCAAAAATACTTTTACCGACCTTTGCCCACATGGAATTTAAAGGGCTTGTTTCTGTCTTTGCTGGAATCAAATTTAGTACCATCCGGAAGTGTTCCGGTATAGTGTACAGTCACAGCACACCCAGCACAAGGAGTAGTAGTCCCTGTTCCTTCCTTGATTATCCTTTTCAGGACACCACGGTCTCCCGCCTCTGTAATATCGACGCCCTCATCGACAGTCATATTTGCAATTAATATTAACTCAACAAAAAGTTGCACACGATATTGTTGTCAATAACTTCTCGAAATCTCGAGTGCTGCAATGTAAGAACAACGTTCGTCGCCGCCGCCCAATCAATTCTAAACAAATTACTATTGCACAGATTATACACGAGGTAGCGTGGTATAGAATTTTCTAGAGAGCATAGAGTAGATTTATTTTTTACGAATTTTGATTGTTCTGTGCCATAAAAGATAATAAATAGCAACAGACAACAATCAATATTTACATCAAATATTAACGTACTTTTCTCCACCCGCGACTCAGTCACAAGTGCGTTGCCGGCCTTAAACTTTTCAACTTACCCCTTACTTTATTTTACCCACCTAGACTTTCTTTAAGTAGCTTGCATTGTAAGTACCTAGTAAAGTAAACTAAAGTGTTACCATGGCTACTTATAGAGTATAAGTATATAATAATAAGTAGCAATACACTTCTTGTAACCACATTGTTTTTGGCAGTTTCTTAAAAAAAAAAAAAGTATTATTATTTAAACAGCATTTTGAGTGGCAAGACTGGCAAGCTAATGAGTTGTGTAATTATTTGAACATCAATGATTCTGCTTACCGCCTATTTTATTTTATGATAGTCCATGGAGCGTATTCTTCTCCATAGGATCTATGTATTGGAACAGCAACTAGCTTCCCGACTGACTTTGTGTGACTGAAGCCTACTTTTGACAATTAAATAATACCTGTAATTGACCCATAAATGATTTGAATTTCATAGTTATTTCATATAATCCACTCATTTAAATGCAGCAGGTAAAGTGTTATTGGTATTCTAAATAATGTCTTGATTTGAAGTTTGTAGGTACTAATTTATATTCACATTAGTTTTAATATGTTTTTTATATTCTGGCATAATTATCATTGAAATTGATAAGCCTTAGTTACTGAATTTATTTGCAGTCTTGACACTAAATTATTATTACAAACAGTATTGTAAAATTAAACCATAAAATAATTCTATGTACAATTTATTTTGTTTCAGTCTTCAAAAGTTATAATATATTGTGGTAAATAAAACATGAGTCATTATTCAATTTAATCCAGTTAAATTTGTACACAAACAATCATTAACTCTTGGTTTACCCGAATGTGGATCCGCACATTTACCTTATACTGTCGGAATGGGAATCCACATTTGGAAATGCTATAAAAAATATCAATAATAAAACTTGAAACCCTTGAAAACCTTTTTATAGGCAGTATTTGTTAAATACCTTAAAGCAGTATATTATAATAAGATTCACAATAGTATGCTTTTAAATAAATAAGTAATAAAAGTTTACATCAACATATTTTCATGATTACACTACTCAGCTTAAGTTAAACACACTTATTAGGGCATTTTGTTACATAAAATCTGGCAAACTTAGCTTCCAATTGAGATAAAAGTTTTTTATTTGACCTAACAAGAAATTCATCTGAACCATCACAACAGTCACAAATACCATCATTTACTTGACTAGATGGCACACTGTTAAATGAGACGGGCTTGCTCCCATGTTGAGTATCACAGAAAAATGTTCCATTGACACAGGCATTGGTGCTGGGCTCATCTGTTCCATCTTCACAATCACAGTAATCATCATTCACTTGCTCAAAAGGGACCGTTTGAGTAGTTATCAAGCAATTAAATTGGTTATTCGTATTTGGCCTATACTTGGACATTAAATTATGTAGTACACCCCGAATAACACCATTATTGTTGATAAACTTATCAGATTCTGACTTTACAACAACATGCTTTGGTGTCAGTTCCCTTAGCCCTTCAATTTCATGATGATCCATGATTGATATAATTCTATCATTAAACCCTGTTTCTGATGTTATGGTTGAGAAAAAATATAGCTGATACAATATGAAACATATGACCATACATAATGTAAGAATTATAATGTTCTTTTTCTTCTTCAGTGCCATCATTTTGTTTTTCTATGTAATCTTGAGTGTTTTATGAAGGCTGAAGACGTATATTATTTAATATTTACAGTATATTTCAATTATTCCACTGTTAAACAAACACGGCAATCGGCGTTATCTTTACATATCGACTATAATTAAAACCATATACACACAGCATGTTGACGCTGGTTCGCGTTTTTTCTTATACTCTTTTCGCTTAGTTCTGAAAATAATTGATAACAATATTCGATTTTTAATTCAATGTTCTGATATAGAGCTTTAACGGATTGTCGGATAGAACGTCTAAGATGCCGAATTTCTGAATGACATGTCAGAGTCATACATACGTCAATAAATTGTCAACTATGTCAACTTCAATATTGCCCGCGTTGCTAATATTCGTTTTGTGAGCCCCGTTCTTACTAGATGTCATATATCCTGCAACCAAATGTTCACGTTAAACTAAACATAAAAACACAAGAGGAAATAGGAGAAGGAGCCAACTCCGTCTCCTATTTCCTCTATCTTGAAAAGTGGTCAAAATACTTACTACTCTCGAGTGGTAGGTGTTCACGGGATGCGGTATTCATTTACAACCAGTTGACCCGACTGCTCCTTTGCCCAATTATTCCATAGTTTATGCTATTGAAAATTTATATTGAAATATCGATATTAGAGTGCTCATGCTTTGACCAAGAGTCCATACCTGGTCAGGTAATCTTCAAGTAAATTATCTAAACCATATGTCTATGGTATCGTCTATGGTTCACATATCTCTTTTGATAGTTTCTTCCCCTCCCGCCTTCCTCATTTTGTCACTTTGTCGCCATGTTTGTTAATCTGTCAAAACTTTTGAAGTTTAAAATAACGTTTTAGTTTCAAGTTGATCGAGTGAAGTTATACGTTGATTTATTTCCGTAACTTATCCTCTCAATTTCTGAAGCTGAAATATTATAGTGCAACATGTACAACAAGTGCTGTATGGCGACCTGTGCTAGTAGACGAAAGGACGTCAGTTTTCATATGTTTCCTAAAAGTGAGACAGAACTCAAAAAGTGGTTACAGTGTATTAATTGTAATAAACTGCGAAGCTTAAGCTTCCAAAAACTTCGCAAGCAATTTGTGTGTCGGAAACATTTTGAGAAGAGGTTTCTTTCAACAACGCGCGATAGAGTTCGTCTTTGCCCCGATGCCTATCCAACGTTGTTTACTGCTCACGAGATATCCAGTGGCATTCCTCAAACCGGTGCATTAATACCCGACAAATCTGGTAAGTACCTGTTTAAAATAAAATCCCATAGGTATAGTAAATGTATATTTCGTGATCTGCACACTCTTTGGACTATTAAACATATTTTCAATAGTTTTTTGACTAGACACTTTAATCTCAACTCGAAATATGCTCTCAGTATAGTAAGAAACATTTAGTAAAAACAAAAATATACCTATTGTTAACATGCTTATCAGCATGCTGTAAGGGGATGGTTACATTAGCTATTAGTGCTATTACAGTGTTGTAGTCCAACTAAGATTTATTAACCGCCTTAATCTTTAATCTATTTGTAATATTTTTCAGAGAGTATTCAAACTGATCATGATTATTTAAGAAAAAGGAGACATGTGGATCACACCTACTGTAAACCAGGAGTTGTCGTACACTCAAAACCTGATAACATGATTAATAGTAAGTTTTGTTCAAGTCATTAAACATTATTTTATAATACTTGTTATAATATAAAACTTGTTTTTCTGCAAGACACTTAAATGTTTTTTTACCTCTTCAATGCTGTACCTAAGTGCAAAATGATTTTTTTTTTACAATAACTCAGACTATTCATTTATATTTATATTTCAGAAATGGAAGCGGATGTTATTGCCTTCGACATCTGGATGTGGACGGGAAGTCTTTCCAGAATCAATAGTAGGTAAGAAATACAAATTGTTTATTATTAGTTGTGGGAAGTAAGTACCCATTCATTTTTGCTCCAACGGACAATAATATATTTCTACCATTTTGGATAAGATATTAATAGTCTGTAAACTTACCAAAAAATATGTATTACAAATAGTCGTGTTGACTATCTGTAAAATAAATAATTGATTTAGGATGTCTTAGTGCAAAATGATTTACAATAAATGAGATTATTCATTTATATTTCAGAAATGGAAGCGGATGTTATTTCTACATTACAGCCTTTGCCTTCAACATCTCGATGTGGCCGGGAAGTCTTTCCGGAATCAATAGTAGGTAAGAAATACAATTTGTTTATTATTAGTTGTGGGAAGTAAGTACCCATTTATTTTTGCACCAACAGACAATAATATATTTCTACCGTTTTGGATAAGATATTAATAGTCTGTAAACTTACAAAAAAATATATATTACAAATAGTCATGACGACTATCTGTAAAATAAATAATTGATTTAGGATGTCTGAAATGACTGTGAAAAACTAAATAATTGATTTAGTATGTATTTATTTGGGACATGTGTTAGATTGTTTTATTAACTGTTAATGATATTACAATAACGAAAAAATTGTGCTTCAGCATAGCATCATGTGAATTAGTTACACTCTTTAACTTTGTCATTTGATATTCATGGAAAAATATGTCTCAAATATTTTTTGTCAATCTAACCAATGTACTTGTACCGCCACAAGTGCGTTATCGGCCTTGGGGGATGAGGGGAGAGATAGGGGGAGGGGTTGGGATATGGGCCTCCGGTATCCTCACTCACTCGGTGAAACACAGCACAAGCACTATTTCACACCGGTTTTCTGTGAGGCCGTGGTATCACTCCGGTCGAGCCGGCTATCCTCACTCACTCGGTGAAACACAGCGCAAGCACTATTTCACACCGGTTTTCTGTGAGGCCGTGGTATCACTCCGGTCGAACCGGCCCAATCATGCCGAAGCGTCTGTGCGAGGGTAGTACCGCCCCGGTCGAGCCGGCCCATTCGTGCTAAAATCAGCGTGGCTACTACCTTATAAGTTCGTCATTTTTGAAGCATGAAACTTTGTCTTCAGACTTTCGATTAGAAAGAAATGAATACTTATATCAGCATTCATGGGAATTCTACTCGTAAGGGGTTAAAACAATTGTTTAAAGTTTGTATGAAGGTAGGCCCTTATTAATGGGCTATCGTATAAAAATAAATAAATAAATACGTTTAAAAACAGGAATAAATTAATAATACACATTTATACAGTTTTTAATTAAATATAATCAATTTCTACGCGAGCGAAGTCGCGGGCAACAGCTAGTCTATACAAATAAATAAAATTGGAGTGGGTTTGTAATATTAAAATAACCGCTTTTTACTAAATGCATATGTATGTACACATGGTACATATACCAAAATATCATTTTTTAAATTTTTGTCTGTCTGTCTGTCTGTTTGTTCCAGCTAATCTTTGGAACGGCTGGACCGATTTTGACAGGACTTTCACTGGCAAATAGCTGATTGATGATCTAAGGAGTAACTTGGCTACTTTTTTAGACTAGATTCGTCCCGCGGCTTTTTGTGTTTGTAACATCATAACTTTCGACAGGATAAACCGATTTTGTTGATTCTTTTTTAAGAGCTAGAGAGCTAGAGCGAGGCTAGATTAAATAATCGAGCCTCGTCCCGCGGCGTTACCCGCGGTTACAACAACAAGCACGGGTAACACCGCGGGGCTCAGCTAGTATACGATATAAATGTCATGACCAGACATCACATCTTACTAGCGGTACAGGACCTGCCATTCTCCTTTTAAGATAATATAGTGTATGATCTAAATGGAAATTGTATAATAAGGGGTTCAATTCTTTTCTATTTATTTTTCAGAAGTTTCGCATTGTACTCCATCTTCAAAGAGGCAACGGCGTATTATACACAAGAAAAATAAGCTGTCACCACATTGTGCTAGGCTGTATAAAGAATATAAAAAGTCAAGAAGACAGCTTAATTTCAATGTAAGGGCAAAAAAGGCATTGAAATTTTCAAAAGAAAAATCTTTTGAAAAACTTACGGAAAAATTGAATCCAATCGCAAAAGCATTTTTATGGATGCAGATAAAACAGTGCACTAAAAGAGCTAGGGGCAGGCGATTCTCAGATGAAGAAAAATTGATATCGATGGCAATAATGAAACAGAGCCCAAAGTGCTATAGATTTTTACACAGAATTTTCATTTTGCCATCCAAATACACATTGAATAAAATGATTTCCAAATTAAATGTGGAATCAGGAATCAATACACAAATATTTGATGCTGTGAAAAAAGAGGTACTTATTAAATATTATTTTTAACCCACTTCCAAAAGGAGGACGTTCTCAACTTATCGGTGCTTTTTTATATGTATGTACACTGATTACTCCGTCAATTGTGGACCAATTTTTTAAATTAAAGTAACAAGAAAAAAAATTGATCATTAATTTTTCTAGTATTTTGTATGAAATGATGATGATGAAAGAAAAATAATATTTTAATTTTCTTGCTTTCAGGTTAACGCATGGGAGGAAAACAGAAAATATTGTTCCATTATTTTCTATGAAATGGCTTTAGAAGCAGGCTTGTCTTACGACAAACATAAAGACAAGATTAACGGATTTGTGGAATTAGACAAACAAAGTAATGATTTTGCTGACCATGCCCTTGTGTTTATGTTACGAGGAGTGGTTCACAAATGGCAGCAACCTCTGGCCTTTTATTTTTGTCAAGGAGCAACTTCTGGGGTTGTGTTAAAACAAATTTTAAAGAACATAATTGGTGCTGTTGGAAATACAGGGCTGAAACCCTTGGCTTTAGTGTGCGACCAAGGTACAGCATTTCAATCTGCTCTGAAGAGTCTCCAAGAAGACACAAGGCGCCTGCAAATAATTGCTGGTGAAGATATTGGTGAGTAGGTTTTGTTCCCTCAACGAACATTTTCTTGTTACAATACCTGTACAGGCCCCACTCCACAAAAATAATTTGATTTTAATAACCTAATTTTAATGTTTCAGATGATGTAATTGAACTTAGCGGACACAAGCTCAGCATCATTCACGATCCACCACATCTCATTAAAGGGCTAAGAAACAATTTCTTGATCAAAAATATTTGTCTTAATGGAGCAATTTCAAAATGGAGTGATATTGTGGATGTTTACAAAACTGATTGCAATCATGCACAATCGCGACTCCTCCATAAATTGACTGACGAACACGTCATACCAGATAAAATAAAAAAAATGAAGGTAAATGATTTATTTAATCATTTTTGTTGTTTGGATACGAAATCCCCAAACAGTATTATATTAAATGAACTAACTCTGTCACTTAGAAAATATGTAGTAATAATTCATATTATTTTATTTCAGGTGAAAAATTGCACTACAGTGTTCAGCAAGACTGTTGCTGCTACTTTGTCTTATACAGCTCAATTTTGTAAGTTTTAGTTATTTTTAGTTTTTTTATGTCCATTATATTAAACTAGCTGACCCGGCTAACTTCGTACTGCCATATTTACATATCTGTCTCAGCTTCCCACAGGCAATGTACAGTTGTGGACAAAAAAAAATTGACCATTCCCGTTATCTTTTATTTTTCTTGTACACAAACCTTGTCCTAACAACGAATACATTAAAAAAATAATTATTTAATTAGGTGCAGCGGATCGGAAGTTATGTGCGTACATACATTTTGCAATTAATTTTTATATTTACAGATATGTAATATTTTGTTTTAGCTCACTATGCAGATGGTACCCAAGTGAGCTCTACATTAAAGAACACCGCCGAAGTTGTATCATTCTTTGACGACCTATTTGACTCAGTCAATGGGACAGGCTTCAGCAAGACTTCAAAAGGAAAACCTTTAAGACAGGCGGTAAAAAATAACTCGCAGCACCACGAATTTTGGAGAGAAGCAATTAAAAAATTAAATGTAATTAAATTTGTGGACAAGCATGGTAAGGAAACATCTGTGCCATCGTTAAAAAATTGGATAACAACATTAAAAAGTTTCCAGAGGGTGTGGCAATACTTGGATGGAAAAAATATAAAAATTATGCGTCCGCGATATCTTAATTCTGATCCAGTAGAAAATTTTTTTGGACAAATGCGGGCATATAATTTTAGAAACACTAATCCAGATTGCCATACCTTTAAAAGTACCTTTAAATCACTATTAATCACGAGGTTCATAAAGTTTCACTCTGATAGTTACAATTGTGAAGAGGATTCAGGTAAACAATTATTAAAATTAAAATCACTTTTTAATAAAGACCAACCGGACTCAAAGTCAGCAAGCTCATCACATGCGGATTTTGAGTCAGTTTGCTTTGAGTCTCCTGAGTCCTCCGAGCTATTGAAATGGGTTGAAAGTGAAAGCATTCAAAGATCAGCGAGGCAAGAAAGGCTAAATGTACATTCACGTGCATTTACCACTGGGTGGGTCATAAGAAAAATATTACAAAAAATAAAGTGCTCCTGTTGTGAAGAAAATTTAACCAGTAGGGAATCCAATTACTTTGATAAAAACACTATAAATAATTGGATTTCCTTTAGGGAGTACAAAAGCTTAAAAGAAAGGAAATTGACCTACCCTTCAGAAAATGCAGTGAGATTATTTGGAATAATTATAGAAGAAACAAACAAATACTTAGAAAATAAACCTGAACGAAATCCAATTTTAAAAAATATTAAAAATTATATTAAATCTAAGTATTTGTTTGATTTCATAAATTGTGAATTGCATAAGGATGCTGTTTCTGAATGCTTTCTTGAATTCACTTTAAGATTGACAGTATTTAATTGGTGCAATGTTATTAATAAAATATTAAAAGGCACAGATGTCTCCAGACTAGAAAATAAACCACTGCTGCCTCAAATGCAACTAAAAGCTCTAAATAAATTTAAAACAAAATAAAAAAATAAAGAGAAATGAAAGTAATAAGAAATGTTTTTTTTTTCCCTAAAATTCCCTTTCTAACTTACTTTAAAACTATTGTTAAATAGTTTCAAAGCTTATGCAAATTTGCAAAATGAACAAAAAAGTAAATCGATTCCTAACGAAAAAATACCTTTTAGGCTGAAACCGTACAACACCTGTGCCTAATGTTCAGACGGAACGCAATGCTGCATTAAAAAAAATAGCTGTCAAATATGATATGTGAACTTTAATGCGAGTCAATTTTACTCTATGACAGTGCCCCGTCTGAAGGCCTTTGTGGTCTGTGGTCCATACAAAGTGGTCAGTCTTCTTTCAAGCGTTGTTTATGTAAATAACTTCATACATTATTTCTCTACTGCACAAGAAGGCTGGTCATATTTTTCCAGTTTATCTATGTATGATATAATTATGTATGTAAGAAGTTTTTAATTACAATGTAAGTAAGATATAATTTGAATCATCTTAGAAGTGTCAGTGCCGTAGGGTATAATGTTCCAGGATAACGTTAGAAAAAAAAGAGAGAATATGATCTGATCCGATCGAACTGTGACACTGGGTCCACCAAACACCTATTAAAGGTATAAATCTGTAATAACCTGTGGCGTACATATGCCACGTACTCTATAGCTCTGAAAATGCATCAAGACAGCACGCATCCACTCGCACAGCATACCAAGCGGCGAATAAACGCGATCCGCGCGACACCGCGGTTTTATACGATGCATTAATTTATACTCACGCACACATACAACGACAACAGGAACGTAAGCTGATTGGTTGCGTACACAGTAAATATTGTAAATATAGAATAAGAAATGTGATTGGTTAATCCATATAATGTGCGGTAAATTAACTCCATCACTTAATAGTCAAAAATGTAAATATAACTAGCACACTTTTAATCAAATATAAGTCGATTCCAACCATTCTCTGGTGTTTCACTTCAGCTACGGTTCAAGGACTAACCAGTCTGGCCGGCTAACATAGACACCTTTCCTTGCTCCTAGTATTATCTACTTAGCTACGGTTCGACGGCTTATACAGCCTGGCCGGCTAAGTAGATATCCTCACCTCATTCAGCCAGCTGGCACAGACGTAGGAAAAGTACTACTTCTAAAACTTATCGGGTCAGTTACCCCAACAGCTGATCCCGAAATTGGTGACCCCGCAAAAAACTACGAACATTACCGTACCAAAGTACCTACGAGTATCGCCGTGTCGTAGTACCTACCACCGCACAGCTGTCGGCTAGTACCTACGCCGCACCGTTTCAGCCGCCCCGCTCAACTTTTCTACGTTAACCGCCATGTCGAACGAAGACAACCACGAAACATCCGTCAAAAGCGACGTAGCCACCATCTCTCTGCCCGCACGCTTACCACCATTTTCTCAACACGAATCGAGTAGCACTACAGTTAAAAACCTACAAATCAATTTAATAACTAAACAAATAGAAAAATTATCATTGGAAATAGCCGAACTTCGTAATAAATATCACGATTACCGCCGCCCGCCGCACCGCTCGCCACACCGCCCGCCGCACTTTCAAGGCCGTATGCGATCGCGCTCTCGAAGTAGTCGCGACGACGATAGGCTATGTTTTTATCATTATCGCTTCGGAGAAGACGCGCGCAAATGTGAATTACCTTGTTCCAAAGCAAAGTTTAATACAACTGAAACCAGCAAGCATCAGGAAAACTAATAAAGACACCGGCCGTGGCGGGAGTCGATGTCAATCAAGGTAGCCACCGCCTTTGCGTTACAGACAGCAATAACCGAGAGAAGTTTCTCGTCGATACCGGAGCCGACATATCAGTCCTAGCCGCAACAAAGAATAGATACTCGAAACCAATAGAAAGCTCATACAAGCTTTACGCAGCCAACGGAACAGAAATTCGTACCTACGGACAGCGCACACTAGAGCTTAACCTAGGCCTACGTAGAAGTTTCAAATGGACATTCACGGTCGCCGATGTGAAGACGTCAATACTGGGTGCAGACTTCCTAGCTAAACACAAGTTATTAGTAGACTTACATCAGAAAAAACTTATCGACCGAGTGACAGATCTCAGCGTAAACGCAATCAAAGTATGCAGTACCGAACAATCCATCTATACAGTTAATCACAATCACGCTTACTACGATATTCTAAAACAATACCCCGATGTTCTACGACCAATGTCATTAAAAACTACAGCGAAGCATGACGTCACGCATCATATTGAAACCACCGGACAACCCATATATTCACGACCGCGACCTCTACCGCCTGACAAGTACAAAGCTGCGAAGTTAGAATTCGAAAGAATGATGGACATGGGTATCTGCAAACCATCAAACAGCCCCTGGGCAAGTCCACTGCACGTCGTCAAAAAGAAAGATGGCTCACTACGTGTTTGTGGCGACTACAGACGACTTAACGCCGCAACAATACCCGATAGGTACCCTATACCGAGAATCCAAGATTTTACCTACCAGTTACACGGCAAGGCAATCTTTTCTAAGTTAGATATGAAGATGGCTTATTATAGTATACCTATGGCAAAAGAAGATGCCGCGAAAACCGCAATTATCACCCCGTTTGGCCTCTTTGAATTCAACTGCATGACATTTGGCCTACGAAACTCTGGTCAAACATTTCAGCGATTTATGCACGAAGTACTACGCGGACTCGACGACATATGCTACTGTTTTGTAGATGATTTATTAATATATTCTGAAAATAACGAAGAAGTACACAAGCGACATCTACACACAGTCCTCGAACGTTTAAACCAATATGGTATCACTCTCAACATCGACAAATGCGAGTTCGGAAAAAACAAAATTCAATTTCTCGGCTACGAAGTTACACCGGACGGAATCAAACCTACTGAAGAACGCATCCAAGCCATACTAAAGTATCCCAAACCAACTACAGTACAAGAATTAAGACGATTTTTAGGCATGATTAACTTTTACCGCAGTTGTTTACCTCATCAAGCTGAACATCAATACCTACTTAATAAATATTTACATAATTCTAAGAAGAACGACAAGTCACCGATACAATGGACAACCGAGGCGGAAAAATCCTTTGAGCAATGCCGACAAAGCATACTCGAAGCCACTACGCTCACGCACCCGTTACCTAACGCACCACTATGCCTACTCACCGACGCTTCCGACACTACATTAGGCGCCGTGTTGCAACAAAAAATTAACGATATTTGGAAACCACTCGCTTTCTACTCGAAGACTATGAGCGACACACAACGAAGATATAGCGTGTACGACCGCGAATTATTGGCTATATACACCGCTATCAAAAGTTTACGTCGACTTATCGAGGGCAACGAACTCACCGTATGTACCGATCACAAGCCACTTACCTACGCACTTACGAGAACTCAAAGCAACAGCGACACACCGAGAAGAGAGCGCCAGTTACACTACATAAGTCAATTCTGTTCAAACATTAAGTACATTCACGGCGAACGAAATGCAGCGGCCGACGCGTTATCACGTATTGCAGATATCGAGATTCTAAACAGCACAATCGACTATAACCAATTAGCAATAGACCAAGAAAACGACACAGAGTTACAAGCCTGCAAGAAACAATCCAATCTCAAATTCACTCAGATTAATCTACCCGGAGCTCAACAACCGATATGGTGCCAAATATCAACATCGAACATTCGACCATATCTACCACTGACTTATCGTCTTATAGCCTTCAAAGCTCAACACGATCTAAGTCACCCCGGCGTACGAACGACAAGAAAAATTATAACTTCCAAATTCTTTTGGCCTTCTATTAAACAAGACGTAACAACTTGGTCAAGGTCATGCATCGGATGCCAGCGCGCGAAAATTCAAAGACACGTTATCAGCCCACTCGGCGAGTTTCAACAGTCATCGCGATTCGAGCATCTACACGTCGACATAGTAGGACCATTACCTCCGTCAAACGAATATAGGTATTTAGTTACAATGATCGATCGCTGCACAAAGTGGCCAGAAGCAATACCTACTCGCGACATCACCGCCGAGACAATCGCTAAAGCCGTGTACGACGGATGGATCTCACGATTTGGTTGTCCGTTACGAATCACTACGGACCAAGGCAGACAGTTCGAGTCATCACTATTTTATGCACTAATGAAAAAACTCGGCGTCACTCGTATACGCACAACTGCATTCCACCCTCAATCAAACGGACAGATAGAACGCTGGCATCGAACTCTCAAGGCAGCATTGATGGCAAGAACAGCGAGTATTAAATGGAGCGAAGAACTACCTACTGTTTTACTCGGACTACGTACAGCATTATGTCAGGACACCTCTGTAAGCCCCTCATTAATGACCTACGGATCTACACTACGCATCCCGTCAGATTTCTTCGTGCCTACAAAGCCGAAGATGGATGACGCGGAATTTGTACGCCATCTGACCGAAACCATGACGTCACTATCACCGAAAAAAAGATCACATTCATCAAATCAGCACACATTCATTTATAAAGATCTCGAAACATGCACTCACGTGTTCGTACGGAACGACACTGTCCGACCACCACTCACACTACCATATGACGGACCCTACAAAGTGTTTCAACGAAGTGCAAATGGTAAACAATTCACAATCCAACTACCACTCCGTACCACAGTCATATCCATAGACCGATTGAAGCCAGCCCATCTGAATAACGACGAGAAATTACAATCAGGTTCACAAACAAATACTTCGACTACAAACATAACAACGAACGCAAGTACATCACCCGCAAGTGGAACCACCTCAATACCGAGTACAGCAGCAATTCCCGCTACTCACCGCGACGCCTACATCACCCGAACCGGCAGAACAGTCAAACCCAATGTACGCTTTGCTTGAGGGGGGGTACTGTGGCGTACATATGCCACGTACTCTATAGCTCTGAAAATGCATCAAGACAGCACGCATCCACTCGCACAGCATACCAAGCGGCGAATAAACGCGATCCGCGCGACACCGCGGTTTTATACGATGCATTAATTTATACTCACGCACACATACAACGACAACAGGAACGTAAGCTGATTGGTTGCGTACACAGTAAATATTGTAAATATAGAATAAGAAATGTGATTGGTTAATCCATATAATGTGCGGTAAATTAACTCCATCACTTAATAGTCAAAAATGTAAATATAACTAGCACACTTTTAATCAAATATAAGTCGATTCCAACCATTCTCTGGTGTTTCACTTCAGCTACGGTTCAAGGACTAACCAGTCTGGCCGGCTAACATAGACACCTTTCCTTGCTCCTAGTATTATCTATTAGCTACGGTTCGACGGCTTATACAGCCTGGCCGGCTAAGTAGATATCCTCACCTCATTCAGCCAGCTGGCACAGACGTAGGAAAAGTACTACTTCTAAAACTTATCGGGTCAGTTACCCCAACAGCTGATCTCAGAATTTTACTCTATGACAGTGCCCCGTCTGAAGGCCTTTGTGGTCTGTGGTCCATACAAAGTGGTCAGTCTTCTTTCAAGCGTTGTTTATGTAAATAACTTCATACATTATTTCCCTACTGCACAAGAAGGCTGGTCATATTTTTCCAGTTTATCTATGTATGATATAATTATGTATGTAAGAAGTTTTTAATTTCAATGTAAGTAAGATATAATTTGAATCATCTTAGAAGTGTCAGTGCCGTAGGGTATAATGTTCCAGGATAACGTTAGAAAAAAAAGAGAGAATATGATCTGATCCGATCGAACTGTGACACTGGGTCCACCAAACACCTATTAAAGGTATAAATCTGTAATAACCATTTAAATTTAACTTTCTTCATCACTTGACTTTAATTTATTTATATAAAACATTGAGGGTACTATTGAGGTTTTCATCATTTCAAAAACATTCGACATACATAAAATTTACTTATAAGTTGCAAGCAATGCAAAGGACATCGCTCGGATCCGTCCAACTACAGACCCATAGCCATCACTTCCTTCTTCTCCAAGATAATGGAATCCATTGTTAACTGCCAGCTCCTCCGGTACTTAGAAGACCACCAGCTCCTCAATGATCGACAATATGTTTTACGCATTCCGTCAGGGTCGTTCAGCTGGTGATCTTCTCGTATACTTGACTCACCGGTGGGCACAGGCGATCGAGACCAAGGGGGAAGCGTTGGCCGTTAGTTTGGACGTGGCGAAGACCTTCGATCGGGTCTGGCACAAAGCGCTCCTTGCGAAGCTTCCTTCCTATGGGCTTCCCGAGAAACTGTGCAATTGGCTCACCAGTTTTCTAACAGACAGAAGCATCAAGGTCGTTGTTGACGGTGCATGCTCCGACTCCAAGTCTGTTAATTCTGGTGTCCCACAAGGCTGTGTGCTATCACCCACGCTGTTTCTTCTGCATATCAACGACATGCTGCAGATTAGCAGCATCCATTGCTATGCGGACGATAGCACGAGTGATGCCCTTTACACCGGCCGCGCTCACATTTCTCGGGTCAACGTCATCGAAAGCCGATCCAAACTTGTGTCTGAAATCGAAACTTCTCTATCAAAAGTTTCAGATTGGGGTCGACTTAACCTAGTCCAGTTTAACCCCACGAAGACACAGGTTTGCGCGTTCACAGCTAAAAAGTTGCCATTGATCGTATCACCTCAATTTGAGAGCACTTCCCTAACTGCATCAGCCAGTATCGGAATCCTCGGCGTCGATATATCAAGCGAAGTCCAGTTTCGCGGTCACTTAGAGAGTAAGGCCATATTAGCCTCGAAGAAGCTTGGTGTGCTAAACAGATCGAGACAGTATTTTACTCCGGCCCACCGCCTGCAACTTTATAATGCACAGGTTCAGCCGCACATGGAATACTGTTCTCATCTCTATGCAGGTGCACCCCAGTACCAACTTCTCCCTCTTGACCGCATTCAACGGAGAGCGACTCGCATCATCGACTGCCAAGATATTTCTGATCGACTTGACACCTTGGCGTTGCGTAGAGATGTAGCTTCACTCTGCATCCTCTATCGCTTGTATCATGGGGAGTGTTCAGAGGAATTGTTCGGACTTATACCGGCTGCTGGTTTCCGCCATCGTCCTACGCGACAAAATATCCATCCCCATCACCTGGACGATTGGCACTCCACCACTGTGCGCTTCTCCAGAAGCTTTTTGCCTCGCACAACCAGCTTATGGAACAAATTGTCGCCTGCCGTATTTCCGAACCGATACGACCTTCAAACCTTCAAGAAGAGAGCGTACCTCTACCTAAAAGGCCGGCAACGCACTTGTGACTCTTGAGTAGCGGGTGTCCATGGGCGGCGGTAGTCACTTACCATCAGGTGACCCGTCTGCTGGTTTGCCCCCTATCGCATAGAAAAAAAAGGCTAATTACATAAAACGTATAAAATTCTCCACCATTAACACCGTCTCTTAGATTGGTGAGTAGATGCTCCCTTTGTTTTCGAGATGACCAACTGTCCGTTTCTCCACATTGATATATTCGTTTTTGACTTGTGTCAGGAGTAGGAAAAGCTATCCACTTGTGTATTTCGTCTGCATCAGTTGCTAAATTTTTAACCCCTGATATAATAACGAGTCGGCTACTAAATAGAATTTCAGCTAGGTATTTTATGAGTTTTCTACGGACATATCAAAGGTTTAGTAATTTGGCCCTATATGTTAATCGGCAACACCAGCATTATCAAAATTGAAGCTGTCAAATTATTTTGTTGAAGCTTATATTGTTATCCATTAATTAATAGTTTCTTGATAAATGAGTGTCAGCTAGGGTAGTCAAAATGGATTTTTTGACAGTCAATCGTCAAGTACCAGTATCAGCCGAGAAGAAGTCTGAGGAATCCGAGTCTAATGAAGATCTTGAGGTAAGAGCTGTCAAGTTGCCTTGTTGTTTTCGTGAACACCTACCTATATAATTTGTTTGTTTTTATGTAGTTCTATCAACCTAACAGCAGGTAAAACCCAGTCTGCAGAGATTAGTACTATGCCTTGTATTATTTTTGTATTATCATAATAAATACTTAAAACCTCTTTACTTTACTTTAAGATGTCTAATTGAAGGATGTAACAAAGTTGCGTTTGAACCATATATTTGTTCCTTCTTTAAATGTGGCACTGGAACTGGTATACTGGAGTACTTTGTGTTAAACATGTATCTAATAAGAATTTTGTCAGTTGCTTTAAAAGAGCTCCCATATGATTTGCTGAGATATTCTAATTCTTCTTTTGGATATTTACAGTTAGGACCAGTTATATATAAAAAAATATGACTAATAATTTATAATTAGCAACAATAAGGATAAAAGAATAATCATTGTAGCCCAGTGTCCATTACCAGATTGATAAGGTTTGTTTGGTGATTTGCTGTTGATATTAATTTTTACAAAATTAATAATTGTATTTAAAATTTTTATCTGGCAAACTGTTGATGAATAACCCTTTGTCTTACTCTTTTAGTAAAAATTTTGCAATGGCCAAAATTCAATTAATCCGTCTTGGCATAAGTGTAATATAATAGACGTAAAACCAACCAAGAAATGTGGCTTTATTTAACTAAAAGAATTACATTAGATAGAATAATTATGACAAAGATATTGATAGGTAGCGCAGTGACAAACATATGAACAGAGTTGTCATGGTTACCATAAATACTACATTCAATATTTAATGCAGGTTGCATATCACCTCAATAAGTAAATATTGTCTAATGTGTAAGTTACAGTAATATATTTATTAATAAGGAATGGGTTATATGCAACATAAAAACCTTGATATATGCTTACAAATTTAAATGAAAATAAATATTTAAATAAAATTTGCCTAAAAATTGGTAAAATATGCAACATTAGACAATATCATTTAAGAAAGGCAAAAGAAAAAGTTTTTTTTTAATTTCTTAAATAGCAAACAATTAGGAAATTATTAATTCAAAATTTAACAGTCTTATAAACTGTAAAAATAAAATTAAACAAACAGTTATAGTTGTTATAAATATTCAGGTAAACTGAAATGATAGATGTTCATAGACTATGTATATATGCAAAATCATTGTTACATTTTATTCTTTCACTTATTAATGTAAATATAGCAAAAATATGAATCATCTACTAGATTTTAAATAAAATATGTAATGGCCACTGAGAATAGGGTAAATATGCACTGTAATATTCTGATTGGATTATATATTTTTTTTAAAGACAACTCTGCATTAGGAATAATTCCTGTATCACGGGGGGCTTTACAAACATTAAATCAACAAACACAAAGAATACCCAGACTAGGGGACAACTATTTGTGGCTCACACAAATTTTTGTCCCATATGGGATTAGAACCCACAACCTTCAGCAGTCAGGGTGACTAACCACTAGACCAACAGGGCCGTATGCTATGCAATTACATATAATAATTTGGATTTTGGTATTAATTAAAAAAAAAAAAATAGTTTGTAACATTTAATGATAAGTTTTATCAATATTATCCATTCTTAAGTCCAGTCTAAGGAAATTTATTATTATTAATGAATGTTATTAAAGTAAGTCTGAGTGTAGGTTACTGAGCTAAAACATTTGTCTTTATGTCATTAATTTATCAGCTCCTAATAATACATTAATTTGTTTACCATTACTCATGAACAAAATACAAATGTCTTCTCCAGGTGGACAATTCCAAGAGTGTACTGCTCAAGATAGCTACACTGTATGCAGAACAGTTAATGAGTGATCTGACCCTAGAGGTAGGAGGGAGAAGGTATCCGGCTCACAGGCTGATTTTATGTGCTAGCAGTGAGGTATTTCAGGTATGTGTAATGAAAATGTAACAGAAATAGTTTTTTTTTTTATACTATAGGGGGACAGACGAACAGACGGGTCACCTGATGGTAAGTGACACCGCCGTCCATGGACACTTGCAACTCAAGAGTCGCAAGTGAACTGCCCGCCTTTGAGGGTGATGAGGGATGGGGGATGCAGGGAGCGGAAAGAAGAGAGGAGGGATGAGGAAATGGAAAAAAGAGAAAGGAGATGAGGGGAGAGAAAAGGGGGAGGGGGAATTGGGCCTCCGGAAACCTCCCTCAATTCGGGGAAATGCAATGCAAGCGTTACTTACAACTGGTTTACTGTGAGGACGTGGTATCGCACCGGTCGAGCCGGCCCATTCGTGCCTAAGCATGGCTCTACCACTGAATAAGAATTATGAAGCTAATCTGCTAGGGTAAGCAGAATAGAAGTTTAGATAAGAAATTACTGTCTGTCTCAGTTATTCAATTTATATATATTATATATACAACTCCATACACATATAATATATGCACTCTTATAGATATTATACATAAAAGTCCCTGCGACTAAGATTAATGCTTGTGCCGCAGGGACTTTAAAAACATTCAAACAACAAACACTTGACAAGCAACCTTTTGTTGCGTTAACATTGTGTTGATCTATGATTTTACTTGAAATAAAGACAATTTCAAGTAAGTTTAATAACCACCACACCCACGAGAAGAATTCTAGTCCACCGAGACCCAATCGGAGTTAAACACATATAGTTTTCATAATATTGGATTACAGACAAACAGACGGTTCATCTGATGGTAAGTGAGAATCACTGTTCAGGGATACCTGCAACTCAAGAGTCCTAAGTGCGATGCTGCGTAAGTTTGGGGTGATGAGGGATGGGGAAAGAGGCGAGGGGGTATGAGCAGAGGCTAAAAAGGAGAGGGGGAGTTGGGCCACCACAAACCTTATTAGTTTCGGGGAAATGCAACGCAAGCAGTGCTTCACAACCTGTTTTCTGTGAGGCCGTGGTATCGCACCGGTCGAGCCGGCCTATTCCTACCTAAGCATGGCTCTACCACGAAAAAAATAAGGTATATTGTTTGAAGTAAAATATTAATTAATAATAAATTTGTGCATTATAAGTATGACAGTATAGTAGTATGTGTCAGTAGTGTGGGCTGTTTTTTGATGTTTGTGTATAAACATCAAAACGAACTGGAAATTACCAATACAAGCGGTTTCATGCGAGGCCGTGGTAATACTTCGGTCGAGCCGGCCAATACGTGCTTTAGCATGGCTAATATATCGCATAATATTACAGGTCATGTTGATGAATCGGGAATGGAGCGAATGGCGCGAGAGTCGCATCGTTCTACAAGAAACTCCGACAGCTGCGTCTGTCTTCCCTCACTTTATCAAGTAAGTACACGATACTGTCTTACTCAATCTTACCTTGCGTTAAGTAGAATTTAAGCCATGATGTCACTGTAGTCCCAAGACTTTCTACTGTTACCATTTCAGGTAGCTTTAGTGTGAAAAAGGTACTACAGTTATGGTATTAATGAGATTTAGTAGCCAAAGTACTGAAACTTTTATAACTGACTTTTGATGAAATATTGGAATGTATGTAATTTTTTTTTTATGTATGTTGGAAGAAGATTTTTCTGCCAATTGTCGACTGATTTTCTATTTATATTTTGTTTCAAAGTGTATACTCCTGCGGTCTTTGCTTGTTCCCATTGTAACAAAGTCAGGATTTGAGGAAGGGATCTCGGGGAAATCAAGGGATATCCTAAAATTTTATTGGCATTAACATTTTTTTTTCATATACTTTCTAAAGTCAGTCCGAAATTTGTGTCTCATGTCGTTGAGCTGATGGTCACACCTTTCTCCCATCGGGTTAGTCAGAGCCAACAGACCGTATCCTGCTTCTATCCTTACGTACATCACAAGCTCCCTTCCTCCTCTCCCTCTGAGGTCAAATCAAATTGGTGATGTTCTGAAATAGGACACTATTTCAGAACATCACCAATTTGATCAGTGTATGTTCTGCGTAGGCGACCCTGACGGTATTTCTATTTACGTTTGCCTTGTATACTTGTTTTGTCATTCGTTCCGCATTTAGTCTTTCAACGTGGCCAAAACCGCCTAAGCATACCCTTTTAAATTCTGTCTACAAGTCTTATCCCACATACATTTAGCAGAGATCTCATCTCAACAGTAGGTATTTATGCTACTTTCATAATTTTTCTGCCATACCCAACTTCCACTACCAAACATTAAAATGGGCACCAGGACGACAGAACGAACTGCCCGGCTCCGTTCTTTGTGCTTCGTTCTTTTTTTTCTTCTAGCGCTCCATTTATCCGATTACCCGCATGTACTGACCTTTCAATATCATGTATATTCCATCCTTCTTCATTCTCCTCAAAAATCATAACGTTCATCTTACTGGCATTTACCTTCATAACTTTATCTTTCAAAGCCTCATTCTTCTGCTGATGATGCAAGTAAAACTTGATCATCAGTACTTAATCCACACTCAGTTTCTTTTATCACACTCGTGCAGCTATTCATCAATAGTTTGAACAACCAAAGGGAGTCTACACATTGTCTGACTCCTATTGACACTTCGAACCAGTGTGTGTTCGCACCATTTACTCTAGAGTCCTTATACAAAAAACTTCAGAGCACGCATCAGATAATTATCCATCCCATACATTGTGAAATGTACAACTGCTTAAATTAAGTTACGATAAGTCTTTAAATCATTAATATCATTGAAGGCAAAGGAATTCAAATTAATTAATGGTCTTTAATTTATAATTTGTATTTGAAATTGTTTCAGATATTTTTACACAGGTCATATAAGGATATCATATCAGAGTGTGTTGCCAGTGCTTTCCCTTGCTGATAAATATAATGTAAAGGCAAGTATTCTTCTATATAACCTGAGATCAAAACCACCGACTCATTTGTACTGTATGTACTGTTGGGCTATCAGACGGCTTCTATTTGTCACTCGCGAATATGCAGACGCGCTATCTCACTCACACTGTGACAATGTACCACAAACCACCTTTTTTTTTTGTGTAGAAACCCCCACGGGTCATCACCTTACCGGGGCTAATGGGTAAGGTGGTATGTCGGACTCTAACCGACTAAAACCACACAGTGTTCCGTCAACGGGTCTTGTGGCCGGGGCCTCAGGTGTACCCTAGAAAGGAAGTTCCTGTGTACCCCGGCAGACCTAGCCGCCTTTTGAGCAAGGCGACCCCAATATGATGTGTGGGGGTTCTGCCCCCCCCCCCCCTCATATTTAGTAAGGCGCGCGTGGAACACGTCGCGCCGCCGTCACGTGTTCGGCTCGTTCACTGATAGTGTGATAGTCATTCATTGACGGGTGTGTATTAAATTATTGCGACATACATTAACAGGGACATTCAGTGTATGTCAGTCTAATTATTAGGAAGGCTTTCTGGTGCCACCAAGGCTGGTGGTTGCATAGTGGTTTGGCCTTTTACATTGGGTGATGGCAAAACTGTAGATCGGTCAAGTGGGGGCCTGACCATGGTTTTCCCGTAAACGTATATTTAATAAACGTATATTTAATAATAATTGCATAATATTCACACACCATTTGCATTAGTTTGATATCGCTTTGACTCTAGACAACCCATATGCTATCCATTTGTATATGTTAGTTACATATGTATATATGATTTGAAAGGAGTACGTGTAAAGGAGAACTAAGATACTGGTAAGTTTACTGGCCTATTTGTCTAATAGTTAGTGACTCTTACTGCTAAGCGAGAGATCGTGGGTTCGATTCCCAGTACAAACGTCTTTGTGATTCTCAAATATTTGTCCGAGTCTGTTTGTATGTTTGTAAAGTCCCCCGCTACACAAGAATAATTTCTAGTGTGAAAGTTGTCTAATGTAGAAAAGCAAAACCATTCTGCTTGTTCTAACTAGCGAGGTGGTTAAAACCTACAGAAAAAAGCTATTATTTTGTTATTATTTTTTTCTGTTGGTGGGTTGGGTACATTTGGAAAACCTCTCGTCTGTAGTGAGGGAATAGACTTTTATTAAACAACTACCTGCCCTGGCATTGCTCGCTAGGTCTTCCAAAACAAAGTAGCTTATATCCTTCCCCAGGGTTTGAAGGATCCCTA
Source organism: Tyria jacobaeae (assembly GCA_947561695.1). NCBI lineage: Eukaryota > Metazoa > Arthropoda > Insecta > Lepidoptera > Erebidae > Tyria > Tyria jacobaeae. Next base: position 18,804,934 of record OX387218.1, on the reverse strand, counting down.
TACCAAATTTAATGAATATCTGTTGAGCCGTTTATTACTGAATAGGTCAGAGACAAAAAGATGGATACAGTTACGCATTTATAATATCAGAATATAAAGTATGTATACAGTGGCCATAGCAGTTAAACTCTTTTATATTTGGTTTAGGATCTAGTCGGTCTGTGCCTAGGGTACATGGCACAGCACATAGCGCAGGCAGCGAAACGAGGACAGCTCATATCTTGGATGCAGTACACTATGGCCTGCGGACACAATGAGGTAGCCAAGGTTAGTTTAAAACAAACCGTTAATATAATAACGCAAAAAGAACACATATCAGTGTTCTGGAATAATTATTTGAGAAGGAAATTTTTTTTTGCAGAACATAATATGAGTGAAACCCACACTTTTTTTTTATATGTGTGATACGAGCAGACGGGTCACCTGATGGTAAGTGACTACTACTGCCCGTGGACACCCGAAAGAGTCACAAGTGCGTTGCCGGCCGTTTTGGGTAGGAGTACGCTCTGGAAGTTTTGAAGGTCGTATCGGTCCGGAAATACGGCAGGCGACAATTTCTTCCAAGAGCTTGTCGTGAGAGGCAAAAAGCTTCTTTAGAAACGCACAGTGGTGGAGTGCCAATCATCAAATCAAAAAGATTTTGTGCATGTCACAAACGTTTCAAAAATTTTGTTTATACATCCATCAAAATTGCCATCACCTGGATGATTGGCACTCCATCAATCATCAATCATCCAGGTGATGGCAACTTAAAATGTTTTACATGTATGCCACAAAAATGTATTTTAGAAGAGTTGGAGATTCTAAAATTCGATACTCTTTAACGGTGTTTAATTATTTTTTTTTGTGGGCAACACAGTTCATTAAATTCGTTTTTCAATTGTGGAGGATATGGAAAATGAAACACCACTTGTTGACTAAACTAACTTGCCTGAGCATGTCTCATTAAAAAAAAAAGCAGGTGAAAACGGGTTGTACCATTAACAAAGAAGTACGGCTTTGTGTCTATGGTAATCCGTTGAGGTTTATTCTCAACTCTTATTATCGTTGTTGTCAACAAACTGAGAATAAGTACAGTATTAGTCTGTCAGTTCTTGGTTCTTCTTTTTCGGTAAATATGTGAAGAAAGTCATCTGTGTAGACTGTTTCTCTTTTGTAACTTAAAGGTGTAATATATCATATAAAATATTATTTACAGGCATGCCAGAACTTTGTAAAATGGAATTTGGAGTGGGTTTGGTCAGACAGTGACCTCAGTGAACTGGAGGGTGAGACTTTGGTGCAACTGCTTCAACAAAGTGACTTAGTTTTACACAACGAGATGAGCCTGTACCAGTATGTATTCATTTTTTACATGGAAAGATACCGCTGTACGTTCTTATATAGGTAGTTGTTCATACTTCGCTGATGTTCTGATTGAGAGGGTTTTAGCACTGACACCTTTAACCAACAACTACATATATCTGTGTATCGCTTGACAACAAATACCAAATATTTAAAACAATTATATTTAAATGCCGTGAAAAGAATATAATAAACTTTAAATTGAAGCAAACTGAATATTACATTGCACAAATTACACAAATGTATTATATTTATTAGTTTTTTATATGTATGTGGGGTTCTAGAATTGATGAGATGGAATTACAGGCTCGTATCACTCGTAAAAAAAAAAGGCTCGTATCACACTTTTTTTTTAAACTATACACTTCCTCGCCATTCGTAACACTTCTTTCCCGCCCCTTTCATCTTCTGTTCAATTCTCCTTTTTATCTCTTAATCTTAAACTCTTTCTCTTTAACCGTTCATCCAACTCTCTCTCGGATACATTCATTGTATCATGCGAACATTGCGTTCGGATTTTTTACAATTCAATATACAGTCGTGGTCAACTAATTAGGGACACTCTCTAGTTAATCCAAATTGTGAATTTATTTTTTATTTTCCAACGAGTCTAAACAATATTCCACATCTTTTACATGTAAGTATAATTAGTCATTTATGTGCCTAATTATACAAACAATAACAACTTCTTAAACATTAAACCTCTTTACAGTATAGCTGATAGATGATCACAGTGCTATTTGTTCAAAGAATGCTGGCTGGCCATTTAATTAGGGACACTGAGATATTGCGTTCTAGTTTCAAAATCTGAATCTCAATTATTATTTTCTTTCTTCTCCTATTCTTTGTGGTAGTTTTGGCGGCAATCTAGATTTGTAATTTCAAGTTTTGAGAGTTATTTTGAAGAACAATGGGCAAAAATAAAAGTTGCGATGCAACACTACGAAAAATTATCATGAAGTTTGTCGAGCGTGGTTGGTCATACCGAAGGATAGCAGGATATTTAAATTGTTCAAAAACTATGGTATGCAATGCAGTGCAACATTTCAGGCGCAATAACACAACTTTAAATGTGCTCAGAAAAAAAAGATCGAGAAAAACAACTCCGCAAGAAGATAGAATGATAACCAGGTTAGCTAAGAAAGATCCGTGTCTAGGCTCTATTTTAATTAAACATGAAGTGTTTGGGGCAGACGAAAGAGTCAGTGTATCAGCGAGGACAGTTCGACGACGTCTGGTAGAAGCAGGGTTGTTCGGAAGAGTGGCTCGCAAAGTACCGTTGTTAAAGAAAGAGCATAGAAATGCACGTTTGGCGTTTGCACGTAAATATGGACATTGGACCTACGACCAATGGCAACATGTATTATTCTCTGACGAGACCAAGGTTAATTTGATTTCTTCAGATGGAAGGCAATACGTACGGCGTCCTGTAAAAGCGGAAATGAATCCAAGATTCACAAAAAAGCAGGTGAAACATGGCGGAGGAAACATTAAAATGTGGGGATCATTTTCTGGACGTGGAGTGGGACCTGTGAGGAAAGTTCAGGGTAACTTAGACCAACATCAATACAAGGCAATATTAGAAGAAACTATGCTTCCCTATGCTGAGGAACATCTTCCTATTATATGGACTTTTCAGCATGATAACGACCCAAAACATACAGCCCGTTCAGTCAAGTCGTTTCTTAACAGACAGTCGGTATCAGTGCTAGATTGGCCAGCAAATAGCCCCGACCTCAACCCAATCGAGCACCTTTGGCACGAAATTAAGAAAAAAGTTGCCATTTATCGTACCACAACTTTAGATGAACTTAATGAAGCTTTTTGTGAGGCATGGGCAAACATTCCTGTTGAAATATGTCAGAAACTGATAATGTCTATGCCACATCGGTGTCAAGCGGTAATTACTAACAAAGGTTTTGCTACTGGGTACTGATTTTACCCGTAATAAAATGAAGTTGTTAAAGAAATTAAAATACTGCAGATTATTAGTTCTGCTTAATTAAATGTCCAGCTACAGAATTGTACCTTAAATTGAATACATGGTTAACCTTTGATATTAAACACTTTTTTATATTTATTTAATCTTTTATTTACAGCCATTTATAGTATAATAATCGGATCAAATTATGCAAATAATAGTTACTGAGAAATCAACAGGGTTTTATATTTATATGTACATAGCCGGTTATTGCTGTCCACTATCTTGAATGTCCTTAATTAGTTGACCACGACTGTATATTTATATTAGATACAGTAATTGATGGTGTGGCGCACCTTTCTAAAACAAGTTAACATCATTATTTGCAAACATTTAATTACTAAAACTAAACAACTACTAAAATATAATAATAATAATACGGAAACATAAACTTAACTAACTTAACATTAGAATATAAACATAATTTATATAAATATTTTTTTTTATATAAATAAATTTAAATTATTAATAATTTCGTGAACGGACTAATTATAGGAAAAATACCTATATACTAGTTAAGATATAGATATATATAAATACGTAAACAGATATACATACATATACAGTTGCTTAATATTTACCTACCGTTATGTAGTTGTGATAAGATCTTCAATCAGAAGCAGCTTACAAAAATATAACAGCGTAAGATAATATTATTTGAACCCATTTTTTAAAAGCTGTAAGGGTTTCAGGCGAAACTTTTTGTGGAAATTGATTATTTTTATTTTATATAATTTTAACTAAATTTAAATTAATTAACTGCTGACGAAAGTTTAGTCATTGATTTAATTGTCTATAATGTGAGTGAGCTTGCTGTTCGTATGTCATAATGATACTGCTCTGACAGTTTCGTAGTCCGATGGTTGAACCAACAGCGCGAGCGGCTGAACGCCAGTGAGTTATCCAAGACAGAGATGAAGGTGCACTGGGAGTCCCTAGTGGCGGCCGTCTTCTCACACGTCAGGCAAGTATTACAGCTTATCTATCATAAGGTTTAGAAAGGGCAGAGCCACGCTTAGGCGCGAATGGGCCGGCTCGACCGGTGCGATATCACTGCCTCACAGATAACTGTTGTGCAACAACGTTGCGTTTCCCCGAAATTAGTGAGATAGGCCCATCTCCCCTCTTCTCTTTCATTCTCTACCCCTTGGATCCCCTCATCATCCTCAAAGGCGGACAGTGCACTTACGATTCTTGAGTTACAGCCGTCCGTGGGCAGCTGTTGTCATGATTCTTAAACATTTACTTATGTCGAAAGGATATAAGAAGAGACCGGCCCATTCCGTCTCGACAGAAAACGTTTGTAGATATTAGCCAAACCTCCATAAATATCCATCCCCACCACCTGGACGATTGGCCCTCCACCACTGTGCGCTTCTCCAGATGCTTTTTGCCTAAGCTGGTTGAGCTTATGGAATAAATTGTCGCCTGCCGTATTTCCGAACCGATACGACCTTCAAGAAAAGAGCGTAGTCCTTCCAAAAAAGCCGGCAACGCACTTGTGACTCTTGAGTTAGTGTCCATGGGCGGCGTGCTAAGCAGCAGCAGGATGATTTCTAGCCAGGTCTCTAAAATGTTCATACCTGACAGTAAGAACTGTTAGGTATGGATAACCTTAAGAATTTCTTTTTAAAGTTCTGTTTGGTGGTGGTGGGTGATTATTTCAGTAAGAAAAAAATACGTTAGATTTAAAATATTTAACTTTACACCTTTTACCTGTAATTTTAAGAAAGGAGGTGATAAAACCTCTAAATTAAAAATGTCATGATTTTCACAATTTTTTTTTGCATACTTAGTGTAAATCGTATACTTACTTTTACTATGTTTGTAAATGTGTGAACACCATGTATTTATCATTAAATTAATTTATCTGTCGTTGCTTCGCTTTAATTCTTTTGTACCTGTTTCGGTACAGTGATATTGTTCTGGGTGCATCGTTTTCATATATAATCATATAGTACCTGGATGACCGAGTGAGACTTTGCTCGGTATTTTTTGGTATATCGTGTAAAAGAACGAAAAAAAAGTAAAATAAAATAATCATCAGGACTCGAACCGGGGTAATCTGGTTACGGGACCGCCTTATTTCCCACCTGACCTATTACAACCTTGTAGATGGTGGCGAAATTTACCTTCGTATTCTATTGATATTGTAGCAGTTTTTCATTGCCTGAAAACACGGATAAAACGACGTATTCTAAAAATGAAACCTAGCTAGCTAGCTATAAAACCTAGCTATATATATATATATATATATATATATATATATATATATATATATATATGTATATATATACACAAGAATCTGGTTTAAAGATATAAGATAATGATTGTATTTAAACAAAACATTTAAAAAGAGTAAGGGTGGAGTTTCTTGCCCATTCTTTTCCATATGAAACTACATTTTGGAAGGGGCGACTAAAATTAGTTCTATTTCAAGGTAAATGTTGACGTTCAAAAGTGTCTTTTGGGCCTACTTGAAATAAATGCTTTGACTTTGACTTTGAATATATTTTCAAAGTTTGTTTATTTACTCTAAACTCTAGAACGATTTGTCAGATCTCAATGGTTCTTTTTGCATTTAATTTTGTTGTTATTGACGAATTATATAAGCCATCAAACATCTCGCTACTGTACCTGAAAGGGGAGCAGTAATGGCTATTTTATTATAATAAAAGTATTTTATATCAAATGAACCTTTACTCACCTGATATTGTCATACGTTAATAAAAGATTTTATTATTGGATAAACATAATTGGATAAAAATGAGTTTCTTATTATTGGATGAACCAATTCTTCATAAAACTAATAGCGAAGTGCGATACCCTCAGGTTTCCGATGATGTGTCCGAACCAGTTGGCGAAGCTCTTGCTGTGTCCACTGACGCAGGAGCACAAGGACTTCTTCATGGAACGTATGGCCATTGCCATGAGCTACCAGTCAGGTAACTATAAGTATACACATTTTATAACACCTACCCGTAGGTGTCATAATAGGAGATATTATAGGAGAGATAGGATTGGGTGAACTCCACCGAGTACCACACGGCTAATACCTAGAGTTTGATTACTTGTAATTAATTTGTTTGAGTTTAAGAAATGCTCCCAACCAAAGCTAACATGGCTGATGGGAAGAAACTCCGTCCTGTCAGTTGACAACAAGCTCCTCATATACTGCAGCATCTTGAAGCCAATCTGGTCCTATGGGCTACAAATTTGGAGTACAGCCAGTAAAAGCAGTATCATGCGCATGCAAAGGGTTTAGAACGGCATTTTTCGGGACATTGTCAATGCGCCGTGGTTTACTAGAAACGAGGAAATCCACGAATACCTCTCAATGGCAACAATCTTTGAAGAAATCGCAACGGTTAAAACTAAATATGCGTTAAGGCTCTCAGTTCACCCAAACCCTCTTGTTACAGAACTTGTTAAGGAAACTACCTCAAGACTGAAGAGGAAAACTATATTTTAATGGATCTGTCAGCATCCTCATGTAAAATCCCCACTCAACAAATCCGATTATAGTCCTAGATGACTGCAATCAGTGGATTAATATAATAAAAAAAAGATTAAGTTTAGCTTAGGATTGTTTACTGTACGTGTCAGAGTGATTTATCAACTTGCTTATCGATACAATTGTTTTTTATAATTTTTATGATATTTAGTCAATTCTGCGTGAACAATTTATTATAATAAAAATATGTTATCATACTTTGTGATATTGTACACATATATCTCTAAACGGGTGGGCAGTTTTTGCCAGCCATTATTTATTCCGACTTTCCTAATAGGGGCCAAGCCTGTTGCGTCATCCGGGAACTATAGAACTGTATATATACTATCTTATAAAACATTCGTGAGTTGTATTCATATTTATTAAGAAACATAAGGTTTTACTCACGTGTGTATTTCGGGGATGCCCAACTAATTTCAGACCCGATGGGGGACCTTTATCAAGAGGTTAAGCGACCTTCGGGAAGATGTAAGACGCTGAATGGCTGAAGTACAGGACGTGAATAAAACCTTATGTTCCTTAAAAGAACATTTTGTAATATTGTGGACAAACATGTAACTTTGCTTTGGACAGGTAACCGGTATTTTGCACATTATTTTTAGCATTGCATATTATTTTAGCATTAAACTGACAGGTTTTTTTTTAATTATAAAACTTTACTGTTATATCTTTTTTCCCAGGTCAATACGAGCGTGTGTCCGAGGTCCAACAGACGGAGGCAGGTCGCATGCTGTTCACTCCCCGGCTGTACACCGAGGATACGTGGGGCTCAGTGCTGGCCGTTGACAACTTCCACTCCCTCCCCTGTTACCACACGAGAACGTTCATCTTCTCCACCAGACCTTCCATAGCAGACGTGGCGCCCCAGGACAAGCTCACGGAGTGGACGGTAGATTTGTACCCTAAAGGTGTCTGGTTCAGGAAGAGTTTGCTGATAGTTTGGGCTGGTACTTATGATGTGAGTGTTTTATTTTTTATTTATTCATTCATGGAAATGGTGAAAAAGCGATTTCTTTTGGCACTCTCTTTTAAAATTCTGCAATTCGTTATTTAATAATGTGATTGTCAATAAATTATTCATAAATAAGCCTTTAGCAATAAACTGAAGCAGCAAAATAACTACGACAAATTTATAATTCTAAGCCATGTGTTGTGTTTCCAGGTGCCAGAGGTAGTTCTCCGGACAGTGCGCATATCCATCACGTGCCAGAACTGTCCCGCCGGCACCACCAACCTGTACGGGGAGACCGAACTACCTGAGCCAGACGTCAGAGTTAAGGTTTCAACTTTGTTTTATTCATTATTAATCACGTCTTGTAGAACATGACTTAATTTATATTTAGTAAATATTAATACAATTATAAATTAACGCTACTCATACTACTACACACTACGTATACAATACAATTTCTAAATTACGACGTGGCAGCCTATCAAATGCCCTAGTGTATCCAATTAAAACTCGAATCCTGATTGCAATGAAAGTTCTTCATCCATTACATATGTACACTCACAAGTATATATAATAGGAGACAATCCTATTGCCGTCAACCGTGCACTGTATGACTATGAATATACTGTGATACTCCTGACCTCACACGCACGCATACACAAAAACGAACACACACACACACACGCTGACACAAAAACACACACACCAACGCGAACACACACCCACGCGAACACACACACCCATACGAACACACACGCACACACACACCCACACTAACACACACACACGAACGCACACATACACACAGAGTACGCATTCACGTACGCGCTGTTTCTTAGTTGTAGGGTAGATATTAGTCCCCACGACACAGGGAATCCTAGTGTGGGGTCTAGTGAATACATATTTGTAAGTGTTGCATTAAGAAAATAATAAATTATTATTATTATGATAGATAACAGTCCAATCCCATAGTCGCTTTTTACGACGCCCACGGGAAGAGATGGGTTGGCCCTAGTCTACTCCATTGAGAATCACGATGCTAAATTACTGTGATATAACACAACACGGTATATGTTGCAGGATCACCGTGTCTGACTAGAAGGTCCTCCCTTTGTGTCCGAGGTATCATCGAATCTTTCACGGCTAACTATTCCTATTTTGTTATTGTCAGATTGGTATACTGGTGTGGGGTGTACAGAAAGGTGTTGAACATGTATCTTCTGTAGTGGAACGTGTGCATCGCTTCTCAGCTCAAAACAGGTAAATTGACATGACAAAATAATAGAAAAAACATTCAGAAGTCCATGTTTTTACATAAGCTGTATTGTATTCAATGCAGTCACTATAGTTATAAATACAATGTATAAACAAAAGTTTTGAAACTTTGTGACATACACAAAATCTTTTTATTATATATTTAAAAAAATATCCATTCCCATCACCTGGACGATTGGCACTCCCCCACTGTGCGCTTCTCCAGGAGCTTTTTACCTCGCACAACCAGCCTGTGGAACAAATTGTCGTCTGCCGTATTTCCGGACTGATAGGACCTTCAAACCTTCAAGAAAAGAGCGTATTCCTACCTCCCACTTGTGACTGTTAAGTTGCGGGTGTCCATCGGCGATGATAGTCACTTACCATCAGGTGACTCGTCTTCTTGTTTGCCCCCATCCCATAAAAAAAACAAGCTAATACGTGGAGATACATGGTTTGGTAATAATAAATTATTTGAAAATGAATACGATCATCGAACCTATTGTGAAGGGGCTCTTAGGAGCGGAGTAATGACCATAAACGCTGGTGTAACGTCTACAATATTTATTATGTGGTTAGTGCCTTACAAACAACAGTCAAATTTCCCTCGCTGTGTTCCCTATTCGGATTAAAGTCACAACTTTTCTATGTGGTCTGAATTCCTTCTGTGTGGTTTTCGTTGTTTTTATTTTTTAATTTAGAGAAAGAGTGCAAAGTAATCATTTTTGCAGCTTTTAATTAAATAGCGATATATGTTTGTTTAAGTCAAATATGATCTCTTTCCGGTTGTATGACAATTCATCTCTATGATAAGTATTTCCTGACCCTGGTTAGTACCAGGTCAGGAAATTGTTTTAAAAATTGATTTTTAAATTAAGTGACCACAGTAAGATTTTACATTACTTGTGTGGAGTGAAGTCTGTTTGTTTCGTTTTTGTTGTTTCTATTAAAAAGGCAACTCCCGCATTAGAAACGATTCCTTTGTCTCTCGAGTTTCATAGACTTTAGAATCATTTGAACAAGGCATGTCCGTTCTTAGAATGTTTGTGAGAAGCCCGCGTCACAAAAAAAAAGACATCAAGTGTTTGTCCATTGTGGGAGTCGAACCCACGCCCTCTAGTTCAACAGTGAGCATCACTAGTGTGTGTGTGCAGGGTGCTGAATATAGACGGCGCGCTGGACTTCGACGAGCTGAACACGCCGCTGTACAGCCCCGCGCCTGCCACCCTCTCGCCTCACCCCCAAACGCACAAGTAACTCTTTAATTTTTTTACCGATTTAAAAAATGAAAAGATTCTCAATTTGACTACCGTTGCACCGTTGGCAAAACGATTATAAATTATTTTTAAAGGGTTGTACTCATGGTTGGTTCTCTTTTAGCTTATTACAATTAATCATGATATTATTTATCATTGATTTCGATTATACTATCTGTGACCCGTGTACAGCAGAAACACACATCAACAAAATGAACTACATCTTAACTTTTTTAACTTCTTAGTCCTTACTAAGTAGTTAAAAAAATCCTGAATCACGATATGAAACTTCTTGCTTCGATTAGTTTATGAACAACTTCCAAAAACCCACCGTTAAATCGCGGTCGGCCAGGCATGATCTCGTCGCCGGGTCGGAGGCTTCTTTGTGTTAGAAGCACGAAACACCCGTTTTCATATTTTGATTGTAATAACGTATTAAGAAATGATTGTGTTAGGATCACTAATCTAACTCCTTTACCATTATGTTAATACAGCTTAAGCGCTCTTTACACTTTACGTTTATGTATTACAGTATTTCAACAGTTAGGTACTTAAAAGTTATGAGTTTTTAATGCAACGATTGCTCCTAGCACTGCTTATAGTTAAATACCAAAATCGAAAAATAGTTGCATGTTCTAAAATTTAAATCACATGGGGAAGAACATGCAAGAAACTTCAAACACACTTATTTTTAACAAGTTTCCAGTTACATTTTTTAAGAGCGTAGGAGAAATACGAGAAAATTGTAATATTTGATCTAAACTAAAGTAAACCAATATATATTCCAGACGTTGTTCTAAATGCTGTGAGAACTGCGAGACCCCGGAGCCGCGTCACTTGCTGGGCCCAAACAAAGATCAGCTCCGCATTCAGGTCGTCATCGTACCTCTCACAGACTACAGCCACGTTTCGCCTCCGCATTCGACCCTCGGATGACCTTCAACACGCCTCTTTATAGCTATGCCTTGGAAATTATAACATTATTAACGCTGATGTCAATTAGTTAGTTGCGTTTAAGCTTTAATTGCTCATCAGATTATTATGACGTTTTAAATACACGCTGTCATGGAGATAGCTACTAGAGGAATGGAATAATTTTTAAACGAGCGAAGCCGCGGGCAAATCTAGTATTACTAAAGTTTAATTCAAATATTGTTTGATTTGAGGCTATATTGTATATCTATCACTGTGTATGTTCTAAATATTGATGAGACATACATAGATAGGCAAAGAAAAAACAGTTCAATCCTTTTCGCATATTTGTCAGTATTTTTTTTTTCTGTAATCTGTTGACAAGCTTGTGTTATCAACAAAAAAAAATGTTTTTCTTACATCATTGCAATCCACAATTATGGGAATAAAGATCAAACTCCGATCTGTGTAACCTCTAAAAATAAATAACTGATTACAGTAGATCGTTTGTTTAGAGATGTTTCTATTATAAAAACTTTAAAGTTGTTGTATGGCGTCATGTTTGGTGTACAACTGGCGCCAACATTGGCCATTACCTCCCAAAAATCTTTTAAAATAGAACAACTGTTTTTTTTTTAATGTATTTGTTTCTTTACCTACCTAAAGTATATCTCTATTTGTAGTATTGTGAAATTATCGATGTTTCAGTCTTACAAATAATTAATATGTGAAGTATGTATTTTAACACATCAATGCCATTTATGGAAGCTGGCAAAATATTTATTACATTTTTGTTAGATCAAAGTAGTTTTACCCTACGATTTGCAAAATATTAACGACATATATTCAGTAGTTAAGAGCAAAATAAATATAATAAAAAATATCCGAATTGCAAAATCATATCACTCACCTCTGGATCATAAACGACAATGTCGACGGGATCAAAGACGAGCAACAAACGTCCGCCTCAGTCTAAAATTAGGTTCTTTGATTTCGCCAACACAAATTTTTTTAAGTTTTTAAAACAGGATTGTCGTCCTTATACTTTTTGTATTATTATTTATTTTGCTTGGAAGAAATTGTTACTTGTGTTATTTTGTAGTTGAAATTGTTACTTGTTTTATTTTGTATTTATGGTTGTTTTTTTTTTTTTGTAAGAGCGGCAACGTTGACGACCTGCTACCGTATCTCGTAAGTCTTTGACTCTAAAGAGAAACATAGTCAATCATTTGGCTAAACTACTGAATATATTTCGTTCATATTTTGCAAATCGTTTAAGAAAGGGATATGCTATTTGTGTTTAAAAAAAATGTTGCAAACTTGTGCCAGACTGTATATGTATATATTACAGTGACATTTTAATTTACCATTGTAGGTCTTGACCAACATAACAAATAAGAAGTAATTCTCCAAGAATAATTATAGTATATAATACATAATTTTGTGCAATATTATGAGAGGTATATCTGTTATACTGCCAGCAGTAACATATTGTTTTTTTTGGATACCATACGTTCTCTCATTTGATGTATGCCAAGCTGTTGTAAAACTTAGATTTAAAAATATAAATCAGTTAAAATTTGTGTTTTATTTCGAATCTATATATAATACCCATTTTTGAAGAGCTGTTCATTTATACATACGTTGTATAGGTTTTTATATTCGGGATGACATTACTTGTGTCCCGCGACGAACTCTAATATATTTCCTTATTTTTATCTTTCCAAATTATGGGTAGATGAGTAAGTCAAATCAGCTACAGTTTAGAAAACGTCAAAACGGTAGATTTAGTAGGTACATTTTTGTTTGAAATATAGTCGTGACGTCACGGTTATGTATTGTCAAATCATCCCCTTTTAATGTTAATTTAAGCCAGTAATCAAAACAAGTTTATGAATAAATTAATAAAAAAAACAGTATTTTAAACAAACTATTATTAGCAATCTTATTGTCCTATTGTCCGACTTAGTGAAATATGTCAATTTAAAAGTAGTCGTCTATCATATTCCCCATCTTTAATTCCTAGAGCCCCGGTGACGGCAATTGACCCCTATTAAGCTAGTGGGACCAAACTTTAATAAGCAAAATGTGTTCAATACACTTCTGCCGACCCCTTCAAAGACGTGTACGTTTTAGACACTGAAACTAAACTGCAATCAAAATTATTTTATTATTTCTAGAGCCATACGAAAGTTGATACATAGAAAACTATTGACCAAACTAACGCTGTTTATTTCGATTGTAAGTGACAATAATGCAATTATTATTTTATAAGATCCCTTATTGTAACTGATAAATTAATGTGGTAATGGAGAACTAGACAGGAACAGAACTAGATAAGAATTTTTCACCTATTATGTGACTGGTCTACAAAGTCCTAACGCTAATCTGTCTTGTCTGTCAGAATCAGGGGCGCACCTAGTAAACTCGGGTCTCGATTTTCGAAAGGCTGGTGTAGGTGTAGAAAGTCATTTTCAGGATTTTTAATTTTACTAATGGCCTAAAAGCACGAACTATACTAGTACGAAACTAACTAAATATAATGGCATAATAAGATAAGATAAGATAAAGATTTATTTTCATTAATTTGGCACAAAAGTACATCAACAGCGTCACAAACACGATATATAGTATTTACGATAAACTCTGGCACCCAGAATAAGATTCAACTTGTGTTTAGGGTACTCTGTAAACATATAACGTCAGCAGTACTCGTAAGAAAAACAGTGTCAAATTAAGAAGCATACCACAAAAATAATAGTGATACGAAAAACAAAAAATCGAATTAAAAACTACTACTACCTAGTTAACATTTTAATTTTAGTGCTGTAGCCTCTTATTACGAATAGATGTTACGTGTGTGATATATATATATATATATATACACACACACACGTAACATCTATTCGTATTCCGTATATATATATATATATATATACTGTATACTACTACTATATATATATATATATATATATTTATATATGTATATATATATATATTTATAGGAAACATATGTAGGTCATAAATTAGTGAGTCGGAAGGCTTAGGATCCACATCGTATTAAATTTTCTGTCTCTTTATAATCCAGGGTCATCAACCATTTAGACACACAAGCTTTACAATTATTGCGACACATGAGCGCATTGCCACAGAGTTTATTAATTTTATTGTACAGATGATTAGACAAGTAGGTATAATTACGCTGCGCGAGTCGTTCTGCATTTTTGTTGCATTTCACACACCTTAAAGTATCTGCGTTTGTTAAAACTATTAGACTCATGCGGCATCTGTCGGATGCTTACGGAGGATGGTACTGAGAACGAAGAGCTGCCTCACCGTCATAACTTGACACTCATTGTAGAGAGCCGTGGTAGGGTACCGAAAGGACTTTGAAGTTATTACTTTGAGAACAGCTCTTTGTGCTCGCTCTAAAGAAAGAAGGGAAGTTGTAGATGCACCACCCCATACAACAATACAATAACTAATGATGGAATGGCCCAATGCAAAATAAACAGTCTTTATAGTCTCAGGATCTGCAGAGCACCTTAGTTTTTTAAAGATAAACGTACACTTGCGTACGACTTGTCAGTTTATTGATATGGGGCTTCCAGCTTAAAGAACTGTCTCTATAAACACCAAGATATTTAACATTCGCCGAACTAGTTGTTTGTGGACAGTCATATTGTGACTTTGTGACTGTTTAGGATTATTTCAGCTAATGTCATGCCCATACCTGCAAAAAACTCGTTGACAGTATTAACCGAAGACTTTTCATTATAGGATGACATTAATAATTCATTCGGAAAGATAGTATTGACACTAGTCCCAGTTACACTCCTAATGATTTTCCATGTAGCTTTAGGGTTATTTTTAGCCTTGTGGAACTGTTCTTTTTCGTAAGCTGTTTTAATGTTTTTGAGGAGCTTATTACAAAAGTTTCGATATCTTATATAAGCAACTTTAATAGTATAGTTGTCAGGGTCCTTCTTCAGAGTACGTGCCATATTATCCCTATTTCGGATACATCTCAGAAGCCCATTAGTAATCCAGGGCTTAAGAATTCGTCGTTTTGAAGGTATGTGCACCGATTTAGTATGCCTAACTATAAAGTAACTAATAGTAGACACCAAAGGCTCGGCAGCAATGTTAGCGTCCTGAGTACCCAT
This sequence comes from Tyria jacobaeae, assembly GCA_947561695.1. NCBI lineage: Eukaryota > Metazoa > Arthropoda > Insecta > Lepidoptera > Erebidae > Tyria > Tyria jacobaeae. The sequence goes on along the minus strand of OX387218.1, from coordinate 18,789,555 downwards.
TATATAACTAAAATCGAATGACAAAACATCGGCCACTACAGCCGAGTAATCAACAATGTTACGTTTACATTTAGATGCAGGTAAAGACTACGTGTTGAACGTTAATAATCGTAGGCCTATGGTCAGTGATATAAGTGTCGACGATCAGAGTCGTAATTTTAAGATCAGACTTAATCATCACATGGTCGATGCAAGACTTACCACGAGTAGGCAGAAGATGTGCAGGGAGAAGGCCATGCGTAGCATTAATGTTTAAGTACTGATTGGCATGTTTGCATATGGCATTTGGAGTAATGTCGATATTAATGTCCCCCATAATATAAATAAATAAGTATATCTATAATTTTTTCCAATAAAAAGGACATTACAAAAAAGTGCAAATATTTACTCTTGGCGCGAATTTATCGGCAGAACTAACTGTTCAAACTGCTTCCAATTGTGCATCCAACCGAAATCGAACCGACTAAAACCACACGGTGTGCCATAGTGCGCTTAAAATAGGAAGAACCAGGGAACAGCCTTATTAAGATATCCGGACCATATACTTACATATCTGCAAGACTATAGACAAAAAACTAAAGATTTCACTGTTGGCATGTTTCATTACAAACACTTCTGTTTTAAGCTTTCAGTGCCCAGACGTGCATAAGCCATTTGCTTTCCTTCCATCCAACTCAAGTTCACTGAGGCCATACTTATTGCATCTAAAATATGAATGATTATTTTGTTTATGATCACAGGCAGTAAAACATCAATATTTATACATATACTATATTATATTTTATATAAATTCTAAATGATCTTTAGGACAACTTAAAGAATTTAAGCTCTTAATCGTTACATGACTTTCACTTAAACTACGCTTAACTTAATATATTCAGCGCCTGTTTCACAATTCACGTATAAAACCAAAGTATTGTCTAATAATGTAAATATGATTTATAATGATTCGGTATTTCAAATTTTTTTTTTTTAATATTGTACGGTACTTTCTACTATTTTGGTGTTTAGGAAATATAATCGCGATTTTTTACGACAAATTATGTAATAGGGGAATATATAGAAGAAATTACATTTCTGAATAAGCGGGGTACAGTTATTTTTTTAAATTGCAACTCTGTTTCTACACAAGAAGAGACTTGTAACTTGTTTATGTTAATAAAGTCATTACTTTTCTTAAAAGAACATGGGAATTAGTAGCATCGTTTTAAATAATCCGTAAACTGTCTGATAGTAAATAATGTGATGTTGTTTTATTTTTTGTGAATAAAAAATAAAAGAAAAATAATAATTAAGTATTACATTCTAGAAACTAAAATATGAATAGGTAACGCCTAAAATTCTTATAATATCGTGTATATAAAAGGTAAATTTACCTTTAAAAGTAGAATGTATAAGCGATACAAAACTAAATATTTTTTGCACCATATTAAAATAAAAATACTTTTAAGTACTATGATTAATTGAGCTGTATCCTCTATAATACGCAACTTTTTTTCATCACACAACAAACTATTTCAATTCGCAATGGATGGAATATTAAATGCAAAAATACAAAATCAGAACAAGTATTGTGAAAAAGCAACATGATCGAATTCCTTTTTGGTATCCAGTCTTCAATTCCTTACTAAATAAACTATGCTTAGGTCCAATATCGTTTAAAAGTTATTGTCGCAATATTTATAAAAGAAAATACTAAAGATTTTTTTTTAAATGTCTTACTTGTTATCACAGTGTTGCATTAAAAAATATTATGGATCAAAAGGGTAACAGTACGTATATATTTACTAATTATGAATGGTTTCTCATTACAAGCACTAGATAGGCCACAAAGGTGTACAACACTTATTCCATTACACGATTGAATAATATGACATATACACTAGGACACATACGCCTGAAATGAGAACAATTTCCCGAAAATATTAATACAATGTCAGGAGAGATATGGTCATCTCAGACCTCAAGAATATCAGACTACATACAACATTCAAGTATGTTCAGTATACTTGGGCGAAAGTCGCGACCAAACGTTGTAAGCGGTAACAGAATGGTGCGAATTTTTAAAAAATTGACATTTTTACATAAAAATTGAGTTGTGTAAAAATACTTTTAAGTCCATCATAGGAGAAGCTCCTTTGGGAAGAGATTCATCGAAGCGTAGTCTTCCAGCACCTTTGAAACATAAACGTGACTAAGAAAATTTGTTTCAACTGTTTAAGTAAAAAAAATATTTTCATATCATAAAATAAATTAAAATGTTATTTATAAAAACATTAATGAACTCCTCTTTCTCTTTTCTTTGAGATGAAGATCTGATTTCATCTTATGTATAGAAGATGTGGGGGGGGGGGGGGGGCGGGGGCGGAGAAAGAGAGTTTAAAAGCTGGTAATGACTTGACATTCCACTCGTTGTGAGTTACCTCTTTTAGCCTATCGATAGTAGGTGCGGGCACGTCTAGCGTAGAGTGCAGCGCCTGGCGCAGCTTGTTCCCGTCGAGGCAGAGCTGCTTGTTGAGCAGCAGCTCGACGCCCGCCGACGGCTCCAGCGGCGTATGCTCGAGGGCGTACTTGCGGCAGATGTCCGCCCACGCCGTCAGATGCTTGTCGTTCGCTTCCTCCGCCACCGACGCGATGTCCGTCTACCACACAACATTATGTTCACAATACCTGCCACTACTTGCCACTAATATACAAACGCCAAAACTACATAAATAGTTGAGATAAAACAACCTGTTAATAGTATTATTTCGTGTGGAATTCGAATCAACACGCCTCAGCGATGTTGTTGTGTTGGTGTCAACTCTCAACAATTTGCATACGAATTTAAAAGCTACACAATTATTATCGATTGATAACTAAGGAAGCTACTTCATTCCAATCTGTTAGGTATATGAAGTTAGATAGATAGATAGATAGATAGATAGATAGATAGATAGATAGAAGTTAATGAAATACCTAAACAAATTAAGAATTAACTGACCGAAAAGCTACAATTTTCTAGTTTTCTGTTTATGTATAATTTTACTGTTAGTTTATTTATTTAATTAATTAATTTAGGTACGATAACGAGACATGCTACGATAAGGTTAGAATAAATGACACAGCATTTACGTTTTCAACTAGCTCCTTAAATATGTGTACACCACGTTATAACATAAGACTGTGTTAATGAAAACTACTCGAGAACTTAAAATATAAAGGATTTTAAACTAACCATATAACAAAGTAACAAACACATATAAGACACGTGCAGTTATTCATGAGACATAACATATCTAACATATTTTTTAAATTTTAAAAATTTCCTATCAAAAATGTGTAATGGTGCTAATTTGTATATGAGTGTAGAATTTATGTTTTTCAGACTTACAAAAAACAGATGACATTGGAGCTTCAGAATCCAAGCATAATTTTGTACATACATGGCATACATATTTTTAACATATACATATATGGGGGATTTACTGTTTCTACGACACCCACGCCACAGGGGGGGCTGGGGGGGCAAGGGGGGGATCAGCCCTGTTTCTCCACGAGAATCACGCTCCTGGAGCCAACAGTGAATTACTATGTCGGACTTAAACCAACTACATCCATACGGTGTTTCTGTCCCGAGTAGACCTCCTGCAGGGGACCAAAGGAAGGAAGCCTCCGAATAATAAATATATAGAGGGACAGACGAACAGATGGGTCACCTGATGGTAAGTGATAACTGCCACCAACGGACACCTGCAACTCAAGAGGCGTAAGTACGTCGCACGGGAGCTGCCGATCAGAGATAAGAGGATAGGGGGATTATGACCGGTATCTTGTATATATAAGGTCGAGCCGGCCCATTCGTGCTTAGGCATGGCTCTCACCACGGGCAAAGTTTACATGGAATATTTTTTTTTTTTTTTTTTTTTATACTATAGGGGGACAGACGAACAGACGGGTCACCTGATGGTAAGTGACACCGTCGTCCATGGACACTTGCAACTCAAGAGTCGCAAGTGCGCTGAACGCCTTTGAGGGTGATGAGGGATGGGGGATGCAGGGAGCGGAAAGAAGAGAGGAGGGATGAGGAGATGGAAAAAAAGAAGAAAGGAGACGAGGGGAGAGAAAAAGGGGGGAGGGGGAATTGGGCCTCCGGAGACCTCACTCATTTCGGGGAAATGCAACGCAAGCGTTACTTCACAACCGGTTTTCTGTGAGGCCGTGGTATCGCACCGGTCGAGCCGGCCCATTCGTGCCTAAGCATGGCTCTACCATGCTATTAACGTACCTTAGCTAACGTAGAGATAGCGGTGCCATAATAATCGTGATTGATCTTGAATATCTCAGAGACGATCTCGGCCAAGCTGCCTTGCGTGGAGTTGGCTTCGTCGACAACGTTGTAGGTCTCCTTGTTGGCATCAGGTTTAGTGCCGAGCGCCCACACCGCGCGGCACACATCGCGCACGTGGACCGTGTTCATCTTCAGATCGCCCGTCCACAGGAGCTTCATCGTCTCGTTGATATGCTTGTAGATACCGCCGTACAAGAGACGTGGAGCTATGTTGAGATTAAAATTACATGTACTCAGTTTGGTACTTACTTAGAAGCTAGTGATAAGAATACTATGAGACTTATAATTAAAGCTCATATTAATGGGATCGTGTCTCGAATGGAGCCTGCTACCTCTGATATTGCAAACATAAAAAAAAGATTCAGTAGGCCTGGTATATTTTTGTATGAAATACGTAGTCGTGACGTCATTGGTATGTATTGTCAAATCATTACATTTTAATATTGATTTGAGGAATAAAAATTAAAAACGTTACAGTAAAACAGAACGACAATTGTAAACTATCTTTAGTAATCTCATTGCCCGAGTAAGTAAAATAATTTAAGTTTAGAATAGTCTACCCAATTAAGTTTAGAATAGTCTTTAGAATATTCTAGAATAGTCTAGTTATATGTATTTAGAAGGCGACTCTTGCTCTAAAATTGCACTATATATTGGCGCACTTTATAAATTTATAATTACTAACAGTCGGTAGGACATTCGAACTCAACCTTAGTAAGTATTTACAAAACTTTATGATAAGAGTTATGTTGCAGCCAGCCAGCTGTTGATAGCCATTATTTTTTTCCATCAAATAGAATAAAGGCAGCACTAAAGAATTTAGCTGTACTGGTTCGGGCATATCGAAAGGATGAATGAAAGAAGGTTGACAAAAGATATTTATATGGCAGAGGTAAATGGAGTTGTCGGAAGAGGAAGACCTAGGCGAATGTTCTTGGACCAAGTCCAAGAAAATCTAAGCAAAGGTCAAAAGTACCTTTAACCGACGAGCCTGTATGCGGAACGGAATGAAAGTTGAAAAAGCGAGAAAGGTATGTCAGAATCGTAGCAAATGGAAGGAAGTGGTCTCTGCCTACCCCTATGGGAAAGAGGCGTGATATTATGTATGTATGTAAAGAATTTGTATAGAGAGAACTTACTCAAACTCCGCCTATCGCCGATCCCGTAGACTATCCCCGGCCTAATGATGGTGTAGTTCAGCTCTGACGACATATTCTTCAGCTCCTGCTCCACCTTGTTCTTCATCTTAGCTTCCACCGTCCACGGGTCTACTGGACCGTCTTCTTTATGAGGCTATAATGTAAAACCACGTCTTCATGGTGAAATGTTACGACTATAATGGTAACGGTAAAGGATTCAGTTTCCACATTTAGACTCATGGTCGGTTCATTAAGCGTTCAGGAGGCTATTTGAGCCAGTCTAGCTCCTTCCAGAAGCACAGAAGCCTTCACAGGCGTCCGTCTAGGAACGTTTTCGGCCCTGCGAGGATTTACTCTCTACTGAATGTTACTGATATTAAGCACGCTAAAGTTTGAGGACTTTTTTTTTATCTGATAGGGGGACAGACGAATGACGGGTCAACTGAAAGTTAACGACAACCGCGGCCCATGGACACCTGGAACTCAAAGAGTTGTAAGTGCGCTGCCTGTCTTTAAAGGAGATGAGGGGGTGGGGTTGAGAGTATGGGAAAAAGGAAATTATGTTTGTATATTTTTCCAGGTTTTATAAGAAATTTGACACTTGACTATGATCCGGATTAACACAAAGGACCTCTGTCTCCCCCTTAAGGGATGCATGTATGCATGTAAGTCTAGCGAAATGGACATCATTTAACATAAATGGAATGATGTAATATGAGAACTGAAAACGTAAACTCCCGGATAATAACAAGATATATTTCTCCCTGTGACTTGGTATGCAGAGCTTCACAGGACTGACACACTCTGGATAGTATTGCCAGAGTGCAAATGCTACCATAACGTTTTTACGAGTGCTTACATGGATCAATAACTGCTTTAAGTAAGGCGGAGTACATCTAGAACCACTAGAACTCATTCTCGAAAATAACAAGAAATTCGGGAACAGTATGAAACACACATATTCCAAATCTATTTAACGAACAAAGGAAATTCAATATTAATTTGCTCTCTTTTAATGACCATAAGGTCATTATCTCGATCCCATTTTAAGACGAGGTTCAATATATCACATGTTGTAATCCATAAGCCGTATAGGCTAGGGCTTGACGAAGGAACATCATACAAACATATGTATACAAATGCTCGAAAAACAAGCAGTAGGTTAAAAAATAAGCTTTAATCTCTGATTGAAAGCAAAACCTAGCTTCCTTTGATACTAGTCGAGCAACCTGTGACGTCATATCAGTGAGACAAAATCAGAATGACGTCATCCCTTCAATGTCATATCACCGTACAAATTTACGAGCTACGAACGGAAGTGGTCCTTTTTATCACTGAATATATTACTTTTCAATGGTTTAACAAATTATTTTATTTCAAACATATACATTTCCATCATATGATGTAGTTATGATTGAGTGGACAGTTGAGTACAACCATTACTATTATAACGCAGTGGTTTGTTTTTTAATGTTTGTAAGGTATATGTAATATTCCATGGCCGACGTAATCTGATCAAACTAACAAACGCGTTCCTAAACGACTTAAAATCACCATCAGTGTCATCCCTATGAGTCGGCTCCTCACCGGAGCCGAAGGTGAAGTTTTCATGTCAGACTCGACCCGACTATCAGTATTACAGGAGACCCGGAAAACTCCCTAAGAAGGAATCCTCGGGCTATCAGGCGGTCACAAATTAAAAAAAAAATACAGGGTCTTAAAAATTTAAGCACAGTTTTAACGTTCACGACAAGAACAGCTGTTAGTCAAACGGAATTAAAGCGGAATTTAATTAAAAATGTGATGAAAGTCGGTCAAAAGAACCCATGACCTTTCATACAATTCAAAGAAGTAATTTACAACCTTTTATTTACTATCAACGGTGTCTGCCTGTAATCAAAAGTTAAATTTGTACCTATATTCCGATTAAGCTGAAAATTTGCATGCATATGTGAATTAGTTATTTAAGCCGTGTGGTTCCCGGATGACTGGAACTAATGACGGATGCAATTGGAATAAATTACGGGTCGGCAAAAAGCGGGCGTTTAAATTACGTCTGCCTATCCCTTAAGGTAAGGTAATTGGCGTGAGTGTATGTATGTACATATGTATGCATATATAGATATTACTAATTTAAAATAAGTGTTAAATATGTAGTTTCAGTGATAAGGATAACTTACCTTGTCACTACTGTACATCTGGCCACTGGAAATTTCTACCAGCCGTGGCACCTTCAATTTGGCGCATTGTTTAGCGACATTTGCGCTGAGGGTGTAGATGCCCTCGGAGTACACCGCCTCCGTCTGTCCGACCCTGGTCTCGCCTGCGCAGTTAGCCACGAGGCCCCAGGGGGACCCGTCGCCAGGGTCCAAGGCTGATGCACATGATGCTGCAAAGAGGATGACAACATTACGTTAGATCAATTCACTAATTTTATAAATCTTAATGTCAGTTTGTTCGTCAAAGTATGTACACTAGTCTGGGGTAAAGAAATAGAACAATGGTACCTTGGTAATTTATTGACACAATCTTCCTTGACGCACACGAGCAAAAGTTAGTACATTATAGATAAAAGTTCTGGGGATATTAGACTTCTAATTTAGTTGGTTCTGACAGGGAAGCAAGTCCTCTATGGCAAGTATATGTAAAATGGAATTCTAGTCATAACAACACATATATTGAATATGTTGAAAAATATACTTGCATATAGTGATTACACATACACGCTTACGATGAGGCTTTTCGAAGTATTGATTTTATTGTCTTTCAACCTCTTTGCACTTCGCACTTGTGACGACTCCTGAATTAAGAGTGATTCCTTTGTAGAGGGAAATTGTATAAACATTGAAATACAATGGTCAGATTTACACAACTATATGTAGATTATACAAATGTTTGTTCCGTGTTGGATACGAAACCACGACTCAGTAACCACTAGGCCGAACAGGCCATATAGCCTACGTAATATTTTAGGTTAAACAACGACTGCGATGCATGCCAGCAGCAACAGTGGTACCTTTTGATTCGTCAATTTGTTACATTCGGAGTATTTCGGACTGGATATTTTGTTTCCTAAAAACAGAAAGCTGTTTCAATTGCAAAGAGGTAACAAAGTTATTTTCAAATTGCCAACATACTAAATTGAATTATGCATATAATAGACACGGGTCCAACAATAATACGAGATACGAGTATGCGTCACAAATAAATGCTTCAATTCAATAACCTCAGATATAGGGAAAAAATATATGTATAAATTCATAGGACTTCAAGGAAACTTGATTAGGTACATACAAACGCGAACAGCTAACAATACTCAGTGAATGGCCGGTTATTATATTCATTATATTACATTTATATGTATGTGGTATTGTTAACAAATTTGTTTCGTCGCCTATTGTCTATATGAAAAATAAGGTGGGATGAGTCCAACACGTATCGTCGTTCGCTTTTAATGCATTGTGTCTTAATAGCTACTTTTAATTTACGTTTACGGATATTCTAGATACCATCTAGACCAACGGATATTGTAAGTTGAGTCAAAAATAGCCTTTGAGAGAGAGAATTATTAAAAAAAAAATTAAAAGGTTAGGTTAATAATTAGGGTTGAGTAATCAAACATTACCTTGATTTCCGCATTGAGACTATTGGGTAAAAAATCCTCTGAAGGTATATTGTTTATTTCAAATATAAAAGATTTATCATAGAATTTTGCAACATGTTTGAAGGTCATAATATATACATGTATAATTACTGGTGTTATTCTAGTTGTTGATCAATTAGTTAGTGATTATCTATACGAAGCTGTAAGAGGAATGCGCCAGTGTCTGTACAGTTATTCCAGCACAGGTACCAACATTCTCTATGCCTCTAAAAACTATATAGAGGTGTACATAATGGTGATTTTATGTTTAATAGATGGACTTGGTATTTGGCTTTTGATAATGAATTTATTATAACTATCATTACATATCAAATTTAAATTGGTGTCATGGTATATCTGTGTGAATATGTGTGTACTATGGTAACATATTCTGGCTAAATCCAAGAGTTGTTTGAATCAATTTTGAAAAAATCTGTTTCCCTTCTTTAACATAGATGAGCATGACGACGTACTTCTCGTTGGGTACAAACATACTGTATTAAAAAAAAACTAATTATCATTTAAAATACGTCTACTCTTAGGAGCAATTCGTATAAAAGCGATCGGGCCGGACCTTCTAAGCATGGCTGTACCACTGTTAAAATACTTTTAATTGAATATACTGTAACTGATTTGTCTTTAGACTTGGCTGTGACCAAGACAGGACCTCTCATTATATGCGTTAAGCTTGTAATCTACCCTTGTAACTCCTATTGGGTTATTTTCTTCGATTTTATCGAATTCCTCCATTTTTTTGGCACCCATTTAGAGTTGAAATTCAGCAAAAATTTACTATAAAGATACGTGTACAATAAATACGAGTATTCGTAAATTGCTAAATATTAATATCTCGAATACTCAATGCCGAGATAGGAGGCAAGGGCGTTCCTATTTGTAGACGCGCAATGGAGTTAAATCTAATTATTGTACACACATGTAACCAAGTTAATAATTCCCGGCTTCACGTGAGGGTGCCACTTTGCGTCGTAATGCAATTTGAGACGATATTTGTTAAATATTTTCTGTAAATGTAAAGACGTATAAAATATTAATAGCTAGTTTTTACTAGTCTATGTATCTCGTCTAGCCTGTCTTAAGGCAGTCAGAAATTTCCGCCCGTGACACTCTCAACTCAAGGCCCCCTAAACGGTGTGGCCACCTGTAGACGGTCTGCTGGGATTCCAGGAGGCTTCCTATTTAGGGTATTCCCGGGTCCCTTGCAACAGACCTCACCGTTAGCTCTGGTGAGGTGATGACCCGTGGGGCGAAAAGGCAGTCAGATTTAGTTTTGTTCGTCTAAGGTGGTAAACAGAAAAATCGTCGTGTCGCCGTGTCGTTGTAATTCCAAGCCCACATTTGAGAAATGCTAGTATTTGAAAGTAATGCTATACTAATGCGAACATAATATTAAAAAGGGAAGAGAAAGATTGCTTGTTTAAAAGCGCTAATCTCAGGAACAATTAATCCAATTTGAAAAATATAAGTGAAAGTGTGGAAAACGGCTGGTACGAACATAGAGCTGAAGAATTTCTTTGTTTTAGTCTGTCTTATTTATGGAACTTCCAGGCGGATGAAAAAAAAAATGGATCGAGTATTTATAGAGAAATAATATTTGTTATTATTATTTAAGAGCGGAGCAGTAACCATTAACACACTGCGGGAAGTGGGGTTGAATATAGTCGCAGCGCCATTAGTTGTATTAACGATGTAAGAGAAATTTAATAAAGAGATAACATTGGAAGATAAACATACATTATATACTTGCGATGATGAAATTCAACAACATCGTACTTTACTTTTCGTTATGACTGTTTAACATATAGCTCTGCTCTGATTTGCTGTTGGATATTGGGTACAAGCTTATATGACCGGTCGAATCGGTAAGGATATGTGTGACGAAACAGAAATTAACCTCGTAAATGTCACTGCGTAAACTTTGCAGTGAACGGGGATTCTCAGAAGTGTGTCATGCAACGCTGAGATTTTTTTGTGATGTTTGCGTAGTCTGATAAAAATATTTCACATAAATAAGCTATAACACACATTCAAGGTTATTGAGATCATCTGAAAATTTGCAACGGCAAATTCTAGTGCATTCTACAAAGTTTGCCGACAAATCCTTTACTGTTGTAGCCGCACGCCTTTGGAATGCACTACCACTATCTATTAGACAAGCGCGAACTTTAGCATCATTCAAAAAATAATCCAGCACATCAATCATATATAATTTTTTTAATTTATTAGAGATATAATTAAGTAATCTATGTAAATGTTTAAGTATGTAGGTATATATATATATATATATGTATAATACACCTAATTATACAAACGTCATTATATTTATGCAATCCATGAAGTTCCACTTTATATTTTACCACCAAAACCCGTCTCATCACGTTCCTGTCCATCCTAAGGTTGAAAAAATAAAGAATATTATTATTATTATTATAACATACCTACAAATACTGGCCTGTTGGTCTAGTGGCTAGTGACCCTGACTGCTGAACGGAAACCGAAGTCAGGAATTATTCTTAATGCGGGAGTTATCTTTCCAAAAGCATAAGAAGAAACAATACTATCTAAAAAGGGAGACATTAGCAATATTTGCTTAAGCATGATTAAACTGCGGTATTAACTGACTAGTCATTACATACATGCATATTAGAGGCCTAGATGACTTGATGTACTACATGTGGGGAGTAATTGAAATCTATGTAATATATATATAATATATGTATGTAATAATATATAATCTATCTCTAATTTAAAGATAACGTTGATAAAGGCGTGGAAGATAATAATGCATTTACACAAACATACGCTCATGGCCGTATTTAAGAAGGGTAGGCAGACTGTATATAATTATACTGATAGTCTGATAGATAACAGTCCAATCCGTTAGTCGCCTTCAAGAGATGTCGTGGCCTTATGCTATTCCACTGAGAACCACACGGCAATATAGGTACACACGTCAAGTGTCTAAGGATCAAGTACGATTTAGAGTATCACCACAATTGAGGATTATTATTTTAACCTTTTTGGATACTAACTAAGTACTAAGTTTTATTGATTCGCTTTAGTGAATAACATTATTTGAGTAAAGAATTATCTTTAAATTTAGATTAAAAATAGAAAATCAACTGTCATTCAGGATTCCCATAAGAGTTTTTACAAAACTTTTGTTTCTGCATCGGAACTAAAAAAAATTGAATCGATATGGAGCGACGACATCATTTGACACGAGGAGAGCTAATGAGAGCCGTCGGAATGTTGCAAGCTGGTTCCTGCCTCTCGGCAATAGACAGAGCGTCATAACTCATAAGCCGCCTCTCGACATGCTATCGTATCACGGGCATCGTGGACGAGCGCGATGGACGACGATCTCGCAAACAGGATCAGTAGATCAAAAATACTGCTCGACGGAATAGTGTTGGCTACGAGGGCTCCACAGTTTTTTAGGCTGCTGACAAAACATCGGAAATCGTTAACGTGAAGTGGGTCTGCATTTCCGAAGGCCGCTGAAAGTTCCACCTATAGCATGTCGCAATCGTAAGGCTCGTTTTCAATGGGCTCGCGAACGCAGAAATTGAGAGGTAGAAGACTGGCGTTGTGTTTGCTTTTGCGTGAGTATGAGGCCAGATACAAGACGTACTTGAGTTTGGAAGACCTCTGGACGTCAAAAACGTTTGTAATTTTGTCGGGAACTTTATTCATTAGGAGGGGGAACAATAATGGTTTGGGCCGGTTTTTGCATCGCTAAAAGAACCGATCTTATTTAGATTCAGGGGCAACCTCAATGCCCAGATTTATGAGGAGAATTGTTTCAGAAGTGATCATCCCTTTGCACATCCACGGCTGGAGTCGTAAATAGCACTCTTGCATCAGCTTGTAGCCGTGGCCTGCAACTCTCAACTCTCAGTGCTGAATTGGGTTGAGATCAACTCGACCCAATTGAGCACGCATGGCATATGGTCCAAAGAAGAGCACTGCCGAGTATGGATGCCGTGCACACCGCACAACTTTTTGATTTGTTAGAATGAACGTGGGCGGCCATTCCTCATTTCCTCAACAGCGTGATTCGTGTCAATGGTGGCAACACAGTTTTTTTTTTATCTTTACAATAAATTTAAAAAATCTTTATTTTTGCCTTTTTTTTGCGTTTTGACGATATTAACTTTGGTTAATTACCATCAATTAGCAAAATATGCAATTTTTCTACATTTTTACAAAATATGAGGATAAGTTGTTAACATAGGAATTAAGAAGACTAAATTAAGTAAATATTTATTGGATATTTTTATATAGTTAAAAAAAATGTACTTGATCCTTGACACTTCTGATGTGTATATTAGGCAATATAATAAGAATGCAGTCCGATTACATATATTTTCTTAAACTTTTTTTACTGTTCTTTTTTTTAAACTGTTCTAATATCAAAAACACATACATGACTTCCTTAAGAGGTGTGGATACGATATTAGGACACATTCAAAGTTATATGTACATAATTCGATATTATTTATAAGGATAAACTGTTTTTCCTGATCATATTAATAACGCTGAAGAAGTAAGCGTGTACTCACTTATAGTTCATAGGTAATGGCAACAAATATCATAGGTAGACATACTTATGAGACAATGTACATGACACATATTATTATATCGTAGTACATATTTTCTATTTTATTAAAGGCCATCATAATGTACCTACCTAATATTTGCATGCCACTGTGTATGGCTGTGTGTCTTATGCCCATAATTTATTTGTCATCCTTTTACCACATTTTAAACAAATAAAAATATATTATTCTTAATAATAATAAATGTTGGTATATAATGCATTTTAATTTGATCCTCATCTTTTGTTATCGATAGTTCGAATTTAGTTAAATGTTAGTTAATAATAAAGTGTCACTTTCTTAAAATATTATTTTGGTAATTTGTTTCGATTTTTAACTTTATTTTATGAATTGTGTGTTAATTAGTTACGTATTCATGTAAAATGGGTGGCAAGCACAGTTGTGTAAAAAATTATAATGAATAAAGTAAATGATAATTGTTTTCGTTAGATTTTTAATCATCGGCAATCAGTCGCAAGATTACAAAAGCCTATGGGTTAAAAGTTTCCTTTGTCCGAAGCCAAAGGATATTGACCCATTTACTTTCTCAGAGAATACTCTTCATTTTTCAGTCTTTTCGTCAGTAGACAAGGATGTAAGAGGTCATTGAACAGAGTATTCGGATGGATAGAGCCTTTCAGTATAATCGGCCTTACAGAAAACCGATTGTGAAGGAACACATGCGTTGCATTTCCCCGAAATTAGTGAGCTTTCCGAAGGCTCAACCCCTCCACTCATCTTTCCTCTCCACTCATCCCCCTCTGTTTTCCATTTTCTTAGGCCCCCTTCACGAATCCTCCCATCTTTCATCACCCTCAAACCCTCCCTCCACCACCCTCAAAGGCGGGCAATATATAAAAAAAAACTTACATACACTTGAAACGTAACCCTCCTTCCTCAGGTAAAAAACATTCAGTGCCGGCTTTTTCAGTGGAAATATTTAACATATTTCATATTGACATCTTTATAATAACGAGTTGGTTTTGCAAAATAATATTTAAAAAGGAAAGTGTTCAATGAAGCCAAATATGCATTTCCCAATCTACAGGATTTCGTTTAAGAACGTAGTGAAAGTGGCAAGGTGGCCTCAAGTGCTCAAGAAAGAAGTAAAATGTAGGTCTTTAGACAAAAATACAGCTATAATATGCTTGACGGACGTAATTTGCGGTCTAGTGCACACATTTACATACGTAACACTTCAGACTTTTTTTGTAAAAACAGGTTTACGAGACGATAACACTGTTGTACGAGTAATAGCATGCCTTTGCACAGGATTAGGTGGAATGCATGTCCTCTATTTAGGTAAAATAACTCCACTGATATTTGAATTTCTATTTATCATCTTTCTACCCTCATCTGAAATTAATTTAGGATCAATGCAATTGTGTATTGCTAGAGAATTAGCTAGTTTCCCTTAGAGCGTTTGCCTGCCTGACACTAACCCCCAATGGGAATATAGTAATTAAAAGGAAGAAAAGGAGTTTTATAATAGGGAAATTGGTAGAGACAGGGACGTGGGCTAACCGAAAGTTTCGCATGAGGAAACTGGACTGAGACAAAAGCACTACACGAGCCAGGATTACGTAGCGTCCACTAGGACAGGAACACCTGTTCTAGCGTTGTTTCCGGTCACAGAAAGATAATTTTGAATTTAGATTGATATGGATTTGATTTAACTTTATCTTACTTTTTATTCATACAGTTATGTATGCCAAAATGAAAGATATTGCAAAATGTATTATGTCAGTCTGTACCTTTTAGAAAAGGTTCATGGGACTAAAGCATTAATTCTGCCGTATTAGCACTCGTCGTCTACCCAGCTAGCGAGCTGTTCCAATTAAAGTGTAATAATATTTTTTGTAAGTTCTAACCAACAGTTACACAACTATAGTTTAATCCGTGGAACAAAATTTAATTTTTTACCTCTAAGGTTGAAAATTAAACGAAAGTAATAATTTTGCCAGAAACCATATTATAAAAGATCTTATAGTGAAAAGTGAGCAACATGTTTTACTATTATATAATATAGTGCGACTATGTTAAACTTTTTATCAATGTACTCTTATACGGAATAGAAATAATGTTCAATGAGTCATTTATACAATTTCGGTTAAGTTGCTTCCAGTTCAACGCTTTCAAATTGCTAGGTAATTTGTTTTATAAGTATACATATGTACGTATACACATAGCTATACATATTTTATTATATTTTATGGACTTAGGAATATCGTTTAGAACTAGTCGATGTGGATCTCTTCAGTTCTTAGGATTAGTATCATTAGCGGTTTATAAGAAATGGTTAGATAAGTATACATGTCAATTAATTCGTCATTTTTGAATCAAGTTTAATGATATTTTTTTTTATTTGAACTAATTGCACTTAGGGTTGTTGTTTGTCTAGTTTAACTTTTAAATATTATTCCACAGATTGAAAAATAAGGGATACAAAATATAACTTTTTAAAATTTATCAAGATAGGCGCCTTGACATTGAACGCAGAATACTATAGTCTAGATTCATCTATATATTTTTTGTATTTACAATAATAAAATATAAGTACACAGAAAATAAAGAAACAAACGGTTCAGCATATCACTTGTTTGCCGCACCGTTAAAACATGGAACATACTACAAGCCCACGTCGACCACGACTTTCAACCCCGGCACCTTAAAGCGAGGCGTGAAAAAACACCAATCTAGGTCGTGAAATTGAAGACCACCATTGTGGTACCATCAGTATCTATAATGGTGGACAATCCAAGTTGAGGTCATACTGACAAGCTTCTCATATAAAAGTACGTTAATAAATTATAACTGATTTAGATTATTAATCATAACTTACTTTTAGACCCTGTGCCTCTCAAATATTTTACCCGCTTACGAGATGACTTGAACTCAGATAGGTAGATGTAGCTAAAAAAATTCAGACACTACCCCGCATAGATTATACCTATGGCTGTCCTTGCCGTGGCCGGCGCAACACGTCTCAAACAACTTTATCAAATTTGACTGAGTCCTTTCGGAATATGTTATGTATTCGAAATAAATTTATTATATGATCAAAAGTTTATTTTATGCGAATACCTATATGGAATGGCTACTTAACGTTACTTTAAAAGATAATAATTGTTTTAATTGGAACAGTCAAGTGTGTCAGCTGTTCGTGTTTGCGGGCCATGTAATTTCAAAGCATCTCTTATGTTTAAAACAGAAGATCCACTGCTCCAATGGGACTTCAATTAATCCGGTCATGTTGACTCATGTTTAGTTTTAATTGCGAACAATGATTGAAGCCATTATTGAAATAAAAAAATAAATTAAGTTTATATAAAATCTCATATTATTTTTTTAATTTGTATAAATTAACAAATAACAATTAAGGAATCTCAGTTACGATTCTGAAGAAATGACTAATCAAATCACGTAAAATTTAAAAATCCAGTGAGCCTGTAATACTGTAAATATTATTAAATACTGTAATAATAATAATTATAAGATTGAATACACTTGTGTCTATCCCTGAGGGGACACAGGCGTGAGCATATGTATGTATAAGATTTACAATTAGCCACATTAATTCGTAGGTATGTTATTTATAACTCGTGGTCCCGCAGGTCAAAATTAGACGATTCGATTGATAAATGAATAAAGCTCTGGCAACAATAAGAAAATCAAATTTATTATATTTTTAATTCGATAACACTAAAGGTCCGCACACACAATTTATATGTAACCTTAATGTTAACAATAGACTGCTTAAAATAGCAAGCCACTATGATATCCAGGTTCGCGCTGCTGTTGCTAATGTTATTATGTCCCTTAACCCCTAAGAAAATAAGTTTGTCACGTTGTTCGTTGTTCATTTTACGAAGCCGTTCAGGAAAGTTCCAAAGCATGACAAACAAACATTATAAATATTTACAACGTCTCCAAGAAAATTTAACACTTACTTAAATCACCCAAAATATACATCACCAGCATGAAATTACAAAAAAAAAAATGTAAAACGTGTAAAATAATCGGCTAAGTGCGAGTCGGAATGGCGCACGTAGGGCTCCGTACCATTATTTGTAAAAACGGCAGAAAGATCACGTTTGTTTTATGGGAGCCCCCTTAAATAATTATTGTATTTTAATTTAATTATATATTTTAAAGTGAATATAAATAGCTAAGTATTCTGTTAATATTTTAAGCGTCTACATGCTGCCGTTATCAATATCGTGCAAAAACCTCATAAGCCTTAAGGGAGCCCCTTAGAAAAATATCTTATTCTGTTTTTTAGTATTTTTTGTTATAGCGGCGAGAGATATAGATCATCTGTAAAAATTTCAACTGTCTAACTATCACGGTTCATGAGATACGGTCAGCGAAGCCTCAGTAATAGGGTCCCGTTTTACCCTTTAGGTACGGAACCCTAAAAAGTGTAAAAGTTATGGCCGTTTTAATTTATATGTATCACCTCGTTTGTCATAAATACCGGTGGATTGTGCAATGTTTCAAATATTTGTTTTTTTTTTTTACATTTCACCCGCACGTTATTGATCAGAGCTGAAATCTGTAAACTTCTTGCAATTATAAAGGTATATAACTCTTATACGGGTTTTTTCAACTAAATGCTAGAGATTTTATATTTTCAGTGGTTAAATTAAATATATTATTATTTGGGACAATCTGTTTACATTTACACTCGAAAAACATAAACCCAGTACATTCGGGTAATAACAATAGAGCAGATTAACAGAAATTATACTCATAACTAAAAAAAACTCCGGTTTGCATGATACACACATAAATTTTGCTTGATAGATTGTGGTCTGGAATAGTAGATAGGCTTCACTTTTTCACGAAAAGAGTACGGTTAAAAATTTAAAAGAGAACTAAATTTGTTCAAATTTAAGCTATTTGTAAAATTGACTTTAAACTTACAATGATACTGTAACTTTACAACTTTTTACAATTTCGTAGCGTAATTAGCCTTCACGATTTTGTCTTCAGCTGGTCGTTCACCCAAATGGGTATTTTATAATGTACACATGACAAAACTGAGTAGATTAAATATGCATGCATGCGCTCACGCAGCTATAGCATACATGACAGAATAATGAGTAATTAACGTTGGACTAATAAGTCGATCGTTACGAAATAAACGAGTATTTGGAACGAAAGCATTGTTAGGTAACAGCGGGAAAAATACGTTTTCAAATAGTAGATGGTGAGACTGTAACACAATTATTTATTTTTATTTATATAAAACAATAAATACGCATATTTTAGTTCGGAGATTTCTTTGCCAGTGCTTTTTAGTATGTCATGTGGATCGCTTTGTAGCTATATCTTGGAATATCAGGCGGGACCGGGATAAAGCTATAGTGTAAAGGAGGGGTGAGATTCAGTGTGTTATCTTATAAATAAAAATTTTATACGGTTCGTTAATCTAACTAAAGTCATTAACGGCATAACAGGTAATACTTTTTTCTATTAATACAGCTCTGGTTTATAATAAAAAAAGATAAAAACTACATTCACGTGAGCGAAGCTAAGCTAAGCTAAGGCTAAGCTAGGCTAATATACAAACAAAAGGTAGGAACAGATAGTCCATATACCAGAAAACCCTTAGACAAACAATGCACTGTATTGTCGAGTGAGTGAGGGTCATCTCTCTCCCATTTATTCATATCACTCTCAAGGCGAGTAGCGCACTGACGATTTTTGAATTGGAGGAGATTTAAAACCAGTTTTCAAAATATAAGACTGTAGCAATTTTTTTGCATTGCATCTTTTATACTAAGGTGGTATTTGAAACTTACTCAAGGATAAATTCATATTCATAGTTTTTTTTTTTAATAATACAAATCCCGCACTAGGAATAATTCCTTATTACTTTGTAGCCTCTGCCCAGCCTGGACGTGAATGTGATGTGTATGTATGTTCTAATTGCGTTACATTTGATTATTACTAACATGTTTTTGTTGAGTCCATACATCAAGAAGCAATGCATAATTGGCACCTTTATTTCAAAAAAGGACCAACAATCTTTATAAATCAAGAACCTTTTCAATTTTACCAATCAAAACATTTATAACAATAGAAAGTGTATGACTAATTCTTGAGTTTAGCTACTACATGAAACTGTTTTACTAAATAAACATTTGGACAATATAATAAATTACAGTATATTTAAATGGAAATGAATCATACTCTGATAGCATATCACAGCTACTGGCAAAGTTGTCAGCATTACACATGTGAGGAGTTGGGATAATAAATTAATTAAGATAAACAATATGTATGAAATATTACTGCTGTTGACTATATAGAACTGTTATCTCATGTGATATTGTGTTTTACGATACCATTAATTTAAGTGTCCTTATTGAAGCTGTTTTGGGACTGAATTTTTCGAAAAATAAAAATTAGAATGTGGCCTTGGAAAGTGTTATAGTGACAATTCGAATATGACAGAAGGGTTCCTTCTAACAAAAACAAATATATTCAAACTACTGCAGACAAATTGTTGAACATACATAAAAAAAGTACATACTGTTGAACAATAACCTCCTCCTCATTTGAAGTAGGTTAATGATACTGAGGAGTGCATTTTGAGTGTATACATTTATAAGTTTATTTCAGTGCTTACTTAACATATGCTGGGCATAATAATAATATATGTATCTTATTTTTAATCTGAGACTAGCTTTTTCCATCTAACAAAACATTGAAGAATGCAAAAGCTAGAAGATGGGCAATTTTCTGGATGGAAGAAGTACTACAACAATGCAAATGACAGGCCTGTTGGTCTAGTAGTTAATGACCCTGACTGCTAAGCCAGAGGTTGTGGGTTTGATTCCCACCCAGGACAAATATTTGTGTGCTGAACAGGATCATTTGTTCTGTCTGGGTGTAATTTATCTATAATATGTATGTATTTAGAAGTATATAAGTATGTTTATCAGCTGTCTGGTTACCATAGTAGAAGCTCTGCTTAGTTTAGGATCAGACAGCCATGTGATAAAATGTGTCAAGAAAACAAAAATAAAAAAATAATGTTTATATTGTCCTGTTGAGGAAGTAAGGGAACTAGATGAACAACTCCCCCTCACACTCAGATAGACACAGTACTTATAATTCATGATATACAGGTAGCATGTGCAAAGTTTGTCACTTACCATTATGTGACCAATGTGTTTATCTGTCCCCCATTATCACACATATGTATTATACACTACCGTTATGTTCCTTTGCCCATTCTAGTCTGTTTTTCTTATGCCGAATTGTTAGTTTTGGTTTTTTAACTGCAACACAACCTCTTAGCCCCGCAGACAGTAGTCGTCTTTTAACTGTTGTTATTGACACGGGTGTTCCTCGCGTTTCATTCAGAGATGCGGTAATTTGTGGTGCAGTTAAGCGACGATTCCGTTTAGAAAGAACTCTGATGAAGTTATCCTCTTGACTTGTAGTGGATTTGGGCCTACCAGACCTTTTTCTATCTTCATTTTTGCCAGTTTCTTTTTTTCTAGCGAGGGTGTAGTGGACACCTTTACAAGAAATTCCGAGTTTTTTTGCGATTTGGCGTTCACTGTAGCCTTCCTCACGCAGAGTACAAATAGCGCTTCGCTGTTCAAGTGTGATTTGCTTGCGTTTTGCCATTTTCAATAAAAAAAGACGGTCAAGGAAGTAGTCGAAATCTTTTGAATACAGACGATGATAATATCACAACCTTCGCGTTCTAATGCTCAAGTGTGACTAAATAAGGTCCAAAAAAGATAAAACTACAAAATATTTTCAATAAAACCGCATCAATGCATGAAAGAAAGTCCCCGGCGGATGAAGTAATAAAACACGTGTTTCGTCAAAATCCAGGAATTTGTTAAAACTCAAGGAATATGCACTAGTAATCCTTTTGTTTTGTGTTAAAAAATCACAAAAGGTCATAAAACTTTATTTTATTGCTATTATTTACAGCAGGGAGTCGGCAATCTTTTGTTTTGTTTGAAATCAGGTGTGCTTCCAAACTTTTGGACGGTAGTGTATCTACTAGCACACCTGTTGACACCCCTGCAATCCGTTCTTAGCTGACCTCTACTCGGCCAAAGGAATATTCCTACTAAATTTCAAGTCTCTACGCTTTATGGTTCCAGAGATGTCGTGATGAGTCATTACTCATCATCATCTCTCTAGAAACCTCTGGAGACCAATATATTGATATCGGTGGAAACCTCATATATATAGATTATATTTTTAACTACTCCTGCAGGAGTACACGTGTGACTGCATATATGTAAGTCATTATATTATTATGGATTGGATTCATACACACAGGTATTTACATTTTACTACTACTTTAATTCTTTATTTCTTTAATTGTATGCATAGTGTTTTATACAATATGCATTGTACTATTTAGTGTGAGCCTTAGAGAAGAGTTTTACACAGCCAATCTTCTCATATCAGTATATATTTTATCTTATCTACCTATGCTTCTAAGTATTCAGCCAGGTTATCAAATTTTTAAAATATTAATATTTTAGCCTCATTACATGAAAGTAAGCTCTTTTAGGAAGACCTTCATCTATTAGTGGTGAAGTGAAAATAGGTTTTAAATAAGACAGACACCTAATGTTACCTAAAAAAATATTTGTTTTAAAACTTGAAAATTTACTTATTTAATAAAATGTATATTTGAAGTGTTTTAACATCGTCATTTCTTGAAGATATCAAAGAATTAACTAGGTCCCATAACATGAAATGATTGGGAAGATAATAAACTACTGAAATAATTTTCTTATTCAAATTCCTGTATAAGTTTATTTCTTTGTTTTCAAAATATAATAATATATTTGAAATGAAGCATTCACTTCAATAGAGTCCTGCAAGTTATCAAATAAATGTACTTACTGGCATTTATAAGGTTGGCGCTCTTGTACTCCACACGAGGATCTTCAAAAATTTTAGTATGTGTTGGATTGAGGAAAGCCAACTGTGGTGGTGTTTTGTCTACAACACGAAGCCCGCTCACCAAGTCGTTAGATATCAAGTACTCCACGAGGTTCCGGCCAATGAAACCGCACCCTGAATCAAAATCACACGTTTATTCGTAAAAGAACCTTCTCTGTTCGGATGACTAACACTCTTGAGACCGTTACAAGAAATAAAAAAATACACGTCACTTTTGTACAAGTATAACGATATCAGCTTTGCAGAACTTTACATGATTTTTAGAGCAATAAATAAGGATTACAATTATCAATTACCTCCTAAAACTACAACTCGTGGTTTTGAATTATCACCGGCACAATCAGACATTTCGCTAGCCGTTTTACAAAACTGAATGACAGTTAAGGATTTGACTTGACAGCTTTTGAAACTATAGAAAATGTTGCAAGCATAAGCTGGTTTGAGTTTGACTAAAGTAGTAGAAATGTTTGTTCAGAGAGTACTGCATTTTTCGACAGTCGCATGCCAAAAAAAATCATAACATGAAAAACCACTTTTTATTTATTTATTTATACATATATATATATTTATAGTAAAACAAAAAATATGAAATGAGATATTTTATGAATAAAGTATTAAATAAAGTATTTTGTTGAAAAAAAACAACTCCCTCACTGGGAATTATTCCTGTGGCACGTTGGAGTTTACAGACATGCAAACCATGGATACAATGAATACCCACACTCGGAACTACTATTTGTACATCGCAAAAACTTCAGACCTCCAGCTAAGCAATCAGGGTCACTGACTTATAGACCAACAGGCCAGTCAACCATAATTAATTATCTATGCACTTTTGCCATTTTATACTCAGTTCATTGTTTCTATTGATGAAAACATTGAAGGTGGTTTGGAATTTTAATTTTTTCCCTTCAGGAAATTGTCCAAATTCCTAAAAAAAACTGCTAATCTGTAAGAGCTTAGGGCTGGACCAAAAATAAGGATTAAGAGGATGTAAAAAAATAATTAGAAAGATCTCCATCAGAATAACAAGTTAATATGAATACATGTATAAATATTGTATATTATTAACAAAATATGTAAATACGTTCGTAAAACAATTGTAAATAGTAGATTTTATAAAGTTATTTAGATTCTCTAAGGGTACGTTACATTCCACGCAATATCTTAAAAAAACTGCTAACTTTGCAAGGGATAAAGAGTATAATATAAACTTGTTTTTTTTTTCATTGAAAGTTCCTCTTATTGCTAATTTTAAGTTATTGATACACTATATTTTATACAAATATAATGAATCTGAAGAATTTTGTTTTTTTTTTGGTTCAACTGGCTTTTGTATCACATAGTATTTCAAAATAAAAACTCTTCTCAACACAATAATATACTTTTTTAAATACGACTAGTACAAATTCCAGAGTAATCTCTTGAAGTACTAGTCGGATTAATGCAGGCTACAAAATATGACTATAATGAGTGGAGCAGTGAGCGTAAACTTTACCATAAACTAAACCAAGTTTAATATAGTTACATAATTACATGTAATCTGAATACTGTTGTCCTGTTGATGTGGTACTAAATATACATGAAGTTTACTTCACCTACGTGACTGAGTGATTTTTTTGAAAACATTTTATAATAGTCTGGTATCAATCAATCTATCAATTAGCCTACCGCAGTCCACTGCTGGATATATGCATAATCATACTCATGTAAATTGGCCAACGTTTAGGAGCTATGATCCACAAACAGACATTCAGATATAAAATTTAAACTTTCCTCCTTTTTGCGTTAGGGATTTAAAAATCAGATTGGATGAAATAACCTTAATAATTAATAAATGGTGGATGAAATAACCTTAATAATTAATAAATGGTGGATGAAATAACCTTAATAATTAATAAAAAATGAAAAATTTTAATAGGTACTTAATTTCGAATAATTATAGAACGTGTTTCTGGAGCTCTCCGCACTCCGCACTCCGGTGTGACCGTCTGCTGATCAGGAGAACAAGGATTGCAAGGTTTATTTATTTTGTTTTGTTCTTATTAACAGCGATTGCTAGTAACGTGGGCCTTACTAGTATTCGTGTTCAGCTCAGCTATATGCTTGAGATAGGAGTGAGTTTCAACCATAATGCTACCGCATCTTACGGATCTTAACGGAAGCTATCTTCTTAGGGTAATCCCAAGTCACCTTTAATGGGTCCACTTGTGACTGAATACCTTGTGCTCTATGTCAGTTCGGGTGACACATACTACTTCACCATTTGGCTCCGGTGAGGTGAAGCTCGGGTGACAGCATTCTAAATAATTTAATCAAATCTATCAAATAAAAAAATTCATCGTCTTCTTTTCTATAAGGCAATAATATGGTTGTATTCTAAATATATCAAAGACAACAACACTGAATATTTTTTTACGATTTCCGTTACAACCATAGATAAACTGTAATTATATACCACTTTATTATATTATAATTTTCATAAATGTAATGTAATGTTATATAATACAATGTTATATAGAATCCTTTGTTGGCTGGTCCGTCGGATACATCATATCGGCAAAATTGTGGCAACTCCCAATAATCATAAGTTGAAGTTAATTGTATATTATCATTAGAATGCTATAAGCTTTTATATAATTACAGTATTTTAAGAAGAACGTGTTATCATCAAATCAATTTAAAATCATTTACCTTAATCAAAACAATCATAGGCATTTTTGAATTGTTAAGAGACGAAGATGAATATGACGGACTAACTCCCGTCGGACCATGGCCTAACGGTTGATGTTGGAAAGTTTTATACCAATCTTCTGATCTTTCAATGTGCGATCAACTAGAATTAGATGGTGCTGAAATATATTTTGATGTACTATAGAAGTATCCTTCGGTATCCTTTAGGTACGAACAGGCCGTCTCGACAGTCGGGAAGAAAAAAAAACTTTGTATTTTCAGTAGAAGTAAAGCTTACCGTTTGTTGATGAGCAGCACTATGACTAACAACAACACAGAAGGTGTGGCCTGAAGTGTGTTCCTTTGTAAAGAATTGAGTTTGAATTTCTTGAGTTGCCATGAGCGGCGGCAGTCACTTACCATCAGGTGACCCGTCTGCTCGTTTGCCCCCTATCACCCATAGGGGAATGGGTCCTCATGTACCCACCTGAGGACCCATTCCCCTTATCCACTTTAGCCTTCCCACATTCCTTCCCCTCATCACCCTCACAGGCGAGAACCACACTTACGACTCTAGAGTTGCAGGCGTTCATGGGCGGTGGTTGTCACTTACCATCAGATGATCTGCCTGTTAATCTCTCCCCTATACCATAAAAGTGCCCAATATGTTTTATGCTTCTATTATTTTCTTTCAATCTTAATATTTTCTTTGATCGCCCTGTAATCTCGCATTCGTCCACTTTCCCACAAAACTTTCTGCACCACATTTTGCACACTGTTTCGTTCTCGTGTATATACTAGCAAATTCTATATCTATTCTATATTTAAATATTTATTCTCACGTCATATAAGAGCACAGCAGTAAATAAAGTATAGCGGAGTTCTTTAATAGCGGTGGTTTGAATAAAGGCGCGGTCTGGTTCCACATTTTTAGCAACACAGACGTCTCTGGTTCGGATACCACTATATTATCATCTAAGTACACCTGTGTCACCTGAAATACGAGTACAAGAAATGCTTTAGGTTTGGAAATGAATCCAGTTCAATAGTAAGGAAATAAAACTTACTGGATGATCATCCTTTTTCAATTCTGTGTTCCATATGAATATATTCTCTAATGCTAATCTGATGCTGCTCAGAAGGAATTTAGGACTTTCTTGCAAAGTCAAGAGATTTAGCAATCCTAGAGCTCCAGGCAAGCTGATTAACAGCATAAGTAATCTCTAGGGTCTATTCTCCATGCTCAGGCAGGATATCTCAAAGTGAAATGTGAGCATGAAGACCGGTACAGCGAAAACTGTCGAAAGAAACTGGCATGTAACAAAACGCTAACCAAGATACCTAGATTACTTAGAAAAAGTATGTAATCGACTCCAGTTTATTTCTCAACACCTATTCGAAAAAGACAAAAGAGAAAAGACAACAACAGAGAAAATCGTTTGTCAAGGAATGCTTTCGTTGCCTTTACCGATTGGTGAGGGTAGCCGATTCCCAATCCTATTTACACTTCTCCTCTCAACCCATACTCCTCACAACATACAACTCCTGAGTTAGAAATGTCTATGGGCGCTGGTTGTCTCTTCCGATGGGAAGAGACAACCAGCGCCCATGGGTCTCGTCTACTCGTTTGCAAACCTGTGCCTCAAAAAAGCCTATGAAACAAACTGTTATCAAAATTCGAACATTAAGTGATCACTAGTTATTTAATCTACATTATTTGCTTAAGGTTGCGATTCTCAAAGTCATCCAAGTACTTAAAAAGTTAAAAGTAATTACTAAAACATAGAGTTGATATATATCTATAATATATCTCTATCGTACTGCATGAAAGTAGAATTAATGCGGTAGAAATGAGAGCATTGCGGAGTATAGTTGATGTGAAATTGAGTGACAGAGTGAGGAATAGTGTCATAAGGGATCAGTGTGGTGTGAAAGAGGATGTAGTGACTAAAATAAATAAAAGTATGCTGTACTGGTTCGGGCACATCGAAAGGATGAATGAAAGAAGGTTGATAAAAGGTATTTATATAGCAGAGGTAAATGGAGTTGCCGGAAGAGGAAGACCTAGGCGAATGTTCTTGGACCAAGTCCAAGAAAATCTAAGCAAAGGCCAGGTCAAAAGTACCTTTAACCAACGAGCCTGTATGCGGAACAGAATGAAAGTTGAAGAAGCGAGAAAGGTATGTCAGAATCGTAGCAAATGAAAGGACGTGGTCTCTGCCTACCCCTATGGGAAAGTGATATTATGTATGTATGTACTGCATTCTGACAAACGCGTGCATATACATATGTATATAAAGGTGCATGATGGCTTATCATTGCTTTGTGTCTGAGAACAAGCAACCATACAGAATTGCATTTGTCACCTATTTAAAACATTAATTTTTAACTTTTATTTTAACAAAACATTTAAACCCTATATAAAATAAAACTAGAGAAGCGCTGAGGGCTTCGTTAGACAAACTTACATAAATAATTAGAAGATTGTGGCCCGTTTTTTACAAAGACATACATGTATTTGCAGTTCCAAAACATATTCGCCAATACATAGAAATACGGCAAAGTAAATTCTCAAGCCGCAAAAAGTTATATAATATATCTTTATTATATATATATTCTCAAGCCTGTACCCCTGAAAAGGCAGAGGCGTAATTAACGCCCCCATTTTGCCCATCATAATTTAATCATATTTAGTTAATAGTGGGCAAGCCTATTGCCGTAATATGGGCCCTTTTGGGAATGAGTCTGGAAAACTTAGTGTTTTTTGACAGAAAAGGTAGAATAGAAATGGAAGGAAATGGATATTGCTCTTTTTTTTATGCGATAGTGGGCAAATAAGCAGACGGGTCATCTCATCAGTAACAGATTTTGCTGGTACGAGTATATACACGAGAACGTAACAGTGTGCAAAATGTAGTGCAGAAAGTTTTGTGTGAAAGTGGACGAATGCGAGATTATAGGACGATCAAAGAAAACATTAAGATCGAAAGAAAATAATAGAAGCATAAAACATATTGTGCTCTTTTTATGGTATAGGCGAAGAGATGAACAGGCAGATCATCTGTTGGTAAGTAACCACCGCCGTCCATGGATACCCGCAACTTAAGAGTCACAAGTGCGTTGCCGGCCTTTTAGGTAGGATTTGGGCCTCCGGAGACCTCACTCATTTCGGGGAAAAGCAACGCAAGCGTGACTTCACAACCACTTTTCTGTGAGGCCGTAGTATCGCACCGGTCGAGCCGGCCTATTCGTGACTACACATTACATACATACACATTCTACAGATAGAGTGGGGAGTATAAACAATAGCTCAAGCAAGTCAGAGTCACATACTTATAAGTCGAACCGGCAGTTATCGGGAAGTCCGACCCCTCTAGCGTAATCTAGGTATAGAAAACACAAAAAATCTTTCTGCCTATGTACGTTATAGACTTTGAACCCATTATACCAATGTTACTTAAACTGGGTTTATAAGAAAGTCAGTAATGCGAAGATGGTATTAGACCACTAACACCATGCGTCATAAAAAAAATATATAACTTTTGCTAGCGCATATCCGCTGGTTATACATATATTTAATAGAAATAATTTTAATATATAATTGAATTTAGGATAGCCGCTACTGGATTCATGCATAGCATCATCGTCGGCGTATAGGCCCCATGAACAATATAATGGCACATTTTTTTTTTAATAATTAATAAAAAGTATTTTGAAACTGACAACTCAACAAAAAAATATTATAAAGCTAATATTTCGTAATGTGCCAGCCAGTGGCATTTAACAATAGGTAGGTATTTATTACCAAAGAGGTTTTGGTGAACTTGGGCGTGGATTCTACGAACATTGTACACACAAAAACTTAAATTTAAATCTTTGATATAGACTTGAAAATTCACATCAAGAAAAACATTTTCATTTTTTTAATATCCATGTTTTTCAAACTTAATCGACCATATGACGGCTACGAAAATTTATTTATTATTATTTTATTTACAAATTTATTTATTATTATTGCTTACATTATTTCACTAAGTCGAGCAATAATACATATTACTGAAAATAGTTTACACTAGAGAATATTACCAATTTAAGTAAGTAAGTAAGTACTCTTTATAGTACACCAAATATACATATAATATATGTACATCTGATATTTTCACATAAAATGTACAATGGGCGGCCTTATCACAATAAGCAATATCTTACAGGCAACCTTTGGATGGACAGGATTTTAATGATCTCTTATGGGTGGCTGTGGTGTACAGTCATGTAATGTATGCTAGTTTAATGCCAAATATATATAAATACCCAATATAAGTACATAGATATAAATACATATATATAGAAACATACATACATATAACTACACATACAAGTAAATATATACCTATAGTTATCTTAGACATTACCTTGCAAATAGTAGTCTTTTAACATTTTTTTGAAGGATCCTAATGATTGAGCTTGTCTGATAGGTAAAGGTAGGGCATTCCAGAGCCGTGCTGCTTCAACTGTGTATGATTTGTCAGCAAACTTTGCACTCGAATGCACTGGTATTTGCAGGTTTAAGCTTTCCGATGATCGCAACAACCTCGAATGTGTGTCACATAGGAAATTAAAACGTTGCTTGAGATAAGGTGGAGTAAGGGGATTGAACAATATGTTATAAAGTAGAGAAAGAATATGAGTATTCCGATGAAGGCGAATCGGGAGCCACTTGGTATTCGGATACGTGGTCATATTTGCGTAGGCCAAATATAAACCTTATACAAAAATTTTGAAGGCGCTCAAGCTTATCGAGTTGCTCCTCTGTGAGATCAAGATAGCTGGCATCGGCGTAGTCCAGTATTGGGAGCAGGAGCGTCTGTGCAAGCGAAATCTTTGTAGCAGTCGGAAGAAAGTTACGCAATCTTCGTAAGGAGCCCGCAGATGCGAACAATTTGCTACTTACCTCTTTGAGTTGTGGGCCCCATGACAAAGTTTTATCTATTAATATCCCCAAATTTTTGACGCTATCGCTAATCGGTACCGGCATGCCATTAAAATTAATTTGTGGCAGTTGTGTCAGTTTAATAAGGGACATTATCCAGGGACTTCCCACCATAATAACTTGAGTTTTTGAGGGGTTCACCTGAAGTCCATAGTTGGTACTCCACTCACAGATACGTTCCAAATCACCATTGAAAACGAGAAATGCTTCGTGAATTCTTTTTAATGGAGCTTGTGTGTAGATTTGGAGATCGTCTGCATAAAGGTGGTAGGATGAAACTAAATCTTTGGAAATGGTATTAATAAATACTGCGAAAAGTAAAGGGGTTCAAACGCCACCCTGCGGTACACCGAGTTAGATATCACACCAAGAGGAAAACGAATCCTCAATGCGGATACGTTGGCGGCGACCAGACAGATAATTATGAAACCAATCAATCACTATTGGAGATATGTTAATTGAGCGTAGTACGTATAAGGCGTTACCAAAGTCAAGAAGTGCAAGTAGTGTAATATTTCCATTCTCCATGGCCATCCTTATATCGTCGGTAATATTAATATATATTAAGATGTTTGTAAAGTACACTATTAAAAACAAAAAAATGTGTAAAACTACTTTTTTGCTAGCGATTGATATGATGTCGGCGTATGTCGGCTGCAGTGACGTCACGGTTTCTAAAAGCGTGCAGCCACTCTTGTCTTGCGTGTATTACTTTTTTGCTCTAAAATGGCTCAAAATATTGCCACAAACAGGAAAGGATATTGTGATTAAACATATAGAATATTCATAACAATGAATGAGTGAAACATTACAGTAAGAGCGGCGAGTGTTGAAAAGTGGCGTCACACGTGCCTTTGAAAATGTGAAATGTAGATTATCATGATGTCCTAACTACTTGCTCGATTTAATGAAACAAAAACAAATATATTTCTAGACTATTAGACAACAGGGCTACGGAGTATCAATAAATTAAACGAACATGTTCACGTTCTCCATTACCCTTCTATTTTACTATCACGTTTTTCATATATTTGTATTCATCAAATTAACATTAGAAAGGATTTGACAATAAATAAGCGAGACGTCAGGCCTACGTATTTCATATAAAAACATACTAAACCTACAGTTTTGACTTAACTAAAATGATACTGATTTGACTTGACAGTCATTTAGGCTATTGTTGAATGTTCGATCGCTAGATTTCATTACGCAATTTTACCTATATACCTACACAAATTTTTCGGTTTATGTCGAGTTCCTACGAGTTTTATTGACTAATCGCTTGACATCTTTTCACACACGTTTTCACGACATCTGAATTACTAGGCATCCAATAACGCGAAGAGGTAGAAAAATTCCAAGCTCTATACATCGAGCTCAGAAAACAATTCTAGAAGTGACTAATTAATTACATTATATTATTTTATTACAGAAAAGTGATTATCGTGACGAAGTACTAACCTTCCCTGTTTTTAAATAATAGGTATTAAGAGTTTTAAATCTAGTAATTAACAATATTTGCTGTAACTAGGCCGTTTACGCGAATTCGCTTCTAATATTCAACTGTGTAACATACTTTGTGATAACCTTTACGCCTTAAGTTTTTCGCCACAATGATCAATGCTTTAGATGCCCGGTCACTGACGAGGCAATATAATTATTATAATTAAGATTATGTAAATTTGGAACTTCGTACACTTTATTCTTATAAATATTATAAAAGTTGATAAGGAAAGGCGAAGCCATTTCTCGAATAAATGAATACAACTTAGCTTTAGACGAAAATTATAGGTGGCCTTTAAAGTGCGCGCCTAACTATAAAATTGAAATTAAAATACTTAACGTGCAAACCGCTGCAGCTGTTAGCAAAGAGGTGATATCGCAACGTCTAAGCTAATTTTATTAAAATACAACTAACTATAGGTCCGAGTAAGACACTTTTCTAACAAAATTTTTTTAATCAAAATCGGTTTATCCATTCTTGAGTTATTAAGCTTCTGGTGCTTTCTCTCTTTCTTTCTTATACATGCCTAGATTACAGAGATACCTGATAACCAGATACACACTACAAACTTATAACGCCTATCTTTTTCGACGAGTGTTAAAAAAATAAAACACTGTCGCTCCGGTAAAGGATACTAACTCTGTTTTTTATATGATGGTGGGCAAATGAGCAGACGGGTCACCTGATGGTAAGTAACTACCGCCGCCCATGGAGTCACAAGTGCGTTGCCGGCCTTTCAGGTAGATAGTTACGCTCCTTTCGTGAAGGTTTGAAGGTCATATTGTTGGTGACATACGGCAGGCGACAGTTTGTTCAATAGGCTGGTTGTGAGAGGCAAAAAGCTTCTGGAAAAGGTACACACAGTGGTGGAGTGCCCATCATCCAGGTGATGAGAATGGAAATTTTGTCCGTAGGATGACGGCGGAAATCTGCGGCCTGTATAAGTCTGAACAATTCCTCTGAACACATTACATTTATTTATTGATACTATGATACAAGCGATAGAGAATGTCGAGTGAAGCTACATCTCTACGCAAAGCCAAGGCGTCAAGCCGATCAGATATATTCTGGCAATTGATGATGACGAATTAACAATATACATAAACGCTTTTTATTTTGCTATTTTCCTCATAGCAATGGATGCTGCTAATCTGGAGCATATCATTGATGAGCAGAAGAAAAAGAGTTTATGTATATTGTTAATTCGTCATCATCAATTGCCTTACTTGTACATTGTTTTACTGTTATGATTCCCCTTAAATTATTAAAGGTAGGCAGTCATCTCTGTATCTGTCTTCGTCCATTTAAGAAGTAGGAATCTTCTTTGAATAATGTTTGTAGCTCATTATATAAATACGGGTTGTTTCATGATTATTGGTGCTCTCTTAATCCATAAATAACCAAAAAATAATTATTGAACCAAATTCTTATAAAACTAAAAGAAAACAGACGATTTTTTAGTATCGCCTCCATAAAACTTGTCTAGAAAATATATTTTTCCTGACTCTACGTTCATTTAGGGCTGCGTTAGAAAATCAATACTAACGCCCCCCAACAGCAAGTTGCGTTCCATTCGTCCGCCATATACATTCGCGCATGCGCTTAGTAGAGCTTTCTGACAGTTCTAGCTTTAAGCAACTTCATCTCCTTAAACCTTTGTACCCCTGGTACTGCCGCCCACAAATCTGAAATTTTCTTGCCCTCCACCAGGTTTTGTAGAAGTGGAAAACCTTATACTTCCGCCATGTGTAGGGCGGAGTATGAACGGTTTCAGTTCCTGAATTACTTGTCTGAAAATTCTGCGCTATTTCTAACTTTAACTCTTGAGGTTATGTTACTGCGCATCGGTATTGCGCAGAAGAAAACCAAACATGTTAAACTTCACATATATTTTTTTTATTCAACTGCTCATTTATATTATTATTTATTTATATTTTTTAACGATTTTACTTGCTTTTCATGGGGTATTATCAAATACTTAAGTTATGCTACTAGGTGGTTAAGTAGACAGCAGACAACGTGTTGACTAGGGGCCATGTAACCACGGTTTTCTAATAAATAAGAGACTTTTAGACCCGATTTCATTGAGCGATATGTTTTTTTCATCAATAAAACACCGCAAAAAATAAAAAAGAAAATTATATATCAAAACGATTACAATATTCGGTATTATATGTACTGCAATTTTATTAGGGAATATATATGTATGTATATCAAATATTATTTTATTTTATTATTTTTGTTATGTCAAAAACTTAATTTGTAGAATGATTATGTGACGTTACATGATGTTACGCGTGAGTGACTAAAACAGGATTATTGGCTCTCTGGCCAGAATCATAACATTTCTTTAGGCATATTGTTATTTGAGTTCTTACGTGTGTGACGTGTTTACGTTACGCAAATATTTTGTGTATGATAAAATTGACGATGAAGACGGGTCACCTGATGGTAAGTGACAATTTACACATGCAACTCAAAAATCGTAAGTTCTCTACCCGCCTTTGGAGGTGATCAAGGGTGGGGGAGAAGAGGAGAGTATGAAATAAGGAGAGGGGGGATAAGAGCGAGGGAAAGAGGAGAGGTGAAGTTGGGCTCCTGAGTTATATTTGCCAGAAAAGTTTTAAAACATTTAAATATGGGCGAAATCAAAAACCAGATAATGACTAGTTGCTATAGTTTTATGAGCAACCATTTAACTTTAAAACAACAAGACTTGTTTCTCACCTCTGAATTTCTAATGCACTTAATAAGCTGTGCTCGACAGTGTCCATAATCTACTTAGTTTAAATCTATGGTTTGTAACAACATTGCGAATTTTTAAAAGTAATGTGTTTTATTTGGAAAAAGTAGGGCATTTACTGGAAGGATAACTTTAGCTTCACACTTTGTAAATAAACCCGTGCGAAAGGTTTCCAAGCAGAAGGTAACCGTAAGAATAGTTCTTGTTTAATATATTACTTATACTGCATTAAATATTATAAACGTATTCTTAACTAAAAAAAGGATTTAATGCTTAACAATCCCCACCCTACTAAAAACTATTCTATGTGACGTCTTGAAATTAATTCAATTCAATTCTTCATTGTGGCCTTTGTGGAGATGTCACCACAATTTTGCCAATGTCAAGTTTTTATTATTATTATTTATTTATGGACTCTTTCTCGCGTGTATATTCAACGCAGAGATTCTGCCAATGTCAAGTATTTCTAGAGAAAAAAAACAGTCTGTTGGGGTGGCGGGAAAGTATTCTGTCCTTTTCTTGTATATAGGAGCGACGTCACCAGTCTCTCTCTGACGATGCATAGAAAATCAATAACCTCTTCACATTATCTGTTCTCCTGGTAAATATTATGAAAATGGCGGATCAGTCGACGGATTAGAGTTGCCACAATACATATAAAATGCATTTGTGTTTTTTTGTTTATAACTCTTTTTGATCCTTACAATAAAACATAATGCTATAAAATAAAATGTTAAAAATTAAGCTGCCCGTAGTACGTTTTTTAGAAGAAGATTTAAAGTTTATTTATAATTTTAAATTAAATTTCTATTATTTCCAAATTATTATTTATAATTAATTTTCACTCGGAAAATTTAACATCTTTTCAGCCAAGTTTTCCCGACATCTGAGATACTAGGCGCCCAAGGAGAATGAGAGTTAGATACATTCCTGTGTTTGCGATATTGATGTAGGAAGATGGCTTTGGGCTGGAGCAAACTGAACACAGAGCAAATTGCTATCAATGTAATTATAAATTTATTTTATAAAATTTTGTTAGAATACTAGTTACCACATCGATCTATGTCATAGTAAGATACCATACGTAAATATAAATTTATGAAGTATGTAATTTCGTTCAAAAATATTTTTATTCCAAATACTCTATTCAAATTTTAGCAATATATTTGAATTGCTGTAAAAGCACTTCCATATTTTTCTACAACATTTTAAACTTCCCGTATTAATATAATTTGATAAGAGAAAGAAAAACTCCAATTTTATTTTAATTTATGAAGAAGGTTAAAACAAATAATGAAGATGATATTTAGACGCTTCAGACTATTGGTATTGGTTGATTGATTTTTTTTAACTTTTCTGGTTAATGTTGAACATATACATTTCAATTTTGAATATTATATATTTTATATATTATAAATGATAATTGCATATACATATTTTTATATACCTGATCACAAAAAATAATACTTTAATTTAAAAGTTTGTATACATTGATGAAAAATATTGTTAATAAATAAACAATGATGCTATAAAATATTTACTACTCTTAACTTCATGGAACAAGTAAATCCAACATGGTCATTTTCGACAAATAAAAAAAAAATACCCAAACATGAAACGCAAAGTGACGTGCCCCCATTACACTTCATTTTGCGCATGCGTAGTTGCATACGATAAGCGCAACCCCTCTTCAACTTGTGATACCCTGGTACCGCCGCCCACAATTCTAAAGTTTTCCTGCCCTCATCCAGGTTTCATAGAAATGCAATACCTTGGACTTCCGCTGTATAGGGCGGAATATACAGTATAGAATGCTCCTGAAATGTTTCCTAACAACGCACCTCCTAGAGTATCATTTTAGCTAAGGTGCGAACGAATATTAGGATGTGAGGTTAGGTTGCTGCGCATCTATTTTGCGCAGACAGTGACGGACAGTTCAAGTTATTTTGACGGTATTTAAGATCAACTCCAGTATTCCTAGCGAAACTTAGAATAATGATAGTTCTATTTGTAAATGTGGGCTTGATGAAGGTAATGCGGAGCATATAATTATTAAAAAAATATATTATTTATGATGTTATTCCTCCACATATTCCCATTCTCATATTATAAAATTATAGTTTGAAGTAATATATATTATTTATTTTTGTTCATATATTTATTCTAACGTATACATTTTTAATATTGTTATGCCTGGATTTATTTGCTTTGGATCTATTAAAGCTCTACAGCTATATATAAAATCCTTTGACGGCTGGTCCTTCGGGTACATGACATTGGCAAAATTGTGGCAAATCTACAAAAGTTGAATTTAAAATCAAGGCTCTGAGTTCTCCTGTAGGACTAGAGAAGCATATATTGAGAAATAAGGAACTGTATTAATCCATTAGGTATCTATTTTCGTAGCATTAATTTCTCAGCGGGCTATAGCAATTTATATACATGTATATACGCATACCCAGCTTTTGGCTTGAGACTGGGCCCTTCTTAGTTACAATGAGTGTCTTAATATATGCTAATAAATATCACATAAGTTGCTTGGAGTTGGTAACACATGTATGTGTTGCTAATGAAATGATGAATGAAAGTTTTTTTGAATTTATCTTATTGTTTATTTATATTGTTCAGGTAGTGAGCTGTGAGTGGCTGTTGTTGTTAAAGAAATCGAAGTATTACATAAAAAATTAAAAAAAACCGGCCAAGTGCGAGTTGGCCTCGTGCACGCAGGGTTCCGTACCATTATCTATAAAAGAGGCAAAATATCACGTTTGTTGTATGGGAGCCCCTTTAAGTAATTATTTTATTCTGTTTTTTAGTATTTTTTGTTATGGCGGCAACATATATACATCATCTGTGAAAATGTCAACTGTCCAACTATCACGGTTCATGAGATACAGCCTGACGACAGACAGATGAACAGACGGACAGCGTCGGAGTCTCAGTAGTAGGGTCCCATTTTACCCTTTGGGTACGGAAACTTAAAAACAAAATGAATTTTCGTTTTTTTATGAAACTAATTGAATATTTTAGTCTTTGATAAAGCTTGTCTTATTTTAACTAAAACCATTTGAGGAAAGTTTATTATGTCCCTAGACAAAGCAGAGATCCTGAAAACAGGCGATGTTAATGTTCCCTGCACAAATCTACTGCAAACTACAGCCGCTGACAGAATTGTTAGGTGTTGTGGAATTGGTTCTATTTAATATGTGTATTACTACTCAAGGATGCCGATAGATGGCGACTAAAGTCTGTCTGTTAGGCACTTGTTTTAATACCCCACTGAAAGGTAGATAGAAGCGCATCGAATGCCTACATTTTGCCAAAGATTATATAATTTAGTCTCACTTACGTAACCGGGTTCGAGGCAGGAGGTCAGCCGGGCGATGTATTAACTGTATCTATGTCTATCTGTATTTATCGGATAGATAACAGTCTAATACTTTATTCGTCTCTTACGATGGCAGAGATGGGAGTCGTATTCTACTTCATCAAGAACCAAACGGCTAACATGACATTGTGGTAACATGTGCCTCAAAAGACAGTGTTGTCACAATTAGTAGCTTTCCTTTCAGTTTCGATATACGTCTTGAGAATCAACATTTTGAACTTAAATGACTTACAATATTTTCGTTGTTCTGGCAAGCAACATAAGTTTACATCTGAAATGTGAAAAACAGTAACAATTAACGCCAAAACTTGTTGTGGTTCACGCGTGTTCATGTTGCCTTTTTTTGCTATTATGTTTCTCTACCTGATTGATAGATGGCGGT
This sequence comes from Tyria jacobaeae, assembly GCA_947561695.1. Taxonomy (NCBI): domain Eukaryota; kingdom Metazoa; phylum Arthropoda; class Insecta; order Lepidoptera; family Erebidae; genus Tyria; species Tyria jacobaeae. The sequence continues at coordinate 18,751,189 of OX387218.1, read as the reverse complement.
GTACCAAATATTTTTTATCCAAATAAATTCCTCTTTTTTTTTCATCATATATTATTATTCATCATTCAAATTCATCATACCTAAATCAATTAAGAATATATATTTTAAAAGGTGATTATATATTGCAGGGTGAAAAGTTATACTGACTTATTCCAATGAATCATTAAGAAAAACATTAACGCAATAAAAACTAAACATTGACGCCTCATTTGATAGGTACATCTGTAAATTATAATTGTTATTTGAGTTGCGCCTGAAGTGAAGTGTAGTAGGCTGTCGTTGTATTATTATTATGTCAAATACTCATATATTTGTCATAGGAAGCATCCTGAAAGTACAACTAAAAAAGAAGGACGCTATGACAGTTCCAGTTCATGATAATTCAACTCTTCCAATTTTTTTGCAGATATTGTACCACGGCATACTTACCTGGCAATACGATTCTGTAATTTATCTCAATTAGCACAGATATGCACCAGTGAATAATTAAACACACATTTTTAACAAAACATTTACTAGTGTTTATCAAAAAAGCAACAATTTTATGTTGGGTATATTTACTTTCTTTTCAGAAATTTCTTTCTACTTTACTCAACGCTATAGTGACTTGGGGCTTTTCTTCCTTTGTTGATATCTCTTATATTTTGTATTTCTATCTCCATTAAGTCACCCGGCCTTACCTTTGTCGTAAATATTTTATATTTACAAAATATTATCTTTATCTAATTATATGAATATCTGGGTACGGCAGTAATATATTCAGACACCTACTAACTGGTCTAAATAATACTTATTTACAAATCTTATACTTAAGTCACAGCTCTTTGGTAATTATATAAGATTATATAACTTATTTTCATATTAAATTATATATAATGAGAGATAACATAAGTTCCGTTTTTTAATTAAACGGTTCTATAATACCTCATTATGAATAATGTGATATGAAAGAATTTTTAACATTCTAGCTTTGCCCTAGGTCAGTCCAGTTTCCATAACTGGTGTATAAGGCATCATACAGGTTCGTGCGTTTCATTCTGCGTTGATTCTACGATCACTTTCTTTTCAGGAGATTCTTGCTTCTTATTTGGTAATGTTAGGCAGAATAGAGAGTTAACTGAAATAAAAAAAAAAACTAATTAGTTACAGAACGTTACAAAGTTACCAATCCATAGAAATGGATTCAATATTTAGATAAACCAATATTTAGCAAAGAGTTCCCTTCGCTTAAATTTATTTCTATCTCTTGGAAACATTACTTTTTTTCTTCATGAAAGGGACTTTTATATGCAGTGTGAATTAACTGTTGTTAAATATTTTATCTTACTTATGAGGATTGATCCAAACATGTAGAAGCCCGCACCGCAATTAATATCCAGGAATAGACCAATAAGGTTAGATCCCACCATGGAGCCAACACGTCCCATCATCATGGATAGACAGATCCCCATGGCTCTGTAAATAAAAATAGTAAACAATCAAAAAAAAAAAAAAATAAAAAGCTATAAAAGTCATGCAAGAAATTAATGTTTATGGATATTCCTAGAAATCCTTCTGACATTGCTGGCAATATAAGTCTTTAGACAAAATTGATTCCTGAAAAAAAACAAACTATAAAACTAATATTATCGAATCTTATATTTATGCGAGTCAGGAAGAATTCGATATTTAAAATGATTACAATGAACAAACCTGTACTTGGTAGGGAATAGTTCTACAGCGACTGCGTTCATCAAACCAATGCATGCTCCACACATTTGGAAAACTGCAAACAGAACTACTGCCAACTGCTGGTTGTAAGCCAGATGAGCTCCGATACCGCAACAACCAGTTACGAAGAGTATCACCAAGACGATGATCTTTTTGCCAATGTAATCCACGAGGAATCCCACAATGATGTACATTGAGGAGAAAACGAGGCCGATGTAAATGGACCGTTCGAATGTTAACGTATGAATTGTATCATCACAAACCTGTTGAAAGACCAAGAATAATTTTATTAAAAACACGTCACAAAATGTGTTTTTTTTTTTTTAAATTCATGACGGTAGTGCACTGGGTGGGATTCGAACCAACCTTGCAATCGCAACCAACGATTGCAACCATTTAAGTTCGACCACTCTTAGCAATAGCTAGTCTAACTAGCTAGTCTAACGGTTATTTGGGCTCTCAAGACAGGTAAATAATAACTAGAAGAGAAATTTAAATTAAAGTGTTATTTTGTAAAAAGTAAAAATATTAGTAGGTACATCATCAGAGAGCAAGAAGAGGCATTAGACCCGCGTTGTGTTGCATACATTAACCGTCTATTACTGCTCCTACGCTCGAATCGTCTTGACTACTAATCATTGACAACTCTGTTTACGTTTATGGATCTACTTTAGTCTAATCTACTGATGTAGTGAATTTGTTTGGACGGATGGACCGACGAAATTTTTTTGGTTTGGACGAATGGACAGCTGTGGCCGACGAAACACCGGCCTCATCTAGCATAAACTAACAGAAAAAAAATATATATTGACGTGTAAAAGTGTTGCTATAACCTATTTACAAAATAAAGATCATTTATCATTTATCATTTATCATTTAGCTGCGGTTAGATGACAAACTCTGTTGCAGCTGAAGAAAGTTCTGTCTTAAAAAAGTTCTGTATTGTGTCTCCTTCATCAAACGGCTCTTTATACTGATACGCGATCTCCCCATATTTTACTCTAACTGGTGGTTAGTAAAAAATAAAGGGTAGACCGCCAAGTCTGCCTTTCTGTGGAACTTGTTTTGGAAATTATTTGGTACACATATTGATGAACTAGATAATCAGATGAAAATGACGGGATAATAGGAACATCAGATCAAATTATCAAAATTTCAAATTCATCAATTACTTCAAAATGTCTTATTTAAAAAATATTTTAAATTATAGATTAATCCATACGTGAAACTAATATGAAAAACATAAAATAATTAAATACCTGACTGTGTTAATCTATAATCACCCGTTTCCAAACGAAAGTTAAATGGTAAACAACCACAACTCCTGTCCACTCTCTTCAATTAAAATCAATAACTAAAGAAGAGGTGTCAACGATGACGTGAAAACGATCCACAGTAAATAACTTACCATTGTGCCGTTGCTAGCAAGGTTCTTGTTCTCATCAAGCACGTCACAGATCCTGGTTGCCTCCCCATCGTTTTGTGCCAGAGAGTTCAGGATTGACGGAAACCACACGTAAAAGCCATTAGTCCTGAAATGTATATTTGTTAACAACTCAAGAGTCGTAAGTGCGCTGAAGGAATGTGGGGAGGGGAAAGAAGAGAGGGGGGGTGAGGAGATGGGAAAGAGGAGAGGGGAAAGAGGAGAGGGGAAAGAGGAGAGGGGAAAGAGGAGAGGGGAAAGAGGAGAGGGGGTGAGGGGAGAGAACCGGTTTTCTGTGAGGCCTTGGTATCGCACCGGTTTAGCCGGCCCATTCGTGCCTAAGCATGGCTCTACCATTGTTTAATTATAAGATAGCATATCATGATTCTGCACAGTTCTCTACTTAAATCATTCGTCAAACGAATAAACTTTATATTATAATACTATATGAGTGGTCTAGTACTTTAGTGATCCTGACTGCTAGGCCCGAGGTCTTGGGCTCGACTGCCACCCAGGAAAAATATTTGTGTAATGAGCATGATTATTTGTTATGTGTCTGGGTGTAATTTATCTATTATATGTATGTATTTAATATATATAAATATATTTATCAGCTGTCTGGTTATCATAGTAAAAGCTCAGCTTTGGTTGGGATTAGACGGACGTGTGTGAAATGTTTCTAGTTCTGTATTAATATTATTACTTCATCGTCGACAACCTTTATAATTTTTTAGAAAAGAACTTCAGAAAAGAACGAGTTCTTATATTTTATGGTCTTCTTCTTTCAAGTTAAGCAATTTCTCTGCCATATGTAGACCAATAGTCATTTTTTTTTTATTAGGAATAGTGTACTCCTGCCTCCCTCCCATTGTAATAAATCAGTATTGGATCATGAGATACCAAGCAAATTACACAGAAATTTATAAATTGCATGTTTTTTACGATTAAAAGTATTGCGTAACCTAATTGGAAAATCACATTGAAGGCGGTTATCTAATTCTAAAAGTATTTATATGTAAAGTAAAATAATAATAATTGCTGTTATTATAATTATGAGAATTGCAATAAAACACGATTTAAAACTTACGTGGCAAAAATACCGAATTGTACGAAGCATGTCAAAGCAGTCCAAGGTAGTAGTGGAGACTTGAAAAGTGGTATAGTCTGCTCCTTCATGGATTCCCACACGGCAGCCGCTCCTCTCATATTTGTAGCTTTTATTGTCTGGCTGTCAACTAATAGGGACTTGATCTAGAAAAAAGAAAATTAAATATATTTTGAAATCAGGCCTTTTTGCTATTACATAGTACTGATTTTTTTTGTAACCCATTCATCTGTATATCTATAATGGTTGTTAACTCTTCTGTAAGTTTCGTGTTTCAAATATATTATGTTGATATAGAAAATTCAGGAAACATGAATGTTCGTCATTAGAGATCATCTCTCTGATTGTGTTATAATGATTTTGTTTGCAAATAAGCCGATGTGTCAAAAACATATTTTTCCTGGTGCATCGATATACAGTTTACAACAATAAAATAGTTAATAATAAACACCTACAGTATTTTATTGTATATGTGTTTTAGATAAGAAATATTTTGGAATTTTTCTCCTAAATCCGACTTATTTTTACAATACAAATAAAGAGGAACTTACGGGAAAACTGTCCGCGGGCTGCTTTGAATTGGCTGCATATATTTTCTTAACTACATCAAGAGCCTCATTATGAAGACCGGTGGCAAATAAGAACTTCGGACTTTCCGGGGCAAACATTAGAAGAACTGTTGCAAGAGCAAACGGTATAGCACAAGCTACCACCAGCAACCGCCATGGTCGGTATTCGATGCTCAGGAACGGAATTGGGTAAGCGAATTCTAATGGAAGTATTAGCCAAGATATACCTGCAGAAAGAAGTAGAATGGTTCAAAGCCTTCATATTTCGAATAAGGTAATTAATTTTTGGTATTTAATGTGATTACACTTCTTATTAGAATGGAAAAAGGAAAAGTTATTTGATTTTGAATTAATTGATGTTTGTAAATCTGTAAAGTTCAACATATGTTGCGATTAAGGGCCAGCGTAATTAAAAAACGATACCTGATTTTGACAATAATGATTAAGATAACTTTTAAGATAGGAGCGAAATAATTCTTATTTAGAACAGAGCAGACTTAAACAAAAGACTCTTTTTCAGTTATTATGCGCGAAATAACTTACACGGCAGAATTACGGTTCCTATACCGACGAAGGATGAGCCAAAAGCTACCATTTTGTCTCGATGCCGAAGATTATTGAATTCCCCTAAGTACGTGTACACCACAGCTGATGAGCCCGACATGCTGAAAACCAAACGGAAAACATTGAAAATATTTGATTAAGTATTAGTGTAATGATCAAACGATCATACAGTCATGACTATCATATATGTGGAATATAAAATTTAACATATGAAAAACCTTTTTTTTAAGTAATGCTTCCAGTACTTTTGCCGTAGAGAAAAAGTTTTGCAGACTTACAAAAAAAAAACATTAATATTTTCACAAATTGTCTGTATAGTAGTGTACTTGGTAGAACCTTCGTTTAGTGACAAGAAGGTTCCTGTTTGAGGATTGTTAAAAAGGTGTTTGGATTACCTTATTTAATGAAAACAATATGAACGTGTAACAATTTGTGTGGCTGTCTGTAGAGTAGAATAAGCCACTCCTTCTCTCTTCGTGGATGTTTTAAAAGGAATTGTACTAGGAATAGGAAGGCGACTAAGGGATTGGACTGTTTAAAAGTGGTAGAGCCATGTTTAGGCACGAATGGGCCGGCTCCACCGGTGCGATACTACGGCCTCACAGAAAACCGGTTGTGAAGTAACGCAACCCGAAATGGGTGAGGTTTCCGGAGGCCCAACTGTTCCCCTCCTCTTTCCTCTCCCCTTAAGTCCCCATATGGTACAAAAAAAACTATAAGATAGTATATATACAGTCATTTAGTGCCCGGTTGAAGGCAATAGGCTTAATACACCTCAGCGTATGTATGTATGTATGTAGGTGTAAAAAATATCAGAATATTACTTACAACACAGCCGAGAAGAATAGCAAGACCCCGAAAGATATAACTTCTGGTGCGAAACTTGCAAAAGCCGAGAGCACAGCAGAAATAAGCATCGAAAACAACATCACTGGCCTCCTGCCTTGAGTGTCAGCTAACCAACCCCAAATATAGGAGGTCAAAATAATGGCTGGAATCATAAAAAAAAAAACGAATAATATCTGTAAACTGAAAAGTTAAAAATACAATTTCTCCACGATTTGTATTGGTACGACTTTATTTATCAATTTAATGAATTTACTTTCTAGTTTGAATAGAACCGAAAATGGTGGTGGTGACATATTTTTTTTATGCTATTAGGGGACAGACTAACAGACAGGTCATCTGATGGTAAATGACAATCGCCGTCCATGGACACCTGCAACTCCAGAGTCGTAAGTGCGCTGCCCGCCTTTGAGGATAATGAGGGAAGGGGGGGAGGGGAAAGAAGAGAGGGAAAGGAGAGGGGAGTTGGGCCTCCGGATACCTCACTAATTTCGGGAAGCTGCAACGCAAGCGTTACTTGACAACCTGTTTAAGACCACAATTTTTAACAGAATTCAAATATGATGAGATTTTTAATTCGACTAATGACTAAAGACGAAGAAAATATTAGTCACATCTAAAGTCAAAACTTATGGGATGAAAAATATTGTACTTTATATAGAGATGATTATTATTATATTAACAGAATTAAAACATGTAGGAATTACCTAAGAACGGTATAGCAGAGAGCCAGCCTCGCTGTTGCAACGTAAGATCCAGATCGCACTGCGCAGCAGGCAGAATGTAACCGAGCGCTAGACTCTGCATGATCATGCCCATTAGGATAACTCCTGACATAAACATGTGAAGGATGTTGTACATACCGAAACCTGTTAATCAAACCACATAAATTTATGCATAAATGTAAATTTAAAAAAATATTCATATGCTTTTACACTTTACGCTGTATACATTAAAAGTATTTCTGAGTAGAGTTTTTCACGAGATTGGCAGACATTGTTTTGTTAAAAAAAAAAAACAATTATTATTTGTTATAAACAAAATATTATATTATTCTTTGCAGACTCACTGCGTACTTAGATCAAAACGATTAATTGGCTTTTATTGTACATACACAAACACACATACGTTCACACCTAGGGATTTGCCGTCAATCGGACACTTTATGACTGTATACTACTGTCTGATGGAAACCAGTCCGATCCCTTAGGCGTCTTCTAGCGATGTGGTCATCGCTTGAAAGGATGGAGGTTGCTCTATTCTTTTTTTTTTTAATAATTTACCGAGAACCACACGGTTATTTTATTGTAACATACAATTTTAGCTACGAAGTTTATCGGAATAAAATAATACAATTTTATTTATATTTAGAGCTTTTTAATATCCTTATTAGTATTAGTAATAATTCCTGTGTCACAGGGGAATTTGCAAACATTCAAACAATGGACACAAAGAACATTGAGACTTTTTTTTATTTTTTTTTTAAACTCCCGCACTAGAATTAATTCCTGTGTCGCGAGGGACTTTACAAACATTCAAACAATGGACGCCCAGACTCAGGACAACAATTTGAGGATTACACAAAGTGTTGACCCGTGCGGGGATCGAAAACCCACAACACTCGGCGCGGCAGTCAAAATTAATAGCTAATTTTTGATCAAAAATTCACATACGGCTTAGACAGGACTACTAACAACTAGAACCAACAGACCTAATTATTTCATCAACTCTTTCTGAAAAAATACATCGACAAACTGTTTAACTTATTTATCGTTCACTTCATTATCTTACATCAGTTTGAACGTCGTAATTAATCTTATTGTTAGTATAAACAATCTGTGTTATCTTGATGCTAGTCTGCGGTGGGGCTTCCCTAATAACCTACGTACATATGTATGTATATAATGTGTGTACATAACGTAACATTATCATATCGTATCATATTATATGGCAAAATATTTGCAATAAAAATTTGTTTATTCTAGGTAATACCAGTTTTTAATATCATATGAGAATATACAATAGTGCTTAACTAATGATGTCAAAATATACGTCTTCAAAATTATAATACTCTTATTAAATAGATTCGACATTCTATTCATCAAAGAATATTGACATATCATGTCTCTTCATAACTACGAAGAACAGTTTTTGCGGGTACAATAAATAAAATTACTGTGTGTTATATTATATATGTATATATTATGAATGTTATAAATACATGAATATGCTCGCGCCTGCATCCCCGAAGAAGTTGGCAGAGATGAGGAGGAACACCCACATTTAGAATTTGGTAACACTAACGTAATAGGGGACAGGCCCATTGCCGCCAAATGGGCACTATATAACTGTATATATACTGCCTAATAGATAACTGTCACATCCTTTTACGACGCTGCCCGCCTTTAAGGGTGTAGAGGGATGACGGTATGCGGGGAGGGGAAAGAGACGGGGATGAGGAGATGGGAAAAGGGGCGGTAGGTCAAGGGAGAGGAATAAGGAGACGGGAGTTGGGCCTCCGGAAACCTTACTAATTTTAGGGAAATGCAACGCAAGTTTTCTTTACAACCGGTTTTCTGTGAGGCCGTGGTATATTACCGAGCCGGCCCTTTCGTGTCAAGCATGGCTCTACCACTTAAAGAACTTAGATTTAGGCAGCTTTCTTTAAAGAATATTCATGTATTGTGTCGGTTTTTGCTTAATTAATGTAGATAGTTTTGCTATTTGTGCCGTATAAAACTTTGTCAATACTATTTGGCTAGTAGGGAGCCAAAATTTATTACCTCAATACTTTTTGACCGAGAACCTGATACTTACAACAATTGGGCACTTGTAATTGTCTTTAATTGGACTGAGGTCGTTTCTATTACAGCAACTTACATGTTTCTAACTAATTAGTTACGTTTTTTACTTAAATTGTTTAGTAACGTAGTATATTTTTTTATAAAAGCCGTTTAAAATTAATTAAATTGTTTGTTTGGTGTCTACATACATCTGAGATGCAGCAGTTTTATACCCAATATCTGTATTCAAAAAGACATTCTTACTATTTTATTTATACCTAATTTATTAGTTACATAATCCTGTTGTTATAAGTCAAAATCCACATTACTAGTATTCCTGTTAACCCCCACGTCTAACCTAAAATGCTGGTGTTAGGGGTGTTTACGAAGGTGGTGTACTCGTCGGGGTTTGAACCCGCAACCACTTGATCGCAAGTCCGATGCCTCAGCCATCACGCTACCGCCACTTTATATGTATATATATATATTCCCAATTTCCCTATCTAATTACCAAAGTGACGTGAGTGCAATTCTCGTATGACGGCAATATGCTTCGTTAAGCTTCGGCAAGTTTACGTACTTTAATTTAATCCCTGATAATAGGGATATCAGGGATTAAATTAAAGTACGTAAACTTTAAGTCTTATTTAGGTCTCTGCTTACTCCTTAGCCTTAAATACAGGCGTGGAGTCAAATAAAATAATCGTAATAAACATGGTTTGCTTTAGATAGGATATATATTTTGCCTTATATTTGCAAAAATGCATTTTACATAAAAAAGCAGCTCCGTAGGAAACTAGGACAAAAGAGATGTGTTTAGGCTATTTGAGTCTAAGCCAACAATTCGATGGTATTTATTCGAAACATAATTTTAGATTATTCTATTCATCACTTAATAGATCTGACTGTTATTATCGATTATAATTATCAATACTGGATTAAATTGGGCATAAAGATTATAGTTATGAATAGCACAAATTCTTATATTTTTTTAATTTAATTACATTTAATTCTAATATATATGTGCCATTTTTTACGATAATTTGTTGACATCTTGTACGGCGGACAAAAAAAAAAATTAAAATGGCGGGAAAGTGTTTTTTTCTTTTTATTTTTCTTTTTCTTAACGTGCTTTATTTATTGATATTAAAACCAGCCAGATACAAGCAGTACAACAAACTGTGATTTTGTAAAAACAAAATACGTAAAGACTTTTATCCGATCATTATATATATATAAATATATGTATGTTTATCTACATTATTCTATCTATACATATCTACATACAATAAATTTGTATTCGAGCAGGATTAGGCATAGGCGTCTAAAGCCGCAAGTCCGAAATCCACTGTTGAGTAAATCCAGAAAAAAAAACTTTTGAAAGGTTTATTGTTTAATATAGAGAGAATTGGAGGTGATAATACAGAGAATGTGAGGTCCGATACCGTCGCGGCTGGACGACTTACTCTTTGAGAAGGGTCTCCCGTGGACCGCAACTAGTCGGACATCCCCGAAATAGAACGTTGACGCGAATACTTTGTTTCACAATATGCTGCATGCTAGGCATGTACAATATATTTTTAGTGGTCAACATAAGTGTTCCAATTTCACGAACTGATAATTAGCGTTTTAAGTAGTGTATGTAAGGAAGTAGCTAAGTAGCATAATTGTAGCTAAATGCTGTGTGTCATACTAATACTATCTACCACGAATAGGGCCACTCTGACTCATGAAGTACTTTGTACTGTTTATTACTATTTGAATCGGAGTGGTTCATATGTTACAAGATTCCTTTCTTGTTCTCAGTATGCAATATTATTTAATATCTATACATGTATATTTAAGACAAAAACTTTGGATATATATTTTTAAGTACAACCGCCACCCAGGGATACCTACAACTCGAGAGTCGTAAGAGTGGGAAAAGGGGGGGGGGGAGGCAAAGGGACCGTTACCTTCACTCACTCGACGATACAATGCAAGAATTGTTTTCCTTAGGCCCTCTCCTTTTTCCTCTCCCCTCATCCCTCCTCTTCTTTTTATTATATCCTAATCCCCCCCTCCTCTTTCCCATATCCTAATCTCCCGTCTCTTCTTTCCCCTACCCGCATCCCCGTATTCCTCATCACTTACGACTCTTGAGTTGCAGGTGTCTATCGACGGCGGTTGTCACTTACCATTAGGTGACCCGTCTGTTCGTCTGTCGTCCTATAGTATAAAAAATAAAATTTACATTGTATGTATATATGTTAATTCTGACATTTAAACGGAGATTAATACGAGCACTAACGAATGATCTTTCTTCTAAATTAGTTTCGTCCATATGCTGCCCTATATTATAATAATTAATTATTGCTAATTCTATAAGTGCAGTTTATTAATTACTCATGTTTGTACAAAGACGCTTTGTGTAATTATTGAAAAACAGATTACAGATATAGTCAAGGTTTACGTAATAGGGCAAACCTTTTGCCGTCAACCGGTCACTGTATATATACTGTCTGAAAGATAACAGTCCAGTTTCTAAGTCCATCGAGAACCAAGTGGCTAACAAGATTAGAAGTTTTCGTTAAACGATTGTAGATATCATATCTCTATAAATTTTGTATCTTATATAAACCATATATTATACAGCTCTTCTCTGTATCATATACTGTTTATATTTCAGTAACTACCATAGATATCCATTGATAGCTAGATATGTTAGCACGTAAGACTGTCATCATCTAAGTGTCTTCATCTTCAGCTAATTTTTATGTTCAGATTAATCTTAAAGCCATATTATTTTATACTAAATAATACAGTTTGTAATTGTAAGGAATTTAACGAGAAAACTACCATGTCAGTTATCAATATTTGACTCTGGCAACATAAGTTTTATGTAGTATAATTGTAGCATTTTTGTGTTTTTTTTTGGTTACTTACCCGATAGCGTCATGGCGTCGTCCAGTGACGCCGCCTTGTCAACTTTTTCGCTCCCTTTATCCATTGTAGAGTTCGATGTCATGCAGGACTTAAGAACCTGCCAAAAAAAAAATCTTTATGTTTTTACAGAATGTTAAGAAGATAGACGATAGGTTGATTTTGGAACTCAGTTTCTACAGCTACTAAACAGGGGGATTTTTTAGACATCCAATGTTTTTTAGATATTAAGTATTAAAAGGCACCGTTTTTGCAAAAATAATGGTTACTTAAATGTTGTGGCATGTTTCATTCGTTTAGATATGTATTGTATTGTTTAATGAAAAGCGACAAAATGACAAATTTGTTATGATAATTACTTCATATTTTCTTACTAAGTGATAGTAAAGCAAAAAAGATCGCTCCTGCATATTGATGGACATTTAGCTGAAGCACACAATCAATTTTTAAACCTGTTCACTGTAATATACACATGGTAGTGTTACACATACCCAGAAATTCAACTTACTTTGTGTCCAAAACCTTGATGCATAAATCTCTCAACATCAAACTTCAAGGAACTGGAGCACACAAGCGAAGTAATTTAATGAGTAATTACAGGGTACGTGAATACATTTCAAGTAGGTAATTTGATGAACGATCACTAGACACAGACAAAATCCACAAGTAAAAGCACAACAAGCCGTAGCTGAAAGCGTTGTCGGTGCGATTATAAGAGCTATATTCGCAGTTGCGTTTATGTCTTCAGCAACTCTTTTTACCTCTCTATCGGGCACAATGTTATATTCATAATTTTCTTTATCCGTCATCGTAACTGGCCCTCAGATAACTCGTTACCTAAAAATGTTAAAACTGTAGTACTTTGCAAAAATATCTTTCAGCAGGTACATTAAAGGTAGTATTTTTTTTGTGTTTTTCTTCCGTGATCTCATAAATAAAAAGATATTTTAGAAGTTGTAAGAGATCTTGAGATATTAATAAGCTTAACCAGTCAGTGTCATATATACGATCGATCGCAAAGCAAGAACTAATTGCGAATTGATATCTATATATTCTTCGAATGTTATTGATATCTATATAATCTTAAATTACGAAAATAGAAAGTTTGAAACTACGTACATATTTCCCGGATCTACTAAAATAAAGAGGATCTTATCAAATAAGTAATATTTGCTTATCATGTTTTGATAAAAGTTGATAGGTAAACAAGCCCACAAACATAATTTAAAAATACATTTATTGATTAAATTACTTATCTAATCATATGTTTATAACTTTTTCTGAATACGTAAATACAACTGAACTATCAAGAATAATAAATTATACTTGTTAGGTACCGCGTGGAAAACATTCACTGAATTGTATTTTTTTTTGCTGTTACTTATAGAATGAAGCACTAAATTCACAGCATACTAAAACATAAAAGGCAAATGCTATACCTATATAATTGAATGACAATAACATATTTTTAATCCGCTATTTATAGTCAAGATAATCTATCAGCTATTTACGAAGCGGGATAGTGTTACCATTATTTTCAGGTACAAGTTCAGGACACGTCTCTCCAAACTACAAAGCCGAATTAACATTTAGAAGCTTATGTCAAAAAATTATAAATTATTTATATGATACTAGAGTTGCATAATTTGTGTAACTTGTTGTGTGACAATATATTTGTGTTGTGAAATTAACAGTATCGGGTACCAGCATATGGCTATAGTTTTTGTTGTGATTACTCCGTGAAATTATTTGCACAGTATCATTTAATCAATACAAGCATTGTAAAACTTGATGGTTACATGCTTGACAAATAATGCATGCTTTGTAAACTTTGATGTTTACACCTGAAATTGCTCGTAAGATTAATATCATGGAATTATTATGGCACCAGTTTCGTAATGTAAATAATCCTTAACTAATCACGTGATGCAATCACTTAGCTAACTTTCACTATAGTTATTATTGATTTCTGTTATACATTTATTACACACAGTCTATTTCATTACCGGACTACGTGCTTATAGTAACAATTAGTAACTCATTGTGTCATAAAACTCAAGAAACATAATGATTTAACTAAATAATTTTACGTGACATGTGCAAGACAGTTCATTGTGACATGTGCAAGACAGTTCATTATGCAATGTTTTGGTATCAATTTAAGTTACTGTATCTCATTTCTGTTAAAAGAAATGATATTTAGCAAAGCTTTATTGTTTAGGTAGGTAGGTAGATAGCATGTCTGATAGAAAACAGTGCCCTTACACCAACGGGAAGAGATGTTTTAATAGTCCCACTAAAAGATAATACGATATGGTCACACAAGTTTTGAATTTTTATTCGCTCAAATCTAATCACAAATTCATCTTATAAGGAAATAATTTTATTGCAAAAGATACGTAATCAACAGTGAAAGTAATTATTGTGTTTACTATTATTTTTAATTGTTTTAAAGAATTGAACCGCCGAAGGAAATGGGACACTGTATTAGTTGGTGTATTAAGTTGTATCATCTATATCCGTTCTCCCGTCCTAGTTGTACCAACTAGATGGACTTCCAACCTGACCAAAATCCTCCTGACTCACAAAACTGGTAATGGAAGATCTTAAATAAATACATTTGAAAATCATAATCATTCTTGCGCACTGAAGTAGAAATTAAATAGTAAAGAAATTTAATCAGTTAAGTTGTTTACTTTACTGATTAAATTTCTTTAATAATAATAATATCAAGTTGAAAAACTGAGTCATTGTGTTGGGTGATAGATAAATAAATTATATCTACATTTATTGTTCTGATAACGGAACTAAATATACATTGTGAAGTAACGTCCTGTTGATTACATGATTGTTGGATTATAAGACTGATGAAAAGTGCTTATAATAATGTAGTTGCCGAGGAAATAAAAGGTTTATCTTAATTAGAGTCATTTTATTACGATGAGGAATATGTTTTAACCAGATATGTTCCTAAAGTTTTTCACGTGTGACACTTATATTTCATTTATTCAGTGAACCTGAATGAAATGATGAAAATAAATATACTTTCTTTCTTTCTTTCTTTCTTTCTTTCTTTTTAATTATATATAAAAAAAAGTATTTCTACAATTCATACTTCTTAACTTGTCTTTTAACTTTAAAGCAACTTCCACGGGGACATACTATATCACCGTTAGCATTTCCGAGCTAACTTTGATATGGTATACTGGAATCGAACCGAGTAACAACTACATGGTGGCGGTGTTCCCTAATATGTTGATCTATTGCAAGGGACACGTTTATACCTTAACAAGGACGTCTCATATTGTCATCTATCACTTAGTTCATAAATAGTATAATTAGATACCAAAAATGTTAATGATAAGCACATCAAAAACCCAACACTTTGTGTAAACATTAAATTGTTGTTTAGTAACTGGGTTGTGTTTGAATGTTTGTAAAGTCTCTCGCGATACAGTAATTAACCATAGTGCGGGAGTTATACATACAGAAGACAACATAAATAAACTAGATGCAGCAATAAAACGTAAGAATAATATAAAGTATTTAATTAAATATGCTAATAATTGCAAGCGGAAGCATAAGTTTCATGTTTTGCATATTAAGATACACCTATATGTGAATATTTTTCCTTTAACTGCAATTATTGGGGTATCATATTTGACATTTAATTTATATCAACAATAAGTCATTTAAAATGTCAGTCAAATCAGATATGTGTGTGTGTGTGTGTGTTAGAATTGTCAAATCTGTAAACATTTCATTATGTTAACAATATAAGTCTCACAAGTAAAAATCTTTAGGGACATAATATCTGGTTAAAACATATTCCCCATCGTAGTAAAATGTCTCTGTGGTCTGAATGATACCACAATATATAAAACTATAACTTAGCCCAGGTTCTTTTCGGTGGTCTGGATGTCTTACCAAAGCTGTTTCCGGATTCCTCCTATGTCAGGCGCAGTATAGCACATCATGTGGTTTTAGTCCGAAAACCCAGGTGGGATGACGGCCCAAGGGGGTTTGCACACGTAAAATAAAGGTTGTTTTTTGGTGCAATCTTCTTATATATGTATATATAAACATGAAATGCTGTTCGTTAGTCTCACTGAAACTAAATAAAGGCATGATCTATTTGAATAATTATTTACACAGCTTGTCTTATATATAAAAACGAAATGCAGTTCGTTAGTCTCGCTAAAACTCATTGACGATCGTGCCGATGACAGATTTTAATAATTCTTTTTTTGTCGTACTCGCTTGAATATTCGGTTAATTTAATGGTAAAAAAAAGATAAACTATACTAACGTGAGCGAGCTGCGCGCTAAGCCAGTTATTATATAATGATTAAAAAATAATGATTAACGTCATCAATACGCAACAAGCAATAATAAAATAATTGAGCGACGGTGACGTGTTGCATTGGGACCGGCTTGGTACCGGTCAACTTTGACTAGACCAAAAAACTATAATTCTAATAAGCAGTAGGCAACAAATTATTCTTAATATTTCTACTGAAGGATACAGCTTTAAGGAAAAATATACTACTATTTTAGTCAATACAATTTTAGTCTCTAAGAAATACGTCTATCATTGTTAATATAGTCTTTTAAATATGGATATGACGAAATAACCTATATGCATAAAGTACGCGATACAATCTTTATGAAGTTCTGAAACTGCCTACCCAGACATAATAAGTACATAAAGAATGCCGTACTCATTGGCAGAACAGAGCAACGATATTACTGAAAGCCATTTGTCGTTTCTGTCTGGATTCCATATTATACATATTAGAGTGGCTGTGCGCATACGCAATCATAATGTTACTGAACCGTCAGTTAAATTTAAAAAAGTCTGTATAATAAATGAATGATGTCTATTTTTGTTAATCAGAAATACATACACTTACGCTTTTGTCCCTGAAGGGGTAGGCAGCAGCGTTATTAACACCAACATTTTGCCAATAATAATTTAGTCCCAATTACGTAATAGAGGGCAAGTCTAATGCCATCATCCGGACAGTTTAGGGCACAAATATATCTAGAACTGGCTGGTGTCAGGAGATCCGAGTCCTCTAACTAACTTTACTTAATTATTAATTTTAATAATGCAATAAAAATAAATAACGCGATGTTATTTAATTACATTAATATTCTTTATAGCTTAACTTTTATAGAATATTAAGTGTCCAAGTTTGTAATGTAGTTTAATTTATTCTACACTCACCAACACGACTGTAACGTCTTCACTCTGTCTTGCTCAGATAACTAATGCTAGAAGCGATCGCTATTCGACTTTTGGAAAAAAGCAAGGCCTGAACCGTCTTCGTTGTTCAATTATATGAAAACGAATAGCGTTCAACTTAATGTATTATATTAAGGAGTCACATGTTCAGATTGCATCAGTTTTCATCCAAACAGGTACACAGAAGTTATCAACGTTACTGTATTTCAGTCATTACTCTATTTGTTACAAGGTTAAAGAGATTATCGATATGTATATATAAGGCCTAAGTGATTAATATTATTGGGTTATTTTGATTTGCGTGACAATGAATTATATTATCAGAGTTGTTATTGCTTTCAGTGTCAATATACTCAGTTTTAAACAAATTTACGAGGACATTTGAATGTCTATACTTAAAAAGATTCATACATTCTTTAGTGGTTGTCAAATATTTCACGTTGGAATAATATGGAGACAAAGTAGGTAATTTAACTATACTACAACTCAACAAAAGATTTAAACATATATATATGTATATATATATATTAACATCTTTTGTTCAGTTGAGTTCGGCCTTCGGTACCCTCATTTACTTAATATAATGCAAGCATTTTTTGTTTATCATTTTTCTGTGAGGACTTCGTATTAAAAAAACTAAAAAACACGCTTTACACAGAAAACCAAACTAAAAAAATATATTTTATTTTTAATAAATTTGAATTAAGAATAAGTGTAAAAAAATAATAATATATATAAATTAATAATAGTGTAAATAAGAAAAAAAATATTTATTGTAAAAAAAGCGTGGGGTGTTTTTGAAGTTATTATTGAAATGATAATCCTTCTTTCCATATCTGTCAATGAAATATTTATAACCATTGACACCATGCACCCCACGTTTTTTATACAATAAAACATTTTTTTCTTATTTGCACTATCATTAATTTATATATACATATTAATTTTTTTAACACTTATTCTTAATTCAAATTTATTTATTTTTTGTTTGGTTTTCTATATAAAGCGTGTTTTTTAGTTTTTTTAACTATTATTTATTTTTAACTTTTATTTATTTTCTACTTTTTAGTTTGGTTTATTTATAAAAGCGTGTTTTTTTTTTTGCAAATTGAATAATGGAATAATCTTATCAAATTAGTGTATTGTCATCGGCCCTCGATAAATCTACAAAGTTTGAATGAAATCTGGCCGTTTAAAGTGGATCAAAATCGCGCTCTAAGGAGTCGGTTACATACAAACTAACAAACAAACATACAAGTGAAACTAAATATAAAGTGTGTAAAAAATAAAACAGCCTACCGACAGATCATTTTAGTTGTGCCAGAAAGAGAGGGTCTTGCATTAACATTCTACAAGATGTGGAATTTCATGAGAAGAATGCAGAGAGAAAAAGATGAAGGGTGATGAAAAGTGAGAACAATATTTTGGAATTTAAAATAAAACATCAATTTTCATAGCGTTGAACACTCCTCAAGTATTGTTTATAAATTGAAATTGCAGACTCTATGTGAATAGGCCCTCTGTGAGGTATCATAGCATTATCTGGTAGGGGCATGCTTAGAAATAAGTGAGGTTCCCGAAGGCCCAACCCCTCCCTCTCGTAATCCCATCTCCTTATCCCCCCTTTCTTCCTTCCCTTTCCCGCATCCCCATCCCTCATTACCCTCAAAGGTGGGCAGCGCACTTAGGACTCTCGAGTTGCAGGTGTCCATGGACGGTGGTTGTCACTTACCACCAGGTGACAAGTCTGTTCACGTGTCCATATATATAATAAAAAAGAAACAAAAGAGTAATTGAACTCAAAAAGTTTAAATTTTTTACTAAATGAAGATGTTATGTATAATATATTATCTATTATAATATATGCCCTATTAATATATGTATATATAATATACTACGTGACAGGCGTTCTTATACCTTCCAATTCATTTGTATAAGTATCCTAAGCCTTCCCATTCAATCCTCCCTTTCCTGCCAATCGACTCCAAATATTCCCATTTAATTCCCAAAAGAGCCTGGATGACGGCAACAAGCTTGCCCCCTATTACGTAAAAGGGACTAAATAAAAATCGGGATAATGTTAATTACGTTAATTACGCATCTGCTACTAACTAAATTAATTTTAGTTTGAAATGACAAACAGACAACAAAACGGTAATGAAAACAAAATAATTGTCAAATGCGCACGATTTGCACAAATTTTCAAAATATTCAGATTTATTTTGCGGCGTGTGTATTTACTGAATATGTGTATTACTAAAATTTAAATGTTAGCTATGTAGTTAACTCATAATTAAACCCACAAATAAAAATAGAAAGAGGGAAATAAACAAATCGAAACATAATATAACGACGGTCCGGTTTATCTAGTGGTTAGTGATGTCCTGGGTCCTGGGTCCTGGGTTAGATTCCCACACGGGACAAAAATTTGTGCTCGCCATAAAAATTTAACGTGCAGACATTTTTCCTAATGCGGGAGCTAGTTTATTCAAAATAAAAGTAAAAAAAAAACATATTTCTTATCAAATTTCGGAACGTCGCGAAGTTAATTATTATTATGTCGCGCAAGTCTTAATAGTTCTTTACTTATCTCTGTGATGATGTAAGATCATCTATGTTTACACAAGGCTCAAGAGTGTAGCGAATAACAAAATAATATTATGTATATTAAATTTCCCATGACGTACCAAAACATATATATCTATTTTTTTATGTGACAGGGGTATATGAGCAGACGGGTCATCTGATGGTAAGTGACTACCGCCGCCCATGAACACCCAAGAGCATGCAGCACCTCAAGAGTCACAAGTGCGTTGCCGGCCTTTTAGGTTGTAGTACGCTGTTTTCTTTCTAATAAGAATATACTTAAATATATACTATATTTGGATAAAAAAGACAGTAGCAATCTACAAATACATACACCCACTACTTACGAAATAGCATGCCTATTGTCCCCCTTTGGGAATTAAATGGTAAAACTGGGAGTACATTGAATCGAAGAAGGAGGATAGAGGGAATAAGAGGGATATGTTATGTCGCATGGATAAGGGAGTGTAAACAATAGCTCAAGCAGATCGGGGTCGTATAAAATGTAACTGAATCTATCTGATACCTAACCAAATGAAGCTTTCTATGTCATATGTATATATTCTTATAATAAATAAATAGAATGGCTAAATATGTTGCTAAGCGCAAACTCCGAGAATGGTTTGACAAATTTTAATATAAATATATTTTTTCTAACATTCACTGGAGTCTGACGAAGGTTCTTGGGGAATACTAATTATGGGATTTTTGTCTGTCGGCTCTAGAGGTTGAGGGGGAGAAATATAGGAAAATAATAATCTATTTATGTACGTAGCGCCGACACAGCTGCATAAAATGATAGTAGAACTAGTTTAAAGTTATTATGGTTATATAAAACTAGGTCTTATAAAAGGACATACGATATGTAAAAAGGTTTAAATTTCTGCTGGAGCTCTTACTTTGTGAGTTTTTCAATTAAGGGTTTAGCGTGTTATCATCAAAATTGTAACAATTTTCCGATTGCACACGTATGTTGCATCTGTATTTATAGTTGTTAAATTTTCTGTTCTATTGTAATATTTCCTATTAACAATTAATTATTTGTTATAATAGTTTTATTCCTTGAAATAACAATAAATTAGTTAAATATAACGTAATGTCTTGAACCCAATACTAACACAAGTTAGCTATTAATGTGTGATACGATGCTAGTATCATTAAAAAGAAAGTTTATTATCAAAAATTAATAAAAAAATATATTTCTAAGGCGATAGAATTCCTTATTACCACATAAATACATGTGGTATATTTAGCTGAATTAAAAAGGACTTCATATATTAAAAAAATCTTTCCCTTTGTTTTGTGTAATGTTTTTCTATAACCAGGCACTTACCTTCACACAAATCCAGATTTCAGTAACAGTGTTGCTATGCACGGTTGTTCATATTACGAGACTTGACATGCGACTGAATAATTTTGATTGTCTCTCCCCATTATATTTGGCGGGTATCGCGACAAGATAACAGATACCAAGGGACTGATCCGCGTGAACTTTATAACGTCATATTTATAAAGTTTGTGTAAGTTTCGTTTTCTTTGTGCAAAATCATAAAGTAGCTGAGTTATGTATTGTGTAAATAAGATGTTAATAAGTCACTTTAAAAACAGTATCTAACTCAAATCAATGCGTTATTATTATAAATTGTAAAGGTGTATTTCTATATCCATTAATTTACACCTTTAGATGTGGAATCCTTCTTTAATTGAATTGTACCAGTTTATAGTTTAACAACAGTAAAAAAAGAGCAGTTCACAAATTAATAAAAAAAAATATATATGGAATGAAGAAACTCCTTCTATTTAAAGCCGTTTAAAAATACTAACTATTTATAATCCATAGATTTTATGTATTTATTGTTTGTCTAAATAAATACTTATTTCTTAAAAAGTTAATACCCATAGGTGAATGTGTATAATAAAGATATACGTATACTCGCATGTACACTTCACGGGATTCCGACTAATGGTTTGTAGTTCAACCATAGAATACCATACCAATATGACCATAAATTAAAGAAGCTTCTTCATGGAGGTCTTCCGTTGAATTCATACATTGCGAAGGGAACCTGACTATGACCGTATTTCCGAACCGATAGGACCTTCAAACCTTTAAGAAAAGAGCGTACTCCTACCTAAAAGGCCGGCAACGCACTTGTGACTATTGAGTTGCGGGTGTCATTGGGCGGCGGTAGTCACTTACCATCAGGTGACCCGTCTGCTCGTTTGCACCTATCGCATAAAAAAAACAAAACTAAGCCAGCAGATGTAAAAGTCAGGTAAAGAAAAATCTTTTTAGTTTTTACCACAACTTATTTATCTGTAGCACATCGTGCGTGTAATGCTAAAGACGGCATTTAAAACACTTATAATAAATAACCAATCTTTCCTTGTATCAGCTGTATTTCTAAAGCTATATAGATCTATACAACTTGTTTCAAGAATCATCAATGCATTACTTAACGGGTAATGTGGTCTAAAGTATTTTTGTTAAGAGTTTAGTCATGCTTAACAGCCATTAAGGTTTCAATTTAATAACTTGTTAGATTCATGACACATCCTAGTTAAACCTCCTATTCTAAATTAATTAATGAAGCAGAGCATATAAAACCTATGAGCTTATAAAAATATTTTACTTACATCCAAACACGCATTACAAACGTTAAGTAATATCTGCTGTCCTCTCATATTTCACACTAATATAATATATTACTGATCAGTATTTAGAGAAACAGTACGTTTAATAGTATATCTCTTTAAGATAAAGAATCGCGAGATAGACTATCTGTCTGCCTGACCCCTTGGGGTCGAGATAATCGGTCGGACTTACTTCCACAAGTAGTCAGAGCAGTGTTACACAACCCTTCTAATACTTAAATACATTTCTGCTAATTTAAGGGATACTATTGAACGCCGTATTAATATTCTGTTTGTTCAAGTACTGTTAATTTTGCCAGCAATAAAAAAAGTAATAACTAGTGTGCTTGATAAACCGGCCGCAGATATTACCCGAAAAAAAATCTTTGAGTAACACTTCTGTGCAAAGACGAATTGATAAAATAGCTGAAAACATTCAAGAATCATTGTGCAATCATCTGAGGACTAGTCAATTCTCAATTCAGCTTGATGAGTCCACTTTACCCACTAATGAAGCATTATTGCTGTCTTACGTGAGGTTTATTAAAGATGAAAAAATATGTGAAGAACTATTGTTTAAATATATATTGCTTATAAGGCGAAACCATATTAAATACACTGGAAAAGATTTGTGATTAGAAAGAGATTTCCTTGAAAAATATTATATCAGTTGCTATGGATGGCGCTCAGGCTATGACAGGGTGCCATAAAGGCTTCATAGCGTACTTAAAAATAGATTTACAGATGTCCTTGCCGTAATTACGTTATTCATAGAAAAAATTTGGTTGCTACAAATTTAAGTGAACGACTATTTCAATTACTACAATATTTCATCAAAACAGTCCATAAAATCCGAACAGGTCTTTGAATAATAGATTATTTCATCGGCTTTGTGTTACTAATGATGAAAATTTCAACCGTTCGTTTTTCATACTGAAGTTCGTTGGCTATCAAGAGGCAATTCTCTGACTCGATTTTACAACCTGTTTGACTCTGTGATAGAGTTCTTAGAAATTAATTAAAACAAAAAATGGCGTTGCTGCTTTCGCAGCCAAACTGCTTCTACATAAAAAGAATATGGACAGACGTGAGTGTCATAATTTTTCGAATTTATCAGTATCCTGCAGTAACGACGACTTGATTGCCTACTGCCAACATTTGGGAAACCTCAACATTGACTTCACCGAACGCACCAACAGTACGCACGTTATTAATACTTAATGTTTTAAATATATTCATCAAATGGAGAGTTAGATAAAAGTGATAAGCTGTAGAAATTGACAGCCACTTTCTATTGTATTTTATTTTAATTTATTGCATTTGGGAAGCTGACGGCTTAAACAGTATTACACCGAAATACGTAGTAGCAGATGCCAAGTACAAGGTTTTTATGAAATCTCTATTGATTGCACTCTTAGTTGCTCTAATACGACTGCGAATAGACGCGCCGAGTGTTGTGGGTTCGATCCCCGCCCGGGACAACACTTTGTGTATTCCTCAAATTGTTGTTCTGAGTCTGGGTGTTCTTTGTGTCCGTTGTTTGAATGTAAAGTCCCCCGCGACACAGGAATGAATCCTAGTGCTAGTAAGTTGTCTTTAAAAAAAAAAGCGGTTATTATTCTTATAAAGAGGGCCAATATTGAATTTAAAATTAAAAGTGATTTAAAAAGTACTTAAAGCTCACCGATTAGACCTGGTGGTGCAAGCAACAGTTTACAAAAGAGCATTAGATACTACAGAAATATAATTTCTACATATAACGTGATTCCCTTATCTTTTCAACAAGTTCTGACGACATCAATGTACAAACGTACAAACGTTTTAACAAAAACACTGAATAAGATATGAGTTTTGAAGAATGTCATTTGCTTTTATGAGCTTATTCTACTCCATAAATAGATATATCCTCATATAATTCTACGAGCACGAATAAAAATGGAAATTTTATCGCCCTTTTACAGCAAACATAATGTTATTTTCGGCTTAAAGTGAGAGCTGAAACTGCCCGGAACACTTTGTCTTGGATTCTCACACACCAAGCGATTTCAAAGTCGAGTAATCGGTGTACCTAATGAAAACTAAGTTTATTAGTAAAGGTATACCAAAATCACATGGCATGATTGAAATAAAAAAATGTTTTGTTGATATGATATTATTTTAATTACTGTAACCTGTCCTGCTATATAACGTTAGAGTTGACCGGTAAGTTGGAACGAGTGATTTTGATACTTTTTGGTTTTTTAGTCTCATATATTTTTTATTCTTTTCAGGGGTTCCCAGCACTACTTTACGGCCATCATATCAAATATTTCCCTGGCATAGACCGGAGATTTTCCCGCAAGCTGCTAAAACTCCCACGACCGGAACTAAGGATACTAAACCAGGTAATAACGGGTGATGGTCCTTTTAAGAAACATCCCCCCTCTGAAGAGCATGCTTGGAGAAGGAAAAGAAAGTTCCCTGCATCCTTCTGGCGTGCACAGGAGTGGTCACATACCAGGTCAAACACCTGGGATTGCCAAAGACTCTCCTCGAGGTCATCGGTGACACTAAAGGTTTGTTAAATTATCTTGAAGGGGCACCCTGTCACGCAAACAGGCGCACAGAACACATTAAGTTATATTAGTTATATAAGCCCGCGTAGACAACTACCAATACCAATTAAAGAAGAAAAAGAAACACACTCGTATAGTACGGACTGTAACGTGTACTCTAAATGTTATCAAAATCTTTACAGTAGTTAAGACGTGATAAGGTAAAACAATTACTTTATTGTTCTTAATATTAGTTATCTATACATATAATAAATTGATTTCTTTAGCATGTCTATACAGCTACTACATAACATAAAAGTATATAAAGTTTTGTTCGAAAGTTCAAAAATATCTAAGGTTACATAGTGTGTATTATCTTATCAAAACCAAATCTGAACGGTTATGTGTGGTAGGTCTAAACGTAAATTAACCGATAAGATAGTTATATCTTTTTTATTTTAACGTGTGGAAACCCTCTCGGGCCGACATCTCTTTTAACAGTGGTAGAGCCATGCTTAGGCACGAATGGGCCGGCTCGACCGGTGCGATACCACGGCCTCACGGAAAGCCGGTTGTGAAGTAACGCTTGCGTTGCATTTCCCCGAAATGAGTGAGGTTTCCGGAGGCCCAACTCCCCCTCTCCCCTCATCTCCTTTCTCCTTATCCCCCCTCTCTTCTTTTCGCTCCCTGCATCCCCCATCCCTCATCACCCTCAAAGGCGGGCAGCGCACTTGCGACTCTTGAGATGCGGGTGTCCAAACACCAAACATCTTCGCTCCTCCTACATTTCATAAAAATTAGACTCACCATAACTTGTTCTAATGTTCATCTTTATATATGTATATAATTCTTCTGTGAGTGTGTATGTCACTGAACTACTCTCAAACGACTGGACGGATTTTGATGAAATTTTTTGTGTGTGTTCAAGGGGATCTGGGAATGGTTTAGATTCACAAATCAGCCCGGCAGATGGCGCTGCAGTCTGTATCTAGGTTATTTATCTATATTGATCCTAATCGCTTGAAATATCATGCAGGACAACGTCTGTCGGGTCCGCTAGTTTAATATATATAATAAAGATTTCCGTTGTATTAATCCCTTTAATAACTTTGAACAATGTTAAAATATATTAATATTTCCTGACCGATACGACCTACAAACCTTCAAGAAAAGAGAGTACTCCTACCTAAAAGACCGGCAACGCACTGAGTTGCGGGCGTCCATATTGTATAAAAAAAAAACTACGTAAATTATTGTCTTTTGGTAAGTATATTTTTATGTTGCCATATGTTAATGACTGTTTGTACAAAGTATAAATAAAAAAAAAGTCTCCGAAGGTCTGTCGAAGTCTGTGTGTTAATCCTTTTAGGGCCTACCTCGACTTCCGACCGTTAGCTAACAGGTTCGAGTAGAAAACTGCGTCGTGATTCATGCGATAAAGCGGTACCCTGGAGGTTTTAATGTTTTTCATTTTTTTTTTTTGTCAGGTATTCATTACTATTATTCTTTTTTTGATGTCATATGGTTTTATGGTATTAAGATACTTACACAACTCTGAATACCACTGCTGCTGCGGTTGTATTTCCAATAAATTAATAATATGCCATCCTGGCACAAACAAATCCGTGGCCATATATTTCTTCGATGCTTTAGTTTACGATGGTTTAGTGATAATGTTTACCATTAGTAAACAAGTCAGTGCTATCATCATGAACAAGAGCTTATCAAACAAGCAAGCGAAAACTATATGCGGATAACATTTATGGATTTATGACAATATATTAGGTAGATTATAATAAGGTAAAAATAATTTACAGAAACGAATGATCAAGTAGTAAGGACTGATAATGAAAAAGGTTGTTTATGTCGTTTAACAGAAACGGCAGTTATCGCTTAATTGTAATCAAATTAAATCATGTTGATGTTTCATGATTCGATCGACTTGTGAAGTAGCAAATGGCTGTTGATAAGAATTAATCTCTAAAATAATATGTAATGGCTACACGAGGGGGCATCCTGTAGCCATTTCCCTGCGTTAGGGACAGCGGTCAGCTGCAGCAGGACGACAGCGTGCAGGCATGAGAAGTAAAGAAGCCAAGCTATATCTCCGCCCACTTGCCTAGCCACTCATCGTGTACGTATCCGAAGTTTAAAATATCAGACATATTTGCAGCGGTCAACAAAAATAAGTTATGTTTTAAAAAGTCGTTCATATTAGTATTATTTTTATTGCATAATATTTTGGTGTGTCGTTCAAGATGAAGTAGAAATAGGGACCCCCTTTTCTGTTCCCGGTGGTTACGTAAAAAGCGACTAAAAACGACTAAGGATGGGACTGTTATAAGTACACCATATTACGCTAGTTGTACTAAATTGTGATTGGCAAAATGTAGGTGTTTAATAGACCTCTGCCTGCCCCTTCAGGGTTTATGCCCCTATGCTAGTGTAGCGAGCATAGTTCGCGCAGTTTGACATGTACGTACAGTAGTTGATTGTTCTCCTAATAAAACTTAATATATAATTTGTAAAAAACATAAAATTACAAATATTTTTTTTATTTACTTGAATTTGATTCGATAGATATATGTATCTATTTGCTCTAAAAGTCTACCTACACTACAGTACATTTACAGTTTAAAAAAACAGAATAGGATTTTAACAGACGGCCCTGTGTGAGATCAGAGGGCCGGCTTGATCGGAGTAATACCACGGCCTTACAGAAAATCGGTAGACAAAAAATGCTTGTATTGTATTGCCCAGTGAGCTCCCCTCCTCTCAACCTACTCCTTCTCTTCAACCCCCTCTCCTCTTTCCTAACTTCATCCCCTCCCCAACTTATGTTAAAAAAAATCATAAAGTGAATATATGAACGAATTTAAACACCTACCTCACTTATTTCTTTATCCGCTTTACGTGAATGTTCAATGTCTTTACGTCAACCAGGGCAGGTTTTGTTCTTTATAAATAAACTTTCATCGTTATTATTGGTCTAATTATGTAGGAATTTATAAGCATCAAAAATTGTAGATTTGACTTAGCATTCAACAAATTACGATCTAATGAAGTAGTAAAAGATATAACTAAACACATACGATGTAGTAAATGTGTTTTAATATAATAAAAAAATATTTACATTAATATCTACAAGGTAATAAGAGCAGTGGATAACATTTAGAATATCATGGCTTTTAGCTCTCTGTCCCTGAAGGATCTGGTTGTATCGCGTGGTCCCGGGGCAGGAGGAGACTGAGCCCAGCGCATACTGTAAACAAAATTGTATAGATTATTTTAATTATAATTTTTTTGGTTAAAAAAAAACCTTATAGAACACCTGTGCAGGAAACCTGTACCACCTGTTCCACATTACAGGAAATATGCGATAGTAGATTAGAGGGTAAAAGGAATTAAATGATTAAATACTAGGTTGACAAAACTATTTCACAATACCTTCTATAAAAGAACTGGCTTATAAATAGCTTTATATACAACTAGCACACCTGTTGACACCCTCGCAACACCCCTTGTGGACTCTACTCGGAAGTAATATTCCTACCAAATTTCAAGTCTACGCCTTATGGTTCCAGAGATATCGTGGTAAGTCTCTTATATATATTGATTATATTATTAACAGTGTGTTACATAAAGGTATGGTGAAATTTTAAAAAACGTTATGTGTAGTTACCAAATTATTCATTTGGCTACTTAAAATTGAATTTGATAGAATTTAAGTTTATTTTTTATTTTAACCGACTTAAAAAATGAGGAGGTTCACAATTCGGTAGTTTCTTGACGGGCCTGCTGGTCTAGTGGTTAGTGACTCACTGCTGAATCGGAGGGCGTATGTTCATTTCCCACACGGAACTAAAATTCGTGTAATACACAAATACTTGTTTCAAGTCTGGGTGCTTTTTATGGGATAGAGATAGGGGGATGTAGTATGGTATGAATGGTAAGGGAAAACCGCTGCCAATGGACACCTACAACTCAAGAGTCGTAAGTGCGCTATCCACCATTGAGAGTGATGAGGGGAGGGGAAAAGGAGAGAAGGGTTGAGGGAAAAGAGGAGAGGGAATTGGCCCTCCGGTATCCTCACTCATTCGATATGACAATGCAAGCATTGTTTGACAGATTATCTACGAGACCGTGGTAATACTCCGGTCGAGCCAGCACATTCGTGCCTTAGCGTGGCTCTCAAACATAAATAGTATTTGTTTAACATATATTACATTTAAAAGTCATGATGATATCGATCGAGAAAACACAGAACTGAACACACTACAGCATCGAATCAATTCAGGTTGGATGAAGTGGCGACAGGTAACAGGAACGACTGAAATGCGAATGTTGAGATGGATGTGCGCTGTGACTAGAATTTCCAAGGTGAGGTATGAATATATATATGTGGTGGGAGCTTGAAGGAGGGGTGAGCTTGAATACATTAGAGGGGGGAGCTTCAATGAAAAGTTGGAGAGTAATAGATTGTCAAGGTATGGACATGTAATGTGAATTGATGAACAAAACGTCGTTGAGAATGTTTTATGTATGGAAGTTGACGGATAGAGGAGTAGGGGATGATATAAAAGCTGGAAAGAGAGTAAGCAGCGTACTTTCAATAAGAGATAGAGTGGAATGGAAGAAGAGAAAAAAATGCACATAATTGCACCCTAAATAAAATTGTGACAAGGGTAAGAATATGAAGAACAAAAAGGGGTAGTAGGATATCAATGGTTCCATTGGTCTATGGGGTCGAAAAAAATCTCAACATTTTTTTTTTGACCCTCTTCAAGATTTTCGGGTCGGTTGTAGCAAATCCGGTGGGGGCCGCTGGACCATTGTTATCCTGCTACCCCCTTTGAATAAATTTAACAGTATTACGCACGTTGCATGTGTTATAACACGCATTTATTCTGTGTAACAAAAATGATTATCATAAATTATCAAAACAATAAATGTAAAACTTTTGAAAGTTAAAATTTATTGAAATTGATTTTAATCTAATCCTACAAGGAGTTGGAAATTATTGTACAAAGATAAAACTGTCGCCTGACAACGACCCTAATGACTTTTAAAAATATTTTTATAACTTCCGTGCTTATCTTTAAAATGCATATAAGTACTTACTTAATGTTTTATTGTGTCTATAAACGACATCTATATACATATTATGTGTCTTTATAACCAATAATCTATCTTCTGTGCACCTTTAGTAACATAATTGTAGGACTTTCGTCAGTTACAAAATCACATATACATTAGTTCCATTGCAAGAAGGCTGTCACATCTTGGCTCAAGTCCCTTAGTAACGATGATACAGATAATCTTTTATATAATATATCATAATATATCACATTACACATACGCTCTTATATAATATACTATTATGCACACTGATATTATAGGGCAAACATAGTCTACACATATGCTATTCTCACAATCTCACACACATATGCACGCGAACTCACGCTATTTATACAAACAAACACACACAACCACCCACACACACCTAAACACACACTCTCACTTATAAACGTACACATTTTACACACTCTCATCAATATCACTTACCCCACATATCCAGGACTGGGAGAGGCTGGTAATCTGTCATACAGGCCTGCTCTAAGATACCAGTTTCTCACATAGAAGCATAAAAATGTGTCTAATGTAAGTTTATTTTTCGTAATGTCTAATTTATTGTTGTACTACGTGAGAGAAAACATAAAAAATATTTTTATTATGTCTTTATTCTAGTTACATACATATAAATTACATTTTTTTATATAAAATAAATTTAAAAATATAAAAAATAGTAGACCACTGACATCGGGAACAGGGACCAAGACACCAGTGGTTAGGGCTTCAAAGATAGAAACCTCCTCACAATGCGGGCCATGTCAACGAGAACTGGATTCTGCATCAGTCCCTAGATCCACCAATCTATCGAGAGCCTCTTAAAGTGTTGTTCGAGGCTCTTAGCTATTAATCCGTGAGCAGATATGACTATCGGAACAATGATCGCCGAATCGATATTCCACATATCGACAATCTCGTGAGACAAATCAAAATATTTTATTTGTTTATCTTTTCAACTTTCACGAGATTATAGTTGAGGAACAGCAATATCGACAATCATTGCGCGGCGCTCTAATCGGTCTATCACGACTATATCTGGCTTATTGGCAATAATAGTCTTTATTATTATTATTAGTGAAGGTCTCGAAATTTCTTGCACCAGCCAGTTCGAGTTTATAGGCTTGTGACCCTGACTTAATTGAGCTGTTGCTTATACTCCCCAATGCATGTGTATAAGCAATATCCTTTTCTTTTACTACCTATCCTACCTTTTAATATAAATAAATTTTCCCATTTCATTCCCAAAGTGCCCGTATAACGTAAATAGTAATAAATTAACTTCTTGTTCCCAGCCTTATAATTCCCATGCAAGTGTATGTCTGTAGAAGTTCAATAACCTGCACTTGATTGTATCATGGTAACACCACCACCTTCTACGTCATTTGTTAGCATCGTACTCTTACTACAAAGCCAGTGGTCCCGCGTTCGATTACCATTGAGCTCAAATAATTGGACAATAAATACAGTCATTTGTTATGTATCTTTGTTGGATGTATATTATATATTTTGTTTATTGTGAATTTGTTCAGAAGCCGTCTGGTTATATATTTGGTTATACAGTGCAACCTCGATATAACAAATCGGAAGGGAACAAGTAAATATTCGTTATTTCAAGTAATTCGTTAAACTGAGGTTTGTTATATTGAGGTTAGGTTGGTCTACAATTTGTTATAAAGAGGTAAAAAATAGTTATATTCACCTCAGCATTACTTACTCATCTTGTTATAGTGAACAACTTCTACTAAAAAATGATAACAAAATTTTTAGCAAATTATGTCGCGACTGAATCACATACTATGGGAGTAAGGATCATACTGGTGGAAACGTTATATAAAGGTTTTAGGTTGACAAAATTATGTAATTAGAGGTATTTACACTCTAAAATTCGTTATAAAGGGGTTGTTAGCAATAAAAATTCGCAATGTAAAGGTATATGTTACATTGACTCTTATGGACAATTCAAGGGGATTACGAAGAATTTGTTAAATCGAGGAAGTTGTTATATTGAGGTACGTTATATTAAGGTTGCACTGTATAACCAGATATATAACCAGACGGCTTCTACACAAGAATTACAAGAACCTTTTTCTCACACATTTAGATAAAAGGAATTAGACCTACCGTATTCTCGACTCGACCATCACCTATGTATGAATCGGTCTTTAATCTTAATAGCCCACTATTGCTGTGGCCTGCCAGGCTGAACAATTATATAAAAACCAGCTTTCGGAACCAGATTCGTGAGCTTGGTATGTCAATAGAAGAAGCGTATGACGTGTTCGACTTATAACCATATTAAATTTCATCGAAGTCGATTTAATCGTTAAGCCGCGAAAAGTTAACCGACAGATTAACAAACTGAGTTGCATTCACATTTATAATATCAGCATACATGATATTTAAGCGATAACATCTAGAAATATGTATCAATATTACCAGGTACAATGATTTTTAATCTATATACCAAATCATAAATTTCGCGTAGGTACTGACTCTCTTATGTTAGTAGAGATTTCGTTAGAGATCTCTGTCTTCCCTTTTTTTTTTTTTTTTTTTTTTTTTTAACGTGTGGAAATCCCCTCGGACCGTCACCCCGCCGGGGTTTGCGGCGGGGCGGTGTGTCGGAATCGAACCGACTAAAACCACACGGTGTGCCACTCTGCGCCTGAGACGGAAGGGATCCGGGAACTGCTGATATTAAGACATCCGGACCCCTCCCAGCGCTTGCCCGCACTGAATCGGGCACCGTCTGCTGTAAAACTCTCTGATTAGGCGACGTACGGCACACGCGTACGTCACCCCCTCGCGGGTGGCCACTAAAGCGGATGGAGGGGAAAACCCGTTCCGACCATCCGCGGCCACACTCAGGGCGGCATGAGGCGCTGATAGGCGCGCCTACGCCGCCCAGTTCGCCGGCGGCGGATTGGGTCCGAGTGGATATCGTCCTCCCGGGCCTTCTCCGCCGCCTCCTTCTGCGAGATGACATCTTCACAGAAGGTTGCGACCGCGGTAAAACTGCTATCGCTACCGGCCATGGAGCGTATGACGGCCGGTAGCGAGAGATCTCCTCCGATGACTGCAGTGAGGGCCCGGCGCTGCGACTCCCAAGCGGGGCAGATCGCCAGCGTGTGCTGGGCCGAGTCTTCACTGCAGTCGCAGTGGTGGCAGGCGGGACTCAGTTCCCTCCTGGCGACCGAGTGCAGGTACTTCCCGAAGCAACCATGCCCGGAAAGCACCTGCGTCAGTCGGAAGGAAAGGGTCCCGTGCTGCCGCCCTGCCCACTCGAGGATGACCGGCTGGAGAGCCTCCACGGCGGCAAAGCCAGCGCGCGGAGTCTCCAGCCGGAACGACCAACTAGCCATCGTGGCTCGACGGGCGGCTTCACGCCACTCGCGTACCTCTTCGGGCGGAGGGCGAAAGCCATACTCCGCCCGATATTCAGCCACCCGTCGATAAACTTCGGCGAGCACTTCCGCCTCCAAATCCCACGGGGGTGTTCCAGCCAAGGCGCACGCCGCCTCGGTGGACACCGTGCGGTATCCGCGTATGGCTCTGACCGCCAATACCCTTTGAGGCCGCCAGAGGCGCGCCTTATTCTGGGCGGTCAGAGCCGCCACCCACACCGGTGCCCCATACAGCGCCATCGACCGGACCACCCCCGTGTAGAGGTGTCGCGTTGCGACGCTGGCTCCACCCAAGTTGGGCAAAAGTCGCCCAAGGGCAGAAGCAGCGTCGACCAGCTTCGGACCAAGCTGTCGGAAGTGCTCGTCGAAGAGCCACCTACCGTCGAGTATCAGGCCCAGATACCTCATCTGGGCCCGAACCGGGACGAGGACCGAGTTGACCTCGATGGAGGCACCGGCGGGTGGACCACGACGGGGCCCATGGAACAAAAGGGCCTCCGTCTTGTCCAGGGCCACCCGTAGGCCCAGTGCCTCGATGCGCCCGACCACCAAAGAAACACCCCTGGTGGCCAGGCGCGCCGCCTCTTGGAAGTTCGCCCCCCGGGCTGTGACCAATGTGTCATCAGCGTAGCAAATTACGCCCAGCCCGGGGGGGAGGCGACCTCGTAGAACCCAGTCGTACCCCACGTTCCACAGGAGTGGTCCAAGGACAGACCCCTGCGGAACGCCGCACGACATGGGTCGCCGTCTCAAGACGCCCTCTCGGTCCTCGTACACGACGGTACGCTCCTCTAAATAGTCTGCCACCAGCCGCCTCAGGTACTCTGGCACCCCGTGGTATTGGAGTGCTTCCCTGATGCAGCTGAATGGCAGACTATTGAATGCGTTGGCGATGTCCAGAGACACCGCCAACAGCACGCCGCCACAGCTCACTGCCTCCCCGGTCACGGCCCTAAGGCGCATCACGGCATCGACCGTCGAACGCCCCTCCCGGAACCCGAATTGGGCGTCCGACAGGTCGGGGCCCACCTCGCTGAGGTGCCGGACGATGCGGGCAGAGAGTATCCTCTCAAAAAGTTTACCCGCCTCGTCCAGCAACACGATGGGCCTATAGGCCGTGGCCGAATCGGCAGGCCGTCCCGGCTTCCTCAACAGGACCAGCTTCCCGCATTTCCAGCACTCTGGGAAGCGTCCGGACGCCAGGCTAGCGTCCAACACTTCCCTGAGGCGGTCCGACATATGGTCGAGGGCTCGGGCCATCACTCGGGCTGGTACCCCGTCCGGCCCGGGGGCGGTGTTCTTGGAACGGATCCGTAGAACAGCCGCCCCAACCTCCGATTCCCTAACGGGCGGCACATCGTCCTCTCTACCCCCGTCGTCTCCTACCGCGTAGGCCATCGACGGGGGTGTGTGCTCCGCCCACTGCGGGAAAAGGCCCTCGACCACTTCCTGCAGGAAGCTGGGCTGGAGAGTCTCGGTAAGGGGGGGGCCCGACGTGCGGAGCTTCTGACGCACCGCACGGTATGGGCGACCCCAGGGGTCACGGTCGAGACTCTCCAGCATCTCCTTTCTCTTTGCGTCCTTGGCGCGGCAAATGGCCAGCTTCAGAGTTTTCCGCGCTTCGCGGTACTCCTCATGAAGCTGGTCCTCCTCACCGTCTCCGCGGTGACGCCGCCGGCTGTGAGTGTAGGACCTCCGGGCACGAGTACAAGCCGCACGGAGGTCCGCCAACTCCTGGGACCACCAGTAGACCTCCTTCCTTGGAGGCCGACGACCCTGGATACGGGGCATGGCCGCATCGCAAATCTGCGTAATCGCATCGCGAAAGCGGCCAGCCCCCGCATCGACCTCCTCGGTCGGGGCCTGCGGAGACAGCCAAGAGTGAATAATGGCCGCCTCCTCTAGTAGGTCCCTGTCCAGCTTGGCAACAGCCCACCGCGGAAAACGGGAATTACGCCGCGCCGCGTGACCCCTACTGGGGCCCTGGGACCGGGAGAGCTCAAATCGGATATACAGGTGATCCGAGAGCGTCTCAACCTCTTCCAGGACACGCCAGTTCCTTACTCGTGCGGCAACAGCAGGGGTAGCGAACGAAAGGTCCACTATCGACCCACCCTGCTGTCGCACGCACGTGTTGGTGGAGCCTCTGTTTAGTAAACAGAGGCCCACCGAAGCCGCCCACTCCTCGACGGCCTCGCCCTTGGCGTCCGTCCCGGGGGACCCCCATGCAATGGATTTTGCGTTGAAGTCCCCCAGCACGAGGACGTGCCCAGACGCTAATCGCCGCATCGAGGTCTCCAAGCCGTTAAGGAAGACCTCGAAGTCGCTCAAACTCCGGTTGGGGGAGAAGTATACACCGTAAACGGTGATCCCCCCCCACTCGGCGGCAACATATCCAGAGCCCTTGTCTCTAAGCGACAAGGGCGGGGAATGAGCCGCCGCGGAACCGACGACTGCCACGGAGCCGTCCCAGTCACCCATCCAGTTTGGACGGGGAGGAACGAAGTAGGGCTCCGCGACTACGGCAACACCGATCGACCACTGCGCCATGGTTTGCAGGAAGAGATCCTGCGCCGCGGCGCAGTGGTTTAGGTTCGTCTGGACAAGGAGGTTGGAGACGTGGTCCATTACTGGATCGTCTCTACAACCTCCATAGACGTCGACGTGGACAGACGGACAACGTCGGAGGCAGCCTGGGCCGCTAGGCTAGTCCCCGACGTCCGCCGAGAAGCGCGGGAAGGCTTGCAGCCCCCCTGCCCCATCTGGTGATTGGCGGGCTTATTGCCCGCCGCACACATAGGGCAGTGAGGGGCGGCAGAGCACTCTGCCGCCTTGTGCCCCGGTCGACCGCAGCGGAAACATAATCCGCTGCAGTCGAAGCAGCTGTCACA
Source organism: Tyria jacobaeae (assembly GCA_947561695.1). NCBI lineage: Eukaryota > Metazoa > Arthropoda > Insecta > Lepidoptera > Erebidae > Tyria > Tyria jacobaeae. Next base: position 18,714,840 of record OX387218.1, on the reverse strand, counting down.
TTTGATGCGGGTGTGTCCCGCAACCAGGCATTTGTAACACCTCATCGGTCTCGCCGCCAGAACTGTAACTCTGGCGCTAACGAAACCGATGAGGATCCTGCCGGCGTCGCCCAAAATTTTGGCCGACGCTACGGGACAGCTGATCCACACCGCACCAAGGCCTCCCGGACCGGGGCGGATGGTGCCGACTTTGATGTTGTCCGCGTTGCACCCCGTCTTCTCCCGAATTGCAACCCGGACATCATCGACCGTAACGGAGTCGTCCAGGCCCGAAATGCGCAGTTCCGCGCTCTTGGTGGGCCTGGTGACCTTCACTCCATCCGTCCCAGAAAATACTTCCCGCAGCTTCTCCGCTAGAACATCCGCCGTCTTTGCACCTTCAGCCCCGGGGAACTCTAACACGCGAGCCCCCGTCTGGGCAAGGCGCAGCTTCACACCTGAGGTCCCGAATTGAGTGCCGAGGCTATCCCGGACCTTCTTAAAAACGGTCGCATAGGATAGCCCACCGCTGGCCGCCTCCGTCGATAATGTGACCACAACAGCCGCCGTTTTGGGTGCCTGCAGTTTCTTTGCCTTCTTATTTGTGGCGGTCACTGCCATTGACGACGTCTGAGGTGGAGAGGCTCCACTTTTGGCGGCCTTCTTGTTCTTCTTTCGGGACCTCTTCTTATTGCCTCCTTCAACTTTTTGCCAGCCGTCATTAGACGCGACAGACGTGGGGAGGGCAGGAACAGCTTCAGATTCAGCAAGAGCAGACGCTCGTGCTGAATTGGTGCTAATGCCTCTTGGTGTTGGTGAGGGGAGTGGGGGGAACGCCGTCGTAGCCCCTGTCCCGGCCTTAGCCGATCGTCCGGCCTTTGCCGGTCGCCCAGCCTTAGCCGGTCGCCCGGTCTTCAATGTGGAAGCGGGTGCTGGCGCAGACGCCACTGTTGCGTATGAAACTGCGACGCGGCCACCCGTAACCGGGAGAGGCGTCGGAGCCGTTGCACCTCTTGCTTTATTTGCAGCGAGCGGTGGCCGAACAGTGGGTGCTGGAGGCAACCTAGCCTCCAGGCCTGCGAGGCGTCCGTCCATCATCCTCCACACTGCTTCAATGACATGACGCAAGTGGGAGTCCGATACATCAGGAACGTTGATGGGTGCTGGGGAGTGAACTGGTTGTCTCACAACCGGGCTTTGGCACTCTGCATTATGCGCCTGTGCTCTGAACTGTGCGAACTGTGCGCTCAGTTCAGCCACCTGCTCCGTAAGGCGGTCATTGGCTGCTTGGAGGCGCACCACGTCCCCAATAAAGTTTTCAACGACCCCAGAGATGGCGGAGGAGGAGTCCTTTAAGGCTCTTACAAAGGAGCCCTTTAAGTTTGTGGACTTGGTGGCCACCTTATTAATAATAGCCACGGCTGCATTGGCTCTTTCTTTCAATGTCACCGGTGTTTGAGGAACGGAACCTCCTTCCACCGGCGGACGGATTTTAGGTAGGAGATCAATGATCTCCTCCTCCGCGACGATTTCCCCCTCTGCACGAGCTCGCGCGTACTCCCCCGCTCTAGAGAAGGCGGAAGTTGCCAAAGGCGGAGCAGGCATGCTCGATCTCGACCTTCCTCTCTGGCTGCTTGCCAATTTGGGAGGAAGCATGTCTGTGGACGGTTCCGCATCATCATCCCTCGAGCGACCACGCTTTCGATTTTCGAGCTCGCGGTCCCCAATCTCCATCTCGGAGTCAGTTTTGGAGAGTAGTCTTACTGACCTGCGACTGCTCCCAGAAACCACCGACGTAGGCGTGGCCAATAACACATCTTCATCATTTGACGAAGTGTCGTCCGCCTTCTTCTTATTTTTCTCCTTTCTCTTCGTATTCTCCTTCTTTTTTTCCTCTATTTGGTTTTGTGTTTTTAAATATTTTTCCATAATTAGACCCACGATTGGGGGAGAACTAAAAGTCAACCCGGGCAGAGATCCCCCAATACCCGGGTAAGCGAAAATTTATGCCCAACCGAGGGGTCCGCAGGTGCCTCGGCTGGGAGTGTGCTCACGACTGAACCACCCATCAGCCATGCATCCCCTGGTCACGCACCAGAACACGGGATTCGGGGTAATTTTTTATAGAGGTTTTCTTCCTCGCAGTCCGGGCGGCTAAGCCAAGACCCTCGCCCCCGACTGGAGCCCGAGACTTAAACTCGACACTCCTTTTGGGATTACGATATGCCGGCGGTGGCATCGAGACAAATCTCCAAATGCCTGCTCGGTGGCAGTGCGAGTGCACGCCGAGCCCGTCCTCAGTCCTCCGCTATGGATAGCGGAGACCTTCTGTGTGACCCTTGGATGGGTCCCACAGGGTATCCTCTTTTGTCTGGAGTCTCACCCTGGGCCAATCCGGTATGAGTGGCTCTGCCGGCACAGCCCCAGGAATCACTGACCCGCGCAAGCCCCCCCACGACGACAACGTAAGGATACAGTTGGGGGGGATCTCTGTCTTCCCTACACCAGCCTGACTTGCTTGATCTATTGCTTATACTCCGCAATTCATCTGTATCTGTTATATCGCTTTCCTTCCCTTTCAATCCTCCCTTTTACTGTCAATTAACTCCAAATTTTCCCATCAAATTCCCAAAAGTGCCCGGGTGACGGAAATAGGCTTGCCCTCTATTATGTAAATGCCACTAAATTGTAATAGGCAGAACGTGGGCATTAATTGCGCCTCTGTCTACCCCCTCGGGTATACAGGCGTAGGTATGTGTATGTATGTAGATAAAGATAAATATAAGCCTATGGACAGATTTCTCGGATTTCCCAAAAATGTACCTACTTATCATATATAATTTACACAATGTGACATGATTGTAAAATTTACCCAAAATACTATGTACTTATGTAATTCATGTGTAGGAGACGCTCGTGTACAATAAGTTTTACAATAGTATTGTACCCAATTTACTGTCGTACCAAATAGAAACAAAAACTGGCCAAGTGTGAGTAGGACTCGCGCACGAAGGGTTCCGTACCCAAATCATTCGTTATCTATAATAAAACGGCAAAAAAAGTCCCATTTGTTGTATGGGAGCCATTCACAAATATGTGTTTATTTTTAATTGAATTATTTATTTTTAAAGTGACAATATATACCAAATATTCTGTGAATAATTCAAGCGTCTACCTGTGGCTGTTATCAATATCGGGGAAAAACGTGCAAAAAATCCACGTTTGTTGTATGGGAGCCCCCTTAAATATTATTTTTATCCTGTTTTTTAGTATTCGTTGCTATAGCGGCAACAAAAATACATAATTTGTGAAAATTTCAACTGTCTAACTATCACGGTTCATGAGATACAGCTTGGTGACAGAAGGACAGACAGACAGACAGAGAGACGGACAGCAGAGTCTTAGTAATAGGGTCCCGTTTTACCCTTTGGGTACGGAACCCTAAAAAGGGTGAGCAAAAACAGCGGGAGGTACTTATATAATACTATATGGGGGAAGGTAGTGCCCCGGGCAAGACAAGCAAAACCAAAAAGGAAGGTAGCAACGAACATGTACTTTAAAGATTGTAATCATTCAAAGTTACTTAATTCTAATACCGATCATAAAAAAAAAGCTAGTTCTAGCAGACATACAGCTGCAAGCAGTGTTTTGCTGTTTTTGGGTGTGGAAATCTTCTCGGGCCCTCATTCCATCTGGGTTTTTAGTGGATTGGTGGGTCGGGATCGAACCGAAAAAATCCACACGGCAGCATACTGCGCCTAAAATAGGAGGAAACCTGAAAGATCTTTATTCAGACATCCGGACCTCTCCTAACGTCTGCACAACTTACAGGTAATTAGGTCATTAGGCGGTATAGTGCGGCTAGCCACACGTGGAAGTCGGGCTCCTCGCGGCGGCCTCTTAAAGGTGTCCCAACCACCCGCGGCAACTTTCTGGGCGGCGTGCAGAAGATCCCAGTAAAGATTTCCACCTGGGCCAGTTCCACCTCCCTCTACTAAATTACGGCTTGCTAAACGACATCTGTTAAACGTCTGGCATTACTGGCCCTCTAGCATATTATGACCGGTAGCGAGAGATCCTCTCAATCCGCGAGCGTATGCTGACATTGTGCGCAAGCGTATGCTGAGCGTGTTCGCGAGCGTGATGTGGACTATTTACAATTTAGTTTAAAAAAAAATATACTTTTACAGTACTCAAGTATTAAATTCAGTTCTGAAGATACTTTTCCAATTTGGTTAAAATTTAACATTTTTGTAGGGTTTGCTTAATCTACTGCAATATGTTGCACAGTAGTTCAGCACTCTGCTCAGTAGATTTGATGTCACTTTTAGAGGTCGTTCCATCTGACGTGCGTTGATAAGAGAAGTTATTATTATAGTCGCACTTGCGATAAGGTAAATTGGTAGGATATTTAATTTGATAGTAGAATAATTTTATATTAGATCAAAACATTGATTACATGTAATTACGCTACTTGGAGTTCGTACTGCTAACTGGGATTTATATAATTTTATTTTATAATCGCACTTGATACTTTTTTGTTATGTGTTAATAAATTTATACATACTATCTGATTTAAACGAATAAAATTTATTGAACAAACAATTATTGCTAGAAAATAAGCTAGTAAAACTTGCACGTGACAATACTGAGAAGTACATTTGAGTTGATATTTTGAAATGTTATTTAATTAGTCTTATGTGTAAAAGTATGTATAAAATAAAAACAAAAAACCGACGCCAAAAGACTAATAAATTCTAAATTCCATTTTATTTTTGTTGCGCGATATCTTTCCTATTTATAGACCAATTTCAAATGATTTATTTTTAAGTCTTAAGGTAGTATGCGCAGTTGAAATATATCATGACAGGTTTGTTGCATGCATGATAAGAATTTTAATCTGTTACATAATTATATCAGTCAATACTTTTTCAAAAGCTAATTATGCATTCAGACATACATATACACGTCCTTGCACTCCCGCCTGTATCACCTTAGAGGTAGGCAGAGGCATCAATAACACCCACAGTTGGACGAATATGATTTTGTCTCATTTAGGTAACGGGGGGCCAACCGTCATCCAGGCATTTTTATGGGCAATTTTAGACTCTATTGACAGGAACGGAAGGATAGGAAAGGGAGGAAATCTATATTGCTTTTATAGTTGCAATGGGGAGTATCAACAATAGATCAAGCAAGCCAGCGTCGCATACCTATAACTCGAACTGGCTGGTGCCGGGTCGTCTGAGCCCTCTAGCGAAATTCTAAATAGCCTTTAGTGGAACCACACCTTATATAAGCAATGAATTGTACAAATTATGATTGTAAGATTGCTCATAGAGGTACAATAGAATTATCTTATTGCTGTTTTAATAGTATTTGGAAATAAATTGGGACACTATTCTTGTCATAGCTGATGATGAAGAACGTTGCTGTGAATTAAGTATTGTATTGTTTTAAGATACATATGAATCTAAGATCTTGATTAGAAATTGTCACCTTTGTTTAGTTACTTTTCGTCAATGTGAAACTTGTAAATCGGGAACCATTTGGGAGTAGCATACGCATATAAGCTTCTCACTAGAGCAAAGTGTAGGTATAACGTACGAATTGACTTTCTAAAACCTCTGGTAAATCTTAAGAGAAAACTTTGTAGTTGGTATGCTTTACATATAATATAGGTATAATTTTGACAATATAGCCATGCTTAAGCACGAATGGGCCGGCTCGACCGGTGCGACACCACGGGCTCACAGAAAACCTTTTATGAAGCAACGCTTATGTTGCACTGCCCCGAAATTTGTGAGGTTTCCGGAGGTTCAACGCCCCCAATGCATTTTCCTTTCCTCTGTCCCCCCTCCTCTTTTTCCATTTCCTCATCTTTCCCTCTTCTTTCCCCTCCCCGCATCTCCTCATCCCTCATCGCCTTCAAAGGCGGGCAGACTCTCGAGTTGCAGGTGTACATCGTTGCCGTAGCCTTTTGGTTAGGGCGCATCGTGCCTAATGTATATTTAGTCAATCAATTCTGGTATCCCTCGAGAACGGTACCGACTTCATTGTGGTGCTGATCATGTCAATTTTAATACGTTCTATTTTTCATTCCTTAATTGTCTACATTAGCTGTGAAACTTTTTTTCTTTAATTTAAGACCTCGGTCCCACCTCGAGTACAAACTAATCTGCTTCAATTCACTAAAGATTTTTAAATGTGTTTACAATACAATACAAGCAATGGAAGATATTGAAACAAAAAAATCTGTTTAGATCTCGTTGGAGTAGAGTAGAGCCAAGGTAGATATCAAAATAGGCGATTAAGGAATTGGGCTTTTATCTACCAGACACATACCACCACACCAGACGCCTCTGTTTACTCCTTGGAGGGTATAGGCGTGAGGTTAAGAATATGTGTACTTGTGTAAAACGATAACCGAATTGATGACGATTGACGTCAGCGGCGGTTGATCAATGAGACTCTACACTGATATTAGTGATATTAATATTCAGAAATAATGTAATAATAATTAATGTTTTCATGGTTGAGGTTTTTGAACTGCGATGATTCATTTGATAGAAGAAGTTCATTTATTTTATGAAGTTGTTTACTACTTAAAATTTATTATTTTGATGATAGCGATGTGAATTCATTAAAAAACATGTCATAATTTTGGTATACTTACTTAATAGCGGTCGAGCTCATGCCCTCGCCTTGATACTGTGTATATATTGTCCGATAGAGATTAGTCCAATCTCTTACGCGCATTGTACGGCACACAATTGTAGAAATACGGTGGTCCTATTGTACACCACGACATATAATACTACTTATAGGTAGCAATTATTTTACACTTTGATTCGCAAACAAATACTTATAGGATACTCACAAAAGACTAGAAGAGCGAAGGCATAGAAGGTAGCCATGCAGGCGGCGCTAAGAGAAATTCCTGCCACGTTCGCTCCGACCACCGAGCCCAAGCGGCCGAACATCAGAACTGCACCTACTGCGGTGCCCCTGGGAGAATTAACATACCTTGAAGTGGATATACTTTAATTACTGTCAGATATTCGACGAAGTAGCGAGAGATGTGGACACAGACGTGTGTCGTCATAACATCATAATCATCATAGGTTATAAGGAGTGCTGTAAGTTCATATCATGTATCTGTGTATGGCGTCAGAGCTGCTGACCGCATTTGGTTTTTTTATGACATTATCGTGAACGTTCCTTATCAGAAAGTAGAAGTAAAGAAGATAATTCAGAACTTTTAAAATCCCACTGCCGTCAAATGCTGAATGAAAGCTTCCCCAAAGGGGCGCCAACTATTCCGATCATGGGCATTCAACATTCATTTTTTACCAGCCTCCTTATTTAAGTCGTCAGTTCATGCACCGTGTTGCAGGGCGCCCTACGCTACGCTTGCCAAATCACGGTCTCCACTCTAACACGTTCCTGCTCCAGCGACCATCAGTCCGCCTTTAGACATGACCCTTAAGTAAAATATTTATAGGTATTTCTGGGGAGTAAATTAAATATCTTAAGTATTAATTATATTGCAGTAGCTATGGTTGTAATGAATAAGGTAGTGAGTTTTTGATATGCCTTGATCGTACCTTCAAATAAGATCGCATGAGCCATTCAAATAAACTTCTATATACAGTCGTAGTCAACTAATTAGGGACACTCTCTAGTTAATCCAAATTGTGAATTTATTTTTTATTTTCCAACGAGTCTAAACAATATTCCACATCTTTTACATGTAAGTATAATTAGTAATTTATGTGCCTAATTATACAAACAATAACAACTTCTTAAACATTAAACCTCTTTACAGTATAGCTGATAGATGATCACAGTGCTATTTGTTCAAAGAATGCTGGCTGGCCATTTAATTAGGGACACTGAGATATTGCGTTCTAGTTTCAAAATCTGAATCTCAATTATTATTTTCTTTCTTCTCCTATTCTTTGTGGTAGTTTTGGCGGCAATCTAGATTTGTAATTTCAAGTTTTGAGAGTTATTTTGAAGAACAATGGGCAAAAATAAAAGTTGCGATGCAACACTACGAAAAATTATCATGAAGTTTGTCGAGCGTGGTTGGTCATACCGAAGGATAGCAGGATATTTAAATTGTTCAAAAACTATGGTATGCAATGCAGTGCAACATTTCAGGCGCAATAACACACACACACAACTTTAAATGTGCCCAGAAAAAAAAGATCGAGAAAAACAACTCCGCAAGAAGATAGAATGATAACCAGGTTAGCTAAGAAAGATCCGTTTCTAGGCTCTATTTTAATTAAACATGAAGTGTTTGGGGCAGACGAAAGAGTCAGTGTATCAGCGAGGACAGTTCGACGACGTCTGGTAGAAGCAGGGTTGTTCGGAAGAGTGGCTCGCAAAGTACCGTTGTTAAAGAAAGAGCATAGAAATGCACGTTTGGCGTTTGCACGTAAATATGGACATTGGACCTACGACCAATGGCAACATGTATTATTCTCTGACGAGACCAAGGTTAATTTGATTTCTTCAGATGGAAGGCAATACGTACGGCGTCCTGTAAAAGCGGAAATGAATCCAAGATTCACAAAAAAGCAGGTGAAACATGGCGGAGGAAACATTAAAATGTGGGGATCATTTTCTGGACGTGGAGTGGGACCTGTGAGGAAAGTTCAGGGTAACTTAGACCAACATCAATACAAGGCAATATTAGAAGAAACTATGCTTCCCTATGCTGAGGAACATCTTCCTATTATATGGACTTTTCAGCATGATAACGACCCAAAACATACAGCCCGTTCAGTCAAGTCGTTTCTTAACAGACAGTCGGTATCAGTGCTAGATTGGCCAGCAAATAGCCCCGACCTCAACCCAATCGAGCACCTTTGGCACGAAATTAAGAAAAAAGTTGCCATTTATCGTACCACAACTTTAGATGAACTTAATGAAGCTTTTTGTGAGGCATGGGCAAACATTCCTGTTGAAATATGTCAGAAACTGATAATGTCTATGCCACATCGGTGTCAAGCGGTAATTACTAACAAAGGTTTTGCTACTGGGTTCTGATTTTACCCGTAATAAAATGAAGTTGTTAAAGAAATTAAAATACTGCATATTATTAGTTCTGTTTAACTCTATTTTTCATTTTACTTTACTGTTCTTAATTAAATGTCCAGCTACAGAATTGTACCTTAAATTGAATACATGGTTAACCTTTGATATTAAACACTTTTTTATATTTATTTAATCTTTTATTTACAGCCATTTATAGTATAATAATCGGATCAAATTATGCAAATAATAGTTACTGAGAAATCAACAGGGTTTTATATTTATATGTACATAGCCGGTTATTGCTGTCCACTATCTTGAATGTCCTTAATTAGTTGACCACGACTGTATGTTAAAGACCGATTTCCAAAGAGAGAAAATAAAATCTGCAAACTACAATAACATATATATGATGATATTTTTGAAGTTGTTAACGCGTGGGTTCAGTGTACAACTTGTAATCCAAGTTTGTATATGCGATTGCATCAACACTTTACGAACTAGTAAATATTGCGAGAGTAAATTAATTAATCTGTGTCAATAAGTAAGTGTAGACTAACAATAGACAGTCCTATACAGCAGAAAGGTATTAAATTTTGTTGTTACTTACCATCAGCTGACCTATTCTGATAAAAGAGATCTGCTCGTCTGTCCTCCTATAGAATACAAAAAAGAAAAAAAATAGAAGTAAATATTTTGAACGAAGTAAAAGGATTTCTTAACAACAACAATCGTTAAACATCATAAAGATATCGTTCTTAGTGATTGTAAACATAAACATGCTTCAATTGTATTTATATCACGACTACTGCATATCTTTATTGTTCAAAAAAGTTTTCCATTATTAATTCGCATTCGTTAGGGCTTGTCACTAAACAACTGTATGTGTGGCCATGAGTTTATTTGCCCGACTTCAACTCATAAGGCTCAAACATTTTTAAACGGGGTTATAAAACACAGGCAGGTATTTAACTATCTGAAAAAAATTTTACAAATCAATCCCCACCTCAATACCACCACGTCAGGCCTGTTGGTCTAGTAGTAAGTGACCCTGACTTGAACCGGAATCGTGGGTTCGATTCCCACACGTGACAAAAAATTGTGTGATCCACAAACAGTTGTCCCAAGTCTAGGTGTTCTTTGTGTCCCTTGATTGAATGTTTGTAAAGCCCCTGCGACACGATATTGTTCTTAATATCGGAGTTTTTTTTAATAATATAGATAGATAGATAGATAGATAGAAAATTGTTTATTGTACACCACGAAATTAAACAGACGCAAATTTAAATACAGTTGATACAAGGCGGCATATATTACAATGGGCGGTCTTATCGCTAAAAGCGATGTCTTCCAGACAACCTCCAGACAACAAAAAAAGCGGATTGAGCGATAATACAACAAAAATGGAGAGATACATAGAGTATTTAAATACACATATATAACCATTCCAATATGTATAAATACACACGAAAATATATACAAATATATATTCATGTACACACATGTATGTACATACTTATAATCATGATATATCCTAAAAGGCCTACAGCTTCTGGTATATCGGTATGATTATCGACGTCTCAAATGCCCATATTATGCAGACCAGAGCAAGGGGGCAAACCTTTTGCCGTCACCCGGGCACTATATGAATGTAGCTAATATACTGTCAGATAGATAAAAGGCAATCCTTTAGTCGCCTGTCACGATACCTACGATATAAAATACCTATTCAAATCTAAGGAGAACTCACCTCTCAATGTGTAAAACGAAACGAAAAAGAAAACACGATTGAATTAATGAATGAGATTCGGGAAAAAGGGTGGAAACGATAGGTCTCGGTTCCTCGGGCGTATACAGTGCCTGGTTGATGACTTTTAAGAGCGTGGGACTAAATTATATTATGTTTGGCAAAATGTGGTTGATTGTTGCGCCACTGCCTTCACTTTACGGGATGTAATCGTGTATGTATGTATGTACAAATGTTTAATTTGTGCGATAGACGCGCAGCCGCGCTGCACGCGCGCCTGGTTTCTCTAGGAACGTCTAGAAACGCCTTACTTCTGTCGTGTATCATTAAAACATGTACAAGTATACATTGCTTAATGCATAAAATTACATAAAATATAAAAATAAATAAAAGAATCCCTACTTGAAAACTCCTCTTACGACTGAAAAAGATCTGATAATGTTCAAATGGCTGACCGGTTTCTCTACGAACATAACTAAAAAATAATCATTAAGACACCTTTTAAAAGATAAAATGCTAGTCAAAATCAATTCAGTTCAGGAGTTATGATGCCACACACAGATACACAGATACACTCTTTTTATCCCCCGACACAAAAAAGAGGTTGAATTAGTTTGATTGTTTTATAGATATTGTTTGCTGCGACGGGGCTTAAAATATCGCTATGCGCTCAGAATTTGTATTTTTACGGTACTCGAACTTAACTGTCTACCGTAAGAATCGATTGAGATTTTTTTTCTTTAGACAATTTAGAAAAAAAAGAAGCTAAAAACAGATTTGATGATAATCAGTTATTTTTTTTAGCTGATTCTTACCTTAGTGTTGTAGGAAAGAGGTGCACAACATAAGCAGTGAGGGGTCCGATACCAAGTGCTGTGATTTGCAGTGAAGATAGTGCTATACCGGCGATTACCCTATGAAGAGAGATATAAGAGTGGTCACTCGAGTAGTCAATAGATATCACTTCACAAAATATTATTAAGACTGGTATCTCGCGATTTCGGGTGACCACAATTCACCCTAAATTAATTTAAAAAATATTTTTTAAACAAGTCTTTAGTTAGGTCATGCTTATCAAAAAGCTAAATTGTCATCAGGATTGAAGGTGTATGCTAAATATCAGCTTAATAGGACATCAGAAAGCGGGTTAAATTTTACGTGCAATATTTGACCCGAATAAAAATATATTGCAAGTTAAATAATAGTTTGAAAAACAGTACTAATACATACATATATACAACCGCTTTTATTTGCTCTGTCTTTGGTTATCGTTTTGTGTGTAGAACACGATGATGAAACTGAGAATTCAGAGTTGATACAACTAATGAATATTGGTAATGTTAAAACACGTTGCGTGTATTCTATAAAAAAAGTTAGTTGATTTCAGAACAGTATAGAAGTATACCTGTTGGTCGATAGTCCAGCGATAAGGCATCCGATTCCCACAAGGATAAACATAGATACCAATAATGTCTTTTTCGACAGCGGACTAATGCTGGCGAGTGTCACCAACACACCATACACCAGTGTGGTAACCACCATTATGTAAAATGTTTGGTTAGACATTGCATCCATGCATTGTGAAGTGGATGTCTGGAAAGATCAAAATCATTGTAATAATAATGTTCGAATTAATCGTCCGACGGGGAACCTTTATTAAGGATCGAATCGACCAGTTGTAACGGTGTTAGGCGTCAGTGTAACGCTTCACTCCTTGATAAACGTCCCCTGAACGGTCCGAAATTAGTCAGGCATTTCCGAAATACACATGTGAGTAACATATATAAATATTTTAATAAATATGAATGCCATTAACGAAAATAATATTCTAATATTCACCCTTCACCTTAAGAATATAATAAAGTAAATGCATTCTACACTAAGCTATCACTACAAGCTATAAAAGACATAGACAAGACACAAGCATTAAAAGATTACTTTCATACGTAATCGCTTGTACAGAGGAGACGAAGTTAAGTATGAAGAGAAGTTTGCAAATCTTGTAGAAAGGTTCTCTTCTCTTTCAAGAGTTGACCTGTTTCATTAGACCATTTGCACTTTTTCCCACCAACCCCAGGTAGTTCAATTTTAAGAGTAAGAGAAATGAAAGCTTTCAAAAAAAAAAAAAATTGGTTGACTTTTAATGAATTTCTGCTACGGCTTTTATTTTAACAACTTCCGCACTATGAAGTTTTTCTGTGTCACGGGGGGCATACCAACAATGGACACAAAGAACACCCAGATTCGGACCAAGTATTTGAATTGCAAAAAAATATTGTCCCGTGTCACGACGGCTTAATAGTCAGGGTTACCAACCACTGGATCAACAGGCCATTCAGTCAAGGTGAGCCATTCCTAACAGAGATTGACATTAATAATTGTAAATCTTAAGGTTTACCAGTTTTAATATGTTAAGAAAAATGTTTAACCAAATATTCAAAGGCAAGTTATCTAAATATAATAAATAAATTACGAGTATTCTTATTTATTATCTCTCAGTCTGATAAGAAATGACTCATAAGAGCACTAGCACCTATTGAAATACTCAAATTAAAATTATCTGGCACAATCTACATACAGCTATAATATTACATAGCGTTCGCAGGTGTCTTGGTTTTCCCAACGCCGCGGTGTATGCATAATATTGATACAGAGTCGTCAACATAATCAACGTTAATAATCAAATTAAAAGATAACTTGAATACTGGAAATTTCCTCCCTACATATATGCACAGTAGCGTATTATAGTTCATTAAATGGGTATATACTTGCGTAGGGATTACTTAGGGAAAACTACACTAACTCAAAAAGCAACTTCTGAGATAAACATATTATTAACTAAGTTCTTTCGGCCATAATGGTGTTTTGGTGATTATAAATTTCTTTTTCCTCATTATTATAACAACAAATACATTTGAATGATAAAAAACAAAGGAAATTTATCAAGTTTCAAAATATATTATATTATAAGCGTATAAGCAAAACCCCCCCTCCGAGTCGTTGATCTACTATGCTATAGTCCTAGCTATCTAAAAAAGCTAATCTAAACAGTTACAAATAAATATTGTGTTATAATCATTCAAATTAAAAAAAAATGAGGTTGAGCATTATGATTTCGAGATATAAACAGACAGGCTCGTGTAAATAGAGTAAAATTATTAAGTTTCTAATGATAATAATAATTTGGTGAACTTACAGAATAGCCATTCTCAGTGATGAGCTGACAAACGGTGCCGGTGCTCGTTGGGTTGTTCATCACTTTGTTGATGGTGTCCGGCGCAAATAGGAATAGACCGTTCAAGCTGAAATAAAGCTTACACTTTATTTAACGTTGTAGCGTCCTCCACATGGCTAAAAAACATACGGCGAAAACAAGTTGCACCACTTAGTAATTACTCTAACTATATAGTCTGAATCACAATATGAAACTCATCTTTCCGATTAGTATATATGTTAGGCCCAAAGACCGAAAACGCTCAGTGGCCGGAAAAAACGTTATTCGCAATTTAAATGTACTATGTAATTCAAAATGTCAAATGTCGTCTTGTAAAAATAAGTAATGTACCTATTTAAAGAACTTGAAAGTTGTATTTAATTGTATTTGTCAATAATCGAATTGTATCGAATAAAGTAAAAAAGTCATAAATTTAAGTTTGTTTTGTACTCCACAATAAGTTAAATGTGTCGAAAATATATTGAAATTCATTTGTTTAATGAATAACTTTTCGCTTTTTCATTCATTCATTTATATATTATATACTCGACAATATAAGTGTTTATTGTAACTTTCTTCCTAGAACTGAAAAACAATTATAAGAAATTTTTTTTTTTTTTTTTTTTTTTTATACTATAGGGGGACAGACGAACAGACGGGTCACCTGATGGTAAGTGACACCGTCGTCCATGGACACTTGCAACTCAAGAGTCGCAAGTGCGCTGCCCGCCTTTGAGGGTGATGAGGGATGGGGGATGCAGGGAGCGGAAAGAAGAGAGGAGGGATGAGGAGATGGAAAAAAAGAAGAAAGGAGACGAGGGGAGAGAAAAAGGGGGGAGGGGGAATTGGGCCTCCGGAGACCTCACTCATTTCGGGGAAATGCAACGCAAGCGTTACTTCACAACCGGTTTTCTGTGAGGCCGTGGTATCGCACCGGTCGAGCCGGCCCATTCGTGCCTAAGCATGGCTCTACCACTGTAAAAATTAATATTGAAATTTAATATTGTTGAAATGATGCGGCGAGAAAAACCGAACCCATCTTTGGTATCCAATTATACTTGTCAATAATTGAATTGTTTCCTAAAAACTGAAAAATGAATTGAAATTCATTTGTTTTATAAAGACAATATAAATCTTATTGTACGCAGGTAGAAAGCGGCAAATAATACAAGTCGAACATTAAGAACGCGTTGTGAGCGTTCAACGATTGACAAAATGCGTTCCGGCTGTTTAACAATTACCAGAACGCGTTGCGAACATTTAAAAACAGCCAAAACGCGTTCTGTGCGTTTGAAGGCAGCCAGAACGCGATGTGGCGGTTTTTTCCGGCCACTGAGCGTTTTCGGTCTTCGGGCCTAACATATATACAACTTCCTAACATCAACCGTTGGGCCTAGGTTGGACAGACAATTGCCTGGTTGGGAGATACTCTTTTGGTGTTGGACGAACATATCAGCAATATGCTATTTGATACCGTTTTAAAGAAATTAATATAAGCTATACAATGGTTCTGCGGATAAAGAGACTTTTATTTAAAAAAATAAACTGTAGACAAGCATCTTTAAACGATGTCCGCTATTTTAGTGTAAAGCAGGGGTATGAAACTGTGGTGGCTGTTTAATTTAGTTGTAAGTAAAAGGTATTTTAAGTTATTTTCAGTTGTATATGAAAGATGAAGTGTGTTTTAAGAGTTGTGAGAGCGAAGGTAACTTTAAACCAGTTCATGTATTACAAACAATCGCAACGAGTAATTAAAATACCTTTTTAAGTCTGTTATAACCTTAAAGTCGGTGGACTTTAAATAAATCTTCTTAAGTCGAAATTTAAATGATGCGATTAAATTCGACACCATGATTTATGATGAAATTTATTATTATCACATTCATAAATGAAATTATCACAATTTGATAGACGCGTTGAAGTAGTAACATGTACGTAGTAACATATCTAGTGTTACTGTTTAAAACTGATATAACTAGTTTTAAAACTATCATAGCAAACTCACAGATAAATTTGCAGATGTTGTTGATAGTGTTCTGTTGTGGTGTTATGTTTAATCTACCTTAGGCTTTGAAGATAATGTAAGGGGGCTCATGGGGTGTAGTTGTTAAGGGGTCTTTGAAGTTGTTAGTGGTTTGAACCCCAGTAATATGACCTAATAATGTGAGATTGTCAATCAATTAGGCTGTGATGTGATAGTCATTGATTTAAAGCTTTTTTTCTTGGTGGCTAATTCAGCCAGTATCGAGTATAAAATTTCTTAAACTAACACTTTTGCGATAGATGAATAGCCAATCATTTGTCCGGCCTATGGGCTTATATACTTTTAAAAAGTATCAAGAAATTTAGGAAGAATTTAATTGTTGATTAACGATCTAGATCTCGCGGTGAATAGTGGTAGTCTTTAACTTTACCCGCTAACAGTTAGCTGCTTACTACCAGCAGGTAGCGTTTGTAGTACTAAACATTCATAAATAATTTCGTTGGTTCGAGAAATATCTGGTTTACTCGCACTATACTCAATTCGAGATATCAGTAATTTGAGTATAAATGGAGTAGCGGCGCCACAGCAAGTTAATCTGCCTAGGGCAGGAGAAAGGAGGGAATTTAATTAAAAGTTTAATTAAAAGACATTTTCAAAATGTCAGCAACGTCAATACGTAACAGTGTTTTCTTTTGAATTTTTGTTTTTGTTTGAAGCGTCGCGTCGTTTCTTGAAATCGCAGCAACCTTTATTTACGAAAATGAATGCTGAACAAGTGGCTGCAACTCGGAAAACCAATGGAGAAATGATTAAAGAATGTATTATTGCAGTCGCCCAAGAAATGTGTCCAGGAAAGGTAAATTTATTTAAAACTGTTAGTTTATCAGCAACCACCGTGGCTTGGAGATTAGAAGACATCGCAGAAAATATATTATCTCAACTTGGGACAAAACGGTCAACATATGTTTCAGATACTGCACGGATGGCGTAGCGGTTTAAGTTGTCAACTCGCCACTACACTACCGCGCCGAGTGTTGTGGGTTCGGTCCCCGCACGGGACAACACTTTGTATAATCCTCAAATCGTTGTTCTGAATCTGGATGTTCTTTGTGTCCGTTGTTTGAATGTTTGTAAAGTCCCCCGCGACGCAGGAATTAATCCTAGTGCGGGAGTTGTCTTGAATAAAAAAAAATTGTTGATTTCCATTCGACTAGCAAACAAAGGCTATGAAGTGCACATCATGTGCCTCCATAAGGGGATAGCGCACGGTTTCCTTCGAAGCAGCGAGCCTCCTAGCCGGAACTGCCCCTGCCTCAAGGTCCCACGTTGAGGCAGAATCCCTTGCGTCATTATATCAATGGTGCAAGGCACACGAGCTGAGGCCCACTCTTTCCGACATCGAGGGGCACGGTCTCGGCTCCGTCAGGTCCTGTTGGCAAAATGGAAAGAGCGACTTGAGCGGCCAAGCGCAGGGCACGCCACAATTATGGCGGTAAGGCCCATCTTGGAGGATTGGCTGGAGAGGTAACACGGGAGCCTCTCCTACCGGCTAACGCAGGTGCGGACGGCCACGGCTGCTTCGGGAAGTACCTCTGACGTATAGGCCGGGAGCCAACGCCTGTTTGCCACCACTGCGGGGGCTGCCGCGAGGATACCGCACCTCACACTCTGACGGAGTGCTCTGCGTGAGTGCAGCAGCGTGCCGATCACGTGGCGGCTATCGGAGTGGGTAGCCTCTCGCTTGAGAGCATGGTTCTATCCATGGACCAAAGCGAGAGTGCGAGGGATGCCGTCGCTTCATTTTGCGAGGACGTGATATTGGCTAAAGAAGCGGCAGAAAGGGTACAGGAGAGTACGAGAGAGCGCCGAACGATCTCCGGCCTCCATGAGCGTTGGCCCGGGGGTAACGAGGGAGCTGTCCGTTACCTTAGTAGAAGCGGGCCTGAGACGGTGGCACGACGTGTTCCGCGCGTGCCTCTCTAAACTGAAGAGTGGGTCAAACCCTCTTAAACGGCGTGGCCACCCCAGCCGGCAACTTTGTGACGGAACACCGTGTGGTTTTCGTCGGTTCGAGTCCAACATACCACCTCTCCGCTGGCTCCGGTGAGGTGATGACCCGTGGGGGCATCATGTGCCTTGTGTGCATAGAATTTGTATAAAATAAAACAGTAAAATACTTTTTCCAATTACCTATAATAATCTCTACCTAAATTAACACACAGTGCACTATGAAATATCAGCACAAGTTGAACAAAATAAACTAGCCGCAACTGGTTCGGTACCCATTACCTAGGAGCTAGTGAGCCGTAATCTTGATTCTAGAAAAAAAAAGTAGTCGTTCAATCGTTTACTTTGGCTACGGGTACAGACAGGAACGATAGTAGATCAAAATCAATTAAAAAAATTCTCGGGTAAAATTGAAAAACTTTATTCTATTTTAAAAGCTATAAAATGCTTGAGCCTCTTATGCCTTAATACATACTGAGCGTGCATCAGAACCCCTGTACAACGAAAACAACAAAAAGATTCGACTGTTTACACCCCCCAAAATTAATAACAACTTGACCAAACAATTCTGTGAAGAAAAGTGTCTCGGATTAATACTAGATGAACTTACATGGTTATTAGATATGCAAAATCAAAATTAACTTCGCTTTCTGGAAACTAACCAAACTCTCATCTAACTACATTTGAAGTACATCCTTTCCAATAAAAAAATAATCATCGAAATAGGTTTACATGATATTAAATTATTCGTTCATTTCTCGCGCACACAATGCAAATTTAAGACATAAGGTTTTCACATGGATGTCGCTATCAGAACTGGACTAAATTGAAATGGGACCACACGGGAAGCACCAGCTTTTAAATAAAAATAAAAAAATCATCAAAATCGGTTCACCCAGTCGAAGTTATGAGGAAACAAACATAAAAAAATCGAATTGAGAACCTCCTCCTTTTTGAAGTCGGTTGAAAACGTTAAAACGATAAAAGTAAATAACAAGCTCCTGTACTACGATGAACTAAGTCGCGCACAATAACCGCACGTTCGACACACGACGTAGCTGCGTAGTGCAAACATGTATAGTTGTCATGTTTTTTGTGTATTCTTAATAATTAATTTTGTATCATGAAATGAAAAATTGTATAGTTAGTTATGTTCTAAATCCCTGTTAACAAGTGCTGCTGTTGCGGATATGTATGGTATGGTGCGTTACATATTATTTTAGTAACATAAACATGTGTTGTAAAAATTAAGGAGTGGTTGCATTTGTATCAAAGACTGTAGAAAATGATATTGGTTCAAAACCAATAGTATCACATAGTAGCATTCATCAACAGTCTTTGTACGGCAAATCAGTCAGACAGTCAGACAGAAGTAAGTCAGACTAAGTCAGCCGTGAAGCTTGGCGGCGGTATCCCACGCACTTGTTTTGGACCCCTATAACTACCTATATACTACCACCCCAGAATTTGGCATGGTGCCTGCGCCCACGCAGAGCAATACACCAACGTGTAAAGTGCGGTATCATATTTCCAAAATGACGTCCTTAGTTACTTTCTAATATTAATTCAGAGGGATAAAAAATCTTTTTTCTTAAGGAGGTTAAATTTTGAAAGCATCTGATTATTAAATGACTCACAAAGAAAACAATCCAAACATTAGGAAGCCCGTGAGTGCGAACCACTTCAAGTGCGGCGCTCGCACCAGCGCCAGGGTCGACACTCTCGGTGCCTTGTTCGTGTCGTCACATAAAGACCTGCTGGCGTCCAAGTCTTCCTTTTCGATTGATGATTTTATAGATTTTACCTGGAAATAGGAAAATTATGTATGATTTACTCATGTAAAAATCATCTTCCTACCTTTGTCCAAATTTTTTAATTTGGTAATCTAATTATAAACACTGGAGGTAATCTTAATCATTGTAAAGACGGTGTTTGCGACTTCGCAGTAGATTCATTAACAGTTGTAACATATAAGGTTATTTAAACAGACAGACAGACAAACAGCCGGACAGATAGTAAGACTGACAACCAAACCGACAACAGAGTAAAAACGGAAAACTAAAATCCCGATTGTGTTTCTCAAGACATTTTTGCATAGATACCAATGCGATACTCAACGTCAAGCGGGTACGGGGCTAGGTTGAGAAGGAGGGTAGGTTGTACCAGGCATCGGGCAAAAATATAAAAAACAACCAAGAGGCTTAAAAGGCTTTCATTATATAGCTGGATCAAGAGATTGATGCAGAAGGCAGTTCTTCTCGGCACGGCCCGTATTGTGAGGGGGTTCCTTTGTTTAGAGCTCTTACCACCGGTACCTTGGTCCCTGTACCGTTATATTTTTAAATATATTTTGGTTTTGTGTATAAGTATATTTAAATATGTAATTAATATTTTATTTAATATGAATAAAGAGAATAATAATAACTTGACACATCACACACACGGCCGTCTGATTTAAGCGGAGCTTGTACTAAAGTAACCAGACTGCTAATAAAAATACTTATATACTTTTAAATACACGCATAGCATAGATACGTTACACACAGAAACAGACCTCACACACACACAGAACAGTGGTAAAGCCATGCTTAGGCACGAATGGGCCTGTTTGACCGGTGCGATACCACGGCCGCACAGAAAACCGGTTGTAAATGGAACTTTGCATTTTCCCGAAATTAGTGAGGTCTCCGGGGCCCAACTCCCTCTATCGTTTGTCCTATCCCCTGTCTTCCCCTCTTTTCCATCTCTTCACCCCCCTCTCTTATTTCCCTTCCCACGACCCTTCATCCATCACCACCCTCAAAGGCGGTTACCGCACTTACGACTCTCAAGTTGCAGGTGTCCATGGACGGCGGTTGGTCACTTACCACCAGGTGACCAGTCTGTTCGACTATAATGTAAAAAAATACATTTATACGTATATTAAACACCAACATTTTGTTAATTGGAATTTGGTGCCACTAACGTAACAAGGGCAAGCCCTCAATCGGGCCTCAAAGACAAAAGTAAGAACAAGGAAAGAAAATGCGAGGAAAGGCAAATTGCTAATACGGATAGATCTGGAAGTCTAAATAATAGCTCGAGAACGTCGTATATCGTCGTGTATCTCAAACTGGCTCCAGCCGGGAGGTTCGAGCTCTCTACCAATACTTACGACTCGTCTTAGCAAAACGTTAATTTTAAGTTCCAAACCCACTGTACCGAGTCAGTCATCAACAGTCTACAATACATTGATTATTTCTAATCAGCCACTAAAGATTTACAAACATATGTACGTCCGTTCTGAGTTTAACTGTGCATTTTTGTTAGAAACAATAATTTCAGAAAGCTTGCACTAAAATAATTTACTCACACAAAATGTATTTTCAGAATTTCCAGTGTTTACTCTGTATATCCTCTTCAAAACCTCCAAAGCTTCCGTTTTCTTGCCCCTGGTCATAAGGAACTTGGGGCTCTCATCAGCATAAAATACGAGGAGTGCAGAGACAAGGAGAGGAATAGAGTAGACAGCGGTGAGCAGGCGCCAGGGTCGCATATCGATGAGGCCCCAGTCGTACCGCCAGTTGTAGGAGAGGATCAGCCAAGCGAGACCTAGGGACAATGAGATTAGTAATAACCTATTAGTTAGATAAGAATAGATCTGTTCAGTACATTATGAACCTTGTTTTGGAATGTGGGATATTCATTAAAGTAAATCATAACAACCGTTCTTCCACAATATTTTTGGGAGTCATTAAATTAAATTGCGTTTTAAAGATAGAAAAATATACTACATTATACAAATATTACTTATCATAACTTACATATAAGCACTTAAAACACATTACACAATACACCTTCTCCTACCACACATTACACGACACACGTACACACAAAACATTACAACCTATACAATATAATTACACACTTTTTATACTTTTGTTATACTAAAAATACGTATCTATACTGAATAAAATCAATGCTTAGGCTTCACTAGTATTTATTGTTATGAATAACTTGTAAAGTAAAGCTACTGATAAAGATATAAACAAAATATTGGTCAGCCGACTGCCTATAACTTGGACCATACGCTATTACATTGAACTTAAAATTGAAGTCGCCCGGTGAATGTCATTTGCTATCATTTGCTAGATATACATACACAGTTAACTAATAAAATAGTATAGTGTATACTACATATGTACTCAAATTCTCTAGACAAATAAATGCAAAAAAAAAAACAATATTAACAGTGATAGAGCCATATTTAAGCATGAATAGGCTGGCTTAACCGGTGCGATACCGCGGCCTCACAGAAAACCGGTTGTAAATCAACGTTTGCGTTGTATTTCCCCAAAATTAATGAGGTTTCTGGAGGCCCAACTCACCCTCTCCTCTTTCTTTTCCCCTCATCATCCCTGTCCTCTTTCCCATTTCCTCATCCTCCCTCTCTTCTATGCCATCCCCGCATCCCCTCACCCCCCTCAAAGGCAGTTACGACTCTTGAGTTCCAAGTGTCCCTGGACGGCGGTTGTCACTTACAGTCAGGTGACCCGTCTGTTCATCTGTCTATAAAATATAAAGGTATACAATATAAAATATTGAAGATTTATGTTTTTTCTCTAGGTTGCTTAAATAACGTACAGTTAGCTACTAGGAGATAGAGACGAACGGAGGTGACCGTTATAGGCCAATCATCAAATACAAGTGGCAGTGGGCAGCGCACATAGCTAGAAGAACGGACTACCGATTTGAACGAAAAGTTCTGGATCTATTCAACCGAGGAACGGAAAGCGCAGCGTAGGACGTCCATCATCAAGGTGAAACGGAAAGATCTTAGGATTACATTGCACCCAAGAAACATGCAAAAAGTCTTTTCGGAATTCATTGACGGAGACTTATGTAATATATGTCCAGCAGTCGACATACTAAGGCTGAGATGATAATGATGAAGCTACTAAATGTCAACTTACCCGGGCTGAAGACTGTCAGTATGTTAACAAGTCCATTGATAATAAGCACGGCGATATCACGCCTCTTTTGTGGCAACACCTCTGAAACGCAGGCGTAGCCGAGCGACGAGGGGCAAGACAGACTGTAAGCAAGCACTCACTGTCATTAAAGTAAATACAGATTTATTTAGTTATTATTAATAAGAAGAGCTAATTCTACAAGTTACATACAAAGTTTGATCAGCTTATTTTTAAATACATTGAACTTTGCAATCAAAATCTTTTGTTTTTTTAATGAATGAACTTCCAAAGGTACATTTGAACATGAATGTGCACGTCTTCACGACGTGTCGGAGTGTTCACCACGTAGGTAACACTATTCCCTTAGCTTTATCTCGTTATTTTTCAAACATTTATGTCACTGTCTTAAAGGCCTAAAAGATTTTGATAAGGGGTAAACTCCATGTAATGGATTGCTAAAGGCACATTTGAGGAGAACTTTGTCCAGCAGTGGACTGCAGCATGCTAATTTATTACCCTATACTTAATACCCTATATTGCTGCAGTTGTTTTTTATCGTTATTTTTATCAACAACAACAAAGTAATATTTAATTACTTATTAGTTTGTAAATTCGTTTACGATTACATTTCATTTAAAACTTCCAGTACCTTTAAAGCTACCAGTTTTTATTTCTAACAAAAAGGTGTATTATGTGCACTAGATTTACTTATATAAAGAGCTTAATCCAAAATAGGATTACTGAAAATTTAGTAAATAGAATATACATATATGTATATATTTATTCAGCGGGTTCCAGAAAATGCAACCATTATTTTGACCTCTGATACATTTGCTAGCAGTTGCATAAAATAACTGTTAAAAAAGCCGTGTAAAAGTTATGACTGTTTTAATTTCCAGGTATGATGACCCTGATTTTAAATCTTACGTTTTGTTTTAGTTTCGCAATTATTTAATCTACTATTGAGACAATGTATAAACAGTAACTTTATAAAGATTTTATGGTATAAACTATTGTCCCACCAAACTGCACATAGTAACAATGGGACTGAATATGGTCGATTTATATAACAATTAGAATCTATCAATACTTACAATAGAGAGCAGGCAAACTTGAAGATTGAAAAGCTAATGAGATTTGGCATAAAAGAAGCAGTAAATGCCATGGCACCGGATGCAGTTAGAGAGCCCAGCAATACCGGCTTTCTGCCTAAATGGTCTGCTGCTCTACCCCAGAAAGGAGCAGTCAGAATTATACCTGAAAATAAATTAATCTTTAATCTCTAAGTTATATATTTTGATTGTCTTCATGTTTTGAGTATAGCCGAAAGCAAAAATGAATAAGTATTATCATAACGAACTGTTTTTAATACAGTACTTATTTGAAATTTAGTCGTGTGTCGTTCTCGGCTGAGTAGAATAGAGTCAGCCCATTTTGTTCCAGTGGGTGTACTAAATGGTGACTAAGGGATCGGACTGGTATCTATCAGACAGTATATATTGACGGTCATATATACCCGTTTGCCCGCTATCCTATAAAAAAAGTATAGCCTGACTAAATTATGATTATCTAAAGCTGGGCTTTGAAAAACCTATGCCTACCCCTTCAGGGGCTTGAGCGTGAGCGGTGCATGTGTATCTAATATATTACTTGGAAGTAATAAAATGCATGTAACCTTTTATGAAAAAATGAGAAACAAAATTCCACCTACTTATTTCCTTTATTGAGTTTCAATGCGTACGAAAATTTAACCCAAGATTGAGACATTTTTTTTTACAAGATTTATTTACAAGATTATTACTGAAGAAATAAAGTTTAATTATTGTATATCGTAAATTAAAATTGACGACATTTGGAATACTAAATACCCTGACTTTAAACAAATTGAGGAGATAAAAATAAACCCTCAAAGGTGGGAAGCTCACTTAGACTCTCGAGTTGCAGGTTTGCACGGCGGTTGTCACTTAGCATCAGGTGACCCGTCTGTTCGTTTATCCCCTATACTCGTAATATTAAAAATATAGTTAGTGATTTTGAGTGTTATGCCAGAGGTCATAGGTTCGCATTCGTAATTCCCAGCCATACGTAATTCTTTTTTCTGTGCCAAGGTATAATATAGGTATAATATGTATGTATTTATAAATATATAAGTATAAGTGTGCTTATCAGCACTCTATATAGTTATTATAGTAATCATCAAATTATTATTTCAAACGCAATAACAAGTCAATAAACTTACCAATATTTGGTAAAGAAGTAAGGATTCCCCTGAGGTTATCCGGGACGTCAAGATCACAGGACGCTGCAGGAAGTATGAAGGCTATACCGATCATTTCTAAGATGGCTGCCACAAGAGTTGACAGCATGATAAGGCAGTGGTAGAGTTGGTACTTGCCAGCGCCTGCAATTAACAATGTGTTCGCAATCAGTGAATTGCCAAGCAAATTAGGTCAGGCACCGTTTGCGGGAATGTATGTCATTTTATGAAAATAGATACAAGTCGAGGATAATTATAAAATATTGATAGTGAAATAACGTATGAGACGTACTTTTGAATTCTTCTTTGCTATATGAAACTTTAGATGTAAGTAATTCACTGAAGACAATGTTTTCTCTCCTTGAACGGTCAGTACACATTTAATATGCTACATGTACACGGTTTTATCTACGTCTGTATTTCGGATACGTCCGTCTAGCTTCCGACCCAACAGGGAACCTTTATCAAGGGGTGGAGCTACCTACCGGGACGATATGGTGTATGTTCCTTGTTAAAAACATTTAAAAAAGCTTTTTATTCTATCTGTTAGTCTGACCTGAAAACAGTAAGACCTGCTCTGGTTCCGTTTATAAGGAAATCCAGGAATTCCATTTTAAAATATAACAAATCACAAATAACACCCAGACTCAGGTCTATTATTTACGCATCACACAATTTTTTCTCCGGTTCCCGAATCGAACCGCTAGACGACATTTTTGTCTTATTTATTATCGTTCCTGTCTTATTTGTTAAAGTACTTCGTTGTTATGACGAGTACAGTAACAAGTATCAATCCCTAATCAAAAGTCGTACGATAGTAGGCAAATCATTCAACAGTGTTTTTTTATACTAGCAACTTGTTAACCCCCCAGCTAAGCTAAATTGCTTGTGTCCCTAGGTTGATGACGGTAGTGTATTGGGTGGGGTTCGAACCCGCAACCACTTGATGAAAAGTCCGACGACTTAGTCACTACGATATCTCTAAAAGTGTAAGTACATCTTAGCAATGTCTTCTTATAAATCAATCCGTGTGACAAATATGTGTAAAACCGCTTGTCGTTCAATCCTTGACTGCATGATGCAGCTAGATTTTTTTTTAAAACTTTCTATTTTTTTTCTGATGTTACTTCGAAACGCTATGCCCTATGTGTTATGTCCTACATGTCGAAATCTTTTAAGCCCTTAAGCTTCCACATAAATAAACATCCACAAAAAATATCTCAACTCTCCTTTTAAAGAGTAAAAATTTATATACTGACCAGCAAGCTGCAACGCCTCTTCAAGTTCCACCTCCTTAACGTTTGGCTGAACTCTTTCATTATTTGACATGATCATGTGACGCATGTTTAGTCTTCTGAAACAATGTATTTTTTAAATATTTGTTTTGTATTTCAACAAATGAAATGGTCCTCATACCTATTGGGATTAAAAGCCAGGATGGGTAGGCTAAAATAAATAAAAATAGTAATCTATACATATAATAAAATTATGGCTCTCATTTATATATATATATATTGAAAAAAAATACTAATACTTCGTAAGAGCAACGACAGCCTGTGGCTGTCTGTGCTCGGTATGTTTGTACACGCGTCACGCAAAAGCGTCTGCATAGAATTGAATGCAATTATACTGCTATTAGACGTATTGCATAAAGTCTAACTTAAAATATAGGCTCCAAAGCGCAAGAAATGATTCTAAATTCCATGCGTACGAAGTTTTAGGCAAAGCTACCACAAACCTACCCTGCCAGTAGTATTTGAAACCATGTGTTTATTTTCGTATTATAAATATGATGAATTTAAATTAAAATCTAAAATTATAACAATTATTTTTTATATAGGTAGGTATGTAAGTTTATTTAGAATGTAACAAAAGACTGTCTCTAGACGAAGATACGTTTGCCTACTCTCAATGCAATATTTCAATTATTACCAGTAATTCTACATTGTCTCTACTGTGTCTTTCAAGAATTGATTTTTCCAGCAACATTTTTAAGATTAATTCTATTTAGACTTTTTCTAGATTCTTTGTTTTTGGTAAGCAAACTATAGTGCCCAGGTCCTTTAACGTCCTCCAGGCTAAGGGATTGGTTGATTGATATACGTGAAGAAATGGGATGGCACTATTCTACTCCACCAAAAACGACACGGTAATATATATATTAGGTTTGCAACTAATAAACCCGCCATCTTTGTACACAAATTTATTGAATTTCTTAAGTATACAAAATCAAATTATTTCTCAACTATATAAGCACCGACGTTTTCTATCATCTGTCGCCAACGCGCTGGCAGAGACATAACGCCTTCCTCGTAGAAGTTTTTAGGCTTTTGATCAAAAAAGGTTAATTTTAAACTGGTCTTCATTTTTTATTTTTTTATCTACTAAGTAGTGGGCTGGAGAATGAAGTAGATGATAATCTGAGGGCATAATGTCTGGAGAGTACGGTGGGTGAAGAAGGATAGCCCAGTCAAGCGAAAGTAATTTTTCATGAGTCGCTTTTGCTACATGAGGTCGAGCATTATCGTGCAAAAAGTAAACTATGATTTTTCAGTAATCTCGCTGGATTTTATCCAGTTGGTCACAATAAATATTGGCTGTGATTGTAGTGTTAGATGGCAACAGCTCCCAGTATATAATTCCGTTTATTCCCCATCACACACTTAAAAGAACTTTTTTACTTGTGTCAGATTTTGGCGTCGGTGCTCCTGCTTCTCCAGGTCCAAGCCACTAGCGCTTACGCCAAAAATTTATGTACATAACCCACTTTTCATCCCCCGTAATTACATTCCTCAGCCACTCATTGGTACGATGATAACTAAGTAGTTCCATGCACACGTTAGCTCTCCTCTGAAGTTAAAACGGCGTCAACTCATGTGGCAACCAAACTGAATATTTCCAGGTCTTTTCTAAAGCGTGGAGTTGTTTTTCTACTGCAGTATGAGAACACTGTAGCTGCTTTGTCAGACAACGTGAAGTGAACCTGTATTAGTAACCTATTGTAGGAGGTCGTCCTGGATGAGGTTCATCAGATAGGCTATAATTTCCATCCTTAAATCTTCTGAACCAATGTTTGGTGGTATTGTAAGAGAGAACGCCGTCGCCCCGTTGCATATATATTATGCTCTGCTTCAGTCGCTTTTCGACCTAAGCGAAATTCGTGAAGTAAAAGCAGCCGAAGTTCTCTACGAGAAATTTCCATGATTTACTGTAGTTTTACTATACGAGATCCAGTAGTCAACTGATCTAACATACAACTCTTGCTTTATTTATATACTACTCCAAGAAAGTCCAATCAGTTCCTAAAACGTTATAGAACTATTCGAGATAGTTCTATAACGTTTTTCAAACTGATCGGAAAAAGTGGTGGGTTTATTAGTTGCCAACCTAATATATATGTATATAGGGGCTCAGATAAAATCTAAGGAGTTAATTTTGTTTTTTGGGCTCTGGGGTCAACTTATCACCTACTCGACACACTTGCTTCACACCGTTTTTCTGTCAATATCGTATGCTAATATATGTACAGATGTCTGATATTAGTTCTATTAAAGAACATTCATTTCTGGTATCCGTTTATATGAGTATGACTACTACGTGACGTAGTTAACAAGAATTCTCACTGTCATTCTGAGTCGTTTTGAAGTAAATATTTGAATAAGAATTTTATTCGCATAGGAAATTTTCGCTGTACTCACTTATTTTTTTTATACGCTTCACAAATGTAATCGACTGTATCCGTGTGCCTTACCAATTTACAGACAGATGTTATTGATACTGACACAAGTTTGAAAATAAAACCTATATCACTGTATTTTATAACTATTGTCCGGATTCTACTACCAATTAACCGTGAAAAGACAATCTGTTTGAATTATCTGAAATTAACTAGGGCGATGTTACTCAATCGAAGCATAGATAAATAGCCAAGGTGACGATAGGTATCTTTTTACGAAACATGATGATATTCTTATCCGAATCTATACTAAGGTCACTACTATTGAACAAATCCTTCTATCGGGTAAAGGACGCGGACTTCTCAACATCAGCCAGTTTGAGTCACATGTTATGCTACTTGGACCTGCTTAAGCTATTGCTACGACTCCCCAATACATCCATACTACCACTATTTCTATGCCTTCCCTTCTATCTTTCGGTACACTCCCGATTTTTCCCATCTTATTCTCAAAGTGCCCGTCGATGATAGTCACCTTTACTTACGTTTAAGGGGGCAAGTCTTTTGCAAAATCTTTGGCAAGTGGTGAGATCCATGTAATACCAAGTCGGTTAACTTATTCAGTCCCTACTTAAGGGTCCTTCTGTCTTAAGTAGTTACGTAATTAGCTAACCTAACAATATCATATAGTGACCATATCAATATACATCTTTTATGTTTTAAATATATAGATTGACTTGGCACTCGCATGAAAACACAGTGTATCTCACGCGTAATACATATTAAATTAAATTAGATTATTTAGTGCAATTGCTAAGTAAATTTATTTATTTAAAACATAAAGGATACTGGCGGGGGCACTGCCGTGATATAAATCGGATAGATAAAACTTCAATGTATTGATTAATCGCGTTTTACGACAGCCCCAGCAATAGTTGGAGTGGTCTTGTTATTATTAGATACAATATTTTACTTATAACTACATTCTATTTTATTTTTATATAATAAAAAAAACAACTCACCCATTAGGAATAATTCCTGTGTCGCGGGGGACTTTACAAATATTAAATCAACTGACACAAAGAACACCCAGACTCGGGACAATGATTTGTGGAGCACACAATTTTTGGTTCCGTGTGGAAATGGAACACACGACCTCCGGTTCAGCAGTCAGGATCACTAACCACTTGACCAACAGTCCCGTCACACCGTACTAACTAATATTGAGTACAATTGGAGAAATTATCTCTTTAGCGATTTCAGGCAACTATAGGGGAATATATTTAAGTATAACAATGATTACCGTCGTAAACCCACCCCTAACACAAGCATTGCACCTTAGCTGGGGGGTTTAACAAGAACACGTTGTAAGTACTCTTTAAAATAATATGTTTCCCTGCAGCTCTATTTGAAGCTCTAGAGATTGTGCCATTCGTAACAAAGCAACGAAAATCTGTTTAATTTTACTATATTGATATAGATTTAACTTAATATCACATTTGAAGCATACATACTCTTGTCGTGACTATGCAACATTCAGTTAAGTAATATGTAGAATTACTTTACGACTAAAATTTATTTGACTTAAGTACACATCCCCTGAGGTCAAATTTTTTTAATAAAATAAAAAAAAATGCTCTCATGCATACATGCTTATTTTGGCGTGTTAGACATTTAGATAGGTACTAGGGTTATTGGTTATTGGGTAATGAATTGCATTTTATTTATGAATTGTATTTTATTAATTATTAGAAACTTTAAAATACATTTAACATTATTTTATGAATCATCGTTAACAATTTCGACAACTCTTGTATATCATCATAATTATCATTAAAATTATTACAATCTAGAATAGAAACTGTAGGTTCATTGTAACTAAAATAACAATTTGTTACAAAATCACAAAAGTAAACAATTTTGATTCGAAGTTATTTAAATATCTTGCGAATACCGCATCAATTGTACTTTTATACCTCGTTGTGCTAATATTGCCTTGATTGAACGTATGCGTCTCGTAACGGTGTCGCGAGTCCATAGATTTTATCTCATCTAAAAATATGCGCACCGCGCTAAAAGAAGTTTTCAATTCAAAATAAATTGTAAAGTGCTCAAAATATGTAAATACATTTTTATTATCATATTTAGTTAGTGGTATAGTCAGATGACTCGGACGTCCCGGCATTACCAAGTTCGAATTATAGGTATGCGACCCGGACTTGCTTGAGCTATTCATCCATATGTATAAGTAATAAATCCCCTGGCTTCTCTTTCTATTCTCCCTTTTCTATCAAAGTAATCCAATTTGTTTTCATCATATTCCTAAAAGTGCCCGTATGACCTTATTAGCCTTGTCCCTATTAAAAAATGCCAAATGTTATTACGCTTTAACTTACCCCTTCGGGGATACAGGCGTGAGTGTATGGAACTGTGTGTACAATTTTAATATAGCACTGCACATTCATGACTTTTATGTAGACTTTTTAGAAAAAATATTTTTCAATTGCGTCTGCTTCTACTTTGATAAATTATTAGAATAATCATACACGTTTACATTACATTTTGAAGTATTTCATTGTTGTTAATTTTAGGCATTTTATGTGTGAACGAATTTCAAAAATATTAATTATTAATATTTAAATAATTGTTCTGATATAAACATATTGAAGTTTTTAATTTTATCGATGTTAGCAGTAGAGAATTGAAACCTTGACGGTTCCTGTATTGAGAATTGAAATGTTTTTTTTTTGTAACTGCAACAGACAAGGTAAATATTTTTTGTTTTTATACTTTCATTACACAACTAACATCACTGGTAACTCGGTTTTATTAGTGTACAAACCTATTTGTCATATTAGCAGCCAAATAACCAATACGTTTTCTTCTGTAACACATATTTCACTAACACTATAAAGACAATGAATTAACACTATATTTTTTTAAAAATTATAAGTATTTTTCTATATATCAACACATCATTAGTAGTTAAACATTTAATATTTAAAAATATATTACATTGCGCTGAAATCACATTACGAAAATTACAATACGAGTTATATTACGTATACGCTAAAACTTTTTTTTTTATTTACGAGTTATATTGATGCAGCGGCCGCTAGGACTTCCAGTATTATCACTATTGCACCTACTTACAATATAACAAGAAATCTTCCAACGGAAACATATTGCTTATGTTCTATTATCATTATTGTTTTTATTGCAATAAATTGTCATTAACCATTTTATACAACAGAAATATACATTCTGTCATTACATCTAGTAAATAGTTGTTCTTGAATGACCGTTAACTTGTTAGGGCAACAGGGTGCAATTATTTTAATTTAACTGATTATAACTGAAATAAATTTTGTATTAATACCTTGCAAATATAATTTTGTTGTTTGTTCTTTCAAAAAACAACGTTATCTAAATGAACCATATTTAGATAACGTTGTTTTTAGATAAAGTTGCACTGATCTCGTGATAGTTTAATTATTTTATAAATTTTCAAATACTTAAAGCAATTATGCACATATAGATCTGCAAGGTGATTCACAAAGAGGAGTGATGAGAGTCTAACGAGGTGGTAGCTGAAATGCTACTGTTGAGACTGATGTCCGATGTGACTAAAATGAACAAGGTGAAGTGTGAATACATTTGAAGGAGCCTCGAAGTAGATAATGATGAAATGTAGATGAAGAGTTGAGGAGCAGATAAAATGTATTAATAAGCAGTAATAAATAGTGGATAATATAATGATAATTAAATATTGATTGGACATAATAAATACTTGGTAATATTAATAGGGGTGCACGATATTGTAAAATATAATATATATAGAATATATTTTCTGGTTTTATCGGTTAAATACAGTTTTGTTCTTGCATGTGTTCTTATCGTTGACTATTTAACTTTTGACATTTGATATTCTTAATTCAATTTTAATTTTATTTTTTATTGTTTTATTTTGTTTTATTAATGTTTAGTATTTTGTAAAACTAGATTTGTAAACGTAAAATGTTGCATGCAGAGAATCTGCGAAACATGTTGAACATTATTTTATGTCATTAATATCTTGTATAAACCGTGTTTCAGGCAATAAATGATTTATTATTATTATTATTATTATAGGACGACCAAAGAAAGGCCAAAGAAATACTAAATAGACTGCTTAAAAGAGTATATATAACAGAGTCTAATGGAAGAAGAGAACACATTAAACCGACCTACAATGAAGTTGGTATAAGGTAAGAAGATGATTATGATGTCAAATATTATATAAAAACATATAATGGACAGAACACACAGACAGATATACGAGGATGTAGCAGACAGAGTTGGTATTTAACGTAACAGGGGCAAGCCTATTGCCGATAACCAGACACTGTATATCTACTGCCTGATAGATACCAGTCCGATCTATTGACGTACAACCCACGTTAGAGAGGGGGTGTCATACTCTACCGCACCACACGGATTTACTGCAGAGTATAGATGGGACCTGGATATTACGCTGCTAAAAAGAAAAATAGGTCAGCGTCAAGTTTTGTAATATTACTCAAAATGATTCTTATTACAAATTGACTAACTCATCTTCAATCACTCATTGGGCTGTACATAAGTAGGAATGAAATTGATCATGTCATAAATAGGCCAGGTTTATTGACGTGAAACAAAAACTTCTCGAAGCGTGTAACGTTTTCTGACTCGGAACAGCACAATGATAAGAAGTTAATTATCACGTCTGTTGTTTCTTTACATTTGCAATTGTTTTTATTTTATGTCGATGATTCATTAATTTGCTTACTACTAAGGAAAAACCAAACAAACAAGCTGTGAGCTTCAATGGTAACACTCTATGTCATTCCCGTTGTTAGACGATTCATATGATACCTGGCATGGCGAAATCCATACACCCATCTAAGCTGTACAATAATATACACTCGAAAAACATAACGCTTCTTTTTAGGCGCTCGGGTAAAAAATCCTACTATACCTATTACTATGGACGGTTTTTTAAATAAAATTAATACTGTTCTAACTTTAATCTATTCCAAAGGTTTATTCTTGAAATCAAATGAGTATGTTTGAATATTGCAAGGGTAAATATGTTTTTGTCAACAACGTCGATAAATATACCACATCTTAAAATAATTGAATGCTAGTAATATTGTTAGTCTTCAGCTTAAAGTTGAAGTGTAAATGTTAAACAAAGACAAAATCATTTTTCTTTGTTGCCATCAACGCCATGCTTCAATAAAACAATATTATATTTAACAAACATCATAAATATATTTAACAAGAAAACTAAAATCAGCCTTTTGCACAGTCGTCTCTTAGTCTGTTCCTTTTAGCACTCTCAGGTGGCTCAATAATTTACAAACGAGTTATAGATCATTCCAGGCAAATAATTTTATTTTTAATTTTAACTTTTGACATGCAACCTATTGTTGCCGTAACATTGTATGTGTTGGATGTATAATCTTTACTGAT
The DNA here is from genome assembly GCA_947561695.1 of Tyria jacobaeae. Taxonomy (NCBI): domain Eukaryota; kingdom Metazoa; phylum Arthropoda; class Insecta; order Lepidoptera; family Erebidae; genus Tyria; species Tyria jacobaeae. Next base: position 18,680,486 of record OX387218.1, on the reverse strand, counting down.
TTAATAAAAGAGAAGGACGATTGCAAATCGTTGCTGATCCAATCAACTGAGTCTGGGTGTTGTTTGTGTACGTTGTTTGTTAAGTCCCCAGTGACGTAAAGTAGTTCCTAGTACGGGAGTTGTTTTTAAAGGAAAAGAAAATGAAAATGAACGATATTGAATTTGATTATAAAATAATTAGGCCGGAGTTGAAGACGATCAAGGGTAGCAAAAGAACAGAACTGTTGTCAAATGGGAATAAATTCTTAATTATTAGAATATGTATGTATCGACGGGCCTGTTGTCTTACTGGTTTGTAACCCTGCCTGCTGAACAAAAATTTGTGTGATAAACAAATAGTTATCTCGAGTATTCTTTGGGTCCGTTGATTGAATGTTTGTAAAGGCCCCGCGAGACAGAAATTATTCCTAAAGCGGGAGTTGTCATTAATTTAAAAAGAAAAAAGTGGAAAAAATTAAAAATCATTTTTACATTTGAAGGGCATTGTTGTGTATGGCCTACTGCTTCTAGTAACTTTTAAAATTCGTAATAAGCTCACCAACGTGACTTGCAGTTTAACAATCCATCAAAATATGATAACATTTGACAGTATAAATTGCTAAGGAAAACACATTCTTTTTTGTCAAAACCTGGTAATTTACGTTTTCTACATTTTAATGTTATATGGATAGTTAACAGTCCTTTCAAGCTTTTATGATCAAGTCCCTTTGTTACTGACTATACCTATAGAATGTTGTGTATGACCGAACCTCTTAAGTCTATGAATTTCTGTGATTATTGGGATTAAAAAATTGAAAATGGTAACTAAACTAAAAATGTTGTTGTTGTGGGTTCGATCTCCGGGACAACACTTTGTGTAATCCTCAAATTGTTGTTCTGAGTCTGGGTGTTATTTGTGTACGTTGTTTGAATGTTTGTAAACTCCCACGCGACACAAGAATTAATCCTAGTGCAGGAGTTGTCTTTTTCAATAAATGAAATGAATTTTCTAATGATTCTTTTCCAGAGTTTACATAACTTCATAAGTTTACAGAACTCTCTTCTCTCTCTCTTTTCGGGAAATTTGCACCGAAATTCAGTTGCGATGTTTTATGTTAATCATAATACATCAAAACACTTTTGTCACCTATACGTGTATTGAGGACATGACATTTCTAGTATGAGTGTTTAGTAACGATTACATGACTTATTAGCTGACGGGTTAGTATAAGGCTGTTGTAAGCGTGGTATATGGTATTCTAGTTATGTCACAGACTAGGTGGGATTCCCCAATTATATAGATAACTACTGTTTGTGTTTTTTTAACTATCTCACATGATGCACAATGCCTTACACACATACTGCAGAAACAAATACTCGAAACTGAAGAACTGCGACAAATAAATTTAAATTGATTTACAAACAGATAACAATTAATTGATTAAAATCGTTCTGTTTTACAAAAAAATAACACAAATTATAGATCAATATACCTACTTATAATTGAAGTGACACACAGCGTCATTGCACACAAGAGGTTGCTTTGTCTAATGTGAAATTTATATAAAAATGATAAGATAAAAGATAAATACCTGTCTGTGTATAAATTGCCACTCGTTTCTAAATGGTTGAGTCTTATGAGAAAAAGTCGGGCAAATAGGGTTTATACATCACCTATTTAGTGTGCAACATACAGTATACAATATAACACTATTTGGTCCTGATACAATTCCATTTATAAGACTGGCCAGTTTTTGTAATGGTTAGTGATCTCAACTGCTAAGCCAGATTTCGTCGGTTCAATTCCTACCCAGCACAAATGATTGTGTGATGAGCACGATCATTTGTTCTGTGTCTGGATGTAATTTATCTATAATATGTATGTATTTAATAATATATAAGTATGTTTAATAGAAATCTGGTGATCATAGTACTAGGTCTGCTTAGTTTGGGATCAGACGGGCGTGTGTGAGACGTGTGAAGAATGTCATGTCAGTTGATTTAAATTTGATATATATCAAAATAAGATAATAAAGAAAAATAAATAAATACCTTTAATCTGCCAGGAGAAACTGACAAATCTACAGCAACTTTCATCTGATTGTATGGACCTAGCTGCCTAACGATCGACTGATGTGGTTGTACAGATCATTCAATTATTTTAAAACAAACTATGATTTTTTTTTACAATATACCACTCTACCATACTGTACGTTCAAATTACAATGTAATTAAACTAAATTCAATTGGTTACCGTAGTAAATGCTCTGCTTAGTTTGTGAGACAGCCGTGTGTGAGATATCTGAAGTTAGTATTATTATTAAATTATTTTCAACCTTTGTTTTATTGCTATATTGCTATATAACTTACTAGAAATTAAGTTATAATTTAAAAGTAAAACTTTAATCAGATTGATGAACTTCTTAGCTTTGATAAACTACACACGTCATAATCACTCACAATAATTTTTTATTAAAAAAATATTTTCACTAAAAAACAGCTCTTATTTAAACGCGACATCGCATTATTAGATTCACATTGACACTACAAAGTCTTATGAATCATGGTACCCATTATATACTTCAGACACACAAATACTAACAGACATAAACCAAATAAGCATTCATCTTGTTAGTTTTCTCTATAATCTAATCTATCTACTGAGAATATAAAAAACGTCTGTAAAACCGAGACAAAAGTTATGTTTGTGCACACATACAGAGGCAGATAGTTATTGACAGTGATTTGTAACAAAAATAATAATGAACCGATGATATCAGGCCCTTGCACTCCCCGCGCTAAATTGCATTAATTATGAGTGAGAGAAGTCCATAGTCTTGTCTGTGAAGTTTCTTATCTACATTATATTTTATAGAATTAACAGCTGCAGTTTCTACTCGTATATACACATCGTATAATAGTGGTAGAGCCGTGCTTTGGTACTAATGGGCCGGCTCGACCTGTGCGATGCGACTCAACGCTTACCGGATCCGGACCGGCGTATCTGGAGGCCCAACTCCTACTCTTTCCCCTCCCCTCATCACCCTCTCTCAATGTTTGTCTGGTGGCATGGAAGCTTCAACTAACTTTTTTATATCGATTGGCAAAGATTATTTTGCAAATATTAGCATTTTATACGCACAGCATTGGGGCATAATGGAATGGATTTTGCGTGCTTGTGGCGAAGATGCTGTAGAAATATCAAAAATATCCTGAAGATGCTGTGAAATAGCTTACAGGCATGGATACAGATATCCACGCCTGTAAGCTAAGTCGTTATCTATATCTAGTAATACTAATTACATTTGAACCTCCTTTTAAATATGTTTACGTTATGTTTGTCAAAGTGTATACTGTATAATAACCGTCTTCAATGTACCTTTCTAATTTCTTCGTGTTTTTTTTTTATAGCATAGAGGGACAAACGAGTAGACGGGTCACCTGATGGTAAGTGACTTTAGTTTACTAAGCCGCCTATGATCACCTGCTACTCAAGAGTCTCAAGAGTGCTGTCCACCTTTTAGGATAGGGGAAGAGAGGAAGATAAAGAGGCTAATCGAAAGGGAGGAGGGGAAAGAGTTAAAGGTAAAGGGGGTTGGGCCTCCGGTAATCTCACTCACTCGGTCACACAATGCAAGCATTGTTTATAAGCCGGTTTTCTGGGAGGCCGTGGGAATACTCCATGCAGCATGGCTCTCCCATGTAAATCATGCAAGCACAAAAAGCCAGTGCTACTAAGCAAAATAGTATACTATACTTGGTCTATTATATCATACTAAAATCTAAATATTGTCATCATCCACTTGGTTTAGAGGTGATATGAGATAAAAAATTGTTATTGTTCACATTTTTAATAAAAGTAGATTATAAATGTGAAACAAACATTTTAATAACATAGCTACATTTATTAAAATTAGATTACCCAAAGATCATGTAACTGAAGTGATCCACTTATTTGATAACGTTTGCTTTGAACACAGCCAGTATACAATTTATAATGTAATTGTATCATATCAGTGCAATCAATTTGATAAAACGCCCTATAAAATCATGTGTAATCACAGCCTTATCAAGATCTAACCTAATCGAGGAGTAGTTATCATGTTGATATGTTTAAGCCAGTGAATATCAACCTTTATATGATAGTTAACTTGATGTTAACTCAACTATTACAAAAAAAAATGAAGTAGTAATATCACAAATAGTAATATCAGTTAGAGAAGTCGGACTGCCCGACACCCGCCATTTCAAGTTATATGTAGGTATGCGACCGTGACTTGCTTGAGCTGTTGCTTATACTACTCCAATCCATCTGAATAAACAATATCCCTCTCTTTCCCTTACTCCTCCTCTCTTTCGGCAATAAGCAGCCCCCTGTTACTTAAATGGGACTAAATTATAAGCAGGAAAATGAGTGGGTAATATTAACATGAAGAAATGCATTATTAGGAATTGCGCAACAAGGAGCTAACAGTGAACACGAGGGTCTACTTACCCTAAGAAGGAAGCATCCGAAAACCCCTACAGACCTGGGTTGCCTGACTATCATGCGACCACACTGTGGAAAACTGGGGCCCCCACGCTTTAGAGCCTAGAAGCCTCAATGGATTGGGACAGATGTGGTATTGCACCGTATAACATTCCTAGATAACGTCAGCAGGAAAAGTATTAATGTTTGATAAATATATATTAAGTACGCCTGCATTCTAATGAGAAAAGAATAATTGTTGTTTATACTTAGTGTGGCGCTTTATACTGTTATAATTAAAAAATAACATTAAAGTTACATTTAAATGTGGAACCTGTTATTCTTATATAAATATTTATTGTGTTTTCTCAATTTCGTAACAATCGGTGTTAAATATTTTTGTGATATTAAAATGGAGTGGGGTGATAAAGAGAACTGAATTGCTGCGATAGCATAGCATTATTGCATTTGGTATAGAGCCAAATGTAATATTTGAAACTCTCTTTGGTGTGTATAAAAAAGGCAATCAAAGCAGTGAAGGAACGAATTCCAAGAATTCCTGTCCGACAGCAAAAGATCCTATCTCGGGTAATGAATATAGCGCCTAGAACCATGCCGCGTATTTTAAGAGATGACATAGGACTTGCAGCCTGTAAGAGATTCACTAGTCATTATTTAACTGTAAATAAAAAATTTGGTGGTAAAATCATATAAATTTTTTCAGCGTTACGCAAAGGGATGTCACATACAACTTTTTGTATACGAACGAGAAAAATATTTGCTTTAGAGCAAAATTAAGCAAAATGACGAAGAATTAGTCAGCAGAATGTTTCTGTCTTCATAAGAGCTGAAGACTAACTGTCGCTCGTCTAGTCCCGATCTTAATCCGCTAAATTATGTTATGGTCAGTGTTAGAGAGTATGACATGCTCTAGCCGCACTACTATCAACTATCACTCAGTTGCAAGACTAAAACATACTATAATTATTCACTAACAGATAATAACTATTGTTAATTTATCATAATGATAGCATCTTAGAATCAACATATGGTACACATTTCAAGAAAGTAGAGTACTAAAATCCATTGGTAAACTTTGTTAACATTCGCTGAAATGAATCTCTCAGCGTCTGAATTATGTTTATTTAAGTATATGACTTCAGACATGACGACATACATATATAAAGTAGTTCATATGAGGATTATAGACAAAGGTTCTTTATTACAGCCTCAGCCAACATTGAAGCCTCTGGAAAAATCATCTTTATCAATCATTATAGATTATTATTTATATCGTTTATAAAGCGGCAAGAAAACTTTAAAAACCTTGTTACTTTTACTTAGACCGATATAAACACATGAGTAAAACCATATATTGAAATAAATATGAATGTAACTCACGTAAGTTTTTATTATAATACTTTCACTTTATACTAGCTTTCGCTTCGGTTTTCGCTCTTAAAAGATATTTGGTCTACCCCTGAGCAACAGCCCTTTTTTCTGGATGAAAAGTATACTATCTCTGTGCATGCAAAATTGATGAATGCTACCATTAAGTGATAAGTTTCACTCCGATTCCGATCACAATATTCTGAAATCCTTAAATCAACTTAAAGATTTGTATAGGTTGACAGACGAACAGACGGGGCACTGATGGTTAGTAATAACCGCCGTCCAGGGACACCTGCAACTCAAGAGTTTTAAGTGTGTTGCAGGCCTTTGAGGGTGATGAGAGAGGGGGATTACGGGGAGGGAAAGAGGAGAGGGGGAGTTCGGAAGCCTCACTAATTTCGGAGAAATACAAAACAACCGTTGCTACACAATCAGTTTTCTGTGAGGCCGTGGTATCGCACTGGTAAAATTTATAATTAACGTTTAAAGAAAGTATTTACCCAAATTCAATAATTATGTAGTTATAATAATTATTAATTCATCGTTCATAGGGGTTATCTTAATTCTATAATTGTATTTAACAACATAATAAAACAGAATAATCATATACGTAGTACTACGTCGGAGAGACAGAATTATAATTGGCAAATTGTGGATGATTGATACACCTCTGCTCACCCCTTCAACATATATATAGATACAGATGGACATCATCGTTTTATGTATGTATGTACACTATATCAGGTGTTTTTTACATTGAGGCTTACATAGTATGGACATCAAGGGCGTCATATCATATAGTGATATAGTAGTTGCATTTGTTTAGATATATTGTACCAACTCTTATTATAGTTTTGAAGTAATATTAGCTATTGACAAACAGATGGCGATGTTACAAGATTAGTCTACATAGAGGGAAACATCAAATATATTACGATACTATATGATACGAGACTGATAGTAATTCGTTTTTCTCAGGATAGCAGATGAGTAAATCGCGATTAAAGTAAGCACAAATGTTAAACAAAATTGCACACAATATCTTGCATAAAAAGTTTTTGGCATAATTTGCGCGGTGTACGTGTACAAGCGGCTTGTAGAAGCGGCTCTTCAGCTCTATTGTACGAGTATAAATAATAATATAAATATATATGTATGTATATATATATATATTTTTTTTTCAAAAGACCCTCGATATCATTGTTGTTCAATTTTTGTTACTAATTTGCGGTTATCAATATATCACGATAAATTTGATTAATCTGTAATCTTCCTTCCACAATTTTTATCCTTGGAGTTTAAATTTTAAGTGGAGCAACGTTTACGTGATCATTTATTCTTTGACTCAAAACGAGACTTTGGTTTATTTAGGTCATTTAACAGGTAATCAATGAAAAAAAAAAAACTGAAAAAGTCACTTAGCTTAAAAGTTTCAGATGTCCACAATTTGTTCATCATAGAAAATACTCTTTCTACTGGAGCATTTATAGCAGGCAAACATAAAATATATTCGATTAACATAGAAATGTTTTCATGCTGAAGATTGTTGATTGAAAGTGTTTGAATACTTCCACCCAACGAGTTTCCGTCGAAACATTTAGATTACTCCATTTTGTTACCTTCTGCGATGTACATAATATAGTTACAAATTAATGAATATTCGTCAAAAACTTCTGTATTTTTATTGCAGTCAATATATTCCTTTTTAATTAATACATCAAGAGGTTTTTTAACGTCTTTCCATGACCCATGCCCAATAAAATATCTCTATTTTTTAGGTAAGAAAGCAAGTCCACTGCTACAGATATTCGTGGCTTGTTTCACAAAATTCTGTAGCTGTTCTTCTCACAAACTCTTTATCTATGTCCGTAACATTATCTTTCGATTTCACCATTAATTGACGAACCGTAAATTTAAGAAACTGATTCGTCTGTTTCTGAGTCAAATTGCCTTTTAGTTGATTGTTTTTTTTTTCAATTGCCAATCCAGTCTGACCTTCAAATTTCAATACATCTTGATGAAAACTTACTGACTGAGCGTGTAAAAAATAAAGCCCCAATTCGGATGTGGGTTTTTCAAAAAAGGTTTTTAGTAATAGGGTACAGTTTTCTATACTCAAAAAGTCGTTTTTTAATGATTGATACATTTTTTAAACCCTTTCCAGAGCAGGCATAAGAGCAAGCCTGAGGTATATTCCTTTTTCATTACGGCGCAAAACTCCTTTAGAGCTTCAACTCGAATCGTGTAAAAAAAGAATCGTCGAAAATTAATATATCTTCAAAATAATGCTTTCGTAATCTAAGGGTAGCCTGTCTGCAGCAGATTTTATTGCATTGTGATAATTCACTATATACTACACTATATACTACACATTAATAGGTATTGGATGTGGAGTCCATGTAATCATGGGCTCCACATCCAATACCTATTAATGGCATTTTCAGAGATGATTGAAATTTGGTTAAAATATTGTTAGTTTTTCGCCTCGCCTCCGAAATTGACGTTGGCATTCTCCAAAAATGCCATGTCTCTCTCTTTCAATTTTGTCAAATTATTATCTGTCAATACTTGGTATAAATAATTGAAAATGATGTCAGAAGTCTTACCTGGTTGGTCTTGGAGATCTAAAATGTTTACTTGCACACCAAAAAAAGCGTACTACATTAGGGTATATTTTCTTGTTACCGTGGTTTGAAGCATCGTTTAGTATTGTAATACAGTTGGACTTATTAAGATCATCTCTTAATTTTTTTATTCAAACTATTTTCAAAACATTTACTACAATAGCTTTTGATTTCGTACGTGCACGTGTAAATTTGGGATCAAAACATGATTGAATTAATTTCGATGCACAATCATTAGAGTGACAAGCGTGTGACAAGCTTTCTGCCGCGGTGATATTCAAATCCTTTGAAATTCGCGCGTCCGATTTATTGAAAATGGTTAAAATCGAAGAACTTGAAGCGCGACATAATCGTCATTTTTTCTGTTTTTCAGACTCTAAATGCTGTTCAATGTCACTGGCACCACTGCGGGAAAATTGACAATTTAGCGTCCCCGAGTTCATTTCGGGGACACAGAAACTCGTAATTATAAAAAGGGACAGTCCCGTTCAAAAAGGGACGTCTGGTCACGTTAAGCAACGTCAAGTACAACATATACAGTTCAGAATACACATATGTATGTATGTATATATTTTTTTGGTAAGTGACAACTGATGGACATCTCCAACTCAAGAGTTGTAAGAGCGCCGACAACCTTTAAGGATGATGAAGATGAGGATGAGTATGAGGGTGAGGTGAAAGGATAGAGGAGAGAGGGGTTTTGGGCCCCCAATACCCTCACTCACTCGGTAAATACAGTGGTAGCATGGTTTGACAACCGGTTTTCTGTAAGTCCCACGTACGGGCCCATTCATGCCTAGCAGTAATTATTATGAAAAGCCATAGTAACGCAAGCTATAGTAACAACGTTTAAATCATGAAACACCTACTTTCAATGCGTGCGTAGTAAATCATTTAACAAAACAATAAGTCTCTAGTTATCGACTCTATGTTTTGTTATTCACAAAACTATTAATGTTTGCAAATACACACATACGTCACAGTCTCACTGACTCATATACCTAGTTAGTCAGTCAAACAAAGATTTAATTTATCTTGTTCGATATACATAGATATTGAGTCAGTCTATTGATTAATAAAACTAACGCATTTTGAATGTTATACTCGAGGAGACAACCAGATGAGGTTGAAATTTAAATCGATATGTCTTTATTGTAGAAATATATGTATATATAAAAAAAAACAAAAATATAAATATCCTTACAACTGGTCCAACTATCCGACTCGATTAGCAGTCAGGGTTGTGGAGGTTAGAGCTAGTCACTCCATGGAAAAACTGATATTCAGGTAATAACTGGTTGGGCTAGAACCAAACTCCAAAAGCTGTTCCCGGATTCCTCCTATGTCAGGCGCAGTATGGCATACAGTGTGGTTTTAGTCAGTCCGATTCCGACACACCGTTCCACCTAATACCCCGGTAGGGTGACAACTCGAGGGGGTTTCCGCGAAAAAAAGCAAAACACCAGTAGACATGAGAAAAATATTGCTAGGAAGACGTCCTTTGTAGTAGATAACATATGCACTTGCCTGTTTTTTGTTTTACAGTAGTCTGTACCGAGAGATCATGACTTCTGATTAAACGTGATTTAATTGAGTTACTTTTAATCTCCAGAATGTGAGTTCACCGATTATATTTTTTGTGAACACTTTTCCCAACTGTCAACTATGGCAAAAACAAATTACACTCAAAAGTGCAGAGGACATGCTTCGTACGTTGTAAGTTGCGGTACTAACATTACTACGTAAGTGCTACATCAAACAAATCATCGTACATTTAATTTCATTTAATGTCCTGATTTTGTTTTACTGGTGCTATCTGAAGTGTAATAATTATAATATAAAAGTCCAAAAACGAACGCAAAATGGTAGAACAACTTTTCAAGACTTACCACTAGAATGAACGGGTCAGTACATATTGATACCTGGTTCCTTGAAGAACTTCGTCCCTCTTAGTGTATCGCGGTGTATTGCAGGGGGCAATAGACCCACCTGTGACGTAACACCGTGTTGTGTGTAGACTTTACTAATCCGATTCCCGGGAGAGGATGACCTGTGGGTGTTTCCAAAAAAGTAGGACATATGATATAGGTATGGTGATTTTTAATGGTCGGACAGTTTTATCGTTCTGGTATTTTGTATGAGAGTGTGCGTACTAGAAGATCTCAAAGCGGTCAAAGAAACGGAACATGATTGCAAGGTTCTGGCTTAGTACTAGAGTAAATGCCGGATAGTTGCCTCAATGGGATACTTGCCCCGGTTTAGAATACACTAGTTATGTTATAAACGTTAGTGGCGGTATCACTTTTCTATATTTGTAAGTGCCCCTCCTGCAGACCTCAGTGCCATGTAAACCGTCAGTATAGCCGCAAACGTTTCGTCTGTGCATGCGAAAATCTTAAGCTGTGAAATTTCGACGTCTCCGTGTCAAAAAGGATAGTCGCCCCAGTTACTGTTGCGGATAGTTCCCCCTATATAGACTGTCCGCAACTACACATTTTGTTTACATACACATTTACACAAAATGTGCTATATTTTATTGCAGTTTGTAATGAGTTAATAATTTATTCAAAAAGAAAAAAAAAGAGTTGTGTTTTTTTTTTGTTTCGTATAAGTTGTATGCTGTGATTGTAAAAAATAATGTTTATTTTAATTATATATATTTTTTTAGGTTAAACAATCTGCAGAAATTACAAATTCCAACGATAAAATTGAAAACAAATAAAATAACGGAAACTAAAAATATTGCAAAGAAAAAAAGATTTTAAGGCTGTAAAAACAAACCACCTGGTAGGAAGAAATCATTGTGACAAAAAAAAGGGCGACTAAAAACAGACCAGAAGATGTAACGATATTAATTGCAGTGAAACTGAATCCGATAACACAGATTTTATTAAACTGAACAATAGAAGACATTTAAACTATTTTACGAAAGATACACTGAAAAGATATTAATAGTCAAAAAATGCTAATTTAAAACTAAAATGTACAAATAATAAAAACAGTAAGTGATTATTCCGTAGAATGTTTTGGCAATTTGACTAATTCGAAATCAGATTGGATTCAATGTGAACTGTGTCGCACGTGTTTGCATGAAATTTGTACTCTAATACAGGGGTCGGCAACCTTTTGCTATAACAGGGCCACATATGTTGCCAGAGTATCAGTGCGGGCCGCACTTATTTTTATATTTATATGTTCGGTCATGTATTTTTAATATTTGAAATAAAACGCATATATATTCATACAATTATGTCTTGCAAGTTTTTTAACGTCTGCTTTCATTTTAGTAGTAGACACGCGCAGTATCGCGTCTAAATGTTTATCCGTTAACCGTGAACAATTCTTATTTTTGCGGTAGTTGAGAATTGAAAAAGTCTGCTCACACAAATATGTACTACCAAACATAGTTATTATCTGCTGAGCAAACTTTTTCAATTCTTTGAAGTTTTCAGAACTCAAACCTCCGTAGAACTGTATCAAGTCAGTGCTTTCCTTAAATGACGTTTTAAGTGTGCTATTACTTTGCAAATCTACTATGTTCATTTGCAAATTGCTTGGTAACTCACTAATATCAATTGCAAAAGGGTTTTGGAATATTTCCATGTTAAGGGAGCTCTTTTTAAAGTCGGTGAATCGATTTACAAACTCAGCTTGTAGTTGTGTTAACACGTTTCTCATTGTAATATTTTGCCACACAAAATTATCTCCAGCTTCTTCCACGGCTTTCTTGCAATTAGGAAAATGGTCAAGCTTTTTTTCATCAATATGCTTGATAAACATCTTAAATGACTTTACATTTGAATATGTACATATCGCAAATCAATTTATTTTTTCCCTGCATGCGTTTGTTGAGCTGAGTCAGTCAAATCAGTCAAAAAACCAAGATCGATAATCCACTGTTTGTTAGTAAGCTCTTCCACTGGCTTTCCTTTCATCTCCATGAAGTTGTCAATTTCTTTCCTCAAATCAAAAAACCGTTCCAAAACGGCACCTCGACTGAGCCACCTCACTTCACAGTAGTAAACCACGTCACCATGATTAGCTTCCAGATCTTCCAAAAATTTTTGGAACTGACGGTGTGTGAGCCCATTTCTTCTTATAAACAGTAAAACAGTTAACAGTGGATGTTACAGACTCCATTATTTCTTTCCATGATATAACCTTGGAGCACAATGCCTCTTGATGGACAATACAGTGAAAAATCAATGGCACAGTAGATCCAGAATCTATCACTTTGCTGATGATTCTCCCAACAACACCTATGTTTTGACCGCTCATGTTCTTGCCTCCATCGGTAGTGACAGTTGTTAACTTTTCCCAGCTTAATTGCAATGAATCCAGAGCTTGTTCCACATAGTGAAATAAATCTTCTCCCATAGTTGTACCTTTCAAACTGCAAATTTTCACAAGCTCTTCGTAAACAGTAAAGTTTTTGTCAATGCCGCGTACAAATATGAGTAGCTGTGCTGTATCCGACACGTCTGTACTTTCATCCATCGCTAAAGAGAAGCAGTCAAAAGACTGCGCCTTATCCCTGAGTTGTTCACACAAATTAGCACCCAAGTCTTCAGTACGTCGGGTGCAAGTTCTCGCACTTTAAAACATTTTTTCTGCTCTGGGCATATTTCTTCTGCGATAGCTAAGACACACTCTTATACTAATTCACTATCGGTAAACGGACGTCCACTTTTTGCTAGAATCTCTGCTACCCTGTAACTGGCACGAACATTCGATTCGCTGTTGTTTGCCACAACCTTAAATATGTTTTGTTGATTTTGTAATGACGATTTCAAAGTGGAAATTTTCCTTTTTCGTATTTCTCCTTCAAGACAGTCAAATTCAGCTGTGTGCTCAGTGTCGTAAAAAATACTCTTTTGACAAATCAAGCATAACGGTTTTCCTTTAAACTCGATAAAAAAGTATAATTCTGTCCATAATTCGTTAAAAACTCTTTTTTCTTCTTCTATCTTCCTTTTTCTTGAAGCCATGTTTATATAATTATTCTGTAACAATAATGAAAAAAATTAAATTCGTTTTAAAATTATATGTTCTAGTTAGCACCTACAAATTCAACTCCACATTCAAAAATAATTAAAACATGACATACTCGTAACTAACTTCATGTCATGTAACTACTATCCCCCGTCCTTATAACATTTACCCATCAATCTGAAGGTTCACATAAACAAGCAGTAAATAAAATAAAATAAATTGCTCGCGAGTACATACAACGTACTTACCTCATACGTCGTGCGTGAGAAGCTATCAGCGAAGGGAAGAAAGGTAAAACGAAACGCGTAGCTAGCAACCAGATGAGACGTGAGTTTCCGGCGAATTTCCACAACCGAATGATTTTAACTAAAGCCGGTCGCTTTGAATTTTTTCGCTGCCGCACACCTGCGTCTAATCAAAGACTGCCGCCGCCTTTTGTCTCAAAGGAGCCGCGAAAATAAACGCAAAAGAAATTGCCAAGAATTGAATAAGTACAGCTAATATTTATTTTCGGTAGAAACAATACATTACATCACAGTTTTGATATACAGTTCTTAAGAAATGAAATAGGTACATTTTTATCACCCCGCGTGGGAGCGAGCTTTCAAAAATACTCTCATGGCCCAGCAGCATGGCCGTATAAATTCTAGTGAATTTATATGGCCTTTTGCTTTGGTATTTTTTTCTTACGGACCGCGCGGACGTCTTGCGGGCCGCACCGAGATAGTCCGCGGGCCGCCGGCTGCCGACCCCTGCTCTAATAGATCAAATACCTATGTTTTGAAATACATCTTGCAAAACTCTGGTTAAGTACGTATTTTTTAAAATTATAGCTTCTTTAAAAAGTGAGGCAACTATCCGGCTTTTACCCGTGATAAATTCTGTGGATAGCTAAGTTAAATGACGCGGCTTCAATTTACACCTATTGCAAATATATGTATTTATAAATATGTGATTTTTTTGCTATTATATGTTAATAAATAATAAAAAAAATATATAAGCTACTTTCCCACTTCATTGCTCTAGAACCCATAGTTTTTTTATTTTTTTTATTTTTATACGATAGGAGGTCAGACGAAATGACGGGTTACCTGATGGTAAGTGACACCGCAACCATGGACACTTGCAACTCAAGAGTAGCAAGTGCGCTGCCCGCCTTTAAGGGTGATGAGGGATGGGGGATGCAGGGAGCGGAAATAAGATCGGAATAAGCGATCAGGGGATGGGAAAGAGGGGAAAGGAGATGAGGGGAGAGAAAAGGGGGAGGGGGAATTGGGCCTCCGGATACCTCACTCAATTCGGGGAAAAGCAACGCAAGCGTTACTTCACAACCGGTTTTCTGTGAGGCCGTGGTATCGCACCGGTCGAGCCGGCCCATTCGTTCCTAAGCATGGCTCTACCACTGGAAAAATAATTAAATTAATTAATAATTAAAATAGTATTAAATTACTTAGCTTGGGGTCTAAAAAGCACTGTATAACTTTAATCCTTTAAATGCAGGACCTAAGTATAAGTTTTAACGGTTTAAGTTTCCCATGAATATACATTGAAAGTCTGCAGACTCCAGCTGAAGCGTGAACAAGCAGCCTCAAGTCTAGCTTCGCAAGAGGACAGGGTGTTTAGGCCTCTGGTAACCTCACTCACTAGGTGATACACAATTCAAGCGTTCGTTCAAAGGAAAATAGAATGTTTAAATATTATATTTCCGTGTAGTAATTAAACAGAATGCTTTATTTATATGTCAGTAAACATTTTACACTAAGTACATATATACATATGTTGAGAATTCCCAATGAGACACAAGATGTACTCTGTTGTCAACTGTTTGTCATATTGTATTGTGTATAATGCACTTAGCATCGAGAGTGGTATGGTGTGATTTCTCGTTATCAGAAACAAATTTACATACAGACTTATGTTTATCTTTTCAACCGATTTCAAAAAAGGGGGAGGTTCTCAATTCGACTGTATTTTTATAATGTCTGTTACCTATTATTGTTATCTTATGTGAATGCTGGTGCTTCCAGTGTGGTCCTATTTCAATTTAGCCCAGTTCTGACAATGGCATCTATGAAAAAACCATATAAGGTTTAAATTTGCATTAAGTTTGTGCGCGACAAAGGGACGAATAACTCAATATCACGCCAACAGATTCCGATGATTCTTTTTTTATTGGAAAGGATGTACTTCAAGATGTAGTTAGATGGGAGTTAGGTTAGGTTCTGACAAAGGCATTCATGAGAAAACCGTCGTCTTAAATTTTATGATAGACGTAGTGAATTTACTTCATAAATCTTATGAGTTGTTTAACAATGAACTTGTACGCATGATCTAATACTTTTATGATGTTTTATTCCAAATCAATATTTAAAATTTATTTATATCACACAACAGTTCGTTATATTACTTTATATTATTTATATAAAAAGTCTGTTGAAATAGTCCTAACTTCAAATACAAATCATAGACCAACAGTGTTAGCGCATCGAAAGTTTGCTTTTCGGTGGTGGTTTTCGTTGCTCAAAAGTAATAAATATACGCAAACAAACATACTCACACATCTGTACCACCGAGGGGTCACGCAGAGGCGTAATCAAAGCCCAAATTTTGCCATCTCGGCAGATATGGGGTATATTGAAATGGAGAGTCAGAATTGAAATTGAAGGTAAGGTATATCATGGTCTATACCCTCTAGCAAGTCAGGGTCGCGTACCTTCAACTCAAACAGGCTAGTGTCAGGGTGACTGAGCCCTCTGAAACATACATAACATCTATGATGACGTGAATAGAACGATATATACATATAATAAGATATATTGAAATGAGTATTTGTTCAAATATTTACCTATCTGCTAGTGTCATCTAGTAATCACCCGTATCTAAATAGTTTGTGAAATGGGGCAAACCAACTCCCTTACAGTTTTTTAATTTTTAATCATTCATTTCCTTTTTTTTTTATGACAACGCACTAGGATTAATTTCTGCGGCCCGGGGGACTACAAACATTGAAACAATGGACACAGAACACCCCCCCACTCAGAACAACAACTTGTGCATTATCCTAAGTGTTATCCCGTGTTATCATCAAACCCACAACACTCGGCGTGGCAGTGTGGTGGCGAGACTTAAACCACTACGACATCCGTGCAGTCAACTCTTTCTTTTAACTCTTTAAGGAATAGTCGTACACTAAGTTTTAAAGTATTTATTATTTATATTTTCTAAAAATATGTATACGGCATGGAGATTTTCATTCATCCACGTAAATTTCCAAAGTTTGTATTTCCACTTTTGATTAATTTGTACATCCAACTGTGTGCTTGTGATTTTTTCTGTAGTATTTTTCAAGAAACAATAACTTCAATCCGTCTTCATAATGTAAAAAAAATAGTTTAGTTATAAATAAAATTTAACCATTTCTTAGATTCATTGATTAAATAATACGTTTTTTTTTAATTCTTGAAATGAAAAAAAAAGAAAATCGGTACAAACTAACTTTGCAGATTTATTTAAAAATCTTGTCACTTCTGACCTCAATGTTCGGTATATTAAACAAATAGGCACTAGTTTCTATTGGTTAAAAATGCTTTTTAAGTCTCTAATCGTCTCAAACTGATTAATAAAAATAAAAAACGACTGTCATTCTGAGTGGAGTTGCCTTAGACCCACCCTGCAGAGCAATAATTGGCATTTATAAAAAGTAGATTGGCGGCTTTAACGCTCCTGTACAATTCTTTTGAGCAATATTATTAATCGTGAAAACATATACCTTAAAAACTTGTTCGTAATTTCGCTGGCATCCCAACATCAAATCCAGGATAATCAAAATAATCCAATTTTGTTATAAAGGAACCACTGCAGGAGTATCCTTTTCCTTTTTTTTTAAGTCGGTTAAATATTGTACTAAAATTGCATGATAACAACCAATTGAGGTTTGTACAATTTTTCAACAACACACATAATAAAAATAAAAATAAAAATTTGGGGTATGTGAATATTAATTCCTTGTGATGGTCATTTTGTACTAACTTTTAAACTATGGTGTACCATCATCATTATCCGCCTATCGCAGTCCACTGCTGTACATAGGCCTCTCCCACTGCTCGCCACTTCGATCTATTATTGCCTTCTCGCATCCAGCTCCTGCCAGCCATCTTGTGCAAATCGGCGCTCCACCTGGTCCAATACGCAACCGAGAATTATCGCAACATGTTAGTAATGCTTGGTAAGTGGTCTCCTTTTTTATGATATCGAGGGACAAACGAATAGACGGTTCACCTGATGGTAAGTGACATGCCCCGCTCATTTCAACACCTTTCTCCAAATACGTGTGATGAGTTTTACTCAATTATATCACACAAGATGAAACGTTAAGAAGAAGAACTTTTTCAACTGCATATGCGTAACATTTACTCTGTACAACAGAGAACAATGCGTATAAGATTCATAATCTTTATACCTGTAGGCGCTTACACCTTTTGTGTGCAATATGAGTTAAGACGTGAAATCGGAAAAACAAACGAACATACTACTTGAAAATGCTAGCATGCGAAGCAGGCAATAATGTCCTATAGAAGGTGTTTTAGAGAGGTGTAATCATATTTAAGGGACATCTAGTTGACCCCGTGAATAACGTAAATCGCTACAAAATTTAGTATAAATCGTGACCTTTAATACAGGAATCTCATCACGAAACTGAAAATTGATCCTTTAAATGATTATATTAAATTTATAACATCAATGGAAGTTAAGTTATTTATGAACTTGTGACTTTAGTACTACAAAAGCAAATACTTTTATGGAAACATTACGAATTATGTTAAAATGTTATTTATATTAACGAAAGATCGAATAAAAGCAATAATCATAATGATTTCCAAACATTTCCAAAAAATATTTTATCTGAAAAATATATAATATTTATTTTATTTATAGTTTTGATGTTTTGCGTTTTAAAACTATCAATTTTAGAATGTATTGTAATGAATAGTATGGTATTAAATAACTTATAACAAACTGTTATTGGCGATATCAAGAGCAATATTTATTTAAAATTGTTTTATACCTTATTTTTATAATAAAAGCACATTATTTGCAAATTAGAAAAGCAATAATGCATAAATGGTTTTAGAGTACTAAAACTAGGTACATTTATATTTTAGCGTATCCGTAAGTTATTAAGTTGTGACTCTGATCTGAATAAAACGTACAAAAATAAAGTAAGGAAATTTTAAAAGAACGGGTGTCAGAAAGTATAGGTACATATGAATACGCATTTATTTGAAGTCGGCGTAATATTACGATTCCTTGACAAGGATAGCCTGCCAATGTTATGTCCCACGAGATTTGTCGACAAAAAAATATATTTCGTAGGAGCCTGAAAAAATAAAGTTAAGATAACTGATTAACGTAAAACAGTGTAAAATACGATTAAAAATCATATGAATAAATAATAAAATAATACTTACAACAAAAAAATATAAGAATTAGAGATTTCTCCGTATTTTTTTTTTTAATGCGATGGGGGGCAATCGAGCAGACGGGTCACCTGATGGTAAGTGACTACCGCCGCCCATGGACACCCGCAACTCAAGAGTCACAAGTGCGTTGCGGCCTTTTAGGTAGGAGTACGCTCTTTCTTGAAGGTTTGAAGGTCGTATCGGTTCGGAAATACGGCAGGCGACAATTGGTTCCATAAGCTGGTTGTGCAAGGCAAAAAGCTTCTGGAGCAAGCGCACAGTGGTGGAGTGCCTATCGTCCAGGTGATGGGGATGGGTATTTAAATTTAAATTAAATTACTGTGACCTGCTCTTCTATGATATACAGCTGTTAAATTGAATTAGCAGCAGTGGAACAGTTCATATACAGCGGTTACTTCTCTAACTTCTTTTTAAAAATTGTTATTGAAAGAATTGTTAATTTGATTATATTACCATTCTTGTTTACAAATGTCTTTCTACTACAAATCTCACAAATATTGTTTACTAAAAATTAAACAAATTTCGAGACGAAAACAATGCTTCTTATCTGTGAACTACTGCGTAGCTGTTGCTCTTTTCACAGTTCACTGACATAGATGTTTTTGAACGATCTAAACAAGTTGTGACAGGTGCAGTATTTACCAAAGTATTATATCAAGACCCCCCCGGACGTGTGTGACATTATTGATATAATTTATATCATATTGAGTTGAGCAAACACTATGGAAGTCTGTGTAAGCAGTGCCTTATCGGTATATGTAAGCGCCTTTGTGTAACTAATGGACACGTAGAAGCTACAATGTTTCTATATGACTTTAGTAAGAAACAATAGTCTCAGTTCAAAAATTTCACTGATTTAAATGTAATATACATACGTTGGAAGAAATTTTCTTTACATGCCTTGCCTTGCCTGCCAAAAATCATCGAAATATTAGTGATTAAAATCTAAAGCTTTAGAGAAAAGTATTACAGAACTTATATTAGGCGCTGCAAGCAGTAATTGAGGTTGCTCGGTTGCCCGGCGTCAGCTAGTTCGAGTCACATGCAAAAAGTTATGGCTCATTGAGTAACATTCTTGCGAATGCCCATTCTTAAGTACTTTCTTTCTTGCTCTGTCCTTTTAATATATGTTAATGAATTTTTAAAAAGATCCGGATTTATCGCCCTTTAGTGTATATAGCATATCGTCAGATATAATTGTGTTAGATATTTTGACGTGCTAGAGCAAAGCCTGACGTAGAAGATCCATGCTAAAGCCTGTATGGGCTGTCTTGACCAAATACTTCACATTATGTATCATCATCACATGTTACATCAGTACATATTGTTTTCTGTATGAATGATCCCTTATGGGTTTTTCTGTTTCTATTGAAAACGTGTAAAACTCCTTTGTTTTTAAATTTAAATTTTATGATGGTTGATTGACTTTCTAGCCTTTCAAAGCGTTTCAGAGAAAAAAATATTTTAGTATTTATTATAATATTATATTAAGTTAAGATGTGACATTAAAAAAGTTTACAGTAGACGAATTAGATAATGTATAAAAATATTTAAGATACTTCAAAAAATGAGGTTCTATTCTTCTCGATTTGTATGACGTGTATGACTTGTAGACGATTGCCTAGCAAAGCTCCTCATCCAGTTTAGGTAGGGTTTTCGATATTTAAATGCAATAATTCTCGAGCAGTTCTTAGTACATAATATATTGGGATCAGATGAAAACCTACAGGGATAGAGAATGGAACTTTCCACGGAACATCTCGCCTGCACGCTTTGAAGTATAGAAGATGTATAGTGTAATTAGGGCCATTGAAGCCGTTATAGTTAAAATGGCATTTAATATTTTAAGGCCAAAAAAACTTGTCAGAAATATTAATATCTTAGAATAAAACTTTGGAGAGCTATATTCATATTTATTTAAATATACGGTTTTACTAACGTGTCATGTCACGTCACGACTTACTCCTTAAGTTAGGTCTCCCGTCGGGACCGAAACTAGTCGGGCATAACCGTATATTTAAATAAATATAAATAAGAATAAATGCTACTTTTTTTTACAAACATTTTTAATCTTCTTTGAGTTTTTGATTCGCCATTTTACATGATAACGTTGTCAGGAATAATAAATTAATTTATACATCTTCAGGTTGTGTCAATATTTTATTTAGATGACTAGAAAGATAATGTGGCCTGAAAAAATCTATGCACGTCTATTAGTGTCCGTAGTAGCGTATAACGATGACTATGGCATTATATTAGTGATAAGATCTGACGTAGGTATTTTCTCCTCACAATATATAATCAGGAGTGGAGATGAAATTATCAAAACTAATTATTTTGCACTCGACAGTGGAGTACTGAGACGATAACCTGGTGGTGTCTACGTCAGTCTGTTTCTTAATTAAATTTACGTAGAACTACATTTTGGAATTAATGGGTAAGGTGCACAGTTAAATATTAGTTGTGTAGTCTCCAAGCTGCTTTAGCCATTACAGATTTGAAGCTCCGAAAAAAATTGTAATAACTAATATATTAATAAAATTTGTGTTACATAATTATGTAATAATTATATAGTAAATTACGACGCAGTGCTGGCGAAATCAATCTTGACTGGCCTCTTGGTATACTAATTAGTGACTCTGACTGGTTAGCCAGAGGTCGTGGGTTCGATTCAAATATAGAACAAAAATTTGTGGGAAACAAAACGACTAGTTATCCTGAAAATGGGTGTTCTTTGTGGACATTCTTACAGCCGAAGTACATTTCAAAGAAAAATAAACCACCTGCAGTTAAATTAGCATTTTTGTAGTAGTGTTTTAATTAATGGTTTGAAAATTTAAATCTCTACTGTTGAGTAGAGACAGACGATAATCAAAAACCTATTTTACTTACCTATCTTTACCGTATCGATTAAATCTTTAATTTTATTTTTTACAGATTAGACTAAATAAAGTAAGATAAAACTATCTAATTTCTATTGAGAATTGTCCTATAAGATACCTTAAGTATGAAAATAAAAGAGCGAATAGATTTGTAAAAAATATTTTGACAATAAAAAAAATAACTCTCGTTTACCTTTTTAATAAACTAAACGTTAAAAGTTATGAACTCTTAAAAACCATAGTAGACCTTATCACCTTTAAAACAGTTCACATTTAGAGGTAATTCTTGATTTATGTTTAAAATAACTTACTGAATGAATCCTTAACTTTTTTAATTATAGTTAATTAATGTAAGTCGCCACAGCCATCCAGGTTTTTCTCAAAGGATTCTATTAACGATGTATCTTTCGATCGTTTCTATTTTGCTATAGATACAAAAATGCATAAGATGGACTCGAGACAAAGCGAAGTAGTGGAGAAGGAAAAGAACTACGGGACTACCGTGGATGAAGCATTAGCTATAGCTGGTCAGTACGTGCACACTATTGTATACTGACATAATTTACAACAAAATAAATAGGTATATAAAATAAATAGCTAATGACAAAGCCAATTTTCACGTTTTAGAGTGGAGGCCTTCGTGGTCTGTATCAGAAATATGTCCAATCGTTTAACCATCGTTATGTATAAATTTTGTTTTATTTTTTTTTTTAATTTCGTAGGTCTTTTGTTTTCGAATTATAATTAGCAAAAATAAAGTTAGTGACAGATTTGATTTTTTTTTATAATATGGGGGACAGACGAGCAGAGGGGTCACCTGTAAGTGGGTGGTGGGTAAATGACAAGCGCCGCCCATGGACACCTGCCACTCAAGGGTCGTAAGTACGTTGCCCGCCTTTGAGGATGATGAGGGATGCTCGAGGTGGAATCGATGAGGTGAAAAGATGGAAAGTGGAGGGGGGGGAGAGGAGAGGGGAGTTGGGCTTCGGGAAACCTCACTAATTTGGGGAAATGCAATGAGAGCGTTGCTTCACAACCGGTTTTCTATGAGACTGTGTGGTATCGCATCGGTCGAGCCGGACCATTCGTGCCTAAGCAAGGCTCTACCACTGTTCTGTAATATGTATGTATTATATTTGTACTGTTGTTTGTTTTTTTTTATTTTTCTTTAATAATTAAATTCTAAGTTTCTTTTAAAATTGCACAAGCCACTATTATATTAAAAATACCGTTGTTGTGGAATGCAGGTTTTGGCAAGTACAATTTGGGCCTACTATTGGTATGCAGTTGGATCTTACAAGCCATGGGTATGGACATGTTCGGCACCAGTTTTGTAGTGGCTGCTGCGGTTTGCGACCTTCAACTGACCATGCAGCAGCGAGCTCTACTTTCCGCAATGCCTCTACTAGGTAAGTGTTCGGCAATCTCCGTAATAATAATTAAGAATAGGTTACATGACTGTCAAGTCAAATCAGCACCTTTTCAGTAAACGTTAAAACGGCAGGTTTGGTACATTTTTCTATTAAAGACGTCGGCGTGACGTCATGGGTATGATGTATTGTCAAATCATTCCCTTATAATGTCACTAAGTGGAAATAAATTAATTTTAGCATAGTTATCAACTCAATTATTGACAAAATATAGTTGTTTTCGGCGGAATTTGATTTAATATATGTTTCTTAAACATGTGTTTGATAATTATGAATAAATTAATAATGAAAGTACATATTTTCGTATTCTTGTCCCAAGAAAATAAGTAGGGGCAGGAACATGTTATAAGGGATACTGTATGT
The DNA here is from genome assembly GCA_947561695.1 of Tyria jacobaeae. Taxonomy (NCBI): domain Eukaryota; kingdom Metazoa; phylum Arthropoda; class Insecta; order Lepidoptera; family Erebidae; genus Tyria; species Tyria jacobaeae. The sequence continues at coordinate 18,656,876 of OX387218.1, read as the reverse complement.
CTCGAATGAGAAAAAGGGACTGAGCTCTAAAGCTCACAGGTATCAGTAACTGAAATGGTCACTGGTAGAAAGTCTATGAAGTCGATAAATATGGGAACAGGCAGAAAATGTAATCATATTTTTTAAAGTAATCCACCACCGTCCATAGACACCTGCAACTCAAGAGTCGAAAGTGCGAGGGATCGATGTAGGGAAGGGAAACGGGAGAGGGGGGATGAGGGGAGGGGAAGAGGAGAGGGATAGTTGGGCCTCCGGAAATCTCACTAAAAATGAAACGCAAGCGTTGCTGAGGCGTTTAGGCTGTGGTATCGCACCGACCCATTCCTGCTTAAGAATGGCTCAACCACGATGAAGAGTAAGTATAAGTATGTTATTCTATTTCTCCTCAGGTGTGGTGGCAGGTGCTCATATGTGGGGATACGTGTCAGACACGAAAGGTCGTAAGCTGACTCTGGTATTGTCCATGGCTGGAGGTTTTCTCTTCGCGGCCCTAAGTAGCCTTGCACCCAACTGGCAAATCATGGCTGCGCTTAAACTCCTTTCGGCTACTTTGTAAGTATACTGTTTTTTTTTTCAAAAGATTTAATTAGCAACAGTTCTTCGTTTTCCTTTGGTGTGTCTAAAATTACTGACGCTGAGGTATCCCCCCAGATCCCCCAATATATATAAAAAAAGATAGCTACTTAATTTTTTTTAGAAAACTGCCAAATTAATTACTAAGAGTTGGTCTTAATTTTTTTTTTTATAAAGTATGCTTAGTTATGTTACTCCTATATTTCGGCAACTATTATTTTAAACAAACTCGCAATATCATTTTGGATTCGGTCGTTTGGCTTCTTAAAGATTTGTTTTATTGTCACGCGAATTAAGTAGCACCTGATTAAAATACTACACCTTCCTTATTACAGATAAGATTACGTAACGCGTAATGATTGATTAAGCCTAGACGTTACCCTGCACTGCGCCGTTCCTAAGAGTCGTTCATATATTAAATCATTAATAAATACTCTACAATAGAGATTATGGCGTATAAAAAATCGCCTGATGATTGTTTAATGAAATCTTCTTTAAATAACTGATTTCAACGAATGTCTTCACTACTTAACTCAACGACTTCGCAAACGGTAGTAATATTTACATTTTTATCTTGTTTGTTTTGTATAAAAATCATGTCATTTTTTGATTAGTAACCACGTTAGATAATAACCGAGTGCAAAAAAAAATCAGAGTATAATTAAAGCTTATTTACTTTGATTGTTATGTATACATTGTTATATACAACATCAAACAGAGACTTTTAAAGTGCGCATATTTAAATCAATGTTAGTATTTATGGACAAACATATGTTGTAATCCTTCACAGTACAGTAAACAGGAATATCACGTTTTTTTATTCTAACATTGACGAATGTGAAGCTTCACAAACAGATCATCAATCAGACCAGTCAGTAAATGCCATATAAATTATAGCATTGCTAGAAGGCTAAAACTTGCCGGCATCAGGTAGTTGCTTTAGCCATTGCTGATACTCTCCAATCTTCTTTCCTTCTCTTTCCATACTCCACTTCCCGTCAATATAAACTAAATTTTCTACTCTAACTAACAAACGTGAATAGATGACGGCATTAAGCTAGCTTGACAAATGTAGCCGTTATTTACGCCTCTGACGATGACTACAGAAGATACAAAACTGTAGCAATTTCAATTATCCACTACAGCAGACACACTGATGAATTTTGAATGATCAGATTGAATAGTAAAGATACGGATTATTTAATACTTTTTATCAAACTTCTCATAGAAGAAGGTTCTCAATTCGGGTGTATTTTCATACGTGTAGAAAATGTGTGTTTCTGGTACGCTTTTCTATAATTATTTTCTAATCAAATTGATTTTACTCAAAATTGATTTCGTTTGATCAGTTCTAAGGTGGAAAATTAAAGATTAATTTTCCACCTTACACAGTTACAGTTTATTACATCTACACTTAATACAGTTTATTACAATTTATCATAATATAGCCATAAACCATATTAGTCTTAAATTTTATGACAGACTCATTGAAGTCGGTTGTCTACTTTTGTAAAGTCCGACGATGTGGAAACGATTCTCGTATGGAGTAAGACAATTTTAATACTCTTTAATCTTATCCTTCGCCGCCGTTACAAAAACTTTTCTTACCATCTGTGGTTGCTATACCATCTTATAGTTCATAATACGCTGGATTACAAAAAAAAAAAAAAACCTGTTCACTCTTAGAAATCCACACCTTTTCCTGTTTGTTGAGGATATTATTGACTATTGAATTTATTTTTTTCATTTAAATTCTTTTAATAATGCTGCTGCTCTCTGAACACAGAGTGGGTTTTCCATCATTAGTCCATACACTAAGTATATATGTATAAGGTGGTAATAAATAAAAAAAACTGTCGTGACACACACTACGTCATACATACGCCAGTTTGTAATATCTGATGACAACATTATCTTAGGTATATATGTATATAAATATATAGATCAAATATTTACAGTTGCAACCCTCCACCCCATTGTCAAGACAAAGGTCAGATAACAGCTGAATTAACCTTTGGAACTATAATAAGAATATCAATAATACAATAATAATTAAATAAAATTCGAAGTTTAATTACATTTAATTATAATATACATGTGCCATTTCGTTCGATAATCTTGTTGGTAGTGACATAATCCCGTCGCAGTGGAAATCTTAGTAATAATAGTGCGGCAGTAGTTTTGACAGTCCTCCCATGATGTGAAAAGATGATGAGATATGATGTTAGCCTAACATTAGGCAAAGAAATACTATAACAGTGGTAGAGCCATGCTTAGGCACGAATTAAGCGGTGCGTGCCACGGCCTCACAGAAAACCGGTTGTAAAGCAACGCCTGCGTTGCATTTTCATGAAATTAGTGAGGTTCCCGGAGGCCCACCTCCCCCTCTCCTTTCTCCTCCCCTTGTCCCCCTTTCCCATTTTCCCATATCCTCACCCCCACTATTATTTCCCCTCCCCTTATCAATCATCATCCTCCAAGGCGGACAGCGGACTTACAACTCTCGAGTTGCAGGTGTCCATGGACGGCGGTTGTCACTTACCATCAGGTGGCCATCTGATCGCCTGTCCCCCTATAATACAAAAAAAAAATGAAAAGACCAAATCAAGTACAAATCTGAGGGACAAGATCAAGACTATATGGTGGATGCATTAACACTTCCCAACCAAGCTCAGTGGAGTGATTGCTGGTGTTATTGTGATAAACGAAAACTCCTTTTCTGTTGATCAATGTCGGTCTTTTAGCACAGATTCTTGCTTGGGTCTAATTAGTTGTTGGCATTAGAGATCCGAATCGATGGTTTTGCCTGGCGCTAAAAGATAATAATGATTGATGCCATTCCAGTCCCACCATACACACAGCATCACCTTCAGTCGTCAATCCATAGTTCCTATGGCTATGTCTCTCTAGTTACGACATAGAACTACAAATATGCCTATCTTGCTCAACTCATTCAAAATGACATCGATTTTATCCGTTAGAGGGCGACCAGAGCGAGCTGCGTCTTTGTCACAAAAATTCCTCTGAAAATGCATGAATCAATTTTTTTTCTGACTCTGCACTCGGTCCATAAACATCAAAAAAATTGTACGGTATGCGAGTGCGTGTAATTATTCATTATATTAATAAATAAATACTGTCTTCAAGAGAACGAATAACATTTAAAGCATCTCGGAGTCCTCATTCGTGAAAATATGTATGTTGTATCTTAGTACGTCGGCAAGCAACTCAGGCACCTATACGTTGCTTGGTGAGAGCTGCTCGGAGCGGGCACGTGGCAAGGCCATGCTATTATGTACGTGCGCGTTGATGTGCTCACAAGCTACTGTAGCAGGTACGTACAGATAAATACTTATTTAATCTACAAAGCCAAGCAGTAAATGTGAGTGTTTGTTTTTATATAATTCACAAATTTTTACCACCGTTATAAAGATCTTAAGCTTGCTTGATAAATATAATTTAATTTGTAAATTTGTCTAGAATTCATATAGGGGTCGGTTGTGTCTATGTCAGTTTTTGGATATTTTTCTTAATGAAAATTAAAGAATGACTTGTGTTGCCGGTGTCCATGGACGGCAGACAGACAGAACAAAAATAAAACGTGAACCTTAACGCTACGTAAAAGCATCTAATAATATAAGCTTATATAAGCATCAATGACAGTGAGTACTCGACAATGGGGAATATTACTGCGATATTTTCCGCTTTACATATATCAACATACATTTTTATAGTAGTAGAACAATTCTTTTTATTTATTTCTTTTACAGTGTGTGCCTATCCAATCCTTCCTTTGGAGTTTGCGTACCGCATTGAATTCTTGAACATTACATATCGCTCTTGGCGTTTACTCGCCCTCGTGATGGCGCTCCCGTGCCTTGCTACTGCCTGTTTGCTCCAGTTTTTCTACGAGAGTCCCAAGTTCCTTGTCTCTCACGGCAGATATGAAGAAGCTTTGACAGTACTTAAGAACATATACGTATCTAACACTGGTCGCAGTGCAGACAGTTTTCCAGTAAGTATATAGTTGTACTAGGTTATATTGTCACTCGCAGTTACTAGTGATTTCTTTATCTTTAATAGTTAGAAGGTATTGAGGGTAACTCACCCCGGCAATAACTCGTTTGAATTACAGGTATACAAGCCTGACCTTCTTGAGCTATTGCTTTTAAATCTAAAGCCATTTATATAAGCAATGTCTCTTTCCTTTGCCTGTCTGCCCTTCTTTAAATTTACTCCAAACTTTTCAATTTGTGAGTGACTGTAATTTCACTCACGGTTCCTGAGTGAAATTACAGTCAGCAAAAAATAGGTATTTTTCAAGGCTGCGAAAAAGGCGTAAGTATGAAGGGAAGAGAATTCCAAGCATTCAAAAAAAGCATGGAAAGACGTAATGTTTATACTGATCAATAAGAAGTCTTAAAACTTATCAATTTTGAGACATATGCTCATCAAAATCGCGTATCGCATCTGCAACAAAATAACAAAAATATGTCCCATCTACAAACTCGCATTGCAAAAACTCTTTTACTACCTTCTTATTATTCTTTTTAATTTACGACGAAAACAAATTGTGTACAGCTAGATAATTGATAACTACTTTTTACAATCTTTTTTATCTACCCACACATAAATACCAATTACTCACACATAGAAAAATATACACACTCCCACATACACACACTCTCAAAAAACACTCAAAATATTTAGTTAGATATACAATAATAATATTGTATATCTGATAATATTTGATAAGACCTTTGTAATTTGAGTAATTATAAACATGACACGTGCGTCGCATTAATAAAATACTAATGGGGGGCCTTCACAGTACACAGTACCCGTATGACGGTAATAGGCTTGCCCCAATTAAACTATTTGTTATTACGTAAGTGGGACTAAATTATTACCGACAACATATGGGCGATGCTAGCTTGATGCCAAGCATTTCTTAAATATATAATAATTAATATTAATAACATGGATATGTGTTTTGTGTGTGTATTGTGTATTTTAGTATTTATGCGTATGAGTGCAGAGTGTATATGTGAGTAAGTTAGTCAATTAAACACTCTAACTCCTCCTGCCATACATAAACTCTCTACCATCCAAAGGTTGCCTGGAAGAGATCGCAAAACGCGATAAGGCGGCCAATTGTACAAATTCTGATTTAAGAGTATGTAATGAGAATATCGTAATGTCTTTTATTTTGGATAATAAAGAGTTTATCTATTTAGAGAGCCATAGTAAAAAAAAAATAAACACTTACTCTCTTGTACCTAATAGAAATGAGAGAGGAACTAACTAAGCTATTACTTTATTTCCTACTTACGGATATAATCTTACTAGAATAAAAACTTTCGTGAGTTAAATTCATATTTATTTAAATATACGGTTTGTATTTCGGGGATGCACGACTAGTTTCGGTCTCGACAGGAGACCTCTCTCAAGAGTAAGTCTTCCAGCTACGACGATACCGGACGTCACACTGCATCGGGCATTGTGAGGAAAACCTTATATTTAAATAAATATAATCTTACTGTTTGGAAATTATGATTGCTGGTTTATTTCTCTACATTAAATTGTCACCATAAATCCCTATTTTGTTTATTATAATTTCTTTTATAACATTATATTTTAAGTATCATTATGTACGAGCACATATTATTATTGGTTTTGAGTGGAGTATCTTCCAACCAGAAATTGTTAGGTCATGTTTACAAGGAGCTTGGCTTGTTGTTTCACTGAACCTATGTCAATATTAACGTCATAACATACATTTTAGTCGTACCAGTGTACAGAAGTTCCATTCTCTCAATTTATTTAAATAAATACCGACTCTAACTCTCACACAAGAAAGTCCAATTTATATATTAATTATTAATTTATATAGGTATATTTCTAGAAGTTACTTCCATTTCTATAGCTGAACTGTTTTCTCTTCTGTCGACCTTTGAAAGTATGAGTAACGTGAGTTTGGGGTCTTATTATTATTTTAGCGGGTGAATACGATGTTTTAGGCTTTTATTGTAGTAAAAATATCAAGTACACTAGATATTTCTTTACTACATATAATAGGACGCGCGCGACACGACGTGAAACTTAATTATATCGAAAAGTCGAGGATAAAAGGTACTTGTAGCTACGTAACTAAAGCGCGAAGTGTACCTGGACCGTAATCGTTCCTATTATTGTGTAGTAATTTACCTAAGACATGTATTCGTTCTTTTTAGGTTAAAAAATTAATTGACGACTCAGAGAACCAGAACACAAATAACCAAACTTCCTTCTTTGTATCAATTTGGAACCAGACTGTTCCCTTGTTCAGGCAGGCCCTGTTAAAGAAGACACTCCAGCTATTCTACCTCGTAGCTATCATTTACATGACGTAAGTATGGATATTTCTTTACTACGTATAATGCGAAACCCGCGACGCGACGTGACACTAAATTAGTTCGAACGCTACCAGTTAATTTTGTACCTAAAGTGCAGTGTCTCTTTTGCTATCGTGATATAGATAATTTTACTAAAATGTTTCACCTTCTCTTCCTTGGAAAAGAAAAAAAAATATATACGTGATATAGCAGTCTCAAAGTAAGACCCTCGCAAGCAGTTAACGACGCTGTATAGAAAATTGATAAGCATGCAGTAAAAATAATGTTACGTATTTTAAAAATGTGATACACTCAAATATCTGGTATATTTTAGGCAAATGCAATTTTAGTGTTTGATTTTCTCTAATCTGTTATTACGTATTATGTTGCAGATATTATATTTACTTTGATAGCAAAATTTATTATATGTTACTTTTGTTATAGCGCTAGTAGTTTTATCCTATGGCTTCCTTACATCATGAACAACCTTTTTTCTGTATTGGAAAATGGCGGAGGTGATGGCATGAATTTATGTACAGTCATCAGATACACGGAGCAAGATGCACTTTCTGTTAACAATGTGACTGTTAGTTAACATTTCATTATACTTATTTAATAAGAGAAATCTTTGTTATTAATAATTTTTTGCTTCAACTAATAAAATTTGTGTCAATCAAATCAGGTATTATTCAGTATCGTTCGGTAACAGTACTTTGTCTGTAAAAAAAGAAAGGTTCCTCTAACAAATTGAGTTGTACTTGAATTCAATTAAGATCGGTTCCCTAGTTGTATTATGACGTTAGATCCCATGACAGGGTAATAAACAAACATTTGCATTTAAACTTATTTTTCATAAATATTAGTAACAACCATTTTGCACCCATTGGAATTTCTATAGCGAATTTTACGTCTTTATAATTTAGGAATCCAGAAATAGGTCTTGTACTTTTTTTTAATAAACTTTAAACGTTGTACATGTAAATTCTTTCAGGATATCGAAGTCTGCGATGACACCATAAAAGACACTACTCTATTATCTGCTGTGGCATACGGGGCCTTGGCTACTTTCTCCAATTTAGTCCTTTCCTTAACCTGCGGGACTCGCAAAAGACAGGCTATGATCTGTATCCTGGCTACATCGGCTAGCGCTGCAGTACTCTTGAACGTGGTGCCGGTGCCCATTGCTGGAGGAATATTCTTTTTATTTTTTTTGATATGTGCACTGACCATGGGACTTCTGAGTGTCTATTTTATAGAGTTATATCCTACTTCCTTAAGGTTAGTTATATTAATAATATATTTATTTTATATATTCTGTTTTAGCTATTTAAATATCCGTGAAGGTGAATATTGACCACCTATGTACAACTTCAGAAATAAATTTACCAAGGCGGACGCCAGGACACGACAGGATATTTTACCACGATTCTTTATGATTGTTTCATAGATTTGATACTTTGATACTTTATATAATATTTTTGATAGTTCTTCAATGAATAGCCCTTGAGTTCGCTAAAACATCACAAACAGAAAAGCCTTCTTGGGATCTTCAGTTTCTTAGTGTTCCTAAATCTTCAATAATAGTTAGAAAAAAATATATTTGCTAAATAACATTTAAAATATAATATAAATTTGTTACAGGGGAATGGTATCCTGTCTGTCCTTAATGTTTGGACGGTTATTCGCATTTGGTGGTGTAAATGTTATTGGAGCAGTAATTTCTACACACTGCGAGGCCACTTTTTATGTGTGGTCTTTTTTATTACTGTGTAAGTACTGTTTTAAGTATGTTATTTTTTTTTTATTTAACTAACGCTTTATAATACTGGTGATAACTGTAGGTATGAAAAGAGAAATTCGTTTTTGCGTTTACTTTTTATTGTGTACTGTACAAGTACAATCGATTGGCATAGTCAAATGTAATGTAATAAAAAAATATCTCTGTATTATATTCTCAGGGTGTGTACGTTGTATAATTATTTTTAGCCTTATCGCTTTTATCTATCTTTTAAGTACCCTCAAAGGCTTCCGAAAAGTCACCGTAATCTAAACTATAAAATATTAAGTAAAGTCACTAATGTTCACATTCATAGCAGACGTCTAATGCTGAGTATAAATTTCTCCTAATATTTGATACAACTAGTAGTGTCACAGCGTCTTTATCTTAAAGTAATAAAACCTCTTGATTGCATAGTTAATATTCGTTAAGGCCTTGGGACTCAGGAATGTTCAAAACTGTAATATATATAGTTCCTTTTTTCGAACAGCTGCTGTAGGAGTAGCCTGGTTTTTGCCTCGAGACAATAAGCCCAAGAATTGAGAATCAAGACAACGATAAGCTCAACATTTGAACCTTGGATCAACAGAAGACTGAATATGCAGTGCGATTAATGTATATCTGAGTAGTAAGTTCTATTACGAATCTTTGATAATCACAAGTTTACTGATATGATAAAACAACTTGTGTTTTTAAGTAATCAATACTAAGTATTAAAACCATCTCTTATCGGTATTTTATAAAATGCATCCTTTCTGTTGGTGTGTTCTTGCAGAAAGTCTCTCAATATTAAAGCTTCTGTATGCCCTTGTTTTAAATATTGTAAAAATACTACTCGAATACTTAATTCCTGACTGATAATTTAAGTTTTTCTTTGATATATTTAGTTTTCTAATATAAGAAGACTAGTTAAATACTAATAATAACATATTGATATAATATATGTTATTACTTTTTAACATTTTTTTTCAGTATTATATACAATAGTTTGATCAAAATTTCTAATGTCGATACAAAAATATCAAGATCATTTCTTCGCACTAAAGATAGGTGAGCTGTGCTTTATGAATTTAAGTTAAAGCGATAAATACGATATCTGATTGTATTGAGAGATGAAGAATTGTTTTCGCTAATCGCTTTTTAAAAGATAGTTTGATACGTGAAATTGGATGAAGCTAATTAGTAATACTTTATCAATCATTTATTATGTTCTTAAACTTAAGATTAAGTCGTGTCTCGTTATGGTTGATCGCTGCCTAATTTGTACATTGTTGATAGTATATATGATAAGTTGTGTTTCGTCTATTTTCTAGTCTAATATTTAATTTGTAAATTATTAATTAAATAAGTAATTTTGTTAATGTGATATATATTTTTTTCAATATACACCTTTTATTTTAAAGCTATTAAGCATGAGGCTACTTGAGCATTGATTAGTGACCACAAACAGTTAAAGTCAATGGCTATTCAGTTAAATATTCGAAAATATATATAAAAAAATGTAATTCTTGAAAAAAAAAAAAGGACATTATACATACTCTTCAGTATCCTTAACAGTGATAGAGCCATGCTCAGGCACGAATGGGCCGTCTCGACCGGTGCGATACCACGGCCTCATAGAAAACCATAGGTTGTGAAGTAACGCTTGCGTTGCATTTCCCCTAAATTTGTGAGGTTACCGGAGGCCCAACTCCCCCTATCCCCTTTCCTCTCCTCATCCCCCCTATCTTCTTTCCTCTCAAGCCTTCTCCACATCCCTCATCACCTTCAAAGGTGGGCAGCGCACTTACGACTCTTGAGTTGCAGGTGCCCATGGATGGCTGTTGTCACTTGCCATCAGGTGACCCATTTGTTCGTCTGTCTGTCTGGTATAAAAGAAAAACAAAAAGTGGTAATCAGGGACATACTAAACACCCGAATTGCAGTCTGTAATTTGTTCCCACTCATGTCATTGGACGCAATGAAAAATGGGAAAATTTAAAGTATATTGACATGAAAAGGTTGGCACAAGGGAAAGTCGAACGATCCGGATGTCTTAATAAAGCTGTTCCCGGATTCCTCTTATTTCAAGCGCAGCATGGCACACCGTGTGGTTTTAGTCGTTTCGATTCCTACACACCGTTCCACCGAAAACCCCGGTGGAATGACGGCCCGAGGGAGTTTCCACACGAAACGAAAAAAAAAAAAATAAGTCAGATATAGCTTTAAAATGATTTTTAGGGTTTCGTACGCAAAGGGTAAAACCGGCCCTATTTTTAAGACTCCGCTGTCCGTCTGCCTGTCTGTCCGTGGGTCACCAGGTTGTATCTCATAAACCGTGATAGTTAGACAGTTGACATTTTTTCTGTTGTCGCTATCCCAAAAAATACTAAAAAACAAAATAAAATAAATATTTTAGGGGGCTCCCATACAACGAACGTGATTTTTTTTGCTTGTTTTTCTCGATATTAATAACGGCAACAGGTAGACGCTTGAAATATTCACAGAATATTTAGTTATATATTCGCTTTAAAAATAAATAATCAAATTAAAATAAAACAAATATTTAAGGGGGGCTCACATACAACAAACGTGATTTTTTTGCCGTTTTTATAGATAATGGTACGGAACCCTTCGTGCGCGATCCCGACTTACACTGGGCCAGTTTTTTTTTTCTATTCCTTATTACAATTGTTTTTTTTTTCACCATTGAAGGGAACACGCAGCACATACGCGCACAAACACGTTTACAAATCAAAATGTTACACCGCTCCTAAAACAAAATATTTAATTTAGTTTCAGCTGAAATAGGTCTTGTAGCACGTGTTTCCACATCATACTTTTTTTTCATGGTATAGGGGGACTGACGTACAGACAGTTCCACTGATGGTAAGTGACCAATAATAAGATTGATGTGAGGGAGTGGGAGGAGGGCAGGGTAGAGAGTAAAGGGGGATTTTCACCTCCGGTACCATCACTCACTCGACAATACAACGCAAGCATTGTTTGTCTGCTGGTTTTCTGTGAGGCCGTATTTACGTAGGCCGACTCCCGGTCGAGCCGGCCCCAAATCTTTGACCCCCCTTAACTTTAGGCCACGGTGTTATTGCCAAGGATTGTAAAAATGATAAGAATGCCTTGACAGTGACAATGAACAAGTAGTTACAGGTAATCATTTGATAAAATATTTTATCTTATCTAAAATGATTTCTTGTATGTGTGTTTAGATGCAAATTTATATTCTTTAGTAACGTCATAGATATAAAACCGTAGAGATTTCTGTGATTGATGTGGAACATTTTAAGGCAGCTAGCGGAGGGTTTACATAAGTGATATTAATTTACAGCATTGTAATGTAATATCACTTTGAATGCTGACCTGAAAGTACCATCCGATATCAACGTTACCCCCGTACCGCCCCCCACTATTATAGTAGAGAAAATGTTAACCCTACCTTTTAATACTATTTGGGTCTAAGTTTTATGTAATTATTGTTTATCGATGCGTGTTGTACGCAGTTTGTCTGTATCCGATCATTGTTGCAAAACCTCTTAGCCTTGTTGAGTTCTTACAAAATAAGTGCGCGAATTTATTTCTGTGCGTTTATGCTATGTCATTACTCGTCATTAAGCTATTCCCGATAATATGACAGATAACGTGATTTAGGAATTAAAAAGTGGTATTAATATCGATATGTTTTTGATGGAACTGTAATTCGTACTTAGTGTATTATCATTATACCAGCTCACCTTTGAGCGTAACGGGGTTATTACTTTAATTTTAGAAATAGCTTTTATTTATTATTTAATTAATTATTATTTAACAAAAATGTATACTGACAAAAGTGATCTCATGAAAAGCGAAAGATTGCCTATAGAGGCAGCTATGGACAAAGTGGGTAAGCATGCTTTGTGTATTTTCAGGTGTTTTAATTCTAAGAACAAATCCTACGACATGCCTGGTCAGGTAAGAGAAGAAATTTAATACTATTCACTAAATGTATTTTTAATGCTGCATTTCTTTAAGAATGGTCAATCGGTATCGAATTAGGCACGTGTAGCAGTTCATATTGGCTTGCTGGTGGCGGCAAAAGTCGAATAAATACTGTTGAGATGAGATCTTGACAACTTGAGAGATCAGGTTGATAGAAAGAGGAATGGTAGAAGAAATCAGACTTGAAAGAAGACAGTAACAAATAGGGGCTTAGGCATGTTGAAAGAATAAGTGTAGAACGAATGATACATCAATCATATAAAGGCGAACGAGACTGGGAATGTTAGTGAAGGAATTTTTTGAGCAATAAGAATGTAATTATACTGATCTTATAACAAAAATATGTATATACGCAGTGTCCCGAAATTCAACGTCCAACGGCTAGTGTGGGGTTGGTGACTGTATGACACCTTGAAATAACATATTTAAAAAATCCAGTTCAATTTTGTTTAGATACGAACGATTTTTATATTTCTTTTTTGTGTTGTGTCTAGTGTTCATTATACTTTTGGTCGATAGAGCAGTTAACTACGCTAAAATAAAAAAAAAACCGTCTTCGAAACTTGCAGATTTGCAAGCAAAACAATCGTATTTAAAAAAAATGAAATGGATTTTTTACACAAACTGTTTCACAAAATTAAAAATCGGTATTTAAACATCGAACAGGAAAATAAATAAAAAAAAGATTTTGTTTTTCAAAAGTCAGAAAGGTTTGTTTATTGTACGCTTAACGAAAGAATTTTGTTTAAAAAGACTACCTAGGCCGGGACTAACAATAAATAGTGCCGAAATAACGACGACGAATGTTATTCATAAGTAGTTTGTAGTTCTTGTAAGCAATAACACTCTAAGAAACATAAGTATTTAATCGCTTTCAGGTTTTGGTCTATACGGCTACTTATTAACGGCATTGACTGGCTTCGCAATCATCTCTTTTGTATGCATTAGCTATGGAAGCATGTTTATCGTACCAACGAGTGCCTGTGAGCTAAATACAACAAGTGCTCAGCAAGGACTGTTGGCTGCAGGACCTGTTGTCGGTAAGAGGTTTTAAGATTTACTCATTTGTGTCTCGTTTATTTTATTTTATATATTATAGGGGGACAGACGAACAGACGGGTTAGCATTATATTAAAAAATATGAAAGCATAGTTACATATTAAGGCTCTTCTTTTCCAGGTCTTGTTATTGGCGGTGTGGTGTGGGGTTACCTGGCTGATACTCGCGGACGGCGATTGATGTTACTTGTCTCCCTTTGCGGAGCCGCGACCTTTAATCTGATCGCTACCATTTCCGTCAGTTGGGTCATGTTGCTGATTTTTCAGTTTATTGCATCACTCTTGTAAGTAGTTTTTAACTGATGTGATAGCCAAAGTACTATTTACTTTATTTATAATTGCTTTCTAGGATTTGCTGGCTGCGGTTTGCTTTAAGTACAGCATATGATTGGAATGGCTATAATCTTTAAATATCTAAGTCATAATTTGTGGTAAAATAGGAAATGTACTGATAATTTTATTCACATTTAAAGCTACTTGCTTCAATCTGATATTTCTCAGGAATGGGAATCGCGTCTAATAACAAAAAACCTTATTGTTAAAGTGCATATAGGGCATTCATATTTAGTTGATTTCGCTGATACTATAAGAAATATTGATTCAAGTCGAAAGTTATTAGTGATTAGTAGCAAATTATGTGTTCTTCGAAATTTATTTCGAGATAAGATATTTAGTGGAAGGTTATGTATTCGATTAAGTCTAGCTATAAACCGTTACAGGTAATTTTCAATCAATTTCAAAAAGGAGGAGGTTCTCAATTCACCTCCTTTTTTTGTTTTTTATAATAGATGCACTGAAGTCGGTTTTTTAAAGTAAATATTTAATTTTATTAAGTTAAGTTTTTAACATTACAAGCGATAAGAGAAGCTTAAGAAAATAAAATGATAAGCTTAAGATAATCTTACAAAAAGTAAGTTTAATAAAACGTTTAATTTAATATTGACTACACGGATAGGCGCAGTGGCTTAAGTGGCCACTACGCTGCCGCGCCGAGTGTTGTTCGATCCCGCATGGGACGACACTTTGTGAAACCCCCAAATTGTTGTTCGGAGTCTGGGTGTTCTTTGTGACCTTTATTTGAATGTTTGTAAAGTCCCCCGCGGTGCAGGTATTATTCGTAGTGCGGGAGTTGGCTTTAAAAAATTGTAGATCTACATTAGGGTGGTCATTTGAATATGTGTATCTAAATATGAAATTATTATTTTTTTTTCGTTAAGATTTAGAGGTTGCTACCAGCTGTCAAAGTTTTTAAAAAAAGCGTTGAAACACAGCTTTAATGATAGTTTCACTAATGGTTAATTTAAGTATTTATATTAGCTCCTTCCCCTTTTCTGTATCTAGGAGTTGAAATTAGCCAGCCCCGCACTTCAGTCCTAATAAGTCATAAACGAGAGCGCATGCATTTTATTTGTAAAAGTCATAGTAAAGTGTTTCAACTTGAATTGGCGTCTATAAGTAAAGCTACTCGAAATCAAAGTAAGGTTTGGCTTATCGGTCAATTATTATCCGAATTAAACCAATCAACGTTGTGATCCATCGGTTGTCTGAAATGCAATCACCTCAGAAACAAGCTGGAAAAGATGATATTAACAGCCAATTAGCTTCCAGTCTTGATGTCTCTAAACTGAGTGACAGAAAAGCAATATAATATGGTCGTCACAGCTACAGCTTGACGACCATAATTGCTTTTCTGTGTGCTCCATCAGAATTTAATTCCTATAGATCTAATATTCGTTGGCAGCGTCAATCGCAAAGCAATTGCAGAGTCTCTGAAAAGAGAGTCTAAACATTATTCATCTCACTCGAGATAACTACAGAGAACTGTTGATCTCACGACCATTTTCTTAGTAGGTGTTGCTGAAAAAGCCCTTGTACTTTGACTTGCTGGTCTACATAGAGCTAGATGGATGGCAAAACCTAGTACTGTTTGAAATTTATTTATTTAAACATTAGTTTAAGCTAAAGAAGAAGAAGGAAAAAGACTGTGAGAGAAATATGCAGTTTCACTGTAATGATTTATGTTCAATATTGTTTACAACCAATATCGGGTGGTCAGCACCTAGAAACGACTTACAATTATTGAAAAACCTTAAAGCCTTCGAAAACTTTAACAAAAAAGTAGGTACTGTTGCCCTAAAAATAATTTGTGGTATTTGTCAGAAGAGCTAGTTTCGTTTGCCTTTTTCGATTACGAAGTTTCATTTTAAGACAAGAAAGATTGCTTAAAAATAATAAACCTTGATATCACACATATCTACAAAAAAAGAAGAATACTTCATAAGTAGTAATTCTTCGAGATTCTTCCAGATCGTAGGTATCTCATCAATGTTTTTTAATAAAGTACTGATTATGTAGCTGCTAAAATTATAGTTTATTTTCCGCGAATAGTGAACTACATAACTGAGCGCGGTGTTGCTTTAATGGAAGAAAGTAATAAATTTGTTTCATCCAATGAAGAATTAAAGCAATATTTGCTTTTGTTGGTAAAAGAGTACAGGAAAAAGTACTCTAATTCTGACAAGTCAACCCTTGAGTCTTAAAAATAAATTATTAAAATATCTACATAATATTTTAATTCATGACAATAACTATATATTTGCAATATTCTTATGTCCTGGCTTTATAAATTAATTAATCCAACAAATACAGGCTCTGAGTTTTTATTTAAAATTCAAACATTGGTAGCGACAACTAAATGCCATTTAAAAAAAATCAAAAAAATTACTGAAATAGTTTCTTAGGGTATAATTAAATAACGTGGTGCCCCGCGACATTATTATTTTTTTCTCTTAGGAATAAGGAGTACCCTAATCTACATATATATACATATATATATATATATATATATATATATATATATATATATGTATGTAGTTTACGACATGGCGTTCTTAGTTATATTTTTATATAGGTCTGAACTTATAAATATATAACATGGTAACAACTGAAATATCCTTAAATTGTTCCAAATTATATTCATATCAGTTCTCATGATGTTAGAGAGTGTTTTTTTTATTACTACTTGAGTTATATTTTTCACTATGTTGTATACCATTTAAACTACTAAAGACATCATTAGTTTGTCTAAAATGGTTTTGTCTGCTAGGTGCCAAGAAAATAAATAATTTTTATTTAAGTATTAATGGAACTCATGCACAAGTTCACCAGGACATAGCTACTTTGAGGTTAGATCAAAACATTGGAAAGCATTGCTTCAAATCTGATCTATGACTCTACGATAATTTTTGGTTAATATTTTATAGATCGATATTGTTGTTGTTGTTTCTATAAGTTAAACTTCTATTAATTAGTTCAGTGTCTATGACTTGGTTCATTGGTACTTCATCTGTCTTTCACTAATTTTAACTAACGTTTTCATTATCCTTATTAAACTTTAGTCTGTGGTGACAGACTGGGTGGAACTGTGAAGCTGATTAGGGTTCTCCTTATCTGGTCTACTGGGTGTCGTGACTAGTCAGCTCCAAAAAGGAAAAAGTGGTTTTATATAAAGTCTAGTAGTCACTAGCACCGCTTATATAGGATTAGATCCTTGATTCTCCTTTGACGTTTATTCTCAATGATAGACATAAGAAATGCCATCCCATCGCTATCTGACTTTACAAACAAATCGACAAGCTTAAGGGATCGATTCGATTTTGATTTTTTGTAAAAAATATTCATTAATCATTTATATTTCACATGTATACTGATTGTTGTCTTTCTTTGTTCTGTTTTATTAATATGCTATGTAGTTTACGACATGGCGTTCTTAGTTACAGTTTGAAATGCCATACTCTTGTACCGAATTTCCATAAAAAACACCGAGAGTAGTACCACTAAAATCAATATTATATTCTAGATATTTTCATAAGTAACGGCAACTTCTATATTTCAGCTCCGTATGTAAAATGAAGTACAGTCAATCTACGATAGTTTATAATGGTTTAAATAAAATGTAATCACCCAAATTCCTATTTTGAAAAGGTTATCAAACCAACCAGTATATTAACTTCATACTCGGGGAATTTAGAATCGGTGAATCTGATTCTTTGAAATCTAGAATGATTCATTCATCTAACATCTGCTATAACATTTAATAGCAGATGTTTGATGATTGAATATATATTAAGTTGTCTCTAACAATACAACTGGGAAAACAACAGTTTTTCTTTTACTTCAGTTTCATATTTCAAACGACTTCAAAAAAAGGGGAGATTCTATTGATTTTTTTTATGTTTGTTACCTCAGAACTTTCGACTGGGTTAACCGATTTTGATGTTTTGTTATTTGAAAGCTGGCGCTTCCCGTGTAGTTCCATATGAATTTGGTCTATTTCTGAGAACGGCATCCGTGAGAAAACCATATAAGTCTTAAATTTGCATTAAATTTGTGCGCGACAAATGGACGAATAACTCAATATCACGCCAACCGATTTCCATGGTGCTTTTTTTACTGGAAAGGATGTACTTAAAGGGTAGTTAGATAAGTTTGGAGAGGTTCTGACAATGGCATCCATAAGAAAACTATAAGAAGAAAACCAAGTAAATTTTATGATAGATGCATGTCAGTTGTCTACTTTTTAAAGTGAATTATTTAAGTGATGCGTGTATAAATATACAGACAGACAGTTATAATTCTAAAAACTGTGGTTTTGGCCTCTGTGGCCCTAATTTATTTATTTATTTCTAAGCCCTTCGGCCCAAAATTAATATAAAAAAGAGATTTAAAATATCTGTTGCTCTAATAAAGGCCATATTAGTTTGTTCAATGTCTGGTAAATGTTCAAAATCTATAGGCTAAGAGTGCCTGGTACAAATAAATTAAATATAATATGTTAAAAAAATCCTCTGTTTTTTAAGCCATTATGTTATAACAATGGCTTCTAGACATATAGTAAGTATAGTTTAAAAAAAACCTTCCTCAGTTTATTTTGTAAATTTAAAGTACATATATTTTTATATAAAACCAGAGCTGGGCAATATACATTTTTTTTTGTGCAAACGAGCAGACGGGTCACCTGATGGTAAGTGACTACCGCCGCCCATGAACACCCGCAACTCAAGAGTCACAAGTGCGTTGAAGGCCTTTTAGGTAGGAGTACGCTCTTTTCTTGAAGGTTTGAAGGTCGTATCGGTTCGGAAATACGGCAGGCGACAATTTGTTCCATAAGCTGGTTGTGCGAGGCAAAAAGCTTCTGGAGAAGCGCACACACAGCACAGCGGTGGAGTGCCAATCGTCCAGGTGATGGGGATGGATATTTTGTCGCGGAGGACGATGGCGGAAACCTGCAGCCTGTATAAGTCCGAACAATTACTCTGAACACTCCCCATGATACAAGCGATAGAGGATGCAGAGTGAAGCTACATCTCTACGCAACGCCAAGGTGTCAAGTCGATCAGAAATATCTTGGCAGTCGATGATGCGAATCAATGATTTGCTTTAATTAAAATACAAATTACAAAATACTATCTCGCATGTATTTAAAATACAAAATATTTTTTAGTAGTATATTTGAAAATTATCAATACAAAATATAGTATTTTAACTATTCAAAAAAAAATACTAATTACAAATTAATGGTAATTTGTAATTAGTATTTTTTTTAAATAGTTTTTTAATACAGTTTTTTTTCTTACAAGATTTTATTTTACTTGCAATGTTTATATGTTCGGGTTAATCTTGCAACTAAAGTATTTATTCTCAAGTAGTTGCTATGAAATTTTCATATACGTTTAGTTTGAATAAAAATGCATGGTTGGCCAAGTGATATCATTCTAAATCCAATATTGCAGGCGGCCCAAGTTTTTCGGACTAGTTATTTCAGTTCAGTTCCATTAGAGTAATATCAAATTATTTTTTTGCTGACCAGAATACGAAAATGCATACTTAATTCTAAATCCTACATAATTTTTAAGTAATCTGATAATATGGTATCAAATGAAACGGTTTCAGAATAACACTGTTGATAACTAAGAAAAATTAATAGTAAAAATAATCTCTTAAAACAAGCTCTAACTAAAGTGCTCTAAAAATAAGAAATTTAACTATAAAATAATCGAATCCACCAACATATTATGTTACACAATGTATATACTCGTATATACAGAAATTAATAATAATATAAACAGAAAATGCAAATTGCGAAATCAACCAGCAGTGGACGATGGGGGGCTGATGACGGTGATGAACTTTCTAAGAATGGATATGACAATTGACAAGATACTCGACATTTTGACGTTCAGTACATGTGTAATGTTAACCAACCAACTCTAAAGACTATCGAACGCTATATTCTGTAGAATGCACCCCTTAATGTATTTATGATAAAATGTATTTTGAAGTCATAAGTATTTAAAATACTTATTACAAAATAACTTTGTGCATGGTATTTAAAATACCAATTAAAAATTAGATTTTAGGAGGGAATCAAACACTCAAATTCTTAATTGGCAATCGAATACTCTACCGCGCCACATTGGTTGCAATTTAATCATTCATATTCATATTTCAGTGCATCGGGTATATACTTGATGTCAATGTCCTTGCTGAGCGAAAGCGTGCCAATGGCTAAAAGGAACTACGTCGTATTGGTGGTATCCAGTATTTTCCTTATGGGTCAAGGAATCATGGCCCGTAAGTATATAATAACATATTCTATGAAATACATTATTATTTTGACGCGTTTTTGCATCTAACACTTTTTAAGTTGACCTTAGGGTGTAGCAAAGGTCTACACCCGAAGGTTGACATGCAAAGAATGACTTAGGCATTAAGTCCGCCGTTATAAATATAACTCTAAAGTCGATTGAAATATCGATATCAATAACACTGATACACACGCGGAAATGTTTGTTTTGTTTTTTTTTTTATGTTTCAAGTAGCACTAATCTTTACAACTGTCAGTCAGATTTAAATGATCATTTCTGTATTTACCGTTACGTTTTGTACTAAACGTGGGGAAATAATTTGAAATTGAAATTGGGGGAAACGTATAGTATTAGGTATATAAGCTGAATATGCGTTTAGAGGGTTTTAAAATTTCTTTGTATTTTTATGAATAATACTGATTCTTCGTTCATTAAATAACTTTGGTGCTTTCAGTGTTGGCGCTGCCTGTAATTCCGCTATCATTTTCCCACCATATTCCGGCACTGGGCATCTACTGGAACTCGTGGCGTACCCTAATGCTGATATTCTCATTACCTGCTCTAATCACCGCCACCTGTTTGTTTTTCGCATACGAGAGTCCAAAGTTTCTATTCTCTAAGGGTAATGAGGAAGCAGCGCTTGAGGTATTGAGAAAAATACACCGACTTGGTAACTCCAAAGACAAATTTGAGGTATGTGAACTGTCTCTTACCGTGTATCATTAAGTAATCGTAATGTAACATATTAACACCAGTTTAAGCTATGATCAGATTGATATTTAAAAATGAAGTACACGTCCAATTACTGGAGCCACTTTATTATTATTTTTTGAAGTTTTTCAATTAAAAGAAATAACCAATACAAACGATTAAAAGTTAGAAATTTGGATGATAAATGAGATAATTCTCTCTTTATAACTAAATAAACTATGGTTTAGACATAAGTCATAAATATTTGATAACACTTTCTTTTTTTTGTGAAGTAATGACTTGACGCATAGCCTTTAACTGAAAACTTTAGGAAAATGGCGGGAATACAAGCCGATTTTCGTGGGTCGCTATTAGGTGCCTTTACGTTGTGAACGAACCTTTTTTTTTTTTTTGTTTTTGTTTACGGGGTGGAAGATCCTCATGGATGTCCTTCGCCCATTGGGGTGGACGAAGGGGTCTGTCGGACTCTTACCGACTAAAAACCACCCCGGTGTTCCTCTTCTTGCCCATGGTCGGGGGAGCGAGAATCGCAATTGCATTCTTCCGCCTCCCCGAGGTATTGACCCGTCTCACCCAAGACGGGTCTCGTCACCCGATGCAACCGTCACCCTTCGGTCGCAGTCTTCCAAGAAGCACGCACGGAACACTGCGTGCTGCCTCTTAGGCCTGTAACTGATCGGACGACGAATTCCCCAAAATCGTAGCCCGCAGGCCACTTTCTAGGGTGGCCGGAGATCGACGAATGCTCTCCGGCGCCCGGTGCCCCTTCTGCGGGCAGAGAGAGCTGAATGAGCCATGCATTCTCTCACCCGTTCCGCCGCTTCCTTTGAGGATATCACCTCCTCACAGAAGGAAGCGACGGCACTCCATGCGCTCTCGCTCCGAACCATGGACAGAACCAAGGTCGGAAGCGCGAGACTACCCGCAGAACCAATTGCCGTGACAAGATCACGACGCTGGCTTGCCCAAGCTGGGCATTCCGCCAGCGTGTGAAGCGACGTGTCGTCAGGGCAATTATCACAGTGATGGCACCGTGACGTCGGCTCCCGGCCGATCCGACACAGGTACTTGCCGAAGCAACCGTGTCCGGATAGCACCTGCGTCATCCGGAAGGTGAGGACTCCGTGTTTCCTCTCCAGCCACTCTCTTAGGATGGGTCTTACCGCCGATATGGCAGCGTGCCCTGCTCTGGGTCGCGCAAGTCGCTGCTCCCACTCCGCCACCAAGATCTGGTGGAGCTCAGCCCGGTGTGCCTCTACTTCTCGAGGCACTGGCAGCTCACGCCGATCCAGAGCATCCCTGCGACACCGATACTGTATCGCAAGAAGAACTGCATCTAGATCCCAACGTTGTGAACGAACCTAGAGGAACTCCACGCTCAGCAGTTGGTATGACTTTGTAGGTTTAAGTGCCAAAAAATATATAATATAAGTATAGACTATATTATATTATGTTATAGAATATATATAATACAACTCTGATTTGTCTAACTTACTGTTCCTGTTTATTATTGCCAAAAGTAACGATTGTTAAATGTATAAATTGCTTCGTAGATTGATTGATGTATCCCAAGTTAATAATTGCTGCTTAAATAACTCTGTCGCAAGGAGAGGAAAGAAGACCGGTGAAGTTGGGTAAATGTCCTCACTCACTCTTCAATACAATGCAAGCATTGTTTGTCTACCGGTTTTGCTTTGAGGCTGTGGTATTACTCCAATTAAACAGAACTATTTGTGCTGATGCTGTACTTTGGGGTTGACGTTATTTAAAATCATTTCTAAATTTTCAGGTCGAGGGTCTAATAAAAGATGAAAATGAAGCGGCTGTAGGTCCTTTGCCAGCTAAGGAACAAATCCTACCTCTGTTTAAAGCACCACTTCTCAAGTACACAATCATCATGTTCATCCTCCTTATTTCACAACAGTGAGTGGCACTTTTTTTTTTAAATCTGACTGGACAGAGTTCGTTGACAAAGAAATCAAGAAGTATGCCAAAACTCACCATAAAAGACTTAATAAGCATGTGTACGTGAAAGCTATATAGCTTCTCGACCACACAAACGTAAAAAGACGATTTAAACAAACACAACCTTTCGAAATAATGCAGTAAAGTCACTTAAACTAACAAGAAGTGATCCTCAGTGAAACATATGCTACATTTCGCTGAGTTAGTGCTTTGACTAAAGTAATGTGATCTATATGCTTCACCTTAATAGAGGCAATAAGAAATGTGTTGATGGACACATTCCTACAAATAATATAATTCCTACTAGTAATATAATTGTTGCGCCTTGATACGGAGCACCAACATAACAAAAAAAAAAAAACAGTAGGTAAGTCCCAAATGAAAACTTAAAAAAAAAACTTCAATTTTTTATTTGACTTAATCCTTATGTTGAGTCCTACGAATAATACAAATCCAAATAAGATCCAAAGATCATATTAAATAAATCAAAAATAAATATCCAATTCAAAGAGATAAAGCCGTCGCCTTATTTCGTAGGATTAATGCTTTTCTTGTGTGGCTGCCGACTATCGCTGACCAGTTTATGCGTATCGTACAGACCGGAGAGAGCTCCGATCTCACCGTGTGTGGCGTTATGGGGATGGAAATTGTTACAGATGTAAGTTCTTTTATATTGTTAATCATATTTCGAAATAATAACAACCCTATTTTGACTGTAAATGTATGTATCAATATACGTAAAGAGAATATTAAGAAAAAGTCACCACTAACTAAGGTGTTTAGACATGCAATAAGGATGGTTACCACCACTCTTGGACTCCACTTATTGCTTTCCATCAGGCAAAGTGGAGTCACTATGATAGGCCAATATAAAAAAAATAGTTATATTCCCTTACTACTTATAGTCCCCAATGCATGTGTATAAAGCAATCTCCTTTAAAGCAATAAAAATGCCAGGGGGAACTGTGGTCAAAATACGACCACCAGGCAAATACGGTTTTCTACCATTTGTATAAGATTTTGGAGACATAATATAACATGGCATACTGATGTTTATTCAAATTATATTTACACATAACATTATTTACACATTATAGCTTAAACATTTTTTTTTCTTTCCTGTGCCGAAAGCCTGGAATTCACTTACAGCGCACGTGTTTCCTTCCCACTTTGATTCCGCATCTTTTAAGCGGGGCGTGAAAAAGCATCTCACCAGGCCGCCATGCTACATTGACTAGACATGCAATGAGAATGGTGACCGCCACTCTTGGACTCCACTTTTTGTTTTTCATCAGGCAAACTGGAGTCACTGTGGTAGACTTATATATATATATATATATACATATATATATATATATATATATTTATATATAAAACCTTATCTAACCTCTTATGCGAAAAGAAGGAATGCCGGTTGGTGATAGAAACATTATGGCAAATCAAGTTACCCCAAAAGATAAATATGTCAACATAAACTGTATGCCATAAAATCAAAAGTGGCAAACTATTATTACACCAAAAAAAAAAAAGCCAAAATAGTTATACCTAAGTATAATGTCTCTTTATGTTTCAGCCCAATGCTACACCTTGCGCTCTGGACGTGACATCTTTATTGGTAGTACTCGGTATTGGAGCAATACAATCCGGTGTTAACATATGTATCAGTATTGTAAGTTAACACCTTAATCATTATCGATTTTTTTGTATAACTTTTACAACAAATCATAAAACGAAAACAAAAATTTACATATACACACGCTTGTATTCTCGAAGGGGAAGACAAAAGCGTAGTTAACACCATTTATTATGTAGTGCCATTTACGTATAGTATCGAAAGGCTGAATGAGAGAAGATTGACAAAAGGTCAAAGAGGAAGACCTAGGCGAATGTTCTTGGATCAA
This sequence comes from Tyria jacobaeae, assembly GCA_947561695.1. Classification (NCBI taxonomy): domain Eukaryota; kingdom Metazoa; phylum Arthropoda; class Insecta; order Lepidoptera; family Erebidae; genus Tyria; species Tyria jacobaeae. The sequence continues at coordinate 18,631,898 of OX387218.1, read as the reverse complement.
GTTCAACACAATCTAAGCCAAGGCCAGGTCAAAAGTACCTTTAACCGACGAGCTTGTATGCGGAACGGAATGAAAGTTGAAGAAGCGAGAAAGATATGTCAGAGTCGTAGCAAATGGAAGGAATTTGGTCTCTGCCTACCCCTATGGGAAAGAGGGGTGATACTATGTATGTATGTACGTATTAGGGGGCAAGGCTATTACCGTCACGGCACTTTTATGAATGGGATGGGAAAATTTTGTAGTATATTGACAGGATGGTAAGCGAAAAGGATATTGCTGTATATATAGATTGGGGAGTCTAAACAATAGTTCAAGCAAGTCAGGGTCTCATACCGGCTGGCTGGTTGTTGCGAGGAAGTCAGAGGCTCTAGCTAAGTCAACCTAGTGCGATATGTCTTGATACTAGACGGCTTAATGGTTTCCTACATGTCAGCTGTCTTTTAAATGGCCTTCATATTGGGAGTTACATGGAATATAATATATCTAGATATATTCAGCAAAAAAGAGTTTAATGTTTTTAATGCATCCATTCTTTTGGGGAATGGGGCAGATGGAGTAAAGTCGCAAGAGCGCTGCTCGCCTTTGTGGGTGATGAGGAGGGGAAGGGGGGGAGCCGGCCCATTCGTGCCTAAGCATGGCGATGGTGAAATTCATATTTTTGTAACAATGTCACTTGTTCAAACTAGTGTATGCTTAATACTCTTGTGTCTCTAAATAACGGTTAATAATTACAGGTTATTGGCTACGTGGGTCGTCGGAACATGTCTATAGGAGCCTTATTAGTATGTGGAGGGGCTGGTATGTTGGTGAACTTGGTGCCTAATGTCTACGGCAGCGCTGCACTCTTCGTGATTATGGTCATGGTTGTAGTTGTATTTGGGCTGTACACTGCGATTACCGTTGCTTTGTTCCCTACTCATCTCAGGTAACAACCTTGTACATAACTTGATTATAAATGCCTTGGTTTGTTAGTGAGTTAATGACATGTTTTTACTTGACTGTTTAAGATGGAGGATTACGTTTTTATAGTGCATATATAATGTATGTTTGAGGCTGAGATATTATTTAGAAATGTTATACCCTAACATTTCTAAATAATATCAGTAAAAAGAGAGGAATTGAATACTATAGGGTTTAAACATACATTATGCCAATTATAATTTAGATAGACCTATTCGCATAATAGAGTTATTGCCGTCATCCAGGCATATTTGGGAATTAGATAGGATAATTTGGAGTATATTAACATTAAAAGCAGGATAGAAAGAGATATTGTTCAAACAGATAACTATATTGGAGTAATTGCTCAAGCAAGTCAGGGTCGCATACCTATAACTCAAACTGGCTGGTTTTGGGAAGTCTAATTCCTCTAACTATAGAAGGTTTTATTTTATTTAAATAAAAACATGCTTATACTCATGCTAGCCGAAAATGTAGGTAGAGGTGTATTTTGCCATTTAGAATTATGTCTCACTAACTATATACAACCTTGGGCCTTCCATAACTATTGTATATGAGCAGCAAGCATATTGCTTTTAACAGGCCACTTTAGTAATTAAAAATGGTAACGCAACGTGGGTCATATATTACTAGTATTCTTGTTGACCTCCCATGCTAATCTTAATGCCGGTGTTAGGGATGGGTTTACCACGGTCGCAAGTTCGGCACCTCAGCCATTACGCTACCACCGCTTTTGAAATAATGATGGGTTAGAAAAAAAATTATTCCCACGACAGTAAATCTTCTTATTACAACGTTTCTTTAGGTAGCGCCGCCAATTTTTTTAGTTTGGCAACCGCGCGTCCTATGACTCTCGTCAGTTGTTTAATTTCACTTCTGGCTTATTGTCTTCAACGGAATCGATAGTTTTCTAACCCATTATTAAATGTATCATTAATACATTATATTATATATCATATTATGCCTGCCTACCGCGTTTATTTGACACTGTGTATAACACTTACTTTGCTGCAATTCTAACATTTAAATATATTTTTTATAACTCCAGCAATCAGATCTCTGTAGAACTAGATGAATTAATAAGCGTATCTGCTTATTTGTTTGATCTTTAAATACGTTTGTTAAAATGCAAACCTTTTTTTAAGTTTCTAAGTTAAATTTCCTTCGCAATCGTTTTTCAGTATTGGAATGAAATATAGTATGATGTGTGACTCTAATTAATATATTAAGGAAATAATTGATTTAGAATTTTCAATCTTTAAAATAAATTTACATGCTTATTCAACTTACGTTCTGATAATACCATCACTGTCTGAACAAGGTCACCTGATGGTAAGTGACTTTTGCCGCCCATGAACACTTGCAACTTAACAGCCACAAGAGTGCTTTTAGGGTAGGGGAAAGGGAGGAGGGAAAGAGGGGAAGGGATATTTGGGAGGGGAAATGGGGAAGGGAAATTGAGGAGGGGAAGGGAAAGGAGGCTGGGCCTCCGGTATCCTCACTCACTCGAAGGTGTTATACTCCCTATTATACTCCAGCGAGAACCAAACGGTGATAACAATTAGCTTTACTTAGATATTTAAACCTGGAAAGTTGGATGTCGTGGTAGAGCTATGCTATGCACGAGTGGGTCGACTCGACCCGTGTAATACCATGGCCTCATAGTAAATTGGTAGATAAACAATGCTGGCATTGTATTGATGAGTGAGTGAGGGTACCGGAGACCCAACTCCCTCTGTCCCCACCACATAACCCCCTACCTTATCATCCTCAGAGGCGGGCAGCGCGGACACTTGCGACTCTGGAGTTGCAAGTGTCCATGGCCTGCGGTTGTCACTTCCCTTCACGGGGCCTCTATTCGTCTATATAATAAAAACAATAAAAATATCTATGATATGTATGTATTTAGAAATATATAAGTACATGCTTTGACTCACGGCTTCGCTCGTATTCAATCCCTTACTGAAATGCTAGATGGCGTTGAAGTTGCTAGATTTTCAATTTTTTTGACAAACAATCATATCTGCCAAAATATGTTTTTTTTACCCTACGTAAAAAAATATCCTATGTCCTTCTTACCTTTGAGAATATGTATACAAAGTTTCATGATAATCGGTTGAGTAGTTTCGGAGGTGACAACTGAACAAGCAAACTTACATTAACATTTATAATATTAGTAGGGATTAGTAAGGATGTATATTAGCATATAATTTGTGTGTAGTACTCATTTAATTGTTTTTTTTTTTTTTGCAGGGCGATGGCCATCGGACTTATATTTACTGGTGCACGTATAGGAACTATTGCCGCAATTCAGATTCTCAATTTGTTGCTCGTCACCAACTGTGACGCTGGCTTTTACCTTTTCAGCTCTCTATTGTTAGGTCAGTGTTGCTTACGTGATTTTTTTGATATAAGTAACAGAACCCTACACTATCAACAGGACAGACGAACAGACGGGTCATCTGATGGTAAGTGACAACCACCGTTCATGGACACCTGCAACTCAAGAGTAGGAAATGCGCTGCTCGTCTTTGAGGGTGATCAGGGATGGAGGGATGCGGGAAGGGAAAAGAAGGGAGGGGGGTGAGGAGATGGGAAAGAGAAGAGGGGGACTCGGGACCACTATTTGTGTCATATTCATTTTTGTGCAGAGTGTTAATTGAACCCATGATCTCTGGCTCTGCAGCCAAAATCACTAACCCCTAGAAAAATAGGCCAGTGAAGTTTGTGGCCAGTGTTTGAATCATATATTTTTGTTACTATACATATATATTGTTAATGTATAAACGAAAAAAAGGCGAATCTGCTCGATCAAGCTTTAATTCATTGTTTTATTTCTTATTCGCGTTTCCTCACACCTAGCTGTGTGTAGATAATTTAATCCGTGTTGTTAGAGCTGTTTTCCACATATATAAAATAAATTCATATACAGGAATTGCTTGTTTAAACTTTTAATTGTCTAAGAATTATTATTAACTATTTTTTCAGGATCTTCGATCGCATTATTTTTCCTACCAGATGACCGCAAGCTCCAGGCTTCAGTGCCAGCACCTGCCGAACTGCGGGATCAATCTGATAAAATGCAAACAGCATTATAGAGGCAAATTCAGGGATTTTGTTTCTTTCTAATCAGACATTTAAAGACAGGTGTGTAAGATATTAAGTAGATTTTTAGGGTCTTCATATCTGTTCGTTGACAAACTATAGTGATATTAAATAATTGTAATAGTACTTGATCAACAAGAGCGTAGCTCTCAGGTAGAAGAAGAAGTAAATAGCACGTAAATAATATGTTTGTCTATATTCTGAAGTATTCTTGAAATATTAAAAAAAACTTTTAAAGTTTGAGCAAATGGTTGCTATACGTATTTTTATCGTATTATTCGCTCATGGTTACCTGCAACTCAAGAGTCGCAGGTAAGAAAGAGAAAGAAAGATGTATTGCTCTCACTTGTAAAATATACAGTAAGTATACAGTAAAGGTTCATGCGTGTACGTCAAACTGATGCGTTTGATTGTTATTGTAACAACATAAATAAAACTGTTTTTGTCAAGACTGAGTTCGAGTCAGACATTGTAGTATTAGAATAAGATTTTTTTAAGCACGTGTGTTTAAATTTTATAATATTAGATGTCAAGTTTTAGATAGCTTACCACGAAACATGGACAATCAATGTAGTATTGTAAAAATGTAATCATAAATTAATAATTATAAGTGCAGCCTTATCCCACACGTAAGCGCGTTTGTCACACGTAACGCCATCTGTTGGTTAACGGCTTATATTACTACAAAACTACACTAAGAGTCGGTATAACACAATAAACTTAATTATGGATTTGCACACAATGAACTTAAATGTATAAATAAATTAATGTACCCTGAGACCCTGTTCCCTGAGGAACTCGAAAGACAATAAGTCTCAGGAATATCGTTGTCTGGGCAGATTTAAATATGACCTCGACTTTATTGACTATTCTACCTGTGATGGTCAGTTGTTGACGATTGTGAAGATACGATTCAATTAGTCCAGATATATTACCCCTGATGCTATAGCTATTAAGTTTATGTATTAAAATGTTAAGCATAAATGTATACCTATAAAATTAAAAGTACCAGTATATTAAGTTTTTTAAGACTGCACTGATGGCGTTGCGGTTTAAGTGGTCACCTCGCCACCAAGCTGCCGCGCCTAGTGTAGTGGGTTCGATCCCCGCACGGGACAACACTTTGTGTAATCCTCAAATTGTTTTTATGAGTCTGGTTGTTCTTTGTGTCCGTTGTTTGAATGTTTGTAAAGTCCCCCGCGACACAGGAATTAATCCTAATGCTTGAGTCGTCTTTTTTTAAATAAACGATATTAAAAAAGTGCTTTATGAATTTAAATTGCACTATTTGTGGATTCGGAGTCGGTTTATTGATTGATGGATTTCGACATGTTCGGAAAAGGTGCCATTCGAATCGCTCATATTCAGAATGTCATAAAGTATTATAGGCTTTTAAGATAATCTCATCAAGATAGTGAACGTTAATGCAAGTTAATGCAATTGGGTTTTATGTGTGTTTAATTTGGTAGCAATTTTTTTTTTTTATGTATTTATCGGATCGTGACAAGTTTAAATATCCACACCAACTGCCAAATCACTTCGTCAAACGTAAACATGGAGAGACAAACATAAATTTTATGACAGTTTTAAATTCCAGGTGTTATTACAGGTGTTACTTTTTTACAACTTTTTTTGCAACTGCGTGCTATAGATGCATATTTTTGGTGGTAAGAAACGTGTTCCACTTTCTGGGACACACTGTATACAGTCAGTGCTAGTAGATATCAATAGGCTAGCTTTCTATTACGTAATTGGGACTACAATGTGGTTGGTAAAATCTGAGCGTTTTATGTGCTTCTGCCGACCCCTCCATATACGACAATTAAAAATATATAACAAGCCCTAGGAACTTAAATATCGAATACCTTTGCCTCTAAATTCTAACCCTCAAAGAGTTTTACCTTCCACCATCTTTGCCTCTAAATTCTAACCCTCAAAGAGTTTTACCTTCCACCATCAGCTCAGTAATATGAGACGCGAATATCTCAATAGCTTTAAAAAGTCTAAAAAACATCTTATAACATTTGAGGGATTTCTCGCTTTCTCCGGGATCCCATGATCAAGCTGTTATTTAGTTACACTAAGACCACCGCTGGAGACTACTTTATCAGATAAAAAACATTGATAATCAGTCCACAATTGATTTTGAATTTAATTGAAGAAATCCATTAAGGTATAATAAAACAAAGATGGAGTCAGATACATAGATAAACATATATTTTACGTACTTCTTTTTTATATATTGGCTTTTAAGGTACGTATGTATACGTACGGTATGTTATTATATTGTTTATATGTTTTTTTTTTATATTATGATTATATTTTATATATTTTTTATAATTTCAGTTAGTGATGTGCAAGTGCGAGGAATATGAATTTGTAGCTGTTTTATGTTATTTTCCTTTTTTTTTCTTTGTTATATTTCTTTTCTTTTTATTTATTTCAATGTTATATCAAAGTGTTATGCATGATTTTATGTCATCATGAGAATGTGAAAAAATTTAATAATTAATCTCATGATTAATTATTAAATTCTTTTCATTTCATAATTTTTTTTTTTTTTACCTACAGGATGTACGGTTTCGTCATGAGATCAACAAACGACTTTAAGAGAGCGTCCACCTTTTAACTTCTGTTTAATACCCTCATTCGCTCTCAATTCGAATACGTGGTGCAAATTTGGAGTCCCTTTTACGCTAAATATGTTATTAGACCGGAAATGATCATAAAGATTTTTTGCGAAATATGAATTATAGATATCACCAGCCTAAGTTGTCATATACAGAATTGTTAGGGAAATATAACCTATTAAGCTTGGAGTCCAGGCTTTTCCATTTGTCGGCTATGACTCTACATGGCTTATGTAATAAAAAGTTCGACTGCCAGATTTGACAAGTCAATTATGCGGACCGGCTATTTTAAAAGATTTGTTTTGCAAGATGTAAATCGAATGCTGGTGTGCGCGCGCCTGTGCGCCGTATGGTTGAAGCCTATAACACATACTTCACTGAACTTGTTATTTTTTCTCTTTCAAAATTTAAAAGATTAGCACGTGATATTTTGAGTTGTAAATCAATTCTAAATTACTCTAAATTACTTAGATTCACCTAATGAAATATTTTTATTAAACACTAAGTTCTATATCTTTGCGTATGTACAATTGCTTACTCACTCTAATTACTAAATCCGAGGACATTGGTGTGGGTTATACGTTTACTTAACGTGTGTATGTAGTAAATTTTCTCTATGTTAAGACACAACCTGTAACTGTTTTATGTCCCTGTATAAATAAATAAATAAATATCCAAAAAAAAATCATCTATAGTGTCTCTCTATTGCGTAAATGGTTAGATAAATTATAATCAACAAAATGTTGGTGGCTTTGACTATGTATACATCTAACTTCGGAAAAAAGTTTTCTAAAAGACTTCAGGATCGGAAGATCGCAGGTCGTCAGTGGATGCAGAGAGAAGTGATTGAGGAAGGCCTATGTCAAGGTATGTTTTCATCCGGTTGAAATGATAACGACGATGAAACTTTTAAGCCTCTAAATCATGATACATTTTAATAAGCTATAATTTCCAGCCCTTGTCAGCCTAAGAACTGGAATATTTTAAAATAAATTTTCAATGAGACATTAACTTTTTTAACCACACGTTGTTCCGTCACGAGTCTATTGCAGAGGACCCGGGTATACCCTAAGAAGGAAGCTTCCGAGAACCCCTGCAGACCTTGGTCGCCTGAGCGTCAGGCGACCACACCGTGGAAAGCGGTGGGCCTAGCCCCCCTCCAACTTCGAGAGGCGCGCGCAGAACACGACGCGCTACCGTCTCAGGCCTGCTTATGAGACATTAACTGATGTCAGTTGATAAACGGTGAAGATGTCGTGTAACATATTTAAAAAAAAAATCGAAGTGAGAATTTTCAAATAAAGATAAATTTAAATAAAAGGACAGACAAACAAACGGGTCACCTGATGGTAAGCGACAACCGCCGCTGCCCGCCTTTGAGGCTGATGAGGGTGAGGACGGGTGGCGGTTGGAGAAAAAGTATCGTACCCTCACTCACTCGTCAATACAACGCAAGCATTGTTTGTCTACCACTTTTCTGTGAGGCCGTGGTAATACTCCGATTGACCTGCCGATTCGTGCCTAAGCATTGAATGATCTTGAATTATTTAATTATATATCTAACGCACTTGTGACTCTTGAGGGCGGGTGTCCATGGGCGGCGGTAGTCATTTACCATCAGGAGACCAGTCTGGTCGTTTGCCCCCTATCCCCCCTATCCTATGGCATAAAAAATAAAATAAAAAAAAGGAATATATAGAAACGCCAAACAATAAAAAAAAGTACAATTAGTGACTTCATCGCGATTTGCGATCTATTTTGGAACGAGGGAGAATGATTAGTTTGGTAGTTGCAGTACCTGTACTGATGACAAAAGTTTCTGGTATGTGATATAATTATAACTATTGTTATACACAAACTCGTATACATAAACACACTATACACACTTAAATAGGTGCATTATTAGATTACATACATTATATTAAGTAAGATACATACATTATAAATTTAGAAATGAGGATTTAGAACAAGTAAACATAAGATGACGTATATCAAGTTCCTCGTCAATCAGCTACTATGGACATAATCTCCCTTAGTATTTTTCTACAACGAAAAAGTATTTGCTTGTCTGAGAGGCAATCCATTCCACAAAGGTATGGATTGCATTGTAAAAGACGTGTCCATAAATATCGTAGAATTATTTCAAAATTATAGTCTCCGGCGATCTAAGGAAACTTGAATGAGTTATTTTAAATAAGTAAGAGTGCTATGATTGTTATAATTGCAATATGATATGAAGTTATTTTAAAGAATAAAATTAATCGATATTTGTTTACTCGTTGTGGAGCTATAATGATAGAGTACACACACAAATACACAACTTCAACTCACAACACAAATTATTTTGTGTGGGAGTATTAAAAATAATCAATTTAAATCGTTTTTGGGGTATTTTCTTATAAACCATTAGTGACTCTCTCATGACTTTGTCTACAACACATTTCATAAACAAAATAAATGTTGCACGTGATAGTTTTAATTACTTCCTTAATAATTCGTGAAATCTGCTGTTTTCATTCGGTTTGCAATCATTGCTCATGTATTAACGTACTTACATTACTTGAAGATTACTACAGAAACATACATTAACTTAAGAACGTGTTACTTCTTATAAACACACATTAGAGCTGTTTTTCGAAGACATTCAACTCCTCGCACAGCAAAAATCATGACGTAATGAAACAAGAAGCTACTACAGAATTGAGCATTCTATCTCATTCACTTATTATTTATTTTCTCGGAGATGACTAATGACAATTCATAATTATGAACTCCGAGCTTCTTTAAGACGATTAAAGCCAAAATTAAGTGAATATTGTACATTAGTGATGTGGGTTATTGCAAACATTTCTTTTCGTTGTAAATGGGTGCACTTAGGGACAACTTTGAATATGACCCTAACATCAGTAGCATACCGCATTCAGCTATTGATTGCCGTATAAGACAATTTATATTATCGTACAAGATCTCGGACAAAATCGTAGGAATTCATAATTTTAATTAAATCACTTAGATAAATTAAATATGACAACAGAAAATAGTTTATATATGAAAACGGAAAAAAGTTTTGATATGTCATCCGAAAAATTGCCCTTTGAAGCAGCTATGGACACAGTTGGTATGTATTTCTCTAACTTATATTTGATCAATTAAATGTAAAGTTGTTTATTAAAAAAAAAAAACGTCATTTGTTAAAGGGGTGGGGTAGGGTAGGGCTAGGGTAGTCTATATTGGATCCTTTCGAACAATGTTTGTTTAAATATACTCAAAATTGTTATTATTTACCTCAGAGATTAATTAATTCTTATTCAGCGATACTTTTACATTTGCGATTAATTTGAAATTAACAAATATTTTTTTTTTACTTCATTAAGTTTAACAACTTAACTTACTTCTTCATTAAGTTTAACTTTTAAGTGTTGTAACCTTTAAAACGTTAAATGTTTTTAGTGTCACAATCAATTTTGTTCACATTGCACCATTTTATACTTACGATACGCAAGAAAATTTACGTTTACAATAGCTCGGAGCTATCCTATACTCTTTGCTACTGCTACCGAGAATTAGAGTCATAAAAATCCACTAATAATTGCCACAGAAAGATTATTAAACCCGGATCTCCTAATCACAATGTATGTATGTATCAGCTTATGTTTCCGAAATGAGGTCATTTTACCTATATAATGTGAGAGTTCGCAATATTGACCATAATGTAATATTCTGTAATACATAGCTACAAACCCGTGATAAGGACAGGGCACCTCTAACTCTTAATCGTATTCTGGTTTCTGTTACATTTTTCACATCACTTCACATGAACAAAACGCACTTCACCACATACTGAGACAATGCTTCATTTTGTTTTACTTTCATAACCTTACACGTTTACATATTTAACATAATTTTAGTTGGTTTAGAATTAAAATTACTAGCTTTGTAGGCAAAATCTAGATTAATTTGTTTTCATATACCCTGAGAAATCGTTTACTTAGCACATAACATAACAGGCAATGTCGTCACTAACATACAAGCGTAATATTTTACGTACGTGATTTACTTCAAAACTTATATATTTATTAAGAATGTAATGTTTGTATTGGTATACATAAAAATAGTAATATATATAAAAATTAATGGCTAAATGAATTGCTAAGTGTAAATCTTGAAAATGGCTGAACCAATTACGCTATTTTTGTTATATTTGTTGAAGTCCGAGGATTGTTCTTATGAAGTGAAAAAAAAAAAAATAGTTTTTGTTTTGTTTTGGGACTGCTAGAGTCTTTTTTATATTGTTGGATACTCCCATGAGATGTCACCTGATTAGGTCTATTCATAAATTTAGAGTCACTGTATAAACCGTAAGACCGTAAGAAAAAAATCTTAGAACATGTTTTGTAAAGGACACAATTTACAAACAACGGCAACAGAAACACCCAGACTCGTAATAACTATTTGTAGATCGCACAAGTTTTTGTCCAGTGTGGTAATCGAACCTACGACCTCCGGCTCACCAGATCAGTCACTATTCACTAGACAAACGGGCATGTTAGTAATAATTGAAGTTTAACGTTAATTAAAAAGATAATTCTTAATTGATATTTTTAGGAGATATGAAAAGAATAGATAAATTTTAGAAGATATGAAAAGAAAGAAAGAAAGATAGAAAGGGTATGAAAATTAATGTGAGCAAGACGAAAACTATGGTTTTTGAAAGAGATAAAAATAGAACGTTTTGTGAAATTATAATAGGTGGTCAAAAAGTGGAACAAGTGGATGAATTTGTATATCTGGGATCAAAGTTTACTAGGGACGGAAAGTGTGATGGTGATATAGAACGAAGATAGAGTGCGGGTAATGCGATCAATGGCGCATTGCATACTTTTATGACCAGCCACAGAGTCTCAATGAAGGCTCGCATGGCTGTGCATAGAGGTGTGTTGGTGCCAACACTTATGTATGGTAGCGAAAGCTGGGTATGGCAGAAGAAGCACGAAAGTAGAATTAATGCGGTAGAAATGAGAGCATTGCGGAGTATAGCTGATGTGAAATTGAGTGACAGAGTGAGGAATAGTGTCATAAGGGATCAGTGTGGTGTGAAAGAGGATGTAGTGACTAAAATAGAAAAAAGTATGCTGTACTGGTTCGGGCATATCGAAAGGATGAATGAAAGAAGGTTGACAAAATGTATTTATATGACAGAGGTAAATGGAGTTGTCGGAAGAGGAATACCTAGGCGAATGAAAATCTAAGCAAAGGCCAGGTCAAAAGTACCTTTAACCGACGAGCATGTTTGCGAAACGGAATGAAAGTTGAAGAAGCGAGAAAGGTATGTCAGGATCGTAGCAAATGGAAGGAAGAGGTCTTTGCCTACCCCTATGGGAAAGAGACGTGATATTATGTATGTATGTACGTATGAAAACTGTAATTTATAACGGATTTATCTCGTTTAAAATATATCTGTAAGCCCTTTTAGTAATCATAATCTGACTAGTTAATTAATAAACATATTTATAATTTTTTCTTCCCACAACCATACCATACCAAATTGTCGCATGCGGTATTTCCGCACCGATACGATCTTCAAACCTTTATGAAGAGAGCGTAATCGTTTACAATAACGTGTTCGTGTAAAGCGCAATTCCTGAGTTGCAAGTGGCCAGCGGGTGACCTCCATGCGCGTTTATGACCCAATAATATAGATAGAGAATAAGATTAAAGAACGATATTTGCATACCAACTGAGTGGTACTTTATCTACCTACACTGAGATATGTGTAAGTATGACATGATCAAAACACATAATGTTTTGATCATGTCATACTCAAGGCCAATCCACCGTACGTACTATACACATGTAGCTAACTCAGCACTAACGAAGGCTATTTTGCTATCTAAGCTTTTCTTTTGCTTATGCACACACAGCAAAATATAAAAATAAATTAAGTCAACCTCGTATGCTATTTTTACATCTATGACTTTGATGTTCCTTACAATAGTGCTGACGTTAAAAATTAACTGTTTTACTCGATTAGCAATACACAAAGCTATTATATGTCTATTTATAAAATGAATGATGCTTGGTTAACCCATCGCTTCGACCACAGATCACAATGGGCCAGACAATTAAACAATGTACGGATAAGTCGGCTCGTCAGTTTAACACAATAAATCTGCAATTATTTATATCATAAACAAGAAAGTCCATAAACCAGATATAGGCCGATTAAATGATTAATTATAAATTAATTTATAATACAAAATGTAACTGCTTTTAGGTAGGTTTTGGATCTTTTAACTAGAATTATTTGTTTATTAGTCTAGAACTAATAGAAAACAAATTATTTTATTAAATTATTAAAAATACTAACTTAAATAATACTACACTATAAAAAAAATATAAAAGTTCGAGTTATATGTATGCGATCCTGACTTGCTTGAGCTTTTGATTACACTCCCCAATTCATTTGTGTAAGCAATACAGCTTTTTTGGTAATTAGATGAGAAAATTTGTAGTATATTGAAAGGAAAGTATATTATATATGAAACAGATATGCACAGATGAGGCCTATCCTACCACCACTCGGCAAGATGTGTTTGGGTTTCCCACATGAGACAATGATTATAATTTGTGTGATTCATAGATTGTTGTTTTAAATTGCGGTGCACTTAGTACGCCTTTTTTGATGGTATTGAGAGACAAAGGAGCAGACGGGTCACCACAAGAGTCACAAGAGTGCTGTCCGCCTTTTGGGGAAGGGGAAAGGGAGGAGGGGAAGGGAAAAGAAGTCGGGAAAGAGGGGAAGGTGAGGGCCTCCTGTAACCTAAATCACTCGGTAACACAATGCAAGCATTGTTTAACAGCCGGTTTTCTATGAGGCCGTGGTAATACTCTGGTCAAGCCAGCCCACACGTGCCGAAGCATGGCTCTCCCACGTTAGTTTAATTAAAAATATTTTGAGTTTTCAAAAAATGGAGAAAAAAAGCACTTTAATGCCAAGACGCGTTGTCGTGAACATGAAGAACGATCAAAATGCTTACTTTATCTAATGTTATATGAATGATAATAGTAGTTTTCATTCCCCATTTTTTTATGGCAATCCGGGTGAAGCAAACGAACAGATGGGTCACATGACAGTAAATGATAACCTCCGCCCATGGACTCACACCACTCAAGAGTTATAAGGGCGCTGCGGAGGGCGTGAGGGAGAGAGCAACGAGGAGAGGAGGCGGTTTGAGCCTATCCTGAAAATATAAATGTCAAAGATGTCTTTTTATATTTTCAGTATCGTTAATATTAATCGTTATGGGTGCAGGGGGATGATCGTGGGCTCATGCAGAAAAGAAAATGGTTACTTGGGCTACCCCTTTAACTTACATAATGTATAATGTCCGTTTTTCCGTCTGCAATGGAAATAGACTCTAGTATAAATAATATGGTAGACACTAGCAAAACATTAATTACACATTTTTAGTTTCGGACTAAGATTTCTGTGCAAATCTTATGTCTATTGAAGTTCCCTAAACCATGATTATACCTTTCTGTGCCTAAAGAGCACGGAGGAACGGCTAGTGTTTAATATAGTGTGACCCTAAGATTCTTAGTACAAAAAAAAAAAACAGTTGGAAAATAGATTGTGAGCTTTTTGATTATCGTCAATCATCTTTTGAGGAGCAATCAAATTTCAGTGGTAGAGCCATGCTTAGGCACGAATGGACCGGCTCGACCGGTGCGATACCACGGCCTCACAGAAAACCGGTTGCGAAGTAACGCTTGCGTTGCATTTCCCCGAATTGAGTGAGGTTTCCGGAGGCCCAATTCCCCCTCCCCCCTTTTCTCTCCCCTCATCTCCTTTCTCCATCTTCTCATCCCTCGTCTCTTCTTTCCGCCCCCTGCATCCCTAATCCCACATCACCCTCAAAGGCGGGCAGCGCACTTGCGACTCTTGAGTTGCAAGTGTCCATGGACGGCGGTGTCACTTACCATCAGGTGACCCGTCTGTTCGTCTGTCCCCCTACAGTATAAAAAAAAAGCAAGTATTGTGATAAACCGTAATCTTACGATGCGCTAATATGCCTGCTGTATACTATAGAATCTCTGTATCTGTTAAAGCGGTGTCAAAGCAGCAAATATGAAATTTACATATTGTAATCATTTATTTTTTTATTTCCCTACCCCTTATTATGTAAGAGGAACCAAATTATATCAAAAAGTCGCGTTATATGTATGTATTAAGTGAGCGTTATGAACAGAGATCGGAGGTACTTTCTCGAGTTTTAATAAATATACTCTACATTTATTGAAACTTGAGGAAGTAAGTAGCATAGAGCAGATAATACCTCTTCTAAAATCATCATGTCATAAATATGACAGTTAAAACCAGGGATTATATAAACATGAACTGGTTTATTGAATAATCATTTAAAGCGCCAACAACGCAGCCATACCTTTGCCTTTAAACTAGCTGTTGTTAGATATTTCTTTACGACTACCATGAATCCTTACTTGCTTGCCTTGCTTAATCATTTGGTATGTGAATGGGTAACCATCAACTGAGGCCAGCATTGCTTATCCTTTGAGACCCTTTGTTTTACAATAAAGAAAAATAAGAAAATAGCAGGAGAACTTTCAAGAGTAAACTTTGTATGTTATAAAAAAGCTCTTTAATTTAGTCTTAGCACTTCAGTTTGGTTTAGTACGGAAGTCTAAAAACATAATAAAATTCCTTAATATTATAATTTAGTATGTAAATTAAATATCAAAGCAATATAGAATAATCAAAGCACAATAACTAAGTTGCAATTTCCTAAACCCCGGGATTTAATCGTCATATCTATGAGTCCGGGATATAAGAGGAGGTATTATCAACACTATGTTATTTAATTCCTTGTACTTTAGGAAAATAAACTCTACCTATTCCGATTTCCAGCTCTTAGTAACTTCATTTAATATAAAAAAATAGATGTGTATATATAAATTAATTGGTTTTAGGTTTCGGACTTTATGGAGTTTTACTGACGGCTCTCACTGCTACGATTTTGCTAGCATTTTCTTGTATCGCCTACAACACTATGTTCATAGTACCCACAAGCGCCTGCGAGCTGGATACTACTCCAAACCAACAAGGAATATTAGCCGCTGGACCTATCGCTGGTAAAAAATCACCACTATTCTCAAATGACATAAAAATATATATAAAAAAAAATAAGTGAAAGAAAATCTGTACTCTGTCAAAATAATTACAACTAGCAAGTAAAATTATTAAAAAATATAATATTTTTAACATCCTTTCTATTTTTCTCCAGTGACGTTATTGCAAAATGCTTTGCCTTGTGTCACCCCTACAATTAAGACCACTCAAATGACACTTCACATAAGATATCCATCAAGCAGTTCGACTTGTTGCGGTCCTAAATTGCGGTGTTTCCCTTTTTTTTGTATATTATTATTAACGAATTGGATTACAATCAACAGTCTCCCTATTCTGCCTTTCTGTAGTCATATTTCTTGGGATTTCTAGGTTTGTTGTTTGGTGGAATGATATGGAGTTACCTCGCGGATGCTCGGGGTCGACGAAGCACCTTAATATTGTCACTCATCGGTGGTGCTGTTTTTAACACCATCGGCACAATTTCAGTCAACTGGGTGATGCTGCTGATTTTTCAATTTCTTGGGTCATTCTGGTAAGTTGTGCACTCATGAATTTTCTGATGTTTATAAATCCTTAATTTCTAATTGTTATCTTAACGAATTTGATTTTGACTACACGGATGGCGCAGTAATTAAAGTGATCACAGTGGTGAGTTAGCATAGTGGCGACTATGCTACCTCACCAAGTGTGTGGTTTTCGATCTCCACATGGAATAACACTTTGTGTAATCCTCATATGGTTATTTTGAGTCTAGGTGTGTTCTTTGTGTTATTATTTAAATGTTTTCTAAAGTCCGCTATACATAATTAATAAGTTCTCTATTTTTAATAATAATAATAATAATTTATTCGTAAGTAATACGAAGGCCTCACAGAAAACACAACAATGATGGACAAAAATGCATTGTATTGCCTTGTACTGGAGGCCCAACTCCCCATCTCCTCTCTCCAGTCTCCCTATCTATATACTATACTATTTTTATAATAAACTTAGCTACTGAACCGACTTTCATGGAATTTGGTACAAACAGAGGTACAAACTAGGACACTTTAATCCAGAAGAAAAAGACTGTTACCGAGGTTAGATGAAGAATAAGAGACAAAAAAACTTCTATCTATCTATCTCCATGGTCTACATAATAGATAAATGAGTACATAATGCTGTCTGATATGCTTGCTTTTCAGAATATTTGAGAAAATAAATTTAAATACCTACATTTATCTTAAATATAATAAGTGTGTATTTAATTTCAGCTCATCTGGATTATACTCAATGTCGATGTCCTTGCTTAGCGAGAGTGTGCCGATAGCGAATAGGAGTACCGTGGTAGTCATAGTATCCAGCTTCATGCTTATTGCACAAGGATTAATGGCACGTAAGTAAAGCATAAATATGGATATGTGTATAAATGTTTGTACTTCAAACCTTCAATACAGACATTTCTAGTAACAAGCACGGGTAACTTGTTTAGTGGCATACGAGAGACCTCTGTTTAGGCCTGACGGAGACTTATTAATAACGGTTTATTTTTATGGCATAGGGGGTCAAACGAGCAGACGAGTTACCTGACGGTAAGTGACACCCGCTGCACAGGAACAACATCAACTCAAGAGTTGTAAGAGTACGTTGCCCGCCTTTGAGGGGCATTTATTATTTAAAGAAGACAACTCCCGCACTAGGATTTATTCCTGTATTGCAAGGGACTTTACCAACATACATAATGACGGACATAAAAACACGAAACAAAATGTTTGCCCCGTGTGGGAATCGAAAGCCTCTAGATCAGCAGCCAGGGTATCTAACCACTAGAACACAACGTCATAAGAAATATCAGAATCGAGGTTTTCATACAATTATGGTATTGGTTATAGAAAAAGGCATTTGTCTACCAACTCACCTGATTAAAAAAGAAAGAAAGAAAGAAAGAAAATATATTTATTTACTGTTTTTACTTATGTCCAGACATTATTTTTGTTCCAGTATTGGCGATACCAATCATTCCCTTAAGATTTTCGTATTATCTCCCTGGGCTGGATATTTATTGGAACTCTTGGCGTCTGCTAATGTTGGTATTCTCCATACCACACATTTTCACCGCAATTTGCCTCATGTTTATGCAGGAGAGCCCCAAATTTGTCTTTACAAAGGGAGATGAAAACAAAGCACTGAAAATTCTGCAAGCCATTCACGGAGTCAACAATTGGAGGCTTAACAAAGAGTTACAGGTGTGTAAACAAGTAGCCTCAAATAGCAAGTTCTTTTTTTTTTCAATTTTAAGTGACATCTTCCGCATTATTAACAATTATTCCAGAAAGAAGAAAGGAACATCCGTTCAATGCTAGCAGTACATAACTATCACTCCTGGAGCTTAGAATTTGTACCGAGTTGCTAAATAATAATTCGATGCTCCGATCAAAAGCTTAAATAGCTCGTTAAGAGCTTTCTAATTTTGGTTGTAGCTAATCGTTTTAATTAATTTCCACCATGGTTGTGATCCTCTGCTAAACAATTTTCAACTAAAAGTGACGGTGTTGTAGCGTCACGTGGTTGAGGCTTCGAACCCAGCTCCTAACACCAGTATTTAGTTTAGTTGGAGGGGTTTACGAGAATACTAGAAATGTGTGACCCATCTTAGTATTCTGATACACAAAAAACTCTTTTCTTTTTAAACCAAGTCACTTTCGCTGAGCCGAGTCTTATTAAGTCAAAGAGAAAATAATTCTAATAACTAATATAGTTAACTCTTACAGGTAAAATATCTACTTAAACATGAGGTTTCAGTAATTATAGATTCATCGTCAGCAAAGGATCAAATGTCACTGCTCAGGATGCCTCTCCTCAAGAATGTAATTATTATGGTCTTCCTCTACATGGCTCAACAGTGAGTATTGCTTTTTTTACAAAAGGTAGCCGTAATAATTAGCCGTAGCGTAGAGTCCGTCTCGGTAGAGTAGATACGAGTAGAGCCATCCATCTGTTCCTGTGGGTGTGGTAAAAGGCCACTAATCGATTTGACTGTCTCTATCAGACAGTACTGTCATATAGTGCCAGTTTGACAAATTCTAATTGGCTACACGGTTTTACATACTGGTAGGCATAGGTGTACTACACCTCTGCCTACCAGTGTTCAAAGTACTTTTCTACATTGGTTATTTAAAGCTCGCCGCTTTCGTCGTATCAGCTTTAGCTCGCAAGTATCTATTTATCTATGGAGCCTATATTTTAAGTTAAACCCCTACCAATACATTTGTTAAAACTACATTAAATTCCTTGAAGTAGTTTTTGCGTGATGCGTGTACAAACATATAGACTTACAGGCTGACTAAAATTCAAGAAAGTGTTAAATTCCGGGGGTTTTTATTAGAGCTACAGAATCCAAAGCAACAGTTTTTCGAATGAATGAGTTATTTTTCAAAATCTATAATGTATTATATGTATATAGAGATGAAAGATGTACCGAACAGCTCTGCTCTTACATTTTTATAGACTAAATTTAGATAATAGACTGATAGTTGTCGACCAGAAGAACATATGCTAATCGAATCTAAGATGTTCTGAAAGAGGGGAAGGTGAGAGGTACCCAGCAGCGCTAGCAGGTACGTAATCGCCAGATGAAATGTGTACTAATGGTTAGTTAGCTCGTGAGGTATGTAAATAAGTGGCCCGCTACTGTCTGAGCCCACCCAGAAAGGTCATTGTTAGTTTTTCAGTTTGCAATAGAAACGGACTATAGTTTTATTGTGAAGCTAACTAAAAGCTCTGGGAATAAATTTAAGGTACGGCGCGTTTTTTGTTTGGTTGCCGAAGATCGCAGACCAATTTGTGCGCATCATACAAACTGGTGGTAACTCCAACTTGACCATGTGTCGTGTATTGAACATGGAACCTCCCATGGCTAGTGTAAGTATAGTTTTATATTATTTAGATATGTTGTATTATGGAGCCAGTTAAGAGACGTGCTTGGAATATTGCTTATACCTTCTAATATTTAAGTTTCAGGAATATCCTTTTCGTTTCATTCCCTCACTTTTTTACTAAATATTCATACACTCAAAATTTACCCATTTACATATTGTAATAACGGACACAAAGTAGACTCAGAACAACACTTTGGGGATTAAACAAAGTGTTGTCCCGTGTCGGGATCGATGCCACAACTCTCGGCGTGGCAGCGTAGTGGCGAGGTGACCACTTAAACCACCTATCCGTGCAGTTAAATCAGACAGCATCGTTAAATCAGACATGAATTTACATGTTTATATAAATTGGTAATGTATGTCAACTTAACAAATCGATTACACAACACAACATTGATACATACAGTTATGATTGTGTTAATCTTTAGCTGCAGAATAAATGTATCAGATTCATTTTGTTGCAGATTAACGACACGCCTTGTTCCCTAGATGAGACCTCGCTTCTGATCGTTCTTGGCATAGGAGTGCTGCAAGCTATCTTTAACTCTTGTGTCGGTTTTGTAAGTTATATTTGTTATTTCCTTACTGTTCTAGAACTGTATGTGTTAGTGAAGCACAGTGAATACCCAAGTATCTTAATGGTCGTACAAAGAGGTTTTTTGTTTTCAATGGTATTTATATGATAATATAATATTGTCATGTCACGTGGCGAAAATGAGACATACTAAGCAGGCACCTTCGCGTGAGGAGGTGTAACACGCGCCGTATGAAAATGCAAATGTGGATCAGGTGAGGTGTGTATGTGGCAACATATATACATAAATACATACACTCCCGCCTGTATCCCCAAAAGGGTAAACAGAGGCGTTATCAACCCCCACATTTTGCCGATAACATTGTAGTTCCATTTACGTAATAGGGGGCCGTCATCCAGACAGTTTTGGGAATTAGCAATTAGGTATTATGAAAGTTTGGAGAATATTAATAACAAATGGACTCAAAATATATGTATATTTTGTAAAATTATATTAAAGTCACGGTCGCTTTACGGGCTGTCACGTGCACTCATCCACCGTCAGCATTATCGGGATATCGTCAACGAAAATCATGGTATTTCGTGCCGAGTTAAGGACGGAGGAAGATTATGACGGCGTTCGTGTGAGCCATCTCGATGTAATTCATGGATTTGAGTAGTATGATGGCGTTTCGGTAAAAGGAGTGCAAGGAACAGGCAACTTTATATATTTATCGCTACTCCGGGACCGTTCCTAGTATGATCCCGGTGACATTGTAGATAAAGGTCCTTTGTAAACAGGAACTTCGAAAAAATGAGGAAACTGTAAAGGATTAGGTACGTAATGAATGATGTAACAGTTTGATTTACCTTAACATATTGTTGTTGTTCTGGGATTATCATGTATTATATGTGGAATAATAATATGTAATTTAACACTTTAATGGCAATTAATAGAAATACAATTAGTAGTACTTACATTTCCGCATTTAAATCTAGTATTTTTTTTTTTTAAGTACACTCTATTAAAAACAAAAAAATGTGTAAAATTTGTTTTTTGATAAGTAATATATTTTCGGAGATATAAGGTTTTTTTTGTAGACGTACGATGCCCGCTGATGTCGTTAGAGCGCGCACTCGCTCCTGGCTCACGTGTATACTTTTGGATAAAAATGGGTTAAAATATTCATGCCAAGAACTGGGAACGTTAATGTAATTTAACATAGGGCATATTCGTTAGCAATGAATGAGTTACAGTGAGAGCGGCGAGTGTTGTAAAGTACCGTCACACGTGGATTTAAAAAAATAAAATAAAAAAGATCATAATATCCAAACTATTTGTTCGATTTGAATGAAACAAAACCATGTGGTTACATGATAACGGAGTTTGGATTGATTAAAGGAACTTATTCACATTCTTCATTGCATTGCGTATTTCGTAAGGATTTTAAAGATCTGCATATATCGCAATATCTGTAAGTTCTAAATTAACGGCTTTTCTTTCTTCTTTACTAGGTTTATACAAGGTGCGTAAGGCCCCCATATTCCAAAGTGTGGTCGCCTGCTAGCTTGCAGGTGGCCAAGGACTGCTGGGGTTCCCGGATGTTTCCTTCGAGGGTATCCCGGGTCCCTAGCAATAGACGCTCTTATGACGGAACACCGTGTGGTTTTAGTCGGTTCGAGTCCGACATACCACCTCACCGTCAGCTCTGGTGAGGTGATGACCCGTGGGGGTTTCCACACAAAAAAGGTTTATACAAGGTACGGTTATAGCGGTCGCGACGAGGCATTTGCGAATTTCTAGCGTTCCATTCGTTTGGATGCCATTTCCATTAATATTCTCTAGCTTAGTTTAATAACCCTTAGTTTCACTTCCAATCAATCAATCGACAGAATATTAAGAAATCGAGTATTGATTAAAACATATTATTTTAAATTTTATTTTCATACATGATGCCAAATAAAATACATATACCATCGCAGTACTGGTCACAAACAAACAACCACATATTGTGACGTGTTTACATCTGCATAATGAATGTTACGACTGCAAAATTGATTTTATGTTTGCCTTAACACTCTCTTCTTATATTTTTATACAATTCTCAATCTTATATCACTTAAAAGCGGTGAAAATTGTAACTATCTACTGATTGCGCAGATGACTGTGAAATGCCTCAGCGGAATATTGATAGTGTAGTGGCCTAAAGTACACGTAACCGCTTAGAATTTAATGCGTCTAAATGCATTGCAAGCGTTCTCCATACACATACAATTATCAAGTATCTGGTAGCTCAATAGAAACGGTCACTCAGAAACTTGACTTCGGTATAACATTAGACTCGTGTTTAAGTTTTAATATACACCCAAAGGCTTTGTGATAAGACAATCTAGACAATTTCATAACAGGAGCACTGTTCTAGTGCTATACTCTGCGTATGTGCGCAATATTTTGGAATATAATTCCATAATCTCGAACCCACATGAAGTAAAATATAGTACTATGGTAAAATGTGTTCAGAGAAAATTTGCACTATTTTTATATAATAAGATGTACGGTTTCTATCCTTAATTGTATGCTTCTGTTTTTGTGTCAGGTATGGTAGACCTGAACACCGTTTCATTGCAACGTAACTGTTCTATAATATTACATTATTATTAACTTTCAATTAATAAAGTTGACAATGCCAATACATTGGCTCGCTGTTTGTTGTCAGCGCCGACCCAGTATACTCTCGTGCCGTCTTTACGCTGCACCGTAGGTACGAACGTGTACAGCACAGCATGTGCCTACTGGTCATTCAATTATACTGCTCAACTATTTGATTGTTTTCTATCTACTATTTTTTTTATATTTACTAAATTTAGCATGTTATTCTTAATTTTTTTGTAATAATGTCATTATAATGTTATGCTGGCTCGTTGTACGTATTGGGCAACTGTGGGTAAAATGAGTACTTGAATAAATAAATAAATAATGTACAAAAACTGTCACAAAGGTCACCCACCTTTGTGACAGTGGTAGAGCCCTGCTTAGGCACGACTTGGTCGGCTTGACCCCTCATCCCCCTCTCCTCTTTCCCATCCCTCAGCACCTTCAAAGGCGGGCAGTGCACTTACGACTCTTGAGTTGCAAGTGTAAATAGACGGATCTTGTCACTTACCATCAGGTGACCCGTCTGTTCGTCTATCCCCCTATAGTATAAAAAAAAAATCTATTCTAGGCAACCTTAGATGATCCGGAGAGGTTGGAAGTTGGGACTGGATTTCAAATCTAGTAATCTAGCAAATAAAAAAATATACAGAAATTCTGTACATTCAACAAACTTTAACATCAAATTTTAGGTACTCAATTTTGTGGGTCGCCGAAATGTCACCATGGTTCTGTTCTTCATGAGTGGAGTTAGCGCTATTCTTGTGAATATGGTGCCCCATACTGTCAGCAGCGTAGCGCTCTTTATATTCATGATAATGGGAGGAACCGTTTATGGATTGTGTACAACAATCTGTGTAGACTTGTTCCGTACTAATTTAAGGTAATGATAAAATATATATATATAATCTGTATCAATTGTGATAGAGGGCTCCGAGTTTTCGGCACCAGCCAGTTCGTGTTATAGGTATGTCACTCTGACTTGCTTGAGCTATTGCTTATAGTCGTCAATCTATCTATAGAAACAATATCTCTTTAGTCACCTGTCTATGCTCCCACTCATGACAATATATAAAAGTCTAAAAAAGGCTTATAGAATATTTATTGCATACAGATACTATTAGGTATGTAACAATTTTAAACGTTAAAAAAGGGTTTTTAAAAACTGTAAATAAAAGCATATATACAATTTATTTTATTAGTGCTTGAACAGTACCCTTTCAGCTTAGTCAGAACTTTAAACTAAATGCTTAACCACATAAATACACTCACGCCCGTTCCCGGAAAGGGTACGCAGAGCCGTAATTAATGCCTACACTTTGCCCACTACAATTTAGCCCTATTAAGGCAAGCCCATTTAGATTTTTTTAGTATATTGAAAGGTACATAAAGGGAATGAAAAATAAAAAAAAGCTTATACAGATGCATTGGGGACCAGAAGCAATAGCTCAAGCAAGTCAGGGTCTTTAACTCGAGCTGGCTGGTGCCGGGAAGTCCAAGCCCTCTAAGTATATCCTCTTCAATAAATTTACCCAATGACCGTTTGTTTTCAGAACACTTGTCATCGCCCTGACAATGACGGCCCAATATCTAGGAACAGTCGCGTCCATACAAATCCTCAACCTGTTGTTACAGAATCATTGTGACACTGGATTTTATCTGTTTGGGTCTTTGCTTGTGTGTGAGTATTGAATCTTTACATGGTAGAGCCATGCTCAGGCACGAATGAGCCGGCTTGACTGGTGCGATAGATACCACGGCCTCACAGAAAACCGGTTATGAAGCAACACTTGCGTTGCATTTCTCCGAAATAAGTGAGGTTTCCGGAGGCAAATCTCCCCTCTCCTTCCTTTCCTTTCCCCTGATCTCCCGCCACTTATCCATCTCCACGTCCCCGTCTCTTTCCCCTCCCCGCATACCCTCATCCCTCTTCATCCTTAAATGCGGGCAGTGCACTTACGACTCTCCAGTTGCAGATGATCATGGACGGCGGTTGTCACTTACCATCAGGTGTTTACCCTTATCAGTCTGTTCGTCTATCCTCCTATACTATAAAAAAAAATACCCAAAGTAACTTCCATTATTAAAACCTCACATGTCAAAATTTATCAATTCGACAAACATTGCTTGCATTGTATCGCCGAGTAAGTGAGGGTACCTGAGGCCCAACACCCTCTCTCTTATCCCCCCCCCCCTTATTACCCTAAAAAGAGCAGCGAACTTGCAACTGATGACCTTTATACAGACGTGAGTATATGTATGTTTGTATATTAAAACAATCCAGCGCTACTTTGTATTAGTACTAAGAACATCCTGAATGCTGAGTTTGAACCGTTTTTGCCTCCTTTTAGTTTGAAGTAATTTATGTCATAGTGTAATTTTAGTGTATATAATTTACTGGCTAAGCCAATAATATGATTTTGTATTTTATAGGAGCAGGTAATTTTTCTTTTCTTTATTTAAAAAAATTGTTACAATTATGTTTTTTTTTAGCGGCTGCCATAGTGACATCGTTTCTGCCAAATGATCTCCAGCCTAAAGCAAGGAAGCAAGAACTAGTCGACACTGAAAGTCTAATGGAAAAACCTCACAATAAATATAAAGATACAATATAACAAAACAACGGAACAATATAAATAAAAAATATTTATTAAAAAGTTTTTATTTAGAATTGTAGCGCCTTTCTAGTTTATGGTATGGGAAGACAAAAGAGCAGACGGGTAACCTGCTGGTAAGTGACAACTGCCGCCAATGGACCCTTGCAAATCAAGAGCCGTAAGTGCCCGCCTTTCAGGAGGGATTGGAGAGGGGTGTTGGGCAGCTCGGCAATATATTGCAAGCGCTATTGTCTACCGGTTTCTCTGAAGTCGTGGTAGATCTCTGGGTAGATGGGTAGATCGAATTTTTAGTTATCGGTGCAATTTGATCGACAAGACTTAAATGACAAATAAATACTCAATATACAGGCTGTTTCAGAAAGGTGTAGTCCTATTTATATTGGGTCGTATAGTCTATAACGTAAATCGCTAACAATTTTAGGAAAAAAATTCCAAAACTACATAGTTTTCAAGCTAAATCAACTATTTACCGCTACACAAAAAGCTTCGTAACACCCTATGTTTGTATGGTTACGTTGATACAGCGTGATTATCTAGTACTTCAATCAAGTAAATTTTACATTTTCGTTTTGTTCCTGTAACTACGGGTAATTTATCAATGACCATGATATAAGTGAGTTAATGTATTCACAGTTTGGCCATAAATACTGTTACAATGGCAAAAAACAAAATATTAATGTGAAACCTAGAATCTGTCATTCTTATATGAAGATACATTGCGTTTTCTAATTTTCGCGCCAATCGGTGTTTAAATTTTTTGTCATATTAAAATGGAGTGGGGTGATAAAGAGAAACGAATTGCTGTGATAGCATTAGACATAGTAGGTATGCAGCCATAAGAAATTTTGGAAACTCTCTATCCGCTTGGTTTTTTACTGTACTCCTCTGTTTGTAATAAAAAAATATCATTTTTAACAAACAGAATCACCCAGTTTATACTCAAAGAATCTATAAAAGCTTCCCAATTAGTCAGCAGAGTTCAAAGTTGACATTATTATACAAAACATAACACTGGTTCATCTACTCCTTAATAGCTAATGTTTTGAAACCATATTTTTGTGAAAAGGGTTTCAAAACATCAGCACAGTGAATCAAGATACGATTATTGGGAAGGTTGTTAAGCCTCCTAAGAACACCATGTTTTATTACCAAGACTGGTCCTTTTCAGCAAGACTCAGCATCTGGTCATAAAGCTCGATAGAATCAAGCGTGGTTGGACTCGAACGTTTCTGACTTGATGAGTGGCAGTCAGCTAGTTCTGATCTTAATCCGCTGGATTATGATTTATGGTCAGTTTTAGAAAGTATGTGGCTCTCAACCCCATGATAATTTGGAGTCCTTAAACAATCTATAAGATTGGCAGCGAAGACTTTGCCCATGGAAAGAGTGCGTGTTTCTCTTGATAAGTTTGATAACTGGCCTCAACATTTAAAGTACTGTATTAAAGCCAATGGAGATCATTTTTAATGAGCTTAATATATTTTTAATGCTATCATATTAACCCATTACTTCCCAAGCATCGAAAACTTTATATGTTTTTTTTTTCAAATCTTGAAACTAAGTTCATAATACGCTAAGATAAAATAAGACGAACAAAAAATATTGTACTTTTAATGCTGAGTCGTCCTATAAATATGACAGTAGGGACATGTGATCAGAAATAATAAAAGTAAACAATTATAAGAATATTAGCAGTATTTGAAAATTTGACCATTAACAGTTTTAAATATAAAGTTCTATTAACTTATTTTGTATGGTAAGGTATAAACAATCACTGCAGAGTGTTTTTTCACATTTAACGCAAAAAGTAAGAGGTTTCTTTTACAACCTTGTCCCTGGCAACGCGTCTGTTTGTCCCTTTTCGTCATATAGTGACCAATATTGTCAAACCTAACAGGTTGTAAAAGGCGTTTTGATGTACCTGGTGTAGGGTTCATCCAAGAATAACAACCAAGAATAATATTTTGAAAGATTACCACAAGTTTTTTAATTATGTTTTGTTTATTTTTTCATTTTTGATATATTTGGTAAAGGTCTAAGAATCAGTTTCATATAAATTGGAGTTGGCAAGTTTTTTTACATTATGATATATAAAATCAGAATATGATGCTTCTTTTTGAGGCAACAAAAAAGATATTTCAAAAAAAATACATTATAATTACGGATACAGTTTTTGCAGAAGAAAAAAAATTTTTATCAGAAAAACAGTGCAAGAATACGATTTTGTCAGAAACAATAAAAATAAACAACCTAACATGTAAAAAAAAAAATTTTGAATATGGTGTCCTAAAAATAGGACAGTGGGGAGGAATGGGTTAATGTTTCAATTACAAAACATTACAGTAATAAATGTTTCATGCGATAGAATAATAAAAGATTTTCCTTGTAACAATATTTATTGCAAGACTAAGTATATCGTTGCGATTGGACAAATACGACTAGATACAAGTAAAATAATCGTTAATATATTGTACAAATATACATACGCTCACGCCTGTGTCCCTAAGGGGGAGGCAGAGGTTTATTAAACACCCATATGGGGCCAATTAGAATTTGATACACTACGTAATAGAGGGCAAGCGCATTGCCGTCAACCGGGCACTGTACGACTGTACACATCCTAACTTGTCCTGTAAATACAATACATGAATAATATGGAAAAACCTTGATTTAAAATAAATGAAAACAATGTAATATAAAGCATTCATTGTATTATGTGTTCTAATCTGAACTTTAATCTGGACAAATATATCACTTCATTCTAAATTTTCCACTTTAGAGGAGAAAATTTTTCTTAAAGTTTAATTGGACCAAACGGGAAGGATACTCATCCAAACAAAACAAGGATTATTTAAAATGGTTAATAAATGACGGGGTTAAATTAACAAATATACAGTAAAATGGCGACCGCCTCTTTTTTGCAGTCTGTTAAAATTCTTAATTTTCAACTTTCGAGGTGATTTTTTTTTCTTAAAGTTTAATTGGACCAAACGGGAAGGATACTCATCCAAACAAAACAAGGATTATCTAAAATGGTTAATAAATGACGGGGTTAAATTAACAAATATACAGCAAAATTGAGAACCGCCTCTTTTTTGCAATCTGTTAAAACTAATAGCTATTATGATACCAAAGATCGATACTAAAATTATTAACGTTATTTGATTTTTAAATATCGACAGTAATAGTATAATTTTAGTATGATTCTATCGACTAATCCTTATACTATCGTTCTCTAGCAAAAAAATTGACAGCTTCTTATCTTAACGTTTTTTATCGATGCAATAAAAAACCTTGACTGACTTTTAAGCCACGTTTCCAGCACGATGCTATCGATAGACTATCGCTATCGATGGATAATTAATTCAACATATGTATAAAACATTCGAGTATTTAGGCCACGTTTTTTCTACAAATGTAGATGCGGGTAAACAATATGTTTACAGTTGAGAAACATGATAATGAACTTATTAAATTTCATTACTAACCAGCAGTAGACATAGCAAGTGCGTCAGTTCAGTTCTCTATGACGTTGAAGATTTAGTAAGACGTATACATACACAACTATCAACACATTATGACGCAACAGCCCTAATTGAGAGGTCACTGTCTTTTATCTCCAGAAAAAAATACCTTATGCTACACGCACATTTATAAAAACACACACCACCAATCAAGGGCTGAAAAAGATAAACAAATGAAATATTTTGATTTGGATGAGGTTGTTGACATTAAAAACATTAAGGGCCTGATGCAGAAGGTAGTCCTTCTTGATACGGTACGCATTGTGAGGACGTTTCTATCTTTGGAAACCTAACCACAAAAGGTGTCCCACCTGATACAGGTGGCACACCTTTTTGTGTGGTACCACGACCTAACAGAAATATTTCACCGAAATTAGTGAGGTTTCCGGAGGCCCAACTCCCCCGCTCCTCTTTCCTCTCCCCTCATAAACCTTTCTTCTTTTCCCCTTCCTGCAATCCCCCTTCCTTCATCGCCCTCAAAGGCGGGCAGCGCACTTACGACTGCTGACTGCTTCATCTATCCCCTTATACTATAAAAAGAAAAGAAAAACAAAGCAAACAAGGCAAGCAATATCTATTTACATCAAGATGTAACCGCTCAGTGACGTGTTCATTATACAAATATTTTTCCAGGGTGTCAATTTGACGACCTCTAAATTAAAATTACGATGTCTTCCTGATTGAATGCTCAGCGAATCAAAGAATGCGAAATGCGACTCAAAAATACTGAACGTATTTTAGTTAATTCTCGATAGGGAGACGAAGAATTCTCCCGTAACGTCATAATCTCATACAATATTTTCCTGTGATGTGCGTATACTGTGGGGTTTTCAACTATTCAATTCAGCACTTTATTAGAGACGCGACCGCTGTAGAACATCGCATTTGCTTCAAGGTTCCCGTGTGAGAACCTAACAACATTATACAAGGTTCCAGTTAACATTTCATTTAAATTAAAATATTAAATTAGTGTAATGTCTTTTATTTTGTAAATTTATTGATAAATTAATTAAAATTCTTAAATAGTTAAAAAATAAATAAGTGCTAGGACTTGATAAGTTGTAATTAGTATTTGATTGTTATAAATAGTGAAGATGAATTTAGAAAAGAGTATCGATATGTCGTCTGAAAAACTACCCTTCGAGGCAGCTATGAACAAAGTTGGTAAGTATTCAAATTGATTTATTTACGATTTATTTTAAGGTTTGCATCGTGATGTTTTAAAGTAATAATACATTTTCAAATCGAATCAGTCGTTCATGAGATTAGGGTGCTCAAACAAACAAACAAAGTCTTTAGATTTATTATATTAGATGAGCAGTTTGAATAATATAAAGGAATTCTAACGTTGTCAATATCAAGACTTCTATATAATAAATTAAGAAAACTTTGAACATATCTTTGAAGATTCTTTCAAAGAAAATTATGGATTGCGGGTTCAATTAATTCGGCACTTTATTAGTTTTTTTCTTGTATCTATTTGGCTAAAGTTTATTTAAATCTCTTTATTTAATCATTTTGTATTGTAGCAAAGTGAAGATGGTTTTGATGGTTATAGAAAAATAGTTATAGGTAAAAACAAACGGACAAGTGACAACAAGACAAAAAACAAACGAACGAACGTCCATGTATCTAACAACAAGTATATTTTTCTTTAAAAAAAAATACTTATATCCAACTGCACCCCGTTTACAAATTATAGTTAACGGTATTTTTTCATACCTTAATTTTACACTTAAAGCAACCTACCTACCTTCTTATTTAACCAGACCTTCAGTACAACCAATTCAATTTAAAAGTTATTGAAATCGATTCACACATGACGAACTCTTTATATATCTATTGTCACCAAATTTAAACTGGACGAACCTTGAGAACAAACATTTAAATAAAAAAAAGAATTATTGATGTCGATTCATAGCGGCTTAGAGATTGAATGTCTTCACATTTAAATAGAATCAACTGTAGAAAAACATTTAAAAAAATATTAGAAATTGGTTTAGAAGTGGTAAAGATCCTACCCCTTTTTGAAGGAGAGAAGATATTTTGTTTTACGCTTGGAAACCCCCGCAGGTCATCATCTTCAAGTAAGATGATGGCAAGGGATACCCTAGTAAGTATGCTTTCAGAAACCCTGCAGACATTAAAAAAAACTTATAATAGTGTAAATATTTGTAACAATTTTTCCCACGAGCCGGTCGGAGTAACACCACGGCCTCACAGATAACCGGCTGTCAAACAATATTTCTATTGTTTAGTCGAGTAAGTGCCCTCATTCACTACTTGGTACCCCCACCGTAAGACCAACTTCCCCTCTCCTCTTTCCACGCCACTCGTTCCCCTCTCTTCTTTCCCATCCCTCGTCTTCTGCCTCCTCTTTTCCTTCCTGTCATCCCCGCTCCTCACCTTGCAGGTGTCTATGGGCGGCGGTTGTCACTTACTATTAGTTGACCTGTCTGTTCATCCGTCCATCTATATTATAAAAAAAAAAACAACGAATGTTTTAATTTTTGTTTTATGCGAATAATGTTTGCCGATACTCTGAGAGGAACCACCACCAGGGCCACCTAGCACTGGTAAGCGGCCGATAGTTTGATCGCCCTGGCATACACTATAAAGCTAAGGATAGTTAATAGTATTTAAAACGTATAATGGTTCAAACAGCGGTATCTTCGCTAGTTGTAATCTCTTATAAGCAACTTTTAGACGAACAGATGTAATGGATTCGATTGTATTGGGCTGTTAATAAGATTGTATATACGTAAATATCCTTACAATCCTACCTACATATATATACATACATACATCTGTACTATCATTTGTTGGCTGTTGGAGACTGGAAATCAGGTCTATGGATTTAGGAACTCCTATCGACGAACATAGGCACTTTTTAGGACAATACCACTTTCCGCCTTGCTAGTTCCCTTTGCCACTGTGAAGAAGCTATTTCTTGTAACAGAAATAGCTTCTTCACAGTTGCCAACATAAATGGCTTAATCTGTCATGCTCTTATCGCCGCTGGCATTACGGCCGTACGTGAGCTAAATGATCTGATACAAGATGATAGGAAGAGACTATATCGTATATCATTGCTGCACCTTGAAGATGGGTAGACCTTTGGAGTGGGATATTAGTTGCGTCAAACGGCGTATTTACAGTAATTTAATGGGTAGACGCTAGGGTCATGAGGTCAGAGTGCTCTTTTCATTTATAAGGAACTAAATAAACGACTGATCTACAACTAGACTTCTAGTGACCAGAACCAGACCAGACCTTCTCGTGGCTTGCCATTGCCATTCAACGTTGTAGTGCTGCCAGCCTCCTGGGTACACTACTGTATTTAGATTTTTAGTTTCAGTTAGATATAAATATTCCGTTTGTTATTATAATTGTAAATATTGCGTTGGTAGCATTGCGGTATCGTTCTTCAGTGTATGACTCTAAGAGAAGAGGGGAAATGCCTGTGACTGTGAGCAATTACCAAAATGCAATTTATTTACATAATCGACTTCTTGATCAGGTTTCGGGCTCTATGGAATTTTGACGACGGCCCTCGGCTCTTTCAGCATGATCGCTTACTCCAGTATCATCTATGGTAGTACTTTCTTAGTACCTACGAGCGCCTGCGAGCTGGGCACTACACCTACTCAACAAGGAATCCTGGCTGCGGGTCCTATGGCTGGTAAGAACTTAGTTTTGATATAACTTATAAATTTGGTATTAGTTAAATATCCCGCTGCAGAATGTCTAAGTTCATCTAGTATTTAATTAAAATCATTTTTAGATACACAATTACAAAAAGGGCAATTCATTTTATTAAAAAACGAATTAGCGAGTTATTAAAATAAACTATCCTCAACGTCACAGAAACATGCGTAGAGAACTTAAAAAGTGATTCGAGCCTTGAATCAAAACCAGAAGGCAATATTTATATTTTGTTACAATTATTGGAACGAAGTTCCTTATGGAGCGTTTCGGAGGAGTACCCTAGCCGGAAAACGTACAATTTTATGTATAGTCTATGTATGATGTCTATACAGTGTCTATTGTATAGTCTACGCTAAAACTGTTATTATTATTGCAGTTATACAATTGTTATACAATTGCAGTTGTTAATAAAATAAAGGTGTTATTATACTTTGATGACGTATGCATGTACATTCCGTGTAGGTCTTAGTGGAGTAGATGGAGCAACATCATCCCTTCATATGGGTGTCGTAAAAGGCGGCAAAGGGATCTGACTGTTATTTATCAGACAGTATATATACAGTCACATAGTACCAAGTTGACAGCAATAGGCCTGCCTACTTTTTCGAGGATAATATACTTCTCCTGCCAATGTTAAAGTAGTCCCAAATCCCGCCAATAACCTTCGTTATTGGTGGGATCGCGATAGCTGGGTACTTCACCATCAAGTTACTGGTTTGGGTGTTACTGGATGGGAATAAACCATAATGTAGCGCGTTAACTCTCTGTTACTCTACGCCATCTTTAGCAGTTAGCAACTCCTATTTGCTCATTATTTGCCAAAAAAAATAACTGTAACTTGATATGTAAATTATGAATTTACGTCATGAACGTATAAATGTAACCGAATATTACACGTTTTTTTTTTGTGTAACATAGGGGGACAGACGAAAAGACGGGTCACCTGATGGTAAGTGACATCGCACCATGGACATCCGCAACTCAAAAGTTGCAAATGCGCTACCTGCCTTTTGAGGGTGATGAGGAGTTTTGAAAGAGGAGATGATGTATATGGGGAGGGGAAATAGGGGAAGGGAGTTGGGCCTCCGGAAACCTCAGTGATTTTTTTTTATTTCTGTGAAGTTGCGTGTAGTTTATTCAGTTTAGTAAAAACTTGTCAAGCATTTTTTGTTATAATTGTAAATAAAAATTTGATTATATTATATTTATAGTTATTAGAGACATAAAATTGTACTCTTGTGTGTATTTCGGAAATATTTGTAGTAAAAGTCCTTTAATTAAGGAGGGGTTGGTGGGCCCTGAACTGTGTCTCAAACATGGTATAGCTTTAAGATGTTGGTAAGATACATAAGTAACTAAATTTTAAACTAACCAAAATATCCATTCCCCCACTGTGCGCTTCCCAGAAGCTTTTTGACTCGCACAACCAGCCTGTGGAACTAATAGTTGCCTGACATATTTGCCGGCAACGCACACGTGACTCTTGAGTTGCGGGTATTCATGGGCGGCGATAGTCAATTACCATCAGGTGACTCGTCTGCTCGTTATCGCATATAAAATAGAAAATAAATCTTCGAAATAGGTGGGCCCATTTTTATAGGACTTTTATTCTGAGAAAAATATATACATAAATAAGGTATTGAGCAAGAAATTATATAGGTATGTCATGAGCACCCATAGCCTTTAATAAAGTCTAGCAGACCAGACCATGTAGGTATTTATTGTCATAATTTTTCAATTGTCTCTTGAGATTGAAACTTTCTACGAACACTTGCAATATGTATTAATCAGAATCAAATTTCGAACTACGCAAGTAAGTTTATCTTAATTAAATGATTGCAAAATATCATGTCTGACATTTTTTTCTATCTAGCAGGCTTCTACCTACAGGAAGCCAAATGGGTCTGTAGCATTCCATAATATCTCTATAGTTTTGAGTATTTTAGTAACCCTAAAACATTTATAATAGAATTAGGTGCACATTGTTTTTTTAAATGTTGTTCTATCGAAGGGCGCCGACTAGTTCTTTAATTTTTTTTGTGTTTTTTCAGGTATACTGATTGGTTCACTGGTATGGAGTTACCTCGCAGATAAACGTGGGCGACGCTCCATGATACTTATTGCTCTCATTCTCAGCGCTGTATTCAACACCATCGGTACACTTTCTGTCAACTGGATCATGCTGATGATCTTCCAGTTCATCGCATCATTTTTGTAAGTTGTATTCTGATATCTACTACCATTGCCTGTGTTTCTAGTCTCTTATCCGCTTAAAGCTAAAGATTATAGTGTGATGTTATACATCATGTCGTTAATATTATCAAACAATATGTTACAATAATTAAATATTAAATTTTTCAATTTTCAGAGGACTGTGTTTTTTTAGTTTTAAGAGATTTTCGTAATTTGCAATTCGAGTATTTTTATTTTATTAATTTTGTTCTAAAATGCATTTTTTTAAATACTAAATACTTGTATTTTTAATTTTAACTGACGTACATAAATAAGTATCATCATATCTTATTTAATGTGATAATATTTATGACACGTTGTATAAACTTATACAGCTTGTCATAGTGTTCCTTCAAGTTGAAACTCGAGAAGTTTCTACTTATGAGGCGTCTATGTAGCGCTGATGAACTATGACTTTCTGTGTATTTTTTATTGTAATTTGTGATTTAATGAACTAATTATCTAATATTAGCCGATGTAATAAATTGTATAATTGTTTTGTTCTATTATAACATTATTTCGGTACAATAATTGAAAGAAGCAGTTTTTTTTTGTAATATACTTAATAATAATATCGAAATACAATGTACAATTTGTTTATGAAAAAAAAATAGAATAACAAAAATATAAATTTCCTCTGTATTTTTTGTTTTGTTTTGGTAGTGGTGTATTAAAAAAAAGCTATATATTGTTAGTTATATTGAAATATAGTTGTATTCACTACTGCTAAATAACGAGATAAAACATGACTTAATAAATAAATTACTATTTCAGTGCATCTGGATTGTATTCAATGTCAATGACCTTTGTCAGCGAGAGCGTGCCTATGACCAACAGGAGTTCTGTCGTTCTAATTGTATCTAGTGTCATGCTTTTAACACAAGGAATTCTAGCCTGTAAGTAGTGGAATTTTACACATGGCCAAACATTTGTTATCCTTTCAATATGAATTAACCTATTTTTTGTGTGGAAACCCCCACGGGTCATCATTATCATCTTATCGGGGCTAATGGTAACGTGGTATGTCGGACTTGAACCGACTAAAACCATACAATGTTCCGTCATCGGGGCTTATGGCCTGGGCCTCAGGTGTACCCTAGAAAGGACGTCCCTGTGTACCACCCAGACCGTGCCGCCTTTTGAGTAAAAATATTAAGACAGAGGCGCGTGGAACATGTCGATATCAATATCAGTTATCCTATTGCAGTCGCAGTCGCATCTGGTTTTCCGCCATCTGCATCCAATCTATCCCAGCTACTAGAGTTGATACTAATATAATCGTAATAGGTACCTATAACATAATAAATATTTGATATTATTTTAATAAGTTACCAGGTAACAGTCAATTAATAGGATGAGCGATACTGGTAACTGAGCACGTCTTAGTTACCAGTATCGCTTAATATACTCATGTAACTGAGTGTACGTATTGTGGAGTGTATAAGCGGAATAGCTGATGTGAATCAATTGCTCTTGAATTTGTATAATATACATATATACCTATTTATTTTCTCCCGTTTCACTGCAATCTGTCACCATAGGGACATTTATCAGTTGCTATTTAAGTGTGTCTTGGGGCATCTTTCTTTTCAATCTGCGAATTATACTGCTGTCTTCAATCAATACATTGGCCAGGCTTTTCGGATGGTCTTTGATTCTTTTCTTGTAGGTGTTTGTATGGAAGAGAATTTCCTGTTTGACTGTGGTCATGTTCAGGTCGTGATGTAGTAGTACATTTGTGACGAACCAGGGAGCACCGGTTATTGTTTTCAAGATTTTCTTTTGAAATCTTTGTATGATTTCGATATTGGAATGGAAAGCTGTCCCCCAGAGTTGTATACCGTACGTCCAAATTGGTTTAAGGATCGTTTTGTAGAGCAAAAGCTTGGTACTCAGCGATAGCTGTAACCGGCGACCTATTAACCAAAGAAGTTCCAATTGTTTCCTTTTTGTGAAACTAGCTCTTTGCCAATGAGTCGCTTATCAAGGTGTAACTCTTGTATGTTCCTATTGAAGCACTCAACAGCATTTGTAATAATGTCCTCTGTTGTGAGTGGAGATGGTTTTTTACGCTTCATCCATTAAGTATCGAAAAAGAATCCCGTTTGTTTTCTTATTATGCAATGTACATTTTCTTGATATCGCTTTTATCTTAGTTTCAATATTGATAGAAAAAGGTAAGTGATCTGATGATAAATCCCAGCAGCTATTGCACGATATTATGTTTTTCGTTATTCTCCTGGTGACACAGAAGTCAGTGAAATCAGGTATTTTACCTCTGTCTGAAGGCCAATATGTTGGCTATCCTGTAGAAACAACATCCATACTATTTGTTTGAATACATTTTAAAAGTTCTCGGCCTCTAAGCACGATGAGACTAGACCCCCAAAAGGTGTGTTTTGCGTTATAATCGCCTGCGACTATGAAACGATGGCCTAGAGTATTAGAGTAATCGCAAAATTGACTTTCTTTAATTGTATGTCTTCGGGGGCAGTACAGAGCTGACATTGTGATGTTCATCCAATACATTACTACGGTGGTTGCTTTTTTTATATATATTAGCCTACTATAGTGACTCCACTTTGCCTGGTGGAAAACAATAAGTGGCGTCAAAGAGTGGTGGTCACCATCCTCACTGCATGTCTAGTCAATAATGCATGGTGACCCACACTATGGCGGCCCTGATTATTCGAAATTGACCCTAATATAATATTTCTACCTTCTTTAGGTAGTCGGTCCACCTGGCTGAGGTTGCATTCTACCTTTCAAATAAAACTAAACTATTTTGATCCTTTACTATTAAAAAATGAAGATGTACAAGCTGTGGTATACAATTCGGTTACTTAAACAATTCAAGACTGTGTGACCGGGATTGTCTTTTTTACAAAATCCGAATTAGGAATGACCCGGCTCGTGAAGAGCTTCACAAACACAAACAACGGACACAAATCATGCGACTGTATTTCTTAGTTGAACAGTGTATCAGAAAATAAAACACATATTATAACCACTAAATTGCAATGCAAGTATAGAAAAAGTATATCATTTTCGGGGAGACTGTATGCAGTGTTTTAAACTGATAGACATAAAAGCGGTGGTGGCTAACGCGTCGGAGTTGCGATTAGTTGGTTGCGGATTCAAACCCCACCCATTGCATTATCCTCGCGAACCAACCCCTTTTTTTTACGTCTTGTAACCCCCTCGGGCCGTCATTGCACCGGGGTTTTCGGTGGAACGGTGTCTCGGAATTGAACCGACTAAAACCACACGGTGTGCCATTCTGCGCTTAAAATAGGAGGAATCCGGGAACAGCTTTATTAGGACATCCGGACCCCTCCTAGCGCCTGCCCGCACTATTCGGGCACCACCAGCTGGTAACCTATCAATAAGGTGGCGTCTAGACACACGTGGACGTCACCCCCTTGCGGCTGACCACTAAAGTGGTTGGATTGGAAAACCCGTCCCGACCACTCGCGGCCACACTCAGGGCGGCATGAGACTCTGGTAGGCCAATTGGGTCCGAGTGGAGATCATCCTCCCGGGCTGCGCCGCCTCCTTCCGCTAGATGACGTCCTCGCAAAAGGTTTCAACAGCGATAAAATTCCTGTCGCTACTGGCCATGGAGCGTATAACAGCCAGCAGCGACAGATCCTCTCCGATGACTGCAGTGAGGGCCCGACGCTGCGACGCCCAAGCGTTGCAGTTTGCAAGCGTATGCTGAGCCGAGTCCTCACTGCAGTCGCAGTGGTGACAGACGGGGCTCATTTCCCTTCTAGCGACTGAGTGCAGGTACTTCCTACGAAGCAGCCGTGCCCCGAAAGAACCTCCGTGAGTCGGAAGGAAAGGGCCCCGTACTGCCGCCCTGCCCATTCGATGATGACCGGCTAGAGCGCCTCCACTTCGGCAAAGCCAGCACGAGGAGCCTCCAGCCAGGACGACCAAAGAACCATTGTGGCTCGGCGTGCGGCCTCTTCGGGTGAGGGCTGACTGCCTCCAACCGCCCGGAATTCAGCCGATCGCCAATAGACTTCGGCGAGCACTTCCGCCTCCAAATCCCACGGGGGAGTTCCGGCCAACGCGCATGCCGCCTCCGTGGATACGGTGAGGTAACCGCGTGTGGCTCTAGCCTCCATAACTCTCTGGGGACGCCAAAGGCGTGCCCTATTCTGGACGGTCAGAGCCCCCGTCTATACCGGTGCACCGTATAGTGCCATTGACCGGACAACCCCCGTGTACAGCCGTCTTGTTGCAATGCTGGGTCCTCTCAAGTTGGGCAAGAGCCGTCTAACGGAGGACGCAGCACCAACCAGCTTTGGAGCTAGCTGCTATCGAAGAGCCACCTCCCGTCAACGATCAGGCACAGATAACTTATGTGGGCCCTATTGTACGAGAACCGAGTTGACCATAATGGAGGCGCCGGGGGGCGGACCATGACGATGCCCATGGAACGCAAACCAACCCCTTACACAAGCTTTTAGCTTAGCTGGGGTTAACAAGAATATTATTAGTGTGTGATTTGAGACGTTGATAATATTATTAAAAAAAGAAATGTAAGTGTAACACTTAATAGTAATATACAAAACGGTGCAATCTTTGCAAGTTAGTATTTTATTAAAAGAACTAAACGAATCATCTAAATTAAGTTTCAATTCAATTTATAGTTTAAGAAAGCTTTTGTAACATGCGTTTATTGGATTATTCTCAGACAAAGGTGACCCACAATCAAATATTACAACTCTACTCATCCTTTCTGGTATACAAAGGTGAGCGTACTTATATAAATATACATATATAAATTAATGATAATAAACTTGTTTCAGTACTGGCGATTCCTATTATTCCCCTAAAATTCTCATACTTTTTGCCTGGGCTGGGCATCTATTGGAACTCTTGGCGTTTGTTGATGTTGGTGTTTTCCGTACCGCAAGTTGTCACTGCTATTTGTTACTATTTCATGCAGGAAAGTCCTAAATTTGTCTTTACAAGTGGAGATGAAAATAAAGCTCTAGAAATCTTGCAAAACATTTACCGGATTAATAACAGGAAAACAAATGAAGAGCTGCAGGTAAATAATATATAATAATGATATTGATATGATATTCAATCAATGAATCCTCACGTATCTTACGTACTATACTGTACTATACCGAAGAAGGGTCAATTTAAAAGCATCTGTATAAAGGTTCTGATGTACTATATTGTGGTAAATGGCATTCTCTGTCTACCCTGGACGGAAATATTGTGTGAGCATATGCATGTATGTAGTTTTTATATGTGTCTGTATATTTCGACAATATGCTAAAAGTAATAAAATAGGAGTAATTGTAGAGTAACTTTTAAAGTATCTTTTAAGGTTATACATTCGTACATCTGTACACGCTACATTTATGCGATCCTTTGTATAGCTTAGGTAGTTTTATTTGGATTCCCACTTAAATTACGTACAGAAATATATTTCAATTTTTAAGTACTTTTACATAACCCTGGTTCAATATCTTTATATATACTATACAAAGTAGATACATATATGCGTAGTGTGTGGCTATTCGACATTCCTCGAGACCAGAACACACATTTTTTTTTTGCACAGATAATTGTGTGTGGAGAAATTTTATGGCGTATGTTTGTAAATAGTCCCTATTTTTTTATTTCAGTTACGAGTAAATATTTATAATTTATGTAAAAACAAATTGTCAATAAAGTATAGTGTATAGTATATTGTGTAGGAGATAGGAAAGAGGAGAGGGGGTGAGTGGAGGGGGAAGACGGGGAGTTGAGCCTCCGAAAACCTCACTAATTACGGATAAAAGTAATGCAAGCGTTGCTTCAAAACCGGTTTTCTGTGAGGCCGTGGTATTGCACCGGTCGCGTCGTCCAATTCGTTCCTAAGCATGACTCTTTTTCTTTTTGCAGGTTAAATGCCTTTTAAAAGATGAGACTATCGACACTGATGAAACTAAGATACCAGAAAAAGCGTCGCTCTTTAGAATGCCTCTCCTCAAGTATACAATCATCATGCTTGCTCTTAACATTGCCCAACAGTGAGTATGTCATTTTAATGCAACGGTACTTTTATTTAAGTTTATTTCTTCAAAACGGTATTTAAAAGGACCTTATAGAAAACCGAGGCCGGTTGTTCATCTTCAAACACTTAAAGCTTTCCGCTGACGGTGAGCCGGCCACTTACAATTTTGTCGTTAACAGATCTTGGTGCAAGAAGTGGCCGTTACACCGTGTATAATATACATATATACGTTATATACTCCTATATATGTTTCTTAGTTTTATACATTGATAATCTAATATTGCAATGTTGTGTAAAATTACGATTTTCTTTTCTAATTCTGTTTTTTTAGAATAAGTATCGTAAGTATAATTATTTGAAGTATATTTAAAGAGTCACATAGTTAATAAAACTTGACTTTTAATAAGTCCCAAATGGGAGAGTAAATCCGAATCCACCTTCACGTGAGAGATTATTTAAAAAGAAAACATTCAAAAGAATACCAGTGTCACAAAGTTATCCAATCAAAACAGATATAAGGTCTCATTTTAGTTAACAAAAACGCACAACCACTTACGTCTTGCTACAAAGGCTATTCATCTCATCTATTGAGTTGGTGATCTTACTGTACTCTCTACCTTAAACAGCAGAAGAGTAGCTATCACTTTGAATGTTTATATGCCCAATATTGCTATGCTTTCTCTCTATATATGTATATTATATAGATATTATATATATATATGTATGTCACCGTAAATTTGTGAACTCCGTCAGTTTACAATATAACGCGTGAGATTATGAAGTGATAGGAGTCTACAATTTTACGGCGACATATCTATATCTGTGTATGTGCCATTTGGAAATGATCACTTTTGTTAAACGAAATGAAAGGCGCCATCATTGTGTACAACTTTATTTCTGTAGGTGCGCTTCCAGTATAGCCATTGTATGATCGCTAGTGTCGTGTCGGCAAGAAGTCATGCACAATACGTCGACCGTCGGGTGAACACATTTAGTAATTGTCCTATCGTTTCATGCCTAACCTTATTTCGTTGTTGTAACCTACATAATTCCGTGTTCAAAACTCAAAATAATTTCCTCATTTCGTACGATTACACATTACATACCCACGAGATGTCTGGCAAAGATCTGGCTGACCGGTTATCTCTGCCACATACATATTAATAAGTATTTATGGTATGTATATGCATGTACGTATATATTTAGTTATAGGTACCTATGTAAGGTTGTCTGGTAGAGATGACTTTTAGTGATAAGGCCGCCCATTGTACAGCACATTTATATTAAGGTCCATTGTTTATGCATATGATGTACATAAAAAAATATTGTAATTTTCTAATTACTTTAAAAATAAAACCCCACTAGTTGCATAGTGTTGATTAGCTGAGATATCAGTGCGTACTATATGATATTTTATCATCATTATCATCATCACTATCGCAGTCCACTGCTGGACATCGGCCTCTCCCACGCCACTTCGATTTATTTCGGCTTCTCGCATCCAGCTCCTGCCAGCCATCTTGCGCAAATCGTCACTCTACCTGGCCCGTGGGCGTATTTTATGTTGTGATAAATGAATGGTTTCAAAAAATGTATTAAATTGGTGGATGGTAGAATTTTCTCGAGAGAGGATTTGTGATGCTAACTGGTTGAGGAATGGGATCCCGCTTGCCTTTCAGAACTAAGTAGTAATTTTGACATCCATTCATTACGTGCTAGACGTAGTAGAAAACCATTTACGTGGGCCGGCTCGACCGGTGTGATACCACGGCCTCACGGAAAACCGGTTGTGAAGCAAAACTTGCGTTGCAATTCCCCAAATTAATAAGGTTTCCGGCGGCCCAACTCCCCTCTCCTTATTCCTTTCCACTGACCTCTCACCCCTTTTCCCATCTCCTCATCCCCGTCTCTTAGCCCTCCCAGCATACCCTCTTCCCTCTTCATCCTTTGTTGCAGGTGCAGTTGCAGGTGTCCATGGACGGCGGTTGTTACTTATCATCAGGTGATCCGTCTCTTCGTCTTCAAAAAAAGTCGTCAAAAAAGAAATCTCCGAGACATGTTATTATTGTGAAAAATACAGAAATTAATGGGAGAATGTAGAAGTTTTAAGTTTTTTTCTCTTCGCTCATATAGTTTCATTTCAAACACTGCCTAAGATTAAATAAGGTTTAAACCTGAATTTATTCAACATGCAAAGAGGTTTTACAAAGCGTCAAGTCCAAAGCGTGCCTAAAGTGTTGAAGCACATTATACCATTGCTAACCAAATTAAGCTTTATGAACGATATTAGACATCTGTGTAATCTACTCCAGGATCGCTGCTTTCATGATGTGGCTGCCTAAGATCGCAGACCACTTCGTGCGTACTTTACAAACTGGCGACAGAACCGACCTGACCATGTGCCGAGTATTACATATGGAATCTGCGCCCGTTGACGTAAGTATATTGGATCTTTTTAGAAGGTACAACGCAAAATAATCCTTATTTTAATTGACTTATGGTCGCTTATAACGTTTCATGTGTTAACAACTAAAATGATCATTATAAAATTTAAATTTTGTTATGAACTTTGTATGACTGTGTTTTTGTACAAAAATATTTAAAAAACTATTATTTTCCTATCAGCCAAATGCAACACCTTGTGCTCTGGAGGTGACCGCTCTACTGATAGTACTTGGAATTGGAGTCTTGGCAGCCATATTCAACTTATGTATGAGTTTTGTAAGTGACCAAATTTTTTTTTTGTTTTTTTTTATGCGATAGGGGGCAAACGAGAAGACGGGTCACCTGATGGTAAGTGACTACCGCCGCCCATGGACACACGCAATTCAAGAGTCACAAGTGCGTTGCCGGCCTTTTAGGTAGAGGACGCTCTCTTCTTGAAGGTTTGAAGGTCGTATCGGTTTGGAAATACGGCAGGCGACAATTTGTTCCATAAGCTGGTTGTGCGAGGCAAAAAGCTTCTGGAGAAGCGCACAGTGGTGGACGTGCCAATCGTCCAGGTGATGGGGATGGATATTTTGTCGCGTAGGACGATGGCGGAAACCAGCAGCCGGTATAAGTCCGAACAATTCCTCTGAACACTCCCCATAATACAAGCGATAGAGGATGCAGAGTGAAGCTATATCTCTACGCAACGCTAAGGTGTCAAGTCGATCAGAAATATCTTGGCAGTCGATGATGCGAGTCGCTCTCCGTTGAATGCGGTCAAGAGGGAGAAGTTGGTACTGGGGTGCACTTGCATAGAGATGAGAACAGTATTCCAAGTGCGGCCGAACCTGCGCCTTATAAAGTTGCAGGCGGTGGGCCGGAGTAAAATACTGTCTCGATCTATTTAGCACACCAAGCTTCTTCGAGGCTAATATGGCCTTACTCTCTAAGTGACCGCGAAACTGGACTTCGCTTGATATATCGACGCCAAGGATTCCGATACTGGCTGATGCAGTTAGGGAAGTGCTCTCAAATTGAGGTGATACGACCATTGGCAACTTTTTAGCGGTGAACGCGCAAACCTGTGTCTTCTAGGGGTTAAACTGGACTAGGTTAAGTCGACCCCAATTTGAAACTTTTGA
This sequence comes from Tyria jacobaeae, assembly GCA_947561695.1. Classification (NCBI taxonomy): domain Eukaryota; kingdom Metazoa; phylum Arthropoda; class Insecta; order Lepidoptera; family Erebidae; genus Tyria; species Tyria jacobaeae. The sequence continues at coordinate 18,587,292 of OX387218.1, read as the reverse complement.
TAAAGAAGTTTCGATTTCAGACACAAGTTTGGATCGGCTTTCGATGACGTTTACCCGAGAAATGTTAGCGCGGCCGGTGTAAAGGGCATCACTCGTGCTATCGTCCGCATAGCAATGGATGCTGCTAATCTGCAGCATGTCGTTGATATGCAGAAGAAACAGCGTGGGTGATAGCACACAGCCTTGTGGGACACCAGAATTAACAGACTTGGAGTCGGAGCATGTACCGTCAACAACGACCTTGATGCTTCTATCTGTAAGAAAACTGGTGAGCCAATTGCACAGATTCTCGGGAAGCCCATAGGAAGGAAGCTTCGCAAGGAGCGCTTTGTGCCAGACCCGATCGAAGGCCTTTGCCACGTTCAAACTAACGGCCAACGCTTCCCCCTTGGTCTCGATCCCCTGTGCCCACCGGTGAGTCAAGTATATGAGAAGATCACCAGCTGAACGACCCTGACGGAAGCCGTATTGTCGATCATTGAGGAGCTGGTGGTCTTCTAAGTACCGGAGGAGCTGGCAGTTAACAATGGATTCCATTATCTTGGAGAACAAGGAGGTGATGGCTATGGGTCTTTAGTTGGACGGATCCGAGCGATCTCCTTTTTTAGGGATTGGGTGCACTAGAGCTGTCTTCCATGAGTTCGGGACTACGCCAAGAGAGTAGGAAAGCCGATAAAGGCGCGTTAAAACCGGTGCTAACTCTGGAGCACACGTCTTCAGCACGATAGGAGAGATTCTATCGGGCCCACTCGACTTATGAACGTCGAGGGAAAGAAGCGCTTTACGCACTGCCCTTTGTGTAAACCGGACTTCCGGCATGCGGGTCTCGCATTGCGGTATGGTCAGCGGTTCGTTTCCCCTGTCGTCCAGGGTCGAGTTGGACGCAAAGAGTTTGATATTTGTGGGTAGCCTTTTAAACGTAGGACAACCATTTAAATACATCCCTGTGTCTAAAATGAGTTTTCTATAACATGTTATATATCAACATTTTTCTGTCATATTCTAGTTGGTCGACTTTGTCGGTCGTCGTAATATGGTGATGCTTATGTTCGTCTTGTGCGGAGGGAGCGGTATCCTCGTGAATCTCGTCCCAAATACCGTTGTCAGTGCTGTGTTATTTATCTTAACGACAATGGGCACTGTTATTGTTGGACTGTGCACCACCATCTGTGTGGATTTATACCCCACTCATTTGAGGTAAGTTTATTACTACGAGTATATAGCACCCATAAAGATATAATATATCAAAATAAATATACGTTTTAATAATATTTTTATCCCTAAAACGATAGTTGTGCTTTAAGGGTGTATTAATCTATAACTTTAAATATCTTTTAAATATCTTTTTCTAATAATTGTTGAGCAATTTTATGAAATAAAGATATTAAATTTGAATTTAAGTAAATGGTTAGTATTTAGTAACAAAAGAAAGACCTACCACAAACACACCACCAAAAAAAATATATAATTGATTTTTAAAATTCTCCTTCATTACTTTCTTATTTTTTTGAATCGTATAATTATAAAAATCATAACCAATTGCCCTGGTATCTCTGCATGACCAAATGCAGATTTAGGTAGTAGAATGCAATGGGACCACCGCAGAAAAAATTTAAAATCGGTCGACAAATGGCTGATAAATCGTTTAACATATAACCGCACATAGAACCTCCTTCTTTTTTTAAGTTTGTTAAAAATAAAAATAGAACACAATGAAAATCTTTCTTTTCTATTCTTTCAGAGCACAGGCCATCGCAGTTACGATGACGGCCCAGTTTATTGCCATCGTCGCATCGATTCAGATCCTCAACATTTTACTGCTGAACCACTGCGATACCGGATTCTACGTCTTTTGTACATTATTTGCTTGTGAGTATAATTTACATTTTTGAACCCATCTCTTCTCGTGCATCTCGTAAACGGCAACTAAAGAATGGGACTTTTTTTCATCAGATAGTATATATGTATATTACGTAAGTGGGACCAATTTATGGTTGGCAAAAATGGGATAGTTAAAATGCCTCTGCTTAAGTCTTAGGTGTCAGTATGTGTATGTTTTTTTATATGAATAAAAAACGACGTTATGTTACATTTAAACCTTCAAGATAAGAGCATTATACCCACTTGAAAGGCGACAACGTACTTTGACTTTACGTTAAGATCAGGAGACCTGTGCTTATCTATAATCAATTAAAAAAGGTTAACTGAGTTTTTTTGGGTCTGTGGTTTTGGGTTAAAGGTTAATTGGTTTAGTTGGCTAATATAACATAATTCATTTACGCTTTATATCAATAAATTTGTAATAATAATAATATAATAATAAACTCAGACATTCACACTCGACCGTTTTATCCCAAAGCAAGCTGAGCTTATGCTAAGGTAAGACTGCTGATAGACATACTTATGTATATAGTACTAAACACAGTAGTATGTATTTACTACATACACGAGATAAATTCCACCCTTAAAGAGAATAAATAATTGTTCTCATTACAAAATCTTTTTCGTGGATGGGACTCAAACCCACGACCTACGGCTTTGTAGTCAGGCTCACTGACCACTACGTGAAAATGTCCGTCATAAAATACCTATAAAAAGTAAAGCTTTTTATATTTTTTTCTTACAGCGGCAGCAATCGTAACTTCATTATTGCCAAATGACCGACAACCACGAAGCAAGCATTCAGAAATAAACGACATAGATAATTTAGTAGGACGACCACGCAGGCGACTCTCTATTTATGAATAGTTGGTTCAGTTATACATGTAGGTTTCTTATTTTCAGTTTCTGAAACAGTAGATTTAAAGAGTATACGATCTTAATAAACTGCCACTCAGGTTCTTTTTGAAATTCATATTTTCATCTGCTCATTATGCTCCCTGCTCCGTTTCTAGCGTGAGGATTTAGCTAGCTAGTACAGCTTATATGATGGGCCTGTTGGTCTAGCGGTTAATGATCTTGAAACCTGAACCTGATCGATTTGTACACAGGACAAAATTCGTGTTATCCACATTTAGTTGTGCCGAGTTTGGGTGTTCTTTGTGTTCGTTGGTTGAATGTTTTTAAAGCCCCCCCGACACAGGAATTATTCGTAATATCTAATGGAGTTGTCCTTAAAAGAATATGTATATTCCTCAATAAATTCAAATGTTTATGATCTCATTCTCATTAAGGATATTTTGTAATTAATTGCTGTGAGTTCGGTACTCCGTTTGCTCAGCTGCCTTGGCTGATATATTTTAAGAAAGTAAATACCAATACAAAATTAGTTATCATTGAAAATGTGGTTAAGAATGAATTAGTTACTAAAACAAATTTTAGTTAAGCTTTATTTTAGTTGACGCTTAAATAACGTGCTACTTTGTAAGTTATTGTTTTTTCAAAAGAAAAAAAAATGTTTATATTATTTTAAATATAGAATCCCAGAGCATTTATTTTTTTTATTTAATTAAATTTATTGTATTATTGTTGGGTAAAATAATGTGGAATATGTCACATAGATATGTGATATATGATGTACATCAATTCGTTGACGACTCAAATTTATAATTAGGATTCGTATGTTTATTGGCATTAAATAATTACCATAATCATTCATATGGAAGCTACAAATTGAATAACAATATATAATATTTTGATCATTTATTTGTGCAGTGTGTAATTAGTCATCGTTCAGTATTCAATTGTAATTAACTACAATAGACATTTTTTTTTAATTTAAGAATATAATGTGATCTTTGTTGTAATTTTATTTTATTGACATAAAGATATCTAATTTGAATTATAGACACAATAAAAAATACTATGTGTTTCTAGGCTAGGTCTTTTTATAATCTATATTACAGTCTCACTATGGCGGTGTATTGTTTATTAGCTTTTTTTTACAATAAAACTAAAATTTTACAATAAAATAAACACGACAAAAGAAAAATATATTAAAAATAGTCAGCAACATATTAAAGCCCAAATAACAATAATTGTGCAACAAATTAAATGACACTGTTTGTTGTAATTTGTATTTTATTTTATGCGATAGTGGGCAAACGAGGAGACGAGTCACCTGATGGCAAGTGACTACCGCTGCCCATGGACACTCAATAGTCACAAGTACGTTGCCGGCCTTTTAGGTAGGAGTACGCTCTTTTCTTGAATATTTGAAGGTCGTATCGGTTCGGAAATACGGCAGGTGACAATTTATATAATTGCACATCTTAAGTTAGGACCCATGTAGAAAATACAAATTACGTAGAGATCGCAGACTGCTATAAGACGCCCATTGTACACACTACAACAGGCGGTCTTATCCTAGGCTGAGATTTCTTACAAACAACCGATGATGTACTATACTGTATTCTGATAACTTTTATATCTCATGGCGAGAAACAGTTATTTCAAGACATTAACATTGGAAAAGAAACTGCATCTGTCCAGCGCTAGTTAAATTTGTATGTTTCGATCTTCTAAAAAGCCTCAGGCACCAGTCCTGACCACATCTTTGTACTGTTCGTGTAAATCCAGACTTCATTTATGCCAGATTTATTCAGATCTTTATGTAATTGTGCCTGTACCCTTCGAAAATAAGCTGTTTTGGGATCCCAACGTATAGGGTAGATCTTAGGACTCTCTCAGCTGTACCACAAATTTATTCACTTGAGTCTGGTTGCTGCCATGGCTGTCTGCAGCAGTGTTGCTTAATTGAGTGCCATTTCAAGGGTGGCATTTGGGTTGTCCACATGCAACTAGTGACGTTTTTGCTGGTTTGCTTGGCTAGTGAGAAGGTTTAAGGATATATGGTGATGAAAACACTACAACAAATTACCAAAAGAGATATTATGTGGTGAGAGGACTCGGTCTTCCCACCATCAGCAAATTTTAGCGACCTTGAACTGCTTGAGCTATTGCTTATACTCCCCATAGCAATGGCTCCATATAAGCATTCTTTCCCTTCAATCACTTATAAAAATACTGGCAGACAATATTTTTATAAGAGTTGATGGCAGTAGGCTTGCTTCTTATTACGTAAGTGGAATTAAATTATGGTTCGCAAAATATGGGCGCTTATTACGGCTCTGCCTACCCTTTCGGAGAAATAGATGTAAGTGTAAGAATTTATGAAGATATTTACATAAATTTATATTAAAATATTGCAGCAGAGTTTGTGTTTAACGGTTCCTGTTCTTTTTTTTTTTCTCGTGTGGAAACCCCCATGGGTCATCACCTCACCGGAGCTAACGGAGAGGTGATATGTCGGACTCGAATCGACTAAAACCACACGTTCTGTCACAAATGGGTCTATTGCAAGGAACCCGGGAATATAATGACAAAGAAGACTCCGGGAACCCCTGCAGACCTTGGCTACCTCAACAGGTGGCCACACCAGGGGGGCCTGGCCTCCTCCTCATTTTAGAGAGGCACGCGCAGAACACGTCACGCCGTCTCAGGGCCCGCTTCTGCTAGGGTAACGGACAGCTCCCAGTCAATCCGCCAGTCTGCCAGCAGGACTCGGTGTAGCCGAGACCGATGCCGCTTGATGTCAGGAGGAGTGGACCTAAACTCGTGCGTCTTGCGCCATTGATATAATTGAGGCACTTTGCCTCATTACTCTCTAACAGTTCAATCCCAAGCGATTCTATCTTCCATGTAATCCACCCCTGAGTAATAACATTTAAAGCACAAGTTTCGTTTACAGTGGACCTAAATTTATTTAGACTTAAAGTTTGTATATTATCAGGGGTTTTATTATAAAATCGCATACATGGACCTATATACGACTTGTTAGTTTTGTAAAGTCTACAACAAATTTATGTATATTACGTGTGTTATTATAAGAGTGTATATCACTTTTTCACCTATTTTTATGTAAATTAAGATGTCATAGATATACTGAGATACAGCATTATGTTTATTTCTTTGAATTTATGCCTCAGCGTATAACGATTACCTAAATTATAAATTGCTCCGATAACCCCTTTTCTACAGCACAAAGATATACTGAATATCAGAGGCATTGCCCCACAGTAAAATACCATACGACATTATAGAATGAAAAGTAGACTTCACGAATTTTTTAACTGCGTATGCTGCAGAGTTGAGTCTATACAGCAATTTATCAATATGTGGGCATCATTAAAGCTTTGAATCAAGAGTAATGTCTAAAAACTTTGTGGTATCCACTAGTTCTAATTCATCTTCTTTAACAGTTATCGTACTGTTAACTTGTTTAACGTTTGGAGTAGTGAATCGCATACATTTGGTTTTCTCTCCATTAAGAAGTAAATTGTTAACGTAAAACCAGTGAACCACTTTCGAAACATCGCGGTTTACATCATCTAAGTTTGTAGTCATACGTTTCAGTTTAAATAAAAGTGAAGTATCATCTACAAACAACAAGTTATTAAATAATACCCATAATTTAATTTTTATAAGCCCCTTCTTAGTCTCTTTCGAAATATTAGGACTATAGGTCAATATGCCAATTTAGTTGACTCTTTATACATAATATTTCTTGTTCAAAATTCACGAATTTCCGTCTAATTGTGAGAGATTTACGTCTGACGACACGGGTATAAATATTTAATTGAACCCAAATAATTGAATGGAAGTTAAAATGTTGACCAAATATCTATATATTTTTTTTAAAACTCGATTTCTTTTTTCTTTTCGAATAGTATTTTTAAACTGCTGCATAAACACAAACTAAATATAATCTGTATGGCTTGTAGTGGCACAAAGTTACTTACAAAAAAAAAATAAAAAAAGTTTTCCAGATTAGTTCGCCTACCTAACATAATAATGAGTTATATTATATGTAATAGATATTATAGTCATGTCCTATTCAAACATGACTAAATGATTATTATGATTGCAAACCCAAAATATTATTATTGCATTTGCTAAAAACATTCACAAATATTCGCATTGTTTCTAGCGAATGATATTATCTAAATTTATTAGTGCTTACATTCTTTACGTCACTAATAGACAAGATACACCGTGACTATGCAAATGGAACACTTTGTTATTACCAACAAAATGTATCTCTAAGCATGCGGTTGCCACAATAACAAGTTTAACTTTTATGTAGTATATAAAACTATGTATAATTTATACTTATATATATCGTATATTATTATACCTAGACAAACCTACCTACTTTATATAATAGTATAGTATATTAGTTAAGGGCTGAAATTAATGTTAACCAAGATGTTTTTCTCGTAGTGTCTACCTAGGCTGACTAGATTCAACTTTTGTTTAAACAGTCTGTATATTACGATTGGATGAGGAAAAAGGTATGCAGTATTAAACAAGATTTATATTTGAGCATGATCTGATCACGTGTGATGCATTGACAAGGTACACTCGTTTATTTATATGTATATCACGATACGAACATGTACTTACAAACATTTGTAAAAACTTGTTTCTTGCCTGATTCGTTCATGCGTTTCTGAGAATAAAGGTAGTTAAAAGTAGTAGTAAAGATAGTTAAAAACTTACTTACATAAATGCTACTGGAAGCCGGCTCCTCTAATAAGCTCATAAGTTTGGTAACTAGATAATTATGTTGCATTGTAACTCCATGTCTAAACAACACCTAAAAATATGTAATTGAAGACGATTTAAGCATAATCTCGGTATCGGGCAGAAAAAGTAAAGGCAACACGAAGTCGTTTAACTTTTTAATCTCTTAAGGTTTGAATTCAATGTATATATTATTAAAATCAAACCCTAAGATACGTCAATGTGGTCATGTTAAGACAAACTGTAATATATTATGTGTGTATTTCGGTAATGCCCGACTAGATTCAGACTCAAATTTCCACCTCTTGATAACTGATAACTAAATAACAATACGTACTAAATAATGAAAAAAACTAACTAACTTGATCGTTGGGTCCGAAACTAATCAGCAGCCACAAAATACACACGATGAATACCACAAATGTGAATTGTACTAACGAAAATTTTTATGTAAATACATATGTTCATGATTCTGCTATTCCACAACTTTGACTTCCTGTCCTTGTCCCAAATTTATTTGAGCTCGGTGGAATGCAATATTTTTCTGCCATAATAACTAATCTAGTTAGAAATGTACTCGTTATCATACGAGACAGAAGGAAGAAAGGGAGATATGAAGAAGTAAACCTGGTAGGTACAGGAAAATTGGTTATAGGATAGCGCAAGTCTCGGATTAGGAAACGGGATTGAGATACAGTATACAGTATCCCACAAACTTGACTTGAATACCTGTATGTTCTATATTTCCTGTAACTAGAGAGGCCACTAGGTCAAGAACAGGCTAGGCTGTTGATTTTTTGATAAAAATGGGAAATCTTGCTGTAGAACTGGACTTATCTTACACAATTTCATGAAAAAATTGTATACACCTTTTAATATTCAATACTAAGTAAATCGAAAGCTGAATGCTCAGGAAAATATGTACAGATAGATACCTAATATCCTGTACACAATTGTTACTTACAATTTTAGTAGGTATGCATATATACATATGTATATGTACTTGTATGACGAGTTAAAGCTTAGTAAATACACTATGTATACTTATTTTTTATTTTTTTTATATTATAGGGCGGTAGACGAACAGATGGGTCACCTGATGGTAAGTGAGAACCGCCGTCCATGGACACCTGCAACTTTAAGGATCAATTGTTCAGTTTCAAAGTGGGATTCCTGGATTAAAATTTATTTTTTTCCCTTTTTTATAATATATTATTTTAAACAATAATAATAATTTATAAAAACGATTCACATGTATATCACGTAACGCACAAAAAAGTAGAAAGGAGGATTTTTCTTCCCTTTTTAGAGTCTGTTAAAAATAATACTTGTACAGCCTAACAATACTTTGTCTAAGCGATAGAATGATATACTCGAAACTTAATTATTTCATTCAAATTAATGCATGAATTTTGAAAGACAGTTATATGATATTATAGTAAATATTATTATACTTATCTATAATTTATAGACGGGGATCCACGTGCCGACCGCAGAATGATTTTTATGAACACGGGCTTAGTAGGGAGCAGGTCAGAATGATTACCTGTACAATAACATAATACAATAACCAGGTAGGCAGCCTACGTCACGTGCATTTAAAAAAAATAGATAACTTGCATCAGGACTATATATATATAAAAGATTTCCATCGATATATTGACTCTTCACGATATCTCTGAAACCATAAGGCGTAGAGACTTGAAATTTGGTATTAATATTCCTTTCGCCGAGTAGAGGTTAGCTAAGAACGGATTTTACGAAATTCCACCCACAAGGGGTGTTGCGGGGATGTCAACGGGTGTGCTAGTTTGCCTGTATTTAATTTAAATGAAGTAGAAATCTGATCATTACAAGTTCCTCTGCTATGCTTTAATCGCTATAGCTTACCAGGCTATGAAACTTAAAAACCTCATTTTCTTTCAAAATTAATGATGATGCCTAAATCAGGTAATGTAACAATTTTATATACTTCCAAAATAGTATTGTGTTAAATATATAAAATAAAATAATAATAATAAAATAAGCTGGATTGTGATTGAATATATTACGTAAAACACTGTATATGATTTTATCGCTTCAGTGTCTTGACCTTTTATATAACAGGTATATTGATAATTAAGACTGTTTCCCTAATATATGAATAATCTAACCTAAACTCAATGTATTTAAACTGTCTCTTGAGTTTTATAATCTGAATCATTATTATCATCATCATTCAGCCCATTGCAGTCCACTGCTGAACATAGGCCTCGCGGAATATATCTGTAGTTTGTCTCAAATTGAAGAGTTTTTTTATGGGTATGTATTTAAACAATCCAACAAAGAAATACAAATTTTCTATATTTTTCTCTGTTTGTTGACGTAAATTACGATATGACGATCGGCGATCGACAACGATTGAAGTTAAGCGTTTTACAACAATCGTCGCGTTGACGTATGATTATATCATGACTTCATGAGTCACTGACTCACATTTCTAGACAAGTATCAAGCGCTCATATCTTTTATTCGGACTATTTTATTTTTAATAATTTTCCTCTTTGTCTGCGGTAATTGAATAGCCATTGTTAGTTGTACCACTTGCTTGGTTGAGAAATTTAGCTTAGCTATGTTCCATTTTATCATATTAATTATAACAAATTGTTTGTTGTAGAAATGTTATTAAAATAAATAAATAACATTTATGTGGTTTGGTTTTTTCAGTATTTTAAGGTTGTCAACGAAAGAAAAGTAATTTTTAAGGTTCATTTTGATGAACAAAAAGTAGATATTTCAGACGATATTCTATATTTATGCCAAATTGACTGCACAGATGGCGTAGCGGTTTAAGTGGTCACCTCGCATCCACGCTGCCGTGCCGAGTGTTGAGGGTTCGATCCCCGCACGGGACAGCACTTTGTGTATTCTTCAAATTGTTGTTCTGAGTCTGGGTGTTCTTTGTGTCCGTTGTATGAATGTTTGTAAAGTCCCCCGCGACATGGGAATTAATCCTAATGTAATCCTAAAATAAAAAAAAAAAAACTCCAGATCCGTTCAGCCGTACATGAGTGATTGAGTCAGAAACAACTATTCCATCTTTCGTATCTATAACAGTAGTCAGTTAAATAACATGTTTGGCTGTTTCAATTTCCAAACAAAAAAAATATTATTCAACCTTCTCTTCTCTTCCTATAATCTCTTCTTCTTCAAGCTAAACTTCAGACAGCTCTGCTTTATTATGAAATATTTATTGTAAATAGTAATTATACAGTTGTTGGTGAATATAAAACTCATCCTCCCCCATCCCATTTCACATTTATCATATTACATGACCATAATTGTGTAGAGCCTAGACGTTCGTTTACTCACTGATATGGTTGAAAGCAGCATTACATATCACATCATAATTTAACTGTTTCATACAGTTTAATTATTATTTTATCTCATGATCTTATAATATATCATATTTTGTATTCTGTTTAGCGATTACAATTTTGTAATAAAATGTTAATTTATATACAAATCCTATTTAAAAATGACATGTCAAACTTTAAACTACATATTTCAGTGGTAGAGCCATGCTTAGGCACGAATGGGCCGGCTCGACCGGTGCGATACCACGGCCTCACAGAAAACGTGTTGTGAAGTAACGCTTGCGTTGCATTTCCCCGAATTGAGTGAGGTTTCCGGAGGCCTAATTCCCCCTCCCCCCTTTTCTCTCCCCTCATCTGCTTTCTCCTTTTTCCATCTCCTCATCCCTCCTCTCTTCTTTCCGCTCCCTGCATCCCCCATCCCTCATCACCCTCAAAGGCGGGCAGCGCACTTGCAACTTTTGAGTTGCAAGTGTCCATGAACGGCGGTGTCACTTACCATCAGGTGACCCGTCTGTTCGTCTGTGCCCCTATAGTATAAAAAAAAAAAAAAAATGATTTATAGAGTTAATATTGAGAGTGCTGACTTGAATAAAACAACAATAATTCCATACCAAGGAAAACTGTTTGCTAAAAACTTCAAACCTTTAAAATAGACAGAAAAATCATAATTAGTTTTTTATTAAATAAGAACGTCTACCAGGAAAAGCAATTAAAAAAAGCATTTTTTTAAACACCCGGTCTATCCAGTGTAGGTTAGCTACAAGGAAAACAGTTATGAAAAAAATTCAAATCGAAAGCAGAAACTGAGTCGGGAAATTACCGCTAGTTATTGTCTGGGCAATTTATTTGGTCTCAAACCTCAGATTTAATTCTTGTCTCTCAATGTGGGTGTACAATGTACATTGAATTATGTGTCATCTTGGACGTTCCCAAAGGCAATTTTAAATAGAACTGACTATATCATATTATTTTTGTTACATCAAGACCTCAAAAAATAATAGATCTAACTTTAGCTAGTGAGCTCTCTCTACATATTTCGAACTGGCATGTTTCGGATGAGGCGGCATACTCAGACCATCGCTGGATTAGGTTTAACCTTAAAATAACACTTAAACCGCCGGAATCTAGGCGAAACCCACGTAAGATAGATCTATGTAAGTACAAACAGCTCAATGCGAAGAGTCTGAGTAACCTACACCTGCCAAACGGTTTTAGGAACAAAGCGGATATAGATAACCACGTAAACACTATAACTAATACACTTATCACATGCTTTGAGCAAACCACCACCCACTTTCAAGACCCAGAACCGGTCCAGGTACACACCACTAGTGGGGACCGGAATTGGAGAAAATGCGCCGAAAGATAATGAAGTTGTTCAATAAAGCATATAATACTCGACTAGACCAACATTAGGATGCTTACAAGCAAGCCCAACAACATTATAAAAAGAGAATGAGAAGCAATAAATCTGAGTGCTGGAGAAGCTTCTGTAATAACATAAATAACAACAATCAGGCAAATAGAGTAAAAACATAATGTGTGTAGAACGGGGTTACAACTTTGGCTATCTAAAAAAGCCTGATGGGAGATACACCAAAACAAACTCAGAAACATTTTGCCGGATGTCGTATAGTAAACGAGACAGACTCATGGGAGGAAGATGAGATAAACTTACCGTATAACCTAGTTGGACCATAGCTCTCTAAGTCGTAAAACATGAAAAATTAAGTTGGGCCATAAACAGCTTCCTACCATAAAAGGCAGCAGGACTGGATGGTATCTTTCCAGGTATCTTTCCATCGAATCTTTTAGATCACCTAGATCGTATATAGAAGTATAGTCTGATGAACTGCTACATGCCCTTAAAATGGAGGGAGGTGAAAGTTGTATTCCTACCCTAAGACCACCTTTTTTGTTAAAGGGTCTAGAGAGACTTATAGACAGGGAGATCAGGAACACTGCACTCGTCAGACACTTCTTGAATCCGAATCAACATGCTTATTCGATCTGCAAATCAACCGGATCTGCCCTACATCGAGTTCAGTCGTACATAGAGAGCAATCATAATCAAAAAATGTTAACCCTAGAAACCTTTATCGACATTGAAGGCGCCTTTGATAAGACTTGACTAAACAGACTTGACCAACATAAGTCAAGCACTATCAAGACATGGAGTCGAACTCACAATCGCCGGGTGTATCGACAACATGCTTAGATACAGGGCAATACAATTTACTGTGAATAACACCACAAGAGGAGTTGCAGCCAGAAGGTGCCCGCAAGGCGGAGTCCTCTCACCCCTTCTTTGGAATATTGTGGTCAATGAGCTCAACATACAACTCAATGACCGTAGATTCCTCACAGTAGGCTATGCAGACGACTTCGGCAGCTCGCTCCAAGGCTGGTCAGTGCTGCGTCCGCCCTTGGGCGACTTTTGCCCAATTTGGGTGGGCCTAGCATCGCTACAAGACGGCTATACAATGGGGTAATCCGGTCAATGGCACTATATGGTGCACCGGTGTGGGCGGAGGCTCTAACTGCCCAGAATAGGGCGCGCCTATGGCGCCCACAGAGAGTAATGGCGGTTAGAGCCATACGCGGATACCGCACCGTGTCAACGGAGGCGGCGTGCGCATTGGCTGGTTCTCCCCCGTGGGATTTGGAGGCGGAAGTGCTCGCCGAAATATATCGGCGGACGGCTGAGTTTCGAATGGGCAAGGGCAGTAGGCCCCCTCCCGAAGAGGTGCGCGAGTGGCGCGAAGCCGCCCGCCAAGCCACGATGGCTCGTTGGTCGTCCCGGCTGGAGGCTCCACGTGCTGGCTTTGCCGCCGTGGAGGCGCTCCAGCCGGTCATCCTCGAGTGGGCGGGGAGGCAGCACGGGACTCTTTCCTTCCGGCTGACGCAGGTGCTTTCCGGGCATGGTTGTTTCGGCAAGTACCTGCACTCGGTTGCCAGGAGGGAACTGAGTCCCGCCTGCCACCACTGCAACTGCAGTGAGGACTCGGCTAAGCACACGCTTGTGGATTGCCCAGCCTGGGTGACGCAGCGTCGGGCCCTCATTGCAGTCATTGGAGAGGATCTGTCATTGCCGGCCGTCAAACGCTCCATGGCCGGCAGTGATAGATGTTTTACCGCGGTCGCATCCTTCTGCAAGGATGTCATCTCGCAGAAGGAGGCGGCGGAACGGGCCCGGGAGGAAGATCTCCACTCGGACCCCATTCGCCTCCGGCGAACCGGGCGGCAAAGACGCAACTTCCAGCGCCTCATGCCGCCCTGAGTGTGGCCGCGGGTGGTCGGGACGGGCTTTCCCCTCCACCCGCTATAGTGGCCAGCCGCGAGAAGGCGACGTCCACGTGTGCATGGATGCCGCCGAAATAAGAGTTACCCTAAGGTGGTGCCCGCTGTTTGCGGGCACAGCGCTAGGAGGGATCCTGATGTCCTACCAAAGTTGTTCCAGGATTCCTCTTATTTTAGGCGCAGTGTCGCACACCGTGTGGTTTTAGTCGGTTCAATTCCGACACACCACCCCACTGAAAGCCCCGGTGGAGTGACGGCCCGTGGGGGTTTCCACACGTAAAAAAAAAAAAAAAAAAAAAAAAATGAAACCAAATGAGACCAGCACTAAAGGTCGTATAACAATGGTGTGTAAACACAATCTACCAGTGAACCCGTCTAAGACGGAGCTGATTATGTTCACTAGGAAACGTAGTTTAGGTGATCTCAGGCTCCCTAAACTATTTATCTATCACCAAAAATCACCCTGTGGCTATATAAAATGGTCATAAGACGAATTATCACATATGGTGCTAGTGCCTGGTGGCAGAGGACCGAGCTAAGCACCGATAAAAACAAGCTGCAACAATTTCAAAGAATTGGACAACACCCACCATTGCACTAGAAGTGGCGCTAGATCTAGCCCCGCTAGAACTGTATATACAGCTGGGAGCAGCTATGGCAGCCATTAGACTAAAGCATCTAAACTTATTTTACAAACGTGAGGGTCCCCATTTGAAAATATGAAAGCGATTAGTGGAGTACAGCCACTAATAGCAGCCACATGTGACAGGATCCCAAAACAACATATCTTCGAAAGAAGATATAAAGTACAACTATATGAAGATGACCGAGATCAATCAGGCACAAATGAAGTCCGGATCTACACGGACGGTGCCAAGATGGGATCGGGAAAAGGAGCCAGAATTTTTTAACAACACCTTAAGAAGCACACAATGGTCGATGGACCAATACTCCGGGCTGTAGGCAGTCAAAAATGTTACTGACGGGTGTCTCACCACGGCTCACCTTTAGACTGCTCAGTCTTAACCGACAATACATACATATAGTGGAAGGAACGATTACGGGTCATATGGACACCTTTTCACCATCAACGTGACAGGCAGCCCTATATCCCGGGGGAATCTCAATGCTGAGGAAACGGCCGCCCACGTAATCCTGGAGTGCGAGGGAGTGGCTACACAACGGGCTAGTATCCTAGTGGGTGTGAGGACGCTCTTAGAAGCCTGTGAATGCCCCAGGAGGCTTCTGAGCTTCTCAAAGGAGCTTGGCTGGCTCAGTTCGTCAGCCTATTTTTACGCATAATGGACCAATTAGGAGTCTAAATGCGGAAACAGAGCTCCATACCAATCATATTATTGCATGCACACATAAGATAATTGGAATGGTATATTTCAGAATCGGTCAACAATATTTATTTTAATGCAAACAATGCGTTTTAGGCTCCAAGCATATTTTAGAGTTCATAAACATGATTTTATTGCTTTTATTTACTGTATGTTGCGTGACTATTTGTATCCAAAAACAACAACAAATGTCGGAACTTTGAAGGTACAACTTAAATATAATTATTTCCTTATTCCTATCTGTATGTAGGTAATAGTCATACATACATATAAATATTGGAATCAACATCTTGCAAGGAAGTTATAAATTTAGAATTTGTGTTTTGCTATCCTTTTAATTATAAGTTTTTTTTTTAATTAATTTATGTATGAGAAGATAGGTTGAATTGTAGAACTACTTCGCTTTACTCCGATTGTATTTATTAGATAAGCAGGTTTTAGCTTGCATATGCATAAGTACTAGGTAATGCAGCTTCTCGTAAATTAGGAGTACCTCTGTCAACGCAGGCATACTGACACGGTGAGAGTATTTGTTAGTAATCTGTAAAAAAACATAATTTATCAGTAAAGTAAATCAGAGGTGGTAGCGTAATTGCCAGGACGTCGGACTTTCGATCATATAGTTGCGGGTTCGAAGCCTACTAAGTCATTAGTTCAGCTAGAGGAGTTAACATTCACTACTGATCTTTTTTTATTATATAGGGGTACAGACGAACAGACAGGTGGACCTGCTAATTAAGAGTCGTAAGTGCGCTGCCGCCTTTGAGGGTGAGAGAAGTGAAAAAGGAGAGCAGGAGTTGGGCCTGAGGTACCTTCACTTACTCGTCAATACAATGAAAGCATTGTTTGTCTACTGGTGGTTTGTCTTCCTATATACAAAGTTATCACTACTAATGCAAATCGATTATTTAAATAAATTAATACGGTAACGCGGGACTACCCAAAACAGGAGTGTAATATTTAAAGTTTCGTAAACATACATATGTAAGTATGTGTGCTTCTTGTTCCACCTTAACATGTACTTAAATGCGTGAACAGATTTGAATGTACACATGTGATACTGGCTAACATAAAAAGAAAAGTTTTTGTTAGAAATGTTTAGCTGTCGCATTGCCTCACTTTTACGAGATTTTATATATTTATATTCAAAATAAAAATAGGCATCTACCCAATGTAGTTTGCCATGCAAATTGATTTAACTAATATTGTTTTTTAATATAATTATTGAATCATGTTTTTTAATATTATATATGAAATAGTGTATATTGTTTATGTAACTGACACAATTGTGGTATGAAATTACGCAAGATAGTACACGCAGCACTTAACCCGTAACGTCACAACCTTATAATTATTTTCCTGTGATGTAAGTGTGCTGGGGGTTTTCAACTTCTCAAGTCAGCGCTTTATTACAGACGCGACAGCTGTTGCAAATCGCATTCACCTTCAGATTCCCGTATAAGAACCACTGCACAAGATCTCGATAAATTTAAATATAGTTATTTTATTTTTAAATCGATCTAATGGCTACTTTTTGTAATTGTATTAAATTTTAAATTAAATATAATAAACATTCTAAAATATAATTTATTACAAGAAAAGTGTTCAGTTATAATTATTACATATTTTGGTATCAAATATTCAGGATGAGTTTAGAAACGAGTGATAATATTTCGTCTGAGAAACTACCCTTCGAGGTAGCTATGAACAAAGTTGGTAAGTATTCAAATAGTTCTAATTCTAAATTTAAACAAATCGTCTGATGACATGAAGGCTAGAGGGTTTTGTTTCTAAGGATGTGTAATGCGGTATAGAAAAAATTGTCAATTTTCTGGAAACGTCAAAAAATCAGTGACACCGAGGAATTTCACGACGTGGTTCTCTGAAATCTCTTAAGTAGATTTACGTGTTAAAAATAATGAAGATAATTCTAACATTATACCTATTTGACGTGTTACAGAAAGTTTTTTTTTTAATATTTTATTTGTGAATATGTGTAAACAAATAAACGTCAATGTGATGGCTGGGGTATTTTAATTGGCATACTGAGCTGTCATTGACCAGAGAAAGCATACACATGCGGACATAAGAATTTGAAACACACCTGAGAAAGGCTATGAAGAGACAGTGATAGCCCAATTGACCTGTCTTGCGTAAGTCCCTTATGGATTTAGGGACTTACTTAGGAGAACGCAAAATTTGAGGCGATTGAATTACGACAGTAAATACAAACATATATGTACTTAGTAGAAGTAAGAACTTACAGAATACATATAGTTTGTTTTCCTCTTGGCTAGTCTTTTTTAACAATTGTGAACTTACACGGTAACTTGTTCTTCTGTATATTGCATTATACGTATTGTTTGGAAATCTTCCTCGTATAAAGCTGTATGCATACTCAGCAGTTACTGAAATCCTCGCAGCAGAACCATATTATTCGTATTGTTATAAGAAGTAAATTGATTCAACATTGAGAAATATGTGTTCGCTTGGTTGAGATTGTATGGATAGCCATATAGCTCGGGATAAAACTAGTGCTTTTTTTATGATATTCACAGCAAAAGAAAAGAGGTCTTAGTTGTAAATGAGATAGTTGACTAATTTGTTTATTTTTTTTTTATTGTTGAAGTTAGATGTATTTAGACAAAATAATATACTTGTGTTATTTTTGTGAAATCATGTGATTTCAGTAGGTTGATTTCAATATAACATAACAATATGAGCACCGGAGAGGTGAGACTTATTGGGGCTTCAACTAGCCAATTAAATCAATATGTGACTTAGTATGGACATAACATTAGAGCAACTTAAATTTTGCATCCGTCAGACATAAGATTTAGTGACTTGTTTTTGCAAATAATGTCTGACAGCTACCGGAGGCTTCCTTTTGAAGGTTTTCCCGCGTCCCTTTTTCCCATTTATGACGGAACACCGTGTGGTTTTAGTTGGTTCGATTCCGACATACCATCTTACCGTTGGCTCCGTATAGGTTTCCACGCGAAAGAAAAACCCAATAAAGTGTTTGAAAACATGATAATACTTTCAAAAGTAGCATTGTAAAAACTGTGTATACATCGTGGTATGTATATATACATCGTAGTAGTCGGGAATTCCCCCGTCATATTACACATATAATATTTAATTACATCATGGATATGTTAAACAGGTTTCGGGCTTTATGGAGTTTTGACGACGGCTCTCGCCGGATTAACCATGATCGCATACTCCAGTATCATCTACGGTGGTACTTTTTTAGTGCCCACCAGCGCCTGCGAGCTGGGCACTACACCTAGCCAGCAAGGAATTCTAGCCGCGATCCCTATGGCTGGTAAGATCTTTGTTTTGATACAATAATTTGTTATCTAATGCCCTAAATATGGACCAGAACAGGAAATTGTGAATTGGTTTTCATATTTGTTGAGAAACTATGAATATACTTACGTGTGTTTTTGGGAATCCCCTACAAAAATAGCATGCGATACACTATTGGGAATCCCCAATAGTGTATCGGATGCAAATTTTTTAGGGGATTCCCGAAATATAAAAGTGGGTGCGGCCATATATATCATCTTTAATAAAAGCTTAGGTTGGTTAGAAGTAAGATGCACTGAGATATATTATATATATTATACCTTCTTATTCTAAGTGTACAACCATTTATGAGTTAACACAAAACATGCTCGGAATTATTACATATACAAGTATTTATAAACCTTTCACAAAATTAAATGTTTATTACATTCTGCTAATAAGAGAGATTTACTCAAATAACTTGAAAATATATCAGTACTTTTACTACTTGAATTTCCTAAGTTGCACACACGTGGTATAGGAGAATTCATTATTAGAAAACTAATAAATACGCTTTAATGAACAACAGGCATACCTGGGAATATTATAAGCTTCTTGACAATATAACCTGAAGCTAGTTTTTCGTATTTCCCATTTTATTTAGAAACATTTTATTTTTGATTTTCCTGAACAATATCTCTATATTTCAAAGGTATATAAATACGAAAGTCCTTAATATATTAACTAAACTAACTAACTAACTAAATTAATTGTTATACTTAGGTTTGTTTAGTGTCATATCTATCACACTTTTTTTTTTATTTCTATTAGCATTTCTTGAGTAAGTTCAGTTTCTTTTTACAAATTATAATTTTTTATTTTTTTTAATTGTTTTATTTCACATACACACACACACACACACACAAGGCTGTCAAAACATTCGTGTATCAAAATAGTCTGAAAAGATCATTAAAATGTATGTTTTCAGGTCTACTGCTTGGTTCAATGGTATGGAGCTACCTCGCAGATAAACGGGGGCGACGCGCCATGATACTTATTGCTCTCATTCTCACCGCTGTATTCAACACCATCGGCACACTTTCTGTCCACTGGATCATGCTTCTCATCTTTCAGTTTATGTCGTCATTCTTGTGAGTATTGTTTGATATTATTTACATAGTATCTGTCATATATGTATAGTATCATTAGTTTTGCCTTGCACAGAAACAACACAACTTGCAATCGAATGCGTACCGCCCGCTCCCATAGGGGTCATCATACAACTACTATTTAATATATAAATTACTATTTCAGCGTATCTGGATTGTATTCAATGTCGATGACCTTTCTCAGCGAGAGCGTGCCGGTAGCCAACAGGAGTTCCGCCGTACTTGTTGTATCGAGTATCATGCTCATCACACAAGGTTTTCTTGCCCGTAAGTATTTTGACTCCCTGAACAATACTTTATTGATTTAGTATACTTATATATACTCGATTTTTCAAACTACGTGACAGTTTGATTATAATTTACAATCATAGAGCAGAATCTATATTAAAAAGAAAAGGTTGCTACTGAATGAGCGCTTGGTACTGAGTGAGAAAGGATTTAGCTTATACGACAGACAGACAGATTAGGGAGTGTAATCAAAGCACAGTGGTTTAAGTTGTCACCTCACCACCACGCTTCCGCGCTGTCATTCGGGGTTCGATCCCCACACGGAACAATTGAACACAACACTCTGAGTCTACCTGTTCTTTGTGTCCGTTGTTTGAATGTTTGTAAAGTCCCCGTTTCTGTGCATGATACAAGAATTATTCCTAGAGATCCAGATCCAGGTCACATACCTGTACCTAATTATTCGAATTATTCGTTATGAATTATTCAGCTGCTGCCAGAAAGTTCAATCTATCGAACGCAGTCCTTTCCCTATGCTGCTTTGTTATATTAATCTAAAATATTGTTTCCAGTACTGGCGATGCCGATTATTCCACTAAAATTCTCATACTATTTACCCGGTCTGGGCATCTATTGGAATTCGTGGCGTTTCTTGATGCTGATGTTTTCCGTACCGCAAATAGTTACTGCTATTTGCTACTATTTCATGCCAGAGAGCCCTAAGTTTGTCCTGACGAAAGGAGATGAAGCCAAAGCACTGGAAATTTTGCAAACCATTCACCGCATAAATAATAGGAATACAACTGAAGAGTTGCAGGTACTTGAATTATCTTGAACACATCATAATGGCTTACTACAATAAACTTAGTTTTTTTTTTACTGTTTGATAAAACTTTCCTCACCTTGATCAATATGAGCTTGATTTTATTAAGACTGTCTCAATTTTAGTAATATTATATAGTTTGGATTACTTCGAGGACGCTTTTATGCAGATTTTGTTGAGTCTATGTTAACTTCTCCACTAAAAAACCTTCGTTTTGTAGGTTAAATGTTTACTGAAAGATGAGGTTACAGTAATTGATAAATCTACCTCGGCAAGGAAAGTGTCGCTGTTCAGGATGCCTCTCCTTAAGTATACAATCATCATGCTTACTCTCAACATTGCTCAACAGTGAGTATTTTAATGCATTAGTAGTCTTAAGAAAGTACCTCCTAATTGGAGTAGACCTATTAGATTAACCATAGCAGAGTAGTATTGATTGACCGTAAGCCTTCTTAGATTTTAGGTGTTCCATTAGTGTAGCGCTAGATTCCAATACCTTATGGTCCTAGTCGCTCAGAATCCAAAGAAGCACGTAGTATAAACATTAAAAAAAGTTACTGATACGGGGTGCTACGGAGAGGTTTGATAAATTTTTAGAAGACGTGTGCCAGAAAAATTGTTGATTAAAAAAAAGATATATTTTCTGCATATATCACAGCAACACAGCTTACTCTTCTATTCAACCTTTAATACGAGCCCGTCAGTTTTATGTTTCAAAACATGATCGGTGATCGGTGTTGTTTGAGTGGTCGGCTTCTACCGGTATACCCAATTTTTTTTTTTTCTTAAAATAGTGGTCTCAATGTGGGTGTACATTTCTAAACTAGATTTTTCAAGAAGCAGGCATGCCGCTATTAACTCATTTCAGCATTTTAAAAGTGTAATTGTTCAGTTTCAGTTTAAGTCTATAAGAGCTTTAAATATCATCATCATCATCATCATCATCAGCCAATCGCAGTCCACTGCTGGACATAGGCCTCTCCCATTGCATGCCACGTCGATCTATTTTCGGCTTTAAATATGACCACAATTTATTTAAATGTACGGTTTTACTCACGTGTGGATTTCGGGGATGCCCGACTGGTACGGTCTCGACAGGAGACCTTTGTCAAAGAGTAAGTCGTCCAGCCGCGACGGTACCGGTTTATTTTAATATTAAAAACCCCTACGGTGCGGAATGTTTAGAAAAAGTGAAGAAGTTTCCAAGAGTGTGACTGCCGGTTCCGTCGCACACAGGCGAAAAATCAATAAAAATCGGAGAAAACCTAAACATTATAGATTATCATAGGAAATGGGTATATAAGGGTGGGTAACTAGTAAAAATAACATATAAATAATTTTTTGACACTTTTATTTTTTATTCTTTTATCTTTTATTATGTATCAAGAGTAACATTTGGTTCATCTAATAGATTTAAGACCAAGATGTTTTAGAATCACATAGAATCAGCTTTTTTTGGCACTAATTGCGTCAGTCCCGTTATAAAGGGATCAGAAGAAACACTAAGTCTCATTAAAGTATCTTCAATGGCTAATTTTCTAGAAAATTTTCTTGAAAACTGGTCTCTATACTTACGAACATCTTTGTTCCTACTTTCTTGAGCATCTTCGCACATGGCTACTTCAGATCCTATGGCTTCTTCAGAATTTTCTGCTATATTTAATCCATGGATAAGCTATTTTGTGAACTTTTCTTGACATATTATACCAATTCATCACAAAAAAAGAGGCTGTTATAATACAATACGCTCTGAGTTTGTTTGCATTTATTTTGTAACCATTTGAGGTTACTTTCAAAATGATGTGTACATCTGTTACTTCAGCAACTTCTTCTGCATGCTGAAAGATGACACGTGCAGTATTCCCATCAGTAGATATACCTCCGCCCTGTCTTGGTTTATCAACATGCAAACCAAGTTTTTGCCAAAATTCTGTTTGTATGCGACGCTTTTCATTTGACATTAAGGATTGAGTATGAGCATCTCTGGCTTCCCATTTAGCAACTTTTAGTTTGTATCCTAGGACAATATGAACTCCGCAAACCTTATCCAAGCTCTAGGATCGGTTTCGATATGCAAAATTTTAATCTTATCTTTCCATCGACCATAGTCATTATTAACTTATGTTTAACAATACATTCTTTCTCCTTTTAGACAATCGTTAGTGTTAAAACATCAATCTCAGATTAAAGACTTTGAGTTACAGTTCTTGAAAGTTCTGCGGTTTCATGAGCCATTTCTTACTTTAACGGACGGCAATACCTAGGTGAGGAGGGGCGTGGATTTTGCCAGATGAGTACTGTTGTGCCATTGCCAGAATCTTAAATAAGTTGAACTGGCACAATAGAAGTAATTATCATATTTGCATCTGATTGTTCAACATTTTCGAATCTCTGTTTATACTCGGAATGGCAGCCTGACCCATCACATCCATTCCATTCCCATTTTGATATAAGGTAAAGATTTTGTAACTGATTCATTGTAAGCGATTGCATAACTTTACTAAGAGCCAACAATAACCTCTATGCAGTTTACTCCATTATATTTTGAAGAGGACCTACAGCACTCGTTTCAGTACAAAAAATACCTTAAGGGTAACATCTCTTTCTTGCTTCTGTTACAGTATCATAACTTGCATACAGACTGCAGTTCATCTCCATTGCTGAGGTCCTCAAAGTGTTGCACTGAAATTTAGACAGTTGTCTTTCAATCACCAAGGATAACCCTTTGTGTGCCGAAAGGCTCTCTGCTCTCATTTATTTTGGTAACGAAGCGTTGGCCGTTAGTTTGGACGTGGTCGATCGGGTCTGGCACAAAGCGCTCCTTGCGAAGCTTCCTTCCTGTGGGATTCCCGAGAAACTGTGCAATTGGCTCACCAGTTTTCTTACAGACAGAAGCATCAAGGTCATTGTTGACGGTGCATGCTCCGACTCCAAGTCTGTGAATTCTGGTGTCCCACAAGGCTGTGTGCTATCACCCACGCTGTTTCTTCTGCATATCAATGATATGCAGTAGATTAGCAGCATCCATTGCTATGCAGACGATATCACGAGTGATGTCCTTTACACCGGCCGCGTTAACATTTCTCGGGTAAACGTCATCGAAAGCCGATCCAATCTTGTGTCTGAAATCGAAACTTCTTTATCAAAAGTTTCAGATTGGGATCGACTTAACCTAGTCCAGTTTAACCCCACGAAGACACAGGTTTGCGCGTTCACCGCTAAAAAGATGCCATTGGTCGTATCACCTCAATTTGAGAGCACTTCCCTAACTGCATCAGCCAGTATCGGAATCCTTGGCGTCGATATATCAAGCGAAGTCCAGTTTCGCGGTCACTTAGAGAGTAAGGCCATATTAGCCTCGAAGAAGCTTGGTGTGCTAAACAGATCGAGACAGTATTTTACTCCGCAACTTTTTTCTGCAACTTTATAAGGCGCAGATTCGGCCGCACATGGAATACTGTTCTCATGTCTATGCAGGTGCACCCCAGTACCAACTTCTCCCTCTTGACCGCATTCAACGGAGAGCGACTCGCATCATCGACTGCCAAGATATTTCTGATCGACTTGAGTCCTTGGCGTTGCGTAGAGATGTAGCTTCACTCTGCATCCTCTATCGCTTGTATCATGGGGAGTGTTCAGAGGAATTGTTCGGACTTATACCGGCTGCTGGTTTCCGCCATCGCCCTACGAGACAAAATATCCATCCCCATCACCTGGACGATTGGCACTCCACCACTGAGTGCTTCTCCAGAAGCTTTTTGCCTCGCACGACCAGCTTATGGCACAAATTGTCGCCTGCCGTATTTCCGAACCGATACGACCTCCAAACCTTCAAGAAAAGAGCGTACTCCTACCTAAAAGGCCGGCAACGCACTTGTGACTCTTGAGTTGCGGGTGTCCATGGGCGGCGGTGGTCACTCACCATCAGGTGACCCGTCTGCTCGTTTGCCCCCTATCGCATAAAAAAAAAAAAAAAGTAAACACTGTTACTGGTACCAGTAAGAGCAACATTCTTGATGATTTTTGACGTGTGGATATCACCACGTACACGATATACCTGGGCTACAAAAGCAAGTTCTTGGGGTTCTAGTTGTTTCCGCACATCTTCCGTCTTTCTACGTTTTGTAAATTCTTCAAAGCTTTTACGAGGTCGGCCACCAAGTCTACCTTTTATCTGTTGAGTATGACTTGCAACTGGAAATGTCACATGGGTTTCGAACCAGTCTTTGTTTGCGTTAACACATCGAGAAAAAATTATATGTGCTTGAGTAAGTTTTGTATTATAATCACTCACTAATCTTCTAAGGGATTGCTTTATGTCATCTGTAAATTCATTGACTTTAAGAGCACATTGAACTTTTTTTGCAAAAAAGTCATTTTATCTTGCTCTTTTTTGGAAGTTTCCTTCCTGTAAAAGGCAATTAAAGTCTTTCTGCTAAAGCTCACTTCTTTGTCAATTGATCCTGAAACAAAATTTAGTACCATTTAAAAAAAACTAAAACTTTCACTCACAAAATTATTAAAATCGTAATAATTAAAAACACCACTTTCACTCGTAAACGCATCCGCTGTTGATCAAGTCAAAGGTGCGCCCCGCGTGCGCAGGTGATATGTATTGTTTATCAGCTACTCGGTAAAACAGGTTTCAACTTCTTTGGTTTTGACCGACTTTTATTGATTTTTCGCCTGTCTGCGTCGCGGCTGGCCTTGAGAAAGATCTCCTGTAGACCGGAACTAGTCCTGCATCGCCGAAATACACACGTCACTAAAACCGTATATTTTTTAGCAAATATTTTTATTCTAATCTGACCACAATTTTCTGTAGTATCCCGAATAAATAACACAAGAAAACCTAGAAATTACCAATCAGGTTATCTGTCGTGATGTCTGTTTTGGGATTTTGCATACTTTTAATGATGAAGTAAATCAAATTTTGGCTTATAATTGAGGTTCAAATATAACTTATTAAATCACTTACTTACGTAAATTAATAAAGTCATGAGCTAGATGGGGTTTCAATTAAATTTTCTCAAAGCGTATTTTGAGAGACGTCTTGCACTGTCAAGAAATTCCGTTTTATTGGACTACAAGTCCAATGGAAGACAGTAGACGAAGTGAGAGCTTCTTCAGAGGTCCTTCCATCTCCGATACTGGATGCAGACGGATCCAGTATCGGAGATGGAAGGACCTCTGGCCATGGCCAGGCTAGCACGAGTGGCCAGGCACTGGCCACTCGTGCTAGCGAAACGTTAGGAAGCAATTACAACATACGACGGCCTTTAGACCCGAATAAAGCCAACGAGTCATCAATCGGCCGCGAAAGCCTCAACCAATTAGTAGACGAAGTCTCTCTTCAAATTAATAATCCGAGCAAATGTATTTCAGGCTCGTTTCTTTCATGATGTGGCTGCCCAAGATCGCAGACCACTTCGTACGTATTTTACAAACTGGTGACAGAACTGACCTGACCATGTGCCGAGTATTGCATATGGAATCTACATACATCGACGTAAGTAATTATATGAAGTAGTCTATAATTAATTCTAATTTATTTAATTAATGTTAAGTGTATTTCATACACTCGTATGTGTTATGATATTTGTGTGTGTGTATGTGGTCCTTGTAAGAGTGAGAGAGCATGTATGTGTTTTGTTTTAAACAAATTAATGCTACAAAACTCATTTTGACCATATCTTTTTCAGCCTAATGCAACACCTTGTGCTCTAGACGTGACCGCTCTACAGATTGTACTTGCGATTGGCGTTTTACAAGCTGTCTTTAATTTATGCATAAGTTTTGTAAGTAATCAAATTTAGTATTCATAGGGCATTAACAATTTTATTTGTTCAATACAAAATTGCATCTCGATATTTCAGGCTCTATATGTGATATTGGTTTACATAAAAAATAGTTTTCTTAAAAAAAAAAACTACACCTTCGTCAAAAAATTTACCGAAATTAAACAGTACAATTGTTGAAGCTTGCAACATTGATTATAGAACTGCACCTTTATGGGTTACAAAAACCTACCAGACTGAATGTTAGGTCTAACAATGACAGCCTTTCTTTTTTATATTATAGGGGAACAGACGAACAGACGGGTCACCTGACGGTAAGTGACAACCGCCGTCCGTAATGGACACCTGCAACCCTAGAGTCGCAACCTTTGAGGGTGATGAGTTTACATTAGTAAATAGTTCTATAAATTTTTGACTTGGTCTACACATGAATTGTTAACATTTTTGTAGCCAGCAAATGCCTTATTTTAACAGTATACCTTTAAGTAAAAATATGTATTATCGTAAGAGGAATCGCCATTTATATTGACTGCAATTTCTTCTTCGTTTGATTTGCTTTATAATGTCTTCTAGGCTTATCTCGAATTTTATTGAACACATCTATATTAAATTCTAGTTGATCAACTTTGTCGGTCGTCGCAATATGGTGATGCTGATATTCGTGTTGTGCGGAGGGAGCGGTATTCTTGTGAATCTAGTCCCGAACATTATCGGCAGTGCTGTGCTTTTCATCTTCATGCTTATGGGTATTGTTATTGTTGGTCTGTGTACGACCATCTGCGTAGATTTTTACCCTACTCATTTGAGGTAAGAATAACATTGCATTTTATATATTATCAATTTATATAGCATCTTCATCATTTGTAAATCAATTATAATATTTATTATTTTAATTCCATTAGTCGTACTCAAGTTTGGTTTAGTTTCATTGGTGGACAATGTTATACTTTTGGATTAGAAAATTAATGGAGTTAAGCTGATCACAGGTTCTCATAATAGACCCTTAAAAGTCGGTTATATATGTATGTATTTTTAAGGGTTAATTATTGTTTCTTTTATTTAACATTATTTTTAAAGGGTTTACTGAAAACGTTATTCTTTCACTCCACATAAGGCTCATAAAAATATTAAATCTCCATAACAAACCTATACCTAATTAATGTAATATAATAAGACTTATGGCATTGGTTTTAATCGACTGGTGACATATTACATAAACTAGACTTAGCTTAACTCCAAACAGTAGTAAGTACCTGCCGTTAGATTCTGACTAAACTTACCATTACTACGGCACGATACCATAATTTTTTTTATTTATTTATGCGTTTTCAGAGCACAGGCCATCGCAGTTACGATGACGGCCCAGTTTATTGCCATCGTCGCATCGATTCAGGTCCTGAACCTTTTACTCCTGAACCACTGTGATACTGGATTCTACCTCTTTAGCACATTATTCGCTTGTGAGTATAATTTCATTACAGTCCCTAAGGAATTAGTCTTTTATATAGTATTTCTTGAAATATCTCTAGATTACATACAGATGGCGTTGCGCTATCCTATATAATGATAATATCATTATTATTCTTCAACTGTCACCGCTGCATGATACGTTTAATACCGATCTAACATTATAATACAAGAGTAAAAATAAATTTTAGGTAAATAACAAAAAACTGAAATAAAATGTGCGTTAAAATTGTATGCCGTGTGGTTCACGGTGGATATGTAGAATAAGGCAACCCATCTCTATCCGTGGGCATTGTAAAAGGCGACCAAGGGATCGGACTGTTTTGCAGTTTCTGGTTTTGCTGTTACATTAGTTGGACCAAAATTTAAACTGACAAAATGGGTGTTTAACAAACATATGCCTACCCCTTAGGGGATACAGGCGTGAGCGTGTGTATGTAGGTATGTTAAAATTTTGTAACTGCAATAAACGATGCCTTTATTTTTAAAGTGTATTTATCTATGTAGATATGTATGTATTACAACAATTAATAGTTGTTTTTGCCTTATATCAAATTTAATGAGTCTATTGCATAAGACTAACTACTACAAAAATAGAAAGAAAATTAGACTAATAAGCATGTATAGGTTTTGTATATTTTTTTATTCTAGTTGTTTCTGTATTGTGTTAAGGTTTAAGCTAGAAAATATTTTGAATTAAAATTATAATACATATGTAAATTTATATCAATCCAGTCTGCGTTAGCTTTTATAGGAATAACTAACCTGTCCAGTTTTAACATAAAAAAATATAACTTAAGTACAACTGGTATGTACTTGCTTTTTTGATTACATACTTCGTACTTACTTTTGTGACCGATTTACTTCGTATTAAAATGTATTAACTTATTTATTCCCCAGTGGCAGCAATCGTGACATGGTTCCTACCAAATGATCGCCAACCACAAGGCAATCATTCAGAGCTCATCGACTCAGAAAATTTAGTAGACCGGCCACACAGAAGATCGTCCATGTACTCATAGTTTATTTATTTATAATTGCTAATGTTTTGATTTCAAAGTACTTATGTAATGTTTTGATGAGTGTCCTTTCTTACTCTAAATTTAGGTATATTCATGCTGAATACGCATTTTTCGAGTTCCAAACTCACTTTGTAATATACATATGTATTTGTCAAAGCTGTTGTACGAGGTGACCTTGTCAGGAGCCTACTTTTTTAATCATCTGATTCGTTTTTTATATAGGTCATTTGAAACTGTGTTTAAATATTTACAAAGATGATTTTAAATTAGTTGCTATGAGTCCGAAAAGAATAAACAACAAGTAAACAAAAAAAGAACAAAATCAGTTAACAGAAAGAAATAAAGAAAGAAGGAAGAAAGAAAATGAAAATTATTAATGGTTAAGTATAGATTAAATTGCTTGAACTAAAAGTTTTATTTTAGTTTAAAGCATTACCTAGTCTTAAATAAAGCATGTAGTCTAAATATTATCCCTAAGTTAATATAAAAGCTAATAAAGTAAATATAAAAGCTAATAAAATAAAAATAAAATCTAACGTATTTATTATTTCTAAAATATAGCATATCTCTATTATACTATAATCTCTCCGGAGGTTGAAGACCCATACTTAGATACGTACGAACGGAGATCGGAAGATATCACAACCTAAAAGAAAACCGCTTGTGTTGTACATAGAGTAGGTGATGTTACAGAAGGCTCAAATTTGGCTCCCATCAAAAACTAGCAGTGTACTAACTAGCAGGGTACTTTATATGTTATTACATAAAAATATCAAAGAAAAAGTTAGCTTTAACAGTGGTAAAGCTATGCTTAGGCACGAATGGGCCGGCTCGACCGGTGCGATGCCACGGCCTCATAGAAATCCGGTTGTGAAGTAAAGCTAGCATTGCATTTCCCCGAAATGAGTGAGGTTTCCCCCTCCCCCTCTTTATCCGGCCTCTCTTTTTTCCCCTTCCCGTATTCCTTCTCACCCTCAAAGGTGGGCAGTGCACTTACGACTCAGAGTTGCAGGTGTCCATGAGGAGGAGGATGTCAATTACCATCAGGTGACCCGCCTGTCCCCTTATAGTATAAAAAAAAAGAAAAAAAATAATATTAACACCTGGTCCTGGTCTTCGGAGCACAAACTCCACCCTTAATGAATTTTTTTAGTTGTCACGGAGACACTGCATCTTGTAGTAAGCGTAAGATGTTTATAACATCCGTCCTTAAGGAACTTTGAAAATTATTATGTTGTATGTTGAATTTTAATACATTTGAATGCCATCTTTTCATAAATAGAGACTTTAATGAATACTAGTTTTTTTAGACCTAAAAAACCTGCAACCCAAATAATGGAAATTTAAAAAATGAAACAACTCTAGGAATATTGGCAATAAAGCAAGTAATAAGTATTCAATCGTGTAGTTGAGATAATAATGTATATTGTTACGAGGCAGTTTCGAATGCAAATAAGAGAGAGACGACACACAGCGGCAGAAAAGTGAACTATTTTTATGATTGCGTTTCGTTCCTAACAACAAACACCTTCAATGCGCCTTTTCAATTAGTGTCCGCAATACTTTTAATCGCAAAAAAAATTCAATTTAAAAACTTGTTCGTAATTTTCTTGGTTTCTCATGATCAAATCTTGATCTGATCTGCAGTATACTCTAGCGAATACAAAAAAAATAATATTTAGAAGAACTGTTTTTAATTGGCAAGAAATTGCTGAATATACATATGTAAATAAAAGATACACACAGTCGAAATGGAATCCTTCTATGTTCAAATCGTTTAGCAAAACTTAATTCTAATCATTAGTTTTTGGTATTGTGACAAGAACTTTTTTTTTAAAGTACACAAATTGAGACCAGCTTTTCTACTAAAGCATTTGTCATAAACTACTATTGCAAATATGCAGTAAAACACAGTTAAACAACGGCTGTTACTATTTCGGGGTTCCTGTTTGTTAGCCCAAACGATTTCTCTCTCTTGATTTGTAATTTTGAGAACGTGTGGCGACCTCCACATACAGAAAAGACATGTCAACACCATCTAGCGAAGACAAGTCGAACTACGTAGAAACTACACTAATGACGGATTACGATCCTGAATCACGAAAATAAAGTTCTTGATTAGTATATATGTATATGACTTCCCAACGTTAACCAATGGGTTCCGGTCGGCCAGGCATGATCACCTCACCTGATTGGAGGATCCTCCCTTTGTGTTGGAGGAACATAACCCTGTTTCTTAAAGTTAATTAAGAGGTTCTACATACATAAAACTTTCTCCCTTCGGAATAAGCAGAGACAACCACACGTTACTTGCTTCTATCATTACATACCTTACGAGCTCACACCACTATCATTATATCTAACAGAGGTTCCATTACAGTTTTTTATAAGAAGTAAATGAACAAAATGTGAGCTCTCATTTAAAGAGGTAAATTTATTCTTTTGGCAACTCGTTTATTTACCTGTAGTATAGGTAATACACACCGGTATTTGTGTAATACAGGGTAGGTAGAAGCGTATAAAACCGGAGACTAAGAATTAGAGATAGGTAGATAAGGATAGGTAATAAATTAGAAGTAGTAATAGACGGAGAAGAATATGGCGTCGACAGATGTATTGAGGAGAGTAAACAATAACTGAAGACGGTCTAGGTTGAATAAATGTAACTCGAACTGTCTCGCAGGCAAATAAAGAATATGACGTTGGATTATTAGTAGGTTAGACGTATTTGATGTTGTGTTATAAAGGGACGAACCGAAGGGTCACCAGATGGTAAGTGATAAACACAGTCCATGGATACCTGCATCTCAAGAGTGCAAAGTGTGCTGCCAGTCTTTGAGGGTTGTGAGGGATGCGGGGAACCGGGGAGAGGAAAGAAGAGAGGGTTGGATGAAAAAATGGGATAGAGGAGAGTTGGATCTTACGAAAATCACACTCATTTAGGGAAAATGCAACGCAAGCGTTACTTTAACTGGTTTTCTGTACCGCAGCGGTCGAGCCGGTTCATTCGTGCCTAAGCATGACTCTACCACTGTTAAATCATCATCAATAACAACTAAAACTGGTTACGTAATTACATTATTATAATACAAACAAAGATCATAGAAATCCACGTAATATTGCATGTATTTACAAACATTGTAACATATCTTTAGAAACACTTAATAATAACAAGTTTTTTTTTTCAATTAAAAACGAAATTAACAAAACGCTTTTATTACAGAAAAAATGTTGCATTGTCGTTTTGTTTACACATAGGTATATTGTGCAAAATTAGGTCAAGTTTGACGTGCAAGATCTTAGAGGTTCCATACGAAACCCTAAACAGGTAAAACGAAATTAAAGCTTGTAAAAAGTAATTTATCCTCATTATGAAATAAACTTCCTCGTATAGGAAGGTTGATTGTTTTTTTCTTTTTCTTTTTTTTTGTTTGACATTGTTTGGCATTCAGTTGTTTGTTTGTGTGAGGCCTTGGTATTACTCCGGTTGAGCATGCCCATTCGTGCCAAAACATGGCTCTTCCACGATTATATCTTATAACCATATAATTATCTAAGATAAATTAATATTACCAAAATTAAAATATCTGACTCTTAAATATTTCGATTTAAGTGATTTGACCTTTTTATATGAATTCACAGTTTCATTCCGTATCAGTAATTAAAAGGTAACAATTCAAAAGCAACATGAACTCAGCTACATAAAAAACAAAAAAAAAATAACAAAATATTTACTATCAATAATTATACTACACAATTAATAATAATAACTCTACACATCTCCACACACGGCCGTCTGATCCTAAACTAAGCAGAGTTTGTGTTATGGTAACCAGACTGCTGATAAAGATACTTATGTATTTCTTAATACGTATATATTGTAGATAAATTATACCCAGACACAGAACAAATGATCGTGTTCATCACACAAATCTTGGTCATGGGTGGGATCGAACCCACGACCTCATCTTAGCAGTCAGGATCGCTAACCGCTAGACCAACAGCCAAGTTAGTAAATATTTTGCTTATAGAAGCGTAGTGTTGAATTTACATGAAGTAGAGAAAATGTTGAGCGACTAAATACAGAACGTTACAAAAAGTTGTAGTAATATTATATTGTAAATAATAATAATAATAAAACAAAAAAAATCGTCGCCTACATTTGACTCTCCTACAACATATCAACACCTTTTTGCAACACCGGCTACCAATTATAACTAATTAACTTAATTGGTTATTGTGCAGGAGATCCGGCCTCGGTGGGAGCTTCTTTTATCGTTTGAGGTCTACGGTCATTTGGTAAGAAACATGCGACTATGGCAGACGCTGAAAATATACAGTAAATTGTTTTAATATTTATAGGTTCAAAATGAAAAGAGGCAAATTTAGAAAACCTTAATTTAAAACATAAATTCCAATTAAATGAAAAAGAGATAGCGATATCCATAACATAGTCGATAAGTTAACCTACATCAGTTACATAGAGTAGTCTAAATTATTTAAATAAGCAATTTAATTAGGTATGGCACCACAATTATACTTATGTCCGTCCGTACTTTTCGTTCGCTGAGGATTAAAAGAATATATTGCAAATATCCGCTAAATAAATTTCTTTCAGTGACTATTACAACCAGTTAAGGTAAGTCCGGTACGGACTTGGTAAGGTTAGCCTTGGCTTTTGATTGAAGACAGTGGAGGTCATAAAAACTACGTAATAGAATACCTATCAAAAACGATACCAAAAATAGTAAGTTTCTGAAACCCAGCCTTCATCCTAAGAAATTAGACAAACAATTAGCATATCGCCCAATGTTATATCTGATATGGAAGTGACACTTTGACGTATACAGCGGGCCCCGTTGGGCACTTTTATGAATGTTCAAATGCAAACGTGTGAAACAGTTCCATTAATAAATAGTATTAGTGTCTTAAAAAAAAAATCTTATAATACATTATTGATGTAGTTTCCAGGTTGGAGTTAGTTTACTTAGGTAAATTATATAACCTAAACGTCATGTCATGCTGAAGTCGGTTATATTCCAACATTCTAATTTGGATGTTGACAAGGATAAAAAATATAAGGATATATCACTCACCTGTTAACAGAGAGCTAAATAAGTAAAAGCCTACGTCACAGTGGTTTACCAGCAACGCGTTGAGGATCTGAATAGATGCAATCATTCCTATGTATTGAGCAAACATTGTGAATTCAACGGCAATGGCCCTGCAAAAAATGTACATATTAAAGTGATAGGATTCGCCATAGAAAAATAAAAAAAATATACAGTATTTAATCCATGTTAAAAGAAAACGGACCTCCATCAAATTGTTAAATAATTCTTAAATGGAGTAACGTCTTTAGGTTTTGACATTAGTATTAGAATTATTAATTTATGAATTATCTAGAATCCTGCAATACAGACTAATACCACCAACATATCTGTAAACCGCACACCTACACCATACAAACACCGAGCTTGTAATTTTCTATAGATATAGAAATAGATTTGAGGTAGACAGACGAACAGATGGGTCATCTGATGGCAAGTAACAACTGCCACCTTTGGACACCTGCAACTCAAAAGTAGTAAGTGCGCTGTCCACCTTGGAGGGTGATGAGGGAGATGGGAGTTAAGAGAAAAGAGTGGAGATGTGGAGAAGGGGCAGTGGATAAGGAGATGAGGGGAGGGGAAAGATCGGACCCCTTAGGACTCCGATATCCTCACTTGCTCATGGTTTTGTTCTCCCACAGTAATTACGACACTGCGCAAGTGCCAGCAAACCGTAATGCATTTAATTAGAAATGTTCTTACCTTAAATTAGTAGGGAACAGGGCAACACAGATGGCTAAAGAAAGACCAGTGGCAACGGCTCCCATTATCATCATGATAAAGAGTATCGAACTGCCAATTATATTGGGTACCAGGTTCACGAGGATTCCACTTATCCCCGAGAAGGAAATTACGAAAATGGCAATATTCTTACGACCCACCAGATTGACCATCTGAAATACGATGTAAATATATTAGATGACAGTAGCATAGCTGTTCAATGAGCTCAAAATGCTTTAAAAGGTGTTTCTTACAAAGCTGATGCATAAGTTGAAAAGCGATTCCAATGCTCCTATACCGAAGAGTATTAAGAGAGCTGTCTCGTCCAGAGCACAAGGTGTTGCATTAGGCTGAAAGAAAACAAAATTAATAACGAATTAATGCCGGCCTGAGCATGGTAGTTAATGCTGTACGTTATATTAGCATATATTAGTTACATTGGTAGAGGTAATTTTGACACAGCGTCGAACATGAGTTCTCTTAACCAGAGCGGGTCAAGGCCGCAAAGCATTCTGGGGTTTAGTTCATCATCTTATGATCCCCTATCGCCTAAAAAGTACGCAGAGGTGTGTTAAGTAGGTGTATTGTTGATATAATAATTATACCCGTATCCTGTTCCTTTATTTTCTTTCATTTATTTGCTATTGCTGTTTAATGCACCTAATTCAGTCATTTCAACGTCACCCTAAGGTAGACTGGCAGAGAATGCCTTTGGCATTAAGTCCGCCTGTGTGCATTTTGTGCATTAAGTTTTAAATAAATAAATAAACACCAACAAAGCCAAGCCATTAAGCCATTTAGAATTTGGTCCCACTTACTTAATGGGGGTTACGCCTATTGTTGTCAGCCGGATACTGTGTGACTGTGTGTGACTTAATTAATTTTTTTTTACATTAACATACTTAAAAAAAGTAAAATAGTAATTATTTCGTCTTGCGAGTTTCCTACATAGTGTATAATTACACATAAGGATACTAGTGGTCATTCGGCAGCCAAAATTCGACCGTTATTGATAATGTTTAGTTTATACGTTATATGAGGATTTTTATTTGAAACATTTTTCAATTGTGATAAATTAACGTTTTAGCAAGTTTGAGAGTAGTCCGCTTAGATAATCTTAAAAGGTCATCTGAGTTTAAATTACTTACATCTGTAGGCACTGGTGGCATATTTAATACATCGCACACGGTTAGGTTACTACCTTCACCAGTTCCAATGCTCCGCACAAACTGGTCTGTGATTGTGGGCAGCCACACTGAAAAAGCTGCAAGCCTGAAACAATTGGACCCTATTTGAAGCAACTATGGACTATAACTAATACAATCACAATTAGAGCAATCAGAAAAAGAATGTATGTTATGTTGCTGCAACACAAAGGGAGGATCTTCCGACCTGGCGAGGTGATCATGCCTGGAAGACCGCAGTGCGAAAGTTGGTATTGGGAAGCCGTATACATATGTATATGCTAATCGGCTCGAGAACTATAATATCGTGATTTATGATCGTGTTACTTCAAGAGAGTAGTTGTGACACTTGTCTTTGCTAGATGTTGCTGATATAATAATAATAATATGTAATTTATTCTCTCACTGCAATATACAGTTTACAACAATCAGTTTATTTAGTATAGTACATAATTCAGATAAGTATATACTGTAGGAGACTGATGCCTAAGATAGGCTCTAGGTCTGTGTTTCAGGACACCAGGGTCCCACCCCTTAACATTTACATTTTCTAGATTACGAGTATGCGCTAAAGCAGTAAGTAGTAATATCCAAAATCTTTATATAAATGCAATACATTTTTATTTTAAGTAAAAGGTAGTGTTAGTATAATATGTAAGTCTGTGTGCGTGCGTGTGTTTGTATATGTAATATATATAATATATTTGAGTAGAGTATGTATGTCTGTTTGTGGATACTTAAGAATGATTACACAATATTAATAAACATATGCTCCATATCTTCATAGTTTAGTTTTAGTCTTAATAGCCATTCAATTAGTCTTTTTTAACATTTATATTTTGTGAGATTAAAGATATATAACAATTTATGAATTTTTTTATAAAGATAAAAGTTTTTTGGTGGGGGTGAAGACTTTTCCCTTTGTTATGTCGTCTTTTCCCACTAGATAGGAACGGGTCATAGCCCAAAAGAGAGTGTTGTTTCAAAATAGCGTGTAGTATGAATACTTGTCTCACTGTGAGGACTTTACTGTCTTTGTATAACTGTTCAGTGGGAAATCGATATAGACGAAAGGACGAGACCTTCAGGATAGCTCTTTGAGTTTTATCCAGTTCCGTTAGGGTAGTTTTCGATGCTCCTCCCCAAGAAGTGATACAGTAACTTTTTATGGATTGAGCAAGGGCAAAGTACACTGATTTCAAAACTTCTTTATCAACTACATACGTGTCTAAGTATTTTAAATACAAATATAAGCTTACGTAATCTATTACTAAGGGTGCATAAATGCGCTTTAAATCTTAGATTATTATCAGTTATTCCAAGGTACTTTACTTTTTCTGTCTTAGAGAGAGTTACACAGTCACAACTACAGGTAAGTGATCTCCACAAGTGTTAGCTACAATAACATTAGTTGGTGTAGTGGCGTGTTAATGCGGCTCTGGGGTCCTCATTTACGGGATCAGGTCGAGATGCATGCGAAGCGTATAACCGGCTAGAGAAGCTTTCTACTTCCCAAAGGACTGCCGGCTTCGAAGCAACGACTTTTCCGGTTGCTGTGGTCAACTTCGTCAGGTGGCTTCTTCCAAGAGATTACATTTGACCCCCGATTCTGCTCGATCGCCCATTCAATCGGCGAAGAGTGTTAAAGCACCGGAGGTCGTGTCGTACGAGCTTACTGTCGTACAATCTCTCGGTTTAGAGTCCGCTTTGCCAACGAAGTGACTGGTGGGTTTAAACGTCGTTCCTTTATTAACCCTAGGGTCCCTTCCGAAAGCTTCGACTTCCTGCCCTTAGGCTGCAATTAACAAAATCTCGTAAGGACTAAGGACCCGAACCACGTTTTCGAGGTTCTGGTTTACGTCTTTTGCGGTTTCCACGACAGCGAATCGGTTTCCCAGCTTTGCCTGGAACGTTTCAGATCCTATCATGGCTTGAAGCAGAGTTGGTCGGAGCCTCGACTTCATTAAACGAATTCATCAAACAAGGATAATAAGTATGATTATATATTGGCTTTCTTTGTCGATCTACCGGATATGCTATTTATAGTGGACTATAATGGTTTACTGATTTTACCAGCTTTTTTAATTTCATTTTTTTATAAATCAATTTTAATTTTCCTTAATAATTACAATACAATGATTATGCTTTTGTTGTATGTATAGGTCGCCACAGATATTTACATTTATATCACGTTTAGATGATGAATTAGCATTTATTTAAATGCAAATTCATCACCTAAAAGTGATCGGACCTATTACTAATCTAATGGGACTTGAACAAGTAGTACTTTTAAATACTTTTAGGAAAATTCATGATTTAGTACCAAGCATGTTATTGTCATGTTCAGATTTTTTAATTTATGAATAAAAAATAACATGGGCATGAGAAATCGTAACATGCCATTTCAAAAAATGATTTTTTTCCGGCTACGAGTACACTGAACCCTGTGTAAAATTTAAGGGGAAAGTAAGTTCGAGTTGGTTGAATGTGTTCTTCAATATTTTGAACCTATATATATAATTTCTATTTTTAAATATCTTTGGGTCAAAGCTAGTGCTCTAAAACTAAGCAAAGCAAAGCAAATTGGAGGTCTATCCAGTCCACTGCTGGCACTGGACTGCAATAGGCTGATTGATAGGTTGAAAGCCAGCTCTTAATAAGTAACTATGATGTCTTCCTTTCCTTCATAAAAGATATTGTCAAACATAAGTTTTATACTTACTGTTGAGCTAAGTTAAGAACTGTCATGATAATGGTAAACTTCAGGAGTGGAGCTTTGAATAGAGGTGTTATTCGTTCCCTAGCTGACAAGGTTCCGATGGTTGCTGCAAGTTCATCCGTTAGCAGACCTTTTACCTGCAATATGAGTCGAGATTTGAGACTTATTATTGAAGTTTCTAAACACATATGTATATGTATCTTCAAAATCTTTTATCGTGTCTTAGCATAACATCCTAAAACACGATAAAAGATTTCTATAATCAGATAAAATCTTTCATAGTTATCAGATATTTTTTTTATCTTGTGTAGTTTGTATCGAAGGCTTAAATTATTGAGTTAAAAATTATTAAGCTAATGATAGCTTAACATACTACAAAAACACAAGTTACTCTATTTTACGACATAGGAAATATAAAAGAGTGACAATAAAATCCACGAAGATTTCTTCAGATAAGATTAAATTACTAACTTATCTTTATTACTACTCACTAACATCATATCACAACACTTCCTAGATGACATTTTTATATAAACTCTCAATATCCAATTTTTATCGTTTTAAATCCTTGTTCCAGATCTAATTTTAATGGCAATAACATAATATAAATACTATAATACTTTCATATAAACTAATGTCTCAATTTTAGCTTAACATTTCACTACAACCGATTTTACAACGCATTAATACTTATAAATATAATTAAAGCAGAAGTAATTATTAATAAAAAGTAATATATTGGATAATTTATATTATATAAACCATAATTTAGTCTGATTTACGTAATAGGGGCAAGACAATTGCCGTCAACCGGGTGCTACTTATATTGTCTGATAGATAATAATGGCTAGCCTTTAACGATCCTATTCCAGGATCATCCCATCCACCGAGACCTACAGTTTATCGAGAATACAAAAAAACTTTTGGTTATGTACATACCTGATAATCTCCTTTAGGTCTTCTGTGATTGATATTGTAAATAGTCTTCAATACCTCTAAAGCCTTTTCTTCGTTACCCTTCGTGAAGATAAACTTAGGGCTTTCCTGCATAAAGTAGAGAATTACAGCGGCTAAGATGCATGGGAGTGAGAATACCGCCATAAGAGTACGCCACGAATTCCAGTAGATGCCTAGCCCTGGCACGGGGTAAGAAAATGACAAAGGAATAATAGGAAGCGCCAACACTGAAACAAAATAAAAGCTTGTTATAATTTTGCGTGAGATTTTCCTCCTTGAGTCGTGTTTCCCCGTTGCGTTGTATCCCCGAAAGGTAATGAACGCAAACATTGTGCCGGTTACAATTTTGTCGACTCATGTACGTATTATTTTATATTATATTATAATAGGCAAACGAACACACGGGTTACCTGATGGTAAGTGACAACCGCCGTCCATGGACACCTGCAACTGGAGAGTTGTAAATGCGCTGCCCGCCTTTGAGGGTGATGAGGGATGGGGGGATACGGGAAGTGGAAAGTAGAGAAGGGGTTTGGGATATGGGATGGGATTTTTTTAATCATTCAACTTCAAATAATTGTTAACAAATTGTATAAAATAAAGAAGTTAATTTAAATTGAATTAAGTAAATAAAGTTGCTACTGACAGGCATACAGTCGTGGTCAACTAATTAAGGACATTCAAGATAGTGGACAGCAATAACCGGCTATGTACATATAAATATAAAACCCTGTTGATTTCTCAGTAACTATTATTTGCATAATTTGATCCGATTATTATACTATAAATGGCTGTAAATAAAAGATTAAATAAATATAAAAAAGTGTTTAATATCAAAGGTTAACCATGTATTCAATTTAAGGTACAATTCTGTAGCTGGACATTTAATTAAGAACAGTAAAGTAAAATGAAAAATAGAGTTAAACAGAACTAATAATC
Source organism: Tyria jacobaeae (assembly GCA_947561695.1). Lineage (NCBI taxonomy): Eukaryota > Metazoa > Arthropoda > Insecta > Lepidoptera > Erebidae > Tyria > Tyria jacobaeae. Next base: position 18,546,341 of record OX387218.1, on the reverse strand, counting down.
TGCAGTATTTTAATTTCTTTAACAACTTCATTTTATTACGGGTAAAATCAGTACCCAGTAGCAAAACCTTTGTTAGTAATTACCGCTTGACACCGATGTGGCATAGACATTATCAGTTTCTGACATATTTCAACAGGAATGTTTGCCCATGCCTCACAAAAAGCTTCATTAAGTTCATCTAAAGTTGTGGTACGATAAATGGCAACTTTTTTCTTAATTTCGTACCAAAGGTGCTCGATTGGGTTGAGGTCGGGGCTATTTGCTGGCCAATCTAGCACTGATACCGACTGTCTGTTAAGAAACGACTTGACTGAACGGGCTGTATGTTTTGGGTCGTTATCATGCTGAAAAGTCCATATAATAGGAAGATGTTCCTCAGCATAGGGAAGCATGGTTTCTTCTAATATTGCCTTGTATTGATGTTGGTCTAAGTTACCCTGAACTTTCCTCACAGGTCCCACTCCACGTCCAGAAAATGATCCCCACATTTTAATGTTTCCTCCGCCATGTTTCACCTGCTTTTTTGTGAATCTTGGATTCATTTCCGCTTTTACAGGACGCCGTACGTATTGCCTTCCATCTGAAGAAATCAAATTAACCTTGGTCTCGTCAGAGAATAATACATGTTGCCATTGGTCGTAGGTCCAATGTCCATATTTACGTGCAAACGCCAAACGTGCATTTCTATGCTCTTTCTTTAACAACGGTACTTTGCGAGCCACTCTTCCGAACAACCCTGCTTCTACCAGACGTCGTCGAACTGTCCTCGCTGATACACTGACTCTTTCGTCTGCCCCAAACACTTCATGTTTAATTAAAATAGAGCCTAGAAACGGATCTTTCTTAGCTAACCTGGTTATCATTCTATCTTCTTGCGGAGTTGTTTTTCTCGATCTTTTTTTCTGGGCACATTTAAAGTTGTGTTATTGCTCCTGAAATGTTGCACTGCATTGCAACTTTTATTTTTGCCCATTGTTCTTCAAAATAACTCTCAAAACTTGAAATTACAAATCTAGATTGCCGCCAAAACTACCACAAAGAATAGGAGAAGAAAGAAAATAATAATTGAGATTCAGATTTTGAAACTAGAACGCAATATCTCAGTGTCCCTAATTAAATGGCCAGCCAGCATTCTTTGAACAAATAGCACTGTGATCATCTATCAGCTATACTGTAAAGAGGTTTAATGTTTAAGAAGTTGTTATTGTTTGTATAATTAGGCACATAAATGACTAATTATACTTACATGTAAAAGATGTGGAATATTGTTTAGACTCGTTGGAAAATAAAAAATAAATTCACAATTTGGATTAACTAGAGAGTGTCCCTAATTAGTTGACCACGACTGTATATGTAAGTGAACAGCTGAGAAGTATCAAATGGTAGGTTACAAATAATTTTTTTACAGTTTTATTAGAATTTTATTACCAAGAATGTTTCATTTCAGTCTTACTTGCCATCAATCCTTGTGCCAGAAACATGACGCTGAAGACTATCAGCACCGCAGTATTCCTGTTTGCTAACGGCACGCACTCACTGAGCAAAGTCAGTGTCATCGTGTACAGCCCTGATGCACTGAAATAGAATATATAATGTTTTATCTCATATCATCTGTAATTGCTGCTGCTGATGTTGGAAAGCCCAAGCGATATAGTAAGTTAAAAGTCTGTTTTTAGCCATCAAGTTGTTAGATTCGGTGTCTATTCTAGTTAAGTCTAACAGAGTGTGTAATCATCACAGTTACTATTAATTGGGTTTTAATATTTATACACATATTATATGAAATATATTTTGATATAGACTATAAAATATAATGCATATTTTTTTTTTTAAAGAAAAACTCCCTAGCTAAGAATTATTCATGTGTCACAGGAACTTTGCAAACATGCAAATTACGTGTACAAAGAACACCAAGACACGTGACAACTATTTGGGATTGAAAGCATTTTATTGCCGAGAGGGAATCAAGCCCACGACCTCGCTCAACATTCAATGTCACTTACCAACATGTCTACTTAATAAAGTTCAAATATGTGTCTTTAGAAAATATTTTGGCTAATTTTGCAAAACTTTCTTGCAATTTTATGAAATTGATGTAAGGCGTATTTAAATGAATTTTTAAACTTTTATACATAATTGATTCTTTTTGTTAAGAATTTAATTATTCCTGATATAATTGAATAAGTTTTGGTAACTTGAAGAAAAATAAACTACCATTAAATATTTATTTGCTTGAAACATGGTAGAAATTAATTATTAATAAATAAAATGTAAAAATACCAACTCCATAATAATTAATTAATTGTTTACAGCATAGTGTCAAATGTCAAAAAAAATACAAGAAATACAAAAATTATTAATTTAACTACACAAAGATACAGCATTTTTTACATCATGATATCGATGTGCGAAGTGACAATGACCTAACAGATATCAAAGAGATTCTAAGCACGTGACATAGACATCATGACATAGCATGTACTGTGTATACGATTGTAATTTTCAATAAAGATTGTTTTTATATCTTTGAAATCACTGTTTTTATAACAGGTATTGTAAGTATACCCTTGTTATGTTATGTTTTATGGGTATGTTCACAAAAACTAACCTTTACATTAAGCATATATCTTATAATCTATTTAAAGTCATTAAACTGGAGGTCAATTTATGGTCACCCTACGAGTTTGTACTATAAAGATATCAAGTTGTAATTTGTAATAAGTAGCATCGAGACTCGGACAAAAATATCTCTGACATGCCAGCTTAACGCTCAATGTGGTATTAAGTATTTGAGATGGTTTCATCCCTGTACACTCTATAATAGCTTCTTATCTTTCATTTTTTCACCAGGGTTCATCTAATACAGCCGCCCAAACGCTAGATATAAATGAAAAAAAAATATTGTAAATATTTATAATAAAGAGTTAATCAATCACTCAATCACCTCGGTCATTTAATAATCATAAAGATAATAATCTTTATTTCCAAAAGCATGGTTTTATAAATAGGCCTGCGCAGCATCTTCTACCACTTGTGGCGCGCAAATATAGTACGTGTTAAAATACCACTATTACCAAATATTAGCTACAGACAGCTCAGCAGATGCTAGCAATACCAAATAACATATAAACCATTCACCGCCGAGAATTATACAATCTGTATAATAATATATATTGTATAATTCTCGGCAGTAATATTATATTTTTTGTGTCAATATTTAAAGATATATTATTAAATTATTAGGATAATTTGTCTACCAAATATTAATTAATTGTGTAAGATTTATATTTTAATATTATTTTATATAAATGTTATATAAATATATTATATAAATGTCTGCAAAATGTTTTAAGAATACTCAAAATAAATTATTTCGCTAAGTTGGCCAAGAAAATGATTAAAATATTCAGATATAGTATATAAAAAAATATACATGAAACTGTAAAAATATTAAAAATATTAATTTCACACTTAATAAATTAATCAGTCGAACATATAACTTTCCCATATTTTGAAGTCGGTTAATAAACATTTAAGGCAATGGTTTGACTATACTAAGGCGTGACGTCATGTTACTCACTTTTACCGTGTGGTTCTTGCGGAGAAGTATATATAGTCACCCTTTCTTTTTGTGGATAAGTAAAGCCACTAAAAGATAGGACTGTTATCTATCAGACAGTATGTATACAGTTCTAAAGTGCTAAGTCCTATTACGTTAGTGATACTTAATTCTTATTGTCAATATGTGAGTGTTTTATACACCTCGAGCGTATGTTTGTATGTGTATGCTGATTTACCTTACAGTACCAGCCTATTTGCATTGCACTAAAGAACGTAGTAGCACCTTATTAAATCTATGTACAGATTTATTAAAATAATTTTATATAACCATGGGTTCGAATCGCACCCAGGATAAATATTTGTGTGATGAGCATGATCATTTGTTCTTTGCCTGTGTGTAATTTAGATAGTATATGTATGTATTTAGAAGTATATCAGTATGTTTATCAGCTGTCTGGTTACCATAGTACAAGCTCTGCGTAGTTTGGGATCAAACGGCCGTGTGTGAGATGTGACAAGTTATTATTATTATATATAACCGAAGAAGTAGGCACCGTAAAAAGTCCACTTTATGCCATCCATAGTCTGGTCCTATCAAAGCCAAAACATTTATTTCAAATAGGCCCAAAAGGCACTTCTGAACGTCTACATTTACATTTAAATAGAATTGATTCTAGTCGCGTCCTATTCAAGTTAAATCTTACCTTGGGTATCAGAGTTCATTACCATTCCGTTTTTTACTAACATACCCAAAACATGTCCCAACTTGAGTTCGGGAGGGTAACATATATTCTTAAATTGTCTCGTAGATACGTAAGTAATCCGGGTATATTACAGTGCATAACTTTATGCGGCAAATACGACCAAATTTATTAGCGGTGCAGCGGGGCAGAACTTAATATACTTAGTTGCAAGGTAAAAATTAAATTAAAAAATAAATTTGTTCTCCTGTCCACTGAGCGAGTTCGTAAGGGTTACCCTACATTCCATACGTTACATCAATTAATAAATATTATTGTTTGATACAATTAAATGTAAATGATAGCCAAAAAGTTTTAAATAATCTATAGATTCTGATTATAAAAGTGAATTTACTTACAACATTGCAGCTATGAATTGCAAGATGAGAAGCATGATCCAGTGGAAGGAGAAGGCGGCGATTATGTTAAGTATTGCGCTCCCAGTGAGACCTATCAGGAGCATGGCGCGTCTCCCTCGCGTGTCTGCTAAGTAACTCCATATGTTTCCACCAATCAAAATACCTGGAAACACCTAAATGATTAAGATTGTAGAAGAAAATAAATGACAGTAAAGACATTCTTATATTCTTTATTTCAGTGGCGTAATACATATGTAGGTACAGACACTCACACCTATGTCCTCGAAAGGGAAAGCAGAGGCGTAATTAATGCCTACAAATTGCTCGTTATAATTTAGTCCCATTTACGTAATAGGTGCAAGCCTATTACCGTCATCCGAGCACTTTTGGGAATAAGGTGGGTAAATTTGGGATATTTTGACAGGAAACGGAGGATAGAAAAGGGGAGGAAAGGTATATTGTTTATACAGATGGATTGGGGAGTATATAATATAAGCAATAGATCAAGCAACTCAAGGTCATATAACTCGAATTGGCTGGTGCTGAGAAGACCGAGTTGTCTAATTTTGGTAGCTCATGAGGGACTTTATTTTTTATGCGATAGGGGGCAAACGAACAGACGGTCATCTGATGGTAAGTGACTACCGCCGCCGATGGACACCCGCAACTCAAGAGTCACAAGTGCGTTGCCGGCCTTTTAGGTAGGAGTACGCTCTTATCTTGTAGGTTTGAAGGTCGTATCGGTCCGGAAATACTAGAGGCGACAATTTGTTCCATAGGCTGATTGTGCGAGACAAAAAGCTTCGTGGTGGAGCGCACAATTCCTCTGAACACTGGGGAGTGTTATAATACAAGCCATAGAAAATGCAGAGGAAAGCTAAGTCTATACGCAACGCCGAGGTGTCAAGGCGATCAGAAATATCTTGACAATCGATGATGCGAGTCGCTCTTCGTTGAATGCGGTCAAGAGGGAGAAGCTGGTACTGGGGTGCACCGGCATAGAGATGAGAACAGTATTCTATGTGCGGCCAAACCTGCGCCTTATATTCTCACGAAGGCGTAAATGATTTTGAAACATTACATTTGACATTAGTTCAATATAGTAATACTTTTACTCAATCCCTTATAATTTAAACATTACTTATCAGCCTCTATTGCAATGTGTATTAATGACTCTATCCGATATAGTGTCATTTATACACTGATAGTTTTTATTCAGTCACTTAGTCACTTATTTTGGTAATGATAAGATTGCGTAACTGTCCTGATCGGGTTTATCAATAAGTGGATTTCAAATGTCTTGATCGTTCTCACTAGTTCCACCGATACTGGTTCCATGGAACTAGTGAGCATCTGTTTTCTCTGCAGTTCCATTTGGCTTGGCAGTGGAACTACTGAGAAACGTGAACGAATCGTCTCAGTATCCATATATAAAATATTAAAACAGCATAAATATAACATAGGTTTAGGTTAGGTTAGAACTGCGACAGCGTCCAGATGTCCCCGGAGTCCTCCTATTTTAAGCGCAGATTGGCACACCGTGTGGTTTCAGTCGGTTCGATTCCGATACACCGTTCCACCGAAAACCCCGGTGGAATGATGGCCCGAGGGGTTTACACAAGAAAAAAAAAACAAGAACTGCGACAAAAACCGAATTTTACCTGAGAAGATTTGTTCTCACTGGTTCCAACTCTAAGCACTATGGAACTACTAAGAATAAAAGTAAAAAAAATCGAATCAAGTTTTCAAAATTCAAACTACACAACGCTTATTATGAGCGGCATATTTGTTAATATTCTGACATAAACGCTAACAAAGTCGTGGACACTGCTAGTTAATTTATAATTCTAGATATTTTTTAAGTAATTTCACGTTGTAATATAAATAACATTGGAAACAATGGAATAGCTTGATTACTGATAATTGTTTCTCAATAGCTATAACTTGCGAAGTAATTCTAAGCTTGCAATTGTAACACTTACTTACTTAGTTTACAATTGTAACATGTTTTTTTCTATTAGGGAATTAAATTGAGGAAGGTTCTTGAGCATTAATGCACCGATTTTTCTAGTAATTTCTGCAACTAACTTGCATAACATAATTTTGTCATATAAAACACTCTTCCTTTTTATTATCTTCTAATTAAAAAAGTAATTCCATAAATTCCGCATCATTCAACTCGATAAGAATTCAGAAAACGGGAACTAGGAACACCAATAATCAGGTCAACTATTTGTGGATTACACAATTTTCTGAATAAAACCTATGAAACCAAACCACTAGGCCAACTGGCCAGTCAAACTTTTTAACGTGTAATTCAAAACTTGTCACGTAGAACACACCCACGACATTGCAGCTAATAAGCAAACAGCTTGCGTGATGGTAATCAATTACTGATGTCTAGTACACGGAACACTATTGTTCTGTCACGTGGTGACATAATAAATGCTATTGTATGTTACAATGTGTTCACCTGGCCACAACGCATTAATATCCTTCTCAAACGGGGTAATGTAGCTGATTTCAATGAAAATATTAGACTGAATTAGTAGTATCCATTTTTTTTTTTTTACTTGTGGAGACTTCATCGTATGAACGATGTCGCGTTTATGTCGGACTCCAACCGACTAAAACCGCACGGCTTACGTCATATCGCCTATAGTCGGGAGTCAAGGTATGCCCTTGAAGAATTACCACTCAACTCCCGACAAGCTATGCCTCCTAGCAGGACGTCAGGTGGCTGCGCTGCAGGCCAGCCCGTGCTGCTGAACCCGCTTTTGTGTTGGCCAACGCTCATGGAGGCCGGAGATTGTTAAACGCTTTTTGATGCCTGGTGCGTCCCCTGCGAGATGGGAGTTCTTTCGTTCGTTCTTCTCTCCCGTTCCCTTTCCGCCGCCTCTTTGACAAGCATCACCTCCTCGCAGAATGAGACGGCGGAATTCCACGCACTCTCACTTTGGACCATGGACAGTACTATGATCTCTAGCGAGAGGCTACTGGCACCGATAGCCGCCACGAGGTGATGGCGTTCATTAGCACAACGCTGGGCACTCCACCAAGGAATTGAGTGCAGTGTCCTCGCGGCAGCTTCCACAATGGTCGCACGCAGGAGTCGTTCTCGTCCTAAGCGACGCAGGTACTTCCCGAAACATTCGTGTCCCGAAAGCACCTGAATCAGCCGAAGAGAGAGGAAGCCGTGCGGCCTCCGTGATGGGTCTGGGTGCCCAGCGCTCGGTCGCCCTAGTCGTTCCTTCCATTCCGCCACGGCTACCTGGCTACAAATTAGCAGTAGCCTACATCTTAAGTATTTCTTCCTTTTTTTATAGTTACATGATTAAAGCAACGTGGCAACGTTTCATCACATTCGATAGATAATAAAAATATAGGTAAACTACATTTTGGCCTAATCTGTAAATAAGATCAGATAAAGTCGAAAAAGTCTTTTTAGATTTGATATGGTATGATATGATATACATTGATAGTTACGACCTAGTTAGTAATTCAGTCGTCTTAAAATTAGTTACTATATTTTTTATTTTGTTACAATGGCTCCTTGGTTTATCGATGATTTTGCCAACGTCAAGGTGGAAAGTTGATTTAAAAGATGGGCCTACTATATTTTTTGTTAGTTCTTTAGATTTGATAACCATAGTTATCTATCTGACTACAAAAGATATCCATACGGCACGGAAAGCCATAGTTTATTTTACGCTACAAATATACATACATACATACGCTCGTGCCTGCATCCCTGAAGTGGTCGTGTCGTGTCGTAGAGGTGTATTATACACTCACATGTTGCTAGTTAGAATTCAATCCTATGCATTTTGCCGCCAACCAGGCATATGAGAAATGAACGATAGAGAAATTAAAAGTAGGTATATTGAAGAGGAAAGGCAAGAACAAGAGAAGGTGATAAAAGGAGAGTTATATTGAATATCGCACGGATCTGGACACATCAGTAATAGCGCGAGGACGTTGGCGTCGCATATCTGTAACTCGAACTGGTTATAGATGGTAAGTTCGAGCCCTCTAGCCTCCAATCATTTTACGCTAAGTAATTCATTGGACTGGACGGATGGCGCAGTGCTTTAAGTAGTCATCTCACTACTATGCTTCCGCGCCGAGTGTTGTAAGTCCTATCTCTTCATGGGACAACACTTTGTGTAATCATAAAATTGTTACTCTTAGTCTGGGTGATCTTTGTGTCTGTTATTTGAATGTTTGTAAGTAAATGAGTACAGGAAATAATTCTAGTGCGGGAGTTGTCTGCAAAAAATAAAACAAACTCATAGGTACGTTTACGTTATTATTGAGAACTAGAATTATAACTATCTATTTAACATCGTGTTGTGTTGTTGTTATCGACCTTCGAGTTGCTCTTAGCCATAAATATAGTACTTAGGTGGCTAGCCTCGATACACTGATCTCTTTACTATGAAACTGATCTTGACTCACTTTGAACTTCATCATTTCCATAATAATATCATGTGTATAAAAGAATGAAACCTTTGCATAATTGCAGCGTTAATGCATGTAACGTAATATGTGGACACATTTTGCTACCCATGTATGTAATTTAGTTCCACTTACGTAATAGGAGACAAGGAGATTCAGGTCAGAATAATCGGATATTTTAATAATTAAATAAAAAAAATGATTATATTGAGGAAAGGCTCGCACCTGCTGCCGAGGGCCGCGGAAACAAGACATTCTTCCGTGGCCAGCAGGTGACCATCCCGAGCGGATCCCATCTCGTTTTGGGGTAAGGCCCCCCACCATCACTCCCTGAGAGAGGCGCACGGAACACTACACACCTGCAACCTCGGAGCCGACTGGGGCGGTGGACTGTACCCCACGTACTGGTGTAACTGCGCATTTTAAACAAAAAGAAAACATATGGCAAGGAGGAGAGACGACTGAACGCTTTTCATATGCGCACATACAGTATCCTAGAACAGATGCCACCAGAGATACTGCAATGCTAAGTCGAAGATGTCAAGAGGCCAGTTGGGCGACCGTTTCTCCGGTACAAAGATGTTTGCAATCAACAAACATCTGACATAATGATCCAATCCTCTTTCCTCTCCCGCATCATCACCCTCAAAGGCGGACAGCGCAATTACGACTCTTGAGTTGCAAGTGTCCATGGACGGTGCTTGTCACTTATCATCAGGGGGGTGTCTGTTCGTCTGTCCCCCTATGATACTATGATGTATGACCTGACCTGACCTGACCTCTGTATGTATACCTAACACAAATAGTTCAGTAGGTAGACAAAAAACCTTTTGTAAGTGTACGTACACAACATTTTTTTTTTTCAATGCTTAGAGCGGTTACAAATAAGGTTTATTTAAGTTTAATAGAATTCTAAAGTCTAATAAACTTTAATTAATGCGTGAGCGTATGTATTTCTCTGTGTGTTAAATTAATATACTAATTCCTTTTATTTTCCTTGAAATTGAATGTTAAACGTGTGCCGTAAGTATTCTTATCTCGGTTTGTATTACCAACAAAAAAATATATTAACCTTTTGTCTGTTGTTAATATTTGTATGTGAAGTAATAATATCTAATTATATTATTTTATTACACTAATAATAGTCGTGATATGTATAAAAAAAAATACAGAGCACAATTAACAGACGATTTTTAGAGGTTGCAAATTATACTAATAAGAACGGTGGGTAAGTAATTCTTATTGTTGCAGGTAGCTGACAAGGCGCACTAACAAAAAACATAAACCCTATATTAGAAAATATATCTATACGTCATTGGCAAGCCCTTTGGTCCAGTGGGTAGTGATCCTTACTGCTAATCCAGATATAGTGGTTCAATATTATTTGTTTTGTGTCTGTAATGTGTAATATCTATAAATATATAGTATAAAAAAACATTGTGAGTTTGTCTTTTGTCCGTTGCAAATATTTGTACTTTTATGTAAAGTAAAGTGTTAGATAAATAATAGTTAGTCGTTATGTATACAAAAAATCTACGTAGCACTATTAAAATTCCACTTTGAGAGGTTGCAGATTTCTTATAATATATGTACTTATAATAACGGTAGGTAAATTATTCTAGTTGTTCCAGGTAGCTCAGCATAGCGAAAAAAGGAGAGCTGCATTAGAGACCTCTCATACACAGGTTGTTTGAGAAATGTGTAGTCATATTAGTATAAAGTAATAATCGCTTTAGCGGTAAAAAATGTAGGAAAATTTGTGATTTTTAACATAAAACTTATTTTGAAACTCTAAATTTGACCTTAATATTGATCTATAGAGCATCTGGATTCTGTAAGAGAGAGGGCTAACATGAATAAAACAAAAGATATTTATTGAGCAACTTAACATTATCTGTATATTCAGATTTTTATAAAAATATATGTTTATAAAGAAGAAAATTAAAATAAGCATTTCCAAACGATTTTTTTGTAACAAAAATTACATAATTAATTTAAATTTATTTTTTTTATCTTTTACGACCTTAGCTATACTACAGCCTCATAGAAAACCGATTGACAAAAAATGCTTGCGTTCTATTTACCGTCTGAGTGAAGTGTAATATATTGTAATCACTGATTACAAAGTGTTATATATTGTAAATAGTGGGTAGCTATAGTAACGCAACGCACTAGTAATCTAGCAAAACCAGTCGTCTGTTCGTCTGCCCCCTATAATATAAAATAAAAAAATTAGACTGGCCTGTTACTCTAGTGATTAATGATCCTGCCTGCTAAACTAGAGGCTGATTCCCACCTAGTACAAATAACTGTGTTATGAGCCCGATTATTTGTTCGGAAATTAATTCCTTTGTCGCCGAAGCTTTACAAACGTTAATCAACGGACACAAAGAACACCCAGACTCAGTACAACTATTAGTGGATCACACAAATTTTTAGTGGATCACACAAATTTTTAGTGGATCACACAAATTTCTCCACCCACGATCTCCGATTGCGTCGATGTCTGAATGTAAGTCTAAAATCAATAACAAGTATTTATTAAAAAAAAAAAAGGTACATACATATGTTCATTAGACCAAGCCTTGAGCTAGACGTTTAAATGTTTTTAAGCCGCAAAAACTTATTTTTTACAGATTTTCTTTAAAGCGGATTTAATGATTACAAAACAAAAAATAAGTAATATTTAACTAAACAGATTCGACCTGCATTTATTAGAATAGGAGGTGATAATACCTGGGAAATAAAATAGTCATAACTTTTAGAAGGGTTGTTTTAATACGATTTCTTTTGCAACTCGATCAAAAATCAAAATTATTTATGTCAATTGAACCAATTATACGTACTTTTGTTTCGTCAAGAAAGGAAGTAAATGTTTAAAATATATACATCTATTTATATATCTTCGTAGATATCTACAAAAAGTTAGAAAAAGTTCTTGCCCCTATTACGTTAGTGGTGCCATTTATTATTTATTACAGTCGTCAAATAGGGTCATTACAGTCAGAAAATTTGGCGTTTAAGAAAAACGTAAAAAAAATAGTACCACTAACGTAATAGGGACAAGGCTTATGCAATCATCGGGCCACTTATGGCATTTAATAGAAAAATTGGTTGTATACTGAAGAAGAAGAGGATAGAAAAAGAGAAGGTGAGGAAATTTGCTCATGCGGATGGATTTGTAAGCAATGGCTCAAAGAGGTCAGGGTAGCATATCATGCGACTCGAACAGGCTGATGCTGTGGAGTCCAAAACCTCCACTAATCGAACTTATTTACCTTAAAATTACCTTAAGTAATAACAGTTCAAGAAAAAAAAAATAGTTAAGCTACCTACTTTTTGAACGAACGAAAAAGACATTGTGTCATTTTTTATTTTCGGACTGTTATCGATTATACGATACATAAATACAGTACGTTATAGAGATCAAACTCTTATTTGGCAAAATGTGTGTGCTTAATACACTTTCATGGATACAGGATTGAGCGTATGTAATGTGTGTTAAAGACTTCTGAGATCCGTTAACATAGTTCATTACAGGTGAAGCGCAACAAGCGTATTATAAATGATGATTAACGTTCTAAATGATTGATTTCTAACGTTTGTGTTTCTAAATATGTATGTTATCTTGACTTTGAATGTTAAACGTGTCCCCTAAGTGCTTATCTCGGTTTGTATTGGTATATGAAGTAGTAAGATACATTAATAATAATAAGTCCTTATACACATACAAACAATCTAAGAATCTAAATCAAAAGACATATATTAGAGGTTGTAGAATTATTAGAATAACAATTGGTAAACGATTATTATCCCAACCAGCTAACAGGTTGGACTAGCAACAAAAGACAGGAATATCCTGGCAGTCCCATCATCTGATGGGAGTCGCTCTCCGTTGAACGCGATCAATAGGCAGAATCTGGTACTTGGGTACCCGTGCATAAAGATGGGAATAGTATTCCATGTGCGGCCGAATAAAAGTGGTAGAGCCATGCTTAGGCACGAATCGGCCGGCTCGACCGGTGCTATACCACGGCCTCACAGAAAACCGGTTGTGAAGTAACGCTTGCGTTGCATTTCCCCGAATTGAGTGAGGTTTCCGGAGGCCCAATTCCCCCTCCCCCCTTTTCTCTCCTCTCATCTCCTTTCTCCTCTTTTCCATCTACTCTTCCCTCCTCTCTTCTTTCCGCTCCTTGCATCCTCCATCCCTCATCACCCTCAAAGGCGGACAGCGCACTTGCGACTCTTGAGTTGCAAGTGTCCATAGACGGCGGTGTCACTTACCATCAGGTGACCCGTCTGTTTGTCTATCCCCCTATAGTATAAAAAAAAAAGAAAAAGAAAAAAAAAAACTGTGCCTTATAAATTTGCAGGCTGGACGGAAATACTATTGTAGGTCCGATTATAATGCAGGACAAATACTGGATCTGGGTGTGATTTATCTTTAATATGTATGTTTTGAGTAATACAATATAAGTTTGGTTAATATTTTGGTTATCATAATACAAGTTTTGAGTAATTTGGGCATCAGTCGGCCGTTTGTGAGACGTGTAAAGTTATTATTATTATATGTTAATCATTTAAAGAATAAAAACACAAGCATAGGTTTAATAAAGTAACTTATATAAAATGAGTATAATAGCAACGACTCATATAAAAAAACCGACTTCATTAATAACCTAGTCAAGTTATTTTTTGTTGACAGAATCTTGAAATGTGTACCCTACCATGTTTATCATACCATAAAATGTTTCAAATGACACCTCAAATGCATTAAACCATTAAGTTCTAAGGCGTGAGTAAAACACCATACATACATATGTGTGTATGTATACTCGAAAAACACAAAGACACAACTTCTAGCGGAGTGGGGTAAACAGCCTACCCATTTTGAGAAAATGTTTATTGAAAATAATTATTGAGTAGCCTAAGTAAATAAAAACTCCTTAACGCTTATTTTAACAATATGATTTTTAAATCAACTTTAATTGGTGGTAAAAAACGACGAAACGTGAAAGAGTAATTTTAAAAATGCAATCGTATGTTCCAAAAAGCATTTCACGTCTTATGAACACGTGTACCTAAAATATCTATACATATACTTACTTGATATATTACACCTAAATACGTGCAATTACGCCCCTATCTCCGAAGGGATAGGCAGAAGCGTATTAATGGAGTTGAAAAGTTAAGAAGAAAGACGCATTCGAAAAGTCCTTTAACAGAATTTTCAAACTTTCGAATTACACTATCTAGTTGATTACATTCGACAGTAATAATTATATCCAGTGCAGGCAGTGTAGATATGTTTCTTTTTAATAACATAATAGCTTTAACAAAACAGTGCGTTACTACACTTTTCTTAATATTGTCATAAGTATCTGGTGGTTTTAAAGAGTGGCTATGAATTTGTTTGTCAATTTTTATAAGGCTCAATCACTTGGAAACGCATGGTTACACGCATAACGCATAGATCACTCTACTTAATTATTTAATATTTATAATATTAGGTTGGCAACTAATAAACCCACCACTTTTTTTGATCAGTTTCTAAAACGTTATAGAACTATCTCGAATTTCTTGGAGTAGTATATAAATAAAGCAAGAGTTCTATGTCAGATCAGTTGACAACTGGATCTGGAATAGTAAAACTACAGTAAATTATGGTTATTTCTCGTAGAGAACTTCGGCTGCTTTTACTCCACAAGGCTGTGTGCTATCCCCCACGCTGTTTCTTCTGCATATCAACGACATGCTGCAGATTAGCAGCATCCATTGCTATGCAGACGATAGCACGAGTGATGCCCTTTACACCGGCCGCGCTAACATTTCTCGGGTAAACGTCATCGAAAGCCGATCCAAACTTGTGTCTGAAATCGAAACTTCTTTATCAAAAGTTTCAGATTGGGGTCGACTTAACCTAGTCCAATTTAACCCCACGAAGATACAGGTTTGCGCGTTCACCGCTAAAAAGATGCCATTGGTCGTATCACCTCAATTTGAGAGCACTTCCCTAACTGCATCAGCCAGTATCGGAATCCTTGGCGTCGATATATCAAGCGAAGTCCAGTTTCGCGGTCACTTAGAGAGTAAGGCCATATTAGCCTCAAAGAAGCTTGGAGTGCTAAACAGATCGAGACAGTATTTACTCCGGCCCACCGCCTGCAACTTTATAAGGCGCAGGTTCGGCCGCACATGGAATACTGTTCTCATCTCTATGCAGGTGCACTCCAGTACCAACTTCTGCCTCTTGACCGCATTCAACGGAGAGCGACTCGCATCATCGACTGCCTAGATATTTCTGATCGACTTGATACCTTGGCGTTGCGTAGAGATGTAGCTTCACTCTGCATCTGCATCCTCTATCGCTTGTATCATGGGGAGTGTTCAGAGGATTTGTTCGGACTTATACCGGCTGCTGGTTTCCGCCATCGTCCTACGCGACAAAATATCCATCCCCATCACCTGGACGATTGGCACTCCACCACTGTGCGCTTCTCCAGAAGCTTTTTGCCTCGCACAACCAGCTTATGGAACAAATTGTCGCCTGCCGTATTTCCGAACCGATACGACCTTCAAACCTTCAAGAAGAGAGCGTACCTCTACCTAAAAGGCCGGCAACGCACTTGTGACTCTTGAGTTGCGGGTGTCCATGGGCGGCGGTAGTCACTTACCATCAGGTGACCCGTCTGCTCGTTTGCCCCTATCGCATAAAAAAAAAAAAAAAACTTCACGAATTTCGCTTAGGTCGAAAAGCGACTGAAGCAGTGCGCGATATATGTGCAATACCACCAAATATTGGTTCAGAAGATTTAAGGATGGAAATTATGACCTATCTGATGAACCTCATCCAGGACGACCTCCTATAATAGATGTAGATGAGTTAAAAAGAGTCATAGAAATGGATCCCAGGTTCACTTCACGTTGTCTGGCAGAGCAGCTTCAGTGTTCTCATACTGCAAAAGAAAAACAACTCCCCGCTTTAGAAAAGACTGGGAAATATTTAGTTTGGTTGCCACATGAGTTGACGCCGTTTCAATTTTAGAAGAGAGCTAACGTGTGCATGGAACTACTTAGTTATCATCGTACCAATGAGTGGTTGAGGGATGTAATTACAGGGGATGAAAAGTGGGTTATGTACATAAATTTTTCGCTTAAGCGCCAGTGGCTTGGACCTGGAGAAGCAGGAGCACCGACGCCAAAATCTGACGAGTAAAAAAGTACTTTTAAATGTGTGGTGGGGAATGAACGGAATTATATACTAGGAGCTGTTGCCATCTAACAATATAATCGTGGCTAATATTTATTGTGACCAACTGGATAAAGTAGCAGTGAGATTACCTAAAAATCAAAATAAAGTATACTTTTTGCACGATAATGTTCGACCACATGTAGCAAAAGCGACTCGTGAAAAATCACTTTAGCTTAGCTGGGCTGTCCTTCCTCACCCACCGTACTCTCCAGACATGCCCTCAGATTATTATTTATTTCGTTCTCTAGCCTACTACTTAGCAGATAAAAAAATTTAAAATGAAGACCAGCTTAAAAGTGACCTTACCACCTTCTCTGCCAGCGAGTTGGCAACAGGTGATAGATAGTCTGTGATAGAAAAACGGTCCTTATATAGTTGAGAAATAATTTGATTTTGTATACTTCAAAAATTAAATAAATTTGTGTACAAAGATGGCGGGTTTATTAGTTGCCAACATAATATTAATTTTACATTTGACAAAGCAACCTATAGTTGACGTGACACTGTGTGTATTGATTTATAAATAAAATTATTATATATTACTACATTTTTTTTAAATTAAATTTAAAATATTAGACAACACTGCTATGTTCACATGAATATAAAATTATCCTTTAGGTTGCTTTAATCGTATAAGCATTTTTTACATATGTAATTCATATCAAAATTATATTATAGATTAAATTAGACCTTAAATTGCGCATTAGGACTTTTAATAGTACTCTTTTTTCATAACATTGAATTATACATACAGTATTATAGCACTCCTTGCATAAAATGAGCCAACCGTTTAATGACAAATAGATATCAACTCTCAATACAGGTAACAAAGTATATACTTGATTGCAGTTCAATCACTATGCGAAAACAATATAATTTGTTTGTATTGTGAACACGTGTAATTTATGAATGAATAATAAAATATAATTTAATATCGTGCTCTGAACTGACAAGAATCCTTGATGGCGCATTCTCTATGATAGATGGGGATATACTAAAATGGAAAATAGGACAGAAAAAGATATTGTTTATACGGCTGGATTGGGGAGTGAAAACAATACCTTTAGCAGGTTTTTGTAATTTGCCATACTATGGTTAGTCAATATAGTTAATGTTTTTTTTTATTCTATGGGGGGACAGACGAACAGACGGGTCACCTGGTGGTAAGTGACAACCGCCGTCCAAGGACACCTGCAACTCAAAAGTCGTGAGTGCACTGCTCGCCTAGGAGGGTAGGGGGGATGCGGGGAGGGGTAAGTAGAGGGGGGGGGGTGAGGTGAGGAAAGAGAGGAGGAGATGGGCCTCCGGAAACCTTACTCATGTCGGGGAAATGCAACACAAACGTTACTTCACAACCGGTTTTCTGTGAGGCCGTGGAATCGCACCGGTCGAGCCGGCCCATTCGTGCCTAAGCATGGCTCTACCACTGTTATATTTTGTAATCAACGCCAACAGATTCACTTTGATGTTATTTTACAATTTTTACGAATGTGATCCAAGTCAAATGGCATTTATATGGTTAGCATGGTTTCAAGGCAAGTTTCTGTCATGGTAGAGCCATGCTGATGCACATATGGACTTTTTCGGCCGGTGCGATACCGCGGTCTCGCAGAAAAACGGTCGAAATTAGTGAGGTTTCCGGAGGCTTAACTCCCTCTTTGCTCTTTCCTCCCATCCCCCTCTCCTCATCCCCCTCTAATATTTCCAGTCACCCCTTATCCTGAGCTGCAGATGTCTATAGACGGCGTTTGTCACTTACCATCTGGTGTTATGTCTGTCCATCTGTCCCCCTATACTAACTGTAAAACTCTTAGTAATCTTATCTATACCTTCTTAACTAACACAATAGCTGTGTCGTTATGACATAATTCTATCACGTGATTATAATAATTCTATGTTGTTGTTAAAAGAATTTTCTTCAAAGGAACTTTACAACAATGTAAATTATCACGATGTACTTAAACCATAAGCCTGATAAGCGATCAACACAATATATATAAGATAACCGCATAATCACTTTACGATTGTCTATAAGTCGGTTAAGCCACCCACTTATTATATTTGTCCTGCTTAACAGTTTACACTCATAATTGTTCCTCAAAACTCGCGATTTATACAGGGGTCGATTTACACATTTACACATTCTACCTGCTTTTTTTTATATATTATTTTTAGTAACTGCATTATAGATATGTATTTGTTTTTAGAAGTTAAAATTAGTATTCCGTGCTCTTTCCACACGTAAAAAAAAGTGTTTCATGTTGTGGCACAGCTTTATATTTTCCGATTACCGCACTACCGCTCGCACAAGACTTATGTACATGTGTACAGAATCAACATTTCATGTCACTTTCGAAATGAATAAGAATATTTTGAATACATAATATATTAGCTGTGTCCTGATGTTTCTTCCGCGTTCATTTTGTCTGCCCGATTGGTTGACATTACTGCTCCCTTGGCATAGCCTATCTCAATAAACGAGCTACCTATTACATAAAGAATTTTTTAAATCATATAAGAAGTTCCTGATAGAAATTACCTATACAATTTATCACTACAATTTATCACAATTTATCACAACAATTTATCACAATTTATCACTACAATATATCAGTAATCATGCTCTGACCATATGTATTTGTATCAAATTTTCCTGTACAAGGTGATATGAAAAAATAAAATTAATAAAATGAACGACTACTAATTTAAAGCAACTATTTTATATTCATACGTCTTCATCCCCTAAGGGGTAGGCAGAGGTGAATAAATGAATAAGAATTTGGTCTCATTAACTTAATAGGGGGCAAGCCTATTGCCGGCAATCGGGTACTTTGTGACTAGTCGCCTTTTACAACACACGAGAAAGATATTGAGAGGCTCTGTTCAACTCCACCGAAAACCAGGCGGCAAAATAATTTATGATTATTTTACGATATGATACAACTCGATACGATTACGTGTCCTTCGTATCCGTATCGCATCGCGCGATCGCAAATCATTTTCAACTTTCGATAATTGTGTACAAGATACATTTCTGGTTGCACTTAACGGCAGTTATTATTATTAACTGTTTTACTGTCGCATTTTTATGGAAATGATTTTTGATTACAAGAATATTGCAGAATGTCAACAGAGAATATGCTCGAAACTAAGAGAATTTAGGGAACATAATAAGATTGTGAAATGGGTAATGCAATATTTTAAAAAGTTTATTTATTATGTTTGTTATTTCATTGTTTGTCAAAAGGTAAACATTTTGACGATACACAATGGATATTTAGATACGTAGACAAATTTCATAATTTAATTTATAGCCTATTACCTACATTTATTGATAATAATAATAAGCAAAAGCCAGATACAGAGATGCACACCCTCTATCTCCGGATTCATCGCAAAGCTCCGTCTCGCAACCTCCTTCGCACACATCAGTAAGATCGCCGAGAAATGCGACGTCGAGCTCCACCTCCAGCGACTTTCTCTCCGCCGACGTCGCCAACACCTGTACGTCGGCAGGGGAGAGGCCGGCCCCCGTCTAGCTTAGGACCCCGAGGACCAATGTCCTCGAACAGGGTCCCCGCTGCCGGTGGTGATGTGCGCCGCATGAAATGGACTACTTCTATGAATGAAAATGTCATGCGGGCGTATCATCGGGCTACGGAGTTGGGAACTAACCTTACTGCGTACCGTGTTCGTTTGGTGTCTCTGTTTCAGGAGCTTGAACCAGCTGTCAACGTATTAGCACAACGATTATCGGATCAAGTGCGAGCAATATAGCGCTGTCACCTGCTTGCTGATACCGTACTTGAGAGGATACGCTCTGACGTAAGGAATAGTTTGGCTGTCCCGTCTTCATCACACACTGTGCATTTGGTGACAAACAATACACCACAGTTAATGTCCATATTACCTGTTGATGAAGTTGTGGAGAGTGAAGCTATATTTGTAAGTACCCAATACAATGAGAGACTAAGGAGTGCTTTGGAAGATACGATTCTGGAATATAGATCTATGAATCATCCGATTAGGCCACGTTTATCCCGTTTGCCTATGAATAAAAGAAATATAGCGCTAATATGTGCCCTGTATTCGCTGTTGTCTAACTATTTGGATAACAGTAAAAATCTTAGTGATACGCACTCTATTCTGTATTGTGCGGCTGTTGCAGTATGTCGAGTAGCTGGAGTAAAATTTTCTTCAATAAATACCGCTACTACTAAATGTGAACCTGCTATGCCAGCCTGGCAGTATAGAATTGAACGACGTATCGCTGAGACTAGGACACTCATTGGTAAGCTAATCAGCTTTCGATCAGGCAATATTGGACCGAGAGTGATGCGCTTTGTGAAACAGGCATTCTTGGGTACTGACGTTAGTCCTCAACAATAAAGTATGTCATGTGTCACAGAGCGCATAGACTTTCTAAAGCAAAAAGTTTATGCATGGGCAAATAGAATTAAACGTTACAAAAAGCGAGACGACCGATTTAATCAGAATCGTATGTTCCAAAGGAATGAGAGGTGGGTTTACCGAAAATGGGAACAACCTGATCCACGTGTGAGTGATGGGTATTTACCAGATTCTGATACTACAAGTACATTTTGGCGTAACATCTGGTCCATACCTGTCATACAGAAGCTGACTGGATGCAAGATGTCAGACGATCGTGTGAGACAATACAACAAATGGAACCTATAACCATAACCACTGAGGACATGGGTTGTGCAGTTCGTTCCTTATCAAATTGGAAATCTCCTGGTGCAGACGGACTGCACAACTTTTGGCTTAAATGCTTCCGTAGCTCACATGCACGTTTGCCATCTCAGTTCCAAGCGGCTCTAGATTTAGGTTCATTACCCCAATTTATGACCACTGGCGTAACCCACTTACACTACAAATCTGGTGGTGCCATGATCCTAAGAATTATAGACCAATAACATGTTTACCAACTGTCTATAAGCTTCTTACATCTATTCTGAGAGTAAAAATTACATCTCATTTAAATAAAAATTCGATCTTTTCTGTTTTTCAGAATGGATGTAGGAGTGGGACTCGTGGCACCAAAAAGCTTCTTAACATGGATATGGTCATTAACCAACAAGTACGTCGTAATCGCAAGAATCTGGATACATGTTGGATAGATTACAAGAAGGCCTATCACTCGGTTCCACATACATGGCTTTTGAGGGTGCTGGACTTGTATAAAATTGATACAACTCTATGCACTTTCTTGAAGTCATGTATGGGCCAATGGAGAACGGTTCTTCGTTATCCAGGATGTCGGCAGATTATAGCTAACCATGTACCATTAGAGATCGAGCGAGGCATATTTCAAGGGGATAGTCTGAGTCCCTTGTGGTTCTGTTTAAATTCTTTTTTAAAGCTAGAGGGTTCAGGGCTAGGCTTTAAGTTGCGGAAAGATGATCAAGTTATATCTCACTTTCTATATATGGATGATTTGAAACTATTTGCCCCCAGTAAATTGCAACTGACAGCGTTACTTAAGGTGACTGAAAACTTTAGTAACTCTATCAACATGGAATTTGGTGTAGACAAGTGTGCAGTCATGCACGTAAAGAAAGGCGTAGTAGTAGAATCCGAAGGAGTTGAACTTTCAGATTTAACTAAACTTAGATCTCTTTTTGCTGCTGAAACCTACAAGTATCTGGGTATATCACAGTCATTGGGAATACCTGAGTCTAGTGTGAAACAGGCATTGCGGGACCAAATTTTGGACGTCTTTTTTTTTTATATATACTATAGGGGGACAGACGAACAGACGGGTCACCTGATGGGAAGTGACACCGCCGTCCATGGACACTTGCAACTCAAGAGTCGCAAGTGCGCTGCCCGCCTTTGAGGGTGATGAGGGATGGGGGATGCAGGGAGCAGAAAGAAGAGAGGAGGGATGAGGAGATGGAAAAAAGGAGAAAGGAGATGAGGTGAGAGAAGAGGGGGGAAGGGGAATTGGGCCTCCGGAAACCTCACTCAATTCGGGGAAATGCAACGCAAGCGTTACTTCACAACCGGTTTTCTGTGAGGCCGTGGTATCGCACCGGTCGAGCCGGCCCATTCGTGCCTAAGCATGCCTCTACCACTGAAAATGAAATGATGAATGAAAAAAGTACTTAAAAGCCTTTTGTCAGGCGGTAACAATTGTCCTTTGGTATACTCAGATGGACTCAGACTGAACTAGATGCTGTTGATAGGAGAGTTCGTACACTGATGACTGCATTTCGAATGCACCATCCGCGGTCATCGGTAATAACATTGTATATCCCGCGAAAGTTTGGAGGTCGTGGTCTTTTAAACATTAAGACCCTACACAATCGTGAGATATACAACCTCAGAGAATATTTTCTTCATACCGATGTAGAAGTGCATCGTAATGTTGTAGCAGTGGACAATGGACTTACTCCGCTCGGTCTGGCTAAAGAGAACTGGCTCAAACCTGTAGTACTCGGTACTAATGATCGCACAGAGGTACGGAAGGGCAAAGAGCTCCATGGTCGGCTCTATCGGGCCCTAAATGGGCCTGTTGTAGACGTAAAAGCTTCTACATTCTGGCTACAGTATGGTGATCTTTTTGGAGAAACTAAAGGTTTTGTCTTTGCAATTATGGATGAAGTTGTTATGACGAATAACTATCGGAAATTTATTCTGAAAGACGGTACGGTCGACATATGTCGGGCATGCCACCGTCCCGGTGAATCTATCAGGCATATTATTTCTGGTTGTTCTCGTCTTGCAAACGGTGAGTATTTACATAGACATAACCAAGTGGCCAGAATAGTACATCAACAACTTGCCCTTAAATACAATCTTGTGAATTTAGAGGTGCCATATTACAGGTATGTGCCCGACCCAGTTCTCGAAAATGGTCGTGCTACATTGAATTGGGATCGATCTATCATCACTGACAGGACTATAATTGCCAATAAGCCTGATATAGTCGTGATAGACTGATTAGAGCGCCGCGCAATGATTGTCGATATTGCTGTTCCTCATGACGATAATCTCGTGATAGTTGAAAAAGATAAACAAATAAAATATTTGGATTTGTCACACGAGATTGTCGATATGTGCAATATCGATTCGGCGATCATTGTTCAGATAATCATATCTGCTCATGGATTAATAGCTATGAGCCTCAACCAACATTTCAAGAGGCTCTCGTTAGATGGTTGGATCAAGGGTCTCATCCGATCTGGTGAGACCCGGTGGGTCCATACCTTGTCTGCACAAGGTATATTAGCCGATATGAGGGCCCTCCGGACCTTATCGTCAAGGGCATGATGTTGCGAAAACCTGCCTGTGCACCGTCAGCAGCTCATCTCGTGCAAAAGCCAAAACGTAAAGTGTCACTATCCAATAGGATGCCCAGGTGAGGGGAAGGCAACGCCTGTAACCATGACGATGCCCCTGATTCCGGTTGCTTTCCGCTTTCCACTAGCCGCTACAGGATCCTCTTCGCACCCATGTCGTCCCATACACGTTGGACATGTGGGGTTGAATACAGGGTGCTGGGTGTCTCCGTTAAGAGTGGACCACGCCAACAGCGATTCTGGTGCAAAGGGTATGCTCACCCTGTGTGACTGATGGTGATCATTGGGTGAAAGGATGATAGGGACCAGGTCCAGGGCCAGATACCTTCTTCAGGTCGTCGTTAATACTACTTTACTTGATGATATACTGCATATATCATTCAAATTTAATGCCATACAAAACGGAAGATAAATTCTCAAGAATATTATCTTTAATAAGAATTTATTGAAAATTATATTTGTAGAAAATTATTCTCGTAAATTCCCTTCCTCGCTAGGAATTATATTCTCGCGAATTTACCATCACTAGTCACGAGAAGGGGAGTGTGTAGCCTATCGCGGCAACAAAAGTAATTAGGAAGTAACTACTATCTTATCTGTGCGTATATTATGACTACAAATACATATTTAAATGTGTAAAAACACCAAAAACCAATACAGCGGGAATCGAACCAATGCAAAGGGAATCTAACTTACGTTTTCTGATCTCGCAGTACTAATCCCTCGCGGCTATTGATTGGATTGTATACGTTTATACTTCATACCTCATGCTACTTTTCAATTACCTACTGGAGTTAGGTTTAAGGTCAAAAGTAACCTTTAGAAGTACGGCAATTTGCAATTTGAACCTATTAAGGCAGATTATTTTGATGAACGACTTCCGAACGCATTGAGGAAGTGATATATTGTTCAATCAGAAGCAGAAGTAATGCAATCATAAGATGTCGACACATAATGTATTGCTTCGACCAGATTAATAAAAGTATAATATTATACTATCTATTATTAAATAATTATTCCCCAACTCTTAAGAGTCGAGGAGTTGTACCTTCTACTATCAGCTCAGCAACATGAGACGCAGGTATCTTAATATAAAATTTTAGGGCTTCCCTCGATACTCCTGGGATGCCATCATCAAAATCTGACTTGGTTACAATAGGATCACTACAGAACAAAAATTGCTCAATAATTGGCGGAGAAATCGAATAAGTTACATAAATCAGCATTCATCCTCATCCTATTTTACTTTTTAAAGGATTTTTTTTTTAATTAAGTGAAGTATTGTCGGCACTTTCAAAGTATTTTGGTGTTTAACCAATCAGTATATAGCAACGTTAAATAGACTGCGCACAACAAACAAAGGCGCTTGCTTATAGTTGGCTTGATTACGCCACACCGCTTCAGTATCAGCTTCGTTAAGGTGCTAAGGGTATTACACCCGATCAAAATTGACTATGCACTTTCAGAAAGTACATACTTAAATAGGATGTAAATATTTTATGATATACATAACATTGTAAAGCCGTGTTATTCTTGATGGAGTAGAATAAGGTCATCTTATCGCAAAAGGCAACTCAGGGATTGGACTTTTTTTTTAAAGAAGTCAGTTAGTGATTAGAAAAATAAGAAGTTGTATTAAACAAGAATAAACAATGTTAATCATTATCATGAAAGACTATGAAGAACCCATTAGTATTTTTGTTTCTTATCCGCAATGTAACGTATTCACCCAGTTGTAATTTTCATATATAAATAATATGTATATAGTTATTGCCACACTAAAACGTAGGCACACAAAATTACCATATGTGCATCCCTAGAATTGGAAGTATCCATATAGCATTTTATTTCTAATTTATAATATTATATCATTAGCAGATTTTATTACAGACAGATAGAGTTATCAACTCATTTAAAATTATTTGATATATATCATAGTTAGGATATTAGTTAATAGTTAGCAATTCCTTACCAGCAATAGGTCCAGAGGCTAACAACCCTTGCTGACTTGTCGTAGTTCCCAACTCACATGCGCTGGTAGGCACCACAAACATAGAGTTATAGGCGACGCTAACGTATCCAAGTAAGGTAATACTCGTCAAGCATATCAGAATAAATCCATAGACACCGCAACCTGTGAAACAAAAGGCTAATTTAAATGTACACTCAATTATTTGACTGTCACTAACGTAAAAGTTATTTCTCACGAAAGGTACCTTTTCAATTCATTATAGATTCATTCATTATAGATGGTACAATTCCTAATCCTTATCTGTATTGTTGTTAATGCGTACACTGTGCGTTTCAATCCGCCTGTCAAACCGCCATATTGCTTTGCAATTGGCATGCAACTTGACTAAGCCATGTGCGGTCAAAGAGTAATAATAATTGTTAAAGTATATGATGCAAATCATTTGATAAAGATTTAAGTATCTGATTTATCATTTATATTTAGAAGGTTTTGTATTTTATTTATTTTTTTTTTATTAGGGGCAAACGAGCAGACGGGTCAAATGATGGTAAGTGACTACCGTCGCCCATGGACGTACGAGTAGGAGTACGCTCTTTTCTTGAAAGTTTGAAGGTCGTATCGGTTCGGAAATACGGCAGGTGACAATTTATTCCATAAGCTGATTGTGCGAGACAAAAAGCTTCTGGAGAAGCGCACAGTGGTGGAGTGCCAATCGTCCAGGTGATGGGGATGGATATTTAATTGCCACACTAAAACGTTGACACATAAATAATACTTACTACTAATTCATACTTTTTGACCAATCTAAAATGAAGCTATACTTACGCCTGTGTAACATTACGTAATAATCCCATTTACGTTATAAACCATCCGGGCATTTATGGGAAAATTATGGGAAAATTTAATAAGAAAGCGAGGATCGAAAGGCATCAGAAATGATATTATACTCGTACAGATGGATTGGCGAGGATAATCAATAGCTCAAGCAAGTTGGGGTTGCATATCTATGACTCGAACCGGTTGTTGCAGTTAGGTCAGAGTCTTTTAACTAATTAACTACTCAATTGAAATGCATAGTACAAAATCACGATGACGGGTTCAATAGTTGTCTAACTAACTGAAAGTGTAACTTACAAACAAAAACAAACAATCTCGAACATAATTCAATCTTATTCTGAGTTAATTTATAATATTTGTGATACATTTCAAAGGTTTTTGAAAAATGTTAATTAAAGTTAGCGAGTATTCTCTCATTTAAAACGTACAAACTCATAGTACAAAAATGTACGATGTTAGGTAGTTAAAACAAACAAAATCACTTTCGCATTTTTGGAGCTCGACCGGAGTATTCCCACTAAAACTTGAAAATCAATACTTGCACTGTATTGGCGAGTGAGTGAGGGCACCGGAGGCCCAACTTCCCCTTTCCTCTTTCCCCAGCCCCCCCTCCTCTTTCCACTCCCTCATCACCCTCAAAACAGGGCAGCGCACTTACGAATCTTCAGTTGCAGATGTCTATAGGAGGCGGTTGACACTAACCATCAGGTGACACCTCAGTTCGTCCCCTTATTTTATAAAAAGAACACAAAACAAAACTATTGTGTAAGTTTGACGCCTCTGCTTACCCCTTCGGGGATATAGGCGTATGTCTCCTGCTGTTTTGTGTTTTATTATTTTGATTGATAATAATTACTACCTTTGTAGTTTAACAACAGAAATCAGTCGTTCAAGGATTTTAATTTTGACTTTCTTTCATATTTATCAAATAATTTAATGTCATTAAAAATTACAAATAAAATTCTTAAGAAACGTATTTGTACACACTTTAGACATTAGTTAAATTTAAACTAATATGAGGTGAAGAGTTTCTTATATTATGTTTGTTTATCTAAACCGCCTGGCCTTCGGAACTTCCAGTCGGATTGACAGAAATATTTTTGTACGTGGATCACACTAAAAGTTTTTAGAATTTAGTAAGAAAAGCCGCCGATGAAAAATGTAGGTATTTAAATTTTAATCAGTAACTCTTTGGTAATCTTTAGATGTATAATGAATTCATATCATAGGTTTTTACAAATTGGCGGGAATTTAAAAAGTATCTGTCGTGCATCAAAAAGGATTAGACTGGATAAAATTTTAGCTTTGTTACGACTTTCTCTGATGTTTTTATCAACAACAAAGTTACGATTGAGTTCGATTGGCATTTCATTACGAAACCCCATCTCGTGCCACTGTTTACAACTGTTTAAATAAGTTTAGACGTGCTTGTTGCTTCGACCACGGCCTGCTACTGCCACTACTGAATATAACGTGAGTGCTGTGCGGCTAATGATGAAAGCTGATAAAAGAGTGTCATATAAACACATTCGGGCCGCTTTGCCATTGGCATGAGTCAGGTACAAAAAGTTTTACTTGAACATTTAGGCACCAGTAAGCTTAGTACTAAATGGATACCACATATTTTGAACGAAAGATCAAATACGCCGTGATTTGGATTGATGTCGCTCAATGCTTGAAAAGTATAACGGAGGTGACTCGAATGCTGTATATCACAAGGTTACAGGTGATAAACGTTGGATATATTGTTACGAGCACAAAACCAAACAACCAAACGACAATCTGCATAATGGATGTTTAAATTCGAAGATTTGTAAAAGTCAAGAAGGACAGAAGTCAAGGGAAAAAGTTTTTTTTTTATGCGATAGGGGGCAAACGAGCAGACGGGTCACCTGATGGTAAGTGACTACCGCCGCCCATGGACACCAGCAACTCAATATCGTATCGGTTCAGAAATACGGCAGGCGACAATTTGTTCCATAGGCTGGTTGTGCGAGGCAAAAAGCTTCTGGAGAAGCGCACAGTGGTGGAGTGCCAATCGTCCAGAGGTGGGGATGGATATTTTGTCATGTAGGACGATGACGGAAACCTGCAGCCCTTATAAGTCCGAACAATTCCTCTGAACACTCCCCATGATACAAGCGATAGAGGATGCAGATGCAGAGTGAAGCTACATCTCTACGCAACGCCAAGGTGTCAAGCCGATCAGAAATATCTTGGCAGTCGATGATGCGAGTCGCTCTCCGTTGAAAGCGGTCAAGAGGGAGAAGCTGGTACTGGGGTGCACCTGTGTAGAGATGAGAACAGTATTCCATGTGCGGCCGAACCTGCGCCTTAAAAAGTTGCAGGCGGTGGGCCGGAGTAAAATACTGTCTCGATCTGTTTAGCACACCAAGCTTCTTCGAGGCTAATATGGCTATATTCTTTGGACGGACAACAAAAGACTGTGACCGCAGATTGGCATGTCAGTTATTGTTTACCAGTTGTCTTGGAAAACAGTAAAGTTTATTTGTCTATCGAAAGTGTGGAGTTAGTGAGTCACCCCCTTGCAGACCTTGTGACTTTTATTTATTTAATTTAAAAAATAACAAATAGTCTTAGAGGAATTCGTTTGTGAACCCGGAAAGCCACGGCGACTGCGTTATCAAAAGGCGTGGAAAAGGTCCTTACAGAAATGTGGGCTCACTGCGTCAGTTAATGATTCCATCACACGCAACGGTGCTTAGGAAGGAACGGAGGCTACCTACTTAGAAAAGCAATAAAAATATTAACAGGCTTCTATATCATTCGTTTTTTATTTTCTAAAACCTTTCAGTGTGACCCTAGTATTGGATTGAGAAATTTAGTAAGGAACAAAAAGGGGTATATCACATCACGCTACGACAATTAGGAACCTACAATTAACTTCCTTTACAAACGAGCAAGAGCAAGATTTTGTATAGTAAGAGACCATTCTTTATCTTCACTTATTTTTTATCTGTTTCATTATGTTCAAGGTCACATACATACATGCCTATATCCCCGAAGGAGTAAGCAGTGGCGTTTCAAATTCTCACTTTTTGCTAACCTTAATTTATCCCTACTTACGTAATACCATTATTACGTAAGTATGTTAGGACTAAGTCCTGATGGATGAAGTCCGACTTTTGCATTTTACAACACCAACGGGAAAATGAGGTGGTATTACAATAATTTACCGAGCACCTCACGATTCGAGTAGTTATAAAAACAGAATTAAAACAAAAGGATTTTCTTTTCTTAAATGTTACAGAAAGTATTGCCATAGCAAAAAATGCAATAGGAAGTCGTTATTTATTAACACAAATATAGTGAAACTCAACATTCTAAGGAAAACTCCTCACTAATATGAATGTATATGTATGTATACTTGAGAATTTACAGAGAAATTTGATACTGAGTAAAAAACGATGCTGATAACCAAGAATATCAAAGAAGTGTCTGAATTTTGATGGTTGGAGAGCCCAATGTCTGTCGGTATGTCAGTTAACTGCAATAGGCTGAATGATGATTATGATAATGAATTTAACGAAAGAAAAAAAGAAACAAAAAAAAAGTTATATACATACATAGACTTCGGTTGTCACTTATACCTAAACTATAAAAAAAAAATGTGACAGTTAAATTTTTAAAAATATATCTGATAAGTCGATATATACTATCACTGCCTGATTAAAATGGTCTACTCGTTTAATTAAAACATAAACTCGATTAAAATATTGAATCTCTTCAGATATGTATATAAATATATCAAATATATTCAAGTTACCTTCCCAACTTGAATAACATGAACTTGTAGATTTTGGTTCTTATCAACCAACACTGTGGATAAGTATACCAACGACTCCAATCTAGTTAGAAAATCTCCGCTAATCCTCCCTCTTGGGTGAAAGCCTTACAGGTGGATATGGATAACGTTACCGTGACAGAAGTAAGAAGGTGAGGCTGGACCTAAAATGTGTTTCGTGTGCTCATTTCTACTTGGTTTGTAAAAAAAAACTTAAAAATACATACCGACTTTGCTAAGGGCCTCTTCAAAAGGTATTTTCTCAGACTTCATATTATCACTTTTTTCGACATTCATTTTTATAAATTAAAAAAGTTCAGGTTACAAAATAGAACTTGCTTTCAACACTACAATAATATACAAACAATCAGTATTTGTTCTATCTATAAATAAGTGAAATGTTTTTCACAACTAACTATTTAAAAGTAATAGTATTTTACACCGACGAGCTTATTAATATCTTAATATTTGATAACATCAAAGACATTATAACTCGCGAATGTTATCAAAAACAACGCCGGAGACCCGACTTCGACAGCGTCCAATTGACGTATGGCATGGCACAGCTAATGCGCTGCTATTTTCTCTTAAGTAAATAAAATCTTGTTAAAGTAACACGTTTCGAATTAGGCTTGCAATTATTCACAATGTCCAATCTTCAATATGATAACATGGTAGGTAAAGAGTTTTGACCTTGAAGGTACGGAAAAGTCTATCCATATCATGTTCTTCTAGTGCTGTTCATTAAAATCCCTAATCGCACGTATAATAATAATATATTTATACAGAAACTTAGGAATTGCAAGGTAACGTTTGAATACACTGTTGGTGTCGTGATTAGTGATCGTGACTTCTGAGCGAAAGTTTTTGGGTTAAATCATACACAGGACGAAGATTTGTTTGATTCACATATAGGTCCCGACACTCGGCGTTCTTAATAATCGTTTGTATGTCAAGGCTCCCGCAACACAGGAATCATTCGCGGGATCCTGTGTTCCTCCTGTGCAGCGGGATTAAAAAAAAAAAAAAACAATGTGCATAATTCCGGGTCTGTTTAAGAAATCTGTAAAATAATTTGTCAAAACTGTTCCAATGCACATTTCCCGAACCAAATAAACCTTTTTACTAGCTATTGTATGCAATTCTCAAATGATGCTGGGAAGCGTATATAATTCACATTGTACCCACCATAGAATAATTAAAACAGAATAGACTACAATAAACATTTAAGAGAACAACATTCAACAAACAATAACAACAATAATACATAACAATAAATTTAACTAATTTTGGGACCATAAAAAACAGGTTTTAGTGTTACATAGAAAAATTAATTTCAAAATAATTTATGATCAAAACAGTGTACAACCAAGTTGACATAAACTATATATCTGTTGTGCCCTTTTGAGCCGAGACCAGAATTTCGAGTAGGTATTGTTAGGAAATTGATCAAATTTCCTATCCATTTTAAGTAATAAATAAAGTTTAAATTACATAATACACAATGAGAATGATTAACTAATGTACAATTCTACAGTGTGGGCGGCTGCTTATAAAGCGTCCAATGTCTCTAAGGCAGGGGTGCTCAAACGGTCGATCGCGATCGACCAGTCGATCGCGAGTGCTTTTTGAGTAGATCTTGAGAAGAAAAAATTTTTTAATAAGTAGGTTACTAAACTACAAAAATTTATTACGTAATAATACTGCTTGCGGCAAAAGGCGGCTTTATCAAAGGAACGCGCGGTACTTGTCAAAGAAAAGCCGCGTTGTTTCTAGACTAGACTGTACTAGACCATTTCGGGCGGCGCGTTTGACGGGAACATTCGAGACTTTCGTTCACGCCGATATAAGTGTTGCGCCTGCAGGAATTGGAGTCATTCTGAATTGTAACTTGAAGGCGATACTACGTCGATACAAAGTTTATTATTAGATAGTGCGAAATGAGTGCAGTGAAGAAATCTAAAACGTATTATTTTAATAACGATTGGGAGGAAGAATTTTTCTTTTGTATGGTGAAGGATAAGTGCATTTGTGTTATTTGTCGTGCGTCAGTTGCAATACCTAAGCGTGGTAACTTAGAGAGGCGTCATAAAACGGTTCATAAAAACTATGAAAAGTGAATTAAGAAAACGAAAAGTAAGTAATTTGATATCTTGTTTGAAAAAAGAACAAACCATGTTCACAAGACCAGCCAAACAATCAAAAGCTGCTACGATCGCGTCATTTAAAATATCTCATATATTGGCGAAACACAAGAAACCATTCGAAGATGGATCGGTTGTGAAGGAAGCATTTATTGAAGCGGGTGAGACTTTATTTGGAGATTTTAAAAATAAAACAGAAATCATGTCTGCTATTAGAGAACTTCAGTTATCTCGTCCGACTGTCACAAGGCGTATTGAAGTCATGAGTCAGGACATCGCAGATAAACTAAAACATGATATCATGGAATGTACATACTTTTCTTTACAGTTCGACGAATCCACCGATATGACAGACACTGCCCAGCTGTGTATTTTTATTCGGATGGTATTCAATGACATGTTGGCTAAGGAAGAATTTTTGACAATCATTCCTCTGAAGGGGAAGACCCGTGGCGAAGATATATATGACGTTTTCATCAATTTTGTAAAAAACTACAAGCTACCAATATATAAATTAGTGTGCATTACAACCGATGGAGCACTAGCAATGACTGGAAACAAGAACGGTTTTGTGGCATTGTGTCGAGCTAATGAAGAAATCCCTTCATTTTTTTCATTCCATTGCATTATACATCTACAAGTTTTGTGTTCAAAAGTTTTAAACACGCAGGAAATTATGGGCATTGCAACAAAAATTGTGAATTCCATCCGTGCACGTAGCTTGCAACGGCGGCTCTTTAAGTTGCAGTTGGAAGATAGGGAGTCAGCTGAACACACTGATTTAGTTCTTCACACGGACGTCAGGTGGTTGAGTCGCGGAAAATTCCTAGAAAGGTTTCAAGAATTATTGCCCGAAATAACAGCTTTTCTAGACGAAAGAGGTGATGACACTGAGATGTTGAAAAACGAAAAATGGCTGACTGATTTGGCATTTTTGACTGACATCACAATGCACTTAAACACCATTAACTTGGAGCTTCAAGGTAGAGGAAAAACTATTATTGAGATGATTAGCGCAGTAAACGCATTCAAAAGTAAATTGCAACTTATGATAGATCAACTGAAAAGAAAGGATCTGAAACATTTTTCGTCTTTGAAAGCAAGGATTCCTCAGTTGAATTATGATACGTATGAGGCTGAATTATCAAATATTTTGGGACAATTCGAAATGCGTTTTTATGATTGCAGTAAATTGGCAAATATAGCATCATTTATGAGTTATCCTTTTTCATGTAAAAACATTGAGGAATTAACCACTGAAGTAGCAAGTCAGTTTAATATGAACTCATGTTCTGTTGAAAATGAGTTGGTGCAGATTATATCAGATATACATTTCAAAGCTACAGCATCTGATACAAATTTCTGGTGTTTTATATCTGAAGATAAATATCCGAATCTAAGGCAAATCGCCCTTCAACTGACGGCAATGTTTGGGTCAACTTACTTGTGCGAGTCTGCATTTTCTGAAATGAAGATAATTAAGTCAAAATATCGCAATCGACTAACTGACGATCATATGTCATCATGCTTGCGATTGGCATTCAGTGGTTACGCACCATCTTATGAAAAGTATGCTGAGGACATGCAGTGCCACGCTTCAAGATCCAAAGTCACTCCTTAGTTGAGTTTAACACCATATGTAACTCTTTTGTTTTGTAACAACGAATAAACTCGCAATTTTGAATAACTAGGAGTTTTTTCATTGATATTGTAGAGAAGAACTTAAGTAAACCTAACCCAAACCTTGACTAAGATAATGTAAATTGTGCGGAAAGCTAATATCTATATATGCTACGGTACACCCTACCTAGGTAGGTAGGGTGTATCGTGTATGTACGACAACCCTGCATCACACATACTTGCAGCCTCTCAAGTCGATCGTAAGTAGTCTAAAAATATTGAGGTAGATCGCCAGCAGTTCAAGTTTGAGCACCCCTGCTCTAAGGGATCTCGGAGGCATTCCTCTTACGATATCCCCGGGTCCCTTGCAATAGACCAATATGTGACGGAACACCGTGTGATTTTAGTCGGGCCGATTCCGACATACCACCTCAGCGTGAAGATGATTACCCGTGAAAAAAAGGACCTAGTACATTTATAACAATTCTCGAGAATTAAAGCATGACATAAATCTGTGATAATGGTTATATTTCGTAATTATTTTTAAGCATCTTGTTTTTTTTTATTGTTTAACAATTAAAGACAACAATTAAAGACGATATCCATTCATATTATTATACATATGTTTGTTATGTTATTATGTTATATTATTGTTTCAATGTTAATAGTTAGTGATAATATTTTGAAATACAACGTAAAGGATTATATTTCTATACGAATTAAATTAATTTTACAATGCTTGCATTCTGTTGCCGAGTGAGTGAGGTTAACGAAGGTTCAACCCCCTTATCCCTTCCCCACTTTTCCTCCCTATTTGCCCATCCCCTTTTTGCATTCCTCCCTTTCCCCTTCCCTAAAATGCGGACAGCACTATTGTGGCTTTTGGGTTGCAAGTGTTCACGGGTATACTAAGTCACTTACCATTAGGTGACACATCTGCTCGTTTGTCCCACTATACTATAAAAAACAGAATACGTGAATAGAATTTTAATAAGTAACACCTCATATGTACTTCTGAAAAAATAATCTACTATTATTAATATAATCGTTTCAACTACCCAACAAACCTTTGATAATGCGGCATTTATTTTCATTGACAGCTTGATACTGTGAGCGGCGGTTTCGTAATGGTTAAGGCGTCGAACTTGCGATTAAATGGTTGTGAGTTCGAACCCCTCCCAGGGTACTACCGTTGTAAACCCACCCGTATCACAAGCATTTCGCTTAGATAGGTATCTGTGTGTGATGGTGATAGATGGGTTGGGGGCTCTGTTAACGAGCACACTGGTACCACGTTGCTAGTGTTCTTTAAAATATATCTTTATTATATTGTCTCTGGTTCACCTTTCCAAATTCTTATTTAATAAAATAAATAAATTACATATATGTAAGCAACGTTATACGCTATTACGTTACGCAAATTACCTAACAGTCTGTTCTGTGTTCCGAAGTTTCGTGGGAGAACCAGGCTTAGGCAGGAAGGGCCTGGCTCGATCGAAGGTAAGCCTTCGATCGAGCCAGGCCCCAGAGACAAAAAACAGTAAAAAACCAAAGCATGTATTATGTTGACGAGTGAGTGAGGATATCGAAGGCCCAACTCGCCTTCTCCTCTTCAGTGCACTTGATTATCAGATGACCGACCTTTCGTCTTTTCGCCCTTGTATCATACAAAAATGTAGGTACTACTAAGGGGCTGGTTCACACCTAGATGATGCTTAAAGAAGCTGACTACAGTGCAGTAAAAATACGCAGCGTTAGGCTGACTTCTTACGAGTCTGTACCTTTCTGTGTAATAAATACCTTGTTTATGGTATTGCTGAGTGAACTGATCATTTACCAGACCCTTAACGGGTCATATTCAGTAGTTTCTACCTACAAAATAATTAAATAAAAAGGTAATAACTAACTAATTTACTAACTAGATTGCGTACGGGGTACAAGCGGTCACCTCGCCTAGTTTTTAGGTTTGATTCCGGCACGGGACTACACTTTGTGTAATCCTCAAACTGTCCTTTGTGTCTGTTGTTTGAATGTTTGTGTGTCACGGGCACAATAATTAATCCTTGTGCAGGAGTTGTCTCTTATAAACGAAAAAAAATAATAATAACTGCTTCAAGTGCGAATAAGAGGATCCAATAAAATACTCGCAAACATGGCATTTACATATTAACCAGTTACCTTAAAAAGTTAAATAAGTGGATTGTTTGTAAAGCTTGAATCTCAGATCAATTGTATAAAATCTGTGCCAAGTGCAAAGTGATCTTCTTTTGATTGGTCAAGTGCAACTGCGGTGGCCTTTTCGACTAAGTTCAAGACCAGCAGGAAAATATAATGGTATAATTTCTATATTTAGAATACTATTCAAACTGACCTTATTCCGACTTCATTTCGTGGTGTGAATTAATCCTATATAATTTAAAGATATTATGTGGTTGTCCCCGGAGCTCAAAACTAGGACATTATGCATTGGATTATTAAAACAAATAAACTATGTCAATTTTATATATAATATTTCTGTTTAAGACTTTTTTTTATTTATATAGCTCGTCAATAGCTGGTAGAAGGGAGCCAGCCATTTTTAAAACACAAAAAATATCAAGATATGGGACAGCATCCTAGAGAGTGACACAAACCTGACCAGCTGTGACCAGGCTGACAAAATCCATGAATTCATGTGACGTTATTTTTGTATGGCCCCAAGAGCGCGTGTTCCGTAAGCACACAAACTTCAGCCTAAATATTTCGTCTATCTCGAGAATCGATCCTCGAAGATTTTTGACTGGCTCTTGGCCCAATAACCCCATGTAGTCCAATAGAAGCTCTGTTTCATTGCATATTTTACTAAAAAACTTTTTTAACATTTTCTTTTAAACAGTTGTTTTACTAGCTTTCTCGTTCATTTTCTAGTTTTATAGTGACACTTCCGTCTCTGAGACACGTCGATAACAAATCATAAAGAACTTACAACCATAATATAAATAATCCAAGTGTGTTTGTTATTTGTCTAGTTTGTAAGATAATTCTGTGAAAACTCAAGAATTGAGACATATGTCAACTGTGAAAATGACTTCCGCCTTAAGGATCGCAATAACATGACTTACATATTTAAACTGAGAATATTTTTAAGCCGTTCAGTAAGTTTTTGCACTCAACTGTTATGTAAAATGACACAAAAATATAAAAACTACTATATACAAGCACTAAACTTTCCATAAAAGAAATAGACTTATTTTTTTTTTAATCATTACACTTTCAAAAATGTGATTTGAAAGTTTTACCAACTTCTATCAGATATTATTATAAAAACGTAGAAAACGAATACATACAAAATTACCAGATTTAACTATTAGCATCCAATAAACAAGAAACAAAATAATGGGAACTAAGTGTTTCATATAAAAAAATTAGGTAACTGTCAAACCGCCTAATTAGTTCGCGATTGGCTTGCAACTTGATTTACAAATGTACGGTTAAAAAAAAAAAAAAAAAAACAGAACAATATTAATAAATGATGAGGACTAAAGTGTAGAGTTTGTATTTTTGACGAATTTTAATTACTTTTCTGTGATTGGCTAATTCGTAAATGTAAACTGCTGTAATGTCTACTATTAGTGTGACTAAATTTGTATTTAACTAGGCTAAGTTTCTTCTAAATATATTCGTATTCTACAACAAATCGAAGTTTTACTCTGCATCTCTGGACCTCTAGAGCTACAAGAGACCCTGCCTTACAAAAGTATTGCTTTTGGTTGATTTGACTTACTAGAACTGTTTTTATTAACGTTTCTCTTAACCATAGGTGCTTCTTGCGCTCTTAAATGAAACACAATTGATTCCTCCACCTAGAGCCTAAACGTATATATATTATTTAAATCATCTTAATAGTAGAAATGTAAAAACTAATAAACTTTAAAATGCAGTCGGTTTTTTATATTTTTTTTTAAACAGACGTAATAGATCTTGAAAACAATGTACTCAAGCAAAGGCAATGTATGTAAAGTAATATAAAAAACACATGGTAAAGCAGATGTTACTTACTTACAGTAATTTATATAATTAATAATTAATCTCAAATATACATAACATGAAACCTTTTTTAAATCACGTATTAGAGTTTTGGTGCTAACAGTACTTTTTTTGATAAATCTTAAATAAAGTGTGAGCGGTCGCAATTATCGTTTTATATAAAATGCATAGTATAAATAGAATCCACAAAAAAAATTGTTGACAATCAGCGCAATGCACTTTTCTGGTATATGCTGAACCAAATGTTATTCGATTGATGTACACTTAAAGTTTTTAAAATGTTGACTTCCTGGTAACAGCCAATTTGAGTTAATACCACGTAACTCTAAACAGCTATTTCTAAATAACACCTACATACATAAGAAATGAACGTGCTCAATTTTCCAACTGTACTCTAGTCCCATTCCCGTAATAATACGCAAGCCTACTGCTGTCACCTAGGCACTTTTGGGAATTAGTTGCGTACCGAGAAGACCGAGCGCTCTAAAAATCTACCCAAATGTATATACCCATATACTCTTTTTCTATCCTCCAAAGAGCGTGGATGATTTATTATGTCTCCTACGACAAATAGTAAGTCCACCATTGAAAAAGGATATTGATTA
Organism: Tyria jacobaeae; assembly: GCA_947561695.1. Lineage (NCBI taxonomy): Eukaryota > Metazoa > Arthropoda > Insecta > Lepidoptera > Erebidae > Tyria > Tyria jacobaeae. Next base: position 18,507,637 of record OX387218.1, on the reverse strand, counting down.
AATAAAAACAATATACATTATTATTTTGTCATGTTTTAAATATAAATAAAAAACTTAATGTTTGAATGCTTTCAATCCTTTGTTAATCACTAATGGCTTGTTGTGTTTACTTGTAAACGGTTGTATATTAGCCTTAATACTTCATTACACGAATTGTTAGATAAGTAAATTATGATACTACGTTTACTACCTATTACGTAAGCGGGACTAAACTAAGCGGTCATAATATGAGTGTACCCATGTATGTATGTTTATACAACTACACTACACTTACACACACGGGTACACTTGTCTGTACATAAAAGTGTACATACACTTGTATGTATTGAAGACTAAATTAACTAAATGATTATTGAAAGACTAAATTCTTAAAAAAAACATAATGCACTGGTGCATCTGCATAGTGTGGTTGAACATTGTCAGTGTTGTATATATCTACAAGTATATTCAATATCTGTAGGAGTTCCCAGAGGCTTCCTCCTGAATGTATCCCGGGTAACCTGCAGTAGACCTACATCTGGAAGGAGACAGGAACCCGGGTAAGTTTTAGTAATCCTGTATATTACCAGAAATAATTTAGTAGCTACGGATTCAGGACATTATTGATTCTGAAGACCTCGATCTTCTGCAGGACAGAGGTACTTTACTAGGCAGCAATAATAGAGAAATTGGTGATGAATGATTTATGAAATCACAATAAGAGCGATACTTAAAAGGTTATTTTTCTGATCAGTGCAAAATATTATTCTGAATCTTGAAGATGTCCAGGCACCAATCAGTTCAAGTGATAGGTGTGCGACCATGACATGCGTGAGATATTGCTTATATTCCCCAATCCATCTGTATAAGCAATATCTCTTTCCTCCCCTTTCTATCTTCCCTTTCTTGTCATCATACTCCAAATTTTCCCATCTAATTCCCAAAAGTGCCCGGGTGAAACTAATAGGCTTGTCCTTATTACGTAAATAAGACTAAATTATTATCTGCAAAGCGTGGCAAAAAGTGAATTACGTCTCTGATTACCCCTTCGGTGATATAGCGACGGGTTAATGTCATTGGTCGTATTGTTTTCGGTGAAGTAGAATACCCATTTCTTCCCGTGGGTGTCTTAAAAAGCAACTTCGAATGTTATATGTCACACAGTATGTATATATACAATACTTACTTACAGCTCCAGGATGACAATAATAGGCTTGGCACCCATTACATAAGTGGAATTAATCTAGGGTTACCGTTGTCTGATATAGCCATGCATGTATATGCATGTACATTCATACATGAATAAGCATTTCAAGTTCAGGTAAAAATATTTACAAATATGGTTATCGACATTGAATGTTGTTAGTATTCAAGCTATGATTTGATTGCTTTACGTTCGAGTTTAAATGGCCCCGCAGCGTACATCGCGTTGCTACTTGACCTACTACTGCAATATTTCACCGTCTGTTAACCTATACTGTTTTGTGGGACTTAGTATTAGTATTTTGAGTATTGCGGACCTTGTAAAGCCAATTAAATAATGCGAGCACCCGATAATTTTGCGAACTACCCTCATCTGTTTTTTTTTATTATAGTTTCTCCGAAAGTTTTTTTTTTATCATATTACTTACTCAACACACACAAAGGTATATTGTAAGTATTGCTAACCATAAAACGGCTGTAATAAAAATACTGATAAACGTATGATTATAACATTATAAAGAGGCAGAGTTTTTTGTTTGTTATATAAAAATATTAGCATGTTTATTGAGTAAGGCTATTAGCTATATATCATCACGCTACCTTTCTTAGGGGCGAACTTACTTACCTTACTTACTATAAAATAATGTTTAACAAACTGATTTTCAGAATCAAAGTTAATACGTACAGGATTGATGACGTCCTTTATCTAATATTTAATGGAATGCTAGAAAAGTATTTAAAAATGTGTGAGGTGACTTCTCGTATATCAGAATCAGTATTACGATCGCCATTCGTTTCCCTTTTTTTTTATGTACACTACACTACACACACACTTATCTACACACTTAGATGTTATATATACATATTTTTTTACTACAATGCGTAATATATGTATTAACTATTATTTCACTATGGAATAAGCAAATAACAACTATTTATTAATTTATCAATTGATGTCTTAAACTTCTTTGAAAATACTTAGTTACATATACATTTGAATCTATCATGCTTCGTAATTTACTTTACGTAATCACTATATATCGGTATTTTGTATGTACGTAATTATATGCTTGTTGACACACAACGATCGAATTTTACAAAGCAGGCACATTTCTACAAACTTGTGTTATCTGTCACTACCGCTGTTTCTTGACGTTGCGGCGGTGCGGTCGGTTTTAAAGCCGGCAGTTTGCGGTCCCCAGTCGACCATAGACTAGTAAAATTATATTGGTAGCATCTTCAGTTCTAACACCTTGATTTGTCTTGGTTAATGCACGCATTTTGCATGTAAATTGATGTGACCTTTGAGAAACTGACTCACTAACTGACTGACTTACTCTAAATCTTTTTAGACTTTAATGTTTTTTTTATTAAATCCCATTTTTTTAATTAATTGACTTTGAATTTATAGTTTTTTTGTGTTAGTATGTTAGTGTATATTCCTTATTTTTAAATTATATATGATTTACGGTGGAATAGAATAGGGCCACCCTGTTTCTTCAAACAGTACTTATATAGTCATACGGCTTTTCTCTTTTCTTTTTTTTTTACAACTCGCGCACTAAGATTATTTCCTGCATTCCTTCTTCCTTCCTAAATATTCAAGTAAAAGACACAAAGAACACTCAAAACAAGATTACTCAGTGTTGTACCGTGCGGGGATCGAACCCATATCACTCGGCGTAGTGGCAAGGTGACCACTTAAACCGTGCAGTCATTTACAGTGCCCAGTTGACGGCAATAAGCTTGGCTATTACTTTAGTTCGACCAAATTCTAATTGGCAAAATTATTTCAATGCACCCACATTTTGCAAAATCACTTCCTACCTCGTCGTAATCATATGTGTATGTATATATTTTTAAAGAAGCTGCTACCTGAGGGAACGACTTTAGGCAATGTACTGAAAAGTTTTAAAACCCGTTTTGTGTTTTCATAATATTCATGTACGCATGTTCCACAGAAGAAACATTAATCAAATTTTCAATATCTTGAGTCTATTGAATCTTATCCTTACCGATTTGAATGGGGGCGATTATTTGTTACTTGTTGTCCTTGCAGAAGCAGGCCTAAGACAGATCCGAGACATATTCCTCACGCTTCTCTTTTATGATATTTTATATTTATTAAATAAAATTTTAAAAGCAAAGTAGAGGTCCCAAGCTGTTATTGAATCTTTTTTAAACTGCAGAGAAAAACAAACAGTATTGAATTCGCAAGTTTTAGTTTTGGAAGGACGTCGTGAATACTGCTGTCACGCAGCGCCATCCTGTTATTGTGAGTATTCCCTTAAATTACTGGTACAATTATTATTGCGACTACAATTATTTGGTGTCTATTGAATATTTTCATAACCGAGTAACTAAATATATTCGTAAGGTAATATGTAAGATGTTCATTTTGGTTTGTACCATGTTTTATGTAAACCTCACAGAAGCTCTTAAATAGACAGTACTATCTGTTTTTGCCTACACGCGATGGTTGTTTTTTAAATGTATGTATATGTACATAATATGTGCATCTTTCTTTCACACACTAGAGGGTAGACGGCTTGATGGATTTGCCACAATATATGTATGTATTATTATATGGTGAGCGACCACTTGCAGGATTTCCGTCTTGGAAATGACTCGTAAAGGAAGCGGTGTGATAGTCTGAATTGTTGGTAAATATTTCTTAATAATGTCAGCAAAAAAAAAGAAGGACGCAGAAGTTAATAATATAGTTTTATATTTAAAAAAAAGTTACTTTCTGCTTTGAGTAGTTTTTAAAATGTTTATATACGTGTTCTTAAGGAGAGGAATATGTTTGAGTAGATGTCTTGCTTCAGAGGACGGAAATGAGTTATGGTAGGCATCTCATAAGGGATATCGCTAATGCTTTGCATACTAACGTTACCTAAGCTTATGTGCACCAGTAACGTTCAGGGTCTGGTGGTTTGTCAAGGATTTTATTCAGACCCGTTTTAGTCACCGCACAATACGGATTATGGATATAATAAGTCAGTTTTGACGGTTCTGGTTGTCAATGTACAATTAACCTTGAATGAAGGTAACATAACAAAAAAACAAAAATCCTTAAATTTAAAATCATTGAAAACAAACAAATATGTACTTACTTATTCGTAAACCATTCAATGTAATTTAAAAACAATTAAACGCATGTTTTTGTAATTATAAATAACACTCTTCGAAAGATCGCTGTTATAAAGTTACAAGCGCCTGACAGTATTTAGCGTCTTAGGACTTTATTAGCGCCTTTAACTGTGTAGATTTTGACATTCTCTTAGGCATCCTTTTCTCTCTTAATGTCATTCAAGAATCGATTAATTTTCACATTCATTGCAAGAATCGGTTAATTGTCTAAAATGAATACGAGTAATATTGCTTTGCACTCTAATGTCACTGTTATCTCTCATTTAGCGCTATGTATGTCGTTACGAATAACCATTTAAATAAATACATTGTCTCAGTCAATATTTAAAATAACAGAATTGTTGCAATTATTAACGTCGTTAACGCTATGTATACAAATACTGCAATTGTAATTATTTCAAAGTGTTTCGTTCCGTCAGTAACGTAACTAATTAAAAAAAAAAAAAATATACGAGCCAATTTATGGAGTCGATTTCAATTACTTTGCTTGCATTTCATAGACCAAATTTTGAGGAAGGTTTCACATAAGGTTTTAAACATAGAGCCATGCTTAGGCACGAATGGGCGGGCTCGACCGGTGCCATACCACGGCCTCACAGAAAACCGGTTGTGAAGCAACACTTGCGTTGCATTTCTCCGAAATTAGTGAGGTTGCCCGAAACCCAATTCCCCTCTCCTTATTCCTCTTCCCTGACCTCCCACCCCTTTTCCTATTTCCTCATCCCCGTCTCTTTCCACTCCCCGCATACGCTCATCCCTTTTCACCCTCAACCTCAACCCACACTGAAAACTCTCCAGTTGCAGGTGTCCATGGACGACGGTTGTCACTTACCATCGGGTGACCCATCTATTTGTCTAATAAAAAAAGAAGGAGTGTTATGTTTTTTTATTGTTTATATGTATTATGTTCCTTAGTCACGTTCTAGACCCTAAACAGCTCGATGGATTTCGAAATATGTCATTTGCACCGTCTAAATGGTGGTAGTGAGTTAGGGTTAGCAATGACATCGGATTTAAAGAAAAAATAGTAAAGAAAAATTCTTATTCCTCTCACTTGCACGTCACTTATTGAAATTGGTCACCTGACGGACGGATGAAAAATGCTACTCAGCATTTATGTGACGTTTGATGCGTCACATAAATGCTACTTAGCATTTATGTGACGTGTCGTCCGTCAAGTGACGCAAGCCCTGAAAACCCCTAACTTCCGGGACGCTTGAAATCTGTCAGGGCGTACCTACAAGCTATGAACAAATAATGCGCCTGCGTCCCTCTTGGGTTTCTTGACCTAATGCCAGTATGTCCAGGTTGCCAGACTGTGTAGAGAATTGTTTGTGTTGTGTTATTGTTGTATAAATAAAAGTGTTAAGTGAGGCGATGCAGAATACAATACTTATTAACATAAAGTACAGAACATAAAGTAAACATAAAATAACATAAAGCAAAGTAAGAACACAGTAAACACTTAATATGGTAATTCCACATAAAAATGTTCTGTGCAGACACAATAGTACAAAAAAAAATTATTGCATATTTTTTATAAATACACCTTCAGCCACGAAGGAGTACACAAAGGTTTATTAAACACCCACATTTTGCAAATATTAATTTGGTCCCATTAACTGTCTGTTATGTTAGTGTGTGTGTGTATTATACTTCGCCGAAAACCACACAGCAATATTTCCAAAAAAAAAATACTTGTTAATACGCTTTAATAAGCCACAGTTGTAAGGAATGCCTTCACTTCATTACTGACGATGTAAAAAAATCGAAATACAAATCGTGTAATTATCATTACATAATAAATCTAAGAATAACACTAGTTAATGAAAACTGGGAACGCATGCAACGCGAATCATAACTTATTTTTTAACGGCTGACGGTGCACCTGATAGTAAGTAACTAAAGCCACACCGCCAAACTCAAGAGTCTTGGGTCTCCGGTAACCACCACTCTTAAACACAACACAAGTATTTCCTCACAACTGGTTCTTGATAAGGCCGTCGTAATACTAAAGTAGAGCAGGCCCATCGTGCCTAAGCAAGGCTCTCCCTCGTTTAAAAGGTGTGAAATTTCATTTCATTTTTTTTAACTACTTTTATTGTTAGTACTAATTTAATTTAATGTGTATTAATCGAATATTGTATTAAATTATTATCAGAATAAAAACAATAATCCATGTGCTTCTCGGTGGAATAGAACTCCACTGTTCTGAACAAACTGTTGTTTATCAGCCTATACATATAGTAATACAATGCCCGCATGATGGCAACATACTTCCCCCTATTACGTTAGTAAAACTAAATTGGAGTTACACAAACGTGGGTGTCTCAAGCCTCCGCGTCAAGGTATTTCAGATACTCGTAGCGCACTAAGATGATTCGCACCAAATTGAATCGCACCGCACCGCTTCATGATTGCCCGAGGGGGTGAACTTTCAAGAAAAAGTGCTTGGCCACATGAGGAGCGCCACCCGAGGGCCCCGGAGGATGACTTCCACCCGAATCCAATTAGCGCCATGCTGCGATTAAAATAGGAGGAATGTGTGGTTTTAGTCAGTTCGACTCCAACCACGTTCCGTTCCACCAAAAACCCCGGTGGAATGACAGCTCGAGGGGGTTCCACATAAAAAAAATGGAGTGGGTTCACGAAGGTCCGATTGTTTTATAGTCACACAGCAAGAACAGATTTAAAATTAAAATATTAACCTCTCTAAACAGTGTTCCATTGAGATTAAACCTAGTAAGATTTTTTTATTTAGCTACCTATACAAGCAGCCATAAAAAAACACAGACTGTTTCATAGTAATATAATTGTAAAGAAAGAAGGGCATGACACTTTTGCTGCATTTTTTTATTATTTGGGGAAGTTGCCCTATTGAGGCAGACTCGCATCTCTCCGGGGTTCTTACTTCCTATGGGACTGCTCAAGACCGGGATAGTCGCCGCAGTGGACGGCGATAGGCTGATGATGATGATAGAGAAGAACAGGCAAGAATCTCGAAGACGACTTACCATTTTTGTACACTATTTGTGTTTAGTATGAATTTGTTGCTCTAACATTGAAATAAATATAAATAATGCGCATATAGTACCATGGGATGGGCCATGTTCCTCTTTTCAACCCCCTTCCCCTTTCATCACACTCAAAAGTACTTAAAACTCTTGAGTTGTAGGTGCCTATGGGTGGTTGTATACTATCAGATGACCCGTCTGTTCGTCTGTCCCCCTTTATCTTAATTATTTTACTATATATTATGATACGACAGCCCTTATATCGAGATTCCTGGTGTTTGAGCAATAAGAATCCATCACATCTTTATATTCCGTATCAAAACATCACATTTCTTAACAATTTTGTTTTATAAAAAAAGATATTCGGTTGTTTTTTACAATATATGAAAACTGTATTTAGAATACTAAAAAACATTTAAAAATAGCAACTTCAGACAATCTTATCTTAGCTAAGATAAACATGGCATATGTAGTTTGAGACGTGTCTGATATGTTCTCTAAATAAATCTCTTGTAAGCACATCAAATAAGTGGATAGTGACAAACCGTTTGTAGCAAATCCCAAGATGAAACAACATATTATTTTATACCGATACATTGTACTGTTAAAATATAATAAGTGGTAACGTACAATAAATTATATTATTAACTATCCGTTGCCCACAGTTACAACTGCGTTTACTGCTCTGCTCGTAAGAGACACAGCGTGATAGTTTATAGCCTATAGCCTTCCTCAATAAACGGGCTATCTAAAGCAAAAGATTTTTTCAAATCGAATTAGTAGTTACTTCAGCGCTTTTAAACAAATAAACAAGCTCTTCAGCACCCACACAGAACAACATTTTAAATTCCAAACATAAAACATTTGTTTGAAGATAGCGTACAGTCCTACATTACTTTAGTGGGACCAAATTCTAATTGGCCAAATGTGAGTATCTAATGCACTTCTGCATACATTCACGCCTGCATCAACGGCCTAGGCAGAGGCTTGGTCCACCCCAACCGCTTAGCAGGTCCGAGGTTTGAGGCGCGTACTGCTCCGTGCGCCTCCCTCAAGGAGTGATGGTGGAGGGAGATGCAACATCATTTCCCCTCTTTAAAACAAGACGGGGTCCACTCCGACGGACGGTCACCTCCTTTGTGAAAGTCAATTATTGACAGATGTGTCATCATCTCACATTTCACTTGCACTAATCAGCAATGTAAATTGTAAAAAGTAGTTGAAAAAGAAGAGAGAGAGAGTTTCTTGCCTGGTCTTCTTCAGGAGATCTACTTAAGAGTACACCAACAGTAACAGAAATACAGTAGCAGAAGTAAGATATCCACACTGTCTCAGGATTGTGTTTATTAGCATGTGCCTATCCTAGAAACTTGGTTATCTTCACCATAACTTGATCCTCTTTACAAAATCTTTTTTACTGGGTTTTATCGATTGTTGATAAATATAATATAAACATGAAGGATGAGATAGAGATAAGAATTGATAAAAAAAACTTATATAAAACTAAAATAGTTATGTATATCCTCAAAGATGTGGTGGATGCTGTGGTGGTGGCCGTGGGGATGCTGTTGCCTCTGTATTACCATCTACACCTGTGCACCAAGATCTGCTATCGACAAGTTTGCTGTGGCTGCGGGGTCACTATCGAAAGCTATGAGCTATGAGCGTTTGAAGTTGAGCAATCGACCTCGATTTTCTGTGGTCATTTTCCGTTTTGTGTATAATAAATAACACTATACTTAGTTACTTATACATTAAATTAAAATTTATTTACCTAAACAGAAACAAATTACACTCGCCCACAGTCACAGCGATGTTTTATTTCGTAACATCTTTATTTTACTATCAAAAACATATGTATCTTCTCAAAATCTCCAGTAGAATGTACAGTTGAATATTTATTTTTTTAAGATTTAAGAGTACAGACGAACAGATAGGTTACCTGGTGGTAACTGAAAACTTATACCTGCAACACAAGAGCCGTAAGTGCGTTGCCCGCTTTTGAGGGGGATGAGGGGAGATTTAAGAATACAGAATTGATAAACAAATTATTATATTATAATTTTCTTATATATATATATATATATATATATATATATATATATATATATATATATATATATATATATATATATATATATATATATATATATATAAGTAAATTATTTCTTTTATTTAAATTAGTAAAACTACGTCTTATCTGAACTTAAAAAACATTTAGTTCGGATAATAATGTAAGCTTTTTAAACATTACATATGTGTTTATTGAATGCTTACTTTAATATAATAAACTAGTTTTATAAAATTATTATTTTTTTGAAAATCATCGTATTAAAACATAGTTATTAATCATCGTGTCCATCATCAAGAAACTTAATAAACACCGTTACGACCGAACCAATACATGATTGAAAAAAGATTGACAAAAGGTATTTATATGGCAGAGGTAAATGGAGTTGTCGGAAGAGGAAACCTAGGTGAATATTCTTGGACCAAGTTCAAGACAATCTAAGCAAAGGCCAGGTCAAAACTACCTTTAACCGACGAGCCTGTATGCGGAACGGAATGAAAGTTCAAGAAACTAGAAAATTATGTCAGACTCGTAGCAAATGATCTCTGCCTATCCCTATGGGTAAAAGGCGTGATATTATGTATTTATGTATGTATGTATAAAAAAACTTAGAACAGTTAACAGACTGGTGCAATAATTACCCATCTTACCTTATCAGTACGCGTTGAGCCTGCAGTCTGTCGCCATCACAGTCGAAGAAAATAATACAAAATTAAGTTTTTTCTCACATTCAATTAACAATGAGGGGACCCTTATACCCTCCGGTACCCACTCTCACTCACTCGGCAGTACAATGCAATCATTGTTTGTCTACCAGTTTTCTGTAAGGCTGTGGTTTTACTACGGTCGAGCCAGCTTATTCATGCCTAAGCATGACTCTCCTACGATGAAATTTACCTAAATAAAAGAAATTAATCAATAAGGCATTTTGGAAATGATCTAGTGATGGAGCTCGGAGTGGGATAGTGAACTCTTTAGTGATTACTAGTAAAACTCGTTGTGATGAGTTTAAAAGATTGGTCTTGGTAACAATGGTCTGATGGTTAAGCCAGGAGAGGGATAGTGGGACTCTTCAATGGTTACTTAGTTACTGGTAAACCCCTCGAGTTTGGGTATGTTTTAACGAGTCAAATAAATTACACTTGGTGACAAAGCGTGTTGCTTATTTTTTTAAACTCGTTGTCGTCATTTTGTGAAACGTCTACAGTCCCAATTAGACATTAATCAAAATTAAAACAGTATACGACTTCTGTTGTAATACGGAGGTACATGTGACGGGGACGGTGGGTTCGATTCGCTTTCAGTGCGAACATTTGCATGTATGCATATGTGAACTTGTCTCGTTACACCTTAAATATCTAAGTATTTTGTGTGTTCTAGATACCGGAGATACCGCTTGTATATATGTATAAAGCATAGCTGTCACTATTATTATGCATATATTTCCAATATACGTATCGTAGTAGAGCCATGCATAGGTACAAAAGGGCCGGTTTGACTGGTGCGGTGCAGGAAACTGGTTGTGAAGCAAGGTTTGCGTTGCGCCGAAATTGAGGGAGTACGCTGTTTTCTTGAAGGTTTGAAGGTCGTATCGGTCCGGAAATACGGCAGGCGACAATTTGTTCCACAGGCTGGTTTCCCTGTGACGTGGGATCCAGTACCTTCCACAACTTTAAACAAAATAAATAATAATACTAATTTCTTGCGTACTATTATCCTTTTATTTGTAACATAACTTAAAGGAAAAAAAAATAAAAATGCTAAATTAAATATATGTGTGTAAAAGTCTTTGTGTTTGTACGTGTAAGTTCGTGTGCGTAATATTAAATACCGTAAGAACCATGGAGATTATTTTACATATCTTATAAATCTTTCCTCTCAAAAATGGTTCGATAGAGCTAGAATTTCAGACGAGAGGAAATGTAAAGTAGATAAAAATAAAATTGTGCATGATCAATTTCGAAGCCAAATGGGGGTACACATGGATAAACCACTTCAAGGGTCTAGATATAGTAATGACGGAAATACAACTCTTCATTTTTTTTAATTCATCATCATTAAAAAACCAGCATTCACTATGTCCAAAGATCTTTCTGATGGGGCAAAGGACCTGTTATATATTTAAATACGCACATAATTTTAATTTAAACTAATACTGTATTTAAGTTTAATTTTTTTAGGCGACATACTTCTTCTACAGTATATTTTGGTCCACTTTATTTAGTGGTATAATAAAAACATTTTATCCTTATTTACTTACTACTAATTTTATATGGAATAGTAAAGTATTTTAATTTGTATGTTTATATATTCCATAAATACAATTCATACAGATAGTGGATCATTCCATAGCATATATATTCGAGACCCTGTTTGCAAAATTTCATATTCGTAGGTTAAGTAGTTAAAAGTTACAGATTTTTGAGACAAACGCTTTAATCCCATTACAGTACAGTACATCGCTACCAAGCCTTATATGTTGTACTCGTTAAAAAGTATTAAATGGGCCCAAATTCGAGGAGTTTACTAGTATCCACTACAGAGTCAATAGCCACTTCTGGTATTCACCGTCAGATAAGCCAAGATGCTAAAATATAGTATTTTTTATCCAACTATACAGCGTGTCCCAGAAAATGGAACACAAACACGAGACAAATATTTGTGTGATCCATAAACAGTTGTTCTTAGTCTGGATGTTCTTTGTGTACGTTGTTTCTGTGATTGTCAAATCCTAGGCGACACTTGAATTATTCCTAAAAGCATTTGCTTAAAATTAATAATGATTTTAAATTATTTATAACTAAAAAGATTTCCAAGAATGATAAAACTAATAGGTGCATATAAAGATCACATTTGCATGAGGAAAAAATAAACCATAAAATAAAAATAACGATAATTTTCCAAATGTTAAGATAAAAAAATCGATTACAATCTGTACAACGAAATATGTAAATAAATAGTCGAAACTGATACCCCGGAAGATACAGGTAGGGAATCCTAGTGGACAGAGCAAAATTTTAATGATTTTCGACATGCGAATCAAGGCGATCTGGTCGATTCGAAAACCCTCAGATGCAATCACCAATCACGTTCAACTCGCTAAAAACTACTTCCGGATTTAGCGATCTTACTATTATTTCCTAACTAGATAAACTTATTAAACATTTTTTTAAATATATAAAGAAAAACAAGTCAGGCCTGCATCAGGCCCTTTACCCAGCTACTAGCTTACCTACGAATGTGTTGGTTGAGGCCCTTACCAATCAACCCATAGGCTAATATGACTATCGGCATAATTATTGAAGAATCCACGTCCCACATGTAGACAACCTCAAGGGCCAAATCCAAATATTTAATTTTATCTTTTTCAGCTTTCATGAGGTTATTGTCATGGGGAATGGTAAATGCAATATATAATAATAATTACGATCAAGAATTAAAACGAAGGTTCAATTATATGTAAATTTAATGCAAACTTGGTAATTTAAAGCATATAAATAAGCGATTAGAGAAGCAACGGATGTAAACATTTTCTTGTAGACCCAAATATAAATGTTAATAAACAGTTTTTAAAAAGAATCAAAAATGTTAATCCCTTAATTAATTTTCAACTTTAGCGACTTCTATACATATTACATGTATAAAGTTTCGAACTTCACGAAAGAGTGAAGTTACCACGGTCGGTACAATTATATTTCAAACATTTATACCAAACATCGTCGGTTAAACAAATGTATTGTATTGTGCCTTAGAAAAATATTTCGATTAAATCCCGATTAACACATCTCTAATATTTAATACCTTTAGGCTATCTGTATAAACATATGTATATAACGTATAAGTTCATAATATTATATTATATTAATGTTAGTTGTACTACATAGTTAATCAGTGAACGTCGTCATCACTTCCTTTTTTAAATTGGCACATTACTAAATTTGAGAATTACCAACGACCAAGCCATAAAAGTATTACATATATTCCGAGACAACAATTGTTAATAATTTAATCGTAAAATATAATTACAGTATATACAACCCAATCGCTTATATCTATAATAAATATAAAACAATCTAAATTACAAACACAACGACTTTATACTTAAATCTATTTACTATCATATATTATTAGACTATTAGATCATAAACCAAACTACGCCTTTACCCACTCCTAAAAGAATCATTAAGCATATCTGATGTTAGTATTTTTTTTTGTAACCAGCTCAAAATGTCACAGACATATAGCCGCACTTCTGTCTGGAATAAATTCAGCAGTTTAGTCTTTGTAGCAATGACAACTTTAACTATGTCGGTTGGGAATTGGTTCATCAGAGTTAGAACACTAATTCTCCTCAATGTTGTAAAAAGGACAGTGCCGGGATTTTTTTTTTTTTTATACTATAGGGGGACAGACGAACAGACGGGTCACCTGATGGTAAGTGACAACCGCCGTCCATGGACACCCACATCTCAAGAGTCGCAAGTGCGCTGCCCGCCTTTGAGGGCGATGAGGGATGGGGGATGAAGGGAGCGGAAAGAAGAGAGGGGGGATGAGGAGAAAGGAGATGACGGGTGAGGGGGAATTGGGCCTCCGGAAACCTCACTCATTTCGGGGAAATGCAATGCAAGCGTTACTTCACAACCAGTTTTCTGTGAGGCCGTGGTATCGCACCGGTCGAGCCGGCCCATATTCATTGTGTATGCATTTCTGAATGTTAAACATGGATCTTACAGCTTTGATCTAAAACCTTTCTAGGATGTCAATATTACTGTTGGTTGCTGTTCCCCAGAGTTGAAATCCATATGTCCATAACCTTTTCAATATATTCTTATGTACTCATTTTACTTTCGTTATTTAATTTTGACTTTTTATTTTTTACATGTTCCGCAGCTTGGTATCTAGGGTTTTTCTTTTGCTCCAGATATGTTTCTGGAAAGTTAGCCTCCTGTTTAGATGCATACCGCGGTATTTTGCGGTATTGTTCACTATTTAGTGTAATAGGGCACCGTAATGTAGAACAGTTGCAGACAGACTTTTCGATATTACATATCTGTTTCTGCATATTTTTCTAATACAATTTCCGGCTTAGTGTGTAAAGAAATGATTGATTTATCATCTGCATACGTATCAATTGGTGTAGGTGTTTTAGCACAGGTGCCAGTATACTCCCTTGAGGAAAACAGACTTTATTTCGTATCTAAAGAAACTTTTTTTCTATTTTAAGCAACGTTTGTTTAAGTAGCTTTCGAGAAAGAAGTAAAAGGGATGTGATAGATATTTTTTTTAACTTGAATAGGAAGTCGAAATGCCAGACCCTGTCAAAGATCATGACTAATATCCTGGAAAACTGCTGAACCGAACTTTCGGCTTCTTAGCGTATGGCTGATGGTATCCGTCAAGTTATGTACCTGCTCGATTATACCATGATGTCTTCCAAATCCGAATCCAAGAAGTATGGTGGTTTAATAATAGTAAGGGGACATCAACCTTCAGAGGCTCACGTTAGGTAGCTGTGTAAAGGGCCTGATTCAAAAGGCAGTCCTTCTAGATACAATACGTATTGTGAGGAAGTTTTTGACTCTGAAGCCCTAACAACCGATAGCTTGATCCCTGTAGCCGATGTCAGTGAAACACATTTTTTTTATGTTTAAAATATATTTTGTTTTTGCTTTTACATAAAAAAAATATTGAAAGGTTTTTAATTGAATAAAGAGTGTTATAACAAAAAGATCGAGTGAGGCATATTTCAAGGTGATAGAAAAGAGACTGAACCACAAGGAGCTCAGACATCTCTTGGGGTTTAGTCTATCTTTAAATCCTCTCAGTACTCTGTTAGTGGGTTCAAGACTAGGCTTTAAGTTGAGGAAAGATGATCAAGTTATATCTCACTTTCTATATATGGATGATTTGAAACTATTTACAATCAGTAAATTGCAATTGACAGTATTACTAAAGGTGTTAGAAAATTTTAAATTCATAAATAAACTTTAAATTCATGAATACTGATTCAGCGTGTCACACATTAAATATGTGTTTTGTATTCATCACACATCGATTATTTCATAAACATATACACTTTAATTAAATTACATTTATCAGTTATCACATAATAATTTATAGGGTTATGTTTATCGTAATATTTATATAATATAATATATAATAAAATTTACTGAATGTTAGTTTCAATTTAATTTGTTGTATAAGTATAGATATATACCGACACGGTCAGGGAGTTATTTTTATATAAAGTGTTTTTGGGTATTTTTGATAAAATAATCCTATATAGATCACGTGTATTTCTCGGGAAAATATTTTTAACTTTTTTAAATAAGCAGTTAATTAGTCTTACAAATTTAGCACTTTCTAATGTATTCGTATATGGTAAAGACAATAATTTTAGCTTTTGAAGTAAAACGCTGCAAGATACCCAACTAGAAATAATAATTGCTTTATTTCTAGCAATAATTGTTTTATTTATAACAGTCGAATTTCCCTGAAGAATAAGAGCATAATTCAGATTCGAGACCGCGTATGCATGGCACGCACTAAGAACTCTTGTCATATCGAAGAATATGACATTAGTAGCATTAACAACTCTCTCAACACATGTTAAGGATTTAATGCATAAAGTTAAAACACGCTGATGTTGTGGACTTGATTCTTTGTAAATCAAATTGTTCTTTCCTAAGAATATTATTTCTAGCGAGGAATTCAGTTAGACGTTTAAACATAGCGGTCTTAAATATATTTTTCTCTCTTTCTCTCGCAGTTAAAAGTCTTAAGTTTGAAGTTGTGATTCGATTCCCACACCATTGCAAATATTTGTGTGATGAACATGTCTTTGTTCTGTAGATTGTTTACCTTTAAACAGGTATCTTTAAATACATGCCGTATATAGACTGCTAATTTTAGTCTCGATATCAATCAATATTACAGTAGACGCCGCTTATTGTGATCACGTTGGGACCGGTACACTTTGATAACAATAAGCGAATGATAACATTATGCGAATAGGAATTTTACATGGCGTTTTTCGTGATTTAAGTGCATATAATGAAACAACTTTTGATTAAGTGAAAATCATAATAATTTTGAGTTTATTAATTATACAAAAGTTAAATATATTTTATATCTATTTACAATGTTGAATGATGTACAACTTTATTTGAAATATTTATCGATTGTTGTTTGAAAAGAAAAGGATTTATGGCTAGGGATCTTTCTGCCTAAAAATATTTCTTAGAACAGCATTTTTCACTCATCAAAATTAGAAATTTCGACTCAAAATAAAAATTTACGACTTAATGTCAATAACAATAAGCAACTTTTGATTACAATAAGCGGATTATTTTACATTGATTTCTTATAGGGATATTTGGGACCGACCATTTTCGATAACAATAGCCGGCTGATAACATTAACCGTTATCACAATAAACGGCGTCTACTGTATCTATAAGAAGTATTTTAAAGTCTCGACATAATAAATGAATTATTCAAACATAACCTCAAAATCAGTTTTTTTTTCTTTTTGTATTTCTGCGCTTTACTAGCTAGTCTGTGTTTTAATAAAATGTGATAGGAATGCATACATGGTTCAAAATCGACAAAACCTTTTTCATTGCTGTTGGTTCTGGAGCGAACGATGTAGGGACAGAAGAAAGTTCTTCAATAGTAGGAGTGACATAGGGTATATATAACATTTCAAGGTAACGTCTGCAAAAAAAATGAAGTTGTTTTTTTTTATATGTATGTTTTGCAATGTTGTTATGTTTCTGAAGGGGTAGGCAGAGGCATTTAGAACGCCCACTTTGCGCTTACCATAATTTAGTTCCAATTAAAAATGGGGGAAACCAACCCCAACCGGGCACTGTATAACTGTCTAACAGATAACCGATTTTATCCGTATAACCGATTTTATCAGTGGTAGAGCCATGCTTAGGCACGGCCTCACAGAAAACCGGTTGTGAAGTAACGCTTGCGTTGCATTTCCCCGAATTGAGTGAGGTTTCCGGAGGCCCAATTCCACCGCCCCCGTTTTCTCTCCCCTCATCTACTTTTTTCCATCTCCTCATCCCTCCTCTCTTTTTTCCGCTCCCGGCATCCCCTATCCCTCATCACCCTTAAGGCGGGCAGCGCACTTACGACTCTTGAGTTGCAAGTGTCTATGGACGGCGGTGTCACTTACCATCAGGTGACCCGTCTGTTCGTCTGTCCCCCTATAGTATAAAAAAAAAAAAAAAAAACCTTATCGACTCCCACGGGAGAAGATTGGGTGGCCACATTTTGCTCTATTGATTAAATATTAGTATACCGAATTTCAGGTACCATCGTTGCTGACTTTAAAACAAAAATGCGTACAAAGAATTCACTTCACTGAATATGTTTTAATGTCCAATTCAATTACTAGCCTACGTTAAAATGAAAATCAAAAAACATGACACTGACTCTTTCTAATATTAAAGCAACTTTTTGAGTAAAATTTATATTATAGATCATTTTTTCAGTACAGGTGACAATCATTTCACACAAACAGACGCACGCACTCACACACGCAAACATAAGCATTCAAACGCACACATGCATACACACATACTCACACATATCAACAGACATACACACACACTCACTCTTATTTATAAGAGTTATACAAGCGCACTAAGACACTTACCTGACATACTGATACTGCACGAGTCCAGTGCCTGGAGAGGCTGGTAATCTGTCATACAGGTCTCCTCCTAGTACAGATACCAGTCTCTCACATAGTGGAAAATTGATGTCTAGAATAAGTTTTTTCTGTGCAATTTAATTTTGTAGCTATGTGAGAGATAATCAATAAACTATAATTATTTGCATAATTCTTTGAAGGCTTACTCAGCGTCTGACACTGAAATAAATTATAATTAATATGTATTTTGAGTTTTTTTCATTTACATTTGTAAATTGACAGAAAAGCAGGTATATGTACAATATATAAACACTTGAGCATTACACAAAGTGTTGTCCCGTGCGGGCATCGAACCCACAACACTCGACGCGGCAGTGTGGTGATGAGCTGACAATTTAAACCACAATGATTAGTAAGTGTTGTTGTTTGCCAAGTCCATCTCCCCTTGCTCCACTAATAGAAAATGACATCATTGCCACTGGTTCACATCAATACGTCGTCGATAAATACTCAATATCGTCCATGAAGCTTTTTGCACCAGCATATGGAACAAATTGTCACCTGCCGTATTTCCGAACCGATACGACCTTCAAACCTTCAAGAAAAGAGGGTACTCCTACCTAATAGGCCGGCAACGCACTTGTGACTCTTGAGTTGCAGGTGTCTATGGGCGGCGGTAGTCGCTTACCATCAGATGACGCGTCTGCTCGTTTGCCCCATATCCCATAAAAAAAAAAACAAATAAAATACTTACTTTTTAGTACAGTTATTGACGATTCATAATTAGAAGTTATGAACGGAATTCTCCAAGACCACTAAGAAAATTTTCTTCTAGCTGCTTTTATTTGGTAGCGGAACCATAACTAAGACTTCATCTCTGGATGGTAAAACCACACATACTCTGAAGCAATTATATATTATTATTATATATAGTATTAAGTAAACAACTACATTTCAACGTACGTAATAGAAGAAAGCCTATTGATGTTGTCTGGGTACTTTAGAAATTTGATGTAAAAAATGCGTGTTAATTGAAGGACAGGGACCAACAAGAGGAAAGAGGAGACAATGGATATTGCTTACACAGGTGTTTTGTGAAGTGTAAGCAATAGCTCAAGAAGAGTTCTCAGCTCAATAGCTTGAGGTTCGTAGCTACTACGGGTACGTGCTACGGGCTAAGCTACTGCTGGGCACAACCATTTTTTTTAAGACAGCTCCCGTATTAGGAATAATTCCTGTGTCGCAGCTTTACAAATATTTAGTCAATGGACACAAAGAAAACCCAGACTTGGGCCAACTATTCGTGCATCACACAAATATTTGCCAAATGCCCGAACTGAACCCACGACCTCCGTTTTGGTAGTCAGTAAGTAATGGAGTGCGCTATACTAATCACCGAAGAACCCCACATCATGACTCACAAGCAATAATTCAAGTTATGCAAGTAATACTATTATTTATAATTGCCATTAAGAATGTATATCGTTATAAAAACAGGTGCTGTAAATATTGCACATTTAATATAGGAATTAAATGTGCAACATTGTTAGTGGTTGCACACACTACCATAATATTATAATAACCACATTATATAAATAATCCTTTCGAGATGTTAACAATAACACGATTTAAACAAGTCACAGTTCTGATAATCTAGGATTATATTAATAGTTAACGTTGTTGTTCTCGGTGCAGTAAAATCAAATATAAAAAAAGTACACAAACGACTTCAATGCGATTCAATTTCTGAGGTAACAAACATAAAAAAAAATGCAGTCGAATTGAGAACCTCCTCCTTTTTGAAGTTTGTTGAAAATAGGGCCTACCAGTCTCTTCCCGTGTGGGTGTCGCACACACAAAAGGGATTGTGCGTTATCTATCAGGCAATATATATATAGTCATACCATGCCGGGAAAGCTGGCCCCCTATGACATAAGTGGGACTAAATTACGGTTTGAAAAAAGTGGGCATTTTAGACGCCACTGCTTACCCCTTCGGGGATATAGTCGTGACTATATATATATATATACTTACTAGGTATTTACCTCCTTTTTCTTCTCACCTGACCACCCCTTTTCCCATCTCCTCTTTTCCCTCCTCCAAAAAGGAGGTAAATACCAATATATAACGTAGATTAAATAGCTCGCTAAGCTAGATAAAAAAAAACAACAACAACAAACCTTTATTTTTAAAAATGTCTATACATTTTTAAAAATAAAGGTTTTTTTTTTTCATTTAACCTTTATGTCACCGTCAGCCATAAAGTAAGTGTACTTGTGAGTTTTATGACATTAGCAAAAATATAACGTAAATAATATTTTATTACACGCTGTTACTGTCTTATCTTTATTTCTTTAAGATGTTATTCCAAACTAACTTTACCCGTGGCTGTACTCGAATTAAAATTATTTTTTTTACCGTGTATGCAAAATTTTATGATAAATGGTTGAGTAGTCAAGGCGTGAAAGTGAAATATACAAACTTACACTTGGTACTTTCTTCTTCTCATTAGTGACTCAGTAATAACTCTTTGGTGCTGAGCTGATAAAGTACTTATATTTCATTATTATGATAAGAATATGATAAGATTTTCTTAATCTGATGAGTATATCAATTAAATATTTCAAGGATAAATTACTATTGCTATGTTAAGAGTAATGACTTTCTGCCGCCTCATTTTGCACACCTCATTTTGGACACGGGAGAGGACAAATACTGTCCCGTCATGCTGAAGACGCACCACGTGCCGGAGAGTGGGTTGAAGCCCCCCGCACTTTACGGTGTGGCAGCCTCTTCTCAAGGTCTGCAGGGGTTCCTGAAACGGAACACCGTGTGGTTTTAGTCGGTTCGAGTCCGACATACCACCCCACCGTCAGCCCCGGGGGGATGATGACCCGTGGGGGTTTCCACAAGACAAAAAAATAATAAGTTTTTACATAATCGAGTTACACAAAGGCGGTTTGTTTCAAACAGACTATTAACATAACATAAGTGCGTCAAAAAGTAATAATAACGAAATATGTAAATTTAAGTTAAACATAAAGTATTTAGTTATTGCATAGTAAATAGATTGTCAAAGGGCTGCCGGTGATGATGAGAGAGAGATGAGATGAGAGATTTTTATAAGATGTTAGGCATTCTTTGATCACTGCATTGTTAACGAAAGGGGAGAGGGGAGGAGATGGGAAAGAGGATAGTTGGCACACGGGGAGGGAAAGAGGAGTTGGGCCTCCGGAAAGTCAACAGCAATTACTTCACAACCGGTTTTCTGTGAGGCAATGTGTGGCACCAATGGAGTCTATACATGCCTAAGCATGGCTCTATCAGGATAAATGTATGTAAATATTAAACCTCAGTAAATACTCTATTCTATACCAAACTGTTTTTTGTAATGCGATCAAACGTCGTCGTCCACCAAACAATATAAGCGAGTAACAAATAAACAACAAAACTCTTTAGCTGTTAGTCTAGAGGTTAGTGAGCCCGACGTCTAAGCCGAAGGTCGTGGGTTCGATTTCCACACGAGACAAAATATATTTGTCACGAGTCTGGGTGTTCTTAGTATCTGTTGTTTATATGTTTTTAAAGACCCCCGCGACTAATATACGTATATTCAATTCAATTTATCTCAAATTTATATATATATAGTGTGCCCATAAATATTGTTAAAATAAATAAAGCTTAATTTTACATTTTATTTCTTTTATTATTCTATGAATTTTCATTGTTTTCTTATTTTCTTATTTTCGTACCAATCTGTGTTAAATATTCTTGTGATAACGAGAACCGAATGGCTATGATAGCACAAAGTAGGTATGGAACCATATTAAATTTTTGAAACTCTCCATCCGCTTGGAATTAGTCGCATGTTTGTGAGCCAGTTAATTGATAGGTACAATTTTAAATGCCTTATTCGCATTCGAGTCTAAAAGTACAAAAGAATATCACGACAAATGGACGTAAATAAATTCACAGAGTGGTTTACTAACTTGTTAACAAACCTCCCCGAACAGTGCATTATCATTATGGACAATGCATCTTACCATTAAGTTCAAATAGATGAAGAACCTACTTAAGCAAACAAAAAGGCTGATTTAGTGGCATGGCTAAAAAGACAAGGCGTTGAAGCTGACATGAAATTATTAAAAGCTGAATTGCTGGAACCACCGTACCATTGTCAGTACAATGCTAATGAGTTGATCTGGCCGCCGCCATTCTCCACTAAGAAAATGAAGACTTTGTTGAAAGAAGCTTGTGCCAAAGTTACTAAAGAAGACTGTGCAAAAGTGGTAGAAAAAACTAGAGAGATAATAAAAGAAGATTTTGGCAGAGACGTCAATATTCATAATAAAATTGAAAATGAAAGAATTATATTTACAGGTGACAATAGCTCAATTAACGATTTTGGGTTATAATCCGAAGAAAATGATTGAATTAAGATTCAATAACTTTTGAATTACTTTGAGTGATTGTTATTGTAACTAAAAATATCATCATGTATCATTTCAAAATACCTACAATATTAAAGTTTAAGTTAAATTTTCGAATCAGAACTATAATCCAATGCATTTTACAATACATAATCAAATCGATCAAATAATCATACAAATTAGAATTGATTTATTGTGAGCATGAAGTACCGAGTCGTATGGTTACATGTCAAAACAGGTCTTTTATTTTTTGACGACTATAGCGCTGTTTCTACCTACATAGGCCGTAACTAGCTAGATGTGTAGTTTATGAAATTTCGACGTAAACAAACATACAAAATAATATTTCAAAGGAGGCTGATAGAACTCGGACATGTAGCAAACAGTAGTTTTGAAGACAAATGAAAATGTCAGTTATTTTTTACTATGAAATATTATAAAATAAATTAATCTAAAAGCCACCCAAAAATTAATAAAAAATCAAAATATTAATATTATTTTGCAGTCTGTAATACATACCTACAAGTAATAATTATTGTTTAATTACCTTTAAATATTTTTCATTTACGAAAAATTTTTGTCTAAAAATAAATTAAAGAGCGCATAGGTTTGTGAGAAATTATAAAGCGCATGGAACTTTTTTTTACAATCTAGCAACACTTGACTTATTTCATGCTTAGGCGCGCACGGCAATTATCATTTCGAATATTCTCATTAAAAATATATTTTCATGATTCTTCTCTCCACAATGAAAAATTGAATGATTCTTCTCACGACCACCCTCGTCGAACCATCTTCAAACGCTGGCCCTGGAAATTCTTTAGACGTCGAACCCGCTTTACATGAAATGTCAGTTGTGGTGCTGATGTGTTGAGTTGAAGTGCAACATGTAATTCTTCAACGGATTGCACCACAAATATTAGGGATCTCTACGGATCTAATCAAAAAAATGTATACCGAAAAGTGCCGGGTTGACGGCAATAAGCTTGACCCCTATTATGTATATGGGTTCTTCATTATGTTTGGTAAAATTTGTGCTTTTAATACGCTTCTGGCTACCCAATCAGGGATACAGGCGTGAGTGTTTGTATATATTTATTAGTGATAGAAATATTTTTTCAACTAAAGTCAAACAAAATATGGTTACCTTAAATTCGTGGCATTAGTAGCTTCTACTCAAGCAAGAATAATATTGCAAAGACATTTAGCTAGCTTAGCTAGCTAGAAGAATTTAACTAAATATAAAATAAGAAATAGAGAGATGTTTTTTTTTTTTTTTTTTAAAGTCCCGCTTTAGATATTATTTCAGTGTCGCGGCGTAGTTGAGAACCATACAAACAACAACAACACAAAGAAAAGCTAGACTGGGGAGAATTATTTGTAAGTTACACGAAATTTTGCCCCGAGTGAGAATCGAACCAACGACCTCTGACTCAGTAGTCAGGAAAACCACTAGTCCTAAAGGACTGAGAAATCTTTGAGGGGTTCCTGCTATGTGTAGATTCCAAACAGTGTTGCAGAGGGTGCTTGATTGGTGGGTGATTTTACCATTATAATTTTTAAAGATGTACTTTAAAGCAAGTTTACTTAACAACATCATCTTCTTATTCTTGTCCAAAATTTATTTGGGCCCAGCTTCCTTGGGTATGTAGTAATTTTAAGATCGAAAAGAAGAAAGAATGGTAGATTTGTGAAAAGAAAATAGAAGGAACTTAAGATAAGGATTACCGCACGTCTCGGATGAATAAACTTAACTGAGACTGCAGTAGTTCGCAGAAGCTAGCTAGCTACATAAATCAACATCCTCTGGCTGGTTTGCTCTTCATAGGAGCATGGGTGTCGTATAGGTTAATTATGGTATTATTAAAGTTGCTGATTTTGTGATCCAGATTGTTAGCCTCTGCAACGTTCTTCCAGTCTGCGAAGCATGCTGTAGCTATGCATAGCTTCGTAATATCCATATGTCATTAGCTCCGCAAAGATAAAAATTTGGAGGTCGTTTGGGAGCTTTCAGGACGTAAGGGAAGGAAAATCAGGATGAAGGGAAAAACCACCATAGTTAAGCATAAGGTCAAGCCAGGTGTCCTGGTGATCAATGTTATAGTGAGAGCTTGAAGACATGAAGACAGACTGAGTAGACGGTATCAAGGAAATGACGTGTTCGTGGAGACTTAGGTGCTAGGACATCTTTATTAAAATGGCCCATGATGATTTGGTGCGGGTATTCCGACCCTTAGGATTAAAGAACTGTTTCCAAACTGGAGAAGTAGGGCAATAGACTACGCCTATAACTATACTGACACCCTTGACACAAATGTGTGAGTGACTTAGGGATACTCTGTGTGTGATAAACTTTCTTGCTAATTTACACGGGATACTCTGTGTGTGATAAACTTTCTTGCTAAATTTAGCAAGAAAGTTTTGTACAAATGTTTGCCGCAATTAATCACCCAGTGCGATGACCCAGATGCATGTTTAGATCATTTTATAATGAAAACTCGGCTACCTGCTTTAACTATGGTCGCGCAATCTGGTCTGGCGGATCATGAGATTGTTATGTTATTCTTGTCGAAACGCATGTCCTATGAAATTATTAGTACTATGAAAGTGTTAATTGAGATCAACTTGACGAAGACTTGAAACAACTAGGTTTTGGTGAGGTTTACAAGACTCAAGATTCTACTTTAGTAGGGGAAGCAATAATTCGGTTAATAAGGCACGTAATAGAAGTAAACTCCAAAACTGTTAAGCTTTCAAACCGTAAACAAATATTAAATCTTTGAATAATACCTGGCTTACTAAAGTGCATTTGACATCGGGACGTATTGCATAGAAAATTAAAACAGGCGCCTAAAACAATGTTTTAAAAATCTCATTCGCTTGGTACAGAAATTATTATAATAAATTATTAAGGTAAATAAAAATTGTAATTGAAAAAACCAAAATTAAAAAAGCTGGTAAAAACCCTAAACAATTATGGTCCGCTATAAATAGCATATCAGGTAGTTCGACTAAGAAAGTCAATACATCATCACACTTATTATCTAAAACTATGTAAATGATTTATGTGCTTATTAAATATATGAAAAATAGCGAAAAAGATAACGACTAGTCCAAGAGCTGCAACAAAACTGAACCTTCCCAAAATGGTGAAGTCTATGATTATGCTTCCGACTGATGAGGAGGTGGTAAGAAAAGTAATAAAAAAAATAACTGTAATGCAGGGTGGGATGGGATATCCAGTGACCGTCTGAAGAAGCATGAAATTAAATGTAATCTTGCCTTCTCCACGGGTAAGTTTCTCAAAGTTTAAAAAAAAAACAATAATCCATCCGGTGTACAAGAGTGGGGACAGAAACTTTGTTGATAATTATAGACCAATTGCTGTGGATACAGCATTTTCCAAAATATTAGAACGGGAAATGTACAAACGACTAATGAGTTTCTTAGAAAATAATAAATTCGTTGCACCCATAGAATTTGGATTTCCGGAAAATAAACCTCTGTTCCGGTGCATGATCTCACATCCATATCGACTGAAAAATGGATAGCGGGGAAAAAGTTTTTCATATTTTTGGATCTCGCGAAGGCGTTCGACACGGTTTCTGTTCCAATTTTTGTAGATAAGCTGGAATGCCTGAGAATCAGAGGACTGCATCTGGATGAATAAATTCATCAGTGAAGAACAAACACCTACCTACGTAACTCCTCAAGGTTCTGTCCTTGGACCTATACTCTTCCTCATCTACATCAACGACCTGGGTGCACAATCAGGATTCAATACAGTGTGCAGGTGGCCAAATTTAAAGAGCACATAAGCACCCTTATTCATAGATTGCGTAAGGTAATATTTGTATACTTAACCACGTAATCCATTAATAAGTTTCGAAATCAGTGTTCTTTGCCCTTGTTCAGTCGATAATAAGTTACTGTATCACCTCCTGGGGTGGACCACTGAAAAATGAGACTAACGAATGGCAGCATATGATTATTATCTGTAATATTGTGTAACCATTCTTAAGGATTTCCAAACATACATACATACACTTCGCAAATATATATTATATATACAAACACACATAAACTTACATATTATACTAACACTATCTTTTACTTAAAATAAAAATATATTGTATATATATAATAGGCCGGGAGATGGTGACCAAAATGTTTGGTCATTTGTACCAGTATGACTGTACTTCTAATTACGTAATAACAAAAAGGAAAATGATGGTCATAGCGCTGGCACCGGTGGCCCAATCCCGTGGGCGTTAATCGAACGTGCGGGATAAATAACGAGTGTAGAACGATTTGTTCCATAACACTGCTTGTATTTTCCGATATTCCATAAAAAAAGAAGGCGGTTGCGTAATGCTATACCCGCATCCCAGCCCGCATATCGCATACCCGCACGAATACATTTCAATTCACAGTCCCAAATGGCCGCCATACTGCGGCAAAGGAGTAATTTTTTTTTTCGTTAAACGGTTTGTACCTCCCTCAAACTTTTTTAACAGTTCTCTGTATGATCATAGAAGTCCGATAATGCCATATGCGTGGGAGGTGTCGAATGTGTACAATTTTTTTTTAAATTCCAAGATTTTTTCGTATTTTGAACGATTTGTACCAGTATGGCACTATTTTTCCTGTAACTTTGAGGTTTAACGAATATAAATACAAATTTTCAAACACCTAGGTGGCGCCAATCTCGTCTTATAACGAGATGTTATGTTGTATATGTTGTATTCCTCGAATCGTAGAGGTTTTAGCTCATCGTTTTTTTAAGACATAATGTGGCAACGCAGCTATACGGCAGCTCCTTTTCAGGAGACTCACAACTGCAATGTAGCAATGAATGTAGCATAAGTCAACCGGTATAGGGGTACCTAGGGGTAAAAATTGTTAATTTTTTTTTTTTTTTTTGGAAATTATTCTTTCAAGTTTGGCACCATTTTGGCACTTAACCATAAATACTGTGTAATTTTCCCAAAGCATATTTTTTAGAGACAAAAATTTTAAATGCCATACTGTAACAATTCGTTCCAATTTTTTTTTTACATTCGAGTGTAACAGTCATAATTAGAGTATGGGATAATTTGTTTAGGTTTATTTTATCCAAGCGAACCGAATACAATGATGCCATACTGTAACAAATGATTTTATGTATTGTACTTTGAAAACGTAGAAAAATCAAGTTTTTTAAGAATTTCCCCCTACTACAAGTGTGGCAAATATAATAATGGTCACATTGTATCATATTTTTCCCAAAAATTCAAATGCCATACTGGTACAAATGACGAAATATTTTGTGTCACCATCGCCCGGTCTATAAAGTTTTAGGAATTTACTACTTACTGTTTAAGCGCATACTCGTAATCTAGGAATTGTACATGTGAAATGTGCGTGTTAAGGGGTAGGAACCTGGTGTCCTGAAACACAGGCCTAGAGCCTATCTTAGGCATCAATCTCCTACAATATAATTATACTTATCTGAATTATGTATTATACTTAATAAAGTGATTGTTGTAAGGTGTATATTATAGTGAGAGAAGAAATTATATATAGTATTATTTTATTAGTGTTTCTGCCAGGGAACTGAAACTATCATCTTCAGAAGAATCGTTAGCAGAATAGTACATCAATACTTCATTCTCATCCCTCATTAAAACAATACTAACACTAAAAATATGAATTTATTTCTTAAACTAAATTATATGGTAAAAAATAAATTTAATTAAATATCACAAAATTATTAATATGTTATGTAATAAGTACAATATATATAAAAGAGTTGGTTTAATTTATTTTTTTACCACCCGCCAGCTGTCACCATCTTAAATGAAAATAATAATAAGAAGAAAAAAATACAAAAGTTAGAGTACATATTCTACATACAAATAATAGACAATGGAAGAAAAGCTAAATTCAAACACAATAAATGATAAATCTGCCTGTCTTTTTAGAAGCAGTTACAAAAAATGTGTAATATTTACTAAACGTCATTGCAACATAAACAAAGTAAAATGTATTTACACAAATATTATACTTAATTCTAGAACAAATCTATTCTAAAATGAACGCCTGTTTTTCTATGTCATGCTGACAGAGTTTTTGCGATGAGGTGTCATTTGAATCATCTTAATATTAGGAGTGACAAACGATACAATATTTCGAGATAACTTCAGCAAAAGTAGTATATAGTGAGATCAACATTGATTTTACTTTCTATGACTGTGTTTGTCTAAACACTTGATGCAAATATATTCAAGGTATAAATTTAAAAAGGATTATCGAAATCAAAATTCAGTACGGAAAAGAATATATGAAAACTTTATTTATGATTGTCGTATGTAAGCTAAAAGCAAAACATAAATGTAATATTTTATATCACCTGTGCTGAACTTATGTATTATGGTACCATAATCTGCCGAAAGATGGCTTTGTATAATATTGATCATTCGTAGAACTTGCTATCAAGATCTACGGAGAGTAGTACATATGTAAGCATTATATTGTATTATTTAATTTGTCCGTTAAACAGACTTGGGGCGTTCCTCCAAGTGGGAAACCTGTTTATTTTAGATTTTATTATCCACTTAACCCCATAGTTAAACAATGATATTACGGTTAAGCAAACCAGCCAGATGTTGATTGATTTAGCTTCTGCGAACTACTGCACTAGCAGTTAAGTTTTCTCATCCGAGATGAGCGATAACCCTTAAGTTCCTTCTATTTTCCTGCCACAAATCTCTCTTTCTTTCTCCTTTTCCATCTTAAAATTCCTACATAAGGAAAGTGGCTCCGAATTGAATTTGGGACAAGCATAACAAGATTTTGTTGTTAAGCAAAACCAACTAGCTTTAAAGCACATCTTCAAAATTTATTGTAATGGCAAAATCATCCACGTATCAAGCACACTCTGCAAAAGTGTTTGGAATCTGTGGATAGCAGGTACCCTAAAAAGATTGTTCTGGTCTAGTGGTTTTCCTGGCTACTGAGCCAGAGGTCGTCGATTCTCATTCTTCATTCTCATGGGCTGCATGTTCTGTCACTTGTGGCGCGCAAATATAGTACGATATACAATACCACTATCACCAAATATTAGCTATAGACAGCTCAGCAGACGCTAGGAATACCAAATAAAATATAAACCATTTACTGCAGAGAATTATACAATATTGTTATATTCAAATTTGTGTGTCAACATTTAAGGATATCATATTAAATTATTACGATAATTTGTCTTCCAAGTATTCATTAATTTTATTATTCAATAATTTTTTTGAAGTACTTTATTTAAATGTCTGCGAAATTGTACTATAGGTAACATTTTTATATTATCTGGTAAGTTGTTATACAATTTTATGGCCATACAAAATGAGTTTATTTTAAATAGCTTTAGGTTAATTTTAGGCACTATAAGTCTGTTTTTGTGTCTAGTTCGACTACTTTCCATATCTCTGTATCTTTTAAATAATTACGGCTATCCTTTTACAAATATATAAGATTCAAATATATATAAACATGGTAATGGAAGGATTTTATGTTTTCTGAATAAAGGCTTACAACTATCAGTGTAATCGGCTCCAAGTATTGCTCGAATGCATTTCTTTTGTCCTCTGAACAAATTAGGAATTTCCACTGATGGCCCCATACAACGATACCATAACGGAGAAGGAAAGCTACATATTCATGGTATGTTTTATTGCAGTTTGTATATTTAATGTTTCTCCTATCTTTTTAAGTACGAATATAAATAGGTCTATTATCAAGAGTTTTGTTGATATGTGGCTTCTAGTTAGAGAATTTGTCTAGGGTTATGCCTAGAAAAGGACACTCATTAACATTATTTATGTGGTAATTATTGTATTTTATAACTAAATTTGTTATATTTTTTTTATATACTATAGGGGGACAGACGAACAGAAGGGTCATCTGATGGTAAGTGACAACCGCCGTCCATGGACACCTCCAACTCAAGAGATGTAGGTGTGATGCCCGCCTTTGAGGGTGATGTGGGATGGGGGGATATGGGGATGGGAAAGAAGAGTGGGAGTTTGAGGAGATGGGAAACAGTAGAGGAGGGATGAGGGGAGTGGAAAGGGCAGAGGCAGAGTTGGACCTCCGGAAACCTCATTTCGGGGAAATGCAACGCAAGCGTTACTTCACAACCGGTTGTCTGTGAGGCCGTGGTATTGCACCGGTCGAGCCCATTCGTGCCTAAGCATGGCTCTACTATTGTTAGCTTTGTTTTATATGTTTGAAATTTAATGAAATTTGTGTTTGTGAGATTTATCTGCATGGTATTTTGTTTTAGCCAAGCTATAGATTTATCAATAGATACTCTTAACTTATGTTAAGTTGCATTCTTGCAGAAAAATATTACTTAGTTAAATATCTTTTCAATATTGTCTTGCTTGAGTAGAAGCTACTAATGCCACTTACTACGAATTTAAGGTAACCATATTCTGTTTAATCTTTAATTAAAAATAATTTAATTAAAAATATATTTCTACAACTTATAAATCTATACGAATACTCACGCCTGTATCCCTGACTACGTAGCCAGAAACGTATTAACATTTTACCAAATATAATGAAGAAATCGCTTACATAATAGGGGTCAAGACCAAGTCAAGAAATGGATCCGTAGACATCCCTAAGTTTTGATTGAGTTTTATAATTACTTATCTAATCCATCAGATCCTTAAGCTTGTTAAGGTTTTTTGCTGTTTGATTTCACCGGGCTAATCATAGGATATGCAAGCTTTCTAGTTTTACTAGAAGATATTTACGAGTAATATATTGAAAAAAACTATTTACTAACTAAATTCTCTTCTTAATATTGAAGGCTGATACTTTTTTTAGTGTAGGTTGTCCAAAAATCTTCATTGTAATATTCTTTTAGAGATAAAGAGTTAGTTATAGGTACATACTCTGTTTGGTGTCTCAATCAGTTCAATCAATCATTCCTTAGCTGACTACTACTTCCTTAAGCTTTTGCTTAAACTGCCAAATCCATCTGTATAAACAATATCCTTTGTCTCCCGTTTATATTGTCCCTTTCCCTTAAAATTTCCTCAAAATTTTCCCCCGTAATTCCCAAATGACGACAATAGGCTTGCCCTATTACGTAAATGGGCTATTGTCGTCAAAATGTGGGTGTTGATTACGTCTTAGCCCACAGGCGGTCTTAGACACAGGCGGCCTTAGACATAGGCGGCTTTAGACACAGGTGGCCTTAGACACAAGCGGCCTTAGATACAGGTGACCTTAGACACAGGCGGCCTAAGACACTGATGACCTTAGACACAGGCGTGAGTGTATGTAATGTATTAATTAACAATATTACTTTTTTTGTCTTAGAAGGGTAATCTTCGTCGTGTATACAGAATACAGAAGGTACTAAATAAAATTTTCTTTTTATGATGAATGAGAAGAAGAGAGGGGTTAGGCGTCCGGTAACTCGCTCGATGAAACATAGCGCAAACAAGGTTTAAAACCGGTTTCCCAATAAGCAACGAAGAGTGTAATCTAAAACTATCTCCAAGATAGAAGAGAGTAATTAGGTTTCCTCTATAGTTTTTGCAAAATATTATTAAAAACACGACGTTACAAACACGTTTGTACACTGTACTCATATCGAAAAAATAAATCAAAGAAGATTGATAAAAGGTATTTATACGGCAAATGTAAATGGGGTTGTCGGAATAGGAAGACCCAGGCGAACGTTCTTGAACCAAGTTCAAGACAATCTAAACAAAGACCAGGTCAAAAGTACCTTTAACCAACGAGTCTGTATGCGGAACGGAATGAAAGTTGAAAAAGCGAGAAAGGTATGTCAGAATCGTAGCAAATAAAAGGAAGTGGTCTCTGTCTGCCCCTATGGGAAAGTGGCGTGATATTATTATGTATGTTTGTAACGAAGCGGTGGCAACAGGCGCCAGGAGCTGTTGTGTATTGTTGTGTCTTAAAACAGTTCCCGGATTCCTCCTATTTTAAGCAGAGTATGGCATACCGTGTGGGTTTGTCCGGTCCGATTCCGACACACCGTTCCACTGAAAACCCCGGTGGGATGACGGCCCGAGAGGGCTTTCACGCGTAAAAAAAAAAAATAAGGTACTGAGCATACAATACCTTGAGAGTCATAAAATGTAAGCGAATAAATAAATGGATATCAACATGTAAACATGAACAAACATAATTATTGGGGTTATGTTCTCACTTAAACAAATAAATGCGTTTTGTAACCTCTATATTGTTCTTGTTTATTGCAAAGTGTTATCGATAGATATGACTATTTGATAAAGAGGCTGCGTATATTTTTATTCAATTAAACATTTCTTTTTTCCTTTTTGCCAATACACGTATTCAGTTGCTTGTTTTAAATGGTCTTTGTCGCTTTTACTACGTAATACATACGTTAATAATTGACTTTTAAAAGTAGTTAACCGCGAAAAATTGTAAAATGTGCAATTTAGAGTAATTTGTAACGAAGCGTAATTTAAAGAATACTTATAACACCGTCAGCTCAACAACATGAGACGCAAATATCTTAATAGTATTAGAAAGTATGTGAAAATTTTTGTCAGTGACTATAAAATTCAGTTGGGTCAGCAGACATCAGGAGCATATAAAAAAAAGAAAAATTCTCCCTACAATTTGCTGAGAAAACGATTAACATACATGAAATAAGAAGATATATATGTACACTCAAACATAGAACCTTCTTGTTGGTTATAAATGAAGTTCAGTATTCATTCTTTTTTTTTTTTTTTTCACCAATTATTTCAGGCTTGTGTAAGGAAATTACTACTCATATCATAAATGGCGACTTAAGTATTGGACTGGACTTTTTTAGATTTAATATAATTTTTTTGGTAATTAATTAGAAAATGTTTTATTCTCATGTGTATTTCGGGGATGCCCGACTAGTTTCCGTACAGTATCTACACAGTGATACCGCGTTCGGTTTACCGCAATAGACTTGTCTACGAACCGAACGCGTAAGAGGATTAAATTATTGTTTTTAAATTAACTAAATAAATACATACATTTCCTTTCTTTGTAAGTTGTAATATATGTAGGTACATGCCGAAACAGCTGTGAAAAAGGCTCACATTTTGCCAACTATAATTAAGTCCATTTACGTAATAATTTATTCGAAAAGTGCCCGGTTTACGCCAAAGGTCTCGCCTTTGGCGTTAACCGGGCACTTTTCGAATAAAAAATAAGTAAAAATTTTAAAATTGTAAGATTTAAGATTAAGAATATTAATATCATTATAAAATTCAAAGTACACAAATCTTTCTAGCCAAAATCTATATTACTATATATTGATAACAAATTAATGGAATATTTAGATAAGTTATTGTTATTCTCTTTGTTTAACTTAAAATATATACAAATGTGTTGAATATTCAAATAAAAAAGCTTATAACTAACATAAAATTCAAGTAATTAAATCAATAAATTAAAAACATAATAAGATATATAACAATTACATATAATAGAACAATTACATTTAAAATACGTCGTCGTTTAAGCATCCCTTCAAAATAAAATTACAGTGACGAGAGGAACTCCAAAAGTTTTTGACCGTTGTCACCGGCCGAAGAGAAGGTCAACTCTTTAAGATGTTCCGGACGCAATTCATCGATACACGCTGCTGGTCCACGATGAAAAGAATTGAGTGCATCCAACACATTCTCAACACTCGGAGGACGGGCGGGCGTAGGATGTTTTTCCCTAAGAGTCGCAAGGGTGTCGGTTAAAAAGACCTTTAAAAAGAAGACCTTTGGGGTAGGGAATCTCTAAAAAAAAGGTAACTGGGCGCTTTTTATAATATTTTCGCTATTTCAGGCAATCTCAAGACCGTAAATGCTTAAGACAGCAATGATCATTATATAGATGATATTAATCAGCAGCCGTATTCGAACTAAGACACTGTTCGATTAAGGACGACAACCTCTCAGCCATTAAATATCAATTCAACTGTGAGCTCGCTCGGCGCTCCCGTTGCCGGAGACATGGGCCGCGTCATCCACGCCATTTGGCACCCCGACTTTCTTGTGCATTCTGCCAATATGAACACTTAGACCATGTGGAAGAGAAAAAAGCCGAGCCCGGGCACTGTGGAACTCGCCATGAGGAAGGCACACAAGTCTATTTAAAGTAAAATGTGTCGTAGTAAAATTATATAAGACAAGCGAATTATACATAAAAAATGGTGAAGAATAATGAAAATGATTGATTGGTTGACTGAATAACAATGTCAGAGTACCTGTGTAGTGAAAACAATTCATACTATTGTTCATAGAATAAAATAAACATATTTATAATGGCAACCATTGAAAACAAATTATGTATCAATAATTTTAAGTAATACGACTTACAGATACGTAACAACTAGTTTTTTATAATTGTTTTTAAATTTGTAACTACGTCTGAAGGCATTCGAACTATCGGATGGCAACAAATGAGGAAAAAATAACTAACAAGATTAACGTTGATGATGTCTAAACACTACGTTAATTAATAAGAAAAAAAAAATTTTTTTTTTTTACTTTATGTTTGTAGTGTCAAATGTAAAATTTAGATTTCTCCACCAGTAATTATGACGTAGTATGGCCACTATTGTGCGAACGTTACAACAACAAAATATTAACTAATAACCATCATCAAGCTTTATTTTAAAATAGAATCAATTTCAAAGGAGTCTTCTGTAGGCCTAAGAGCTTCAATCGATACAAACTCTTTAAACATAAATACATATCACTGGGATGTTCTAATCATCCATTTGGTAGCTAGTAAGTTGGATACTACCACAGGTCGAAAGTTGAAAGAGCATATTAACAATAAAAAAAACTTATTAATTTCTTGACAGGATATGCTGAGTTGCTAGAATCGGTTGAACACAACAATGTGAAACGAAGACATAGTGAACTTCATCAAACTCGCCCCAAGGCTTTTACTAGTCTTAGTTTTAAGATAACATATTTATACAAGTGTCCGTTCTGTAAACAAGATCACCCCATCTATTATTGCATGAAATTCAAATCCTTATCTCACCAAAGATGCAGAAAATCAAGGATATGAACCTTTGTGTCAATTGCTTACGGCACGCTCATAATTTAAAACAATGCAAGCTGGGCCCTTGTAAGGTTTGTGCTGAAATGCATTAGACTATATTGCATTCAGGTGAATCCCAAGCTTCTGCATCTCTGTTGTATTAACTACAAATGAATCTTTGGATCATCCCAATGAGAGCAGTAAGGCCTCAGATAACATTGTATTATCTACGACTTCATAGGCATCATAGGCGCGTTCTACTTTCAATGGCCGTAATCGATGTTATAGACCGTAACGGCAAAAAACTCACAATACGAGCTTTACTTGACAATGCTAGTCCTACCAAATTTATTACAAACAGGTTGAGAAAAACACTAAATTTACCAGTTCGATCAGCCTCAGTTACTGTACACTCCAGATGAAATCGACTTACTGTTGAGCGCAGAGGTGTTTTAGAGCGTGTTAGGTAATAATCGTATTACTCTAGGAAAAGACAAACGCACTCTTAATGAGACTAAATTCGGTTGGCTCGTGTCTGGTACTATCCCAATAGTTCCCAATAATAAATCAAAGCACTATGATAGAGTCTACTGCCATTTTAACGATATAAATATTCAAAATCAACTTAATAAGTTTTTCGAATTTGAATCTATTTCAGTATATCTAAAATAAAAAAAGGTGCTCTTTTGGCTGTGAGGCTTACCCAAAGGGTAAAAATCGCTTTAAGATTAAATATTGACAGCTGTTATTTTTAGTGTGATTCTATGGTGGTTTTGGGGTGGATAAGGACACCGTAGTCAAGTCTTTAATCATTTGTGTTAAACAGAATTAATGATTTTACAAACAATTGAAATCCTAAGGCATGGAATTACATTCCTACTAACCTAAATCAAGCTGACATGGAATCTCGCCGCTGTAACGCCAACAAACTGAAGAATTCTCGTCTAGCCCTTCATTTTTATCTCTGCCAGAAACCCACTGGCCTAAACAATCAACAAAAATAATTGCCGACTTACCAGAAATAAAAGTACAGTGCGGCATTGCTTTTGAATCCAATGAATTTGTTTTAAGATTTTCTGAATATAGAAAGCTACAAAGGACAGTAGCATACAGGCTTCGTTTTATTCATAATTGTAAATTTACTAATAATCGATTTACTAAATACTTAAAGGTCAAAGAGCTAATGACTGCCAACTTAACTTTATGCAAAATCGTGCAAATGGATCAATTTAACAAAGAAAATTACAGTGTCCGCAACAATTGTCAATTTTCAACTAAAACTTCGTTACGTAATCGGTTATCAGAGTTTGAAGTCGGCTATGATTATGATACCAAACACCCGATTCTATTACATTCATTGCACCACATTACTTTATAGTTATTTAGACTATACTACCAAACTCTGATGCATGCTGGACCTAAGCTACTGCTGTCAATTTCACGTCATAAATAGTGGATACTTGGAGGTGAAATATCCCATAACTCCTCTGTCATCGGACACTAGTGGCTTTATTTGCCTTACACCACTCACTTTCTTCTGTGACAAACTATCACAATGTTGCCATCCACACAGGTTCATCTGGATGAAACAGGACCGATTCACACGTTGAAACGATGCGACAGATCGCGAGTGCTGCCCATTAATTTCTGCAACCGATTTTATGAATTATTATTAATTATATATATAATAATTTATTACGAATATGTTTCACAACTTCAAATACGTGTCAAATGGCAGAAAGGGGACGAAAGAACCTTTCGAGTTGGCGAGACGATACTCGTAAAAGATGACCGCTTTCCATCCAACCTCCGGTTGCTTGGTTGTATTGTACATCTTTATCCAGGAACCGCCGGATGTATTCGCGTCATTGATGTCAAGACCACTGCTGGGATCTTCAAATGGGCCTACAATCGAATCTGTCTGCTGCCAACGGTCTCAGCGGAACACGATGATCCACCCAGGGGAGTTTGTTAATGCACACAAGGAGCCGTTCATTCAATTAATCATCGCTCACAGACTGGACGACCGAACTCAGCGAAGAGTTTCATTTCGCACACTAATTCATTCCGCCCACAGCCTTGTTACTCAAAGGACAATAAATAAGTTTGTCATTTCTAGAATAGTAATATTCAGATCTAGAAGTCAAAATCTAGTTAATAGTAATACACAAAAACACACACTTAACATGTTAAATTACTTTAGATATATTTATTTACCAAAACTTACGGAGCGCAATGTTTACTTTTACCTGATTTTGCCACATTCTAATAGTTTTTAGATAAGTTATATTATAATTTATAGATTAGATAAAAACAAAAATACGAACGAAAATATACATTCATGGCTACAACTATATGTACGGAACGGGAATCGAATACGCCACCTCGCGAAGTAACTGGTAATAACTCTTTTTTTCCCTTAAAATATATATATATATAGTACATCTACTACATTTATACAGCATGTTACAAAAAAAGTGTTATCATATTTTAGGGTGGTAGATTTTGAAACTGTCAACTGTCATCGATAGGAAAATTTAACGCTAATAACATTTAGTTGTATAAATATTATCTTATTTTTCAGTAGCTTTGACGAGATTTAGCAATATCAATACTCGTTTCAAAAAATGTATGATTATGTTCAAATTCTACCGCTGGGTCGACACTGGTAAACCTGTTTTTTAGGTTTTAGGAATCTGCATTTGCTTTCAAACTCACCTGTTTGAAATTGAAGATGCAGACGAAAATGGCACAAGACTATCCAAGAGAACCCTACTCACTCTATTTTCTTATATGTTGTAAATTATATATATTTTTATTTTTTATACTATAGGGGGACAGACGAACAGACGGGTCACCTGATGGTAAGTGACACCGCCGTCCATGGACACTTGCAACACAAGAGTCGCAAGTGCGCTGCCCGCCTTTGAGGGTGATGAGGGATGGGGAGCGGAAAGAAGAGAGGAGGGATGAGGAGATGGAAAAAAGGAGAAAGGAGATATGGGAGAGAAAAGGGGGGAGGAGGAATTGGGCCTCCGGAAACCTCACTCAATTCGGGGAAATGCAACGCAAGCGTTACTTCACAACCGGTTTTCTGTGAGGCCGTGGTATCGCACCGGTCGAGCCGGCCCATTCGTGCGTAAGCATGGCTCTACCATGCCATTTACATAAAATATATTAAATATGTATAATATGTGTACATTTCGGCTATCGCGACCTTATCTAGTAGTATGAGTAGAGTGAGACAGCGTGTAGAGTGTTATTATATAGTAAAAATAAACGACCAATACGTATTAGAAGATGCACTTGGCCTGTTTTGATAACTCCATTAGGACATACTAAAAATGAGTTTCAGTAAAAGTTAAATATAAGACAATGACAAAATATATTAGATAAACTACTGATAACTGAGTGTCTTGTTGTAATAAATTGATACTTGAAAAACTATTCAGTCTTGTTCCATATATAATAGTAAGCGTTTGTCCCTAAGTGTAATTATATAAATAAAAAATAAATTTTAAATAATTAATTTTTTAGTTCGAGGATAGTAATTTATTTCTCTTAATTAATAAATAATAAGTGATTACTGGTACTTCATAAATAATCAATAAAAATGAAGTGTGTTATAAAAAATGCGATACAGGATTCTGATAAACTGACCGTGGAGGCAGCTCTCGACAAAGTTGGTATGTAGTTTCGGTCTAAAAGGTAATATGCAAAAAAACTGCCAGCGCCTTCAAGTCCTTTTTACCCGACTGCCGAGGGTTTTCACGCATATCTGCGCGTGTGTTTGTAAATTTCTTTATTACCTCTTATCTTCTAAACGTCTGAATCTATTTGGTTTCAAAAAGCCGTGTTCTAAAAAAAGAAAATTGGTTGTTTATTGGGTCTAAAGTCTAAGCGGTAATTATTTTTTCTAACACAACCTTCCTTCATTCCTTCACAACCAAAATGAAGAAAATTATTATAAACCGGAAATTTCCGGTCTAGTTCTTAATGACCCTGACTGCTGAACCGGGTAGAGGGTTCGATTCCCACACGGAACAAAATTTGTGTGATCCACAAATATTCGCAGCTGTCCTGAGTCTTGATATTCTTTGTGTCCGACACAGGAATTATTCTTAACACTTGAGTTGCATTTTATTAAAAAAAATAAAAATAAATGAAAACCGTAAGAAAATGAATGGGTTCCGCCTCCTCGTTTGTGCATTATTTAAGTTGTCGTTTTGAAGCCGGGTTTTTATATTATTTTAATTATTAGCATATGTTCTCGTTTATGCATCTGCAACATGTATGCAATGTTATGGTAATCGATTGCAAAATTTGGATTTAAACGCATTATAAACAAACAAACATTCTTTCCCTTAAACTAACTTCAGCTATTACCCGCGACCCTTACGTTTTTTTTTGGATATAATTGCCTAGTAGTATTTTTTTATACTTTATTGTACATAACAGAGGTGCTACATTGGGTTTTGCAGTATCTTATGGACCCTGTTGGCCACGGCAGTGTAAGAGAAAGGATAGAGTATTTATATTTAAATAGCTTATAAATAAACGCGTTAATTATTATATATAATTTATGTAATATACATAATATTATATAAATGTATTAATATTTATTTAGAGCTTGAAAAGGCTTAGCGTTTTCATTGCTGAGTGTATATATTTTGTGATGACTTCCCTTTTATTGTAGAATTCATGGCACTGCCCGACAAATTTGTTTATTTCAAAGATAGTAGAATATACAAAGTTATATATCATGTTAGAATGATTTGGATTGTCATGTCGGTTTTCGACCAACATGGCGATCATATTTTTATAGACTGTTTTTTTCTCTACTATAAATACTTGACATTGTCAGAATCTCTGCGTTGAATATACACGCGAGAAAGAGTCCATAAATAAATAATAATAATAAAAACTTGACATTGGCAAAATTGTGGGGACATCTCCACAAAGGCCACAAAAAAAAAGTAATAATAATAATAGGAATGTTTTGTTTCTTAACAAGGTATAGAGTTCTGTATATTGTTACTCTTTACTAGTACCCTAATTTTTTTTTTTTGAAGGGTGAAAATTTGAGGCGAAGCCGTATAGCCCATAAGAATAATACCATAGTTAAACCGTGAATATATGTACATACATACGCGTAGTAGGTAGAATGGGCATTCGTCGGTGGTTTTTGAAGTGAAAACTTCTATAGGCGCGTTGAGCGTTTTTTGCGGGAACAAAAAGTCATGGAACTCGCGTCATCGTCACCGAACTCTATCCACGAGGTACATGTATACTCTGTTTATGTGTACTTTTTGGATGAACAAAAAGCGTTAAACTCGCGTCATTATCACCGTACGCTTCCCGTGGCCTATGTGTATACTGTGTATAATCTAATAACTCGACGATACAATTCACAAGTTACTTACTTTTCACTTCTACCAGCAGTCCCCCCAAGTCGGACTGCCCGTATTTTTATCTCAAATAGCGTATGAAAATTGTGATATATTAGATTTTATTTATTTGCTTGTAGGACTTCCAGCTTACATGTCTATGTCTATATTGTGTCCAAGAAGTGTAAACTCTGTAACCGCTTCTTATTTAATGCCCTTAAAACTGTAATTGATATTTCAAGAAGATTTCTGATAGGGTTAAAAAGTCAATATATTGGTGTTTGAAAAATTGCATTTGTAAAAACATTGTTTACTTTTTTATTTAAAGTCGAACTGTTGTTACCTATCTTTTAAATAAGATGTAATCCAATCGTCAGACAACTTATTTAAATACAGTGGGTATTTTGCTGGATGTGACAAATGTTTGATAAAACGATATGTTGTTTATGATGTTTAAAAGCGTCTTGAATATATTTGCCAACAGCCATACTTGTAGATCGGGTCTTCCGGAATCCATTTTGTCATTCATTAAATATTTTTTATTTTTTACAGAAGTTGTAGATGCTTTTCTGTCCTTTTTTATGAATGAGTTTTATTATTTTATTACTTACTTAAAGGGATATTCGATGTTTATTAAAAAAAAAATGAATGATTTATAAGTAGATAAAATGGTAAGGTAAGTTCGTGTGCACAATACTTTATAATAAATGGCTCGTCTATTCCAAACCATTCGTTGTTTTTTACTGTTTATATTAATTGTTTTCATATGGTTCTACTGGTCTCAGAAACATGCTATTATCAATGCTAATTAGCATAGGAATGTCATTTTGGGAAGTACTATTTCGCATATGGAAGCAAATAAATGAGTAATGATGTTTTTTTAGGTTCAGATAAGAGTTGGTTGTCGATATTTAGGTGTTATAAAACGTATATTTTTAAAGGACTGTAATGCCAGCAGTAAACTAATGGTTTTTGTATATAGTTTTCTTATTTTTTGTATTCTCTGTGCTATCCATACTATAATGTATCTCTATACTCAATTTCATTCTGGTCCGTACTGCCAAATACACACAATCACACCCGTATTCCTGAAAATCCGCTTAAATATCCGATTGTCATTTACAAGGACAAGCCTGTTGCCGGCATCAGGGCACTTTTGGGAAGTGTATGGGAAAATTTCTAGTATATTGATAGGAAAGGGTGGATAGAAGAGGAATAGGGGTATTATTTATACAGATGGATTGAAAAAAATCAGTCAAGCAAGTCATATAGGTACCTATAATTGGATCTGGCTGGTGCCGGGAAGTCCGCGTTCTAACTAACTTACAATTTAATTTTATTTATTTGTATGTAAACATACATATATAGTATACATATTAACGGGCCTGTTGGTCCAGTGGTGGGTTACCCTGACTGCTGAACGTCGGTCGTGAGTTCGA
Organism: Tyria jacobaeae; assembly: GCA_947561695.1. Taxonomy (NCBI): domain Eukaryota; kingdom Metazoa; phylum Arthropoda; class Insecta; order Lepidoptera; family Erebidae; genus Tyria; species Tyria jacobaeae. The sequence continues at coordinate 18,465,223 of OX387218.1, read as the reverse complement.
TTCCCGCACGGGTCAAAAAATTGTGTGATCCACAAATACTTGTCCCGAGTCTGTTCTTTGTGCCCGTTGATTGAATGTCTGTAAAGCCCCCCGCGACACAGGAATTGTTTCTAATGAGGAAGTTGTATTTTTAAATAGAATAGATATACATACATATATGTATGTAGTTAGGAATACTAAAGAAAAGGAATATACGATACATGGAAGTTTTAACTTCAATAAAAGCATATAATTAACTTACTTTAATACTCTGTACCAGGTTTTGGTCTCTACGGTTTCTTGATGACATGTCTGACCAGTGTGATATTGACGGCGTTCGGGTTCATCACTTACGGGAGCCCGTTCATAGTGCCTACCAGTGCTTGTGAGCTAAAAACTACGTCAAGTCAGCAAGGAATAATAGCCTCAGGAACTATTATCAGTAAGCATATTATAATACTTACATTCATACATTCACGCCTGTATTTATTTCTTTTATTTTCTAATGTAGGATGACAGACGAACAGACGGGTCACCTGATGGTAGGCCACAACCGCCGTCCATGGACACCTACAACTCAAGAGTCGCAAGTGCGCTGACTGCCTTTGAGATTGATGAGGGATAGTGGGACTAGGGAAGGGGAAAGAGGAGAGGGGGAGTTGGGCCTCCGGAAACCTCAATAATTTTGACTGCATGGATGGCGTAGCGGTTTAAGTAGTCACCTCGCTACCACGCTGCCGCTCCTAGTGTTGTGGGTTCGATCCTTGCACGGGACAACACTTCCTCAAATTGTTGTTCTGAGTCTGGGTGTTCTTTGTGTCTGTTGTTTGAATGTTTGTAGAGTCCCCCGCGATACAGGTATTAATCCTAGTGCTGGAGTTGTCTTAAAAATATAAAATTCGGGGAAATGGAAAACAAACGTTGCTTCACAACCAGTTTTCTATGAGACTGTGGTATCGCACCGATCGAGCCACCCTATTCTTACCTAAGCAAGGTTCTACCACGATAAAGAAGAATCCAAGAAATTGCGCACAAATACTTTGATAACTGAATGGGAGGACTGGGAGTACATTGAAAGGTAAAAAGGACCAGAAATTGAACGGAAGAATAATTGCTTATAGGGATTAACGTAGGGACGTAAGCAATAGTTTGGTTTGGCCCGGCTGGAAAGTCTTAGCCCTCCAATCTATCTGAAATACACACACACACATACTCTCATGCGTATATACCTTAAGGATTAAATTTTTGTCACCCGGGCACTGTATGACTGTAAATACTGTCTGATAAATAACAGTCTTATTCTGTAGTCGCTTTTTAGAACACCACTAGGAAGAGTTGGGTGGACCTATTCAACTCCACTGTCAGCAACACGCCACCCTTTCTTGAATTTGGCTAAAAATACTGTTATGAGTATAGATGGCTCTCTGTCCGTGATATTCACTAGGTGTTAGCACAACACCGACGCTGCTTCTTACGAGGTAGCACAAAGCTGAGCTAACGGCCATTTTTGTCTCATACAATGGTACTTGTTGGCACTAACGTCTGCCCTTAAAATTAAATTGGTTTATTGGGTAATGAATCGCATTTTATTCATGAATTGTATTTTATTAATTATTAGAAACTTTAAAATATATTTAATATTATTTTATGAATCATCATTAACAATTTCGACAACTCTCAATTATCATTAAAATTATTACAATCTAACATATAAACTATAGGTTATTATATTACGGTAACTAAAATAGGAAATAAACAATTTCATTCATCCGCGTGTGTTCATTCTTCCTTTCTAATTCAATCTGTCCTCGTCTGGAATGCCTTGCCTCCTGAAATCAGAATAGCACCTAGTCGCCTCTCTTTCAAGGCGAAAGTACGAGCTCACATAGTGCATAAGTCTGCAGAACCATCACAACAATGATGAATTATATGTGTTATTTTTATATGTATGTGCGTATGGTAAAAGGTATGTTTGTATGTGTATCATACATCATATTTATATTATTTATATACAGTCGTGGTCAACTAATTAGGGACACTCTCTAGTTAATCCCAATTGTGAATTTATTTTTTATTTTCCAACGAGTCTAAACAATATTCCACATCTTTTACATGTAAGTATAATTAGTCATTTATGTGCCTAATTATACAAACAATAACAACTTCTTAAACATTAAACCTCTTTACAGTATAGCTGATAGATGATCACAGTGCTATTTGTTCAAAGAATGCTGGCTGGCCATTTAATTAGGGACACTGAGATATTGCGTTCTAGTTTCAAAATCTGAATCTCAATTATTATTTTCTTTCTTCTCCTATTCTTTGTGGTAGTTTTGGCGGCAATCTAGATTTGTAATTTCAAGTTTTGAGAGTTATTTTGAAGAACAATGGGCAAAAATAAAAGTTGCGATGCAACACTACGAAAAATTATCATGAAGTTTGTCGAGCGTGGGTGGTCATACCGAAGGATAGCAGGATATTTAAATTGTTCAAAAACTATGGTATGCAATGCAGTGCAACATTTCAGGCGCAATAACACAACTTTAAATGTGCCCAGAAAAAAAAGATCGAGAAAAACAACTCCGCAAGAAGATAGAATGATAACCAGGTTAGCTAAGAAAGATCCGTTTCTAGGCTCTATTTTAATTAAACATGAAGTGTTTGGGGCAGACGAAAGAGTCAGTGTATCAGCGAGGACAGTTCGACGACGTCTGGTAGAAGCAGGGTTGTTCGGAAGAGTGGCTCGCAAAGTACCGTTGTTAAAGAAAGAGCATAGAAATGCACGTTTGGCGTTTGCACGTAAATATGGACATTGGACCTACGACCAATGGCAACATGTATTATTCTCTGACGAGACCAAGGTTAATTTGATTTCTTCAGATGGAAGGCAATACGTACGGCGTCCTGTAAAAGCGGAAATGAATCCAAGATTCACAAAAAAGCAGGTGAAACATGGCGGAGGAAACATTAAAATGTGGGGATCATTTTCTGGACGTGGAGTGGGACCTGTGAGGAAAGTTCAGGGTAACTTAGACCAACATCAATACAAGGCAATATTAGAAGAAACTATGCTTCCCTATGCTGAGGAACATCTTCCTATTATATGGACTTTTCAGCATGATAACGACCCAAAACATACAGCCCGTTCAGTCAAGTCGTTTCTTAACAGACAGTCGGTATCAGTGCTAGATTGGCCAGCAAATAGCCCCGACCTCAACCCAATCGAGCACCTTTGGCACGAAATTAAGAAAAAAGTTGCCATTTATCGTACCACAACTTTAGATGAACTTAATGAAGCTTTTTGTGAGGCATGGGCAAACATTCCTGTTGAAATATGTCAGAAACTGATAATGTCTATGCCACATCGGTGTCAAGCGGTAATTACTAACAAAGGTTTTGCTACTGGGTACTGATTTTACCCGTAATAAAATGAAGTTGTTAAAGAAATTAAAATACTGCAGATTATTAGTTCTGTTTAACTCTATTTTTCATTTTACTTTACTGTTCTTAATTAAATGTCCAGCTACAGAATTGTACCTTAAATTGAATACATGGTTAACCTTTGATATTAAACACTTTTTTATATTTATTTAATCTTTTATTTACAGCCATTTATAGTATAATAATCGGATCAAATTATGCAAATAATAGTTACTGAGAAATCAACAGGGTTTTATATTTATATGTACATAGCCGGTTATTGCTGTCCACTATCTTGAATGTCCTTAATTAGTTGACCACGACTGTATATGTTTGTATATGTATACATATATATATATATATATATATATATATATATATATATATATATATATATATTTATGTGTATTGTATGAACAATCACTCACTGTTAATTTTCTTTTTTTTTATTTCTGTTTTATTATTTCTAGTGCACCTAATGATTTATCTCTACACAACCCAAAGGTAGACTGGTAGAGAATACCTGTGGCATTAAGTCCGCCGTTGTACAATATTATAGTGTAATTTTTTTTAAATAAAAATAAAAAAAATAAATAAAATAAAAATACCGTATCAATTTTACTTTTATATCTTGTCGTGCTAATATTGCGTTGATTGGACATATGCGTCTCGTAACGGTGTCGCGAGTCCATAGATTTTATCTCATCTAAACATATGCGTACCGCGCTAAAAGAATAGAATAGAATAGAATAAAAAATTCTTTATTGTACAACACGAAATTAAACAGACGCAAAGTTAAACAGTTGATACAAGGCGGCATGTATGTACAATGGGCGGTCTTATCACTAAAAGCGATGTCTTCCAGACAACCTTTGTATGGAAACGACGGAAAGAAAGAAGCGGTAGATGGTGGCGTACTATAGATGTTAAGGGATTGAGCGATAATACCACAAATATGGAGGTACATAGAGTATTTAAATACACATACATAAACATTCCATATAAATACACACAAAAATATATACAAATATATATTCACACACGCACATGTAGATACATACATATACAATGTGTCCCAAAATTCAACGATAAGCGGGCGCCAAAAGGTAGACCTGCTAATGAGTACATCAGGAAAAATAAATTAAAAAAAATATACCTAGTTTTTTTTTAGTTACAAGAAAAATTTAGAATTTCTTTGAAAATTTACACCCTTCATGATATTTTGAACGACCACGATGACAATTTCTCAAATATGCTTAAGATTTTTTTTTATCTTATACCTAAATAGTGCTACTATTCACCACAACTCTTAAAAACACCAAATTGCCCGCAGTTTTTACACAAAAAACGTTCAAAATCATTTTTTTTCCCTAAAATTATGAAATATTTTTACTCTTAGTGTACTTTGACTCATGGTCTTGTAAAAAAAAGTATAGACACCACTACGGCAAGTTGTTTTTAAAATTGGCGCAACTATTCAAGATTCTAAAATGGTATAGTACTCCAAAATAGCTAACCACAAAAAAAAAATGTCTACCATTTGTAAACAAGACCCAAATTTCTTAATTGTTCTTGTTCGTAGAAATCACTTTTACTTTATGCACAAAATTAGCCAGATGTTGCAAATTCCTAGAATTTTAATGCAACGCACGATAACAATTAAAATTTAGAGAGAGAGAGAGAGAGAGAGATAGCGAGATGTGTAAAGTAGAGAGGGATAGATAGGTGTTTTGTTGAATGACAATAATTCAGGTAGAGATCATGTTCTCAGCAAGTCAGTACGCTCTGCTCCTTCGTATTGCTTGCGCGTATCCGTATTCAATTGACGTGGCTCTCGTACTAACGACTTTTGGCTTTGCATTTTGGGCTGAATTTAAGTGATCTGTGAACTGATCTGACCGGGCATTATTTTGGACTGTGACATTGTTTTGTGAATTGGACTTTTGCCGTATTTTGGGCTGTTACGCGTTATCATGCCGCTACCATATACGCCGGTAGAATACGCTAACATGCACCTCATTTATGGCGAATGTCGGTGCAATGCTAACGCTGCTAGCAGACTGTATCGAGAAAGGTACCCAAACGCTCTAAGATATCCAGATTATCGAGTATTTATTAATGTGCATCAAGCGTTTTCGGAGGGTCGTTTGCCTTCAACTAGAAGAAACGCTAGAAGACCTAGATAGGAATGTGAAGAAGTTCTCAATGAAATAAACATTGATTCAACTACCTCAGTACGTGTCATAGAAGCAACTACGGGAATCCCAAAAAGTACAGCACATCGAATTTTAAAACGTCACCGATTGCACCCATATCATTACAGAAGTGTGCAAACATTACTACCTCGGGACTATCCACTGCGAATCGCATTTTGCCGTGTGATGCTTCAAAAGCACCGGGAAGACCCTCAGTTCCTGGACAAAATATTATGGTCGGATGAATCAACCTGCAAGAAAGATGGCTATTTAAATCTTCACAACCTATACAGCTGGAGCAATGAGAATCCACATCTGATGAGACAAGAGATATCCCAATATCAATTTAAGGTTAATTTATGGACGGGAATATTAAATGGAAAAGTGAGTGGGCCTTTTGAATTACAAGGAAACTTGGATGGGGACAGTTATTTGAACTTCTTACAAAATAATTTGCCAGAATTACTAGAAGACGTCCCCTTAAGTGACCTTCAAAATATGTGGTATCAAAATGATGGTTGCCCAGCTCATTACGCTCGCCCTGTGAGACAATACCTAGACCAAGAGTACCCGGGGCGTTGGATCGGGCGACTTGGTCCTATCTTATGGCCACCCCGATCACCCGACCTAAACCCCCTGGACTTCTTTTATTGGGGTTGTCTCAAAGACATAGTCTACGCAAAACTGATTGCGACATTAGATGAGCTTCGGCATGAAATAACTCAGGCTGCGGCACATATCAATGCAAGAAGATATGCAAGAAAAATAAAACGGTCCTTTTTAAGGCGATGTCGTGCCTGTATTAATGCAGGTGGAAAACAGTTTGAACATTTACTGTAATGTTAATTATTTAATAAATTAATAACATAAATAGTTTCCATTGTTTTATTCATTTTTGGAACATTATAATATTTATTACTAACAACAAGAACAATTAATGTTGGGTCTTGTTTACAAATGGTAGACATTTTTTTTTGTGGCTAGTTATTTTAGAGTATTATACCATTTTAGAATCTTGATTAGTTGCGCCAATTTTGTAAACAACTTGCCGTAGTGGTGTCCATACTTTTTTTTTACAAGACCATGAGTCAAAGTACACTAAGAGTAAAAATATTTCAAAATTGTAGAGAAAAAAAATATTCTGAACGTTTTTTGTGTAAAAACTGCGGGCAATTTGGTGTTTTTAAGAGTTGTGGTGAATAGTTGCACTATTTAGGTACAAGATAAAAAAAAAATCTTAAGCATATTTGAGAATTTGTCATTGTGGTCGTTCAAAATATCATGAAAGGTATAAATTTTCAAAGAAATTCTAAATTTTTCTTGTAACTAAAAAAAACTAGTTATATTTTTTTTATTATTTTTCCTTATATACTCATTAGCAGGTCTACCTTTAGGCGCCCGCTTATCGTTGAATTTTGGGACACCCTGTATACCCTGTATCCCATATATATGTATGTATGTATACAGGGGTATACAGGGTGCTAGGTAGTGCTTTGTCACTAGTGACTTGAAGGAGCATAGACTTTGAGCTTGTCTAATTTCCACTGGTAGTGCATTCCACAAACGGATTGCAGTAATCGTAAAAGATTTTTCAAGGAACGAAGTAGTATGAGCAGGTACTTTCAGTTGTAGGTTTTCTGATGACCTTAAAGATCGTGAATGTGTACAGTGAAGAAACTCAAAACGTTTTTTGAGGTAGGACGGTAACGACGGGTTGAACAAAATACTGTATAAAAGGGAAAGCATATGAGTGTTCCGGCGAAGGCGAATAGGTAACCACTTGAGTTGTTTTCGAAATTCAGAAATATGGTCGTATTTACGCAACCCAAATATAAATCTGATGCAGTAGTAAAGTTTTGTAGTCTCTCAAGTTTATCTAGTTGGTTCTCGGTGAGATCGGGATAGCTGGCATCTGCATAGTCTAGAAGTGGAAGTAGAAGAGAGTTAGCAAGTGCAGTTTTGGTGGCAGTTGGGAGAAAAATCCGTTGTCGTTTCAAGGATCCTGCAGATGCAAACATTCGTCGACTTATTTCCTGAATCTGTGCAGTCCAAGTAAATTCCCTGTCGATATTTATACCCAAGTTTTTCACTACTTGACTGATATTGATGACAGTGCCATCAAATAGGACCTGTGGAAGTAGTGTCCACTCAATCTTTGAGACCTTTCTTGAACTTCCGACAACAATTAACTGAGTCTTCGAAGGATTCACCAGAAGACCATACGATTTACTCCAACAACTAATCTGTTCCAAATCCTTGTTAATGATATTAAGGGCTCCAATGGTGCATGAGTGTATACATGTAGGTCGTCAGCATACAAGTGGTAGGAAGAATGAAGTTTGTTTGAGACAGAGTTTATAAAGATTGCGAAAAGTAAAGGAGAGAGAACGCCACCCTTTGGCACACCAACTGACGTTTTACACCAAGCAGATAGAGTATCGTCGATGTGGATACGTTGTTGGCGGCTTTCACTTCAAAAAACAATTTATGAATATTTAGGCTCCTTGAAATCAATTGTGTTATTTTAGACTTAATGTTATGTTCTCAACCAACTATGAGTATCAATTATTATCTATAATATACACAAGTAATAAACTTTATAGAAGTGTACTTGTACTTGTCTCTACAGAAGACATAACAATATATGTACATGAAATCATAAATAGCAATGTTTTATAGTTTACATCGTCAAAAGATTTATTTTTCATTCAAGAGAACTTGATTCATTCGAGATGCACGTTCTCAAATGTCCATTAATTTTTCATTGTGTTTTGTTGTTTATATCTTCGACGCATTACGATGCATTATGTACGTATGTATATTTAGTACATTTTTTTTTTGATTATACTACTAAGTGGGTAAAGAGATAAAGGTTCGTCAGGAGAAAAGCGGTCATCCTAACAACCAATTTTAGAAATTTTAGACGCGGCAGAGCCATTCTTAGCCACAAATGGGCCGGCTCGACCGGTGCGATACCACGGCCTCACAGAAAATCGGTTGTGAAGCAACACTTGCGTTGCATTTCCCCGAAATGAGGTTTCCGGAGTTCTAACTTTCTCCCTTATATTCTCCCCGTATACCCTCATCCCTTATGACCCTCAAAGGCGGGCAACGCACTTACGACTCTCTAGTTGCGGATGTCCATGGACGGCGGTTGTTACTTACCATCAAGTGACCCGTAGGTTCGTCTGTCCCCCTATAATATATAAAAAAAAAAATTCGTCGTCTTCTGATAAGTTTAGGAGATTGTACCACTATTTCAGCAAAATATCAATTCTAAAATATCACGGTATTCATGGAAAAAATTACTCTCTCAAGGTAAACAGTTTTACAAGTTTTTTAATTGCTTTATATGTATTATTACCCCGCAACGCAAACAGATGGGTGTTTTACAGTTTTAGTTTACACCTGTTTGCTGTAGCATCGTCACCATACCCGTCTGATCCGACTACAAGTACCTCGGCTCCCTCGTGAGAAGTAAAAACGAAATAGACCAAACTGTAGAGCATCTAATTAGTATAGGTAACAGGAGGAGTGCTTCCTCGCGAGGGCTGGGGTATGTCTTTTCGTCAGGGCGGATGTTTGTTGTCGCCGTCTGCACTGCCTAGAAGACGCATCCTTCTCCATCCTTTGGCTACACGTGGATTTTGGCTCTATGAGCCGGATCTACGTTTGCCTTTATCGGTCCCATTCCGGAGACTCCGAGACAACTCGACTCTTTGACTACATGAGTCACGCAACGGACAAAGCGCAGGAGCAGTTCCCGACCGCCGAACTGGTGTTTTTGGGAGACTTTAATGCCCACCATGACTTTTGGCTGGGATCTTCCAGAACGGACCACGCTGGTCGAACTGCCCACGCATTCGCTCTCACGCATGACCTTACCCAACTGGTACTCCAGCCCACCAGGATACCAGACATAACGGGTCAAGCGCCCTCTTTGCTAGACCTTCTGCTGACGAGTCACCCAGCGCAGTACAGTGTAACGGTTCACGCCCCTCTGGGATCCTCCGACCACTGCCTGGTGTCCACCTCGGTGCCTCTTGTTGCCCCACCACGGCCTGTGGTAACAAGGCGACGGTTATGGCACTACTCGTCAGCAGACTGGGATGGAATGCGGGATTATTTTGCATCCATCCCGTGGGCTCAACGCTGCTTTAAAGACAGGGATCTGTCGCAAAGTGCGTCTGCCGTGGCTGACGAAATCACTGTCGGTATGGAGTACTATATCCCCTACAGTGAAGTCGCCAGCACAAAGACCCGTCCCTGGTTCAATCGCGAGTGCACCCGTGCTGTCACTCAAAAGCAGTCAGCCTACCGCGCATGGATCAGGGCCCGCGCTCATTGTGACCCAGACGTTGATCGCCTAAAAGCAGCGTTTAACAAAGCCACTAAGGAATGCAAGAGGGCTTACATCAGAGCTGATGCCCAGCGCATTGCACGGTTTGGTCAAGAACTCGTCGCATACCCTACGAGTAGCTGTAAGTTTTGGCGATTGGCCAAAGCCGTGCAGTCCAACTACTGCCAGCCTTCGCTGCCACCGCTGAAGTACCCTGACGGATCACTGGCCAACGAGCCGCAAGAGGAAGTGAAACTACTTGCTGACCTCTTTGCGGCTAACTCCCGAATCGACGACCGTGGCGCTCACCCGCCCACCATTGCATCTTGCGACTCCGCAATGCGGGATATTCGCATCCGGCAGAGGGATGTCCGTGCGGAGCTTCGGTCACTCGATGTTCGGAAAGCCAGTGGACCCGACGGTATTCCGGCGGTGGTTCTTAAAAACTGTGCACTAGAGTTGTCTCCTGTACTTACGCGCCTGTATGTCCTATTCCTCGGGAATTGTTCCGGAGGCCTGGAGAGAGGCGAACGTCCAACCCATTCCCAAAAAAGGTGACCGCTCCGATCCAGCTAATTACCGTCCTATAGCCGTCACCTCCATACTCTGTAAGGTGCTCGAGCGGATAATCAACACCCAATTAATCCGCCACCTAGAGGATCACTCCTTGTTAAATGATCGGCAATATGGTTTTAGGCCGAACCGATCCACGGGTGATCTTCTAGCGTACGTCACACACCTTTGGGGTGAGTCTATGGATAGGCATGGGGAGTCCTTGGCCATCAGCCTCGACATTGCCAAGGCCTTCGATAGGGTCTGGCATCGCTCGCTTCTCTCCAAACTTCCTGCATTTGGTCTGCCATCTCAACTATGCAACTGGGTTGCTGCCTTCCTCCACAAGCGCCGCATTAGGGTTCTCTGTGACGGCGCGGCCTCTGACTTCCAGGAGGTTAGCGCTGGTGTACCTCAGGGCTCCGTCCTATCGCCCACGCTGTTGCTTCTGCATATCAATGATATGCTGGCTCTTGGCAACATACATTGTTATGCAGACGACAGCACAGTACACGGGCGATACTTTGGACATCCTGCTGCCAAGCTAGCAGACGTTGAGGGAAAACGACAGGAGCTTGTTGCTGAGCTCGACCGGGTCCTGAGCCGCATCTCTCAATGGGGTTGTGAGAATCTGGTCGAGTTCAGCGCCAAGAAAACACAGGCGTGCGCGTTTTCAAACAAAAAGTCTCCATTCCTTCCCCTTCCTACTCTTCAGAACACTCAACTGCCACTACAGGATAGGCTTAGTATACTGGGTATGGATATCTGTCGGGATCTCAATCCGCGTGATTACATCGAGAGCGTCACTAAGGAGGCCTCGCGGAAGCTCGGTGTATTGAACAAGGTGAGACGGTTCTTCTCGCCCGAGCATCTGTGTCTTTTATATAAGACCCAGGTTCGCTCCTGCGTGGAGTACTGCTCTCATCTTTGGGATAGCTATGCGCAGTATCTGCTTGACGCTCTCGATCGGTTGCAGCGACGCGCAGTCCGTATTATAGACTGTCCTGAGGTCACCCAGTCTCTTGAGCCCCTGCAGTTGCGAAGAGATGTCGCCTCTATGGCAGTTCTCTATCGCCTACATCACGGGGAGTGTTCTGACGAGCTCTTCCAATTGGTCCCACCTTCTCCCTTCCTCTACAGGACTACACGTGCTGGCCTGAGGAGTCACCGTTTGCGAGTCGAAGATATGCGATCCCGAACGAAACGGTTTGGCTCTTCTTTCTTGTGCCGATCAGTGAAAGCCTGGAATTCCCTACCAGTGCACGTGTTTCCTTCCCAATTTGATCCCGGGTCTTTTAAGTGGGGCGTGAAAAAGCATCTCACCAGGCCGCCATAGTGTGGGTCACCATGCTGCATTGACTAGACATGCAATGAGGATGGTGACCACCACTCTTGGACTCCATTTATTGCTTACCATCAGGCAAAGTGGAGTCATTATGGTAGGCTTACGAATAAAAAAAAAAAAAAAAGGAAAGCTATGCTTTCACAGGTTTCCTTTTAAATTGTAGGGAATCTGCAAGACCATCATTAGACCTTTCGTCATGTATGGATCTGAAAGTTGGCCCACAAATAGTACGGACGAGAAACGCCTGCATGTAGCTGAAATGCGAAAATTGAGATGCGTGTGTGGTGTGAATAATATTGACAAGGTGAGCAATGAATATACTAGAAACCTAAAAGTAGCGTCAGTGCATGAAACGCTGAGTTACATTAGATTATCATGATATGGATAAGTGGTGCGAAGGGATGAATGAAATGTATTGTAAAATTATTTGTGTATGGAAGTCAAGAAAAGTTGGATTGACTGCGTGAAAGAGGATATGGCTCTAAAGGAATAAGCAGTGAAATGACGAATGATAGTGTGGAATGGAAGAAAAGAACAGATGGCACCGAACCTAAATAAAATTAGGAAAAGGGGCAGAAGGTGATGATGATGTCTGTGGCATTGTAACTCCTAAACAAATGGACCGAAGGTCTTGTTTCAAAGTTAACGGAGTCAAGATCATTCTTTACTATAATTTATGTAGAAATGTTCTTAGTTGATCATAAAACAACTATATTTTTAATCTATATCTATTTCATTCCTATGCTACAATATCTATTTATTATTAACCGGAGATGTAAAGAGATGGTTATTATAAATTTAACGTACGTCATGTACCTGTGTGTCTGTGGCATCGTAGCTCCTAAACAAATGTACTAAATTATGAATCTGTTATGGCGTTTGATGCTCATCATGCTCTATTCTAATTGTTGGACGGGTTTTCAAGTCGGGGGGTAATTTAAAATATTAATTTATAGTTATTTCACTATTCCTGACAACCACCGTCTTCTTTGAACTTTTCAGGTCAGCTAATTGGCGGAGTGATATGGAGTTACCTGGCAGACACACGTGGCCGACGTGCTATGCTACTGATTGCCCTCATCGGAGCAGCGGTTCTTAACATTATCGCCACTATATCGGTCAACTGGATTATGTTACTGATCTTTCAACTTGTTGCTGGACTCTTGTAAGTCTACTGTATTTAGATTCAAAAAGTTTATCTTTAGATTAAAAATCATTTTTAAAAATTATATATTTATAAAATCCAATTACAGACATTTCAAGTAAGTTAACTCGTAGGTTTTATAGTTCAAGTCCGTAAATACTTAAAACTTGAGTGCCTGCACAGTGTAAATATAAGAGAGAAAAAAAATATATTATCTTCATGAAAATGTATTTATATCTTTTAAAATTAGGTACATATTTTCATGCGTATGTCAGTATAATGTCCTTTGTCATGCTCTAGAGCTTAGACATTTGATTGAAATCGTCTTAAAAATGAAAGCGATATAGGTTATACATTTCGTTCATTTTAGTCCTTACATTTCGAGATAACGTTAGCAAAAAAATCAGAGAGAAAGTTCATAATGGATTCGGGCTTATATATTTTTTAATAATATTATATGCATACGCTTGTAACCCTAATGGGGTAGGTAGAGATGTAATAAACATTACATATAAACAACCTACATTTTGAAAACTTTAATTATTACTATTTATTATTATATATTTATTATATTAATAATAATTGTACCTGTCTTAACAGTACCTATCTAACTGTTTATCTAAAAAGTAATATAAAATAGCAATAATTATCAAACTAATTCGGATTGCCACTCCTCATCTCTTAACACGACAACTACTTCCACACACATTTATGTAGTTATTACTTACTGCAGCGCCGCCGGTATATATTCAGTGTCCATGACATTGCTCAGCGAGTCCATTCCAATGGCCTACAGGAACACCACAGTATTAATAGTGTCTAGTATCATGATCCTCACACAAGGATTTATGGCATGTAAGTATTATTCGTAGTTAATTGGGACTTAAAGCCTTTGTAGAGAACTGGTGTTTAGATCTAGTAGCACCGAGAGTCATTGGTGGAATATTAAAAGGTGTAAGTAGCGTGTTTTGTATAATTTATAATAATAATAACAGACATAACCAAGTGGCCAGGATAGTCCATCAGCAACTTGCTCTTAGATAGAACCTTGTGGATGTCGAGTTACCGTATAATAGGTATGTGCCCGACCCGACCCGACATTATATTAGGATCTATCTATCATCACTGACAGTCCTATTGTTTCCAATAAACCTGGTGTTGTGGTGATAGACCGACCAGAGCGCCGAGCAATTATTGTGGACATTACCATCCCACATAACGACAATCTCATAAAGGCTGAAAAAGATAAACAAATAGAATATTTGGATCTAGCCCATGAGGTGGTCGACATGCGGGATGTTAGTTTATTAATGTGAATAAAGAGAATAATAATAATAATGGTGCTGCAGTTATATAAAAGCACACACAACTCTATGCACTTTCTTGAAGTCATGTATGGGGCAATGGAGAACGGTTCTTCGTTATCCAGGATGTCGGCAGATTACAGCCAATGATGTACCATTAGAGATCGAGCGAGGCATATTTCAAGAGGATAGTTTGAGTCCCTTGTGGTTCTGTCTAGCTTTAAATCCTCTCAGCACTCTGTTAGAGGGTTCAGGGCTAGGCTTTAAGTTGCGGAAAGACGATCAAGTTATATCTCACTTTCTATAATATATATGGATGATTTTAAACTATTTGCCCCCAGTAAATTGCAACTGACAGCGTTACTAAAGGTGACTGAAAACTTTAGTAACTCTATCAAGGTGGAATTTGGTGTAGACAAGTGTGCAGTCATGCACGTAAAGAAAGGCGTAGTAGTAGAATCTGAAGGAGTTGAACTTTCAGATTCAACTAAACTTAGATCTCTTTTTGTTGCTGAAACCTACAAGTATCTAGGTATATCACAGTCATTGGGAATATCTGAGTCTAGTATGAAACAGGCATAGCGGGACCGATTTTTGGCCGCCTGAAAAAAGTACTTCTAAGTACTTTTTTCAGGCGGTAACAAGATACGCGCCTGCAATAGTTGGGTTATACCAGTTCTCACGTATTCCTTTGGTATGCTCAGATGGACTCAGACTGAACTAGATGCTATTGATAGCAGAGTCCGTACACTGATTACTGCATTTCGAATGCACCATCCACGGTCATCGGTAATGAGACTGTATATCTCGCGAAAGTTTGGAGGTCGTGGTCTTTTAAACATTAAGACCCTACACAATCGCGAGATATACAACCTTAGAGAATATTTTATTCACACCGATGTAGAAGTGTATCGTAATGTTGTAGCAGTGGACAATGAACTTACTCCGCTCGGTCTGGCTAAAGAGAATTGGCGCAAACCTGTAGTACTCAGTACTAATAATTGCACGGAGGTATGGAAGGACAAAAAGCTCCATGGTCGGTTCTATCGGGCCCTAAATGGGCCTGTTGTAGACGTAAAAGCTTCTACATTAGGGCTACAGTATGGTGATCTTTTTGGAGAAACTGAAGGTCTTGTTGATCGTACGGTCGACAAATATCGGGCATGCCACCGTCCCGGTGAATCTATCAGGCATATTATTTCTGGTTGTTCTCGTCTTGCAAACGGTAAGTATTTGCATAGACATAACCACGTGGCCAGAATAGTACATCAACAACTTGCCTTTAAATACAATCTTGTGAATTTAGAGGTGCCATATTACAGGTATGTGCCCGACCAAGTTCTCGAAAATCGTCGTGCTACATTGTATTGGGATCGATCTATCATCACTGATAGGACTATTATTACCAATAAGCCTGATATAGTCGTGATAGACCGATTAGAGCGCCGCGCAATGATTATCGATATTGCTGTTCCTCATGACGATAATCTCGTGAAAGTTGAAAAAGATAAACAAATAAAATATTTGGATTTGTCACACGAGATTGTCGATATGTGTAATATCGATTCGGCGATCATTGTTCAGATAATCATATCTGCTCATGGATTAATAGCTATGAGCCTCAACCAACATCTTAAGAGGCTCTCGTTAGATGGTTGGATCAAGGGACTGATGCAGTTCTCGTTGACACGGCCCGCATTGTCAGGAGGTTCCTATCTTTGGAGCCCTAACCACCGGTGTCTTGGTCCCTGTACCCGATGTCGACTATTTTTTATATTTTTAAATGTATTTTTTATTTATATGGTATATTTAAAAATGTAATTTATATGTGTATATTAATTAGAATAAAGGGAATAATAATAATACTTTATTGAAAACCTTGTTACATTACCTGCACTTGGTGTTTATTATTTCTGACACTGTGTGTATTTAGAACCACAATACTTTTTCCGTTGCGCACTGTCGAGTTGCTTGTAAACGATGATGATTAGCTGGACTATTGGGTTATTGGTAAGTGATGCTGACTGTTGAATCAATGTAAGATCAATTTCCATCTTGGACTAATAAATGTGTGATAAGCACGAACATTTGTTCTGTGTCTGAATGTAATATGACTGACTGGCCCGTCGGTCTAGTTGTTAGACCCTGACTGCTGAACTGGAGTTCGTGGGTTTGCTTCCCACACGGAACGAAAAGTTGTGTGATGCGTGATTATACAAATATCTGAATATGCATTCAACGGGGCAACGCCGCTTGATTGGTACGTTTGGCGATGACCTAGACCATGTACGTATTCAAAAATATAAGTACACAGCATGATTACCATAGGACGAGCTCTGCTTAGTTTGGGGTCAGACGGTCTTGTAGAAGATATCTGAATATTGTAGCTATATACGCAAAAATAAGAAAAATATTTTAGCTTTTTCTATTGCTTAGCTCATAACAGTAAAGCGTAACTAATAGATTAAGTATTAAACGTTATTTAAATAGATATTTCTCATTTCAGTATTCGCAATTCCCATAATACCCTTAAAATTTTCCTATTACATACCAACTTTGGGCATCTACTGGAACTCGTGGCGTACGCTGATGTTAGTATACAGCATACCAGCGATCATTAGCGTAGTCTGCCTTTTCTTCATGCAAGAAAGTCCGAAATTCTTGTTTACCAAGAACGATGAATTTAAAGCTTTGGATTCACTAAAAGCTATCTATAGAACTAATAACTGGATATCTAAAGAAGAATTTCAGGTATGAAAGTAACACACTTAATGTACGTGTATAGTTTTTCTAGAAAGGAGTTTCGTCAATTTTACAATAAATTAATCACCTCAAAGGCCTGGACTCCTTAGAAGTATTTTTTAAGGTTTTAGGATAGAAAATAATGTACTCAAAGAATGTTTCCAAGCCAAACCATTGGATGAAAGTAATGATATGAGGATTTAGTCTTTATATTATTTACTTCAAAAAATATAAATCATGATCATAGAAATACAAATGAACTCTAACAATTAATATTGAAAGCTTGTAAAGGATTTTCAATTGATAATCATGACTATTCATTAATATTTGTAAGCTCAAAGATATTTAATGCAAAGTTATACTAAAATGTAAATATAACTAGTTACCTATGTATATATGTTTGTATGTATACAGTCCAACAGCCGACATATTAAAGTACTTTTCGTATTTCTTCTTAACTTCTTTACAATATCTCTGTTCTTAATTTACTGCAGGTTCGTTTCTATTGCTATAAATGAAAAAAAAAAGTTTTTGATATCAACTCAATGTTACTACTCAATGTTAAACATTAATTAATTATGAAATGAAACATATATGTACGTACTAAATACTGAATTTCTTATTTTGTATCGATAAGAAATTTCGTAAAGTACTCATCACACGAAATATATTATCAATATGTATAAATCTCTTGAAAAAAAGTATGTGTTTAGGATCTATTGGAATAAGAAAAATGTTTGTTAAACAAACATTTTGTTAATAAAAAGTATCAATTTACAGCTCAAAGGTCTCGTCAAGGAGGAAAGTTTAGAAGTCACAGATAAAGCTTCAATGATAGACCAACTACTACCTCTGCTCAAGGCTCCACTCCTCAAATACACAATCATTATGCTCGTCATGAATGTTAGCCAACAGTAAGTTTTGTATTTATGTTTTTCATGAAGTTGCTCTCCTAGATTAAACCCAAATTAATTAACAAATTATCTATTTTATAGACACTTTATGTCCAATAGTATTATACTATTGGGCATAAAGTGTTATAATTGATAACAAGTTCAGTTGATGATAGAATATTCTCATTTTCTCCCGGCCACAGGCAGGCAACCTAAATTTAAAATAATTATGGGGGTGGCGGGAATTAAAATTCCCATCTTTTCTCGATCTTATCTTTATATATACAATTCTACTGTACGTGTGGATGTCACTGAACTCCTCCTTAACGACTGGACCGATTTAAATGAATATTTTTTTATGCGTTTGGGTAGCGCCCTGGATGGTTTATATTCACAGTAATTATATAAATTGTTCTTTTTTTTCTTATAACTGTCATTTTTTTATTTTAAAAGAGTGGGTTCACTGCTTCGTCGATTGTTTTTTTTTTTTTTCTTTTTCTATAACCTTTTAGTGTGACGCCCCTATCTAAGTACCACCCTACTGCCCTACTAAGCTAAGCTATACTTCTTTTGAATTAAATATCTGAAGGTATTACAAGCGGAGTGCACTACCAACATACACGAACAGCGTATCAATATGAAAACCATGTCTTACCATGTATCTTTAGCAAAGGTAGATATTTGCACACAAACGATGTTTTTTTCACTTACTTTCTAGAACTATTAATATATTCTCATCTCATGTTGGTGAGCTGAAAGTAGAAGGTACAACTCCTTAATGGTTAGGAGTTCGGAGAAAATTCTTCGCTAAATTACGTTACGAATGATTCTTTAAATTGCATTTTTTATGATTTATTCAATTTATTATAATTTTTAAAAGTCACATATTGAAATCTTTAAGAATATGGGACACGCTACATACATAGCCAGAGATTGTACTTACGGCCACACAGAAAACAGGTTGTGAAGCAACGCTTGCCACCCCTCTCCTCTTTCCCCTCTCCTCTCGCCCCTCTCTTCTTCCCCCTCTCCTCTTTCCAATCTCCTCTTTCCCCTCTCCGCATCCCATGCCTATTCACCCTCAAAGGTGGGCAGTGTACAACGACTCTTGAGTTACAGGTGTCCATAAACAGGGTCACTTACCATCAGGGACCCGTCTATTCGTATATTCCCCTGTATTTTAAAATTAAGAAAAGAATTATGTTTCAGACTTGTAGCCTTCATAGTATGGATGCCGACGATAGCGGATCAATTTGTACGTATCGTACAAACTGGTAGTAAAACCGATGTCACCGTGTGTAATATTTTGAACATGGATAGTGCACTTATTAATGTAAGTATATTATAAAATGTATAACTTTAATTGCAGTATCTTAATGGCTAAGGTCTAGAGATCACGTGCTTACGGATTCGAACCCCACCCAGTGCACTACAGTCGTGAGCCCACACTTCACACGAGCATTTAGCTTTGTGCGATTTAACGAAAATACTAGTACTGTGTGACCCTCGTTGCCAGTATAAACAAAAATATGTTTCCTAAATGGCCTTATAAATATGTAGAGAACCGTCTAACAATGAGTTTTTCAAATTCCTTCAAGCAATTAGTTAATTGGTAACAAGTGCAATTTAAAAACTTCTTAGTTATTTCACTGGTATCCCATTAAAAATCCTGATTCGGTTACTATAGGACCACAGCAGGAGTGTACACTATCTAACAAAAGAAAAACATTGCAAATCGGTCTAGAAATGGCGGTAACACAGACACGAACGTCGAACATACAACCTACTCCATTTTTGAAGTCGTTGAAAAATAACGTCATAATATATTTTGATATATTATGACGTATGTTTTTCTACCACCTAACTAACCTTACCTGCCCACGGTGTAAAAGAATCTGATTATAATAAAAGTTATTTATATTTGTTTGTCTAAATCGGCTAATCTCGGAAACCACCAGTAATTCAAAAAGTAGTATTGTGCTGGATAAAGACACTTACGACTATTAAGTTGCCATAGTTACGACTATTGGGTGTCCATGGACGGCGTTAGTCGCTTACCATCAGGTGATTCCTCTGATGGTAAGTCCTATCCCATAAAAAAACAATTAATGGCGAATAACACAAACACAAAACCATAAACGCAAATGAAGCTGCAGAGAACGGCTAGACTTCTTCTAAATGTTAAATATAATATTTAAGTAATATTTAAGCATTATTTTTTCCTGTTTTAGCCTGACGAAACACCTTGCGCTTTGGATGAAACGTCACTGCTCATATTGTTGGGCGTAGGAGGCTTGCAGTCTGTCTTTAATTTCATCATCAGTTTTGTAAGCAATTTTATATATTCATGTAATATGTAATGGGGCATTATAGCCGGCAGTAACTTCAATATTCAAGTACAATTCTATCAGTTTTCATCAATTCATTATAAGTAAAGCAATTAAAAGTAATTATCAAGTAGGTATAGTAGTGTTGCGTAGACATATATTAACAGAATCATATAGCAGAATCAACACAACAACGCTGTTATCTATCAGACAGTATGTATATATCTATACCGTACATATACATACTGTACTCATATTACGTAAGTGAGATTATATTATAGTTGGCAAAATCTCTGGCTTAAATGGGTCGCATACACGCTACGAGAATTCGTTACGATCGCACTGTACATTTGTCAAATAGCTTAATGTAAGCCACATTTTTCAAGTCCCAGTCGTGATATTAATTGGAATTTATTTTCTATACACAAGGTATTGTTGCGATACATGATAATAAACTCTTTGAAGTGAACAACTGTAAGAACATATATGTAAATGAGTGTTCGATATGCGATCTACGCTAAAACTGAGCGGTCGACATACACGTTATATATTATAGTGGGACAGGCGAACAGACGGGTCACCTGATGGTAAGTGACAACCTCCGTGAATGGACACCTGCAACTCGAGAGTCGTAAGTAAGCTGCCCACCTTTGACGGTGATGAGGGATGAGGGGAGGAAAAAGAAGTGAGGGATCCCCCTCCGGACTGAGGATATGGATAAGGGGGACAAGGGTGAGGCGAAAGGAGAGGGGGAGTTGGGCCTTCGGAAACCTCACTAATTTCAGGAAAATGCCACCGTTGCTACACAACCGGTTTTCTGTGAGGCCGTGGTATCTCACCGGTCGAGCCAGCCCATACGTGCCTAAGCATGGCTTTACCACTGTTATCGGCACAGTTTCTTCAGATTCCGTTTTATCTATTCAAATCTTGATACTACTCCATTCGACGGTTTTTATCACAAACATTTCAATTATCGGTGCAATTTTAAACGATACAGAGCGGTCGTAACGATTTCTCGCAGTGCAACTCATAATACGCGTCTGTCTACCCCTTTGGGGGTAGATGCGTGAGTGCGGGAATGTTAGTATATATAAAAATAAATTTCAAAGACTCAGTGACATACAGGAGAAATCAAGAGTCAAGTAAGCGTTAAGGAACTTCTCAAATAGTTTACTCATTTATACACAAATAATTAAGATTGTATTCGTAACACTCAAAAACTGGTGGTAGCCATGAAATAAATTACCGTAGGGGAAGAGGAGAGCTTAAGTTGGGCCTCCGGTACCCTCACATAAAAGGCAATACAACTCGGTTTTCTATGAGGCCGTGGTTTTACTCCGGTCAAGCCGATCCGACTCGTGCCTAAGCATGGCATTCGGGCGGTAAAAATATAAATCCGACTGCAATTCTTATCCCTGTTCTTCTCTGTATTTTATATGTTGTGTTTTAATATTATATTATTGTGTTATCCACTAACTTCAATTTTTTTTTCAAATGATATCTCACAGTCGAAATTCCTCTAGCTGTCTACCCTAAAGTCTAGACCTAGACAGCAAGATGAATTTCGACTGAAACTAACTTTAGTGTGTGAGTACACACTTTAGTGTGTGAGACTAAAGTGTGTACTCACACACTAAAGTTTGTGAGTAGTGTGACTAAGACACATCATATTAAGTCCTTGCGCATTCGAATGAGAAAATAATTCACTTTAAAAAAGTAGACAACCGACTTCAGTGCGTGTATCATAAAATTTAAGTCTTATATGGTTTTCTCATGGATGTCACTGTCATAACTGGACCAAACTCTCATAACTACCCTTGAAGTACATCCTTTCCAAAAAAAAAAAGAATCATCTAACTCGGTTGACGTGATATTGAGTTATTCGTCCATTTATCGCACACCTACTTAATGCAAATTTAAGACTATATGGTGTCTTATGGATGCCGTGGTCAGAACTGGATCAAATTGAAATGGGACCACGCGGAAAAAGTAAATATTTAAAAAAATTACAATCGAATTGAGAACCTCCTACTTTTTGAAGTCGATTGAAATGTAATCTTTGTATTTCAGATAGTCAATTTCGTGGGGCGTCGAAATATCTCTATAATTGTAATTATTATATGCGGAGGGAGTGGTATTCTTGTGAACCTGGTACCCAACCTGTTTGCAAGCGCTGTCTTCTTTTGTATTATGATGTTGGGCACCGTAGTGGTTGGATTATGTACCACAATCTGCGTTGCTCTCTTCCCTACTAATTTGAGGTGAGATGATCTTGATTCCTTTTACATTAGTCATACATACACTCACGCCTATACCTCCAAAAGGGTAGGCAGAAGCTTCAGCCTTTAATTGCTTTTTACAATCCCTACCGGGAGGGCTGGGATCGCTCTATCCTTTTTTTTTTTTTTTTTTTTTCGTGTGGAAACCCCCTCGGGCCGTCATCCCACCGGGGTTTTCGGTGGAACAGTGTGTCGGAATCGAACCGACTAAAACCACACGGTGTGCCATACTGCGCTGAAATAGGAGGAATCCGGGAACAGCTTTATTAAGACATCCGGACCCCTCCTAGCGCCTGCCCGCACTATGCGGGCACCACCTACGGGTAACCTATCAATAAGGCGGCGTCCAGACACACGCGGACGTCACCCCCTCGCGGCTGGCCACTAAAGCGGGTGGAGGGGAAAACCCGTCCCGACCACCCGCGGCCACACTCAGGGCGGCATGAGGCGCTGGTAGGCGCGCCTCCACCGCCCGGTTCGCCGGCGGCGGATTAGGTCCGAATGGAGATCGTTCTCCCGGGCCCGCTCCGCCGCCTCCTTCCGCGAGATAACGTCCTCGCAGAAGGTTGCAACCGCGGTAAAATTACTGTCGCTACTGGCCATGGAGCGTATAACAGCCAGTAGCGACAGATCCTCTCCGATGACTGCAGTGAGGGCCCGACGCTGCGACGCCCAAGAGGGACAAACCGCAAGCGTGTGCTGAGCCGAGTCCTCACTACAGTCGCAGTGGTGACAGACGGGGCTCATTTCCCTCCTAGCGACCGAGTGCAGGTACTTCCCGAAGCAGCCGTGCCCGGAAAGAACCTGCGTCAGTCGGAATGAAAGAGTCCCATGCTGCCGCCCCGCCCATTCGACAATGACCGGCTGGAGCGCCTCCACGGCGGCAAAGCCAGCACGTGGAGCCCCCAGCTGGGACGACCAACGAACCATTGTGGCTCGGCGTGCGGCCTCACGCCACTCGCGTACCTCTTCGGGCGGGGGCCGACTGCCACCAACCGCCCGGAAATCAGCCGTTCGCCGATAGACCTCGGCGAGCACTTCCGCCTCCAAATCCCACGGGGGTGTTCCGGCCAACGCGCATGCCGCCTCCGTGGATACGGTGCGGTAACCGCGTATGGCTCTAACCGCCATAACTCTCTGAGGACGCCAGAGGCGTGCCCTATTCTGGGCGGTCAGAGCCTCCGCCCACACCGGTGCACCGTATAGTGCCATTGACCGGACAACCCCCGTGTACAGCCGTCTTGTTGCGACGCTGGGTCCTCCCAAGTTGGGTAAAAGTCGCCCAAGGGCGGACGCAGCGCCGACCAGCTTTGAAGCAAGCTGCCGAAAGTGCTCGTCGAAGAGCCACCTCCCGTCAAGGATCAGGCCCAGATATTTTATGTGGGCCCGAACCGGTACGAGAACCGAGTTGACCATGATTGAGGCGCCAGGGGGCGGACCACGACGGGGCCCATGGAATAGAAGGGCCTCCGTCTTGTCCAGGGCCACCCGCAGGCCCAGCGCCTCGATGCGCCTGACCACCAGTGAGGCTCTTCTGGTGGCCAAACGCACCGCCTCCTGAAAGTTCGCCCCCCGAGCCGTGACCAAAGTGTCATCAGCGTAACAGATTACGCCCAGCCCGGGGGGGAAGTCACCTCGAAGGGCCCAGTCGTACCCCATGTTCCACAGGAGCGGTCCAAGGACAGATCCCTGCGGAACACCGCACGACATGGGCCGACGACTCAGATGACCCTCTCGGTCCTCGTACATGACGGTACGCTCCTCTAAATAGTCTGCCACTAGTCGCCTCAGGTACTGTGGCACCCCGTGATAACGGAGTGCTTCCCTGATGCAACTGAATGGCAGGCTATTGAATGCGTTGGCGATGTCCAACGACACCGCCAACAACACGCCGCCACAGCTCACCGCTTCTTCAGTCACGGCCCGCAGACGCAACACAGCCCCGACCGTCGAATGACCCGCTCGGAAACCGAATTGGGCGTCCGACAAATCGGGGCCGACCTCGTCCAGGTGCCGGACGATGCGGGCAGAGAGTACCCTCTCAAACAGTTTACCCGCCTCGTCCAGCAGCACAATGGGTCTGTAGGCCGAGACCGAATCGGCAGGCCGTCCCGGCTTCCTTAAAAGCACCAGCTTCCCGCTTTTCCAGCAATCAGGAAAGCGTCCGGACACCAAGCTAGCGTCGAACACCTCCCTGAGGCGGTCTACCATGTGGTCAAGGACCAGGGCCAAGACTCGGGCAGGGATCCTGTCCGGCCCCGGGGCGGTATTTTTGGAACGGATCCGTAGAACAGCCGCCCCTATCTCCGCCTCCGTGACGGGTGGAACATCCTCCTCCTCGAACTCCCCGTCGTCTCCGGCCAAGGCGGCCATTGACGGGGGTGAGTACTCCACCCGTTGCGGGAAAAGGCCCTCAACCACTTCCTGCAGGAAGCTGGGCTGGAGAGTCTCGGTAAGGGGGGGGGCCAACGCGCGGAGCTTTTGTTGCACCGCACGATAAGGGCGACCCCAGGGGTCACGATCGAGACCCTCCAGCATCTCCTTTCTCTTCACTTCTTTGGCGCGGCTAATGGCCAGCTTAAGAGTTCTCCGTGCCTCTCGGTACTCTTCATGAAGCCGGTCTTCCTCCCGCTCTTCGCGGTGACGCTGACGACTGCGGGTGTAGGACCTCCGGGCACGAATGCAGGCCGTGCGGAGGTCCGCCAACTCCTGGGACCACCAGTAGACCTCCTTCCTTGGAGGCCGACGACCCAAAACGCGGGGCATGGCGGCATCACAAATTTGCGTAACCGCATCGCGAAAGTGGCCTACCCCTACGTCAACCTCCTCGGTCGAAGGCTGCGGAGACAGCCAAGAGTAAACGATAGCTGCCTCCTCCAGTAGGTCCCGGTCTAGCTTAGAGATGGCCCACCGTGGAAAGCGGGAAAGACGCCGCACCATGTGACCCCTTCTGGGGTCCTGAGTCCGGGAGAGCTCAAATCGGATATAGAGGTGGTCCGAGAGCGTCTCAACCTCTTCCAGGACACACCAGTTCCTTACTCGTGCGGCAAGAGCAGGGGTAGCGAACGAAAGGTCCACTATCGACCCCCCCTGCTGTCGCACGCACGTATTGGTGGTGCCTCTGTTTAGGAGACAGAGGCCCACCGATGTTGCCCACTCCTCTACAGCGTCGCCCCGTGCGTCCGTCCTGGGGGTACCCCACGCAACGGACTTAGCGTTAAAGTCCCCCAGCACTAGAACGTGCCCAGACGCTAGTCGCCGTATCGAGGTCTCCAGATTATTGAGGAAAACCTCGAAATCACTCAGACTTCGGTTGGGGGAGAAGTAGATACCAAAAATGGTGATCCCCCCCCAATCAGCGGCAACATATCCAGCACCCTTGTCTCTTAACGACAAGGGTGGGGAATGAGCCGCCGTGGAGCCGACGACTGCCACGGAGCCGTCCCGGTCACCCAGCCAGTTTGGACGGGGAGGAACGTAATAGGGCTCCGCGGCTACGGCCACACCAATAGACCACTCTGCCATGGTTTGCAGGAAGAGGTCCTGCGCACCGGCACAGTGGTTCAGGTTTGTCTGGACAAGGAGGCTGGAGACGAGGTCCATTATTGGATCGTCTCTACAGCCTCCTCCATAGGCGACGGCGATGACGCTCGATTGGCATCGGAGGCAGCCTGGGCCGAATGGCTAGCCACCGATGTTTGCGGAGAAGTGCGGGGAGGCTTGCAGCCCCCCTGTCCCATCTGGTGATTGGCGGGTAAATTACCCGCCGCACACGCTGGGCAGTGAGAGGCGGCGGAACATTCCGCCGCTTTGTGCCCCGGTCGACCACAGCGGAAGCAGAGTCCGCTGCAGTCAAAGCAACTACTACACTTGACGCGGGTATGTCCCGATCCCAGGCATTTGAAACACCTCATCGGTCTCGCAGCCAGGACTGTGACTCTGGCGTTTACGAAACCGATGAGGACCTTGCCGGCGTCGCCCAAAATTTTCGCTGACTCTACGGGACAACTGGCCCACACCGCGCCAAGACCACCTTTACCGGGGCGGATGGTGCCAACCCTAACGGTGTCCGTGTGGCATCCTGTCTTTTCACGGATGGCAACACGGACATCCTCCTCTGTCGCAGAGTCGTCCAAGCCTGAAATACGCAACTCAGCGCACTTGGTGGGCCTGGCGACCTTGACGCCATCCGACGCTGCAAATACTCCCCGCAACTTCTGCGCAACGACGTCCGCCATCTTGGCACCTTCAGAACCGGGGAACTCGAGAACTCGAGCCCCCGTCTGGGCTAGGCGCAACCTCACACCGGAGGCCCCAAATTCGGTGCCAAGGCTATCCCGGGCCTTCTTAAAAACGGCAGCGTAGGATAGCCCACCTTTCTCCGCCTCCGGTGACACGGTTACTACTACTGCCGCTGTTTTAGGTGCGTGCAGTTTCCGTACTTTCTTGGAAGCCGTTGCTGCCACCAACGATGCCTGTGGTGGAGAATCCGCACTCTTGACCGTCTTCTTGTTCCGCTTCCTTGACCTCTTTTTACTTCCCTCCACTTTCTGCCACCCATTGTTGGAAGAGACAGCAGTGGTGGGGGCTGATGCGGAGGGACCAGCACCAGAGGGAGCGTCAGATATGCTCGTACCTTTCGGTGCCGGAGAGTGAAGTGGAGGGAACTCCATCGTTGCCCCCGTTGCGGTCTTAGCTTTTCGCTTGGTTCTAGGCGCAACCGCAAGGGCTGTCATCGACGCTGCTTCAGCATAAGAGACCCGACCACCCGAAACGGGGAGCGATGTTAGGGTTGAAACTGAGGCCTTTGGCTTATCCGAGGCGAGTGGTGGCCGGACGATGGGCGCCGGAGGCAGCCTTGCCTCCAAGCCCGCAAGGCGTCCGTCCATCATTCTCCACACTGCGTCAATGACACGACGCAGGTGGGAATCCGTCTCCTCGGGCATTTCAGGGGCTGACGAGGGGGGAGCAATATGTTGCATAACCGGGCTGTGTTGCCCAGGACGGCCTGCCTGGGCCCTGAATTGGGCAAACTGGGCGCTGAGCTCAGCCACCTGCTTCGTCAGGTGGCCATTTGCCGCCTGGAGGCGCGCCACGTCTCCAATAAGGGTGTCCACTACCCCCGAGATAGCGGAGGAAGAGTCCTTAAGGGCCTTCACAAAACAGCCCTTAAGGTTTGTGGACTTGGTGGCCACTTTGTGGATGATGGCCACCGCCGCATTCGCTCTCTCCTGCATGGTTGTCGATGTCCGAGGGACAGAACCCTCTTCGACCGGACCCTGGATCTTCAGCAGGAGATCCGCAATCTCTTCCTCCGCTACAGTTTCACCCTCCGCTCTAGTGCTGGAGTAAACTCCGACTCTGGAGAAGGCGGAACCAGATTTTGCCGAGATTGGCGTGCGCGACCTCCCGCGTTTGCTAGCCACTTTCGGTGGCAACATGTCTTGAGACATGTCACCATCCCCGTCCCTGGAGCGTCCTCGCTTGCGCGTGTCGTGGTACTCGAGCTCCATTTCTTCGGCTGAGTCAGCTGTCGCACTAGCAGCTCTGGAACGCACTCTTTCTGACATTCTTCTGCTCCCAGGAGCCAGACTAACCTCTGGGAGCTCCTTCGATCGAGTCTGCAATCGGGCAACTTCTTCCACAGTCGACGAGGTTTCTGCCGCTAACCTCGTATTCCTTTCCATTCTGACTTCTTTCTCCGTCTTTTTTTCCTCTACTTTGTTGTTTTTTTTTGTTATATTTGACAAATTCATAATTGACCCACGAGTGGGGGAGAAATAAAGGTCAACCCGGGCAGAGATCCCCCAATACCCGGGCAAGCGAAAATTTATGCCCAACCGAGGGGTCCGCAGTTACCCCGGCTGGGAGTGCGCTTGCGACTGAACCACCCATCAGCCATGCATCCCATGGTCACGCACCAGAACACAGGATTCGGGGTAATTTTTTATAGAGGTATTCTTCCTCGCGGTCCGGGCGATTAAGCCAAGACCCTCGCCCCCGATCAGAGCCGCGAGACTTAACCACGACGCTCCTTTCGGGATTACGATATGCCGACGGTGGCATCGAGACAAATCTCCAAATGCCAGCTCGGTGGCAGTGCAAGTGCACGCCGAGCCCGTCCTCTTTCTCCACTGTAGACAGTGGAGAAACACCGACCCGTGAAAGGGTCCCACTTTGGTGATTTTTTATTGAGGTTTCCTTCCTCACAGCTCCGAGGAGCGAAGAGCCAACAGAGTGATCGGCATACAAGCCCGCTCTGTTGGGCCAGGCCTCGACCGAGTGGCCGAAGAAAGGTGGCACCTCTTCTAGCCAGAAGATTAGCCGTTGGCGACGACGCCCTCCTCAAAAACAGAGGTGGCGGCGTCGTCGCCGACGTTGCCCAGGATGCACCACGTGGAGGTTTTCTAGCCAGCACCCCGGGATCGCTCTATCCTACTCCAACGAGAACAACACGGTTAATGATTACACATTAATAAATCTAAAAAACATAAATAGCTCAAATAAAATCGCTTGAAATAAGAATAAATAGAGACCTTGTATAATAATAAGAGGACAGTGTTGTGGAAGCAAATATTAGATGATTGATAATGATGATGATGATTTATGATTAACTCATGCGATTCACTCGAATTATAGGGACGAAGTGTGGAATGGAATGGAATGTGGATAGTGTATTTAGGCTACAGACGTTATATGTAGTATAATAAACAATTGACATACATTAATGAACTATAAAAACATTTACTCATCTTATATTAGTTTTTTTACGGTATAGGGAGACAGGTGAACAGTCGGACCAAATGATTATGACAACCGCCATAGACTCACGTGCGCGCTTTTAAAGGCTAATGACGGAGTAGAAAGGAGAGGGGGGGGGCATGAGGAGAGGGGAAAGAGGAAAGCGAGAATTAATTAATGATCTGCAGACTGAGACATGATTTGCGATCCTTTTTTATTTAATCATGACCGAATCCTAGTGCGAGAGTTGTCTTTTTTTAAATGTATTGTATTGTATTATCGACAAATATCATAGTGTTTATCGGATCACATACTTACATAAAAATTGTGATTGTTTCCCTTTTTTTTCGTTTATTTAACGATAACCAACCAAGCATACACTAAAATTTATGTTAACGTGACCATATTTTTACATTCTATAGTGTAGCCTTAATTAAAGGCTGCCACGGCATGCATTAAACATAGAAGTATTAAACGCAGTTACAAAACAGATTTTGCTTACCTAGAGATAGATTGTTACATAAATTCAGCTACTTGTTACTAAAAGAAACGTATCGTACTTACAAATAGAAACTAAAACTATATTTTATACAACTATAAAAACAAACATGTCATTATTATCTAATGACATGTTTGTTTTTATAGTTTTAGATAAAATAACATTTTGTAAATTAATAAATTTTGCATATTGCTCTACGTTTTTCTAATTAATAACAAACAACAAAAGAGAGAAAAAAGATACAAAAATATCAAAACCTTTATGTAGGTAGAAAAGACCACAGAAACCACGAAGTTCTCATTTTACCCTTGTGATAATCTTCTATGCAAGACAGACTTAACTTTATGTAAGAATAATATCCACATTAGCACTCTGTGACCGTGGCAGCGACTAAACTGAAGCTGCATTCTGTTGATAGTGGAAAAATTACCGCGATTGCTTTCAAAGCCCTTAGCACAAAGCAACTGATATCTAGACATACAAGCAAATTTGTAAATCACATTTATATTTATCTGAATAAGTAACCGCGGACAATTAAAGTGACTGTTTATTATTTTGTATAGGAACAAATAATCGAAGATTTTCTAGATTCATAAGCTTGAAATGTTTCAAGCGGGAGATGTAACTAGTTAATTTTCTAACCATATTGCAGTGATAGGAAAAGTGCCAAAGAAATCTTTATTGCACTGATTTTAAACAAAGTTTATGTATTTCGTAGAATGGAGTCCAAACTATGCTCCAATGTCCTAAACTTGACCTGACTATCGAGTTAAAGATTGCAATTTTAGTTGAGGCGCTTTTAACATAAAAGTAATGGTATTTAGTCGACTTCAAAAAGGATGAGAATCTATGTTAGACTGTATATTTCTATTCTTATTAAGAGACTTTCCAAACAGCTTATCATCGTAAGATTTTGAGTCTCATGTTCATAAACTGTCTGTAAAGTACAACGGTTAGAAGTTGGATGATAATACTTTAAACTACTTCAAGTTACAGATAACTCTTTAAATATTTAAATTGGATAAATTGGAAAGGTGCATTGAAGGCGATTATTTACTTTTAGAAGGCAATTATTTAAAATTTTGATTATATTTTACAGAGCAATGGCTATCGCTTTCACAATGACATCGCAATATATAGGAATAGTAGCATCGGTACAGATTCTCAACTGGCTGCTAAAGGTCAACTGTGTTGCTGGATTCTACTTGTTTGGATCTTTATTCATATGTAAGTATTTTATCTAATACAATAATAATAAACAAAAAAAGAGTAAAAAATTTAGCAAATTAAAGTACATATTATTATATTATTTAATAATATGTACTTTAGTGTTAAGTGGTTAAACTTCGTGTACTAGGCCCCCCGCATTCCACCGTGTGGTCGCCTGAGGGTCAGGTGACCAAGGTCTGCAGGGGTTCTCGGAAGCTTCATTCTTAGGGTATACCCGGGTCTTCTGCAATAGACCTCGTGACGGAACACCGTGTGGTTTTAGTCGGTTCGAGTCCGACGTACCACTTCCCTGTTGGCTCCAGTGAGGTGATGACCCGTGGGGGTTTCCACACGAAAAAAAAAAGTAACATAGGTATAATTCGGTTGTGGTCGCACTTCTAACCTAGACAATCGTTCAATTGAACTACCCTACCAATGACTAAAATTGAGTTAGTAAATTATCTAGCAATGTTCTTGAAGGTAGCCATTTACAATCCGACTAGTACTAAGCGAGGCAGTATCATGCATAAAAATAGCATGCTCACCTAAATTGGACATAAATTCACATACGTGGAAGTGTGCGAATTCGCACAAGATATCTTCCACGTATCTTTCGCGTAAAATAGCAGGTTTTTTTATGTACCAGCTCTGTGCGCCTCCCTGAAGAAATTCCGAGCCTCAAGTATGACCCATCATATGACACTAGTATCTTCTATGCATTCTTGCTTGATTCGATCCTCTGGTCTCCTTTCATGTAAGGAGTATTTAATCCTACCCTCCTAATCATAATTTGTTTCACTAAGCTAGTATTATCAGTTGCCGAGATTATCTTTAAGTGCCCAGGATTGATTGTTCTAGAGATTTATTTAATCAGCTAACGACTATAGTTACGAAAAAGGTCTATACGTGTGTACAAGACCATAGGCATAAGAAACCGTAAATATTATAGAGAAATAAATAGATGCTCACATATCCTCAAGATAAATGAATCAGATAAAAATTATATACATACATATATATTTTATGTTTGTCTAGTTGCCGCGATAGCCGCTATCTTCCTACCAGATGACAGGAAGCTTCAAACAGCAGAACCAAAGCAAACCAAACCTGAAAATTCAGACAAAAGGATATGAAGCATTAAGCTCAAGTTATTATGTACAGAAGATTACAGGAAAGCGTTAGATAGAACATTTAGGAAGCCAAGCAAGACGGAGATGTTACAGTTTTTAAATAAGTCGACAGTACACGGCAAAGACCAAACCCAATAGTAGCAATAGCTACTATTGCAGAATTTTATCTTCGAACGACCATAATTGGCAATCTGATTCGTTTAAGTTATAAGCTAGTTTATTAGGTTATTCGTTGGAACATAATGTGGTTTATTCTTGTTTATTGTTATGTAATAAAGTAATTAATTTATATATATTTTTTTAAATTGAATAGCTGTTTTATTTATATTCATAGTCGGAACCCTTTTACCTCATTTCGAATGTTAAGTGTTTCATCCACTTACAGCAACAAACATACTTCGGCGACATCTAGATAATAAAACACAAAATACCCAGTAACTGATGGTCCAGTAGCGTCTAACACGCCGCGCTATCAAAAGTTGGTAATTACGTTAGTCCAATCTCAATTGGTACCTAGTTTAAGTTAAGTGTAGTTAGTAGAATTTTAGGCCTAACCTTTTTTCAATTTATAAGACTTAAATTTGTCACCCAAAACTAACTTATCACCAGCAAAGTTCACTAATTGAGATCTTATTTTAATTTATTTCTATGCTTGTATATGAAAAAGGAATTAAAAAGTTCTGTGATCAAGAAAATATCCAATCAAAAGTTAAATAATTCTAATAAATGATACAAATCAATTTCTCCTTTATAGCATGCTGAATTTGTTTCTAAGTGAATGCCATAAATTACATAACAAAATTTTCTCATATCAGTATCTGCAATCAGGACTATTACTGATTATATTTGGATCATACTTGGATTTTATAATTGTGTCTCTGATATCGTTATCTAATCTTTAAGAGATTCTGAAACCTATTCACATTATTAAATAGTATTTTGTGATTATACGATTAACCTACCTATAAATATATCAAAAATAAGCAATAAAATAATCATTTACAAGTATCTCTTTTAAATAAAAAGAAGTATTTTAAAATACTTTTTAGTTTTAACAGTATCCAGTAGAAAAATAATGAGTGCTATAAATAGTGATATAAATGATACCAAGGATTTGGATAAACTAAGCATCGAGGAAGCTATTAACAAAGTCGGTATGTAGTTTTTCAGATTAGCTATGTTTTGTCATATCAAGTAACATTTATTTAACATCATCATCATCTTGCCCGCGTACATATAATGCCTAACCTAAGGGTTAAGCAATCGCACTTTCATAGTAAATTCCCGCCCCCTATGCACCCTCTTTAGGGATCATGTATGAAGATAATCAAAACTATCTCGATACTCAATTTCATCTAAATCGATTCAGCGGCTTAGGCGTGAAGTGGTACATTTCAGTGGCGTGAATTCAACAGATAAAAGACTACCTACCCTTTTATTTTATATTTAATGTTCATGGATATTCAATTATAAAATTTTATGGTTTACTGTTTTGGGAATATTAGTGAACCGTAAATTACATATTTATGATGTCGCGGAGTTTTTTGTAGAAACACTTAAGAAAAAAGTTCCACCACACATATAGATTACAAGAAGTGGCTCAAGTATATACAGCGTGTATTTGTGTAATTTTTAGCGTCCGCCAAAATAACCCGCAGATGACAGAGTCTTATCAACCGACCTTAAAAAAGGATGAGGTTCTCAATTCGACTGTATTTTATTTTATGTTTGTTACCTCAGAACTTTCGACTGGGTGAACCGATTTTGATGTTTGTGCGTGACAAATCGACGAATAATTCAATATCACGCCAATCAATTTAGATGATTCTTTTTAAATTGGAAAGGATGTACTACAACGGTAATTAGATGAGAGTTTAGTTCGGTTCTGACAATGGCATCCATGAGAAAATCATGTTAGTTTTAAATTTTATGAAAGACGCATTGAAGTCGGTTGTCTACTTTTTAAAGTGAATTATTTTTTGGACGATTTACACAAGATCTTTATAAATGGTAGCGTATGTGTTATTGGGGTGTATGAGCTATATTACGGTACAGTTTGATGAAAATCCATTCAGAAGTTTTTGCGTGAAAGAGTAACAAATATTTGTACATCCTCAGAAACTTTCAATAATATTAGAAGGATGTAGGTACATACAAACATACATACATATGCTCACGCCAGTATCCTCTTAAGGGTAGCCAGAGGTAAAAGAAGTCTTAATTTTGATTTCAAATTCATTGGTGTTGTCTTATTTTAGTTGTTTATAAATCTAGGAACCAAATAATCAGTTGTTCATTCACCTTATAAACTCTTAGTAATGTCTAGTAATGTCTGACAGGGTTCACATGTACACTTAGATTAAATCTAAGCATAAAGATTACGAGAACGGCGCAAGTATATACAGCGTGCACCTTATACTTAACCTATTTTTTTAGAAATGCACTTTGAAAAAAAGATTTTCTTGAGAATATATAAGTATATTAAATTTGAGCTTGTACCAGCAGAAATTGGCAGCATTTAAAAGGACTATTGTCGTCAAAATAAAACTGCTATTTTAGAATAAACACTTTCGTGAGTTACATTCATATTTACTTTACTGATGGCGTAGTGGCTTGAGTGGTCACCTCGCCACTACACCGCCGCGCCGTGTGTTGTGGGTTCGATCCCCGCACGAGACAACACTTTGTGTAATCCTCAAATTGTTGTTCTGAGTCTGGGTGTTCTTTGTGTACGTTGTTTAAATGTTTGTAAAGTCCCCCGCGCCACAGGAATTAATCCGAATGCGGGAGTTGTCTTTTTATTAAATTAAAATAAAAAATAAAAAAAAATTAAATATACGGTTTTACTCACGTGTGTATTTCGGGAATGCCCGACTAGTTTCGGTCTCAACAAAAGACCTTTCTCAAGGAGTAAGACGTCCAGCCGCGACGGTACGGTGTGATATCCGGTACCGTCGCGGATGAACGTCTTACTCGTTACTTACTCTTACTCTAAAATAAAAAAAAACTGCTATTTGTCTGTAAAACAATAGTTCTCAAAATGTTACAATAAAAGTATACTCAATTTCTTTCCGTGAGTGTCTATCAAACAGTTTATATGTGTACCGCGATACAGTGCCCAGTTGACGAATAGTGTAGCCTCTTTTACGTAAGTGGAACTCAACAAAAAGCGGGCGATTGGGAGGCCTCTGCATTACCCCTACAGAATTGTAGGCGTGTATTTGTGTGCGAATGTATTTTTATATTTTAATAATTTTACGTGTTATGTTACGTACGACCATAGCTGCTTAATCCGTACGGGATGGAAACAGCCAGATTAGTGTGCTTTTCTTATTTCGTATGGTATTTTACTGTGGGGCAATGCCCCTGATATTCAGTCTGTCTTTGTGCTGCAGAAGAGGACTATCTGAGCAAGTCATAATTTGTATAATCGTTATTCGCAGAATCAGAAATTGAAAAAAATAAACATAATAACAGTGGCATATCAGTATATCTGTGAAAACTTAATTTACTTGCTTAAAAATAAAGGTTAGTTTATTAGAAAAAGTGATATACACTAGTGTATGCTGTGTTATAAGATGTGTGTTATAAGACGACACACGTAATAAACATAAATTTGTTGTACCTGCCTCCAGACTCCACAAAACTAACGAGTCATTTCTAGGCCATTGTTGCGATTTTATAATAAAATCCATGAAATATACAAACTTTAAATATAAATAAATTTAGGTCAACTGTAAAACGATACTTTTTGTTTAGAGGTTATTACTCAGTGGTGGATTATATGGAAGTTAGAAGCGTCTGGGATTGAACTGTTAGAGATTCACAGTCTATTTCGAATAATCAGTACAATGCAATGTAAGCTATTTCCATTTTTCTATCTTCTTTTATTATATGTCTTTCTTCTTCTTTTTTAATTTCTTTTTACCTTCCCTAAGTACATTACTTTAATACCCTAATTTTAGCACACGATGAAATAGTGTTTTATTGAATATTATATGTTAAACACTCTTTACACGAACACCATTTTTTTAAATCACCAGTTACCTATCTGGTGATTTAAAAGAATGGCCATGAGTTTGTTTGATCGGGCGATAAGACGAATTCAAATAATTGTTGAGCAATTCTATGTTGATTTTAAGAAGTAAAGTTACTTAATTTTAATTTAATGTAGCAGATAGCCAGTGAATTGTACATAATTTTGAATTTGTAGGGAATTCTCTATTTAAGAAGCTGTCTTAGTTTATCACATACAAATTCCATTTAGCTACAACTTACAGTACATACTTACCAGGTCTGTGGTATTTATGTTTGCGTGGTAGTTCAATTGCAATGGGGTTAGATTTTTGTATTTAAGCCGCTATGGTTGTGCTTGTCTATATCCCAAAGAGGGTGGCTAGCAGAAGATTGGTGCAGACTGCCCAAGACCGGTGTAGTTGGAGAAACCTTCGTCCAGCAGTGGACGGCGATATGCTGATGATGATAATATCTTGAAATCGTGAATGTGTGAGGTGCGGTAACTTTGTTTGCAAAAATTTACTTTCATCGGCATTTACATTTTGTTCAGCATATCTATAAAGTTTGATAGTAATTTGATTTATCCTTTATCAGCTTAAAATCTTTCTGATTTTGATAAATGATTTCATATTTTTTAGTAATTGGTAAAAATTAAGTTAATTGGTTTTTTAATTTATTTTATCTCGAAGATACTCAGAACTGGTCCCACACATCCAACTTTCAATTCATCATGATATAAACCACAATCACACTACAGTTTATCGAAATAGCAATAACTTCTATTTCTTGGATATTATCTATTTTAATATGATCAAGATGTTAACTTATTTATGATCTCCAGTACACTTAATGAAAAAACCTTAATTATTAAGTAGGCAAAATGATTTTCCGCCGACATATAATATACAATAAATATAATTATTTTACTTATTGTATAATATACAATATAATATAGAATAAGTTAAAGTACAAATAGTAAAATAATAATTTGATTGATGTGCCCCAGGCCTTCCAGGACACGGCACGACACCATTTTTTCTCGCTTGTAAATCGAAAATCGGAAACATGAGCCGCCATGGCACGTACACAGAAAAAGCAAGGTTCTTATATTTCAATAGTGCTACCAATACATATCATTGGCATTTTATTGCAATCATATCATATTTATCACTCATTTCCAACACATTAATAATGTCAAATCAAATAAAATCATATCGTGACAGTACTATCAAATTTGTATGACGATAAAAGTGAATTGTATTATTAATCTTCGTTGCAAAGTGGAACAGTACCTAAGCAGATACACATTTAAAAAAAAATCGTATGTTTTTTGTCAACTGTTTCTGACTTAATAGTCTTCTACTATTAAGTTTTTTTTGTTTAGATCCTGTTTTCCTGTTAATTGAATATAAGATTGAATAGTTTTGTTTTCATAACAGTGTTTATTGGTGTTTATAGAATTAAAAATAAAATGTAAAATTAGACTACCTTTGCTATAAGAATATTCTGTTTTCTTACTCAAGATTATGAAAGATGATTTAATTCGTTCAAATTTATTTGAAAATAAAAAGTTAATATATTATACAGGGGAGAATAGATAATGCAATTGAATTATTTAACAATAATAAAATAATCAAGAAGTTCACAAATTGAGTAGATTTTTTTTTTTTTACTTTTTTATATTTTTTGTAAAAGCATTTCGATCTCATATGGATTACACATTGCGGTTGCAGGCAAAATGACTATATTTTAAAATAAACTAATTAGCGAGTTATTAAAATAAACTATCCTCAACGTCACAGAAACATGCGTAGAGAACTTAAAAAGTGATTCGCAGCCTTGAATCAAAACCAGCAGGCAATATTTATATTTTGTTACAATTATTGGAACGAAGTTCCTAATTGAGCGTTGCGGAGGAGTACCCTAGCCGGAAAACGTCCGTAACGTTAAAAAAAGAGGAAGATTTTTATGTATAGTCTATGTATAATGTCTATACAGTGTCTAATGTATAGTATACACGATGACTGTTATTATTGTTGCAGTTTTCATGTAAATAGCCGTTTCTTTATATATTATTATAATATAATTTTATAAATGATTGTAAATAAAATAAAAGTGTTATTATACTTTCATGACGTATGAATGTACATTCTCTTGTGGGTCTCAGTGCAGTAGTTGGAGCAACATCATCCCTTCCCATGAGTGTCGTAAAAGGCGACAAAGGGATTGGACTGTTATCTATCAGACAGTTTATATACAGTCACATAGTGCCAGGTTGACGGCTATAGGCCTGCCTACTTTTATGTACTTGTATGTTTGTAATGTATATATCAAATGAAAGCTATTTATATAATATATATTTTTCTGTAAATTATAAACTTCTCCTGCCAATGATAAAGTGGTCCCAAATTTGGGTTATTGGCGGGATCGCGATACTGGATGGAAATAAACCATAATGCAGCGCGTTAACTCTCTTTTAATCTACGCTACCTTACCTTTAAAACAAACCTGTCTCCTCACTTTCTATGTCCATTGTTTTGTAGAAATGCATTAAAGTATTATTTAGTATCTGTGGTTATGTTATAACGAAAATAAGAATTTCAATAATTATAAAAGTATTAGTTTCTTGCTGACGTTATTTTAAAATGTTATACCCTACCTCATTGCCACAAAAGGCGATTCAAATAACACCTCAAATGTCGGATTCCATCAAGGCGTTTCTTCTTCCGAGGCTTTACGCCGTGCCACTTAGATGTGATCGTATCTGTAAATAATATTAAAAACGATCAAATTTTATTTTATTTAATACTTTGTTTGGTGCTCTTATTGAAAAAGATATCAATAATAATATTGGTAGCTATTGTTGATAGTAATAACTCCCTTGCAAAAACTAAAATTTTAGCATAATAAGTTTAGTGGTATTCATTTTTTTTTAAATAGAGGCGTCAAAATATTTTGCCAGCACTCGAGTGGGTACATTACATTTCTATGTACCTTGACAACTTGTACACATAATGTAGAAACAAACTCATATTCATATACACATACACACATATATGTGAATATGAGTTTGTATTGTGTTGTTGTACATATTAGCTGTTCCAAAGTGTCACTAACGTTTTTTTCGTTCGTAGCGCAATGTTTTTTTTTTTTTTTTTTTCATAATATATGGGACAGACGAACAGACCGGTCACCTGATGTTAAGTGACAACTACCGTCCATAGACACCTATGCCTCAACAACCGCAAGTCCGCTGCCCGCCTTTGAGGGCGATTTGGAGTGGGAAATGCAAGGAGGAGAAAGAAAAGAGGGGAGGTGAGGGGAACCTCACTAATTTCGGGGATATGCAACGTAAACGTTGCTTCACAACCGGTTTTCTATGAGGCCGTTGTATCGCACCGGTCGAGCCGGCACATTCGTGCGTAAGCATGGCTCAACCACTGTTCTGTCTGTTTTATACCTGATATTATTCAACAGTGAACTAGTAAATACTAATTAGGTTTCAAATTAAAAATATTTTTCGAACCCGATTAGTATTTCCAGAGATTACGAAAAAAAGGTTTTAGTCCCGTGCGTGTTCACTAAGAATAAACACATGGATACTTAATTCTTAATTGGTTTCCAGGTTTTGGTTTATACGGAGTTCTACAAGGATGTATAACAACATTGATTTTGTTCTCATTCGGATGTATAAGCTACGGTAGTACATTTATAGTGCCTACAAGTGCCTGCGAACTGGAAACTACTACTGGTCAACAGGGAATACTGGCCTCTGGTCCATTGATAAGTAAGAACTTTGAAATTGATTTGTTTGAGATATTACTTTTTTTAATTGAATATTTTTATTTTTTACTTTTCAGGCAGCCCGTTTTGAGTAACGAGTATTTTAAAGGTATACCTTTAAATCCTTTGCTTCTATTTTTTAGGTCTGCTACTTGGAGGCGTAGTATGGAGTTACCTGGCAGACTCATACGGCCGCCGCAAAATGCTACTCATTGGGCTCATTGGTGGTGCCATTTTTAACCTGATCGCCACCATATCCGTTAACTGGGTCATGCTACTGACTTTCCAGTTTCTTGCGTCGTTTTGGTAAATGACCGTAAAAATCTTTGTTGTTCATTAATTAATTAATAGTAAACACTTAACAGGCACAAGTATTATTTTTTGCTAATACATTATATAATATAATGCATTGCAACGAGCTGGGGTCAAATTTACGGAGCACTTCAGGCGTCAACAATATGATTAATTAAAAAAAAGGATTTTGAAAAAAAAAATTAAAATGCTGGTCACAGTTTGACTACAACCTACTTCAATAATTAT
Organism: Tyria jacobaeae; assembly: GCA_947561695.1. Lineage (NCBI taxonomy): Eukaryota > Metazoa > Arthropoda > Insecta > Lepidoptera > Erebidae > Tyria > Tyria jacobaeae. Next base: position 18,424,785 of record OX387218.1, on the reverse strand, counting down.
AATTTAATTAGATATGCTAGCTGGAATAGACTGCCCATCAGCTCCTTAATATTTCTCTCAGATTATATACAGCAATAGGTTTTACCCCTTACTAACAATTTCATTTAAGCTATTTTTAGCGCTGCAGGTTATTACTCAGTGTCAATAACTATACTCAGTGAGTGCATACCGATGAAATCTAGAAACACGGCTGTACTGGTTGTGTCCAGCTTAACACTCCCTGGACAAGGAATAATGGCATGTAAGTACGATACAACTAAATTATGGTTTGCAAAATCGAGAATCCAACCCTTCGAGGATGTTGGTGAGTATGTAAGTACTAAACGAATGATAAAACTTGAACCTACAATAAACGACTTTAAGACATTCCGTAAAAATAACGCCGTATAAGTACTTTTTACAATTTCAAATCATTTGGTTCGTTTTCTACATTTTGTTGTTAGCTCTGAAAATCAGTTAAATGGGCAATAATATTAACTAAAGAAAGGAGACTGACCACTTTGTATGGACTCTTGGCCAAAGCACGAACAATTTAATATTGATATATCAATATCATTTTTAAGTACCATAAACTAAGCAGAAAACGTTATTATATGAATTGTAGTATCAAGTCACATAAATAATAAACTAAAACGCATTGTTTATAATAACTATTTTGGTTTTTTTTTCACGTTATAATCATTCATTAGGTATCATTATATTTGTTTGTCACTCCCCTTCATAGAATAATAGTCGTGAGAAGAATAATCGGAATCCATTTTGTACAGCACAGGTTGAAATAGAAAAACCAAACAACATTATTATAGAAAAATCCACAGTACGATCGAATACGCGCAAAGCTAATGACAAAATGAGCCAAGTGTTACTAGAATATGAAAATAATTTAATATATTTAATTTTTCATGTTTTAACACTAATCTTTCAACTTTTTTGACCTTCTCTACTTAAAACATTCGTTTAATGAAGTAAAGCAAGAGTTAAAGTATTTGTGTAGTATTTGTATATATTTTGATACTATTTATATTTTTATTTCGGACAGTTTCACCCAACATGTTTAATTTTTTATTTACTCGGCAACACAAAAATGGGTCAATTGAGTTGAAAAATAAATATTAATTAATAAACTATTTTTATTTTTTCTAACTACGATACTACGAAATATTGACCAATAGTTACTGTATATTAAAAGAAAATTTATTATAATTGACTTTGTTTACATAGTAGTCGTTTACGTTCTGGCCCAATTTGGTCGGTCTCCCTTGGTATCGGGTCTATGCCTCAAGATTGTTGCCACATTCTTACTTTGAATAGTTATCAATTGTTTGTTTTTATTGTACTCACCTAGGCATGTTACTTACTACAATTCTAGACGCAACATATATACAATTTCGCAAGTATTTTCATAGAAAGTAGCAAAAACTCTGCTCAATGCACCGACCAAAAAAATTTTTTATCAAGAGCAAAAGGGTGTTATCTGGGAAGGGATTCTTCTCGCATTTTCTGAATATTAAGATATTATTATTTTATATAATTTACAGCTTTGATCACTTTTTTACAGTAATGGCGATTCCCATTATTCCTCTAAACTTTTCCTATTATTTACCAAGTCTGGGTATCTACTGGAATTCCTGGCGTACTCTAATGGTGGTGTTCTGCGTTCCTAACATCATATCTGCCGTTGGCCTCTTTTTCATGCAAGAGAGTCCCAAATTCCTTTTCACTAAAGGAAATGAATTAAAAACGTTAGAAGCATTGCAGGCCATACATAGAATCAATAATTGGTGGTCCAATGTCGCACCACTACAGGTACGTGTGTTTTGTATGTTGATGTACTACGCTTTTTAACTCTGACTTTCAAGTTCTCTGACTGTTCGTTTCAAGAAATAGGATATCTTCGTTCCTTAAACTTTTACGCATTTAAGTTCTATATTTACCAATTTTGATTTGATGTTCTATAAAGAATGATGTAATAGCCATTAGTCTAATTATTTAGTAATTGAAATTTTACCCACTTTCGGTTGACAGATTGATCTGATATTTGGTTTTACACACAGTTAGTTCTGATGACAACACAGTTGAATATATTTTTTTTTTAATTTTAATTTTTAAATTAAATAAAAAAAAAGTGTAATTAAAATTTTTATCAACCCCCTCAATATGAGTTTCAAAGGAAAGAGCTTGACTAATAGAACAGAGTACACTATAAAAAAATGCAAATCTACTATGGCCGTCTACAAAATTACGGATTACACAATTTTTCACAACCATCTCAATATGGGTATCAAATGAAAGGACTTAACTCGTAGAATATTGTACACTATAGTTGACAGAAATTTCATGGCCCCACGACTTTATTTTTTGTCTGATCAATGCCCTAGATTGATGAGAAGAGTGGTGTGTGAATTATCTTTTAAATTTTTGTACGTTATCTACATCATTATTATTTTTCTTTTCATAGGGGGCAGATGAACAGACACGTCACCTGATGGTAAGTGACAATAGCCGTCCATGGACACCTGCAACTTAAAAGTCGTAAGTGCGCTGTCCGCCTTTGAGGGTGATGAGGGATGGAAGGATACGGGAAGGGGAAAAAGAGAGGGGGTTTAGGATATGGGAAAGAAGAGAGAGGGGATGAGGGGAGAGGGGGAGTTAGGCCTCCGAAAACCTCACTCATTTCGGGGAAATGCAACGCAAGCGATACTTCACAACTGGTTTTCTGTGAGGCCGTGGTATCGCACCGGTCGAGCCGGCCCATTTGTGCGTAAGCATGGCTCTACCACTGTTAACTGGTGAAATGAAACCGTTCAACTGAAATGTTTTTTTTTTTTATTATTTTATTTTATTGTATGTATGCATGTGCGTGTGTATGTATTATACATGCCCTCGAGCCTAAGCGGCTTTATGGATTTCGTTATGTGAGGTGTCATTTGAATCGTCTCTTATTAATAATATTGAAAAGAAAATAATGCATTCGGCTCTGTAATAAATTTACTTGTATCTTTTTATTACTATCCCCATCTAAGGTTTGAAAGAAGTACTCTTATCTTCCAGATAAAACAACTAGTACCGGATGACACTTCTGTAGACACCAAAACAGCAGTAAATATATCAATAAAAGAAAAAATAACACCTTTATTCAAGGCTCCGCTTCTCAAGTACACTATCATCATGCTCTTCATGAACATTACCCAGCAGTAAGTATATTTGTATGTATTAGATATACATATGTATATAAGTATGTTTATCAGCAGTCTGGTTACTATAGTACAGGCTCATCTTAGTTTGGGATGAGACGACCTTGTGTAAGGTGTGCGAAGTTCCCCCCAATCGTATCCCTACGTTGTCCTCGGGAGGGGGGGGGGGGGTCTTGCGTGGGTCAACGATCCCCGGGGCTGTGCCAGTAGAGTCACTCATGCCGGATTGGCCCAGGGGGAGACTCCAGACTAAACAGGATACCCTGTAAATGGTAAATGATAAATGATAAATGATCTTTATTTTGTAAATAGGTTACAACAACACTTTTACACGTCAATATATTATTTTTTTCTGTTAGTTTATGCTAGATGAGGCCGGTGTTTCCTAGCTGACTACCCTGAGAAGAAACACCAAAACAAACTCAGAGGTCAAAGTCTGTTTTAAAGTCCATACAGATGTAAAAACATATGAGAACCATGCACGCTAACGTCTGAGATGAGCTTTTGAAGAAAGCACCACGCTCATTTGAGTGGACCCGTCCAAACAGTGCAAGCATTTGTCAGTTATCGTGTAGCTCAACTTAGAACTTTAAGGAGCTCAACGGACCGACGAACAGTACCAAAGCAAGGACATTTGGGTAGGCCGCAAAAGTACTCAAACTGTCAGACATCGTTATAAAACAAACTACAGGAGAAAAGAGAAAAAAATAAATAAATAAATAACCTACATAGTCCTCACATTTACAATAATTAAATTTATAAATTAAAAAAAAGAAACAAATATATAATATATTATACTTAACAAAGTATTCATGTCAAAAGATACAAAGATTAAACAATAAAAAAAAACAATATAATACTTAACAAAGTAAGTATTCATGTCCAAAAGTAAAACATAAAATGTCAATGTGTATAAAAAAAAAAAATTATAAACGAAAAACAAAGGCTCATGTACATTAATGAAGCAGCTCATTCCCAAGCCTTTTTATCTTCAATATAATCTTTAATTGTGTAAAAAGCTTTTTGACTTAGTTTTTTTTTATAAATGATTTAAATTTATTATTGCTTAGTTCTTGTACTTGTGGGACCCAAAGGGTCACTCAGAGTTGCTGCGCTGATCTCAGCCTAGGAACGAAGACGGGCTCGGCGTGCACTCACACGGTCACCGAGCAGGCATTTGGAGATCTAATCTCGACGCCTTCGTCAGCATATCATAATCCCGAAAGGAATCTCGCGGCTTCGATCGGGGGCGAGGGTCTTGGCTTAGCCGCCTGCACTGTCAGGAAGAAAACCTCTATAAAAACTACCCCGAACCCCGTGTTCTGGTGCGTGACCATGGGATGCATGGCTGATGCCAGAAGTGAGTCTATCTTCTGGGAGCAGAAGAATGTCGGAGCGAGTTCGTTCCAGGGCTGCCAGTTCTGCGGCTGACTCAGCAGAGGAGATGGAACTGGAGCCAGAAAGTCGAAAGCGCGGACGGAATAAGGACGGCGACACGTCACAACACATGTTACCGGCGAAAGTAGCAGGTGTGGTCGATGACGCACACCGATCCCGGCCCCGACGAGTTCCGCCTTTTCCAGGGCGGAAGGGTACGCCCGGGAGCGAGCGTTGAGCGACATCGTTGCGGAGGAGGAGATCGCAGATCTCCTTCTTAAAATAAGTCGGCCGGGGGAAGGAGGTTCTGATCCTCTTACACCGGTTGCTTTGAAGGAGAGAACAAATGCGGCGGTGGCCATTATCCAGAAAGTGGCCACTAAGTCCACCAACCTAAAGGGCTCTTTTGTCAGGGCCATGAAGGACTCTTCCTCTGTAGTTTCGGAGGCCATGGAAGGCCTCATTTAAGATGTTTCGTGCCTCCAAGAGGCAAATAATCGACTTTCAGCGGCAAATGAGCGCCTGACCCAGCAGGTTGCTGAGCTGAGTGCTCAGTTCGCCCAGTTTCGGACTGGAACGAGCTCTACTAGCCCTGCGCACTCCAATCTGGTGGCGCAGCAGCCTGCTGCCTCGGCCTCCCCCTCCCCTGTTTCTGATGCCCACTTGCGTCACATCGTAGACGTAGTGTGGCGAATGTTGGACGGACTTCTGGCGGGACTTGAGGCAAGGCTGCCAGCAGCAACTATAGTTCGGGCCCCCCTCGCCACAGACAAGCCGAGGGCTGCGCCAATGCCGATGCCATCCACCGCCTCAGGAGGTCGTGCCGGTGTTACCTACGTGACTGCAGCGTCAGTGACGGTACAGTAAACTGGACGGCTTTCTAAGACACCGGGACAAGTTGGCGGAGAATTTCCCTCCGCTCCCCACTAAAAGGCCTAAAAAGAATGTCGTTCCTCCGGTTTCTTCCAAAGTCGAACCTGTACCTGGCTCATCCACGTCTGCCCCCTCAAGCGACGAATGGCGGATGATTGAAGGAGGAAAAAAGTCCCGCCGAAACAGAAATAAGGACAACCGGAAAGTCACCTCACTGCAACGGCGTGTGAGGCAGTCTCGGGCCTTTTTAAAGACAGCAGCGTAGGATAGTCCACTATTTGCTGCCTCCGGACTCACCGTAACTACAACTGCCGCCGAAAACGGCAGCTCTGCATGCCTCACATCTGAGTTTGTAAGTGCAGGTGCTCGCTCGCAGCGCGCACCACCCAGACGGTGGCTCGGGTTCTCGAGTTCCTCGGAGATGAGGGCGCGAAGACGGCAGATATCTTTGCTGAGAAGCTACGGGAAGTGTTTGAGTGTGTTTGTCAGAGACGAGTGGGATACGGATCGCCAGGCCTACCAAATGCGCAGAGATGCGCATATCAGGCTTGGACGACTCCGTCACAGTTGACGACGTCCGGAGGGCAATCCAACAGAAAACGGGCTGCCCCCTGGATAACCTTAGGGTCGGCGTCATTCGCCCCGGACAAGGAGGATCGGCGCGGATCTCGTGGGGTTCTCCCAGGACGGACGCACGGAGCAAGCTGTAGAGGAGTGGGCAACACCAACACGTGTGTACGACAGCAGGGGGGGTCGACAGTGGACCTTTCGTTCGCTACCCCTGCACTCGCCGCACGAGTAAGAAACTGGCGTGTCTTGGAAGAGGTTGAGACGCTCTCGGATCATCTCTATATCCGATTTGAGCTCTCCCGGACCCAGGACCCCAGAAAGGGTCACATGGCGCGGCGTACATCCCGTTTTCCGCGGTGGGCTGTATCGAAGTTAGATAGGGATCTACTCTTGGCTGTCTCCGCAGCCTCCAACCGAGGAGGTGGACACGGGCGGGCCGCGTTCTAGGTCGTCGGCCTCCAAGGAAGGAGGTCTACTGGACTACTACTACTGGTACTACTCTACGTCCCAGGAGTTGGCGGGCCTCCGCGCGGCCTGCACTCGTGCCCGGAGGTCCTACACCCGCAGTCGTCGGCGTCACTGCGAAGAGGTGAAGAGAAAGGAGATGCTGGAGGGTCTCAATCGTGACCCCTGGGGTCGCCCTTATCGTGCGGCGCAACAAAAGCTCCGCGCGTTAGGCCCCCCCCCCTTAATGAGACTCTCCAGCCCAGCTTCCGGCAGGAAGTGGTTGAGGGCCTTTTCCCGTAAAGGGTGGAGCATTCATCCCCGTCGATGGCCCCTTGGCTGGAGAAGACGGGGAGTTTGAGGAGGAGGATGTTCCGCCCGTCCCGGAGGTGGAGATAGGGGTGGCAGTACTATGAATCCGCTCCAAAACACCGCCTCCAGGCCAGACGGGATTCCTGCCCGAGTGTTGGCCCTGGCCCTTGACCACATAGCAGACCGCCTTGGGGAGGTGTTCGATGCTAGTCTGGCGTCCGGACGCTTCCCTGACTGCTGGAAAAGCGGGAAGCTGGTCCTTCTAAAGAAGCCGGGACGGCCTACTGACTCGGTCGCGGCCTACAGACCCATTGTGACGCATCGTCCGGCACCTGGATGAGGTCGGCCCCGGTTTGTCGGACGCCCAATTCGGTTTCCGAGTGGGTCGTTTGACGATCGGTGCTGTGCTGCGTCTGATGGCCGTGACCGAAGAGGCAGTGAGCTGTGGCGGCGTGTTGTTGGCGGTGTCGTTGGACATCGCCAACGCATTTAATAGTCTGCCATTCAGTTGCATCAGGGAAGCACTCCGCTATCACGGGGTGCCACAGTACCTGAGGCGGCTAGTGACAGACTATTTAGAGGAGCGTACCGTCATGAACGAGGACCGAGAGGGACACCTGAGTCTTCGGCCCATGTCGTGCGGTGTTCCGCAGGGATCTGTTCTTGGACCGCTCCTGTGGAACATGGGGTACGACTGGGCCCGTCGATTCCACTCCCCCCGGGCTGAGCGTAATCTGTTACGCTGATGACACGTTGGTCACGGCCCGGGGTGTAAATTTTCAAGAGGCTGCACGCCTGGCTACCAGTAGAGCCTCACTGGTGATCCGGCGCATCGAGGCGCTAGGTTTGCGGGTGGCCCTGAACAAGACGGAGGCTCTTTTATTCCATGGGTCCCGTCGTGGTCCACCCCCTGGCGCCTCCATCATGATCAACTCGGTCCTCGGTAACTCGGTACCGGTTCGGGCCCACATTAAATATCTGGCCCTGATCCTTGACGGCAGATGGCTTTTCGACGAGCACTTTCGGCAGCTTGCTCCAAAGCTGGTCAGCGCTACGTCCGCTCTTGGGTGACTATTGCCCAACTTTAGTGGACCCAACGTCACGACTAGACGGCTGTACACGGGGGTTGTCCGGTCAATGGCACTATACGGTGCACCGTGCACTAACCGCCCAGAATAGAGCACGCCTTTGGCGCCCTCAGAGGGTCTTGGCGGTTAGAGCCATACGCGGTTATCGCACCGTGTCTACGGAGGCGGCGTGCGCGTTCGCCGGAACTCCCCCGTGTGATTTGGAGGCGGAAGTGCTCGCCGAGGTCTATCGGCAGACGACTAAGTTCCGGGCGGGTACTGGCAATCGGCCCCCGCCCGAAGAGGTACGCGAGTGGCGTAAGGCTGCTCGCCGAGCCACGTTGGCTTGTTGTCGTCCCGGCTGGAGGTTCACGTGCTGGCTTTGCCGCCGTGAAGGCGCTCCAGCCGGTCATCACCGAGTGGGCAGAGCGGCAGCACGGAACTCTTTCTTTCCGACTGACGCAGGTCCTTTCCGGGCACGGCTGCTTCGAAAAGTACCTGCACTCGGTCGCAAGGAAAGAATTAAGTCCCGCCCGCCACCACTGCGACTGCGGTGAGGACTCGGCTCAACATACACTCACGGCCTGCCCCGCCTGGGCGTCCCAGCGTCGGGCCCTCACTGCAGTCATTGGAGAGGATCTGTCACTACTGGCCATCATACGCTTCATGGCCAACAGTGACAGAAATTTTACCGCGGTCGCAACATTCTGTGAGGAGTTGCGACCGCGGTAAAATTCGTCTCGCAGAAGGAGATCGTCCTCCTGGGCCCGGGAGGACGATCTCCACTCGGACCCAATTCGGAGACGCGCTTACCAGCGCCTCATGCCGCCCTAAGTGTGGCCGCGGATGGTCGGGACGGGTTTTCCCCTCCACCCGCTTTAGTGCCCAACCGCGAGGGGGTGACGTCCTGGTGTGTCTGGACGTTGCCTACTAAGTTGCCGTTGCCTACTGAGTTACCCAAAGGTGGTAAACAGGTAATGGGTCCGTAGTTGTATTGATCCATGGCACTACCAGACTTCTAGAGTAGATGAGTTATACCTGTCTTCATAAAAGCTAGCAGTAACCCCTATTCCAGGCATGACTGGAATAGAGATGCCAAATATTCATGTGAGCTACAGAGCCACTTCAACCAAAAGTTATGCAGTCTGTCCGGTCCAGTTCGGCAACGAACGAACCGGACAAGCTTCGGATTTTATAATTACTCATCTGGTTTTCCCATGCATAAACTTCTGCTTCACAAAGTCAATGCTTTCTGTGACAAAAACCGATTTACAAAATGCATATATCTCTCTGGCGTGTGTTGCCTGATCTAAAACAGATAAGCTTGCGCATGAGTGCTCTCGCCTCAGCAATGCATAAATCAATCCTGTATTGCCACGCCGGTACACAGAGCTTTTGTTGAGAAATAGTGTCAGCTTCAGGGAACTGAACACCAGCTTCTCGACAAGCTGTAACCGCCGCACAATAAAGAATTGAATGAATATCGCTGAGGTTTTCACTTTTCTCTAAAGTTCTAGATTCCGATTTTTGGTAAATTCTCTAATGTATGTAAAAAAAAATAAGAAAGCTTTTTTTCATAACTGATTGTTCAGTCAAGTACCCTTCTCGCTAATAATTTAGTTTTTCGTATTTCGACCAGGCATATCCGTCTATCGAGCACTGACTACTATACACATATACCGTTGGAGAGATAATAGTCTAATACCTAAGTCACCTTTTAAGACGCCCACTGGAAGAGATGAGATGGCTCAATTCTACTCCACGAAGAACCACTCGGCTATATATTATATAAATAGCTGTAACTAATAACTTCTCCTACTTGTTTGACTTCTTCTATTCAGTTTCATTCTTCCTTTCTAATTCAATCTGTCCTCGTCTGGAATGCCTTGCCTCCTGAAATCAGAATAGCACCTAGTCGCCTCTCTTTCAAGGTGAAAGTACGAGCTCACATAGTGCATAAGTCTGCAGAACCATCAAAACAATGATTAATTATATGTATGTTATTTTTATATGTATGTGTGTATGGTAAAATGTATGTTTGTATGTGTCATACATCATGTTTATATATATATATATATATAAATAAATTATTTCTAGTGCACCTAGTGACTTATCTCTACACAACCCAAAGGTAGACTGGTAGAGAATGCCTGTGGCATTAAGTCCGCCATTGTACAATATTGTAGTGTAAAAAGTTTTAAATAAATAAAATAAAAAAATAATAATTACTAATTATATTACTGTAGTGTTAAAGAAAATCCTCTAGTGATGTTACCTTTTAGCTATGTTCTAAAACTAATTGCATTTATGTATATTTCAGAATCGCTGCTTTCATAGTATGGATGCCAACAATCGCTGACCAAATCGTGCGTATCATACAAAACGGTGAGAGCTCCGACCTCACTGTATGTGATATATTAAGTCAAGAATCAGGACCCATTGACGTGAGTAGCACTGAGCACTGACTTCTTCTATATTCAGGACATCAATATGTGTACTGATTCTGTAATCAATTTGGGGCATTACCTTAGAACATAATCGCAAGGGATTCACCCAAAAACTGAGTTAACAGGTGTTTAATGCATACTAATATAATATAATAAAGCTGAACAGGTAATATAAGAAGTACTGATCGGATTTGTGCTTTAGATAGCCCGTTTATTAATTAAGGCTATATACAGGTAATAAAACATCACGCTGCAATTCTTACGATTGCAGCAATGAGTATAAACGCATTTGAAACTACAGGGAAAGGCTAGTTAAGGATATACTCTAATTGGTGAAGTGCATTACCGCCAGGACACTTGACCACCTCCCATTAGGTCGAACCTAGTCAGGCATCCCCGAAAAACAATCCATAGTAAAAATGATTATCCTCAAAAATGATGCTAGAAGTAGACAGCCGTCCGTTCTTCCCAGTTAATTGCAAGCTGGAATACTAAAACTTCCGGATGCAGCATCAATTTTCGGGACGTATGGAACACGATATTGTTCCTGACCTTTTGTGACCAACTAATGCGCAACATACATTTCGTTCTTTAGGGTATGTAATGTCTTGGGGCCTACACAAATCTTCGAATAAAAACTAGAGTTAACTCTAACAGTTTTTTGTGCTGAAGAGGTCTATACTTAGTCTAGCCATAAATACTGTTACAATTTAGAAATCCATAATATTACATTTCTCATTTTCGCGCCAATTGGTGTTAAATATTTTTCTGATATTAAAATGGAGTGGGGTGATAAAGAGAACCGAATTGCTGTGATAACATTACGCAAAGTAGATGTGGAGCCAAATGCAATTTTCGGTAAAATCAATATAACTTTTTAAGCGGTACGCAAAGGGAGGTCACAGATTTTTTTTATTTAGTGACGGTTTTTTTACTATTTAGCAATATTTTAACAGGCAGAATGACCGAGTTTATCCTCAAAGCTTTATAGAAGCTACCCAATTAGTCAACAGAGTACAACATGTGCATTATCCGACTTCAGTGATGGTTTGGTAGGGTGTTAGCTATCCAGGAGTGACTTGGCTTGACAACCTGCTCAAGATATTATTCTTGAGAAGGTTGTCAAGCCTTTTAACAACGCCTAGTTCCCTAACCAAGAATAGTCTGTCAGGCAAGACTCAGCACCGGGTCATAAAGCTCGTTCCACCAAAGCGTAGTTGAAAACGTATGTTTCTGACTTCATCAGAGCTGAAGGCTGGCCGCCATCAAGTCCCAATCTTAATCCTCTGATTATGATTCATGGTCAGTTTTAGAAAGTGTGGCATGCTCTAACGCCATGACAATTTGGAGCCTCTAAACCAATCCCTAAGATTGGCAGTGAAAAATTTTCACATGGAGAGAGTGTGTGTGTCTACTGATAACTGGTCTCAAAGTTTAAAGGGCTGTAGTAAAGCCAATGGAGATTATTTTAAATGAACTTTATATATTAATAAAGCTATGCTATCAATGTATTAACTAACACACATAACAGTAACAGTAATAAATGTGTTATGTTAAAGAAAAAAAGTTTTTCCTTGTAACAACATTTAAAGCCGGACTAGGTATATAAATATCTATATTTAAATAATCAACATTCACTAAGTAATGAGTACATTACATGTAATTTGAATGCATTAAGATATACTATAGACTTCTTACTAATATGTACTTAAGAGTATAAATAAAAACAACATTATTTACTCAAAAGTGAAAAAGAGACAACTAAAAATAAGTTCATGTAAATGAATTAGAATTTATGGGTAATTTTATTTAGGGATAATTGATGTAAATGTATATGTATATATTGCTTTTTGTTTCAGCCAGACGAAACACCTTGCGCTCTGGATGAAACATCTCTCCTTGTGGTGCTTGGTGTGGGAATAGTATTAGCTGTCTTCAACTTAATCGTCAGCTTTGTAAGCAACTACAGACTATTATTTTTTAATATTATTAGGTTAAATATATTGAAAAACACTTAGCATCAGATGAAAAAATCTGTAGAAGTTTATCTTTAGTATTATTATACATATATACCGTCTGATAGAAAGCAGTTCGGTCAATTATTCACCATTTACGACACCAAGAATCGGATGGTTCTATTCAACTCCACCGTGAACCTCACGGCTAATAAAAAACTGTATATTACCAATATAGGTGTGTAAACTTAATAGGTGGTCAACTACATGGGTCGACGAAACACGTCCATACTTGTGATAACGGTGTGCGGAGTTAGCGGTATTCTCGTGAACCTGGTGCCCAACGCGATCGGCAGCTCTGTCTTCTTCCTCATCATGTTAATAGGCACTACCGTGATTGGACTCTGTACCGCAATCTGCATCGCGTTATATCCTACCAATTTAAGGTAAGATAAAGAGGGATTCTTTTTTTTTTTCTTAATCTTTATTTCAATAAGGAGGATTTGATCAAGCAAGATCATGCCTTCCTCATAAGCTTCCAATAACTTGTTCTTACCATCTACGCTTAATCACTAATTTAACTAGATTATAGAGAAGTCTGATCTCCTTTGGTAGTTTAAGAGGAATTGCTGGGGCGAAGTCGGCTCACGCAGAATTGGCGAGAGACTAGTGAGTCTCCCTTCCGGAACTCGTGCATTCTGGTCTCTTGCTAAAGCTGTCCAGGGGAACTTTTGTAAGCCATCCCTTCCACCTCTGCACATAGGAGATAATTCGTTGGCCCACGACGCTAAAGAAAAAGCAGATCTTCTGGGCAAACTCTTTGCATCCAACTCGATCCTGGACGACTGGGGAAACGCACCGCCAACCATGCCGCAGTGCGAGAGCCGCATACCGGAAGTCCGGTTTACACAAACGGCAGTGCGTAAAGCGCTCCTTTCCCTCGACGTTCTTAAGTCGAGTGAGCCCGATAGAAAGACGTGTGCTCAAGAGTTGGCACCGGTTTTAACGCGCCTTTATCGGATTTCCTACTCTCTTGGCGTAGTCCCGAACTCATGGAAGACTGCTCTAGTGCACCCAATCTGTAAAAAAGGAGATCTTTCGGATCCGTCCAACTACAGACCCATAGCCATCACCTCCTTGTTCTCCAAGATAATGGAATCCATTGTTAACTGCCAGCTCCTCCGGTACTTAGAAGACCACCAGCTCCTCAATAATCGATAATACGGCTTCCGTCGGGGTCGTTCAGCTGGTGATCTTCTCGTTTACTTGACTCACCGGTGGGCACAGGCGATCGAGCGTTGGCCGTTAGTTTGGACGTGACGAAGGCCTTCGATCGGGTGTGGCACAAAGCGCTCCGTGCGAAGCTTCCTTGCAAACAACTGTGCAATTGGCTCACCAGTTTTCTTACAGACAGAAGCATCAAGGTCGTTGTTGACGGTGCATGCTCCGACTCCAAGTCTCTTAATTCTAGTGTCTCACAAGGCTGTATGCTATCACCCACGCTGTTTCTTCTGCATATCAATGACATGCTGCAGTTTAGCAGCATCCATTGCTATGCGGACGATAGCACGAGTGATGCCCTTAACACCGGCCGCGCTAACATTTCTCGGGAAAACGTCATCGAAAGCAGAACCAAACTTGTGTCTGAAATCGAAACTTCTCTATCAACAGTTTCAGATTGGGGTCGACTTAACGTAGTCCAGTTTAACCCCACGAAGACACAGGTTTGTGCGTTCACCGCTAAAAAAATGCTATTGGTCGTCTCACCTCAATTTGAGAGCACTTCCCTAACTGCATCAGCCAGTATCGGATTCATTGGCGTCGATATATGAAGCGAAGTCCAGTTTTGCAGTCACTTAAAGAGTAAGTCCATATTAGCCTCGAAGAAGCTAGGTGTGCTAAACAGATCGAGAGAGTATTTTACTCCGGCCCACCGCGTGCAACTTTATAAGGCGCAGGATCGGCCGCACATGGAATACTGTTCTCATCTCTATGGAGGTGCACCCCAGTACCAGCTTCTTCCTCTTGACTCTTGAAAGCGACTCGCATCATCGACTGGACGACGTCTTCTCTTGTTCCACACTCGTTACAATTGTTAGAAAATCATTTGCTATTAAAAACTAATAGGCTAGTTGACATTTTTTTAATGAGAGTCTTATGCGGTATATAATTGTTCTGCATAACCAAAACAATTATATTAATATTTTTTTGGCTTGACTTCAATACAAAAATCAAGTTTTGATTAATCTCTCATTTGGCTGTCAAGCGATATGTTATCAAGCATTTGTTTTCATATTGATGCCTAATTCCTCAAAGTATATGTTCATAACAAATGTAATAACGCATGATTTTTACTAGTTCGCACGGAAAATATAGTAATTTATCATTATTGCAAAAACATATCTGAGAAGGTTGCCGAGTTAAAGTTAGAGTACAAAGGACAGAGAACTATGTAAGTAATTATTTCATGCACTAAATCTTAACCTTTATCCTGAGTCTTCTTTAAGATAATTTTGATACGCGAAAGCAGTGATTTTTTAAGTAAAATGAAAGTTTTAGAAATAAAACCAACGACGTTTATGTATTTGTTGAGCAAAAGTGTAACGTTACGTTAAAGCTGACAGCGTTTTCAACGTTTCAAGTTAAAAAGAAATAACAGCAATTTTAAATTGAATTCATGAGGAAATCTGTTTTTTTATTATATTTGATATAAGTCAAGTAGCCTATTCAATGAAATGTGTGCTAACTTGGAGGGTGAAGATCGAAAGGGGAAAGAGGAGAGGGGGGACGAGGAGATGATAAAGAGCAGTAGGAGGACAGGGGAGAGGGGCAATTGGGCCTCCGGACACCTTACTAATGTTCGTAATTCAATGCAAGCGACCGGTTTTCTGTGAGGCCGAAGTATCGAACCTGTCGAGCCGACTTTTACGTGCCTAAGCATGACTCTACCACCGATACCTCGGCTTATCAATAGACTTAATATAAAGCGCGCTACCTTAGAAAATCCACATTTCTAACCCACGTGTCCATTAAAAATATTTCTAACTGAAGATTTGAATAATCTTTTATATTTTTTTAAATATTATGTATTCAAACTAATAAAAGTTTACTTTAAACAACAACAGCAACTATAACGACTGTTTTGCACAGAATGCTCAATTCATCTATTATCGTAATATTGACTTTGCAGGATAACAATTTGCTTTTTCGGCCATAATTTGCCAGCGAGATCATTTCTTAGTACGAACAAAGATGAAAAATGAATATCAGATTCCATAACGTGGACAGCAGTACTCTTAATGAATTATACGCATGCATATATTCTGGATTTTATCTAATTTTCCTAAAAGTATCTTGCACCTATTTCCATAAATTGCACTCGCGTAATCAAAACGGTTTTGCGAAACTGATAACTAAAATAAATACGTCTCAAAATAAGGAAAAAGGAAGGAAAAGGAAGAAGGAGACATCTCAAACCCGATTGAAACAAGTAATTCATTGAAACTATTGCACCATAATTGCAGTTGCAAACTAAAACACTTCATATTGCTTTATGTGGTTCCACTATTTAGCGTTGAACAAAATTCCTAAAAGATCTTTCTCGCAACTGCCCCAATAATTTGTAAGTATCTAATTTTGTCTGGCAGTGAAGTTAAGTTGTCGGCCGTGGGGTTAGACATAGAATGCAGTTAGAATCACTCTAACAGTGATAGTGGTTTGATGGGGCCGGACTCCAATAGGGCTTCAGTGAAAAGTTGCTCCTGGGATTGTTATTGATTATTATGTAAGGAATGGAATGATCCGCTGCTGTATTTATGCACGAAATAGATGTATCATACACAATACACAAAGGTAAAGCATTTTGCACGAATGAGCCACCACTGGAGTGTTATGGGATTTGACAAAAGACCATATTTTTTCACCACGTGAGTGAGGTCACCGGTGGCCCAACTACCTCTCACCTCTTTTATTTCCACTTTTTCCCCTTTCCTCAAAGGCGGGCGTGTTTGCAACTCTTAATAGTCCAGGGGCTGGAGTATTTACTTACCATTAGGAGACCTGTCTGCTCGTTTGTCGTCTTATGTTATCCCTAAGTATAGTTGGTGCTGATTCTTTTTCTTCTAATCTATCATATATCGTAAATATCATATAGCATATATGCGAATACATTTTTTCACAGGGCCTTTGCAATAGCATTTACAATGGTCGCGCAATATGTCGGGATGGTTGCAGCCGTACAGATCCTCAACGTGCTGTTAGTAGTCAACTGTGATGCCGGCTTCTATCTATTTTCATCTCTATTTACGTGTAAGTATAGTATCGTTAGTTGTTACTTTCTTACTACAACTGTAGGTACTAATATTATAAATGGGAAGTAATTCTTTCTGTCTGTTACCTTCTCACGGATAAACGGCTGAAGCGGGTTTGATTAAAGATATGGAGATATTTTAAACCATGGGGAAGGGCACAGACTAGTTTTCATTGGCATACGACAAAGCTACCGGCACTTTCTTAATAATAATAATCAAACAACACAAAAATAGTGTGGGTTTTTTTATTATTCTACAATAAAACTTATGTTATTCGTGTTTATTAACGAACATACGGTTGTGAATATACGTTTGTATTTCGGGGATGCTCGATAAGTTTCGGATTCTGCTTTCCCCACATTCTGCGACGCTATCAGGTGTTGCACATTTCTTTTTATTATTATTAGTTTTTACCTATCGCCTATCTACTATGAAAATAACTTCAATCTTAACTAGAAACGCACTTAGATTAAATAAGTAAAAAATGTAATATAGTTATAGTTTGGAAATTAAATGGTAAAATTTTTAAACGAAGACACTTAACTGCGTTTTATTGGTATGGATTAAGTACATTTGCGTAGCGTTTGAGAAGAAGCAATTTATATAAAAAGATTTTGTGTAATATTTGTTACCAAATGTTTTACTTAATATATAAACTTTACGTTTTCAGCGGCAGCGGTAGCAGCGTTATTCCTTCCAAATGACCTAAAAGTGCAGGAGACAGAGTCAGACGCATCTGAATCAGAAAATAAGGAAACATCTCACGATGACGTTAATTTTGCGAGAAAAAATTCGTAACGCAAATAGAATATTAGTTGTATATAATAATGTAATTTAATATAATAATTTAATCCAATAAAAGATACTCAACTTACTCTTGTTCAAATTTCCTTTCAATATACTTATAATTTTCCCGTAACGATAATAGGCTTACTGCAAACAAACAGTATTCTTCTCGTGATGTTCTAAGAATAGGCAGAGAAAATATATGTTGTTTCGAATAAACATATATATATATACAAGATAAGAACCTAATATATCGAGAATGGAGTCCTGCCTTCCATAAGAATACTCTTACTTTACTTTTTTTTAAGTAAGTGACAGCCGCCATCCATGGACACCTGCAACTCGAAAGTCACAAGAACGCTGCCCGCCTTTGAGGGTGATGAGGGATGAGGGGAGGGGAAAGAAGAGAGGGGGTGAGGATATGGGAAAAGTGTAGAGGGGACAAGGGTGAGGAGAAAGAAGAGGGGGAGTTGGGCCTCCGAAAAAATTACTTATTTCAGGGAAATACAATGCAGTATGGCAAAGGTCGAGCCGGTCCATTCGTGCCTAAGCATGCATCCACTGTTATAATATTAATTAATTTATTTATTTCTTTATTGTACACCATACAAGTAATGGAAAAAAAATATATAGACATGATGCATGTATTACGATATAACAATTGGCGGTCTTATCACTCACGGGGATTTCTTACAGACAACCTTTATACGGATATTATTACATAAAATTAGGGTAATATAAGGTGTACTATTCTAACAACATGAATATATGTATACTAACATATAAGTAAATAAATATATACATATATATATACACATACATATATATATACATATATAAAGGAACATACATATTTATAATGACAAGAAGTAGTTTACCACAATTCCACAGCCTAACTGCTTGCACCGAGAACGATTTGTTTAATTAATCTTATCATGTTATTCTTAGTAGGTACTAAGATGGGTTAAAAATAAGTTTTACCTACTTATAATAATACTAACACTAATTGTAATTCATATTTTGGGAGAACCAGTTTGTTTCGAAAGGTTTTTGAATTTAAACGGTTGTCCTGATCACAATAATACTTTATACCAGCTTCCGTCCGCTTGTTATGTCGATAAAATATATATGTCCTTCTCCTGGGTTATGTCCACATCAGGCTCAAGATTGAAATTTAAATACTATAGTGCATTCTGCATATTTACCGTCTGGACCAAACTGGAAGCTCTGTATCTTAATGTTAGATATATTCCTCGATTTGCTCATTAACATATGATTTTGATTAAGGAAAACGATTTATTATCTGGATGCGGAAAAAAAGATCTATAAAAAAATTGCATACTCAATATCGAAAACCCTTTGAAATTCTATACAAAATTAAATTGTTCCCGAAGCCAAATTAAAATACAGTCTTTTTAATTAGTAAAATTTATAATATTAGACTGGCACCACTTATATTGCAAAAGTCAAAACCAAAGAAATTATTTTTGTTTTCCGTTAGTCCAAATTAAACGTTCATTATTATTGTGTGTTTTTGTTATTTAAAATATTTGAAAAAGAGTCCTTGGAGTTTCTTACACGTACTTCTCCATAGGATCTACAAATTGGAACAAGTAATTAGCTTTATGACTGACTTAGTCAGAGCGACTTCGTCTCTTGACAATTCCAAAATACCTATGATTGGGTCAGTTGAAATTTTTATTTTGGTTGAAAGCAAATTTTCGTTCCGAATATTACTTTTCATACGTTTAATTTTCCGTTACTTATATTCAGATAAATCGGAGATTACTTAGTTACGTTATACGTTTTACAGCTAAGTATATAGTCCTCAAGTTACAACCAGCAAAACGATAAACAAAATTTACAACGCATTTGAATGAGGTATTATATTTTACTAAATAATATATGTATATGATATCTGTATAAAACAGTATTGTATTGCTACGCAGCTACGTATAGTATATTGATTTTGCATATGTGGCCACCAGGTGGAGTTTTGTGTTGTTAACAAAAACACAGAGTCGCCTGTCTATATCCTATATACCAACTATTGAATATATTGTATATATTGTAGTCTTTGGCGTAGACGAAGGGTTTATTTCAATTTCTTGTAAATATATTTAGGACAAAAACCAAGTAAAACAAGCCACTATAAACAAATATACACTGCATAAGACTATCAAATACTGTCAAAAAATTGGGATAAATCATTTCGGAATTTTATTATGTTCTGGTGATTATAAATAAAATGTTTTTAATTTATTTTGCTAAAGTTTGAAATATGATGTCCCTAAATTTAAGTTTTTGAATTCGTGATATTTAATAGAGAAAAATGCATCCAGACTCCACCAAATATTAACAGGTTAAAGAGGCGTAGGAGAACCTTTTTTAAGAATTATTTTTTTTTCTAAATAAATTCCTATTATATTAGGATTAATTAGTAATCTATCTTTTGGTACCTCTATATAGTTTTATTTTATATTTACTTCAGTTTTATTTTGTCACAACTTGATTCGAAAAACTACAATTTTTTAAAGAACTTGATTTTGCTTTTTACCTTTTTCCTTCTTCTCAAAAACATGGTTACTTACCGCAACCTCGACAAAACTTCACAAGCGGGCGGTAAGCTGACAAGCCCAGCAAATTTAAAATCACAACTACAGCAATCAGAGCGGATGACTATCCAGTATTGTCCACAGTGTCCTCTAGGGTATCTTTCTGGTAACTAGTATACTAGTTTAAAAATTTTATGGTACCTTACTTTCACTAAATGTTATCTGTTTAGACAAGTTAAGGAAAATGCTTAAGAATAAAAATTTTTATTACCCAGACACTCAATATTCGAAATTAATAAATTAAAAAAGAATAAATGCAAAAATAGCATAAATATAATTTATATTAATAACATTTTGCGAAGATGGCTAAAAACATTTTTATAAGATTTTTAGATATCTTACTTCGTAAACGCATATGTCTTGGCTGTCACATTTAGTTATCAAAAAGTCGTCATGATAAAGATTTTTGTCACTTGAGTACTGTTGAGTAAAATTGTTTTAAATTAAAACATCGATCGCGGGCGGCGGCTAACCCTCATAGAGCAACGTCCAAGGGCGCTCGACTGTTTATAAAGGTGATTATGATATATAAGATCTTTCCTTATAATGTCGATATCGTAAAGTACCTCTAAGCATTGATTTTTCTATAAACCGCGACTGTAAATATTGGTAGATGGTCGTTAATTAGTGTGAAATTAATTCGTATGGCTAGTATCACACGTCTTCACAGTTTCGCGATAGTTAAACATGAAGATTAATTCGAGCTAATTGTGGCCTAATGGACTACTAGTATTGTTGATATGTTTCTAGCGCATAAGCAAGCAGAAAAATAAATTTATAGTATTTTAAGACACGTAAGTGACGAAGGTGTACTCTGTAGTAACACATCTATGAATAACATTAGCTTTTTTTCTAGAATTAAAAGAAATTTACTGTCATTAAGTTAGTCTTTAATGTGGTGTGCTCATCATTGCTTATGAGTGTATTGTTATGAGTAACTTATTAAGAATACTCATTCATACTTATTAAACCAGTTTATGTAAGACCAGTTTTTTGCTGCTGCTTTGTTTTAGAAAAAATCCCTATTCCAGGTACCCTATGTCCTACAAGTGATAGTGTATATGCAAAATATTACCTTATATCTACTGAATTATTGCTCCTTATCATCAAATCATAATTAAGTTTTGAAATCCAGTAGAATAAAAGGGGGGGAAAGGGTTAATGAAGTGTGTTATTCTGAAATAAACTTGACATCTGTATTAAAAATGTTATACCTGCTCACTGTGAGGCCCTGCTGAGATGTTGACCCATGCGGCACTAATGTTATTTAAGAAATACATATAGTGTTGTGTAGTTTTCATTTATTTATTTCTATAAAATTCCAAAGTAGGTCTCACAGTCACACTATTTTCCTTGCTACAATAACCACCACACAGGGGAGGGGTATAAAATAATTAAGTATGTGAGGCTTAATTTATAGATAGCCCTTTACATTAAGTGACACCATTTCAAAATTTGACTATCTTTAATAGCAATGAAATAAGGCTATTAATGTCTGATAATACTAAAAAAATAATAAAAAAATATCCTCCCTTTTGTTCTTGGTTGAATAGATTTTTAGCTTATTTCCTACGGATCACAAGTCATTGGTAGATACACATGGATTTGAACACACTTGATCGCAAGTCTGATGCCTTAGGCAGTATGCTACCTCCACTTTTTATCAAATTGTATATATTATATATTTTATTTAATAAATTAAATCTTATATTTCCCTGTATATTTTTTAAAACAACAACATACAAAGAATGGCATACTTACCCAGTAGATAGTTATTTCTGGATTTTTTGCAATGCAGTGAAAACTAACAAACAACTACTGTAATAGCTAAATTATTTTTCACAAACTTTTCTTTCTTGCAGTCTTAAATACTCTTCCCTTGATTTTATCAATTAGAATTAGGGATTTGGAAAATGTTTGCTATACATGTATATATGTGTAGCAAAATAACTTCTTATACCTTAGATGTTTGTTTGGCTAGTGTGAAGCCTTACAAAAACTCCTTTATCATCAGATATATCAGATGTCTAATTATCCGTGTTTGGTGCTAGTAATCCAATTATCACAATCACTCATTTTAGTGTACATTGTCGTGTTAATAAGAAGTGTAGTAGTATTTTGTAAATACTAACAGCATTTTATTTTTGAAAGTGTTATTAAGTAAGTTTTTTAGTAGCAAGGTAAGTGGTCACCGTACACAATAGATATTTTCATATTTCAAAATGACAGGCAATTTATATATTTGTTTACGTAAGTACATGAAATGCACTCTATATGACCCATAGAAGTACTACACCCCTATCAACCACATTTTGCATATTATAGTTTAATTTCATTCCCTTACATTAATTATTAAATAGATACATGCCAAATCAACCAGTGACCCTAACGGTCTAAGATGCTACTGGTTGATTTTGCATATTATAGTTTAATCCCACTCAATATTAATTATTAAATAGATACATGCCATTATGGTCTAAGATCCCACTGGTTGATTTGGCATGTATCTATTTAATAAAACCTAACTTACATGAAATTAGAAAATATTAAAAAGATATGTGATAGTAGAAGATATTACATCAAGGCAAACAATTACCTAGAATTAACAGTCTATTGCAGAATAAAGTTGCTTTGTAGAATCCAATGTCTTGCAAAAAATGATCAAGGGTATTCCCCATTTCCTATTGGAAATGACTATCATATTGTCTGTGAATACTAGTGTCAATACATTCTACTGTACCTATGTTTTCTTGACTGCAGCTCCAAGCAATCGTTATACCCCATCATGGCTAGTGGATCCTGGGAAGAGTTCTTTGCTGTGCACCTTCCTCCTCCAGACTTTGAAGACAATCGCTCATTGTTGAAGGAGTTCTGCGAGAGACATGACCAGTATGGCAACAAAATTGTACTTGTAACTGTAAGTAAAAATATTCTTTAAAAAATATATAAAGTATTTACTTTATATACCTACAAGTATTGTCAACAAAAAATTTAGTTTTGCATAACAATCTTATTTTGCATGTAAGCAATTACCTCATTTTTACATTCGAGTGTTCAGAAAATGAAATCAAAAAGTATTTTTTTACTAATGTGTGTGTAGCGGTTGCTTACTCAATAAATACTTACAATTATTTCTTATTAAACAAGCGACAAAAGATATCAGTTTAATGGATACACTAAGAAGTTTATTAGAGTGAATATTCCTCATTCCTCATTATTTCATGCTCTAAACTTACCATAACATACAACAAACTCTTAGTATATACACATAGCTAATCTCAAATAACGGCTTACGCTGTCGTAAGCAAAAGCGTATGTCGTCGAGTATTTAATTTATTACCATTACATTTATTTCAGTCTGGGGGTACAACAGTTCCTTTAGAACACAACACAGTCCGATTTGTTGACAACTTCAGCGCAGGCACCCGAGGCTCTTCGTCTGCAGAATACTTCTTGGAACAGGGTTACGCGGTCATCTTTATGCATCGGCAGAAATCTCTGGAGCCCTTCACAAGACACTTTACTGGTCAAAAGCTGCTTGATATGCTTGAGATCCAAGACCGAGGGCCTAATACTACAATTTCAGGTAAATGAATACAGTAGATTAATACTAGTGTACCAAGTCAGCCGCTTGACGGTCTTAACCGGGGCAAGAACGGTCGCCGAGTGTGATGTTTGGATAATGCCTCTGGTAGCTATGAAGTTATGCCTCATTTGTCTAATGGTTAGCGTATGCGGCTGCCCATCTAGAGGACTTTGGTTTGATACCTGGGTCGGACCAAAATGTGCTATTTTGTTTTTCTAATAGGAAATTCTCAGTAACAGCTCAGAGTTGCAAGTTTGGGGTGTTACACCCCTGTGCCTCGAAGAGTACGTTAAGACGTTGGTCCCGGTTGTCATGAACACCTACAACAGTTGATATTGGAAGTCAGTGCCCTCAGGTTTGCAGAGGTCAGGTGCCAGTCTTTCGTTCGAAAATCGCAACTTTCATCATCTTGCGTTCGAAAATCTGAAGGTAGAAAATTTAACTGTTACCCGAGTAATATATATAAAATTTAGCTTTTATATTGTGACGAAAGTAGACTTTCAATTTATCACACTTTAAGGCTGACAGGCTGGGGGTTGCCACATTACAAAGTGCCAAGCAATTAATGACTTAACTTCTAATCCCGACATCCCGAAGATAATATACAAAAAATAAGCTTTGTACTATGACAAAAGGAGGTCCTAATATTTTACGCATTTAGTGCTTCATATCTGCCAAAGTCGCCACTATCCAAACTTCATACTCAAAGTCTGGCATTTATTTGCTGTCATTCTATAGTACTACTTACTTAGGCAAGTTAATCAATAAACGATAGGCGCCGAAGTATGCTAGTAATCTAAGCGACGAAAGCTTTACCCCGGTGACCATCACTCACCCTGTAAATACAATGCAACACAAGCATAGTTTAACAACCGGTTTCCTGTGAGGCCGTGATATTACTTCGGTCGAGCCGACCCATACGTGCCTGAGCATGGCTCTCCCTCGGTCAGTTTTGTAACTCTAAGTCTCAATTCTTACAGTAAAACCAGACAACGTAGACGTTCTAGCTCCAATTCTTCTGCGGTACAAAGCTGCACACGCGGCGGGAGCCATCTTACACGTGTCCTTCACGTCAGTGTCCGAGTACTTCTGGCTGTTGCGCGCTGCTTGCGAGTGCCTCGCCAACGTTGGCTCCCGCGCCATGTTGTATCTCGCCGCGGCTGTGTCTGACTTCTATATACCTAAAGACAGGGTGGTAAGTACATTTAAAAGCACATATAAAATTTTCTGTTAAGTTATTGATCGGCTATTTATACTAAAAGTTGAATTTTTGAATGAGTGAATGAATGAATGAATTTTTTTTTGAGATAAAAACGTACATAAAACCATACATCGAATTAAATTAAGTAAATTAATTTCCTTCTGAGACTTTACGTATTGATTCTGGTAAAATTAGATGGTGCGCCATTATTTGAGCGCCTGGAGAATAAAACTCTGAATCGAACTCACGGAACCAAGTGTACTTAATTATTTAATTTATTAGATAAGATTCTTGCCAACATATAATAAAAGGTTGACATAGGATCATGGGGGAGGCTCCACCCCGTTATTCCCATCCCAGGGGGATCTTTGAAATAGTAATTGTGTAATATATTATTACATACAGTCGTGGTCAACTAATTAGGGACACTCTCTAGTTAATCCAAATTGTGAATTTATTTTTTATTTTCCAACGAGTCTAAACAATATTCCACATCTTTTACATGTAAGTATAATTAGTCATTTATGTGCCTCATTATACAAACAATAACAACTTCTTAAACATTAAACCTCTTTACAGTATAGCTGATAGATGATCACAGTGCTATTTGTTCAAAGAATGCTGGCTGGCCATTTAATTAGGGACACTGAGATATTGCGTTCTAGTTTCAAAATCTGAATCTCAATTATTATTTTCTTTCTTCTCCTATTCTTTGTGGTAGTTTTGGCGGCAATCTAGATTTGTAATTTCAAGTTTTGAGAGTTATTTTGAAGAACAATGGGCAAAAATAAAAGTTGCGATGCAACACTACGAAAAATTATCATGAAGTTTGTCGAGCGTGGTTGGTCATACCGAAGGATAGCAGGATATTTAAATTGTTCAAAAACTATGGTATGCAATGCAGTGCAACATTTCAGGCGCAATAACACAACTTTAAATGTGCCCAGAAAAAAAAGATCGAGAAAAACAACTCCGCAAGAAGATAGAATGATAACCAGGTTAGATAAGAAAGATCCGTTTCTAGGCTCTATTTTAATTAAACATGAAGTGTTTGGGGCAGACGAAAGAGTCAGTGTATCAGCGAGGACAGTTTGACGACGTCTGGTAGAAGCAGGGTTGTTCGGAAGAGTGGCTCGCAAAGTACCGTTGTTAAAGAATGAGCATAGAAATGCACGTTTGGCGTTTGCACGTAAATATGGACGTTGGACCTATGACCAATGGCAACATGTATTATTCTCTGACGAGACCAAGGTTAATTTGATTTCTTCAGATGAAAGGCAATACGTACGGCGTCCTGTAAAAGCGGAAATGAATCCAAGATTCACAAAAAAGCAGGTGAAACATGGCGGAGGAAACATTAAAATGTGGGGATCATTTTCTGGACGTGGAGTGGGACCTGTGAGGAAAGTTCAGGGTAACTTAGACCAACATCAATACAAGGCAATATTAGAAGAAACTATGCTTCCCTATGCTGAGGAACATCTTCCTATTATATGGACTTTTCAGCATGATAACGACCCAAAACATACAGCCCGTTCAGTCAAGTCGTTTCTTAACAGACAGTCGGTATCAGTGCTAGATTGGCCAGCAAATAGCCCCGACCTCAACCCAATCGAGCACCTTTGGCACGAAATTAAGAAAAAAGTTGCCATTTATCGTACCACAACTTTAGATGAACTTAATGAAGCTTTTTGTGAGGCATGGGCAAACATTCCTGTTGAAATATGTCAGAAACTGATAATGTCTATGCCACATCGGTGTCAAGCGGTAATTACTAACAAAGGTTTTGCTACTGGGTACTGATTTTACCCGCAATAAAATGAAGTTGTTAAAGAAATTAAAATACTGCAGATTATTAGTTCTGTTTAACTCTATTTTTCATTTTACTTTACTGTTCTTAATTAAATGTCCAGCTACAGAATTGTACCTTAAATTGAATACATGGTTAACCTTTGATATTAAACACTTTTTTATATTTATTTAATCTTTTATTTACAGCCATTTATAGTATAATAATCGGATCAAATTATGCAAATAATAGTTACTGAGAAATCAACAGGGTTTTATATTTATATGTACATAGCCGGTTATTGCTGTCCACTATCTTGAATGTCCTTAATTAGTTGACCACGACTGTATATTATTGTGTAGTATATTTTTTTAGTAGCACCTCAGAGAGCTGTAACATAAACAAACGTCCTCTATCTAATTTCGTAATAAAATGGAAACCCTGTGTTTCCATAATTATATAGTAAAATTTAAACCCTGTGTCATTTTATTATACTGTGCTACACAGATATACTGATATGATACACAAAAAATATTTTTTTCTCTACCTTCAAAGTAATGTGCAACCTCAAATCTTTTTCTTAACAGCCAACACACAAGATGCAGTCCGCAAGTGGAGCCCCAATCATCCAACTACACTTGGTGCCCAAGATGTTAGCTCCGCTGGTCAACCTTTGGGTGCCCGAGGCTTACGTTGTTTCCTTCAAGCTGGAAACTGATGAGAGCTTGCTTATACCTAAGGCTAGGGCGGCCTTGGAAAAGTATAAACATAAGGTAACATTTAATATTTGAATATACATATTTTAGGCAGATTTGAATTTTTTTTTACACAATTGACACTTAAATATTTGTTTTTCCGCTTAATGCCAGTTGTAGTAATCTTGAAATCAAAGGTTTTTAATAGTTTTCGAATCTTGTGTAGATAAGAAATGGGTCATGAATAACTTTTTATTACACAACACAACCGTGGGGGAGTCATGCTTGGGCACAAATAGGCCTACTCAACCGGAGCAATACAATGGCCCTATGAAAAACTTCAACTCCCAACAGGGAGGCCCTACTCCACCCTCCTCTTTTCCCTTCCATCACCCCCCCTCATCACCCCTCCCCCTCATCACCCTTAAAGGCGGGCACCACAGGTCCGCAGTCCGATCGGCAGTTGTTACTTACCATCAGGTGACCCATCTGTTTGTCGTTTCCTCTATATCGTAAATAAACACTTCTAAACATATAATTTGATAATATCTTTGATTTGCAGATGGTGGTAGCGAATTTACTACAGACCCGCCACCACCGAGTGATCCTGGTGTCGCCCGATATTACGCAGGAGATCGTACTCACCAGGGAGGAAGTTCACGCTGGTAACATATTGTTTTACTTATTTACTAGCGGCTTTTATTTATATCAAATCAGTTGTAGGAAAATATAACACCACAAAAAGTAGTATAAACATTCTCTCATTTCATATACTTACAAAGGTTTAAAATTAGAATGGTCGGCTTCAATTATTTAAAAATAGAAATCCGCAACTATACAAAAAAGGTTTATTTAAAAATTATTTCAGATATCAGGAATAAAAATTGGATTTAAATAAAAGTCCAATATTTTTTAAAATATACTTTATTTCTTCAAATCCATCAATATTTTTGATTGAGACCTCTTTTTAACAAGAAATTTAGCTTCTAAAAGTGAGAAGTCTAAGAGCGACACCATTGTTCACAGTAAATGTGTAACGTAATCGTGTAGACTATTACGTCACACAACAAGTATGACGGACTGTTTACGTGTTTGCTATGAGTGTTTTTGAGTATTGTAGATTGTGTCATGACATAAAGCTCGCCGCGAAAATGGAGGGCATAATATTTTTTAAATACTTTAAACCCTCTTTTTGCAGTAGAATAATCTTATTGTTATATAGCGATGCAATTTTTCTTTTAAAATAACTCCCGCATCAGGAATTATTTATTCCTGTGACGTTATTTATAAACGTACTAACAACGGACACCAAGAACACCCATACACGGACCAACTATTTCTGGGTCACACAATTTGTTGCCCAGTTCGAAAATCGAACCCACGTCTTCCGTTTCAGCAGTCAAGGTCGCTGATCATTAAAGCAACAGGCCAGAGTGTATATATAAGTTAAATTATATATACATATATATATATGTACATAAACATATATGTCTGTGTATGTGTATGTTTAGGCGTGGACATCGAGTCATCGCTGGTGAGTGAGATAGTGCGTCTGCACGCTCTGCACATGTGCGCGCGCGGCGAGCGAGTGACGCCGCGCCTGGCGCCGCGCTGATGCCGACGCCTCTACCTCACTGACGAGTAGCATACTCGATAGTGATGCTACACTGTGACTATCGATATCGACATTTACTGTCTATCACTGTGTGTCTATGTAATGAATCTCGTTTTTATATCGATTTTAACACGAACGTATTCGATGTGGAATTTTTATATATTATAACGATATAGAGACTGTCGCTTATATCACAACTATTAATGTTCGGAGTGCAAAGATAACTCTGTCTATTTTATTAGATGGTTTAACATGTTGACTTCGGTAAAAGGATCGTGTGTACATTAGTGTTTGACTTTATTCAATCTATACAAAAAATTCAAAAGAGAAGAGATACTCCAAACTGTAATTCTGTGACCAAACATTTATGAATGAGGAAAAAATAGTACATTTTTATATCAATGTTAATATGTAAGTATAGATGGTTTAAATGGTGTGTAAATCCAACATTTATGTAACCTTATATTAAACAAAATTGTCTTCAGATCTTTTTAACAGACATATTTATGGTTAGTTAAGTTATGCTTCTTCATTTAAAATAACTTGCTATATTTTGAGTCATAATTTTATAAGAAAAAAAATGAAAATTAAATCAAAATTTGTAACAGTTACCACCACGACCCATAGCTATTTGAAAGGGTCTTTGGTATAAATATAATCGTTTTTACATAAAATATATCGTCAGTTATCATTATGTACTTATCATAAAGAAGTTTTATTATTCAAGTTTGTTGACTTTAATGTATCAATCATGTGTCGTAAATCATTATTATAATATGGTTGTTATCACTGAACAATATTAATACGAAGTGTTATAGGGAATTGGCTTTATATGAAAATATTATGAAATCTCGTTTTAATAACAGTTCAGTGTTGCGTACATAATATCTAATAGTCACAAAATTAAAGTATATATATATATATTATTTAAGTTGGCAACTTAGATTATACATCTCCATGTGCCCCAGTAGGTCTTATCAAGAATAGACATTGTACACAGTTTATATATGTATGTAAAGTAAGTTCTTTTTTATACTTAAGTA
Source organism: Tyria jacobaeae (assembly GCA_947561695.1). Classification (NCBI taxonomy): domain Eukaryota; kingdom Metazoa; phylum Arthropoda; class Insecta; order Lepidoptera; family Erebidae; genus Tyria; species Tyria jacobaeae. The sequence continues at coordinate 18,394,906 of OX387218.1, read as the reverse complement.
TACAAATATCATAGACTGTAGATACTAAATTCAAATATACATACATATATCTATCTACAAACTTCCAATAGAATTTTGACCGTTTTATGCTGTAATATAAAAAATGCATAAATGTATTTGTAAGTGTAGTTGTCTAAAAAACAGATTCAAATAAAAAAATGTGTATTTTTAAAGTTCGTAAAAAATCAATGTTATCTTTTCAAATCTCTATGCGCTGGTAACGTCACTATTGAGAGTTGTGTAATGAATAGTACCAGTGAATTTTGTTAGATGGCGTTTAAATAAAAATCGTTAGATTTTATCTGTGTTGCTGTTGTAATATTTTCAGTTTTTAAGTAAAAAGTTTTGATGTGGTAGCGGCTAATCTTAAATAATATTTACCGTTTATGTTAGATTGTATTATATATTAAGCAGTATTTCTTAAGGTCTTATGTCTTGTAGTGCTGATGTGTCTTAAATTGTGTAAATGTATTTTGGAGTTTGGTTAATTGTTTTTAAATATAAAATTATTCAGCAAATTTTACAAAATTAAAATATGATTTGCTACAATGCTGCCATTGTCAGTATGTTACAGAAGATGTGTTATATGGACATAAATATTCAAATTATTATTTTAAGGATTACTGATTAATTTATTATTTTTATATTTAAGTAAAATATCAAATTTACATAATCTATATATTGTCATTAAGTTGTAAAAATTGTTTGCTTGGTGTTTCATGTCTCGAATATACGAAAATGTTATCTTGTTATACTATGTGATGTGTTATAAAGACGCGTTTACAATATTTTGGCTATTTCGAATTAAAAATAAATAATTCGATATTTAAGATGTTATTTATATGAAAAGCAAATAATTTATATACCTATATCATCACAAAGAAATAACATTAATGCATTTGCTCGCGGATATGAGAAAAAAAGTACCAGAAAAAGAAATCAGATCTCTAATTTTTTTTTTGCAGAACCGTACTGGTTACTTAATTTTTATACTACGCTTTTATAAACTATAGTATGGGTATACTGTAGGCGGACAACGATCTTTATGCAAGTCAAAATCGTAACCAACCTTTTTTATTTTTTTTCTTTCTGCAAGACCGTAAAGTTTAATAGGCTTATTAGAACCCTGTACTAATAAACCTATTACACTTTAACGGTATTCAAAGTATGAAGATGTCGCGAACGTAATACAAGGTATCTTTTCCGTCTGCACAAAGAAGAGATTATTTATGCTACCACATATAATCAATCTACTTTGTTCCTTATTAAATAAACTCAAAATAATGTTTTTTTTTTTTTCGGCAATCTTGAGACGCGTCGCTAAACAACAATACTAGTTAGAGAATAACAGCCATCGTGATGTTGCTACTTCTGGTTGCAATATCAAGGTGGTGCTAATCTCTACGGATAATGAGCCTTACTTTTAAATGCCTTAGTTCTAAATCGTTACCTAAGTTATGTTATAATAGTAACAATTATGTAACATTTTAACAATGTATTTTGAAAAAAAAAAATCAAGAGTTATTTATATTAAAGGTTTAACATATCATGTTCTCACAAAAGATATATGTGTGTGTATTATTTTTGTTATTAATAATCAAGAAAACAACAATGTAGGGTGACCCATAGTAACAAGAATTGATAAACATCTTGCATATTATGTTTAGATATATGAATCGAAAAGTTATTTCATGTATATTAATATTCATATGACTTAGAAAATTAAACACTTGTTGAAAAAAACCACTGAAAATTTAAATGTTTAGCACCCACTTGAAAAGTAAAAGAGTTTTAATTTCCAATTCCACCTTTTTTCCATCTATGAGAAACAGAGGTGATAATCTGTTTCTCATAGATGGAAAAAAGGTGGAATTTAAAAAATAAATAAAACAATCGTTTATTGAAATTTTTCACATTGCTTTTGCAATGTCACGCTGTATAGTGTCTTAATCAAACTTCAATGAATTGATTATGTTTGAAAGTACGAGCACGTATGCGGAGTTTTTAATTGGTATTTTATACGTTGTTTATAATATTTAACAAATATTAATACACTTTATTAAGATGCATTTTAAAACAGTGGTTAAAACAAGTGTTTAATTTTCTAAGTCCTATGAATATTCCTGTATATGAAATATCTTTTCGACTAGATATATCATTTTCAGGCAAAGTGGATTCACTATGGTAGGCTTATATAAAAAAAAATGCTTATAGTTTTTTGCCGAAGCGTTAAAAAGGTCAAAAAGGTTTTCCAATAAAATAATAGCAAAATGTCATGATGTCGTGATGACCAAACAGCAGCAGCTTAAATAACTACGACTAAACAATTGGACTACTTCAGCTTTTGTGTTTTAAAAGTGGAAAAAATATTTTATATTTATTTATTAGTTATGCTTTTTTTATTGAGCAATTAGAATATTTAAAAGTAGTTTATTACATCAAAATATGTAGTAGTTTTTAATAGTAGTTTTCATTGAGAAGGCAACTCCTGTATCGCGGGGGCTTTACAAACATTCAATCAACGGACACAAAGGGCACCCAGAGTCGTAACAATTATTTGTAGATCACATAATTTTTTGTCCCGTGTGGGAAACGTACCGATGACCTCTGGTTCAGCAGTCAGGATCACCACCACTAGACCAACAGGCCCGTTAACCTATTAAAGGGTTTCTACGCTACTAAAAATTCAGAGTTCATTTTAACATGAGAATAGGTATGTTAAATACACAAAATGCTGACTTGTGAAATGTTCAAGTTGTATTGACAAACGGTTAGTGTCGTATGTGACTTATATACTACCTTGTTTTGTCTCCGCATCGCCTTAAAGGTCGACTGGGAGAAGTCCACCTTTTCTGTATTTTTATATGTAACATAGAGAACGATGAACAGACTGTCACCTGATGGTAAGTAACAATCGCCGTCAGTGGACACCTACAACGTAAGAGTCGTAAGTGCGCTGCCTTTGAAGATTGATGAGGGATTGGAGAATGCGGGGACTGGAAAGACGAGAGGGGAGATGAGTGGAGGGCAAAGAGGATAGGGGGAGGTAGGCCTCCGGAGACCAAACTAATTTCGGGGAAATGCAACGCAAACGTTACTACACAACCGGATTTCTGTGAGGCCGTGGTATCGTACCGGTCGAGCCGGCCCATTCGTGCCTAAGCATGGCTCGACCATGTATGTTTATAAAGTATAAATAAAAAATAAATAACTTGACCTGTATGAATAACTGGCGTGTATAAGTTTATTTCACGTTTAAATTAATCAAACGCTTAAAATAAAATTGAAATTGAATACACTTTTCAAGGGAACAAAAAGAGCAAGTGTACTGTACCCAACTGCAGCAGCAATAAATAAACAGCGGCCGATCAATCATTTACTATTTTGTTTCCAATAGTACATTAACTAGTCCAGTTTAACCCCACGAAGACACAGGTTTGCGCGTTCACCGCTAAAAAGATGCCATTGGTCGTATCACCTCAATTTGAGAGCACTTCCCTAACTGCATCAGTCAGTATCGGAAATCCTTGGCGTCGATATATCAAGCGAAGTCCAGTTTCGCGGTCACTTAGAGAGTAAGACCATATTAGCCTCGAAGAAGCTTGGTGTGCTAAACAGATCGAGACAGTATTTTACTCCGGCCCACCGCCTGCAACTTTATAAGGCGCAGGTTCGGCCGCACATGTGATACTGTTCTCATCTCTGTGAAGGTGCACCCCAGTACCAGCTTCTAGCTCTTGACCGCATTCAACGGAGAGCGACTCGCATCATCGACTGCCAAGATATTTCTAATCGACTTGACACCTTAGCGTTACGTAGAGATGTAGCTTCACTCTGCATCCTCTATCGCTTGTATCATGGGGAGTGTTCAGAGGAATTTTTCGGACTTATACCGGCTGCTGGTTTCCGCCATCGTCCTACGCGACAAAATATCCATCCCCATCACCTGGACGATTGGCACTCCACCACTGTGCGCTTCTCCAGAAGCTTTTTGCCTCGCACAACCAGCTTATGGAGCAAATTGTCGCCTGCCGTATTTCCGAACCGATGCAACCTTCAAACCTTCACGAAAAGAGCGTACTCCTACCTAAAAGGCCGGCAACGCACTTGTGACTCCTGAGTTGCGGGTGTCCATGGGCGGCGGTCATTTACCATCAGGTGACCCGTCTGCTCGTTTGCCCCCTATCGCATAAAAAAAAAAAAGAAAACTTCGAGAGGTTGTCAATAGCAATTTATGTTGCCTGTTTTATGCCTGTATTATTTTTGGTGGGAACAGTAACAGCTTGGACACAAATATCGTACATATACATATATACAGATACTATTCAAGCACTTCATTTTTATTATTGGTATATTTTTTTTTAATATTTTCAAGTTCCTTATTATTTTAATTGTTTTTGTAAAAACTTTTATAGTTAATGATTTGACAATAACAAAAAAAAACAACTATGACACCATAGGTTGTAATTCCTTTTTGACTGCAAGGATGGCGCAGTGGTTTAAGTGGTAACTCGCCACTAAGCTGCCGCACCGAGTGTTGTGGGTTCGATCCCCACCCGGGACATCACTTTGTGTAAACCTTAAATTGTTGTTCTGAGTCTTCGTGTTCTTTGTGCCCATTATTTGAATGTTTGTAAAGTCCCCCGCGATATAGTAATTAATCCTAGTGCGGGAGTTATCTTTAAAAACATCACGTTTTGAAGTTAACAAATAAAAGAGGCTCCTTATTCTTCTTCAATACCGTGTGATAATAGAAACATACTTTACCTAAAGTTGGTTATCAGTTTTTTGTTACAATTTCAGATGACAGAAGATAGGAGTATGTAGATAATATGGTTGCTTTTATAGCTGATGAAATCCAATCAAGTTAGGAACACCGGCAATGGCTGATTACGACCGGATGTTTTTTTGACCAGATTTTTTACGTGACCTGTTCGTGTATCACCTCATGGTAAGTGACAACGGCCGCCCAGATACATGCAACTCAAGAGTCGCAAGTGCCTTGCATTTTGAGGGGAAAAGGTCGGGAGAAGTATGGCGTCTATTACCCCCACTTACTGGGAAATACAATGCTAGCATTTTTTATCTACCGGTTTTCTGTGTGGCCGTGGTATGAAAATAGCTACTTGTATAATACAGACTATGTCTCAAGCTAACTTGATAAGACAGTGATTTTCTTTGCTGTGTTTAAACAATAAGTAATGATATAATTGTTGCTGTTATTTAATTGTTAGCCATGACGTTAAATTAAATATTTAAAATATATTAAATAAAATGTATGTTTTTTGATCTAAAGTATAAAGATTTAATTTTTTTGCGGTCATAGTAACACAGTGACACTTTCAAAGCTAACGCTCGCAAATTTTATTTAAAGCTGTTAGCAGAAATATCTTCACGACTCCACCTCAAAGACATTTTATATGCGTATATATGTATATATTTGTGTATTAATATATCTATCTTTATATATATATATATGTCTATAGTTTTATGTGTAATAATTAATTATGTATATAACTTTCAGTTGGCTCTCCATTAAATTTGTGTGTATGCACCTGCCTTGACCCTCGCTGCACCTCAAACCCAAGGGTTGACTGGAAGACAATGCCTCCTGGCATTAAGTCTGCCCCATGCAATGAAATGCAGGAAGTGTAAAATCAATAAACGAATAAAGTAATAGTAAAATGAATGTCTGAATGTGAAGTATGGGTTTTGGATTTAGCGGATCAAAATCGATATATTTGGATTAAAAAAAAAAAAGATATTTATTGTATTAATATTGTGCTGGAACTGCATCAGACTAGAGATACATATATAGAATGTTCTACGTGTTTGTCGGATACTTTATAAAGATAATAATAATTTATATAAGGATCATTCCAAATTGATAGATTGGTATTTATAATTAGGGTGGTATAGAGAAAGTGTATTTATATTGCAGTCAAGCATTCGCTCGCTCGCATTTCCCACGTTTAACAAAATGTAGAGTAAGCAAATCATCCAGTTACTGTAGTATATTACAGATCTCTTTAACACCAATCTGTTCGATCATTGAGAATAAAGAAATTAAATATGATTGGTATGTATCTATTAATATAAAATGAATAGGATCTATTTATTCTCGTTGCGACTCTTTACAAATAAGACTCAATTATAAATATTTTTGTTTCCTTGCATAAACATAAACTAGCTGAACCGCGCAGTCTTCGTCTGCGTCACATAAGAGAGATGCGTCTATAATACAATTCTAAAGGAGCTAAAATATATATATATATAGTATAAAAAAAAAATCTAAGATATTTCGTTCACAATTAAATGCTTGTAATGAAGAATGTATTCATTTAGATAAGGTTGATACCATGTTTATGAAATCACCTTCGCAAATAATGCATTATTTTAGAACAAATTTGATTACCATTAAAGAGGTTACAGCGATTCATCATCGGTTATAGACATGTGCTATCATGAAAGAAATTAACGGAGGCTCTGGAAAGGAATAATTTTTCCCCGTTTTTACAACATTATGCATCGATGCTCCGCCCCTATTAATTGTAGCTTGATGTTATATAGCCTATAACCGTCCTCGATAAACAGGGTATCTAATACTCTATTTTTTTTTATTTTGTAACAGTAGTTTCTGAGCATAGTGCGTTCAACCAAACAAATAATCTCTTTAACTTTATACATTACAATAAACTGTATTGTACACCATTAAAAACAGCTTCTAGTAATATACAAAAACGATAGATACAAAGGGCGGCCTTAACGCTAAATAGCAATCTCTGCCAGGCAACCTCAGGATTGACAAATATATACAAAATATAAAGAAACTAATACATATTAGTTTAGATATTTGATTCCTAAGTGTACTAAGTCAATTTCGTAGCAGAGTGCTACGAGACGTCTACGTAATTAATGCTACGATTGTAGCGTCTACACGTCTCAGGTCAACAGGGACCTATTTCATAAAACTGATAATCTGACAAATAAATCAAAAACTGATATATTTCTCAAATTGCCCTTTGCCCTTTTTTGTACGCCTGGCAACGAGTATGATGATTAGTTCAATATTAAAGACGTGGTAGATTAAAAAAAAACAATCAGACATACATACTTTCGCATTAATAATAGTAGTTCGGAAGGTATACGGTGGCAGCATAATTTATTACGAGTTTAGTATTATGAATAAAATTACCATTTTACTTTTTTAAGTTTAATTAACGAATTGGTAATTGTTAGGTTATCAATAATCGACAACGTATTCAACTGACTAAAGTAAATAAAAAAGTACACATATGTAGTATAATGGTAGTGTGTTTTAAAAATCTGAGAATATCATATAAAAACTACTTAGGACTACAAATTATTATGAATATGTACTATGTGACTAATAGAGACGGATATAAATAATATTAACAATATCTTCCAATATTATTTTCATAGCATACTTCAAAATTAGCTTTATTTCACAAGTTTTATTTAACAGCAATATATATAAGACTAAGTAATTAGCTTCATATCATATGATCTCTGTGTGAATAACTAATCAATATGACTGATGAGCCACACCGATTTTGGACGAGTTTACGGGCGGCACGTTTCATAATAGATGACAAGCTGATTACTTAACAAATTTATACTTCTTCATAAACGGGTATTGCTCTTAGGTAAGACAGAAGAACTGAAGCGACTTCTAATTACTTTACTCTAGCATTACCAAACCTCAACCTATAGATATCTTTCAACAACAAAAAAATAATAAATCATTGTTTAATGACATTTTCTCTGTTCAAAGTTGTCATAAGCCTGTCAGAATTGCACTGAAATATTTGTAAATACATAAGAATACTCGTTCATGTGGTTACATTAGTGGTACAAGTTTGAATTTATATAATTTTTGTTCAAAATTTTTAAATTATGGTAAGTATAGTGGTTGTGACGATAGAGGCCTCATTATGAAAACTTCACACTTAGCCGTGTTTCATGTTTGCGATCGTATGTAGCATGTTAACAGTAGTAACTACTCCTCATTATACCAATTAAAATTAATAATGTCGAATGTGTTCTATTGAATTAAAATAAGCTTTAAGATAGATAACGTTTCAGGATGAAGAAATAGAAGAAGTAATTGAGAATGTAAAACAAACAGACTCGCAAAAAAGTGTAGCCACTACGAACTTGTATTCACTGGATTTCAATAGCAGCTCAGATAAACTTAATTCATCAGGTATGGAAACTTACGTTCTAGAGTGGGATAGCGAAGCAAGCGAATCACCACGCAACAGGAATGTCGCTAATAAGAACGAAAAACCATCAAAATTAATGAACGTAAACAGAGATGTACAATGTGATGTAGCAAAGCGATATTGCACCGAGTGCTCCACTAGCTACAACAGATGCTCCATTGTCTCACAGGAAATATTCACTCAGACAAGTAAAACTATCATAGAACTAGCTCAGACTGACGAAACTCTAATAAAGAATATTGACAAAAATACTTTACAGACCCAAACATCATATATATCAATAAAATCTAACAAGACTGTGGAATATCAGATAGAAGTAACCGGTCAGACCGGAATAACAAGTCGTTCAAAAAATAGTTCTAAGGCCAAAATAGTAAGGGATTGTGGGGACCTCTACCAACATAATGCTTACAATCAATTTATCAATAACTCCCTTGAAGATAGTTCCTCGCAATTACAGCATTCCGAATGTGAATCTGTCAAAAGTAACGATACCACTAGTATACTAAGCTCAGAAAAACTCGTAAATGTTATAAATGAGGAAACTACAGGGGATGTGTGCTGTGAAGAGCAAGTTGATTATGATACCAATAGTGATTTTGACCATACTGATTTTGATGACGATTCGCTCATGGAGAGTGTCAAACCTGAACATAGCAAGAATAGGAACATTAATGAAGATTGTAAATCTCTAGATAGAGATGTTGCTGAACTTTATACAAAACTGTATGAAAAAATTGAATTTCAAGCAAATAGGTCATTCGAACAAGATAAAAAACGTTTTGGCCTTTTGACACCTCTAACTGAAGAGTCAGCACTAAGAAAAGATAGTTCACAGGACGTAATATCTACAAACGTTAGTAGTGTAAATGACGAAGACAAAGATGTATTATTTACAAATAAATCTGGAATAAAAGTCAAATTGTTTCCCAAAGAAAATAGTCATGATACTGAAACCCTCAAATTGCCACCAATACAGAGTAACTATTCTTGCCCTAGTAGTCCCAAATGTGACAATGCAAATTTTCTATTTTCAATTAATCCTAATAAGCTGCAATTAAGATCGGGCATGTTACCATGTGTGTTTGAAGAACGGAAAGATGAAAAAGGTGTTGATAGGTGGGAAATTGGATCTCGAGAGCTAGCATCTGGAGAAAGTCAAAATATTATTGAGAGAATTGGTAAGTTTCTTGACAAATAAATTATAATTAAATCTATGAAAAATGTTTTAGAAAATTATATCATATCAATACCCTTCCAGATTGTGACAGAGGAGGCCAGGGCACTATTCAGCTTCCTCCCATACACTTTGAAGTGGGCTATATAGCCAATTCTTCTAATATTAGTAAACCCGAAAACAAAAATACCGTCGTGCCTAAACTGGACTCGCTTACAGATTTACAAAACCCTATAAATATAACAGATAAGATCAAGGAATTAAAGTTAAGCAACAAAAATAAGAACATGCAGCAGACGAAGTATAGCATTCAGTAAGCGTATTTTAAACTAGTAATTCGCCAGATTACTAAAAAATAATAGTTCATTTCAATAGTTATGCAAAACTAAATTACAATACAACTATATGCATATCGCTGTTAACTAAAACTTCTAGCCATTCAATACACAAATACACTCTTAAATCACGAACAAGTTTCTATTGCACTTTAAGGATGTTCGGTTTTTAATTTTGTATTCTGTAAATGATCGATTCTCGTCTTTGCCTAATAATTAAAGCGAATTGTAGATTAGTGATTGTTGATAACTTTTATAATAGTCATTTACGATTATGCCTTTCAAAAAGATATTCATTCTCTATTCAATTACATAAAACATTACTAGGTTAAAGTTTCAAAATATTATGTTGACAGTAATTCGGACAGTAGAAGCGGCTCGCCCAGCTCTATGTGCGAGGAGAGCAGATTATCAGAAAATGGAGAACGGGGCTGCGAGCTGTTGTGCATCGAGTTGCTCAGGAGACTTCGATCCTCCTCATGGTTAGAGCTTGCCCTTTAAAGTAGGCATTTTAGACACAAGGCTCGCCTATTATCGGGTTCTAAATGAGATTTACTTTTTCAGCTTTTAGAATCCTTAGTTAACGGAGACCCATTGATACTAGCTGCTAATATGTATTCACATAGTACATAGTATAATCAACCTGTAGACCGGAATTGTTTGTAAGCGCATGACGTAACCAAAACTATTTTTTTATATTTTATAGAACAAAATTTAGGTTAATTTTCATCTTAATCGGTTAACTCTCTAACCAGAAAGGAATAAAAAAAAAACTAAGAAAAATGTGTCACTACCTAAAATTTGTGTCATTTTTATTGTATGATTTATTCCTGAATTCTATATTTTTCAAATCAGTATTAGGGAGGTGCGTGTGCCTCGGCTGTTTTATACTGAAAAGTTTAAAAGAAATACCGGTGTGCAGGCACCTTTTCGCTGTTTCTTAGAAACATTTAACAGTGGTAGAGCCATGCTTAGGCACGAATGGGCCGGCTCGACCGGTGCGATGCCACGGCCTCACAGAAAACCGGTTGAGAAGTAACGCTTGCGTTGCATTTTCCCGAAATGAGTGAGGTTTCAGGAGGCCCAACTCCCCCTCTCCCCTCATCACCTTTCTCCTAATCCCCTTTCTAATAATCCCCTCTCTCTTCTTTCTGCTCCCTGTATCCACCATCCCTCATCACCCTCAAAGGCGGGCAGCGCAAATGCGACTCTTGAGATGCGGGTGTCCATGGACGGCGGTTGTCACTTATCATCAGGTGACCCGTCTGTTCGTCTGTCCCCCTATACTATAAAAAAAAAACACATAGCGCATACTTCGTTGAAATCGATATTTTTCCATTATCCTTATTTTTATTATTTATTCTCTTTATTTAATTAAATATGCATATAAAATATTTTTTTAAATATAAAAGAAATTAAAATATATTTAAAATATAAAAAATAGGGTCCCACCGGTATCGGGTACACGGTAATAGGGCTATTAGGTGTAGTACGGTATCTTGACGACCAAGACCAAGGTTATATCTAAGAACAATTTGCTGATGGACTATCCTGGGCACTTGGTTATATCTATGTAAGTACTCGCCGTTAGCAAGACGAGATCAACTGGAAATTATATGCCTGAGGGTTTCTCCGGGACGATGACGTGCCCGACAAATGTCAATTGTTCAGGATATGTCTCCAATAGTTGTTAATTATAGAATTTTTCCGAAGTCTTTTTTTTTTTTTTTCACTAACATGTAGCAAAACATAGATAATAATGTGTCCGTTTAAGGCTAGATGAAAACGTCCATGCAGCTCTATGCTCTTCCATATCTCCCTATTATCTCTAATATTGGTTGATCTCTATTATCCTATTATCTCTAATGCAGGTTTGCGCCAGTTGTCTTTACCTAGGTCAAGCGGAGTAAGTCCTTTGTCAACTATCACCACATCCCAGTGTACCTCCACGTTAACAGAGTGCAAATAATCTCTAAGATTGCATACCTGGCATTTAAGAAACCACGACCCCCACATCACTGCTGAACGTCGACAGTGCCTTCGATATGTGGTTAACAGTGTACGGACTCTTCTATCCGCGGCAACCAATTCGGTCTGAGTCCATCTAAGTACACCAAAAGAGTAGATTAGGACTGGTATGACCCTCACTTTATGACCACTGGACAAGACTTTATAAAACTTTTTTTCCAACAGCCTAAGAAACGTTCAAAAGACGTCTTAGGTGAGTGGAATCTGAGAGTTCAATCCTTTCAGATTCCACAATCTTGCTTTTCTTCTCATGCATGAACATTGCACATGCACATTTATCTACACCAAATACCATATTGATACATTTACTGAAGGTTTCACATACCTCTAGTAATTTAATTAATTAGAAATTGTTTGAGGCTAATAGTTTCAAATCATCCATCCAAAAGGAGGTGGGAAATAACCTGACCTCCCTTCTACAATCTATTAAATTATTGTTGCTATTTTTATTGTTAATGTTTACAATAAGAATATATATAAATATATTTAAATGCGCATATAGATTTTTATATTTATTTATATTTAAATAGTACTCCTCTCACATAGGTGCGGGTTATACATTAACTTATTTAGATATACTATAAATTGTTGCAATGTAATGTATAACTGCTATATTGAGGTCCCAATAAATAAATTAAAATATAAAACACAATAAATTCATATACTATCTCTGTAAACGTGGAATACGTATATAGTCCACTCTATTAAAAGAATGGGGAATATATAAAAAATCATTACAGTACAATTCAGTTGGGGTTATGAAACAACTTTATTCCCTCATAAAAATACAATAATTTACTTACATGAGCAATATTCTTACAGAACAATCAAAACTATATGACGATTTGGAAAAATTAAAACGAAAAACACAGATTAACACTAAACAACAATTAACAAATACACATATATAAATAAAACGTTGTGGATAATTTGAAAAAAAATTAGTTCTATACTTTTACTTGGAAACAAATTTACACAAATAATACTTAATAGATGTGTTACATGATTCATATTCAGCACTTTATATATTGATTTCACACGTGATTTACAAAGTAAACTCTAAGCTTAGGGCGATTCAGTTAGTATTACTTTAGTCCAGTACATCTCAATATGATGTTATAAGGCCTAATTAATATTATGTTATATATACTTGATTGAATGCTTTTGTGTAACAACAGTGTTAAATATTTCTTTATTTTGTATAAATGTTTATTATTGAATTCAGGAATAAATATTTACCATAGAAAACAAAACTGCAGTCCATAATCTTATATTTTTAATCGTTGACAAAAGGGGTGTTATAAGTTCGACGTGTCTGTTTATCTGTTTGTGTGTCTGCCAAACGGCTGAAGCGATTTTTATACAGTTTTTTTACATATTTATCAGAAAATATATCAGCCGTTTAAAACATTTAGTAGGGGGAAATGAGCAATCGAATGTTTTCAAATACACCTACCAAAGTGGGGTTTGAAATGTAAGGGTATGATGTATACATACAAAATTGTAGTAGCGTGAAAAACGGTTAAACTCTCTGAAAGTTATGTGAAGTGAAAGTGTTTATGATCCACCTACGTAAACATTATGCCCCAGTGTGCAGAAGTTCGAAGATATCTATGGTTGTCTGTATTCTTTGTCAGTAGGTAGGCACATAATTAGCGGTAGTAAATATAACTGGAATTGTAAGCAATTAACAAATATAAAAAGAAACTGATGAGAGCGTTATGTTCCGATTGCGCCATACATATATAATTGCTATTAGGTCTTGAAGAAAATATAATATTAAACTATATTTGGCTATCAAACTCCAAGTGTTAGATATTTTTGTTTGTTTTCTTGTGCGTTATTTGGTAAATAAAAAGTTTATATCAGTGTTATTTGATTCCTGTTACGAGTTGATTTTACTTTTACTTTTTATAAAAACATGCACACAAAAAGTGGAGATGCCCTTCCATACTTTTTAGAAAGTTTACGTACCAATTGAATATGAATCAATTATATTAAATTTTCATTATCAATTCAAATGTAGTAGGTCAGTAAGGTGGGGTTTGGCCCCCAGCCAAATTGATTGACGACCTAAGAAAGGTATCTGGGATATTACCCTCTCCATCCGCAGACGACGCACTGGACGTCGAAGGATGGCCGACAGTGACCACATTCCGGCCTCCGTAAATGGACGCAGGCGTGTAGTCTTCCGCCCGCCTCCCTCAGGGAATTATGTGTCGGTGGTCCGCTCCGGACGATAACCTACTGGTCGCGGAAGAATATTGTGTTCCCCCCGCGGCCCTCGGCAACAGGTGCGAGGAAGGAACACCGTGGTGGTTTTACCGGCACACCTCTCCATTGATGACCCCGGTGCAGGATAGTCCATGAGGATTTCCACAAAAAATAAATAAAAAGAAAGGTAGCTGGGATATAAATGGATGCGAAAAGCGTAGGAACAGGTGATAGGATGAATGACGATGTAGGTATTAAATTTCCTCCAATAAAACACTTCAATAGTGTTAAAAAAGAAAACTTTGCAATATACTTGTAATTGCAAAGTTTTCTAAATTATTATTTCTAAATTTATATTTTATAATGTACCTATGAATGTCGCTGGGTCAACCTTTAAAGGCATAACGTTTCAGTTCCGACTATGCACTAGCAACAGATGGTTTTAGGCAAAACGAACTAAACATACAAATCAGCTACAAACCAAAAAAAACTAATTATGCCCCTATTTCGCGTGTTAATCGCGTCCCAATAAAAATGTGGGTGAGAGAGTGACACGTGTGAGAATATGAATGTAAAAAAAAAAATCTGATCGAACCTAATTTTTTAAGCATAAAGCGTTTGTAGCGTATTGTTTTTTTTTCGGCATAAACGCAAACAAAGTCGAGGGCACATTAGTCAATAATAAAATAATAATATCTTCAGACATTCTCAATTCAATCAATCAATCTTCAGACACGGACGTCTGGTACCAAACTAAACATAGCTTGTGCTAAAGTAACCTGACTAAGAATATACATACTTATATATTTCTAAATGCATATATATTAAAGACACCCAAACACAGTACAATACAAATACTAGTGCTTATCACACAATTATTTGTGCTGCATGGGAATCAAACCCACCGCATCTGGATAGCAATCAGGTAGGATCATTAACCATTATAATTATCAATATTATGTATGCGGTACTGAATTGGCTTATTTTACTCCCTAACTGGCGTAATTCATGATCATGAAATGTATAAATCGTGGCCAGATTACGTATTTTACTCATCATGATGTGACCTACTATTTCATAATGTAATGAAATTATTTTCTAAAGGTTTGAGGTGATGGACACTTTAGACGACATTCCAAAGGTGTTGGCCAAGTTTTGGGGCGTCATTGCGGAACAACGAATTGCTGATCTACTCAGACAAGTAATGTAATATAACTTCTTAGACAATGTAGTGACAGCTGATAAAGCTAACTGAAGGAAATTTGCCAATGTCAAAGATATTTTTGTATACCCAAAACTATATTTAAATTTAAATCTATTATTTTAGATACTGTTATGTACCTCATATATAATGCGCCAATTTAATTCAAGCTAGCCTAAGTACTCGATAGCAATTTATCCGGGTCACAAAGATATTCGAAAATCTCTAACTAATTAAGCTAGCTTAATTAACTGCATTGTGTTTAATGGTCGCATAAATACTCCTTGCATGAAAGAAGAACAGTGGGACGCTTCAAGCAAACATGTATCGAAGAGATCCGTGTACTTGTGTTAGTTAGTTACACAGACCTAATGCTTACGAAAATGGTTCTACTAGCGAAAGATAATACGTTGATGAAATCCTAAACGGATGCGTTGGTCCATTTGTGGATTATTTGGGCGAGGATGCTTCTTTTAGGCATATTAATGACCAATGGATTGTAACTACCTACTACACTATTACGTACGGTCCAGGAATGGCAGGACGCAGCCCGGCTCCCAAACCGATCGAGCAAAGCACTTGGGAAAGATTTAAAGTTAATACCACCAATAACTTTTCATAGAAATATTACATGTCAATATGTTTCTTTACATTACATCCCATTTTTTGCTCATTAGGGATTTTAGGGTTGAGCATTAATTAATTAAGCAGCTGTAGCAGCTGTAAGTCGTGTAGCTATTTCTCGTAAGACTTATTACTTTCCCTTTTTAAAGGTTATCAGTCATGTTGAGTCTCCGAGAACTCAAGTGTCCCGAACTGCGTGCAATACTCTCGCTGCTATACTGAAGAATACTAACTACACAAAAAAACCAGTAAGTAAAACTTTAAAAATAAATTATAATTATACTTAAGTTGATGAGTGTCAATGAGCAATAGATTGGTAGTCATTCAATTGTATTGTTCCTTAAGAAGGACCTTACCTAGGTACATCAAATTCAATGCATGAAATCTTAATTAATACAAAATTAAAGTCCTATTTAAATGCGCGTAGATAATGACATTGCAAACTTTTCTTAACTGTTTGTCCGTTGTTAAGATAATGTTTTATATTCAATTTAGTATTAGAAGCTGCTAGTCTAATCAGGCAAATAGATCAGGCCCTATCTTGACCATATTTTTGAGGATAAAGACTGTTAATATATGTAATAATCAAACCCAATTAGTAACCTATCTACAGAGCGCGATGTCTAAAATCTGAATTACTGACTAATATCATGTACAGATGTGGGTGTATTATCTAAGCATGTATAAGAAGTTTTGAATACACGGATTTTTATACACTTAATAAACCTACAACACCTCCGGACCGGGTAAAGCTTCCTTAAATAATATGACGAATCATGCCTTCATTTCAGGAATTTTTCGAAGCCGTAACGATTCTTCTGATCAAGACAGGCAGCTTTAGCCGTCCCGTAAGACGCGCCGCCAATGTAGCGTTGGACGATATTGTCTGTGGAGTGGATCTAAGCCATATTGTCACTGCTCTCTGTATTCATGGCGTTACGTTAGTTATGCAATAGCTTCAGTAAATTAAAACTTAATGCAGTGAGAAAGTAGCTTAGAAAGAGTGTCGTCCAAACACATAGTAATCGTTTTTTTAAGCTTTACATAAATGTAACACGAACACGCTAGAAATCATATCATATACACATAATCAGTATAGTTAGTACAGTATATTTTAAATATATACAATTATACATATATACAGATAATAATGTAATTTATGCAACCTGTACTTTAGTAAGCCTTGATTAAGTTGGTTATGTATAGTACTCTTTGTAGGTACTCCTTCTTTCTCACTCACTCTTATATATATACATATGTATACCAAAAGATGGCTCTCTGTTCGTGATATTCACGAGGTGTTAGCATATATAGCATATATAACTACTACCATTCTTGTCTCATACAGTGGTAATTGTTAGCACTGACATTTGATGAATTTGTTATCCTTGCCTTGTATGAGTACAAAGTAAAGATATTTTCTTTCTTTCTTTCTTTCGTTCTGTCAAATGCAGTGGGCCTCTGAGATTCAGGTTGCTGGTCCTTATTATAATTTGCAATTCGCCGGTAAGCAACACGGTAGTCTGTTTCCGTCTGTCCCTCAAACAGTCAGGTAGACCAGGTACTGCGGTAAACGATCTGCGTTCACCATAATCGCTTCTGGCGTGGTCTTGGGAAATGGACAGGGTTATTAAATATTAAAGTTCTAGTCGAACTGCCCATTATAATCTTTTCCATAGCATACCTTACCAGTATAAGAATAATGTTGATGATGTGGGGCTCAAAACAAGCTTTTGTATCTAATTCGTGTTTTATAGTCACAAGAGCCCCCTAGTCCGATGCGCATCAGCCAGACTATTGGTGGTATGTTGTGCGCTAGGCGGAGGAGGCCGCGACCTTTTGCGCACGCGCCCGCCAACAGCTGCCTGCGCACGGAAACACGCGCTGCGCTCTCTTGCCGCGCTTTTGGATGATAAGAATACAGATACAAGGTATAAGAAATACACGTCGAAATTTTTATCATAAGACATACATAGTCATCTCATAATCAGGGGTCACTAAAGCTTGCTTCCTTCCTTTATGGAAGAAAGGAAGGATACACTAGTTTCTTTTGTAATAAATTGTTTTGTAATTTCTTTTGTAAAAATAAAAATGATCACCAGGAATAACTTACTCTTAACTGTGCACCATTTTAGTCGGGTTTCTAAAGCAAGAGAAGCGTCAAATTTAATCCGTTAACAAGCAAACGGGCGAAGCTAAATAAAAACGTATAAAAATTGACCGAAAAATTCAATTTTAAAAGACTACATTCTATCGCATATCTTAGGCCCAAA
The DNA here is from genome assembly GCA_947561695.1 of Tyria jacobaeae. Taxonomy (NCBI): domain Eukaryota; kingdom Metazoa; phylum Arthropoda; class Insecta; order Lepidoptera; family Erebidae; genus Tyria; species Tyria jacobaeae. Next base: position 18,376,808 of record OX387218.1, on the reverse strand, counting down.
GCGTTTAATGTTTCCAACAACTCGCACTACTAAGTCGAACCTCTTGTAGAATTGGATTTGTACTTATAAAATTATTGACATTATATAAAACTGACAGAAAATACGCCGAAAGACTGTACACAATGCTGCGGCCGCTGACGAACTTTGAGGCTTTCTATCTTACTGATGTGGACGTGGAACTGGCTTCAAGACAGATGAAGAAATACGACCAAGTATTGCTTTTTAGCACGCCGGAGAGTAGATGACATCATGAACGCATACAGTGACGTAGATATCATAGAGCTATTTGAGTTTGAACTATCTTACAAATTGTTCTTACCCATTACAAAAAGGTTTATTTAATTTATACCATTCGATAACTCAGCATCATCATCACGCAATGAGAAAATAATGATTTGATTTCAGAATACTGGTCTACTAAATGTAACATATTGTACATAAAAAAACAATAGTAATGTCATAGGCCGATTTTTAATTTACTTAGCCTGCCTTAAAGCTTAACTGAAAATGATTGATAAACGACGCCTTGGAACACGAGCTTGTTTTACTATTTATTTTTATTCTAACGTGAAACGAGACTAAGTGAGAGGATCTAATGACTATGTACTTATATAACCAATGCGTATAATAAAAAGCCGTATAATATAAATCTAAAATATATATCTAGAATAGATAATAAAACTATCAGACATGTAAATATATTGCAAAAGATGAAATGTATTATGAATCTTTTAGTGCTGTTCTGATTGACTTGAAGCTTAAAATATAATTTAGTAAAAATTAATTTTCATTAAGTTTAGATTATTCCATATAGACTTCGACAAAATGTGTGTGCAAGTTATAAATAAAAGAATTGGGTTCATAAAATTTCAGTACATGAATTTGAGATGTATTCATTCTGAAGCCTTAAAATAATCATCTTTTAGTTAATAAGTTACAGAAAAATATCATGACTATAAACGGGACCATCCTGGACATAATCTGATACTTTTTTTTAAATCCTTTTGTGATTCATGTTGATAATGCTAAGGGGCCGTCCATTAATCACGTGATGTTTTTTCAGCGTTTTTAAACCCCCTCTCCTCCACCTTGGTGATACGTGGTGACGTTTATGACTACTCCCCCCCCCCCCACAAATACAAAAAGTTTAGACATTGCTTAAATGCAAACGTACGAGGTAACGGTTTACGCATGTATTCGGCGTCACGCATGTAGTCAAGACACAAGGTTCCATTGCACGCCGTTTTTCGGTTTAGAAATCAATTACGAAAAAATAATTACATTTGATACTTCACCCAGGGACCTTGTGTTTTTTGCCAAACCCCCTTTCGAACCTCACGTTATAAATGGACGGCCCCTAAGCTGCATTTATTCATAAAATTATGAATGTCATAATCATCATCATCTTGTTTATTTAACATTGTTTTGTTAAGGCAACCATTATAATGTTACAATTAACAATGTTGTAAATAAAATTGTCTTTAAATATATATTTGGCTGTCTTTGTTAACGTCTTGATATGACACTAAGAAGATGTTCTAAAACCAAGATTGTAAAGTAAAATGACACTCACCATTTTAATAAATACATGTAAGTACATATGTTTTCGATCACATAAATGGAAAAAAAAATTTGATTTTTACACTTTAATGCACTTTTTACCTTTTAAGTATTTTTTTAAATACTTTCGCACAAGGAAATATTCCTGTGTTGCAGAACGTTACAAATATAAAAACAATTTACATAAAGAACACCCACACTCGGAAACTATTTGTGGATCATAAAAATGTTTGTGCCGTGTGGGTTCAGCGGTTTCAGTTTTTATATCTCTAAAAATATCGGACATTTCGATATAAAAACTTTGAAGATATACCGCTAAGGGACAAATTATTTGCAATTCCGTCACATATATGCGAAACTTTTTCGGCTTAAAGGCTTTTAAGTTGAAGGACGACAGAATGGAGAATTATCTAGAAGAAAATGTATATACAGTCATACAGTGCCGTGATGCCACTGACATAAACTATGGTTATCAAAAAGTGAGCCTTTAACACGTCTCCCTTCCCTTTCGGAAATAAAGGCGTGAGTGTGTAAATATTATTATGCCCACGTTTCAGTCTCTTTTGAGTTCATTAAACTACCTTTAAATAATATCATTGAGAAGTGATTACAGTTTTTAAAGCCGTAAACTCCAACAGTACCAGTATGAGTAAATGAAAGTATAGTAGATTTGGCAATACATCGAGTGATTAATAAGCGGGCTTGACATTGTCATTTTAATTTAGTATACAGTACATAATTATGTTATTGTAGAACATGAGAATATTATCATCTTTATCGCTTGCATTTGCAACGGCATCTCATAGGTACAGTTTAAAAATTAATCTTTAACTATAAAAGAATTCTTTCCACGGTGAGTAAAATTTGGAACACTTAAAAAAAACTTCAGGCGTTGCAATTTTAGAAGCTGAATTCGTTTATATACAACAGGCTATATATAAAAATATAGAAGAAGTACCGAAAGCAAAACAATATGTGTTAAAAATATAAAAAAATACTTGGCGTTTACATCAAGTTACAAACGTCAAGTATGTATATACATATGTATTTGAGTTTATCAAAATCATTTATTACAATTAAACCAAATAAATATATGTTTGAATTGTCAAGAGACGTCATTCGTGAGCTAGTTGTCTGTTCAAATACGCGTATAGATCCTATTTAGAAGAACACGCAAGAAACTCCAAGGACACTCTTTTCCGATTCTTTTTGTTTTTTTTTTTCGTTAAGTTATTTATTGATATAAGTTAATGATATACCACATTGTTGAAAAAAAAAACATTTTCAATAAATAGATATACCTAGGTTGTTCTGAAAATGTTTAGCTACAGAATAAATACAACGTGTTTTTCTTGAAACTACATATTCCTAATCGATGGTTAATTTCAGTTCAATTCTTTTTCAAAAGCTGGTTCAACCGAATGCATAAGGACATTGGATTTTAGGGGAATATTTTAAAAGGCTATAAATAAACTTTTGTCACATTCCAACTATTTTTTAATTCATTTAACTGATCAATGATCAACTACAAATTTATATATAATAGTTATATAGCTATCATAAGGGGTCATCTTTGTGGTATAAGTTGCAAAGCTCAGCTTTTTAAATGACCAGAACACAAAAAGGGGTTTTTAATTTAAATATAATAATAACTAGCGGAGCACTAAAAAATAGTCCGACGACTGTCCAGTCGTTCTACCCGACCGTAATTATTAATCAATAAATTATGGATTTTATTTGAATGGTTTTTACAGTTAAATAAATACGCAAATATAGCTGCAGTCTAAATGCATTAAAGCGTTGAACAACAAAATAATTTCTAGAACACAATGTGTACTGGACAGGCGGGCTTGGGCCTTCGAGAACTTGTGTTAACAGAAACAAGTAGACGTGTGTTTGTCTATCTGTGATATGAATCGTGTCAGACTTCCGTTCTCAGGATCGAGCCGCTCATGTCCTGTACCTATAAGTTCCAGGATGGTGGTGAAGTTCAGGTTCACTATTCTTGATGTTCCTAGAGTTCAACGGCAGCGGGAAGCAAATAAAATACTATTTCACTATAAAGCGATCCAAAAAAGCAAGGCGAGCTTGAGGTTTCTGTTTATATCATTTTCTTTCTTGAGAATCTTGATATCCGTTGGCTGTTTGACGTCCGCACCGAGCGATCGACCGCGCTATTTAGTTACTTCAAAACTTTACCATAACGAGTACCGGCGCGTCGCCTCAAACTCAGTGCATTTATTTAATAATTTTTACTGTTGTTTATGTACGTTTTTATCTATTACTAAGGAACTATGTTAGTGTTTCCACGGGATAAACGGGAATGGGTTGGGCCTGTGGTCACCTATCCGATAGGACACACACCATTACCCGAGATTATTTAGATTTCTTAATATTTCTAGATTTAGATCTCCACCTAGGCAATTTTTATCTTTTATAAAATTTTATTGGTTAATTGTACTAAAATCGCTGTATCTATATGGTAAAAAAACTACTGGTTTAGATAATTGCCTAGGTTGGCTATAAGGAAGGGCACGCCACAATTGTGGCGGTAAGACCCATCATGGAGGATTGGCTGGAGAGGCGACATGGTGTTGTCTCCTACCGGCTAGTGCAGGTACTCACCGGACACAGAGTCGGTAAGTACCTGTTTCGCATAGGCCGGGAGCCAACGCCTGTGTACCACTACTGCAGGAGCTGTCGCGAGGATATTGCGCTCCACACGTTAGTGGAGTGCTATGCGTGGGTGCTGCAGCGTGCGACCTCGTGGCAGCTATTGGCGTGGGTAGCCTTTTGCTGGAGACCATAGTTATTACTATGGTTTAGAGCGAGAGTGCATGGGATTTCACTACTTCGGACTGCGAGGCAATAATGCTTGCAAAAGAAGCGACGGAAAGGGAACGGGAGAGAGTTAGTACTCTTCGTCCCGCAGAAGACGCACAAGGCGCCGGAGGCTACAAAATGACCTCCGGCCTCCATGAGAGCTGACCTGACGGCGAAGGACTGTGCTATCTATCGCCCTAACAAAAACCGGCCCGAGACGGCGGCACGACGCGTCTTAATATAAGGGGGGGTTGGGGACCCCACCCCACACACCGTACTGGGGTCGCCTTGCTCAAAAGGCGGCCAGGTCTGCCGGAGTACACAGGGACTTATTACATATGCGTGATCTAGGTCTTAGGTCTCAAATCTGAGCTATATGCGTCTAAATGCAATTTTCGGGTACATTAAGCGATTATTAAAGTATTTGCATAGAAAGGCAAACGATAAACATTAAGGAAACGTTGTTACTTACAAATTTCACTATTTTAGACTAACAAGGTATTTCACACAAGCAATAAACTATATAGTAATTATACGTATATGCACTGCAATATCTTTGGAATTTTTATTGTTCACATTTTATCACACATTTTAACATTTTCGAAACGGCTGTCACAGGATTTTGAATCACTCGGCCCATGTCGTGCGGTGTTCCGCAGGGGTCTGTCCTTGGACCACTCCTGTGGAACATGGGGTACGACTGGGCCCTTCGAGCTGACTTCCCCCCTGGGCTGGGCGTAATCTGTTACGCCGATGATACTCTGGTCACAACCCGGGGTCGAACTTTCAAGAGGCGTCACGTTCTTAAAGAAATTTTATTTCGTCTCATCTGGATCTTACCAGGAATCTAAAACATCACAGGACTCATCCAAACACATAAAAACCAGTCATCAGACCTCTCAAGCTTACTACTAATATTCGTCTTGGCTGTGCCTTATTTTACAGAATGAAGTGCATAAAAAATTTAATAGTTTGTGTCTTGGCTTATGAGCCGTAAGTCGAAAGGAATATTGCTCTTTTCTGGCAACAAAATATGTATTAGCACGTGTATCAAAGTATCAGAGTCAAAGATTATTGTCATCTCATATTTCTATTTACTGATAGGAATACATAATTACGCCTATAACTCACTATAAATATAACTAGATTGTGAGTAACAAAGCTGACATATTTGAATGTGAGTGTATGGTCCTTTTAAGTGCACATGCACTCAACCAGTACATATGCACTTGAGCCAAGGCTAATCAGATAGTGTTCAATATTATGTTCTATTGATAACTTTCTACTTGGCAGCAGCACTGTGGCGTTAAATTTTAATAACAAAATGATTATGTTCTGATCTGACCTGAGATTACCCTGACGTCAGTACATTGCAGTTAAATAATAGGTATTAAATTAGGATAAAATATGTTTGAATAAAAACCATAACTTAGTGCAATTGATAGTGTTGATAAAGTTTAAACTTATATAACACCACACTTCCAACTCATCAAGTAAGCTCCTTCTTCTTGGCCCGCTTACACCGCTGAGTCTGTTGGATCTTATCTGTTCTTTCATAAAATACGCTTTTTCTCAAACAATGCCACATGACATCACTATTTTACGACAAAGTCAAAGAACTCTTATTCCACGAATTGACAGAATTAAGTCATTAATAGTTGATAATTTAACAATATTAATTATATGTGTATGTGTATATATGTATTTATGTATGTATGTGTATTCTGTTATTAGGTTTGTTTTTTTTAATTTATGAAGATAATTCTCAGGATACCTTCTTTTACTTCTCTGCATCACCCAGGCATTCATTCCGCCTATGTACTATGTACGCTCACATCTGTATTCCTATATATATATATGTATATATATATATATACGGATCACCTAAGTACGGGCCGCTAAGTGACAACTGCCTTCCATGGACACCCGCAACTCAAGAGTCGTAAGTGCGCTGCCCGCCTTTGAGGGCGATGAGTTATAGGAGAATGATGAATAGAGTAGATAGAAAAGAGGAGGGGAGTATGGGTGAGAGGAAAGGAAAGGGGGGAATTGGGCCTCCAGAAACCTCACTCATTTCGGTGAAATGAAACAAAAGCGTTACTTCACAACTGGTTTTCTGTTAGGCCGTGGAATTGCACCGGTCGAGCCGGCCCATTCGTGCTCAAGCATGGCTCTACCACTGTTAAAACACCTGTGTATTAGTTACTTGATTGTATGTTAGATGAAATCGATATAAAAATACATATGGTGAGGTGCCCACTTATACCATTGTCCTATGTGTGAAATAGTCATACTTACAATGCCTTTATAATAATTATAATTTAGTGACCGCACGACGTCAACAACATTTTAATTTTAAAAATAAGACTACGTTTGCCAAAAGACTTATTCAAAACTTCTAAATTCCGATAAGGGTGGAAATCGGTAGTTATCGACTTCACCTCTGTTTTGTTGAAAGATAAGCTTCTGTCATTGGTAAAAATATATAATCGGTTGAATAATGAGAACAAATTAAGCACATCACACCTCCAATGCGACGGACAGACTAAACAAATCTTTATCTCTGAATGCCATACACAGAAGGCAAGGAAGATCTTTTACTTGGCTCGTGAGTACAGCAAGAAAAATGGGTACGAGTTCTGCTGGACCGCCCATGGAAGAGTGTTTCTTCCCAAGAAGGTGGGTGCCCGGGCCCATCGTCTTGATTCGGCGAGTGACTTGGATCATCTGGACACTCAATCTGAACTATGACTGCAAAGTATTGTATGGCTTTTTTATTTTATTAATAGCATGATCTTTTTGTTAAACAAAACAGTTACTTGTCAGTATTTCGGAATTATGTTAAATGTGTATATCTTACTACCACAAACACAACCTAATTTAGACTTTGTGAACATAGGGTTTATTTCTTCACACTACAACTCTACTACATACACACTGCAACATATAACACATTTTTCACACGTACGATTACACGCAAGATTGTACATCAACCGTAGACTTAAAATCACAAAAATAACACCCACTTACCTAAACATAATATACATAATAGCAATAAAATGTAACGTGTAATACACGGCCTACGTAAATACGAAATGGTCCATAGAACTCTTACTTATTGATAATGGTTTAGCTTGATTATATTATCGCCGACATAGACTCTATTCAATTATCCAAATCATATATACATATGTTCTCCTCAAAACTTAACAAGTTATATAAATGATACATCACTAACTATATTGCATACTAACACTCATCAATCATTAAAGGATCAAAGTTACAGTGCATACTAACCGTAACTTCGATGCTTTAATGATTTTACTAGCTACAATTAGTGTCCAATGTCACATTCTTGTACTAACAGAGATGGCTGATGGCTGAGTAAGACTACTATTATTCCTGTAATTGCTGGCTATACGTCGTATTCTTCTAACTACTCTAATCAAAACGACGGTGTATTATTATATATTAGATCTGACATGAAACATAATTTAACTATTCCCCCAATGAATGACGCCAACTACATAGTTTTGAAATGTGATAACGAATACGCTGTTGTAGCTATCTATCGCTCACCGTCACAAAGAAATATCGATGGATTTTGTGATAGCCTTGAACAGTGCCTCACATCTTTAAATTCGATTAAGTCAGTAGCTGTGATAGGTGACATTAATATAAATATATCTCTAAATAATAGGGACGCTAGCTCCTCAGCTCTAAGTGTCTGGATATGATGGCATTTCATGGTTTCCTACCCGCTCACCAACTCCCCACTCGAAATGGTAGTTGCATTGACCATGTTTGCTGAGATCGGAAAGATCTACAGACTCGAATATTGCGATTACTGCTCTATCAAACAGTATTTCTTAAGCAATTACAGCTCATTCTAACATTCTGTATCAGGCATAGGGATAAGTTACATAAACAAGTTATACAAAACTCTAGCAACGCCATACTCATGTAACTTACACACACTATTGCAACAATTCATTACATAAATTAAAAATAAAATATGTGAAAAATGAATTTAATAAAAACAAAAAAAAAACTTAATGTATACATTGCCAAATTAAAACAACCGTCACCCTTACCCAATTCTCTACTGTGTCTGAAGCAGGATCCAAGTGACTCGCTCAATACCGTGAATGATTATTTTGCCAATATTGCCTCTACATTAGCAAACGGTATTTTAGCCAGACACACTTCTCATGAAGCGACCAACACACTTAAAACCTACATAATGAGTTTCATTCAGTCAGAGACTCTATGGCGTTATTTGACACGGATTGCTGTGAGATTGAAACCATCATGTTAAGCGTAAAATTCGAACAGGCATACATAATATACCGGGCAGGGTGATTAGGTACTCACGGAATAGTTTAGTGCCACCACTAACATTTGCCTTTGACTTATGTCTGAGAACTGGTACTTTCCAGATATTTTAAAAAAGGCTCTTTCGCACCCTATCCATAAAAGTGGCAACAGATACAATGTCGATAACTATAGACCAATATCCGTATTAACTGTGTTGTCCAAAATACTTGAGAAACTCTTGAACAGTACTTACGAAGATTGCGTAACTTTCTTCCGGCTGCTACAAAGATTTCGCTTGCACAGACGCTCCTACTCCCAATACGGGACTACGCCGATACTCACAGAGGAGCAACTCGATAAGCTTGATCGCCTTCAAAATTTTTGTATAAGGTTTATATTTAGCCTACGCAAATATGACCACGCATCCGAATACCGTAATTTGCTCAAGTGGCTCCCGATTCGCCTTCGTCGGAATACTCATATTCTTTCTCTACTTTATAACATATTGTTCAATCCCCTTACTCCACCTTATCTCAAGCAACGTTTTAATTTCCTATGTGACATTCATTCGAGGTTGTTGCGATCATCGGAAAACTTAAAACTGCAAATACCAGTGCATTCGACAAAGGTTACTGACAAATCATACACAGTTGAAGCAGCACAGCTCTGGAATGCCCTACCTGTATCTATCAGACGAGCTCAATCATTAAGATCATACAAAAAAATGTTAAAAGACTACTATTTGCAAGGTAATATCTAAGATAACTATAGGTATATATTTACTTGTATGTGTAGGTATATGTATGTATGTTATATTAGGTATTTATATATTTGCGTTTAAACTAGCGCACATTACATGACTGTACACCACAGCCACCCATACGAGATCATTAAAATCCTGTCCATCCAAAGATCGCCTATAAGATATTGCTTATTGTGATAAGGCCGCCCATTGTACATTTTTTGTGAAAATATCAGATGTATTTTATGTATATTTGGTGTAAAATAAAGAGTACTTACTTACTTACAGTAGACTTACGAAATATCTTCAAAATAACAATGTCATTGCCCCAAACCAATTTGTTTTTATCAAAGGTAAGTACGAAGGATGCAACTTTACATCTAACGGAGATAGTCGCTAGAAATCTAGATAGTGAATTTAAAGTCCTTGGTGTATTTTTGGATCTCTCTAAGGCATTCGCCCAGACTTTTCCTAATTTATGTCAATAACCTATGTATTAAATCTCTACAAAACTGCAGAATTATATCCTACGCTGATGACACAGCTTTGGTAGTACATGGCAGTACTTGGGAAGAGACTCAACGCTATACAGAGAATGCTCTTAGAGAAGTAATGATCTGGCTTGAAAATGACCTCCTCACGATTAACATAAATAAAACAAGTTACATTACGTTCTCTCACCGTATAAATGTCCAACCTCCTCCAGCAGATACAGTAAAATATCTTGCTCTCATCATAGACAGACACTTGAACTGGTCGACATACATAAATAAATTAACAACCCGAATAAGAAAGCTTATACCGATTTTCAGAATACTTAGGCGTTCTGCAGACTTAGATACCCTGTTATGTGTATATTATGCGCTGGTCCAGAGTATACTACAATACTGTATTAACACATAGGGTGGTGCCGGGACGACGACACTACTGCCCTTAGAACGGGTTCAAAGAGGTATACTGAAAGTTATACTTGGCAAAACAAGGAGATATGGTGATCTCCTTTACAGCGAGTGCCCCGTACTCACAGTGAGGCAACTTTTTATGAAGTGCGTACTAATCCGTAAGCATAAAAGCACTAATTTGAAGCCGATTTTGAAACGCAATAAAACCAAAATTTATTCTGTATCGCCTCATAGAACAGCGTTCTCACGGCGGCAATATTATGTCCTTGGCAATTTCCTACTGAATTTATTATTTAGATATTTTTTCGATATATGTTTTGCATTGTAAAACAAATACCAATAAATTTGTATATTTTCTCTGGGTGGAAGGCGCTGACGACTGTAACACAATTTATATTAGTACGCTCATCAACGGCAACCTCTTATCTAATGTGCCTTGGTTTATTTTAATTCGAAGCAAAAAAAAAAACATTTACAGCCACGGAGGCCCAACTCCCCCTCTCATTTTACGCTTTCCCTCATTTCCTAGCCATCTGCTCGATTGTCCCCCTATACCATAATAAAAACCCAAATGCTTTTATAAACAGTACAGCACTGTAACAAACTATATATTTCCATTATCAGTGCGTCCCACCCACGTCGACTATCTATATGACAGTGAAAAGTACCGCAGGTCAGAAGTCGAGTGATGACAATGCTACAAACCAGTATAAACAGACACTAACTTAATCTTTATGCCTAGGCAACACGGTTCCAATCTGTCTGTCCTGAGCTTTATCTAGCTTGTGCGTAATATCGTACGATTCAGCTTATGTCAGCTATACAAGCTGCGATAGCTTCGTTTCTAGTTCATATAGTAAAGAATAAATATGTACATTTATCAAACTGACTCCAATAAGTTTATTCCATAATACAATTACTTATCTTTATAATTGACAAGTTTTCTCACATATTTTATAGTTGTATTTAAAATAACCTTTCAACAGTTAGCGTTTCAACGGTGGTAGAGCCATGCTTGGGCACGACTGCGTCGGCTCGACCGGTCGATACCGCGGCCTCAAAGAAAACCGGTTGTGAAGTAACGCTTGCGTTGCATTTCTCCGAAATAAGTGAGTTTTCCGGAGGCTCAACTCCCCCTCCTCTTTCCTCTCCCCTCATCCTCCCTCTACTCTTTCCCACCCCCTCATCTCCCCTCACTTCATCACTCTCAAAAGCGGGTAGCGCAGTTACGGCTCTTAAGTTGCAGGTGTCCATGGACGGCGATTGTCACTTATCATCAGGTGACCTGTCTGTTCGTCTGTTCCCCTTCATTATAAAAAAAAAGTTGTCAAGTGCATTTTCACCAAAGTATTGGTTGGATGACAAAGGATTTATAAAGCTGCTACAAGTTTAATTATTCAACAAATTTAAAAACTCTATGTTGTCGAAATCCATCAAGGGGTCTAGGCTCTATCTAGGCCGTGACATAAATACATCAAAAATACATATAAATATACGAGTATATACGTACACTTCAAAACTGCACTCCTGTCTTCCCCAGACAGGAGTGCAGGCCAGATTGTACTATTACAAAAATACGTTGAGCAGCATGTTGGACCATTTCTTAGCTTCCCGATTTCTCGGTCATACTCAGATCGAATACGTATTAATAAACCCCTTATATGAAATGTTATGCATACAAGCGACTTTAACCCACTACGAAGGAGAAGCTTCCCAATTTTTTTTTTTTTTAGGATTCCCTACCTCAGTCGACAAAAATTGAACCCACATAGGATCACTTTGTATCTGTCTCAAGACCACTTTTGTCAGGAACTCGGCGATACCAAGCTGTAATTAATATCAAACCTGTACCTTCGGAGCAGTGAAAATTAAAGTTATTAGTCAACGCAATCTAAAGGTAAAGCCGTTTCTGGATAACTTATTTTGACGCTCGCGAGGGAATCAAAACCTATAGGGTACTTCCCATAGCTGCCAATCATGAAATTTGGCCAAAATCAATATCTCACAGTCCAAGTAGAAGAAAAAGGCTTTACTTTATTGTTTTATCCCTATCGGTAGGGATAGATGAAAAAATATTCCAATTATCCCTACCAGCAGGGATCCGTTGAAATATCGATTATACGGGTAAATAAGGTAGTATAAGCTTGCTTTGTTGAGTGGTTAGCAGCAGTAGGCTAGAGGAGTATCAAGTCAAATTAGTATCTTTTTAGTAAAAGTAAAAACGGAAAGTTCGGTCCATTTTGTCACCTACTATTGAATTTTGACGTTAATTTGATTAATAAAAATAAATCAAAAACGTTACAGTAGAACAGAACGACAATTATCAACTATTTCCAGTCATATTATTGGCCGACTTAGTGAAATAATTTAATTTAACATTAAAAGGAAATGATTTTAAAATACGTAGGTGTCACGTCACGCCTTAGTGAAATTATGAAATTTAAGCATGGTCATGTACCCAATAACCTGACTGTTAAGGCGAATTGGCCGCAGTCGGGATTTAATTTTTCTCTTACGGCTGTCTGATCATAAACTAAGCAGAGCTTATACTACGGTGACCAGACTGACCAGACATATTATAAATAAATTACACCCAGACATAGAACAAACGATCCTGCTCACATACAAATATTTGTCCTGATTGGAAATCGAATCCACAACCTCTGGCTCAGCAGTCAAGATCACTAAATATTAGACCAATAGGTAAGTAATGTCCTAAAAAATGTACCGACTCACATACGATATATGAAAGGGTGGAAATTTATTCGGAAGTGCCGTGTCTTCTCGATCAATATTAAATATATTTGGTTAAAATAGACTGCGACTAAGAATAACGGTAAATTTGTGACTACGATGAAACATATTAGGCTTCATTGGAGTCATAAGAGCGAGTGTGGAAATATGTAAAAACAGGTTTAAAGGACAATTGGCATTCTTCGTATACCGTAAAGCGACCTTGATCTGTTTTCTCATGTGTCATCATCTCAAAAACAAGTGTATACTTTTACTTGAAAGTTAAAGTTCTAATACTAGTAGTCATATCAGATCAAAAAACAAACATATGAACAAAAAACTAAATTAATTATTTCTTAACATTCATATATTTTACTAGAGTAGCGTCGATTTTAAAACATGAAAAAAACGCACGCATTACCAACACAGATGAAACAAAACATTCGAATTTTAACTATTGTACACTTTTTAAATTGCGAATTTAATTCTTGGTACCTGCCAGTAATTAAGTGAAAGTAACAACAGTTTATGCATTTTTATACATATTATATTAAAAATAAATTTAATTGTTTTCAGAATAGGAGAGCTTCATCTATCAAAGTAAAATTATGAAAGTGGGTTCTTTGTAGAGTTTTTACATATTTATACTTTATCAGAAAAATGAATTTAATCCTATTTTGTTATAAAACATCGAGATTTAATTATATTTTACATTAAAATCATAGTTTTGTTATCTGCATCTCACGTGACCAAAAAAGCCACCAGCTTCTTCCCGTGGGTGTTTTTTTATAAACAACATCTAACAACTTTAATTTACACTGTGTATTTGTGACTTTAAATTACAGTTATTCGTATTTTATTTCTAGTTTTAGAAAAATCAATAAATTTTAGTCACCAAGCACTGCATATTTGAAGTTTCTTTGTTTCTGCTATTGTGATTGTCACGATAATGACGGCTGCATTTTTGGCGCAACTATTTATATTTTAAATTAGTTTTTTCTTTGCATAAGCCTATAATATTTTAATTAAATAAAAATACCAGTTGACTATCGAATCTATACTAACATTTTAAAATATATTTAATAAAAATAACAATAGCCCTAAGTAGTAATAAAACTTTATATTAGGATATTTTTGCATGTTGATCGTATCTTATCGTAATATTCCAGCAATTTATGTAAAGCAAAGAGGCCCTAGTGACAATAACACATCGTTAAATCTCATGTTTAAACCGTCATCACTGAGATTAGATTATAGAAAGAAGATCAGGCTAAACGACGCATTATTTGTATTTCCTCTTTAACTAAATACAGATGCGTATTCGGCAAACATTAAACCTTGTGTAATTGACGGTTGGTTAGTAATACAAAGACGTACATATTACTTAACATTAACGTCACATTTGCGTTGATGATGTAGATCATTTAATTTTATTAGTCGCTACGACTTTAGATTACTACGTGTGTATGTTATTAACTCTTATTTACAATCTTCTTAGAATGACATAGTAGGTAATTCTTAATGGCCTTCTTACGAATTTCTAAACTAAACGAACAACACCGGGACTACCCTCTGAAATTTTACTTACGACCTTTGACTTGCAGTTGTCCATGCATGGCGGTTGTCACGTACCATCAAGTGAACTGTCTGTTCGTCCTATATTATAAAAAAACAACAACCAAAACCTTACTTATTCAAACGAATTTCATAAGTTCGAAAGTAAGTTTATTCCACACAATAATATTTAGTTGACTTGAAAAAAATGAGTTTCTTAATTGAGTTGTATGATTATTAATTTAGAAAAGTCTTGTTTTAATTGGATGAGAGATTCGCCTTTGGTCTCATTTAAATTTGAAGAAAATATTCTACCTCTACACGTTAAGGGATAGTTTCGTCATTTGTGAACCCAATTTAAGAATTCATTTTTAAATGAATTGGTTCTTCTTGAGACGAACAAACAAGAAACTTCATGGACAATGTTTTCAAACGTATTTTTATTTTACAAATTTCTGATTTACGAGCACAAGGAATATTTGAGGACAATGTAACATTTATTTTTAAGTATAACAGACGAGAAAATTTTTACAATATTAACGTAATAGCAGTCAGTAGATGATCAGCCCCAATCGAAGGCACTCTTTCACGAGCATGACGCACGCGCCAGCCATCGTCCCACTTAAGCCGACATATACCATACAACCATCGGCAGGATGATTCGGATTTTCGGAATCCTTGGTGTCGATATATATGGCGAAGTCCAGTTTTGCGATCTCTTAGGGGGTAAGGCCAAATTAGCTTCTAAGAAGCTTGGTGTTCGGAACAGATCGAGATAACATTTCACTCCGCCTGCAACTTTGTAAGAAGAATTTTTCCATGGAGAGAGTGTGTGTTTCTATTGATAACTGACCTCAGCGTTTACAGGACTGTATTAAAATGTAACGTAAAATGAGCTTCATATATTTTTAATGTTTTTATATTAATGTATAAACTAACACACATCACAGTAATTAATGTTTTATGCAATAGAAAAAAGAAAAATTTTTCCTTGTAACAATATTTATGGCAAGACTAGGTGCATCTAATATGTACATAATTAATTTGTCCCCAATCCGCCTACGATAATCACTTGCCGTCAGGTTTAATTACGATTGTTTAACAATTTTGTGGCAGGAGGGTAGATGGTTTGCATATATATATTATACATACATATCTGCACACGAATATAATATCTTTAATCTTCTGTTATATGACAGATAGGTATTAATTAGCATGTAGGTCAAAATTTAAATGAAATCATTTTGAAACATTTATAAGTTTCAAATTACACTTCATTGACTTCCACTTACAAAAAAGTAACAACTAGTATACTGCTTACTACTTGCTTGACGTTTACAGTTAGTAATATTCCGAGGGTTCCGTAAGCAAACGAATTTCTATGTATCTATTAACACGTACAATTAACTTTCTTTAAAGTAGGTATAACCGTAACATTCTTCATTGCTTCATTTTCAAACTGGAATGGATGCACCAACTTTGAATAAGAAATCAATAAAAACATAATATTGAAATCGATTCACTAATGCCGAAGTTTTTTCGTTGACGAAGCAATTACTATTAATACTTACTTTATCCCCTTCTAGAGGTGACTTACTTGAGTGTTTTAAGGGGCAGGAAGAACCTCGCAGCAGCGCTGTAAGCTGGGCACGCGTGGCTTCAACCCACCTTTTTTGTCGCCGGTTCACTGGTATCACATACAAGACGTTTTTTGATAGGAACAGGAATATAGGGGACACTCGAGTGTTATTTATTGTATGTTTCGCGGTTTCACTTGTACTTTTTGATACTTTTTATGCAGCGGATAGCGGAGGTCTAACTTGCGCGATGACATCTTTTTAGCGAACAACAGAAGCGGATGTGAGACAGAGCAGGAAATATGTTATGCATTCTTAAATGTGTAATGATTTCTTATTGTTGATTACATATTGATCCAAAAATTACAATATAAATACGTGAGTTAAGAAATCGATTTAATTACGAAGTAAACGACGTATACACCTACTGTTTTTTTACGTTGGGAAATCCTCATGGACTATCCTCCGCCGGGGTCATCGGCGGAGGGGTATGCCGGACTTGACCTGCTAAAACCACCACAGTGTTCCTTCCTCCTACCTACTGCTGAGAGCCTCGGGAACACGACATTTTACCGCGACCAGCAAGTGACCGACCGGCCGAGCGGACCCCTTCTCGTTTTGAAGAGGGGAAAGGAAAGGGCCTCTCCCCTCAGCACTCACTCCTTGAGAGAGGCGCGCTGAACCCTACGCGCCAGCAACATCGGAACCGCTAAGCGATTGGGGCGGTGAGCTGAGCCCGACGTTCACCTCCCTCGGGTCCATTTATAGAGGCCGGAGTTGGGCTTTGTCGGTGGATGGACAGGGTAGTCGTGTTTTCCCTCTCCCTTTCCGCAGCCTCCTTCTATGACATAATAGTTTTACAGAAGGTGACCCACTGCATCCTATGACCTCTCTCTCCCGACCATGGCGCGCACAAGCGCCGTGAGTGAGAGGTCAGCCCCTATCTCTGTCACTAAAGCACGGCGCGTAATTTATCGCTACCACACTTTATAGGATCACCTGCTAGACCAATCTGAAGATTTCCTGAAAATTTCATCGAAATCGGTCCAGCCGTTTCTCGTCACGCGAAAAGTGAAGTTAACTTCTCAACTATCCGCCCAAATTAAATGCAGCAAAAAGCAAATTTTATATTCATAAAATTTCCGTGGTAATGAAACTTCTATTTCATACGAATGCATGTTATGAATTGAATTGAATGTATGTTATAAATTCACCTAAACATTTTGTTAGAATTTTTATTTTTCTTTTACCAATAAAACCATTATTCTGTGTAACAAAAGGTTAGATATATTGTGTCGCGGCCTTATTGTAGATCTACTTAAGACTTATATTTTTCCTGTACATTGTATTCCTTTATTTGGAAGCGTTTGCATACTGGTTAATTTTTCTTTGACTTGGTCCACAAATGCTGAAATTTTACACTGAAATAAGGTATATATCATAGTAAAACATTTTTAGAATCGGATATGGAGATCCCTACAACAAATGAACAAATTTAACTCTTGGTAATATTAGTGTAGATATAGGCTTGGAGGTGGAATAGTTTCATTCAGTGGTAGAGCCATGCTTAGGCACGAATGGGCCGGCTCGACCGGTGCGATACCACGGCCTTACAGAAAACCGGTTGTGAAGTAACGCTGGCGTTGCATTTCCCCGGATTCATTTAGGTTTCCGGAGGCCCAATTCCCCCTGCCCCCCTTTCTCTCCCCTCATCTCCTTTCTCCTCTTTCCCATCTCCTCATCCCTCCTCTCTTCTTTCCGCTCCCTGCATATCCCATCCCTCATCACCCTCAAAGGCGGGCAGCGCACTTGCGAGTCATGAGTTTCAAGTGCCCATGGACGGCGGTGTCACTTACCATCAGGGGACCCGTCTGTTCGTCTATCCCCTATAGTATAAAAAAAAATTGTCTTACAATGGTCAGCACTTGAGGAGAACCAATTCAATAAAAAAAAATGAGACATCAATTAACCATATAAAATATCTATTGAACTGAGATCCTGTCCCTTTGTAAACTTCGTTAAAAATGATTTGAAATTTGACTGTATTACATTAAATATGTCTGTTGTACTGTCAGACGACATTTTGAAATATTTACCCTTAACTACCACTTTATTTACCACTATCAACAAGAACAAACTAAGAAACATCATACATACATACATACTTGTATACGCACACACACGCCCATACAGAAAAAAATATATTTTGAAGATATTTTACTGTTTAAAAAAACAAACTTAGCTTTGCAGTTAAAGTGCAAAATATAAGATTCTAATCATAAAAAGTATTTTAAGTGATACACACAACAAATTAACACCTTGATGATGAATGACTCCTCCAACTACCTGTCTCTCCTAATGATTATTTATGATCCATCCTATAAATATACAATAAGGCCGCCATTTGTACATTATATACTTGACATGTGTATGACATGTATTATATTGTACTGTAAGAATGTTATACAAATAAAGAGTTTTCTAGCTATCTATATATCTCATAATCTCTTAAGGTCCTCATATCAACGAAGAGTAAACATGACTTATACTATATTACAAAACTGTGATTAAGGAACATTCTTCTAATGTTTTATGTTTAATATATTAAATACATACGCATACGCTTGTATTGTGGAAGGGTCAGTAACGCCTACATTTTGCCAATTTTAATTTAATACTATTTTCGTAATAGTAAGCTTATTGCCGATATCAGGGTACTTCTGAGAATAAGATGGGAATGCTGAGTATATTGACAGGAAAGGGATGATAGAAAGAGAAGAAAAGAAATATTGCTTATACAGGTGGATTGGTGAGTATAAGCAATAACAAAGCAACTTTGAGTGGCATAAATATATTTTTTTTATTATATAAAATACGATAAGATCTCTGCATCACCCAAAGGCTGGCTGGCATAAAATAATAAATAATATCAAGCGGATGGAGAATTTCAAAAATTGCTTTTAACGCTCCATACCTACTTTGTGTAATTCTATCACAGCAATTAGGTTCTCTTTATCACCCCGCTCCATTCTAATATCATAAAATTGTTTAACACCGATTTGCGAATGAACAGCACAATTAATAATCATAAAAAGACAGATTCCAACTTCAAATGTAATATTATCTTTTTTTTTAATTGCAATAGTATATATGTCCAAACTAAGTTCAGACCATACATACATAATATGTATATTACAATCCTAAGGGCACTAGTAAACCGGTTTCACCATCTAGTCTTTTACGAAATACCGTTGATCCTTTTAACCATTTTTATGGCTTTCCTTACTTACTAAATAAACAGTCTTAATCCAAGAAGCCGGTGGAAAACCATACATACTCACGCTCACACTTATATTCCCGAAGTGGAAGGCAGAGGCGTCGGAAAGGCTCACTTTTTGCCAACTCTAATTTGGTCGCACTTATGATTAATAAGAAGCAAGCCTATTGCCGTCATGTATACATTTAAATAATAGATAACGGCCCGACTCCTTAGTCGCCCACTGGAAGAGATGGGGTGGGCTTGTACCGCTCCACCGAGAGTCACGCGGCAATAACAAAAGAGCGGTTAACTACGTGTACCAAAACCATAAGTTCACAAAATCAGGGTCTTTACACTTTTGCATTAATTCTTTGAATCGATATTCTATAACAAACAGGTATGTTATTTATGACATATTGCTGTCCATCGGCTTCGTGGAAGGATTCTCTAACAGGTAAACCCATTAACGATTTTTCTAACCAGGTAATCGAATCGGGATTCCTCGATGTATAATATTACCACGATTTATCACACTGACATTCTTTGGGTATATGGATTGTGGTTTTATAGAAGTGGCGGAAAAGAAAAGTGTCTTACTGCTTAAATGGAGGGTTCTGGAGCTTTTTTTTTTAAAAAAGGTTTTAGGAGTTTATAAAATGTTATGAAGAGATTTAACCTTAAAGTATTCTTAAGCTACCTTGTTCATTTCGTCCGTCTGAAGTCGCTTAAAACGTAATTATAATTAAGAGACGGAGATTAAATAAGAAACCAATTTATTTTTAAGAATAACATATTGATATCCATATTGATTATATTATATCTTAAACAAAACAATCAATATTTTTTTTTTTAATACATTGTCCAAACCAATACTAAGATTACATAACTACTCATGACATCTTACACTACTACGTAAAATATAGGAACATTCTACAGAGTACCTCATAGGTATCTCAATAAATTATTGCTTTTAATCCTAATTTCTATTATAAAAATACTACGGTTCCAGTATTAAGTACAGATGACTTCTATTAGGCGGTGGCCTAATAAAGGCCTAATATATAATTTAGAAAAATAAACTTGAAACAGTTTCAAATAAGTCGCGGCGCTCTTCTGTCATTTTCTGTGCCGATTGTCTTCTAGATTTTTCCTCATTGTGGTCTGTTTAGACACAATAAATTATCTGTTACTACTTTTCGAACGCGTATCACCACGTTCGTCTCCTGTTCTAGTGTTTTCTTCTCGATTAACGCATTGTCTCGCGCTGTTGTAATGTTCCATTAGCGTAACTGCTGCACTCTGTGCGTGAACCGTGGAAAACTGCAGATCTTCAGGAGGCAAAGTGAAAAGGAACGTTTCTCGAGGTGTTTGTGGTGTCTCGGACGAGCATCACCCACCGTCGCCAACAGCAAGACACTCAATATAAGCAAGACGTAACTATATAGACGCATATTGATTTCTTTTTCTTACACTATAGGCACGTAAAACTGTGGAATGTTAAGTAGTTCAAGCTGAGTTTCGCTTTGTTGTTTATCGTTTACCGCTTGCTTGTGTACTGATTGATGGTCGTGTTAAGATTCTCGTTTATATAGGCATCAGGGTTATCTAGCGCGTGGCCGATAACCCGCCTAAACGAGATTATAGGTTCGATGACTGCTGCTCAATGTCACTGATAGTCATTGTAGTAAAATTATCATAACTAGGTAAGAGGCTTGTGGGCTAAACACAACGTGTTTTTTTTTTACTTTCACTTGTTTATTTTAATAGATACGTTTATCGTTTCAATTTAGATAGACTGTGGTATTTGTAGGTATAATCGATTAGTTGAATAATGTTCTAGTGCGTGTTTGGAATATAAATTTTGTTTTTTCTAGAGTTTTGATACATGCCTAGTGCACAAATTTCATAAAAAAATATATTTAGTATGGAGGGTAGACTACAAGAGTACTTATGTTTAGACATGGCGCTATATTTTAGTACAGACGAATAAGAGAATCAACTAAAATAAAAATATAAGTATTATCTGTGGTCATCATATTTAGTTATTCTAAACCTATTACCAACACGGTTATAAATACAACTTTCAATTAGATACCTATACTCGAAGCAATGCTAAGATAAATCTATTAATAAGCTGTGATAATGAATCACTTTCTGCTCAACCTACCTCAATTTCTTTCGCTTTTATCAGCTTTCATAATTCAGTGATAAGGTAGCACAAACAGACGTGAGTGTGCCTTGTTATGTTTGACATATTAGCTATGAAAATGTATGATATATATGTACATATATATAGATGCAGCATCCGTTTATTTCTTAGGGCAAGCTTAATATTTTCATATTGTACGATAATTACGATCTGTCTCGGCCTCAGTTCTGATGTTCATATTAATTATATTATTAGTTGTCATTACGAAAAGTAAAATTAATAAGTAATAATAATAATTATGAGCAATGGTTGTTGATATTACCGATATGTTTAATGTGGATTCAGCAATCATTGTGCCGATAGTCATATCAGCCCATGGGTTGATGGCTAAGAGCCTCCACCAACACTTTTAGAGGCTCACGTGAAGTAACTGGGTTAAGGGCCTGATGCAAGACAGTCGTTCTTGATACGACACGCATTGTGAGGAAGCTCTTGTCTCTGGAGCCCTAACCACCGGTAGCTTGGTCACTATTTTTTATATTTTTAAATATATTTTCTTTGTCTTTTTTATATTTAAAATGTTATTTATATGTGTTTTAAATAGTATAAAGAGAATAATAACACTAATAACTTGAGACATCTCACACGGCCGTCTGATCCCTAACTAAGCAGAGCTTGTACTATGGTAACCAGACACCTGATTAACATACTTAAATACTTCTAAATACATACATTTAATGGATAAAATTACACCCAGACACAGAAAAAATTACATCAGACAAATATTTGTCCTGGGTGGGAATCAAACCCACGGCCTCTGGCTTAGCAGTCAGGGCCACCACCCACTTGACTAACATGCCAGTGAAATATATTTAGTTTTTTCTTTTATATTTAAAAATGTAATTTGTATGTTTATTGAATGAAATAAAGAGAATAATAAATAATATATAATAATAATAATAAAATTCACACCAACACCGAGTTGAAGGTGAAGTGGTATGTCGGACTCGAACCGACTAAAACCACATGGTGTTCCGTCACAAGTGGGTCTATTGCAAGGGATCTGGGTATACCCTAGGAGGGATGCTTCCAGGAACCCTGCAGACCTTGGCCATCTTTTTGCAAGAGGGACCACCACCATCGAATACGAGGGGCCAGCCCCCTCCAGTTTGAGAGGCGAGCGTGGAACACGTCGCACCACCGTCTTAGGCCTGCTTCTGCTAGGGAAAGGGCAGCCCTACCCGTTACCCCCAAGCCAGCGCTCATGGAGGCCGAAGATCGTTTTGTGCTCTCCGGCGCCTGCTGCGTGTTCTGCGGGTTACCCTCTCCCATATCCTCTCCGCCGCCTCTTTAGTCAACATAACTTCTTCGCAAAATAAGGCGGCGGAATCCCACGCGCTCTCGCTTTGGACTTCCCGAACCAATAGCCGTCGCGAGGTTGAGGCACTGATGCACCCACATTGTGCACTCCACTAAAAGGCTGTACTTAAACCTAAAGAAGATCTCCGACACGGAGAGTCAATAGAACAATGAATGGCATATATGGCGAAAAAAAAAACGAAACACTGTATTCAGCTAAATAATTTTGTAGTATTATTAATTTATAACTTGCGTAGGTACACACTGTTATCAACGTATGAATGAATTAAGCTACACATTGTTTTATTTTCTTTTCTTTATCGTGTTTTTATATATCATACGAAACCTATATACCTACTGTGTACAATACAAAGTATACGTGAACACAAGTTAATCTGACGTGCCTATTAATACTAATATTTCTTGTATTAAACACCAAATTACCTAGGTTTACCAAACATACATACACACAGGCCTGTATCTACGAATTGGTAGCAGAAGCTTCCCAAACGCCCACTTTATGACAACCATCATTTCGTCACACTTACGTAACAGAGTAAAACCTATTACCGTCACCGGGCACTGTGAGACTGTAGGTATAACAGTCCGATCTCTTAGTCGTGGGAAGAAATAGGCCCTGTTTCACTACACCGAGAACACCCCGACTATGATTTCGTTCTGTTTCGACCTAAGTTTCGACCGAGTCTGCGGTTCTTCTTCTTCTTTTGTTCGTTGTGGTAACTGAGCCTAGAAAAGTTAGCTAATACTGCCAGCGTCAAGTAATTACTTTGATGCAATACATAAATAAATACGTCTAAAAGTTGTCGTAGGAGAGTCTGCGGTTGAAAATATAACTTATGAAGCAGCGACGACCAGTATATTATGTCATGAAAGTTTAAGTGAAACACGATCTCTGTCATTATCGTGACATTCATCGTTTGAGCATAAGTAGGGCGACTTATTGAGCTGTGAAGATATTGTTATCTTTAAAAGTAACTCTTTAACAAAAACTATCAGTATAATATGCATACATTTTAATCATTCTGCTGAAATCCAACCATGTTATGCTCTTATCTAAATGTTTTGAATATTATATAATTAACATTTTTTTTTTTAATATATGATATAAGGGGATAGACGAACAAACAGGAGATGCGGGTCCATGGACACCTGCAATTCAAGAGTCGTAAGTGCGCTACCCGCCTTTGAGGGCGATGAGGGAAAGGGAGATGTAGGGAGCGGAAAATGAGAGGGGGTGAGGGGAGGGAAGAGAGGAGAGGGGGAGTTAGGCCTCCGGAAACCTCACTACTTTCGGGGAAATGCAAAGCCAGCGTTGCTTCCGTACCGGTTTTCTGCGAGGTCGATGTATCGCACCAGTCGAGCCAGCCCATTCGTGCCTAAGCGTAGCTCTACCACGATTAAAAAAGGGTATGAAATAGACATGAACAAAGCGATGGTAGCGTGACTACGACGTACGACGTTCGGACTAGCTATCAAATGGTTGCGGGTTCAAACCCCGTTCAGTACATTACCGTCGTAAACCCACCCCCTACACAATTATTTAGCTTTGCTGGGGGGGTTAACAAGAATACTAGTAATGTGTTACCCACACTACTATTTTAAAAAAGAAAACAAAAAGAAGTACTTTAAAAAAAAAAGGGCGGCCTTTTTACTAATAGAATTTCCCTCAGGTAACCTTAGGAAATATAAAAGAAAGATAAAAGAAAAGAATTGATAGCGCAAGTGCAGAAGAGAGGAATAAACACGTCAAACTGGTACCTGGTTTACTCACTACTACTAGATATCTATAAACATATACAACATGATTATACAATACAAATCAACTTAAAATAATTATATAACCAATGTAATACATAAATATTTTTTTTGTAACAAAACTCACGATTAGAAATCAACCATTTTGAGGGTTGCTGACTGTCCAATCATCCAAAACCAATAACCAATTATCTAGTAAAAGAACTTCGTACCTACGAGTTTAGCATTTGGCAATGATTGCACCCAAGATTGGCTGCATATGAGAGAAATTAATTATAGGTATTTTTTTATGATCGTTGTTTCTATGTTTGCCAAGTCCCCTGCGACTCAGGTGTCATTAGGGATTCAGGAATATACGGAACAAATTTTCATTTATAACATTAAAGTTCTTTGCAATTCTATTTATTGAGGGAAGAAGACGAATTATAAGTAATCAATAAATAATATTCCTTCGAATTCCAAGAAACACAAATGAGGAAAGTGCCGAACGACAATGACAGGGTCACCATTAGACGTTGAACCGTCCGATACCTCAGCTTATTTGGGTCAATGAGATCGACGAAACCTTGGTACATTTTACTGTAAATAGCGTGGACATTTAGTATCAGTATCTGTGTTTATCTAACTAGGTTAAAGTGCGGCCAATCCTTGTAATCTAGTAAGAAATATAAGATATATCAGTAAATGGCTGAATGTTTTCCGGTAAGCAACAAATTGGGCCTTGCTGAGATTGCATTATACGTTGAATCACGTCAAATTGGACGTGATTCAACGTATAATGCACATAACCCACCTTTCACACTACTAAAAAAGTACCTAAGATCGCATAGTTATTTTGGTAAGTACTCATAGCTCGCATACGGGCAGAATATTTTGTGGGTTTTTGTTACTAAATATAAAAAGAAAATATGTAATATAGATTCATAAGTCATAATTCAATTGTAACCAGTTCTGAAATACTGTTTTATTTCATAGAAGGAAAAACACCACAGCTAACATAAGTACTTAAAGTTTCCAAACTAGCCTGAATGTTTACATTCATTCAAGACATTTTTAAACAAGTCTTGAAGCCCTACAAAACCATACCATAAAGACCAGGTAACATGAGGTTCTTTGCAACCCCTAAGGATTATAAAAACACATGCAGTTTGTAGTTTCTGACAGTAGTCTGTAGACTTTATATATTGTAATTCTTTTTTTTTTCGTGTGGAAACCTTCTCGGGCCGTCATTCCACCGGGGCTTTCGGTGGAACAGTGTGTCGGAATCGAACCGACTAAAACCACACGATGTGCCATGCTGTGTGCAAATCCGGAAACAGCTTTATTAAGACATCCGGACCCCTCCTAGCGCCTGCCCGCACTATGCGGGCACCACCTATACGCACTATGCGGACCTACCGGGTAACCTATCAGTAAGGTGGCGTCTAGACACACGCGGACGTCACCTCTTCTGGCTGGCCACTAAAGCGGCTGGAGAGGAAAACCCATCCCAACCACAGGCGGCTACACTCGCGGTTCGCCGGTTACGTATCGGGTCCGAGTGTAGGTCATCCTCTCGGGCCCGCTCCGCCGCCTCCTCCTTTCGAGGTAGCCACCGCTATGAAATTTCTGTGTCTACCGGCCAAGAAGCGTATAACAGCCACAAGCGACAGATTCTCTACTTTGACTGCAGTCAGGGCCCGACGGTGCGGCACCCAAGAGGGGCAATTCGCAAGCTTGTGCTGAGCCGAGTCCTCACTGCAGTCGCAGTTTTGACAGACGGGGCTCATTTCCCTCCTAGCGACCGAGTGCAAGTACCTTCCGAAGATATATTGTAAGTCTAAAGTAAGGTCCGCCTATTAAAGATCAGATTATCAGATTTAGGTTTGAGCGGTTTTTTTTGCTGTGTATAGTGATTTAAGCTTTGTAGATTTTTAGCCCTGTGTTTTAAAATAAAGTGGAGTATGCCTACACTACTGAGTGAAAAAGATTATCAACATTCACGGCTTCGCACAGTCAGTCTACTACCCACATGTTATGTATGTTGAAATTTTCTGACATGTGCAACGATCTTTGCATCGTCATATTTTATTTATTTATTTATTTAAAGCACAAAACAAGTTATAGTTTTAAAATATTTATTAAATAAGGTTTATAGCTTAGATCAAGATTGCAACTCAGCACCATGTGGATATAGTAAAAGCAAAATGATATAATGAGACTAATAGTGAATTAAGGCATGAATTACTATGTACAAACATTTAAAAAAAGGAAGAAAGAAACAATAAAGGTAAAAAAAAAAAACAAATCAAAACACCATTACTTGTCAATATTACACAATATTAAGTATCAGTGGGTACCGTTCATGCAAGTTCAAGTGTTACGACTTGTGAGAAGGTTGTGGTTTGGGATTGAGGATAGCATTTTAAATTTTTATACAATATATAACGTAAGTCTAGGATTAAAAATATCATAGCGTAAATTAATTGTAGCTAGTTCATTGTATTGTGTCCTTATTAATGTTGTCTTTGTAAATTTGTAAAACAAAGAGAGTAACACAGGTTGATCTACGTTTACTATATTTGGTATTTAAGGAAATACTAGAAAGCAATACCGGGGAGTCAGTAACTGAATACATTATTTAATACAAGGTCAAAGTATTTGCGGCTTATTTCTAGTGATCGGGCTCTAAATTTTAACAGTCTCTGATCATAACTGGGGCATGAGCGAACCAATTTCTTCTGATAACATACCTTAGGGACTTAGGCACTTCCTTTTTGAACCCATTCAATATTATCATTTCATACAATACTTCAATGAAAATATCTAAGATCCTGAACCACGATATGAAAGTTCTCGCACCGATTAATATACATACAACTTCCGAACATCAACGGTTGGCCCATGATTCGCCAGGCATAGTCACCTCGTCTGGTTAGAAGATTCTCTCTATATGTTAAGTGTTGTATGTGTCTCTCTAAGCATAACACTCTACAGACTCTTACATTTTTTAACTGTGGTGAGTGGGGGATACTGCTGTTGAAGGTTGAAACAGATTTCTTTTCGACTTACAGCAAAAGGCACAATCGGTATGGAAAACCCCATTCTGCCTAAATATGAAATACAGGAATACTACACAAGGTATAGTTAGATTTAGTTCGTTAAAAGAATGTTCTATCAAATTATTAAATGTAAGTATTCGCTGGATCATATCTGTAGTTGATGATTTAAACTTGTTACGCTTAAGTTAGTTTACGTTACTTTACATTTTGAATTGTAAATATTTGTTTTTTTTTAACATAAAAACAGATAGCGATCTCGTTATAACCGAATCAGTTGGCGAATGACGGTAAATATTAGTTCTAACATGAACACTGAAAGAAAGTTGAAACTGTTTTATAATCGACTTCAAAAACAGAAGACCGGTTGTACGGTACTGGAGGCCCAACTTGACCTCCTCCTCCTCTTTCCACTTTCCTTAAACCTCCCCCCACCCCCGCTCTCTCCTTAGCACCTTTAAAACTTACGACTCCTGAGTTGCAGGTGACCATTGACAGCAGATATAACTTACCACCAGGTGACCCGTCTGCTCGCTTGACAAAGGTTCAATATTCGACCCTTGTATATACAATGCATATGCATACAATATGACAGCAATTTTCTCAGAAGCTACTGGTCCCATTTGGAAAAAATTTTCGATATCATCTTTTTGCCTTAAGGAAGATTTTAGTATATGTATATTAGGATCTTTCAAAAATAGACAATGAAACTCTTTAATAACTAACAGTAACTTGTTTTCACAATTCAATAACATGACACGATAAATATGCAAAATGTCACTTGCTTTAAGCTTTGAAGGTTTAAGCCCTCAGCCCTCCCTTTCACTAATCGTATCTTTCAAATAGGATTACCTTTCCGAAGCAGTGGCCATGAATACGAGTTAACCTGTTTCTTACTTGTATTTAGGTTTTCATGAATACGAGTGAAGCTGCTTCTTACTTGTATTTAGGTTTCATAAATACATGTGAAGCGGTTTCTTGCTTGTATTTAGGTTTCATGAATACGAGTGAAGCTGTTTCTTACTTGTATTTAGGTCTCATGAATACGAGTGAAGCTGTTTCTTACTTGTATTTAGGTTTCATGAATACGAGTGAAGCTGTTTCTTACTTGTATTTAGGTTTCATGAATACGAGTGAAGCTGTTTCTTACTTATATTTTGGTTTCATTAATACGAGTAAAGCTGTTTCTTACTTGTATTTAGGTTTCATGAATACGAGTAAAGCTGTTTCTTACTTGTATTTAGGTTTCATGAAAACGAGTGAAGCTGTTTCTTACTTGTATTTAGGTTTCATGAATACGAGTGAAGCTGTTTCTTACTTGTATTTAGGTTTCATGAATACGAGTAAAGCTGTTTCTTACTTGTATTTAGGTTTCATGAATACGAGTAAACCTGTTTCTTACTTGTATTTAGGTTTCATGAATACGAGTAAAGCTGTTTCTTACTTTACGTTTAATACCGACTCGCAAAAGGTTTTCAATTCGACTCGAAGTTTTTAACTCATCATGTGTTTACCATTTGTGAACCGAAACCGATTATTGCTTTTATAATTTAATAATATAATATTTACGAGATTCGTGGAATAGTTAAAAATATTAGATAGGTACGATTACTTTATAACTGCAGTTTAGAATAATTTACTAAGTAGTATTTACGATTCCATGTATGTTCAGCACAACAAAAAATAGGGCAAAACCATACGCAACTGATTAAAAATATTTTTATTCAATTCCATTAGTTCATTAACCCTAAAGACGTCAAAAAACTCAAATATTCAATATGATCTAATTTAACGAACTTGTGATAATACATAACTAGGTAACTATTTTATATTATCTTTCAATACCAAAGGCAGGCTTGTATGATTAATATCTAATAATATATATAATAATAAGTATGATTGTTTTTCACGCTTTCATACAATATCAACTTAATAATTAGCAATTTGTTTACTTAAACAAAATACAATATGGGGAACACACACGTAAGTAACACCCTATACATATTTTAATTTTTGTAAATACCATATACAATATATTTTTTTCTGACTACTAGCAAAAAGAAATTTTGGCAATAACTGAGGTCTCACAGCACATTTCATTTGCAACCGTAGTCGGTGAAAATTATTTTTAAGTTGATATTTTCACTAGTATCTAATATTTCGCAATTAATGATATGTATACATATATATTTAAGCTAAAAAGCCTAACCACAAGTTTATAAATATAAAAATCTCAAAAGGTTATTCACCCTCTCTATGTATCAGGGGAACTCTCGAAAATGGATAGAATTTATTACGTAAATAACGTAAACATCTCCTGTAGCTCTTCTGTACTTTCTCTCCTAATTTAAAATAGCAGTAACTGTGATACTATCTTAAAATCATTCACTTCAGAAAATGTTAACCGTACTTACATGAAAGTATCAAAACCTGTTACAAAGATCACTGCTACTCCTGCTGTTTTATTTCAGTGATCAATCTTCGAGAAAAGTATACAAGTGTTGCGTCAGTCTCTTTTTAGACAGTTTCGAGGTCATTCAAACTGAACCTCGAAGTTCAACAAGGCGCTACGCTGGCATCGTCCCTCGATTACATTTTAACGCACCCAATATCAGATTTTATTGCATCATACATATTCAACCGTTATCAAATTACGTCATATCTATAATAGCCACCTGAAGAAGACATAATACTGCGTCGCAGAAATGTAAAATATATTTTTAATGTACCTCATATAAAACGTAGCTACCTTGGAGTGTAGTGTAGCTATTTTGAGTGGTCGCTCTTAAGTGGAATAATTGATGCATAAAAATTCCAAATGTTATTAAAAATAGCATTGTTATATTGCAGAATATATAATAAAAAGGTTAAAATGTTGTGCAACAGGGCAACGTCTCAAGTTTAAGGCTGGTTTTGTGGGTCTACAGGAGTAAAAACTAGCTATCTAACAACTCTGTCTCTTCAGCCACTTCTCATAATTTGACCAGACTCAAACTTGTTCCGCTACTGATATCAGTCTCTAACATAAAACCTCGTTTGTCCTACAATAAATAATAATTAAAAGACTTTGGTGTTCCTTCGGTGCTGCGGATAAGTACAAAACGGATGTGCTTACTAAGCACTTCTCATAATTCGACCAGACTCAAACTTGTTCCGCTACTGATATCAGTCTCTAACATAAAACCTCGTTTGTCCTACAATAAATAATAATTAAAAGACTTTGGTGTTCTTTCGGTGCTGCGGATAAGTACAAAACGGATGTGCTTACTAAGCACTTCTCATAATTCGACCAGACTTAAACTTGTTCCGCTACTGATATCAGTCTCTAACGTAAAACCTCTTTTGTCAAATAATAAATAATAATTAATAGAGTTTGGTGTTCCTTCTGCAGCCGGTATAAGTCCGAACGATTCCTCTGAACACTCCCCATGATACAAGCGATAGAGGATGCAGAGTGAAGCTACATCTCTACGCAACGCCAAGGTGTCAAGTCGATCAGAAATATATATGCAGTCGATGATGCGAGTCGCTCTCCGTTGAATGTTTAATCTTATATTCATATTTTATTATAGTCGTACCTATATATGTACATACACAGTAAACCCTCCGTCTGGCTAATGTTATTTTTTTAATAACATGATGATATACCTAAGACCCATTTTATAGGTCACATTTGACATCTGTCAGCATTTTATCTCATAAATCGTAAAATTGCCTTTTTTGACCATTTCTTCATATATAAAAATCCTTAAACATAGATAAACAATAAAAATTGACAAAATGATAGTTATGACAGTCGAAACATCGTGTCAATGAAATAACATTAAAAACTATGCGTACTACGTTATGCCAGAGAACAAAGGGAAATAAAAAAGTATGCTAATTAATAATTCAAAAATTAATAATTCAAAATAAAATGTTATGACACTAAGCTATGTTTGAGTCATTTATTTAAGAATTGGAAGGCTTTTTATTTTCTTTGTCACTTCCGCACTCGTGAATTATTATTTAAATATTGTCCTAAGAGAGTGTGAAGTTCTCTTAGGACTATATTTAAATAATATAATAAATAATACTCTAATTTTCATTATGACACTATAACTTGTACAACGATATCATTTTTGGTAATAGCTTTTTAAATCAGTAGTCTTACAAGCAAGTAACGGGAACACTGATGAAACCGTGCGGGAAAAAGCTTTTGTTTCATAAACCATATTACAATTTGCATATTTCATCTGTTTCAATACAACCATTAAATTAGAATAATGATAAGGAATAGGTACCATTTTTGATATGCCTTAGGTGTTAATTTTCTATATGCCCTATTATGTATATACCATAATATACCGAAAAATGAAATGAAGCTTGGGTAATAAGCGGGGTAACTCTGGAATAAGCAACTTGCGTCCGACCTCAAACACGTTCCTAAATCAACAGTGCGTGGTGGCCCTTAGTGCCTAATTTCTCTCTGAATAATTAAAAAAAGAACAGACAAGATAAAAAAGACGAGTGCTTTAATTAGTAGTACAGATTAAAAACAATTGACATAATCTTTTAACGATATTTCAGCACTGGCCGTGGACGTGCACCCGAATTATCATAGTTAGAAGTATATTTAAATGATAAGTCATAATGAAATCTAACTGGCGGGTTACTAAAGTAATAATGAAAACAATAAACCTTTAATTAACTGTGTACATAATTTATACAACAATAATTGACTTTAAAACTAGTTGAACTTTTGATGAACTTTTCAATCATTACGTTATGATAAATCATAATGAACTGTATTCTCTACTTTAATTTGCCACCTTAGGGGCAATATT
Source organism: Tyria jacobaeae (assembly GCA_947561695.1). Taxonomy (NCBI): domain Eukaryota; kingdom Metazoa; phylum Arthropoda; class Insecta; order Lepidoptera; family Erebidae; genus Tyria; species Tyria jacobaeae. The sequence goes on along the minus strand of OX387218.1, from coordinate 18,344,193 downwards.
TTCTTTAAATTAATAAATTGTCCCTTAACTTTCCACCTTACATATAGAACAAATGATTTACATTTAAATGGGACTAAACGGAAACCATAGATACTCATAAAACGATAATTTCTTAAATAGCTCAATGAATATGAGGTGGATGAATTGTTTTATGTATTTGAATTGTAAACCTCCTCTGTTTTAAGTACATAAGTTAAAATAAAAAACTAACACCCACAGAAAAGAAAAGAAGTAATTAACGCCTACGTTTTGCCTATAATCTTCCCCTTTACGTAATATTAGGCAAGCCCATTGACGTCATCCGGCTACTTTTGGGGATTAAATGGGAAAATTTTGAGTATACTGACAGGAAAAGGAGGATAGAAAAGGAAGGGTAAGAATATTGCTTATACAGATGGATTGGAGACCATAAACAATAGCTAGAGCAACTCAAGTCGACATACATATAACTCAAACTGGCCGGTGCCGACGCATGAGCCCTCTAACTAATAGTGTAAAGTAAATCATTGTATATAAGTTCTTTGCTCAATTTGATAGGCCCAATAAAACAGATTTTTTAGTCATGACGATAAAAAACAAAAGTAAAGTGGTGTTAATAATGTTCCATTGTTTAAATATTTTTGTCAAACGCACTACTGATATTACAGGCACTGAGAATATTTATAGATATTTTATAATCGGCGGTCATCATGGTTATCATTAGCAAGCCGGTGTTCAAGCGTTTAGGTTTCAGGCGAAGTCTTTCTTAATTTTTATTTCTAACTGCTTACTTCTTATCAGAAAACTAAATTTTTCGTCCCATTTTTGTGTGTATTGTAGTGGATATACATACAAAAAAGGCGTCTACTATTACAACACAAATATAAGTCACAGACAAAAACTCTGTTAAAAGAATTTTTTGAAATAAATATTGCGAACTGCTTGTTGCGAGCATGTGCTGGGGGTGTGGCTCTGCGTCCCACGTCACATGTAAAATGTCTCAAACAGTTTTAGGGGTTAATTGTATGAGGATACATGTCCTTGTTGGATACTTGCCCCAAATATAAATGAAAATTTTGAATTAAATTTTAAGTAGGTATTGTAGGTTTTTGACACTATCTAGGAATAAATATGTTAAAAAGTATGAATTCAAAATTTATAACCTTCAGAATTCGAGTGTTAACATATCTTGAAAAAGCCCTAACATAATCTCATTAAGATATAGGTATTTAAACAGCAATCCCCTAATTACATCTAAAATTGTCAGAAGTATTTATAAATAATTTAATGAGTAACTATATCTCTGGTTTACTGATGTATTTTAAGATTTCATCAGAAGGTAGCAGAAGCCAGACGGTACGATAATCAATATTATTTTAACAATAGCACTTTATATTACACATTATATTTATCTTGGCTCGCGTGCTCGCGACTTGTGATTACGAGGTGATGTAAGCTGCTGGATTGGTCGCGTGATGCTGAGCAGCTTCCGGTCGGAACGTGCCATAAATTTACCTTATCACCATAATGTTTGTTTAATGTTTCACACATCTATGATTCTTTATTTTTACTGTTCATTTTTTCTTTTCTTCTAAACAACATTTATGGTTAATGTACATTATATTATTAAATAATTCAAATTCTCTATTTATAAGTTCTGACTTTCACAATTTCTATTAGAAGATTTGACAGTAATATTCAAAAATCAATTTGAAAGATTTTAATTTAGAGTTTGTTATATTATGGTCAATAATGTTTAATATGTACCTTTTCTGTGTGAAAAACCCGACGGGTGGTCACCGTACCGTTGGCCTGTAAGGTTGTATATCAGGCGCGAACCGACTTAAACCAGATTGTTCTGTCCTCGGATCTTACCACTTACCTTACTACTTACCACTTTCAACAGTGGTAGAGCCATGCTTAGGCACGAATGGGCCGGCTCGACCGGTGCGATACCACGGCCTCACAAAAAACCGGTTGTGAAGTAACGCTTGCGTTGCATTTCCCCGAAATGAGTGAGGTTTCCGGAGGCCCCCCCTCACCCCCAATTTCCTTTCTCTTTATCCCCCCTCTCTTCTTTCTGCTCCCTGCATCCCCCATCCCTCATCACCCTCAAAGGCGGGCAGCGCACTTGCGACTCTTGAGATGCGGGTGTCCATGGACGGCGGTTGTCACTTACCATCAGGTGACCCGTCTGTTCGTCTGCCCCCCTATAGTATAAAAAAAAAAAACTTAAGACCGGGGCCTCAGGTATACCCTGGAAAGGAAAACTGTGATTGGGTAGGTACCTAAATCGAATGTGTTAGTGATAATGTTTTCAGGGTACTCGTATGTAAGTAATTATGTATGTACGCAAGTTTTCTTATTCTTACTTAACTTCTTAATATCTAAACATTAGATTCATTCTTCTATTTAATTCATTTACCTCACAACAATTAGAGTGGCAATACGTTTTGTTTTTTTTTTGTATTCTATACTTTGAAGTACGCGATTTGTTATTGATTATGTAATATTCATATGTGTGGTAAAAAAATACTTTCTTACTTTACGGGTGGATCCGTCTGCCGAAAACCGCAATATTTTCTAGAAGGTCGTTGTGGGAAATACTTCAGTAAAAAACAATGTTATATAAGCTCAGTTTTTATATCTTAAACAAAGTGTTGCATCACATTTCGTAGGCGTCGTAACTGATATGTAGTATCAGTTATCGAAAGACGTGCCTTCCAGATGGGCTGACTCTATTATCAATTTGTAACGCTATCTAGAGCAGGTGATATGCCCACCTGATTGTATAAATAAATGACATTGGTAGCGGTGAATCATCATACATAATCAGGTAACCAATGTAAATATTAAATGATCTCTAATTTAAACGTATTAAAAGTATATAGTTTTCGTTACGTTCCAAGTATTTTTCTTCTTTTACTTTTTTTAACAAAAGAGAATGTTTCTTGAATAGCAGAGGACTTGACAGACATGCAAACAACGAACGCAAAGAACAGAAAATTAAGAAATAGAAGAAAGAAAGTAAATACATACTACTAAACGCTAATCGAATGAGACTCTTAACTAAATAATTCTACACATACAGCTGACTCGGTAGTCAGGATCACTAACTTAACTCACGAAATCACGAAGTTAGCCTACAAATTAAAACACGCCTTGCTTCAAGCAGCTGCAGATTCCGGAGAAAACCCGTCAACACGAATACTCGTTGCACATTGCAAACACTGACAATCATACACACCAGAGGCACTCAAAGAGTACTGGAATCTTAGTGTCAGAGTCATAGGTGTAACTTGGAGACAAGTTGGGACCAGAACAAATCGGGTATAAACTGTAATATACAACTGTATAGACCCTATAGCGACGACATCACCATCACCCTCACATCACTTCCTCATAAGTTGAGGCGGTGGAATCCCTCACGCTCTTGTCATACCCTATGGCGCTGATAAGTACACTAAAATAACTCCACTAGGTATTAAATATATACTTAAAGATACGTTCTTTAATTACATTATTGCGTTATTTTTATTTTGTTAGCTTTAATCATGTTTGATTGTTAAAATGTAGTATCGGACGCATGAAAATCACGAACATGAACAGTGAAGAGGAGGCTTCACAGTATCATCGAATGATGTAGAATCATTAGGCACTTACTTATCTTTTATATAATTATAATTTTACTTATTTAAAGTTTTATTTATACAATACCATTCATTAAGCGGTTGCTAAGTTTAATTTTCACGGCAATATTTTAAAATATATTTGTTGGTAAGTATATTTTAAAGCCAGCTCCATTTTCAGGTATTTTTTTAAATATCTCCAGCTAGCTTTTCCGCTGTTTATGAAGACTATTCAAAAAAAGCTTTTTCGTAAGTTCGAATGTGCTTTCAAATTTTGTTTGTTATATGTGAAAGTGCTTTGACGTCTCTTAGAGTTAAGAAAGAATGTTTATGATACATAGTAAGTAAGTTTTCATGTGCAAACATTAAAAGACACAAATTAAAAATATTGTATCGTAGTAAAGTAAGTCATGCTTAGATATATATGGTCTTTTTTTTTAACGTGTGGAAACCCCCATGAGTCTTCACCTCACAGGGCTAAGGGTGAGGTGGTATGTCGGACTCGAACCGACTAAAACCACACGGTGTTCCGTCACAGAGTCTTATTGCCGGAGCCTCAGGTGTACCCTTAAAAGGAAAACAATGTGCACCCCGGCAGACCTAGCCGTCTGTTAAATAATAGAGACCCCACGTGTATCGCTCATCATTTTAAAGAGGCGTGAACACGGCGCCGCCGTCTTGGGCCTGCTTCTGCAAGGGCGGTGGATAGCCCAGTCCATCACCCACAGGCCAGCTAGATATATATGGTCTGGACTATTGCACATCACCATTATCAACATACTTAAAGAGTTTCAAGAATCCCTGAAAACTTACGTAATTACAAATTAATCAGTATATTTTACTTAACTACTACTAAGTATTTAACAGTTGTAGAGCCATGCTTAGGCACGAATGGGCCGGCTCGACCGGTGCGATACCACGGCCTCACAGAAAACCGGTTGTGAAGTAACGCTTGCGTTGCATTTCCCCGAAATGAGTGAGGTTTCCGGAGGCCCAACTCCCCCTCTCCCCTTTCCTCTCCCCTCATCTTCTTTCTCCTCATCCCCCCTTTCTTCTTTCCGCTCCCTGCATCCCCCATCCCTCATCACCCTCAAAGGCGGGCAGTGCACTTGCGACTCTTGAGATGCGGGTGTCCATGGACGGCGGTTGTCACTTACCATCAGGTGACCCGTCTGTTCGTCTGTCCCCCTATAGTATAAAAAAAAAAAAAAAAAAAAAATTCAATAATTACATATGTACCTACATACACTCACAGGTACTCTAAGGCCAGGCAGAGGAGTATTTGACGCCCACATTTTGCCGATCATAATTAAGTTCTATTTACGTAGCAAGCTTAACGCCGTTATGCGGACACTTTTGGGAATTGGATGGGGCAATTTAGAGTGCTAGAAGAGAGAGTACGAGTAATAGAAAGATATTGCTCAGTAATACAATAATAATAATACTCTTTATCGTAACCCAGTTATAAAATATATTATAATAAACATAAAACTATAGACAAATTGTACGATTGGTGGCGTTATCGCACGAGGCAATCTCTTACAGGCAACCATAGATGGAGACAAAATATCAAAGCGAATAGTTGTGGGGCAATGTCTGGTGCATTGAGACAAAATGGGAAAAAATATATGTCAAACATACATACAAAATGCATACATGCAGCATATGAGTGTAGGAAATGTCTATGTCTGTAATAAATATAAAAATAAATGACGCTATCGACTTATTCCAAACCAGTTGATTTTTATTCCTCCAGAATCACCCCCACAGCTGTACTTCTAGGAACTCTTTTTTTAGATTATAACCAATTTTGTTTAGTACTTATATTTACTGGCTTTGGTACTATTGAAATTAATACATATTTTATTCAATTTCATTCGAAACTTCTAGACGACCATTAGTTAAAAAAAGTAAAATATCTGGCTGGAACGAGTATGAGCTGTCTGATGAAACTTTTGTAAGCATTGCATAAAAGATAAAAATATATTAAACACTCACAGTCAACGACATAATAATAAAAAAACAATAAGGTATATTATAATTGGCTACAATTCTCTGTTAGTGATGTATATTTCTTTTATAAACTGATACCTACCCGGTACTAAAGCCAGATAATTGAAGCAAAAGCCAAAACTATTGAGTATAAAGAGTAGGCGAAGGTAGTGCCTACCTTCTATCCTATCTTATTTGTCTTCGACAATAATGGGAGTTTATAAGAGTTGAGACAGATAGGTAGACAGACGCGGCGAAAAAATTTCCTTTTTATAAAAAAATTACTACACATTACCGACCAGTAATTCATAACAATACTTTATAGTAAATAGTCATAGTACTGCAAAAAGGAAGCATGGAATATCCTTATAAAAAGACAAGACACGATGACACGAACACAAAGTTGGTACACGCCTATCCACAAGAAGCTATTCACTCTCAAACTTATCAATTACAATTACAACAACCAAAAAAAACATTTGATAAGATAGTTATGATCGTAGTAAGATACTGCGTAGTATAACGATACACGTTATATGTATGTAGGTATGTATAAGGAAATAAAAAAACACTCAAAAATATTCCGTTTTAAGTAATAAGTAATGTCCTAGAAAACCGATATGGATATAATAACAGGTTTTATTGATTAATAAATATTCCATGATGTTCATGACGTGTCGACCCCGTTTTCCATTCTTGTCATCTCCGTGTCGTGACGCAAAACTTAACATGGGAATTCCCCTAAACAACACAAATAGTCAAATGTGTAAAAATATATATTTAACAGTGTTTTTAAAACACTTGAGCAAATATTGGTTACAATATTTTTTTATGGTAAGCAAATGCATACCTACTTCTTGATGATAAAATTTTAAGACTTATTAGTTTCGTTAAGACTGTCTGTTATTAATCCACTTCTGTGTACGTACTTACTAGTACTGTAGGTCATACTCATACGTATAGATTTTAGATAACCACTAATTTGTGACTGTTCATATAATTTGTACATAAATAAAATATAACATGCCTTACGTTTCCTATCTTTTGTTGTTACAAGTAGATAGGTCCAGGTTAGAGCTAGAAGTCAATATACTTGTAACTATGAAAAACACCTACACGAATAATCACTAGCTTTGTTTTGTTTGTTTTTTTAAAAAAGACAACTCCCGCATTAGGATTAATTCCTGTGTCGCAGGGGACTTCACAAACATTCAAACAACGGACACAAAGAACACACAGACTCAGAACAACAATTTGAGGATTACACAAAGTGTTGTCCCGTGCGGAGATCGAACCCACAACACTAGGCGCGGCAGCTTGGTGGCGAGGCAACCACTTAAACCGCTACGCCACCAGTGCAGTTATTACTACTACTGGTACTAGCTTAACATCGACCGAGCGTTCTCTTTACTGAAAGAGTCAGTTATTGTCAGGTTGGCGGAATCGCTATGGAACTCTGCCCGAATTTCGATGTTTATCAAACGCCTATTTAATAAAGCCGCTAGTGTAGATGAGCCCTTAGATATGTTGAAGTTAGAGCTAAAAGTCATTGTACTTAAGACTGTTTTATAAACATAAGGCTATCCATGTAATAATAATTGTACTGATAAGTTATCAGAATAACAGCATCGTTCGATTTTCTATTGGTAATCACACAACTATAAGATACGACCTCATCAAGGGTTATTGAATAAGCCACGTGTATTGTCACGCGTCATTCTACATATTGTATATATAAAAAGTTTCTGTCAATCAGTTCTTGGAATACTATGCGATAAAGATTCGACTGACGTATTTCAAACACCTCGACACCCAGTTCTGAATTGGCACATTCATTTTGCCATGACTCGCAAATTTCAAAATAAGAATACATGGATATCTTCAATTATCTGCAAAAATTGTCTGTTTGTATATTTAATTTAAAAATATATACTATATTTAATACATATATGGAAAAATTATGAACCAATTTTATTGAAAACAAACTGTTCTTGTACATACATTTTGCCAAATATTTTGTCCTACAGACGTTATAATGCCGTCCACCGAGCACTATATGACTGTATTCATACTGTCAGTCGTCATCTTATACGACACCCATGGGAAGAAAGGCACACTTGAAGAAATATATGCAATTTCAGACTCCAATCTATCCCTGTACTAATTTTCATCAAGATCCCTGCAGCCGTTCTGGCGTGATTGAGAACAGGCAGCCATGAAAACTAACAACTTTATAAGACAGTAGTGAGATAGGGTGATCGTTCAAAAGCACTTTCACTTACCTGTTACATGTTATGATGGCACCTATAACAAACAATTATACTCTTGAAATCTTATGAGCACGACAACAGTCAACAGTCAGTATAAATAAAAAGTTTAGTAAGACCAAAGCACATTGCATAGTTTAGAAATACTAGCCTCTTGTCTTAGGATTGGTGATCTTTCTTAACCCTTCCGTGCCTCGGAGAACTCGTTAAGCGGTCGGTCCCAGTTGCCATACGAACATCTGTCGCATCTACCATGGGTAGTTGGAGCCCTATAAAGTCCGACAACCTGGTCTATCAACAGAACTGCGATATCGCTTAGACCTTGGTTGTGGAGGTCTGATGGCAGTCGCTTCACGTGAAATAGCATAGAGCACAACTTACTTAACAAATTTATATTAATTTATATATTTTTATTTATTCTTTTTTCAATGTGTGAAGTTATTATTATTATTTCTTACTCAAAACCTATTACAATATACTCGAGAGCAATGAACCCGGGTCACATAAAGACACCGGAAAATATACATATAATAGTAATGTTACAGAAATAATGTGTGCTGAATAGATATTAATGCTTCGAACATATACGTAGGTTGCGAAGCACCACTTAGCGTTACATTCCACCAAAATAAATGATATTTTAGGAGGCCCAACTCCCCCTCTCCTCTTTCCTCTCCTCTCATCCTCCCGCTGATCTTTCCCCTCACCGTATCTCTCCATCCCTCATCACCCTCAAAAGCGGTTGTCACTTACCATCAGGTGACCCATCTATTCGTCTGGCCCCTATATTCTAGTGCTCGGACGTCCCCGAATCAGCCCGTTCGAATCATACTTATGGTATGCGACGCTGGCTTTCTTGAGCAATAGCTTCCCACACCCCAAATCACTCGTATGAAAAATATCCCTTTCTCCTTTTCCCCGGTTGACGGCAAGAGGCAAGCCCCTTATAATAATCGACAAACACACCTCTGCTCTCGCTTTAGAGGTGACCCGTCCCATAAGGTGACGCGTCTGCTCGTCTGTAAATTGACACATCTCACACACGGCCGTCTGATCCCAAACTAAGCAGAACTTGTACTATGGTAACCAGACACCTGAAAAACCTACTTATATACTTCTAAATACATACATATATTATATAAATTACACACAGCCACAGAACAAAAGATCATGCTATTCTTATACCATGCGAGAATCCAAGAGGAGAAGGGAACTGTTTAAATGAAAACGACAGCAATTTTTACAACACAACAAATTGCTCAGTATAGATCTACATAAATGAATGAATGAATTGAATAATTCAGTAATAATCGGAAGTTAGTTGACGCGCCCTAGAATGAAACCTCTATTTTTTTCCTCTCCAATTATTACAGTAAGGGCCCGACGCTGGGACGCCCAGGTGCGGCAGTCCGGCGGAGCCGATTCCTCACTGCATTCGCAACGGTGGCAGGCGGGACTCAATTCTCTCCTTGTGACCGAGTGCAGGTACTTTCCGAAGCAACCGTGCCTGGAAAGGACCTGCGTCAGTCGGAAAGAAAGGGTCCCGTGCTGCCGCCCTGCCCACTCGGCTATGATCGGCTGGAGCACCTCCACGGTGGCAAAGCCAGTACGTGGGGCCTCCAGCCGGGACGACCAGTGAGCCAACGTGGCTCGGCGAGCAGCTGTAGCGACACTGGGTCCACCCAAGTTGGGCAATAGGCGTCCAAGGGCGGACGCAGCGTCCACCAGCTTTGGAGCTTGCTGCCGAAAGTGCTCATCGAAATGCCATCTGCCGTCAAGGTTCTAGCCCAGTTATTTAAGGTGGGCCCAAACTGGTACGAGGACCAAGTTGACCATGACGAAGGCGCCAGGGAGTGGACCACGACGGGGCCCATGGAATAAAAGGGCAAGCCTAGCGCCTCAATGCACCGGATCAGCAGTGAGGCTCCTCTGGTGGCCAGGCGCGCCGCCTCTTGAGAATGAAACCTCCCCAAAACTAACCTTACCTCTAGTAAAAGTAATGTCCAGTTGGTATCATAAATGGATTATCATAACAATATATAATGTAAACACACCGCACGTAGTAGGGTGTGTCTCGTTGACCCATGCCGATTGTAGCGCTCGCCAATAACAATTACGTGACATCAGCCGATCGATTACTTGCTATACTTAAACAACTTTTATTTCTGGTATAAGTAAAACATGATAAATACTAAATACCATGTTTTTAAAGTGTTTCCTAATGCTATAAAAAAATTAGAGTAAACTCAACAGAGGTAACTTTCAAAGTGTTGGAAATGACGAAAAGTGATAAGGGTATGCGAACAAATGCACACAATCCTTTTGCTGTATTTTTTTCAATTTCCATTCTCCCAACGTTCCTGTCCGTAACCGGTATCACCATTTTAACCAAAATTAACCGATTCAGGCTAAACAGTGATTTGCACCAGAATATGTTAATCACCTTAAAAAAAAGCAGAGACGCCGAACCCAAGTCCCTTGAATCTACTAATCAAACAGGTCACGTGGCAAAGAATTAAGAAAAACCTATAACATATTTTCCTCACTAGTCAGAAAAGCGGTCATCAACCTCAGGGTTACTGTTAAGTAAAAGTTCTACTTAAGTTCTACTTATTACATTGATTCATAGTTAACAGAAAAACAAAGTAGGTATTTAACAGTTAAAGTAAAATTAAGAGAAGATAATTATAGTTTAAGGTTTGCTGCTCAAATCAGTGGTAGCAGTATCTTACTCATAGAATATGAACTATCTATCGTCTACCACATCACCCGATAAAAAGTATCCCAGGCCCACGTTTCCTGTGGCACGAAGCTTCGTTCCCCATACGAAATGTATTTTTTTAAACAACTCCCGCATTTGCATATTCTGCTCTAAGTCCGAGGTTGTGCCTATCAAAAAGATAACGATTCACGACCTGAGCTGTGCGGTGCGTGTTTGGGTGCAAAAGTATACGTAAAAATTAAAAACTCACTCCGGTTGAATTTTAACAATGTATAGTTTTGGTCGGATTCTAAGATTGGACTAGGATGACTACGAATGCCACTTAACAAATTAAAAACCTTTATACAAAATAGGGTGACACCAATTAATGATCTGACTACACACACTGCAGTTTACAAGAAATGATTATTGTGTCGCGGGGGACTTTAGTAACATTAAATCAACTTGGAACGAATCGGAAAGGCGCATTGAAGGCAATAACCTACATTTTTTTAAACGGTTTTATTTAGCTCACCCCGTTTGTTTTATTCTTGTTTAAAGTCAATTATGGTTTTGACTGACGTTAATATCAAACTCATTGAATCACTGTTGTGCGATATACTTAAAAAAAAAGATAATTAAAAGACAAAACTTGTCAGCAAAGGTTATCTTTATCACAATTTGCGTTACTCTTAAATCGTTTGTTCTTACTTAAAGGTCAGTTACCCGATATAAACCGATACCCATTCGATTAATATTACTTCAATATATTTTTTTTTATTGTTTTAATTACTCTAAGGTCGTGGTCTAACTGACGACGGAACATTGAGGAACGATTAAATTGTCTGATACAGTTTCATACATTGTATTGACTGTATAGAGTATTTTACCTACATTTTTATTGTATAGGAATTCCTTGTTTATGTTTCGGGCTTAGATTATATATAGTAATCGGAGGTTTCGGGTTGGTTCCGTAAAATGTTGTTAGAATGTCTATAATTTCCAATAATACTTAAAAAATATTTATTATTATAATACAAATAATGAAATTGTAACAGGCTGCAGGATTGAAACATTGCAAATTAAAAAATTTAAGGTACCTGTCACCCTGTAAGTATGTCTCTCTTTTGAGGGTTTCATCTTTAGTTTGCCTGTGAAAGTATTGAATTATATAATACAGTATAATATAAAAGTTAGCAACCCCATAACACATAACACATAAGGTTGTTAACTCTCATAAAGCAATCAAGGATGGCCCGATTATTATTTGATCTGAATATAGGAAGATAAATTGTTATAGTCGATGTAATTTTTGTAAAGTCGTAACTATTGCAACAACTACCATGATCGGTTGGAGCAAGGTCCGGGGAGTATGGTGGGTGTAAGAGACATTCCAATCTCATCTCCTCTAATTTAGCGACCGTCTATCGAAGCAGAAGTGGACCAGAGAAATTGAACAGTCTCGGTAGCTTAACGCCTAGCTTTTCCGTAAGTAAAATGTGGGTATTCATTACGCCTCTCCGTACCCCTTCGGCAATACAGGCGTGAGTGTATGTCTGTATGTATATAAGACATTTATTACCTCGTTTTTGCACCTGCGTCATTCTATCTCTGCGTCACCTTAACCTTATTAAGAAAAGAACAAGGTCAACAATGGACAACTTCCTTATGTGTTTACCTCCGAACTCGCTTCGTAAAAACAACCAGTAGCTCCCGCAGTTTACTTGCTTTTATGGTCACTGCAACGGCAATGTCTTAGGTGATATATTATTTCTCAATTAATATTATATCCAATATAAAAATAATAATTTAAAACTGACAGATAGTTCTGGAGATAAACAAACAATTCGATAATAATAACTTGACACATTTAAAACACGGTCGTCTAGTTCCATACTAAGCAAAGCCTGTACTGTGGTAAGCAGACTGATGGACTGATACTTACTTATATATATCTAAATACATACATATTATAGATACATTACTCCCAGACAGAACAAATGATCATGCTTATAACACAATCATATGTCCTTAGTGGGAATCGAACCCTCCTCCATCGAAAGGAATGCCTTCTCTTTTTTAAAACCTTTCTCTATCAATATAAAAAATACACTGCACAGATGGGTGTAAGTGTTGTGAGTTTGATCTCAACACAAGACAACACTTCGTGATATCTTCAAATTGTTGTTCTGTGTCTTTGTGTCAGTTATTTGAATATTTGTAAACTCCCCCACGATACAGGAATTAATGGTGGGTGTTGGCTTTTTAACTAAAAAAAAAATACAAATTTTTACATACGTAATTATTGAAGCACTTAGTGTCCTATTAAGTGGGGGGGTTAAATTATAGTTTGCATTTGGCATAAAGTTGCTTTTTAACTATTTTTACCCCTGGTATGAGACACAAAGTTCTCGAAACGTGTAGGCACGAGTGAGAACTTTCAAAACAGTTCAATATGTATATACCTACATATCTCTTACGAGTGTACTAGTGCTTTGACTTGTAAATCTCGAGTTTCGTTTCGAGAAATCTTATCAGAAATATATCGTTCCCCTGCAACTTACTTGACATTTGACTGGCCTGTTTGTCTAGTGGTTAATAACTCTGACTGCAGAGCCGGTTCGAGGGTTGGATTCCCATACGGGACGAATATTTGTGTGATCCACGAATAGTCGTCCTGTTCCAAACACCCGCAACACAGGAATAATTCCTAATGTGTGAGTTGTCTTTAAAACCAAACAAATGAATAAACATCGTCATTGCGTAACAATTACGCTTTATTTTATTTTCTCTTCTCTATTTCTCATTTTCTATAATCTTGTATTACATTTCTTTCTTCTTTCTTTGCAACTACTTTTTCCTGCTTATCAGTTACCCTATTTTAACAGCCTAATTTTAGTGTATTTACTTTTAACAACATAATAGCAGCATAATAGTTTTTTATTGTGTAGTATTATATGTATTTATATGTTGTACTTACACTAAATTTTGTAGTACCTATCTGGTGGTTTAAAAGTGGCTATGAGTTTGTTTGCCTGATTTCTTCTCATAAAGCTCATCCATTTGGAATCGGGCGGTAATAGATCAACACAAGCAGTTATTTAGTTATTTTATTTTTTAACATTAAGACCATTAAGTTCACATTTGACAAAGTAACCTATAGTTTTGTGTAGTACTGTGTATCGATAATTTTAAATTCTTTAAATAAAACTAATTCAAATAATTGTTACACAATTTTATTATTAATTGAATAATTTGATTAATTGAATTACAGAGAGAACTCAGAGTTCCAAAACACTAATTTTAAGGGTACTGTAATAGTGACTTGAGTCCCCGTACAACCACCGGCAGATATTATCTTTTGGAAACCAAAACAGATTTAATGTTTTTCTGTTGAGTACAGTTTGTTATCTACAATACTAAGTTAAAATCTAGAATTTTTATTCCGGTTTACACCATACTAACCTACTTAATATTGTTATTGATATGGTAACGGAATGCGATAATTATTTTTCTAACAGATTATAGCCAACCGACCCGACCACACAGCTATCCGTTTCATATCTAACCTAAATGTGACGTGAAAAACATATAACTTTGGACATATTTCCTGTAAGAAGTAATGAATGCTACAAGAGATTGCCTTATTAATTTTTAAAAGAAAACCGATAGAAAAAAAGCGAAAAATAATGAAAATAAACTTGTTAGCCTAAATAACCTCAGAAGTTAATGTGATACCTAAAAGAATGTAATCGGCGGAAAATAGTCAACCATTTTTTTAGGTATAAACGATGCACTATTTAGCATTAATTTTATTCATTAAATATCAAAATAGATGTGTTATGCATTTTACAATAAATTTATCATTACAAAATTATTCAGTGCTATAATAAGTAATAACCCTTTTTAAGCAATAATGTTTTAGTTTCTTTTCAAAAATGTTCACATTCTCACTATTCTTTAGTGCTAGCTACTAGTACAGTACTGGGCAAGAAATAATGCACATCGACCATCGACAATCGGCTAATTTCGGCTTTGTAGAGCGTTGTCCCTTATGCACGAAATACTAACAGTACGGTATCTATTAAGAGCTGTTAAAACAATTATTGTGAGTTGCTTATTTTGTTTATTCTTTTTATTTATTTTTTTATAAAACATTTTTTTTGTCTATAAGTGTTGTCCTTAGATTATAGTAAATAAAAAAAAAACATGTATTGATTTATTCATTTTGAAAAGTGATACATTCTGACAAAACAATTATAAATCCGCAATTCCTTCCGATTCACTATCAGTGCTCTCAATGAAGTCAAGATCATTGTCGCTATCAGCCGTATTTATTACCAATCTATCAGTGTAATTATCTAGACCGTATTGAAATCTTTGATATTCATTCTCACATTTAATTGCATGATCGCAAATCTTTTTCCACTCTTCAGTTCCAATCATTCACACACCATTCTTCGCACAACATCATAATCAAAATTGTCCATATCTAAACGAAATTACTTTATTGGTCTACCTTTTTTCGGGGTACTGAACTTAATTACAGTAGAATCGGTTTCAGTACTGACTTCCTTTAATATATTGTTCAAAGTTCTTCTGATTCAGATTCCACTGGCATTTGCAACTCGCTCTTGTACCTTCTGAACATAGTTACATACGTCTTTATCATTTAACTTTGGGGGAACTCTCTATATATATATTCCGAACTGGACGCGACCGTACTCCACCGCATTTGGCGAACGACTGACAAAACGTAACACATGTAGTGTGGGAAAGGGACAGTGATCTACAAAGCCGAAATTAGACTCTTTCTAGAGATCGATGTCCATTATTTCTTGCTTAGTACATACTGTAAATTATTATAAACTTATCAATTATTTAAGACTGACAGATTATAGGAGTACGTAAGACCAATGTTTCGCAATGTTAAGCGTACCTTGAACAATATTGGGTAGATCTTTTCTCCCTCTGTTTTCTTTCATTCACAAATTTATTTAATTGCTTTTGAAAATGAGTGAGGAGAACTAAAATATGTAGGCATGGGTATGGTATATCTATTAAAATATTTATCTTGATAAAATGTCCCTAACATGTCTCAGTCTGGTCAATAAGAAGCATAGTTTTTAATGCTCTTTTTTGCATGATAAAGTTAGCATTAATGTTGTATTTGTAACTGGATGCCCCAAGTTATATATACTTCGGATACGACAAGAGCCAAGTAAACATTACGGTGTTGGGCAAAAGATAAAACATCTCTTCGAATTCTTAAAGCATCTTTTCAATATATAATGACTACATATCTATTAGATATTATTAAGTTGGACTTAGCTATTTGTAAATTACAGCCAATCCAAACATATACTTAAACTTAATATTCGTCACAAATGTCTAGTTCCCAATATTTCGAAAAATCTATCATATCCTGTGGTGTTTTCCTTGAGGTCTTTCTACACAACGCAAAATCACTGGAGCTATCGCTCGCAGTAAGACCACACGTACTCGTAACTCATAAAACTCATTGACGTAATACATACTATTATTGCTGAATGACAAGTTAAAAATAAACTAATGGAAAATAACAAAATATAATATTTGTACTATATATCAGTATCAATGATCTGATTATATATCATTGACGACCTTTTCAGAGCAATCAATTGAATTCTGAGCAGTTGTGAAAAGCGCATGAGCAGCATTTCGTTGGTATACTTGAAAACTTGTATTGTATAGGAATATTCATTACTTTGGATGACACAAAAAGCCCAGACTTGTCAGCTAAATGCTTATTTTTGATATGTGAATATTAGGGCAATAGTGACTTATTAACGGAGTATAAAAGTCGATTTTAGCCGTTTTACTGGGGTGGCTCGGGCCCGTAAGCAGAGGCATTACACAACCGCCGATTTTAATAAACAGATATTCTTTGGACGACGCAGTTAATTAAAAATCGATTAGCTGTACGTACATATATCGATTAAAGGTATATGTATATACAAGAAAACCTTGGCATTTCATTAATTCGTGTAACTTACGACTTTCTTTTATCACGGGTTGAACGCCTAAAGGTTACCGTGGAAATAATTACAATGTAATTACAGTATCTAGTTACGAACAATACAGCCAAAGAATGTGACTTAAAGTATTTTAGTATTTTTTTACAGATAGGTCGGGAGCGAGAATCAATTGGTAATACGCTACAACATAATTAGTGGCCACAAACGAGTTGATGTTAGGCGGACATCAGTCTCCGAGGGACTCCTGACTTAGTTACCCAACAGTCGTCTAATTTTAAATCTTGCCTGCCACGCTTGATATTTTTCTCTGTAGTAATATTCTCTAAAGTTTTGAATCTTGATACGACTAAAAAATAAAATTATTGAGCAGGAATGTTTCTACATAATTTACATTAGGTAGTTATATAACTAACTATAATATGTGCGTGTGGAGAACCGTCATTGCCATTATTTACGCAATACGCATCTATAAATGTAAATACTGAAAACAATTAAAAGTTCCATGACACTATTGATAAGAATATTGTGCCTAACTGTTAGTGTGATGATTGCATTACGTATTGAAAAGCGTAGTGCTAGTTTTTTAACGTATTTACTTGCGTAAACGATAACTATGTACTGTTTGTTTGTACCTAACTAAACGACGTCCATCCCGTACCTTTAATAAATACCTGTAAATATATAGAAACACAAGCAAAATTATTTAAAAAAATATAAAACCTGACTATTTCTTTCTTGCTTCGCCACCGACCTCCTCGAGGTTATATTTCCCAATCCATCCGTATAAGCAAGAACCCTTTTCTTACATTTCCTACCTTTGTGCTATCCTCCTCGTAATTTTCAAAATACTCTAAATTTTCACATCTTTAATTCCTTGAGTGCCCGAATGACGGCATTCCTTCCCCTTCCTACTCTTCAGAGCACTCAACTGCCACTGCAGGATAGGCTTAGTATTCTGGGTATGGATATTTGCCGGGATCTCAATCCGCGCGATTACATCGAGAGTGTGACGGTTCTTCTCGCCCGAGCAACTGTGTCTTTTGTACAAGACCCAGGTTCGCTCCTGCGTGGAGTACTGCTCTCATCTCTGGGACGGCTATGCGCAGTATTTGCTTGACGCTCTCGATCGGTTGCAGCGGCGCGCAGTCCGCATTATCGACTGTCCTGAGATCACCCAGTCTCTTGAGCCTCTGCAGTTGCGAAGAGATGTCGCCTCTATGGCAGTCCTCTATCGCCTACATCACGGGGAGTGTTCTGATGAGCTCTTCCAATTGGTCCCACCTTCTCCCTTCCTCTACAGGACTACACGTGCTGGCCTGAGGAGTCACCGTTTGTGCGTCGAAAATATACGTACCCGAACTAAACGGTTTGGCTCTTCTTTCTTGTGCCGATCGGTAAAAGCCTTGAATTCTCTACCAGCGCACGTGTTTCCTTCCCACTATGATCCCGGGTCTTTTAAGCGGGGCGTGAAAAAGCATCTCACCAGGCCGCCATAGTGTGGGTCACCATGCTGCATTGACTAGACATGCAATGAGGATGGTGACCACCACTCTTTGACTCCACCTATTGCTTTCCATCAGGCAAAGTGGAGTCACTATGGTAGGCTAATATAAAAAAAAAAAAAAAAAAAAAAAAAATAAGCTTGTGTGAATAGTAAAATGTGTGTGTTTAATACACTTCTGCCTACGCTTTGAGGGATACAGGCGTGCATGTATGTAGGTATGAATCTCACTATGTTATACCCTCCCTCTAAAGACGAGTGCAAAAGTATGGGTGGAATATTTTATTACGTGATTTTGATTAATTTACTGTCCATAGGTACCTACCATCCAGGGCGAATCCAGGGGAAGGTCACCCCCCCTCAGCTGGATGACTACTGATGCTATTGATAATCTCAATCATAATTGTATACAACAAATACTTTGTGTCATGTAAACATGTATACGCGAAACACGGTATTTTATAAAAACTTGATATTTTTTTTTTATAATAAAAATTAGGATAGTAAAAGGCGCATCTAGATGATGCTGCTTTGTGTCACAAGATTTTATATATGGATTTAAAATAACTCTTATATATGGATTTCTAATAACATTTTTTCGACAGCTGGCACAGTGCCAATAGTCCATTACATTTTATCCAACAATTTTTGATTCCTTGTTTTTGCTCTTAGAAAGAAGCCACAGAAACTTCTGTGCATTTTTTGTTTGTTTGTTTGTTTTTCTTTTTTCCCTAGAGCGTGAGCATGTAACTGTGATTGTTCTAGTGGGTCAAAACATCATAGTAGTGATGGTTCTTTTTCGCATCTCACGCTTTTAAACATGTTAAATAAACATAAAATAAGACTTGAAATGGATAAACACCAGAATAATCTTACTACTATTTTAACGCAATAGTTTTTATGCATGTTTGTTAAAACAACAACAAGAGTTTAAAGTTGCACGAATGTTTTTCATCGGCAAGCGTATGTACCTAGTAGTACCTATGCTTAATAGAAGTGAGTAATTTTTTTTATTCAACAAACTCAAACACTAAAACTACTCATCATCATCATCATCCTATTGCCGTCCACTGCTGGACAAAGACCTACCCTGAGGGGCGCCCAACTATTCAACCGATAAATTAATCTATTTATATCTACGTTCCATTATACAGTAATCTCACTTATAATACAATTAAAAGGAATAAAGGGATATTTCAATTTGACTAAACCTAAAAAGAAAAAGATGATAAAATAAAATAAGGACTATTCACAAACATGCATCGTAAAATTCCTCCGCATAGTCGCCTACTAGTAAGTAGTGTTTCCAGGAGGCTCGAAGCATAACCATGTTGAATGGAGAAGGCCATCCTTCTGGTCACGAGAAGTGTCGATCAGTCGTTTAGCTAGTTCCTTATAAATTGAACGAGCCATAAGGTCCCAGGCTCGTTCAGTTTATAAGGATTTATATTACCCTAGCGTCTCCACCCCAAACGGCTAAAGACCATTATTACCCATTAAATTACCACATTTACGCTGTTTTAGGGCCTTCTGCGGACGCAGCAGCAGCGCCAGGGCACCAACTGTATTTGAAAGATGTGATGGCGAAAGGGTTGTAGACGTAAGTAGCATTCCAGCGCTGGAACGATTGTAATAACTCATATCACATTTTAAACGACTACCCAAGAAGTATGGTTGTCTGAGTGTCAGTAAATATCTTTGTATTATGTTAAAGTGAGATGAACTTTAAATCGTCTTTACAGTGGACACAGTACAGGATTGACAAAAGGATATAAAATTTTCAGCTAAAGTCAGAGAAAACCAAAATTAGAAAGAAAGCATATAATGCTTGTTTTTTTTGTTATTTAAACGTCAACAAAGGTCAAGAGTAAAAGTATCCGATAGACAAAAAAAACATATTTATTGACTCAAATAGCCTTGATATACAGCGTTTGGTGCTCGTACATAGGGTCTACATTAATTCGATCTGGCAAGTCGTTGGAACGAAACTGTCTGGGAAGGTACTTACAGAAAATCTTTTAACGGTCGCCTAAGTATTACATGTAGGTATATTAAATTAAACTTTTATAATATGACGAAAGTAGACTCTCGATAGGGACACTGGAACGGAACGGCTCGGTTGAGAGTTGTTCGTTTATAGGTTATCTTTTGTTTTTTTACTTATAATTTCATATTTTAGCTTAATATAACTGTTTGTGTGGACCTCCTACTACAATAAGTAAAGAACAAGGTTAGTGAATATTGTTGCCCACGCTCATTTCCATGGAAATGAGCGTGGATAAACCCCCTGATGGGGGCGGTTGTTTATCCCCCGATAAATCATTAATTATATAATTCAATCATCAAGCTACGAAGCGGCAGTCAGACACTGTCTTTCCTGTTGACTTCGATGGTAAAAAAGTCCGTTCCCCTGCTGAATCTATACAATCCATGTACTCAAAACCGGGATTTGAATCAGATTCCAGGCGAGAGTATTCAGAAGCCGATAAAGGTCCATACACCGTATATGTATCTAGACTTGAACCTGACCCATCTTCTGGCCTCTCTTTTAAAGCCCTTAAATTTGCACAGTTTTTATATAAAAACAAAATACAAGACATAATAGAAGGTACTATTAAAAATATGGGCCGTAACAAGATATCTGTAGAATTTAACTCTCGTACCTCAGCTAATAATTTTGTAAATTCCTCAATTTTGACAGAAAATAACTATATGGCAAATATTCCACGATTTCAGATATTCCGTATGGGGGTTGTTAGGGATATCCCTACCGATTGGACTCTAGATGAGTTAGTCTCCGGAATTTCTGTGCCTAAAAATTGCGGAGAAGTTGTTCGCGCTAGACGTCTTAACATTAAAAATAAAAAAAATGGGCCCGCTGTGTGGGTTCCATCTAATTCAGTTGTTCTCACATTTTTAGGCCAGATTCTCCCTGAAAAAATCTTCTGCTTTAATGCATCTTTACCTGTCTCTTTATACCAACTACCCACTGTTCAATGTAGGAATTGCTGTCGGTTTGGCCATATTGCTAAGCAATGTAGGTCTCAGCCTCGATGTTACAAGTGTGCCCAGCCCCATTCTGGTGACTCATGCACAGTCCCTGAATCTGAAGTATCCTGCTTCTTGTGGCGTGGAGACACTCATTGTGCTACGGATAACAGATGTCCCGAGCATAGTAGGCAAAAATCTATTAAAATTGTCATGTCCGAGGAAAACATAAGTTACATTGAAGCATCCGCCCGATTTCCCCAATATTCTAGGCGCCTATATTCTGAGGCAGTCGCTAGACCTCAGTCACTCGATCTTTCTTCTGTAACTCCTCGTTCTCATTCATCCTCTATCCCTCCCGCTCCTACTTCTCCTACGAAAACCTATAAAAAAACAGTTATTCTTTCCCCCCGTCGTAAGTCTGTGCTAGGGAAATCCTATGACATCCATGACCATAATTCCTTAAGTCGGTCCCCACCATCGTCCCATTCCAACGGTTGTTGCCTCAAACCCTCTACCGAGACCACACCCCTTGTTACCCCCAATGATAATCTCGTCCAGCTCCTTCTTTGCTCCTTAATTAATATGCTGACAAAAATGTCAGATGCCCTACCGCACGACGTTGCAGTTCTTGTTGAACAACTACTTTCAGTTCTCTCAAAAAATAATACTTCCAATGGCTCTTCAACTCATGCAATGGAACAGTAGAAGTATTAGACGTAACAAACAAGATGTCTCTTACTTAATAAATCAATACAAACCTATTGTGTTTGCTGTTTCAGAAACCTGGTTAAAGCCTGATTCTCATTTTAGAATATCGGGATTCTTCTGCCTTCGTGGCGATAGATATGACAGCTGGGGAGGTTGTGCCCTATTAATTAATAGAAATATATCATTCTCTCAGATCTCTTTACCAAACCATAATCCTGGCTTAAATATCGTCGCCCTTAGAGCTTTAAACGTATCCTTTGTCTGTATTTATATTCCCCATCCAAACTCCAACACTATTTCTGCACTAAAGTCAACTCTTTTAGCTATTCCTTCTCCTATCATTGTTTTAGGCGACTTTAACTGTCGCCACACGCTATGGGAATCTCACTGTAACGACCCTTGCTCCTCTCTCTTACTTGATCTTTTGGATGACTGTAACTTGTGTATTTTAAATGATGGATCTCCTCCAACTCGGAGAGTTTCACCATCGCAGAATATCAGTGTGCCAGATCTTACATTATGTTCCCCGACCCTAGTATCGCTCCTTTCCTGGTCTCCCTTACCAAACTCCCTGGGAAGCGACCACTTCCCTATCCTAATTTCTTTTTTCCACTCTCCTTCATATTCTCCCCAACCTCTACACCCCCTTCTTAAATATCGAGTTTCCCAAGCCAACTGGCAGCAATTTTCACTATTTTTGGATTCAAATTTAGCGTTACTTCCTCAAACGAATTCCTCAAATTTCCTCCTTCTCTACGACCAATTTATCTCTGCCATTAACTCAGCTGCCGATTATGCAATACGCCTAAAACGACTTTCCTCCAAAATGACTTATTCTCCCCCCTGGTGGGATTCTGAATGCACTGCTAGTGTTAGAAAGCGCAAAGAGGCTGAGAATAAATTTGCAAAATCTTTGTCTATGACGGATTACCTTAATTATAAAAACATTGCTGCTGGTACAAAAACTATGCTGGCTTCTAAATAATCCTTAGGGTGGCGTAAGTTTTGTGAGTCTTTATCTCCTCGCTCAAACCTTTCCCTTATCTGGAAAAAGATAAAGTAATTCCGCAGAAGTATTGATTACACAAACATTTCTAGCAATGACCCACAATCGTTTCTTCACGACTTTCTTTGTCAACTAGCCCCTCCATATGCTCCTAATCACGATTGCTTCCCTATCTCCTACTCTCCTGTTCCAGATTCCTCTCTAGATCCCATGGAGAAACCCTTTTCTATCTCTGAACTATCATTTGCTCTCGACAACCTCAATGACTCCTCTCCTGGTATTGACGGTATCCCATACTCCTTTATTCGTAATTCCTCCAACTCCTGCAAAATATTCTTCCTCAGCATCCTCAATGCCATTTACAGCTCCGGTGAAATACCTGATTCTTGGAAGACCCAAATCATCATTCCTATTCTGAAACCTGGGAAAGATCCCAAAAATTCCTCTTCATATCGCCCTATTGCGCTTTCCTCAGTCATGGCAAAAATCATGGAAACCTTAATTAAATTCAGACTTGAATGGATAATAGAAGACAGACAAATATTAGCCAAAAGCCAGTTTGGCTTCAGAAAAGGTATGGGTACTTCGGACAGCCTTAGCATCTTAACCTCGGAAGTCCGCCTTGCATTTACACGTAGTGAAAATATTATTGGTATCTTCCTCGATATCTCCGCAGCCTATGAAAACGTTCGTCTTCCTCTTCTCAGGCAGAAAATGCTACAGCTGAGTATTCCAGCGAGGATGGTTCAAGTCATCTGCAATATGTTCATGAAACGTTCTATTTCTATTCGTCATCAAGGCTCCCTACTATCTCCTCGGCTCGTATGGAAGGGCCTTCCACAAGGATCAGTACTTAGCCCCATCCTATATAATATTTATACCTACGACCTAGACCTGTCCGTTAACTCCTTCTGTAAAGTGCTTCAATACGCTGATGATATTGCTTTATATTATTCATCTCCCTCCTTCTCTACAGCTTCTTCCCGCTTAAACTCTGCTCTTAAGTACCTAAACATTTGGCTTTTAGACCACTATCTCTCTCTCTCTGTTCTGAAGTGCAGTGCTGTTGTTTTCACTCGCAAACGCAATATACCTGATATTAATCTTTCTGTTTCAGGAGAAACAATCCCAATTAGAGAGAGAATAAAGTTTCTAGGCTTCACTCTTGACTCGAAATTATCAGGTCTTCATCATCTAAACTACGTCATCAAAAAGAGCGAAAGGGGGGTGAACGTTATGCGTTCCCTATCCGGGGTTCGTTGGGGTTCCCATCCCTTCTACCAAAAAGTTTTATACAATGCAAAAGTTCGCAGCCATTTTGATTATGGTTCTTTCCTTCTTGAACCATGTAGTAAAATTGCCCTATCCAAGCTGCAACTAGTCCAGTCTAAATGCCTACGGAATATAACTGGAGCTATGAAATGCTCTCCGATAAATGCTCTCCAAGTTGAATGTTTAGAACCCCCTCTTCAGCTCCGTCGCCAGCTCCTAGCTGACAGGTACTTTTATAACGCTGCCCAAAATAGTTCCCATGCCCTTTTTCCCATATTACTCCAACTATCCACTCCGGTCACTACATCGATGTATTGGAGACACAAGACCCATCCATTGCTTCTAAATTCCTTTACAAAAATTAGAAATCTGTCTACTCCTATTTATCAATCTACTTCAAATCCTCTCTTTGATTCTTCTCTTCCTATAACTCCATATTTACAGGAGAATCCATTGCCTTGTTGGAAGCAGTCTCATATGTCGAATCACATAAACTTAACAAGGCGCTTATTTTTACAGATTCCCTTAGTTGCCTAAAGGGTCTTTTAAAGAATCCATTCAAAGCACACAACAATTTCCCTTTAATCCTCAGAATTAAAGAGGTTCTTCAAAGATGTCTTTTGTCTGGTATTGAGGTAGCACTAGCTTAGATTCCAAGCCATTCGGGTATAGCTGGCAATGAAACTGCGGACTCCTGTGCCAAAGTTGCTGCACAGTCAGGATGCACGACTCTTAACTTCTGTTTCTCTCAAGATCTGCGTTCCTTGGCTAAGTTTTCACTAAATGAGTCTTGGAATGACACATGGCAAACCACCCAATTGACAAAGGGTAAATTTTATGGCTCTCTACAACCCTCAATCCCATCTAGACCCTGGTTCTTCAACCAAAAACATATTAATATGTTAGCCACCTCTACTATAATTCGCTTACGGTTAGGATTTGTTACCACCCCAGTATTCCTTGCCAAACTCCGAGTTCGGGATCACTCTCTTTGTGAGTGTGGTCTCGAGGAAGGCACCCTTGACCATATCTTTTTCTCTTGCCCTAAACTAATCATTGCTTTTTATGATCTTCTCCCTCCACAGATGTCTCGACCCGTTAATTTGGCCCATCTCTTAACATTAGTTCATACCCCACTTGTCAGAATTCTTTACAAATTCATTTCTTTAAATAAAATCAATTTATAGTTTTTTTTTGTTCATTGATGCCCTAACCATCTTTTGTTCTCCCATAGATCCACAAGCACAAACAGTTATTATTTTATTTTCTATCATAAAATTTAATTTTAACCTATATTACTAATAAATGAACTTTCCACCTTGACGTTGGCAAAATCATCGGTAAACGATGGAGCCATTGTAGGGAAAAAAAAAAAAAAAGTAGACTCTCAATTTATTACCCGTTGACTTAGGCGGGGGGGTTGCCACCATACAAAGTGTCAGGCAATTAATATGACTTAAATTCTAATATCATCCCGAAGATAATACACAAAAATTTGCACTATGACGCAGAGCAGTCTTTATCGTTAGCGCTACATAGCTGTCAAAGCCACCACTATCCAAACTTCATGCTCGGTGACCGTTCCTGCCTCGGACATATTTTCCTAATCATCACAATATAAGGTACGTGGCCACCGTCATGATTGAATACTGATGGCATTAGGAATAATTCCTGTCGCGGGGGGTTTTACGAACATTCAATCAACAGACACTAAGAACACACAAGTCTGGATCGGGACATTTTTTTTTTATAATATAGGGGGACAGACGAACAGACGTGTCAGAAGGTGATCAGGGGTGGGGATGCGGGAAGGGGAACGAAGGGAGGGGGCATGAGGGGAGAGAAAAGAGAATAGGGGTAGTTGGGCCTCTGGAAACCTCACTAATTTCGGGGAAATGCAACCAAATTTTGTGCCGTGTGGGAATCGAACCCACGACCTCCGGTTCAGCAGTCAGGGTCACAAACCACTAGACTAACAGGCTCGCAACTTCTTTAAATAAAAAGCTCCAGTGCCCAATATAGATCTTATTTAGAAACGCGATTTTCTCTGGTTTTATATAATTTTCCAATGCAATCTGTTAATAGGCTCTGATTTCCTGACATTAGCTGACTAGGCGTCGCAATAGGTTTGCGCGCCATTATGACATGATTATAGGCGGCCAAATGTCGACGTATAATACGCCGCCACCTACCCCTTCGAGTGTACAGGCGTGAATATGCATGTAATTAGGCATATGTATTAATAAATATTACTATTTAGGTAAGCACGGCTGTTATTAAAGTTGCAATTGAGGAGCACCATCTAAAATACGTAGTAGTATTTTGGTATGACTCATTTTAGGTAAAATTTTGTTAAATAACAAACTAACAAAGGTTAATACAAATAAAAACTTCAAAACTATAAGTTCTTAATATATTTATTGCAGACACAAACTGTTCAGTTCAGTGACCCCGCCGAACTGAATTTGGTGTACCACCCACATATTGAAATTACAAAATTACCTAACTTACTATACAATTAAACCAACAACTTATACAAATAAAATAAATAACCAAATTCTTCTATTAACTGAGTTAAGAGCAAGACTACTTCTATTTACGTCGTTCTGTTCCTTGTCACGTATCTTGGACTACTTAGAGCACAACACAAAAAAATAGTTGTTACGTAGTTCAACATATCTTCGCTAGATGGTGTGAATGTATGTTTCTGCTGTATGTGGAGGTTGCATCAGATAGTTTATAAATCCCAAAAGACCGATATGTAAGATAACACGGTGTAATAATAGTATAATCAAAGTAATAATTACAAGCAGTACACTTAGTCGAACATACGTGACTTGGTTATCTCAAGACAGCTTGAAACAATAAAAATATTTCATTCAAATTATAATTATAATAATCACCTTTTTCGTTTTTTTTATTGCAATACCATTTCAAGCTGTCACGTTAGACTCCAAACGATTTACTAAAAAACATTAATTTGTTTTACATTGTGTTTATAAAATACGAGATCATTGTTTTATGTATAAAATATATGTATACAATATATATATACGGTACGGTAATCGTTTTAGAGCTCAGCATATTAAAGTAACTCTGTAGTACAAATCATTGACAATTTTGAAATGTACCACCTTAAATAAAAATATGCCATCACGTTTTAAAATTAACTCATTATTTATACTAAAAATATGCCCAAACACATGCAGTCGTTGGCTTATTAGTGCACTTTACTGAATGGACTGCATTACTGCTTGCACAACTGTTGGGTGCGAGCATAACTGCAAGTGTCTTCGAAAAAACTCTTCGTACTTAAAAACAGTCTACTACTAAAAAAAACTTTAGAATGTTTTTTTCGAACGTAAAGTTTTCGATTTTTAAACAAATTACATTTTTAATGCCTAAGGAGGTGCATTTCAAAATTTCGTCTCGACTTTCATCTCCCTAGCTAGCTGAGCTTATAATGAACACAGCTGGTGTGATTCATATCAGAAAGTTATATCAACATATAAAAATATATCTACACCATTCGCGAATTCATTGTTAACGTTGATAAGAATTTAAAAATATTATTTATGGACTCGCTTCAACTAACTACGTGCTTTGATCATGGTTGATAAATCCATATCATCATCAATCTGTAAAAAATAAGTATTCATGTTCGTCTATAAATAAAAAAGTATTTTGGAAACAAGCTCTTTGCTCTTTGGAGCGAAGTGTAATAAGCTTTTTCCGACACTTCTTGCTGCGGTTACAGCCGTGTATGAACTTCGTAACGGCCGGGGGTCCATAGGTAGACCCAGATGTACTGTTGTCAAAAATCCTACCTAAATTTATTTTGATAATCACGTCTCAGGTTATGTGATCAACCACGATTAAAACACATATTCTAATGAAACAATAAACATCAATAAGTCAACAACAAATGCTTGCAATTGCACTGTTTATTTTTTTTTTCGAAATACCGAACAAATATATAAATAAATATTTGCGAAATAAATATAAAAAAGATATAATATAAAATTTACAAAGGCAACACTCGTGATATGGTTTTCTTAACTAGCAACACAGTTTGGTCAATAAAGCGCAAAAGGGGGCAACCTCAGTATGAGAACGAGTGTTTTTTTATATCATGCGTGTTAAGATGTTTGTTTATTGAAAACCAGTTTAGTCTTTAGTAAGTGAAGTGTAGTAAGCTGTCATTGCAACTTCATGAAAAGTTAACTTTTTATATGTAATACACAGACAAAATTCATTTTTATTTTTGCTAGTGTGACAAAAACTCACTATTAAATATAATATTTCATAAAATCGTTTTATAATTATTTAAAATCATCCGTTCAGACCAAAAAATAAGGATTAAACATCAACACAAATTGCAACATTATGTTGCTTTGTCAAATGTGAAACTATTAAAAAATTATGTCTGTGTCGATCCTTGCCTAACCCTGACTGTTACATCACTTAATGTTGATCACTGAATTTCAGCTTTTTGTTGTTGCAACAAATTTTGGCGGCCGTAGCGTGATGGCTGAGGCGTCGGACTTGCGATCAAGTATTTGCGGGTTCAAACCCCACCCAGTACACTACCGTAGGAAACCCACCCCTAACACAAGCATTTAGCTTAGCTGGGGAGGTTAACAAGAATCCTAGTAATGTGTGATCCACGTTTATTTTATATAAAAAAAAATTACAATGACTAATTCAGAATAATAATAAAAGAGTACCAAAACTGTTCCCAGTACTGAAGTCGGCTGGTTTATGTAAAATACGACTATTATTTATTACGATTTACTACACAAAAGGTTGTTTTGTTTACTGACACAGGTGAGCGTCACTTCATACCTTACGCAAATAAAAAGAACCTGGACAATCGTAACAACAGTATAAAAGTGTAATAAGAATAAATTAAACGTATTTCAACTATTTACAAAGTAACCTAAATAATGTAAATATTAAAATACTTTAAAGATGAGTTATTAGTATTACCTTAGGGATGTCAATTTGACTAAAGTTTTAAGTTATATGTTAAAACTCTGTAAGGCTGTGTCTCTACTACTAGGAAATAAGTAACACGATTGACATATTTACAGAGAGCTACTATAAACTATTCATTGGCAGTGAAGGTACCATTTTTTTTAATCAATACCTCTGTTACTTAAAATAGTCTAAACCAAAAAATATACACTGTAATCTAACCATAAGGTTAGTAATTTAGTCTAAATTTCTAAATTGTTTATTTATAATCATATATGTCATAGGGTTAAATTCACATGAAAATTCAGGCTCTCTGTCAATATGACAACATACTGATTTGTAAAAGTTCAAACATTCGAAAATTCTTAAATAAGAAAATTTAAATATTCAAAAATCGAATCTATATTACAAATGAGCAAGACACAGCCATTAAGAACTTTAAAAATGGAAGCATAGCTGAAATATAAAAAAAAATTAAGTAGAAAATTACACACAGTGTAGCGGGGTACCTATACCGAAATGCCCATTTATTAATTTGACTAATTTATTCATATTAGCGACGCACGATAAACTTTACACCATATTTATCACATATATTATAATCCTAAACATGCTTACTTTAAATATTGCTTGACACAAGTGATACATGGTTGAATCAATAGCTAAATATCACAACCAACTGGTTTAATATGTAAGTGAAGATGATTCTCTTACGATCTCCCGAGATGAAGATTTAAAATAATGATCATATATCTAAAACTACTACCACGCATAACGTAGAAGGTACTATACAAGTATAATAACAAACACTTGCTTTAGTGTACAATTTATCGTGCGCTACTCGTTAAACTCGGAAATGCAGTTCGCATTCTAACTCCAACCCAATGTACACACGCTTGGTCCTGTATTTACAACAATTACAATAAAATTCAAATTTAACTAGTATTTACATCGGCGGGACGCCGGTGGCGTTGTTGCGTCAAACTTATTTATTTTAGATATTGCTAAGTAATAATATAATCATTAGATATATAATTCTTTAAACTTTCAGCTAAAAATAATAGTGCTATTGAAATTGCTTTCAAGTATTGTGATGCCATTGCTTCATACCGGAGCGTATATAAAAGTGATGGTTTTACGACTCTATATGCTGATAAAACGATTATAAACCTTAACCTTTAGTGTTAAAATCCATGTTAGCTTGCTGGGTTTAGAGCATACGGTCTTCAAAAGTGTCAAAACGGCTGAGATAGTATTTTTGGTGTAGTAAACGTAGCTGTAAGTAGGGGACGGGTGATGTTTAGTGATAATGTCGCAACAACGCCGCTCTTTTCCTTACGCCTCGGTAGCGACCGGCTCACGCGCATGGTGTATCTTCACATGCTTATTGTGATTGGATTTATTACTAGAGGTCTTACCGCAGATGTTGCAGGAGAAGGGCCGGGCCCCACTGTGGACCTTCATGTGTTCGGAAAGGTAGTAACCCCGGTGGAAAGACTTCCCGCACTCGGGCACCTTGCAGACGAATTTCTTGCCCATCTCGTGTTCCCGCACGTGCCGCTGGCAGTTGTACTTGCGGATGAACTGGCAGCCGCAGTAGTTGCAGGTGTAGGGTCGGACGCACTTGTGGGCGTTCATGTGGGATATGAACTCTGTTTGGCGGACGAAGGCACTTGGGCAGAGGGTGCACTTGTAGGGCTTCGCGGAGCGGGACATGTGCGTCCAGCGGTGCAGCTTCAGGTTCCACTTAGTGGTGAAGGACTTGTTACATACCACGCACGGGTACGGGCGCACACCGTTGTGCGTGCTCAAGTGTGTTCGCAGGTTCGCACGCAGGTACACCTATACAGACATACTAACATTACTTATACAACTTACTATCGCTACTGCAATCAAAAGTCGCCTTGGCAAAATATTCTTCGCAATTTTTTTTCGTAACATAACTAATGAAAATTAATTAGTCGTTTTTATAGTATAGGAGGACAGACGAGCAGTTAAGTGACTTGCCCCGCCCATGAACTATTGTAACTCACAGTCACAGTCACAAGAGTGATGTTTGACTTTGTGGAATGAGAAAATGGGGAAGGGGAAAAGGTCTCTGGTAACCTCACTCACTCGGTCACACAATGCAAGCATTGTGACAGCCGGTTTTCTGTGAGGCCGTGGTAATATTAAGGTCAAGCCGACCCATACTTGCCGAAGCATCGCTCTCCAACGTTATCTGTTGCCCGCGACTTCGTTCGCGTGAAAATGAATTGAATGTTTGGATCAAACATTGAGGATACAAAACAGACATGTGTTATTTCAGACGATAGTTTTCTGATCTTTCTTTCTTGCTTAGTTTTATTGTTCTTTTAAAAAGACAACTAACGCATTAATTTTATTATTCTTTTAAAAAGGCAATCCCCGCATTAGGAATAATTCGGACTCTGGACAAATACTTGTTTATCATACAATTTTGGTCCCATGAGCGAATCAAAGCAGGGTCACTAACCACTAGACAACCGTCAAAGATATGTAAAAATTTCATTGAAATCCGTTCAGGCGTTCTTTCGCGATTGAGTAAAAAAACATCCATCCATCAAAACTTTCGCAAATGATAGTAAAAAGGTATTATACACGGAAATATAGTCTGTTACAAATATGGGCACATGAAGACATTGAGTTTCTAATAAATACTTGTAAAATATATATGTATATATAAATAAACTTACTATAGCAAATACGGGTATTCTCTATGAAGTCTTTAAAAATAACTAATGCTCATTTATTTCTAAAAAAAAAACACATTCTCATGTCAAAATTCCTCAAATCGTTATGCTCTAGTCTAGGAGTGACAAAGAATATACATATATACACACCATAAGTATAACCTTCCTTCCATGAGCATTCAAATGCAGACTTTAATTTACTATACTAAATAATAAATATATACTACTACATATGTATATATAAAATATATAAAATAATGAAATATTATTTGCGTTAGTACTTTTTTCTTACGGTATATCCCCCACTGCAATAGACCAACTTCTGAAGGAACACCTTTTGGTTTTAGAAGGTCTGGCATACCACTTCACCTACAGCTCTGGAAAGGCTGGGGGAATATATATACGGGCAGTCTTTGGGGACTGCCGATAGAAGTGCAAACTAAGTAACTTGTGAATTGTATCGTCGAGTTATTAGATTATACACAGTATACATATAGCTCATGGAAGCCTGCGGTGCCGATGACGCGAGTTTCACGCATTTTGTTCACCCAAAAAGTACACAGTATATGTACATATACCTCATGGGAAGCGTTCGGTGACTGACGCAGGTTCCATGATTTTTGTTCATCCAAAAACTGCTCAACGCGCTTAATGAAGTTTTCACTTCAAAAATGTAGTCCAAATATACGACAGACCTGTTTACAAACGGGACACGGTACATTCTCCCCTTTAGACTTGTATTTATCGGAGAGGAAGTACTCGTTGTGCGAGCGTCGCACGTGTCGGGTGAGCGAGCTGCGGTGCACGAACTTGTCGCTGCAGAAGTGGCACGCCTTGGGCTTGTCGTCGTGAGTCTCTTTGTGCCACAGGAGCTTGGCGCGAGAATGGAACACGGCCCCGCAAGGACACACGAAGTCGCGGACCTTCGCGCGCTTCTGGAAGTGGTGACGGTCCCTGGAATAAACATTATAGACACACATTTTATTTATTTTTAAAAGACAACTCCCGCACTATGATGAATTCCTGTGTCGCGAGGGACTTTACAAACATTTAAACAACGGACACCTAGACTTAGAACAACGATTTGAGGATTACACAAAGTGTTGTATGGTGCGGGGATCGAGCCCACAACACTCAGCGCGGCGTAGTAGCGAGGTGACCACTTAAACCGCTCCGCCATCCGTATAAATTACGGGCAAACGAACATTGCGGTTGCTGATGACGTGACTGGGACATACATATATACATATACTGTCACCAATATCCCCGAAAATAAGCAGAGGAAAATAGAAAGCCCACATTATGCCAAAAACATATTATAATTTAGTCCCAATTACGTAATAGGGGCAAGCCTAATGCCATCAACTAAGCACTGTATAAATTATACCCAATACTATCGGTTAGAGAGATGAAGTGGCACCGTTCTACTCCTCGGTGGAGTTCACACGGCGCAAAGTGCGTTCAAGTGCGACTACTAAATTTAGTAGTCGCACTAGGCGACTGCTAAATTTAGTTCAGCGACCTCTAGCGAAAACAAGTCGAACTGCGTAGTAAGTACTCATCGTGCATAATGTACTTACACTAAGTTTATATTCAACATCCTAACATAAAACGGTGGGCCACGATATGACCACCTGGCCTTGTCGTAAGGCTCTTAAGTGTCGGAGGGACATCGCTGCGCGTTCCTCAAATTCAGAACCTGTGACCAGAGCCAAAGTAACATCAGTAACTTGTTCAAAACATTACTCAGTTTAAATTAGTATAATGATAGTAATCACATAACGCAAGAACTAATTAGTTAACATAATAGGGTAGGTGGCTGTCAAGTCAATGCCAAACAGTTGGTTTGGTACATTTTTGTATGAAACATATAATACATACATTGTGACATCACAGTTATGTATTGTCAAATCATTGGCTTTTAATGTTGATGTGATGTAAAACAAATACATTAAAAATGTTACAGTAAAACAGACAATTGTAAACTATTATAAGTAATCTTATTACCCAACTTAATGAAATTGCACCATGCGTCCAGACCCAAGTCTAGTCTTAAAGTGACCTGCTTAGTTAAGCCAAGTTAAGTTGGCTTCCCTTCATATTTTGTTTGTTTCATGTTATTGCAACTAAGATTTTGCAGTGACATACCTATGTTGCACCATGTTGGAGTATCTCCGGAAGGTATCATCACACACAGTACATTTGATTGGTTGCCGGCCCGTGTGCACGTTGTGATGCTCCGTCAACTTCTGCCGCGTTATAAACCGCTTCTCGCACACGTCACATCTGTGGAATATAGAGATGATGTTTGTGAACATTGGAATGGCAATTGTAGATTGGCATGGATCTCATCCTGCACCCGCATGAACATACAAAATATAAGGTATGGTTAAATTAATTGTATTCAAATCAATTGTTGTTTGTTTAAAAAAAAAATAATAATAAAATGATATTTAAGCCCGGTATCTGATATAATACTGATTGTCGAACGCCCATAAGAGGGGGCGAGAGAGCCCAAGAGAGTAAGGAATAGTTCTCTCTCTCATCTGAATCTCTAAAATAAAAGATTAGATTTTTAAAACATTCTATCATTGTTTCTACATTATACAATTTTTTAAAGTTACGTTCAATAACGACAAAAGCTCATTTAGTCAGTTAGTTTTGAAGAGAGGAATAAAGTCAAAAGACCTTTTATATTAAAATTATAAGTTGTACAAGTTATCTTAAGAACTTTTTGATTGCCATTGATGCCATTGATGGCAAAAAAATATTTTTTTTATTTTTATAGAACCCTTGCCGAGGGTTGCAGACACTAAAACCTTTGAACAGTATTTTAATAATTTTTAAAACACATTATGACAAAGATGAAAAGTTAAGTGACAGTACGCCTATCGCTTTGTAGCTACACAGAGGTGAGAATATCAAAAAAAAAATTAAATGAAAAAGAAAGTCAACACAGTGGCTGTAATCGTGAAACTGTGGGGGGCACGGCCAGTCATAAATACTATCTAAAAAGTGTATACTCAACACTCACTTAAAATTCCTAATTCCTAAATGCGTCTTCATATGCAGTGCTAAATTTGCTCTTCTTAAGAAACATTTCCCACAGGTCAAACACTCCAACGGGTGTACTTTGAGATGAGCGTTGAACGCCGCATCACTCCCCTGGTCCACTTTACACGTGGGACATACAAAGTCCTTCCGTCTCCGTTTCTTCTCTTGCTTAATCAAACCTTCGATCTTCGGCTTGGCTTCCTCCAGACTGTCGTACACTTGAAGGATTGTTGAAGTGATTGGTTCCTTTGTATCTATTGCTAGTAGGTTATCTGCAATAAGGTATTGAAGATTTAAAAGAAATATAATTTATTGTATGGATCAATGTGTTGTAACACTAACTGATCTTGATCTGATTATGCTATTGTTTTGTTTATTTATTTACTATTACAACTTACTAATTAGGTTTGCATATTTGAAAGGACAAGACAACGGAAATAAAAAAAATGTTGGTAGTGGCATGTAAGCGCAATTTTCTCTAATAGATAAGGCAGTTTTAAAATAAATAAAATACATTAGGCAGTTTTAAGAATAGCCAAGAGAAAAATGTCTATTGCTCATTGAAAATTCCTAGAGATCAAATTAGAAGACGTAAAACATAATCAGAAATTAAAACTCATAATTGTCTACTTGAAGCAATAATAACAGAATGAACCATATTTTTTATTGAGTATTATTATAAAAAAAAGAACACAAAGAAACAAAAAGAGTGATCAAAGCCAAGAATTGGATGAATAGCTAATTTATTACATTTGCAATTCTTTTCTTTCTGGTGGAAGCAGATGGAACAGCAGCCCATATACTGACAGACTGTTAGGAGACTGTAGAATACCGGGCCAAGCACATAGTTTCACATGGGACACTGTAGGAGATCGTCAGTAACATTAAAGGGTTGTTGGAAATCTGCAGGGAATCAGGGTAGCTTAAATAGTTTTTTTTCCCACTATATGTAAACCTAACCTAGACTAATGTACTGTCCTTGCAGTCCATGAATCTAACAATGACATGTAGTAATTAAAAAAGGACTTACTAGTCAGTACAGTAGCGTCATGCGACTTCTCTTCTTTCTTTATCTTCCTATCGGTGACAAGGCGGCGGTAAGTGGTGGGCGCATGTTTTTGGGCGTGCTTCGTCACGGAGCATGTTGGCAGTGAGGGCGCGCTGTGCACCAACGACTTGGGCGCGCTGTGCA
Source organism: Tyria jacobaeae (assembly GCA_947561695.1). Lineage (NCBI taxonomy): Eukaryota > Metazoa > Arthropoda > Insecta > Lepidoptera > Erebidae > Tyria > Tyria jacobaeae. The sequence goes on along the minus strand of OX387218.1, from coordinate 18,308,196 downwards.
CCAACGACTTGTGCGCACGTAGCTCCTTCAACGATGTCGCCTTCATCCCGCATGATGGACATGAATACACACGGGGCAACGACTTGGGGAACTGAAGCTCTTCTTCTCTGTAATACATATGAAGGTCAAATTTTAATCAAATCCTTCCCATTTTTATGAGAAGGAGGGGTTACCAGTCGAACCGACTACTGCCGCCATGGACACCTGTAGTTTCAGTCGCGAGTGCGTTCCCGGCCTTTTAGGTGGGTGTACACTCTTCTCTTGAAGGTTTGAAGGATTACGGAAATACGGTAAGCGCTAAATTTGTTCCCTTGAACTGAAAAATGTGCTAATTATTGGACTAATGGTAGTCATATCAATGACTACCATTATAAAATCTGGTATAATCCTATTGGAAAAGAATTTCCAACTCGTAGCTATCCAAAATTATTTCTTTATGCGATGTTTGTCTCAATAGCTTTTTAAGTAATCTTTTTCTGTTAATAGTGCAATATTAAAATTGACTGTTTTGTTAATAATTTTGATTGCATGATTTGAGAAGAGCATCCTAAATGCGTCTCAACTTCAATGCGTCTCTTCAGTCGTATTGAGAACCTCCTCCTTTGAAGACTGTTAAAAAATGTTCAACTGTTGTTCAAATTACTCTTCGCATGTCGAAATCCATTACGCCATATAAAAACACTATAAAACATAACCCTCCTTCTTGTACAGTCGGGTGAAACCAACAATTTTTCTAAAATGAGTTGTATTTAAATATAAAGTATTACTTGTGTGTGTAACATTTAAAATGTATCTACTTACAGTAGTTCCCTTTTCTCGCTGACGTCGACGTCGGACCCGTCCGAGACCCAGCTCTCTCTCGCTATCAAGTCGTACGGCTCTGTCGCCGGTACATCTGTATACATCTGCGAAGGCACACAGACCACTAAAAACAAAATCATTCGTGCCACTCATTTGAAAGCTGCAATAGTGTAAGGTTCTTATTTCTTCATGATTATGAATCGATCATGGGCAAGCAATATTATCTTATATGTATTTATATTATAATTCACTTTATAAAAGTAGACAACCAACTTCAATTCCTCTATCATAAAATTTAAGCCTTATTTAGTTTTCTCGTGGATGCCATTGTCATAACTGGACCAAATTAAAATAAAACCTGGCAACAGCTTTCAAATAAAAAAAAATACATCAAATTTGGTTCCTCGAAAGTAGAAAATTCTGAGGTAACAAACAAAAAAATTAAAAAAAAACAAAGGAATTGAGTACCTCCTCCTTTTTTGAAGTCGGTTGAAAATAACATATTTATACGGGTTTATACAGTGAATAGCTGACAGTAATAGGCTTGCCTCATCTTACGGTTTATAAATAATTTGATGCTTCTCCGCCTATTCTTTCGGACTATATCTCCGCAAGAATATACTGAGTATGTACACAGAACACATGACCTATTCTTTTTTTAAATTAGATTTGTGAACTATTTGAGTCTTATATCATACTATTACTATCATAAGTAATAGTTACCAGAATTAAGTATTAGTTTAGTTCACATTCTTAATCTTATTTGGTACTCTTCAGTTTCCAATTTTTAATCAACCTTAAATGAGCAATATATTGCTTATTTACAATGCAAATTTAAACCACAAAATATTATATCATATTCAAAACAGTGATATGATATCACAAAATTTATAGGCTAATAAAGGCAAATGTATTATTCTTACCCCACCCCAAGGCGACTCCATATCTCCATTACTCTCCTGGCCGCTAAGTTCCCCTCGCGGCGGCATTCGCTCGTCCGCGCAAATGTTTAAAGGCGCTTCGCTTTCGCTCCGACCTTCGCTCAACACATCTGCTTTGCTATCTCGCTCGCACCCATCGCCTTCGCCATCACCCTGACCCTCTGTACCAATTTCGGAATAATCTAATCCACTACTTTCCGCTATTTTGTAACTCTCATGTATAAAATTAGGTAGAACAAACTCATTCTCTTTCTGCGATGGTTCACCCCAAATATTATACATACCATCTTTAGGTCCATCCTTGAACCCTGCTGCCTCTCGTTCAGCTTCAAAGGACTCGACACGATCTGGTGTAAAATAGTCAGCATAAATATTATCACCAAAGTAATTCTCATTCATCATACTAACAAACTGTTTGTTTTTTGATGCTGTTTCAAGGTCCAATAATTCTCTGTCATTTGAGTCTTCTTCAAAATCCCCTGACATATTAGCATAGGAAACAACATTGATTGGACGCAATGATTCCATCGGCGCAAGCTCGCGGTCTGACATAGCTGTGTGATTACTAAAACCTCCTTCATTACTAGAATTTATTTCCTCCTTTACATGTACACATTGCAATTCTACAGTTGTAGTATACTGAGGTGTTTGGTTTATACTAGAAGGAGCAACTGGTTCAATATCCATGGATTGCTCTTCTGTGTCAGCATCAAAATCATTATTATCATCATTTTCCTTGATCTCCTCCACTGATATAGTCTGTAATACACTAGATTTTTCCTTATTGTCAGTTTTATCTATTTGATGTAATTTATTCATAGTAAAATTTTCTGGACTTTTATTGGTAGATGAAGATGCTACAGGCTCTGGTTTCTTCTCAGTACTTACAGTTTTAACTTTAGCATTTTTTATTTGCAAAACTTTTTTGTGTTTTTTCACATAAATATTGTTCAGTCTCAATGTGTTTTGTCTACATGGCTTTTGAGGAAGTTGAATTTTCTTGTCTTTAGTATCTATTTTACTATGGCTAACTTGACTACTTACAGGTTTAGGGGATATCAAGGTATGATCAGTTGAATTGTCACCATTCTCTGATAATTCACTGCATGGTGATATTGAAGGTTTCTCATTACATATTAAGTCTGGAACTGGGCAGCTATCAGAGAACTCATTTTCCATTTTTCTATTAATATCATCAATATTTTTGTTAGAATCCTTTGACAAAGAATTACTTTTTATTACAGAAAATGTGGAGTTGATACTATGTGTACTAGAGTTTGATTGCTGTATGCAATCATCAGACAACATTTCAGTATTATCATTGTCATCTAAATCAGGCAATATCTTCTCCGGTGATGGTACCCGCTCTACAGGGTAGTCTGAATCATTAGGCCCTGTGAGATCCATTACAGTGTTCACCATATTTTTGTGATGTTGCACAGGAACCTCCACTTTTATGTTACTAAGAATCTTTAGACCTTTGGTAACAACAGGTGTTTCACTTTTACATTCTATGGTTTCCTTTACTTGCTCATGTTTTTCCACTGGACTATTAGTATGGGTTTGAGATCCAGTAGAGTGAGATGGTTTACACATATTTTCTTGCATAGAAGGCACAATTGGACTAACTTCAATTATAAGTGTCTTAGGGTCATTAACATTTTGAGAAGATTTCTCAGCCTGTATAGTGCTGGGTGATATAGTTGCTGTTTCATTGTAAATGGTTGTAGGACATTTTGGCATAATTTGTTGAGGTGTGGCATACATACATGAAGTGTTCCCAAATTGGTCAACTACCATTACATTTTGGTATACTGAACTGGTTTCAGTTAAATTTGTGGCATTCTCATGAGGAGCCAGAATTGTTGGCATGCTACTTATAAAGGGCTTACCATCTACATTGTTTATTTCTCTGTAAATGATTTGAGAATTCTGAGTAACAACAGTAGTACCTGGAGTGAAGGCACTAGAAGACATGTGGTTTAACTGATTGTTATGTGGTGGTGGTGGTACTCCAGACTTACTGTCTATTTGAATTTGTAGATTAGGCATGTTACCTGTCATAATCATATTGTTTTGTACATTTTTCTGTACAAATGTAGATGCACTAGGCACCATAACATGCATTGGCTTCGATCCTGGACTTATGTATTGCACACCACCTGTATTTTTAAGGAGTACATTATTTGGTTTTGGTAAAATTTTGGTGAGGTCATTCCCCCTTTTAGCTACAGCTGGTACCAATTTGACTGCTGGTGAAATGCCTGGCACTACATTGTTGTATGTAAACATGCTGTTAGGACTGGTCATTGAATTATATTCAGCACTACGGGAATATTTAATTTCTCTATCCTCTTGTGGATCATAGTAAATGTATTGTGGGTCAAATTCTGATACTGGAGATTGGTATGTCTGCTGAATTTTGTCAGCTTTCATAACAAATGGTGTACCTGAAATTTGGCCTACGTTTGCAGAACTAACATTGTTTTCAAAACTTATATCACCCATTCTCACATCAGGTGTACAATTTCTTGAAGGCCCTGACAAAGCATTAGCCTTAGAGGTTCTACTAGGTGTTCTACGCCAGTAGCGTTCTTCATTTCTATGCGACCCATTCCACCTGTTCTCTTCTGCAGCAGGTGTACGTGACCTACTTCTGTATGACCGTTCTGAATGTAATGGAGTGGAAGTCCTGCTTCCATAACTTGATACTTTATTTGCTGTTAGACTACACAATGCTTTTATAACCTGGTCTTTAGGATGTGTGTCCAAATGTGACTCTAGGGACATTCCATTATGGAGAAACAGTGTGCACACGGGACACTGCAAGAGCTGATCCATGTTGACGTCACTAGATGGGTGAAAAAGTGACAAAGACGACAGCGACGCGGCTCCGCACCGCCTCGCAGCGATTATATCAATATAATTCGGTCACAGCACGCGCACTCAGTCCGTACAGGCTGTCCGCACAATGTCCGTGACGCGCATATCTACTATTCACACGTTAGGCTCTCGCTCGATCCACAACAATACATATCTTCGTTGAACGTCGTCTGCTTATCGATCTGTCAGACAAAATACTCTGTATAAATATACCACATTAAGTCCATAACACCACATTCTACAAACTTGTTCAACGAGCAAACAGAGGACAAAAGAAAACAAAACTGCGAGATAAAGGCCATTGAGACATAAAAAAGTCCTGCATTATGTACTTTATAAAGTGAATGAAATAACGAATAATGCACCCCTACTTTGGCAATGGACTCACCTATTATATTAATTGTCATGTACAGTCCATGACATCGATAATTCTAGATAGATACTTATTTATTTACGATTATGCTAAATCTAAAAATATTTCCAAATAGTCAGACATATTGCAGACGTCTTGTTCACGTTCACACACAAACTTTTATATTCCGATGTACGAAATTGATCATTAATATGTGCTCGTGGCGGTGTACTATAATTGAATTTCTATAGGTTTTTCACTAACTAAAATATTACCTCTAATCAACTATGCGTGAAACGGAACTAGAATCATAGCTTAAAAAACTGAATTTATTCACTGCTTACTTTTATTGCCCTGTTTCTTTGGAAAATAAAAACTATTACTTTCTGAAATATACTTTTTTACTTAAAAATTATTCCCTAATTTTTTGAAACCCGAGTTTACTATTTTTGGTTTATGAACGTATAGTATAATCCACTATCGATTTGCAAGCGATATTTTAAATTGACTTATGGATGGTAGCTCGGATAATGATGAAAGATCTCACATTTGGAAAATCCATTGGAACATATGGAATAATATTGACAACTACTAGGTAAACAATAGGAAATGTAGAAGGCGAATCTAGAAACCTGGTAATCAATACCAGGTTTTTAGATTACGAGACTGTTTTTAACTATATTAAAGTTACCTGCATATCCGAACTGAAGAAGTTTATAAATTAAAAATAATCAATACAAAATTGATGTTATTTCCAGGAGACTTTTTATATGCAAGTAGACACCTGTCTTTTTACATCGGATTTATACATATCCAGGTTCCATTTATGTACTTATGAAATATAGATTCAAAGAAATTCGAGGGTGTTTTATAGTTGGCCTCCTTCAGTTTACTGTCGATCTTTAGGAACTAGAACACTCACAGATTTTATTAAATTCTCACACCAACTTCTTTTCAACGTGCCAGTAGGTACATCACATCCATCACTATTGGTTAATTAGTTTCCTTAAACCTTAATTGTAGTGTAGTTTATTTGTGTGGATGGATGTGGAGGCCTCTGTCGAGCAGTTGATGGCAAAAGGCTGATGATGATGATGCTATTTATGTATTTCAAGCAGAATACTATCGATTTAAGTTAATGAAACACTGCGAACAACACTATTTCAGTCTGACATGCTAATTCAATTGCTTGACTTAAAGGTCTTAGTTACCAGGTCCTTAAACTCCAAAAAAAAAAAGATTTAATTGATATGACATATTGACATTTATATTTCAATTTGACAGGAAAGTAGTATCTGTAATAAATTAATTATCTCGCACTATTTTATTTAAAACATAAATATTCTATCAATTAGCTAGGTTAATTGAATAAGGGAATCAAGTACAGCTACGTGTTTGTTTAAAAAAATTAAAGCAAAAAACGTATTCAACATGAACTTCGAAGACCTGACTTTCAATGGTATGTCATCAAATTTTATTCATGTACTCATGGCATATATATTTTTTTTATTAAAGGATATATTAATTAAATATTACCTGTATTGATAGCATAGAGATAATGGAAATAGTTTTAATTCCCAGTAATCACTTGAAAACATAACCTTATTCAATCCATAGTACCAGTCCAATATTTTAAATTGTAATAACTTGAACATTTGGTCTTATATTCTTATCATTACCACAAGACAATTTATCAGCAGTGTTTTATCTTAAGTTACACTTATTCTATTGTTTAAAAAGGAAGTTGTAGCTGAAATGATGTGTGCTAATATTGTATGTACTTTTCACATACACACACCCACACTCACACACTGATAATACATTATACATAAAAGAAAAGAAGTTAAGTTACACTCTCAATTAAAAAAAAAATGTAGGTCAGAACCTATATTGATGTGCGGTGCTAAAATTAAATATTCTCTATTACTTCACTGTCACTTGTAATAATAGTAATATAAATTACAGGAATGAATATATTTTTTTTTTGCTTCTAGTTTTTAACTTTGACTGAACAAATTTTGCAGAGACAATAGATTTACTGCGCCAATGGAGAGAAGGAAATGAGAGAAAAAGTGAAGAAATTATGAAACTGTGGCTCTACAACTGTTCTGATTTAGACAGAATAGGAAATGAAAGTTAGTATGGTAGCTGAAAGAGTCAACACAGCATTTGATATCAAAACTTTTATTCATTCATTTATAATTTTATCAACAAAGTACAGTCTTCAGTATAGTCATCTATTGCTGCTGCTGTGCTGGCTGAATACCAACAGTTGCCATTATCTTCTTTACGCCCCAAAATAATATTATAGATGCCATTTTTGTCAACAAGTGACAATAAATGTAAAGCTTGGTGGTATCCTGTTTCTTATTAGCCAATATGACTGAATGCCAATGCTTAATTCTTACTGCTAAATGCTTACTGATGATTGAAAATAAATTGTGACTAACTGCATATTTTTGACTCAACTATGAAAAGCTAATTATTATAAGTATTAAAAGCTGTTTAAATAGAAGAATTTAATAAACATTACAGTTTTTAATATTTATGTATGAAAGGTTTTCAATGAATTGTCTCAGATAATATATTTATCAAATATCAAATTACCTACATTTTCGGTAAAACATTCTGATACCAAGAATACATTGAACATTCCTCGTATGTGGTACTTGCAGTAAAATGTTTACTAATAAAAATCTAATGGCTTTTTACTAGATTTCTTTCTAATGTTTCATAAAGGAAATTCTTGCATGTTACACAAAAATAATGGTTATATAAACATGCAAAAATATTTTATAGAAATTTTCTGACTTCTTTTTGTAGTAGAAACTTGGTTTACCATAGATAAAGAATGTTCTCATATTGATGTTAAAGAGTTCCTCCCATTCCATTGGTCTTCCTTTGCCTTTATGTTATAAATTAATTAAAACTCCAAAGTTGTAATATACTACTTGTAATGAAAATGAAATAATAATTAAATTTGTTTGAAGAGTATTTGGTGTTGGAACAAGTGATATACGCAGCACTCGATTGCCACATGTTCGAGTTAGCCACGTTATGTATCTACCAGCTAGCCATGGACTTCCCAGGAAGTTTAAGAGTTATGAGATACAACGCTGCACTATTGGAAGCTGAAGAAAAGTTCGTAATTATCTTTTTTACATCTTTATCCATAAGAGAAGATCTCTATAATTTATGCTCTAAATTTATTAATTTATTTTTTTATTTTTATCCATCAGATATGAAGAAGCGCTAGAAGTACTGGACCGTATAATAAAAGCGGACGAAACTAACTCAGTGGCACGAAAACGTCGTGTAGCAATATTAAAGGCACAAGGGTTCATCACTGAGGCTATCAAAGAGTTGGTTGATTATTTGAAAAAGTAAGTGAATATACAAACATCAAGTGTCTAGAGATCAAGTACACATTTATCTATAAAAAATACCCGATTAATATTTACCAAACCTAGTCTTCTAGACTCGCTACTTACTTCAATTCCTATGTTTAAGTTAAACACTTATCCTTTGATTTTGTAAAAATTAAGAAAAATTGCAATTTTTGTAAATGTCGTCAATTAAAATGCAAAAAAAAGGCAAAAATGATTTTTTTTTTAATTTTTATTCGAAAGATAATAAAATCAAAAATTTGTTTCCGCCAGTGACTCGAATTACACAATCACAGCGATTTAGCATGCTTAAAATCAGTTAATCAAAATCAATTTGAGGAATGGCTGTCCATGTTTTTTCTAACAAGTCAAACAGTATCCATACTTGGCAGTGCTTTTCTTTGGACCATATCCCATTCGTCCTCAATTGGGTTGAGCTCTGGCGATCGAGCAGGTCACTGTCGAAAGGGTGCTATAGGCGGAACCCTGTCTGCGAGCTGTGAAGCGAGATCGTCCTCTATGTCGCTCGGCCACACTACCCGTGATACAATAGCGTGTCCAGAGGCGGCTTATGCCGCTCTGTTTAGTGCCAAGAGCGACAGCCACAGTAGGTTACCTGGAACCAGCTTGCATCATTCCGACGGCTCTCATCATCTCTTGTCGTATCAACTGATGTCGTCACTCCATATCGATACAATTTTTTCAATTCTGATGCATAAGTTGTAATGGTTTTTTAAAAACGCTATTACACACCTTTAAAAGGAATTTTTAGTTAAATTCAAAGAAAATTCTTTATTCAAATAGTAAAATTCACAAAAAAGAATCCATAACGATCATTATAATCCTCAACTGCGGTGATACGTTAAAACTTACTTGATCCCTGGACACTGGTGTAGTTAGTTCAACATATATCCCCGAAGGAGTTGTGCAGAGGCTTATGAGACGCCCCTTTTTTGCCAACCATAATTAAGTTCAACATACGTGATAGAGGGCAGGCCTTTTAGTTCTACATACGTGATAGGGGCAGGCCTTTTAGTTCTACATACGTGATAGGGGCAGGCCTTATGGTTCTACATACGTGATAGGGGCAGGCCTGTTGGTTCTACTATGTGATAGAGGGCAGGCCTATTGCCGTTATTCGGGCACTATATGCTTTTATTATATACTGTCTAATAGATAACAGGTAGTCGCCTATTTACGACAGCCACGAGATGACATGGGTTAGCCTTATGCTACTCCACTGAGAATCATACGGAAGTGTGTGTAGTTCAGTGCAGTCTAACATTCTGGCCCTTTTCTCCGTGGGAGAATCACGCTTAGGCAAGAATGGGCCGGCTCGATCGGAGTAATACGCACGAACACGCAGAAAACCAGTTGTCTAACAATGCTTGCGTTGTATTTCCCGATTGAGGAAGGGTCCGGGGGCCCAATGGTTAAAGGTGGGCATCGTACTTATAACGCTTAAATAATAATGTATTTAATATTTTTTTATATTTGTCCTAGGTTTATGTCTGATGTAGAAGCGTGGCAAGAACTGTGCGAGCTGTACCTGCAGGTTCAGGAGTTTTCCCGCGCCGCCTTTTGCGCCGAGGAACTGATTCTTCATCAGCCCCACAATCACCTAATGCATCAAAAACTTGCTGATATACGATATACTATGGTATTTTATTTTACTCTATTCTCTTAATTGCTTTCGACTACCCTTGAAGTACATCCTTTCCAATAAAAAAAGAATTATCGAAATCGGTTGGCGTGATTTTGAATTATTCCTCTATTTTGTGTTCTCATGGATGAAATTTAAATGGGACCACATGGGAAGCAACAGCTTTCAAATAAAAAAAAATCATCGAAATCGGTAGGCGCAGTTTAAAGTTCTGAGGTAACAAAAAAAAAAGTCGAATTGAGGAGATCCTCCTTTTTGAAGTCGGTTGTAAATAGTTATATTATTAAGATATGCTTAAGGCAAACCTTCTGGAACTTCTATTCAGACAACATTATTCAACAGATCGTCTTTTTTTTACCATTTTAGGGGGGAATGGAAAATTTGGAATTAGCGAAGACTTATTACTGCCAAGCATTAAAGCTGAATCCAGATAATATGAGGGCGCTGCTTGGCTTGTTCCTGGTAAGCTTGAATTTAGAATTTTTCACGCATATCGTCTGTCTCTCTATAGTATAAAAAAAAATCACGCTGCGACCTTCAGGAGCGGAGCAGTGACCATATAAAACCGCTGGGAACTGCTAGTAAACAATAAGCGCATTGAGTATTGAATACTGTATCTGCCGGTTACATTGGTAGTGTATACCATCTCATTACTGACCATATGTAGTCTTATTCACACATACACATACGTACGCTCACGCCTGTATACCCTAAGGGGTAGGGCAGAGGTGTATTAAACACTCAACGTTTTGCCTATTCTGGCAACCTATATATTCAACCGGGCACTGTATGACTGTATACATACTGTCTGATATATAACAGTCCGATCCCGTAGGCACCTATTACGACACCACCGGGAAGAGTAGGGCGGCCCTATTTTATTCCACCGTGAACCACACGACACCTAGTCCTATTCCTACTCCGATTAACATAGCTATCCATAGGTATTAACCGCTAAAACTTGACCTGTTGGTCCAGTGGTTAGGCCCCTGACTGCTGAGCCGGAGGTCGTGGATTCGGACACGCGAGGCAAAATTTGTGTGATTCAGGAATCCCAGAAAACCCAGAGTGTGGTTAGTGTGGTTAGTTAGTGGTTAGTGACCCTGACTGCTAAGCCAATGGTCGTAGGTTCGATTCCCACCCAGAACAAATATTTGTGTGATGAGCATGATCATTTGTTGTGTCTGGGTGTAATTTACGTATAATATGTATGTATTTATAAGTATGTTTATCAGCTGTCTGGTTACCATAGTACAAGCTCTGCTTAGTTTGGGATCAGACGGCCGTGTGTGATATGTATGAAGTTATTATTACTATGAAATTATTATATATGGTACAGGTGACGAGCAATCTACTGAGCCAGTACAAGTCGTGGGGTACGGGCGGCAAACGCGCCGAGGCCTTGAAGCTGTGCGCCTGGGCGCAGGCGCGTGCTCGCCGCCCCACACCCCGCACGCCCCGCGACCTGCGCCCCCCCGCGCCACAGCTCGCAGACATCATGCAATCACTCGCCATCACTGAATAATCTATCTACATTTGCTAATGGTCAACTCAGATTAAGCGGAAAAACACTATTAAAATATGAACCTTGTATTAATAATAATATGTACTTATAGTTTAAAAAACTAAAAGAAACACTCATTTACATAATGTGGAATGTGTTCAATTCGTTAAAACAAACCACACAAGAAAATCGAGGGGTTTGCTGGTTACCATCATATCATTATCTACCTTCTAATTCCATCATCAGGTCAAGTTCAAAGGAACCAATATTTTGTATTGTCATCGGTATCCATTACATATAATTACTAAGTTTCAAACCATATAATAATTTTGTGACTGACATAATATTATAATACAGCCTTTTTATATCCATGAAGGGGTGCATAGAGGTGTATTAACATTTTACCAAACATAAGTCAGTGGCACTATACATAAAAGGGGACCAGATTATTGCTATCAATGGGCACTGTATACTCTATGATAGATAACAGTCCACTCTCTTGTCCTGAGGGTATGTGCAATCTCTTCCCGCAATAGCCTTTTACGTCACTTGACACTCAAGAAGAGATGGGGAGAATGAAACGGCAATGAGAATTAGAAGTTGTACAAAATAGACTTGCAGGATTTGTTTACATAGTCAGTTAAAGGTGAAGCTAATAGAATCGTGCTAAATGTTTATAAAATGTTACCCCTGTTTACTTAAAAAGCGCTGTAAATCTTATGCAAATACGCGTATATTCGTATTAATAATACAATCTAATCGACTGACAGTTTCGCTCAATCTGAGATGAGTAATTTACACACAAGAAGCAAGACAGTATTTATGTAAATTATCTAAACATTGGTCGAATGGAAAATGACCTAAAATACGCCACTTAGGTATAAATAGTAAAATTACTGACGATAACTAAAAATATTAAAAGTATAATTTAAACCCCACTGCACTGCAGATTTAAAATCCCTGTCACTTCCAAGATTAAAACGATTCAAATGACACCTTTTATGTCGCAATTCAAGCCGTTCTAGAGCATGACAAAGAAACATACGTACACAGGAAAACATAACCCCTTTTTCTTGCACAGGCGGATAGTGATTAATTTGCCATGTATGGCGTCGTCCATTAATTACGTGAGTCTTAGGAAAAATGTTACAAGAGGGGAAGGGGGTGATCACGTGTATTAATTTTTAGATACTTTGTACCAAAAAGTACAGGCAATTTGAAGTAGGTGGGGGTTAATCTTAAACCTCACTGCACCAGGGCAACTGGTTAAAACGATCACTTGATTAATGGACGACCCCTATGTACGAACCGAAATAAATATAATGTTTTTATCTTTATAAAACAAATTGTATCGAACTTCACACCGGGCAAGTTAAAAACGCGTATTATATAATATAACCTCCTTAATAAAGAATATAATTAAGTTATGATGTATATATCATATTTTTAATCATTACATTGCATTTAAACTATTATTTTAAAGGTATGGTAAGAGAAATATTTATTTGGTGGATAAAGGTGACCTGGTTATATTTATTTTATTTGTAAAACTTACAGCTAAGAACTTAAAATTTTCAAGAAGTTATATCTTTTAACAGTGTAGTTGTGTCTCACCACTCACTACTGACATTTAGTGGTCTGCACCTGAAGCAGATTGTTTGCTTCCAACCAAGCAGGCACCGGTCTGTCTATAGCCTCTATGGTGTTGTCTGTCTCGAACGTTTTCCTTCTGTGTTCGGCCACTCGAATGTTTCCCTTCTGTGTTCGGCCTCTCGAACGTTTCCCTTCTGTGTTACCAGACGCGATAAGTAAGCCAGATTTTTATTGTCTTTATACCCTAAAATATGATGTCAAAAATTTTCACAATTGGACTGTTTAAGTATGTATTGTTTAAATAAATGTATTTTATGTTACCAATATTAATGTTTGTTTTCATTTCAATTTTTTTTTAGGAAATAGACTTGGCAGACGACGTCACAAATAGTAATAAACGACTTTAAAAATGGAGGAGTGTGATTTTTCGATTATATCTTTTTTTATGTTTGATAAGCTTTTTTTCCATGTAAAGAGTATACTCCAGCTGTGGTCCCATGGTAACCAAATATACGAATAATTTTTTAAGGCCTTAGGCCACCCTAGAATTTTCGAAAAATTAATTTTTTTTTTAATTCCAAATGGTCCCTTAGGACCTCAAAAATGATGTCCTAGAAGATTATGGCCGGGAAAAACCCTTAGGTACTCGGTTTTCGAATTTTAGTACAAGGTTATCTGGCCCGCAGCGAGCTCCTTTTGTGAGCGCTAGGGGGAAGGTACGTTAGGGGACTAGAGCAGGTATACGGCAGATGTTATTGAAAATATTTATTTCCTGACTAGTCTAGACGAGTTTATCCTTGTCGAACGTCTCTTTTAGTTAGTTGGGCACAGCCAAGCATTTGAGAAGGACGCTAGTCGACGAACACTTGTTTTCCTCGATATTTCTGTGAACTTCCATTTCTTTTTCCCTGTATAATTATTGAATTTTTACAATGAGTGATAAAGTAGTGTACAGTGCGAAGAAAGGATTAAAAACGTCGTTTTGCAATAGAAAGAGACCAAAAATATCTCGAAGAAGACCATTGAATCGACATGAGCTAAAAGCACCAGGCGACTTGAATGCCAGTACGTCGGCAAAAAAACTAAAGCAATCGGAATATTTATATGATATTGAAGTGGATCCAGCGTTTGGATATCGTATAATTAACTTTATCGCAGTATTTTCAGCTATTTCGAACGCTGTCGTTTGTAAGATATGCCAATCGGAAGTGAAATTTACTGAAAGCAGTAAGCGTGGTTTGGGATTCAAACTAGTAATGTCCTGTGAGAATTGTGAAAAGACTGAGATACCGAGTTGTCCACTTGTTCAATGACGGGTTTGTTTCAATTTTGCACATAATCAAAGCAATGAACTTGGAAATCGGCCCAAACAGCTACGAAATGTGCCTGGAGATCGACAAACAGCGCATAAAGCTTGCAGAAAGATCGCTGTCCGACCGGGTAAAAGAGGCAAGAATCGCTTCAAGATCAAGCAGAAAAGAAATGCAAGAGCAGGAAGATAATCTGGAAGGCCAATTGTATGGTGCAGGCATCGCAGATTAAAGGTATTGTGAAATTATTCATGATTTTCTACTACTCAAAACTTTAAACGCGTTTATCTCAATACTGTATTTTTCAAGTTGGCCGGACTCGTAACTCAAGCAATTTTCAACCGATTAACTTGAAATTTTGAAAATATCTTGAAATATACATTGTCTATGGAAGTACGTAGGATTTTTTTTTTATATTGCGTAGTTCATTTGTTATTAACAATTATCTGACAATTTTTCAGGCAAGTTTGTCACTTTTCACTTTAGAAGTGCGCCATTTGGCCAAAAATTAATATATCGCAAAAATCCTACGTACTTCTATAGCAATTACTATATATAATTGGGAAATTCATTTGCTCATTATTATTTTAAAAATTACAGGAGCTGTTAGTCCGGCCGTGGACCCCGAAAAAAAAAAAGACGTCGTCGCAAAAACGCTGCACAGCCGCCATTTTAAAATGAATCGCTTCAAAAAAATTACTGTAAGCAGTCACTGATATAGATAATAAAATCACGTTTCTGTTATCTTGATTTATTTTGTAGTTTTTCTGAAAAAAAATCCCCAAAAATCCTATTTTTTTCAGCCTCTAGGGTGGCCTAAGGCCTTAAATTACGTTTTGAAGATTGAAAGTCTTGCGCAAACTAATTGCTAAGGCGCATTACTATTTTTTTAAATTTTTATATAGATAAGAATATTTTATTGTATGTTAAACAAAAGTATGATTTCACATAACTTTAATTCCTTGTCATTAAATTTCACTGTAAAACATATTATGTTACAATGTCCATATTCTTCGCCGCTCTCCACATAGGGTTAGTGGCTAATTCCTCTGCTTTCCTCTCCTTTCTCTCCCTTCGTGACACTTCCCCGACAGTAAAGTACTTTTCTCTGAAAGAACCAAAGCACTACCTTGTAATATTAATAATAATAACTTCAGATATTTCACACACTGTTTCCTGATCCTAAACTAAGCAGAGTTTATACTACTAACCAGACTACTAATAAACTTACTTATATGATTATTGCACTCAGAAAATATGAGCATGCTCATCACAAAATCATTTGTCCTGGGATGGAATCGAACTCGTGGCCCTTAGTAGTCAAGATTACTAGCCAATCAATCACAAGTCAATACAAATCTCGCCCCAACTGAGTAAACAGATAAAAAATGTTACAACAATAATAATTAAACACTTAAATTATCAATTAGTCTATGTACTCTTTATTACTTGTACATCTGCTATATTTACTAAAAAGTAATTATTTTTCAATGTCCCACTCGTATCTAAGTCGTACACAAATTCATTGGTGTTTTATATGTAGTATAGTATTTAATAATCATTTATACTTTAAACTATTTATGAACGAACATACATTGTAAAAGAAGCTTTTAATATCAACCACATGTGATTTAAAACGTGCCTGCTACGAATCCAACGCAATTGCGGGAGCTGTCTTTTTTTATATTATTTAAATAAAATAATAAATCCCGAAAATATAAATAAAATAAGTCCGATTTCAGTTTCTTTTTTAAGTTCTGGACTGTAATGAGTGTCCGATTTCAAAAGTACTCTCTTTTCAAAAAAATCTAGCCCGTAAAGAGTCTGATTCTAAAGCAGAGGGTACTTTGGAATCGGACACTACAGCCCGGAACTTTTTCCAAAAGATCTAGAGTTGGTGGCCGTACCCAATAGTCCGACATATTCAAGAATCCAACACGGTACTGCAAAATTTATAGAATTAGGTACCTGTACCAGTTAGATGCTTTATAGTGGACAGCAAAACTGTACGGACGTTACATATTTATAAGTCATTTAGTGTGTGTGCGCTGCAAATCATCAGCACGACAAAGCGCCTGACACTGTCGCGGAAGATCACTTCATACCTTGATTATGCTTCCCTGTCGGACCCGAAACTAATCAGGAAACCCCGAAATACACCATTGAGTAAAAATGTTCCTTAATAACACAAAAGTTTTTTTATGGACATTACATACCTAAAATTATAGGCTGTAGTGTTAGGATTAACAGGCACATGAGGCAGGTCGTCATGAACCTTCTGGTAGGTGAGAAGACGCCTCGCCGTCAGCTTGGACAATACCTGCTCTGAATTCGAGATCAGTTCAAAGCACGGGTGACTAGGCAGTTGGTCTTCTTTGTATTCCTCTCTGAAGACAAATACAATAAACAATATGATGGTACATTGATAAGAAGTAGCCCTTACCCAGAGTTCAAGTATCCACATACATAATTTAATCCAAATCAGTTCAGCCGTTTTGCCGAGAAAAAATACCAGACAGACTTTGGCATTTATAAATAAGTAAAGATTAACCGTAAAAATGTAAAGAAAATTATATTTATATGCATTTTAGAATCACGCCTGTCTTCCTATAGTGTACGCAGAAGCGTATTAAATGCTTGCTTTTCGCCGACCAAGTATTATAATATAGCCCCGTATAATAGGGGGCCAGCCAGTTAAGATGTTCAGTAAAATAAAAAACGCTCACCGCACTAAAGGATACCAGCAGACAAGTCGCCTGCCCATCTCCAAATGACTTGCAGCAAAGTTTAGCAGATCGTTATATAAGTGTGGTAGACCGTACTCTACTTTAGCGGGAATGTGATTCACTAAATGGTTTTCCGTTAGAGTGTAGTTCTCACGCTCTATACCAATACGTTCTGTTGGCTCTCGAACACCGTAGGGCGCTAAAAAAAGGTCCAGATTACATATATCATAATCATAACTGTTTAGTCAATCGATTAATATCGACTAACTCACCAATAGTCGATTTTCTGTAACATATACAATGTAGATATCGCTGCCAAAATAAAGCACACCAATAGCTTAGAAGTCAACTAATCAGTATGAGGTATCAGTTATTAACTTTACTTTAATATTTTGGTTACACTCCAATAGTAGTAGCAGTTTTTCCATTTGATTTATATGCATAAAAAAATGCATTAATTATTGATTAACGTTACAAAATATTGTCATTTTTTTAAATTGCATTCTTAACTAACTGTAGCCGCGAATTCGTTTGTGTAGAAATATAAATAAATTCATACAGATTAGTTGTGACGTTCTGGCGTAACTGAGTAAAAAACATCCATCCAAACTTTCGCATTAATTTGTAATAACAGTGAAATGCTCACAAATTTCCAATTCAATCAATAATAGACTTACGGTCGGTAATAATAGCGTCGAATTTCAATCCTGGTCGCCACATCGGCATTGAAAAATCGCTGACCACCACATCCAAGTATTTGGACTCGATGCCATATTGTCTCATATTACCACAAATACTCTCATCTTTCGTACGAAACTAGAAGATAAAGATTGTTAGCACCTTAATGTCACATTCTGCCACCCTTTAACTTCATTTAAACATTACTTATTGTCGTGAAAAAATAGTCAATGTCTCATTGTAATTTAAAATTACGAAAAAGAGTTACTATACTTAAGAATTTATACCAGCTCACCATAACATGTAATACATACTTTGTTACCTTTTGCCCAACGCGAGTGGGACGCGTTCTAGAATGCAGCATCATAAAATCAATGTCGGAACCCCACACGTGCGCTGCAAAAACAAAACCCAAATAAAAAAAAATACAAATCAAAACCCTGTAATATTGGACTGATACCAACTAAAAAAATGGCAAATACAAGAGACAGTGGTAGAGCCATGCTTAGGCACGAATTGGCCGACCCGACCGGTGCGATTTGATACAACTCACACAGCTCACAGAACCGGTTGAGAAGCAACGCTTGCGTTGCATTTCAACGAAATTAATGAGGTTTCCGAAGGCCCATTTCCCCTTCCCCTCTTCCCTAATCCTCTCCTCGCATCCCCCATCCCTCAGCATCCTCAAAAACGGGCAACGCACTACGACTCTCGAGTTGTAGGTGTCAATTATGACCCGGGACCCGTTCGTTCGTCTGTCCCCCTATATAATAAAAAAAAAAGACTGAAAGAGAAAGTTTTCGATCACTTTGACACCTATATTTTATAATATGAATGAGGAAAATAATATATATACTTGAAGATATAAGTTACCTCCGAAATGTGCAGCTGGCACGAGTAACGATCCAGAGCCTACAAACGGGTCAAGCACTACATCTCCTGGTCTCACTTGTGCCTGGTTTGCCATTATAATAGACAGCTGAGCATCCATACTAGTATTGCCAATGAACTGACGTTTTTTCAATGAATGAACATGGATCAGATCACGCTGCCCATCTGCTACCTGTAAAAATTTAAATATAAACAGATTTCAGATCAGTTTAGATATGTACATACACTAACGCCTATAGCCCCGAAAGGGTAGGCAGAACTGACTGAAACACCCACCTTTTGCAAATCATTATTTAATCACACTTATATAATAGGGACTTGGTACTATAACAGTGGTAGAGCCATGGATACAAATGGGCTGGCTCACAGAAAACCAGTTGTAAAGCATTTCTTTGCAATTAGTGAGGCTTCCAGAGGCCTAATTCCCCCTCTCCTCTTTTCTATCCCCTCTCTTTCGCATCTCCTCATCCCCCTTCTCTTCTTTCCCTGCATCCATCATCACCCTCAAAGGGCAGAAGATGTCACTTACTATGAGGCAAACTGTCTGTTCGTCTATCTAGCATTATCATAAAAAAAAATGGAAGGAAAGAGCTGTCCCATTGCCATCATCCCAGCACTCTAGACTATACATATAAATAAATATTGGTATTGCCATAAATATTAATACTAGGAAAAATATTTTTTTTCTATTGCATAAAACATTTATTACTGTAATGTGAATTAGTTTATACATTTAAATAATAGAATATATGAAGGTCATTAGAAATTATCTTCATTGACTATAATAAAGTCCTTTAAACATTGAGGCCAATTTTATCAACAGAAACACACACACTCTTGCCATGGAAAAATTCTTTACTTCTAATCTTATGGATTGTTCTAGGGGCTTTAGAGCATGCCATACTCTCTAAAACTCTCTACTTCAAATCATAATGCAGAGGATTAAGATCGGGAGTTGATTACAGCAGGTCTTCAGCTCTGATGAAGTCAGAAACATGCATTTTCAACCACACTTGGGCCAAGCTGATAAAGAGTTTAAAAAAATGCATTTGGCTCTATACCTACTTTGAACCACACCCTACTACATTTTAATATAACAAAAATATTTAACACTGGTGCGAAAATGAGAAACCACAATGAATATTCATATAAAGAATAACAAATTTCAAATTCAAATGTAATATTATGGTTTGCTTTTAATTGTAACAGTATTTATGACCAGAGTATTATTGTATATATACACTATGGTAGATTACCAATTTGATCCCTTAGTCACGCTTTACAGCTTCTACATGAAAATATGGCGTTTCCCTATTTCATCAAGAATCACATGGTGACACATTTGAAGTCTATCTCATGCAGAAAAATGCAGTGCAAATAAAAAAAAACATGTATCTAAAATGTCTTTTTCATTTGCACTGAGGAAGAATCTAAATGGTGATCTATTGATATTGTGGTTGCATGTTCAACTGCCTCATCCATCAAGGTTTAGCTATTTACTAATTTTATTGATATTATTGTGTTTAGTTATATATAGTCAAGGACCACTTAATACATAATTGATGTACTGTGCAGGACCTTACATAAAAAATATTCAATGTAACTCAAAGTTGAATCCACAAAATTAAGCATTATAAATAAATTTGTACATACCATTTTTAAACACATTGAATTACAATATAGTAATGTTAGCATATATATGCAACCAATTTCAAATAAACTGCCATAGTATGTCACTCTCATTTTAATACATACTCTTTTAGGTATAAAAATAAAAAAATAAGATTCAAATACCTTACCCACTTCCCGAAGAACACATCATAAGGCTGTTCGGGTACATTATTGGGGTCTACTCCATAAAATTCCAAATAAGACAATGTCACATCTGGATTTTTTAACTTTACAGGACCCTCTAAAGGTAAGTAATTAAATTCCTGAAATGAGAAAAGTAAAGTAAGCCAGGACAATCCTGGATCCTACAAAAGTAGAGTTAATAGGTTTCTCTAGGATATGCATGTACCATCCTACCTCATCTCTCAACATTAGGTGAGTTAGAAGACAAAAAAAATTAACAAGAGTTTTTAATAATCAGTTTGAAATTAACATTTAATTAACAAAAAGTAATATACTATTATGGTATCTTAGACTTCATATAGTCAAACTATCAAATAACATTACCTCTATCTTTTCTACTTTTTCTTTCATAGTGAAGTGTTTGCAGAAAGTCTCAACTTCCACTTTAAAAGAAGTCTTCGCAGTACAAGATGATTCTATTAGTTCTTTTGGACATAAATGTGTATCACTTGTATAATCACTTTTATCATCACCATCAATCCATTTACCCGTCGAATTTTGTAAAGAATTCCTCAAGTTTAGGTGTAGTTGTGGTCCTGCTTTAGCTCTAGACCAGAGTTCTATGCAGTTTTTGAGAAGCACAGATCTCGAAGCGATCTTTTTAACACAATCTTCAGACGGAAGTTCAACTATCCAATACGGCTTTTGCACACACGGTTTTTCTATGTACTTAATAGGTATATTAAATATCGATAATATACTATTCATTTCCTGAAAGGAAAATTTAAAAAATAAAACATTTAAATGAAAGAAGACAAGTAATTTCTGTAACAGAAATCCTTACCGCATGTCGAAAATCAACATGTTCGTGGGCAAACCACATCAAATATCGGCGCCACATTTTATCTAAAACAATGCACATCTATGTGTGATAACTAACACTAATATTTTTAATTTATTGTACTTTATAACAGCATTGCCATTTGCTATCATAATATACGCCAATATACGGCTGGCTATAGCTATTGACACAATTACAACAACATAACCTTACTGATTCACATGTCAAGAGTAGTTCATAGATTATATAGGCTGCCATAGCAGAAACCTAATTTATATAATAAAGGATATCAAACCGGTAAAGTATAAGATTCCGATTTTTTTTTTTATGCGATAGGGGGCAAACGAGCAGACGGGTCACCTGATGGTAAGTGACTACCGCCGCGCATGGACACCCACCTCAAGAGTCACAAGTGCGTTGCGGCCTTTTAGGTAGAGGTACGCTCTCTTCTTGAAGGTTTGAAGGTCGTATCGGTTCGGAAATACGGCAGGCGACAATTTGTTCCATAAGCTGGTTGTGCGAGGCAAAAAGCTTCTGGAGAAGCGCACAGTGGATGAGTGCCAATCGTCCAGGTGATGGGGATGGATATTTTGTCGCGTGGGACGATGGCGGAAACCAGCAGCCGGTATAAGTCCGAACAATTCCTCTGAACACTCCCCATGATACAAGCGATAGAGGATGCAGAGTGAAGCTACATCTCTACGCAACGCTAAGGTGTCAAGTCGATCAGAAATATCTTGGCAGTCGATGATGCGAGTCGCTCTCCGTTGAATGCGGTCAAGAGGGAGAAGTATGTACTGGGGTGCACCTGCATAGAGATGAGAACAGTATTCCTGCGCCAAAATACTGTCTCGATCTGTTTAGCACACCAAGCTTCTTCGAGGCTAATATGGCCTTACTCTCTAAGTGACCGCGAAACTGGACTTCGCTTGATATATCGACGCCAAGGATTCCGATACTGGCTGATGCAGTTAGGGAAGTGCTCTCAAATTGAGGTGATACGACCAATGGCAACTTTTTAGCGGTGAACGCGCAAACCTGTGTCTTCTTGGGGTTAAACTGGACTAGGTTAAGTCGACCCCAATCTGAAACTTTTGATAAAGAAGTTTCGATTTCAGACACAAGTTTGGATCGGCTTTCGATGACGTTTACCCGAGAAATGTTAGCGCGGCCGGTGTAAAGGGCATCACTCGTGCTATCGTCCGCATAGCAATGGATGCTGTTAATCTACAGCATGTCGTTGATATGCAGAAGAAACAGCGTGGGTGATAGCACACAGCCTTGTGGGACACCAGAATTAACAGACTTGGAGTCGGAGCATGCACCGTCAACAACGTCCTTCATGCTTCTGTCTGTAAGAAAACTGGTGAGCCAATTGCACAGTTTCTCGGGAAGCCCATAGGAAGGAAGCTTCGCAAGGAGCGCTTTGTGCCAGACCCGATCGAAGGACTTCGCCACGTCCAAACTAACAGCCAACGCTTCCCCCTTGGTCTCGATCGCCTGTGCCCACCGGTGAGTCAAGTATATGAGAAGATCACCAGCTGAACGACCCTGACGGAAGCCGTATTGTTGATCATTGAGAAGCTAGTGGTCTTCTAAGTACCGGAGGAGCTGGCAGTTAACAATGGATTCCATTATCTTGGAGAACAAGGAGGTGATGGCTATGGGTCTGTAGTTGGACGGATCCGAGCGATCTCCTTTTTTAGGGATTGGGTGCACTAGAGCTGTCTTCCATGAGTTCGAGACTACGCCAAGAGAGTAGGAAAGCCGATAAAGGCGCGTTAAAACCGGTGCTAACTCTGGAGCACACGTCTTCAGCACGATAGGAGAGATTCTATCGGGCCCACTCGACTTATGAACGTCGAGGGAAAGAAGCGCTTTACGCACTGCCCTTTGTGTAAACCGGACTTCCGGCATGCGGGTCTCGCACTGCGGTATGGTCGGCGGTGCGTTTCCCCCGTCGTCCAGGGTCAAGTTGGACGCAAAGAGTTTGCCCAGAAGATCGGCTTTTTCTTTAGCGTCGTGGGCCAACGAATTATCTCCTATGCGCAGAGGTGGAAGGGATGGCTTACAAAAGTTCCCCTGGACAGCTTTGGCAAGAGACCAGAATACATTATAAGAGAAAGCGAGACACAGAGAGAGAGAGAGATTGGCATTTTTCTTTCTTTAGTCTAGTAAAACCACCGTGGAGGATTGGCTGAAGAGGATATAGTAGCCCCTCGTACCAGCTGACCGATTTAATAAGCCAGCCAGTGAGTCAGTCCCTTCACCCGTATGGGAGGGCAGAGAAAGACTACAGAGGCCTTTATTTTTGCTGTATATCCAGGTCCCTGCCAAAAACCCGTTTGGACTGGAATTTGACACTTTCACTGGCAGATGTGCATTCAACACCCAAATTTTGCAGATTAGAATTAGTATAAATTTAAATTGTATTTGATGCAATTTCATGCAATTTAATTATGGGAAAGACTGGGTGTGAATAGTTATTCTTTGCTTCGATATATCAAAAGTGCATCACATCTGTGATATAAAAATACATAATATTAAAATATTCGTTTTTATTTAAAAACTAACTCAATTTAGGGTCATTCTTACTTCACAACATTACATACACATATAAGGATTTATCATTATTATATATTCTATACTATGAAGATTCTTCTTTTTCTTCTGAATTATCTAGTCTTAGCATTTCTTGGTATTGATCACTTAGAAAATCTTGGTAAGCGTCTTTGATAGCACCAGAGCAGGCAACATAGTGGCCACCAGAATGTTCTGCTACAACTGGTTTGATGAATAAATTGATAAGGGATTCACTCATCTCTGGAAATATAAAACAAAAATATTACTTTTGAAAAACAAAATTAATAAAATAATATAAAACCATACCACATTATATTGAAATCTTATACCAATGTCACTCAAAATTTTTGTGTTACTTTTTCACATTTTAGGGTCTAAATGGCTGCGACGATAGTGGATAGTGTTTCGCTAAGCGGCATGCTTATACGTAAACGCACCCGCTCTGACTCGCCCAGAGGAGAGAACATGGGATCGGATTCGGGCTCGGCTGATGAAGTGGTACCGGTAGCAAAAGTTACCACCGCTCGTCGAGGTAGGGGCCGCCCACCGACCACAGGTCAATATGTTGGATTGTCTGCAGCGAGACGAGAACTGGCTGCAGCACAAAAAGCTGCGGAACTTGCAGACAAAGAGGCACAGGAGGAAGCAGAGCTTGCGGACCTGGCCCAAAAGGTTAATGCTGGAAGGCTCGCTCCATCCTCTTCCATTCCCGTGGATCTAAGGGATCCTGAAGATCTAACAGCTCTTCAGGTGCAAGAGAGAGTGCATGACGCCGTAGCGGCAATAAAAAAGGTGGCTAAGGTGTCCAAGGGGCTAAAGGGAACCTGTCAGAAGGCTCTCAAGGACGCCTCAAGTTTAATCTTGGAACATCTAGAAGTGCTAGTTACGCGTACTTCAACAGAGGAAACGGCACGACTGCAGGCTGAAAATGTTCGCCTTTCAGCTGAAACTGCTCAGCTCCGTAAAGACTTGGATGCGCTGAGAACAGAACTAGCCAAGTTGCAGTTAAGGCAACCGATAGAAGTTGAGGTCTCGCCCCCTCCTCAACGGCCAGCTCAAGAAACGGAGCTAACCTCCCTACTACGTCAGGAGTTGGCAAATTTAAGCCAGCGGTTTGCCGTCTTAGAGGGGAAAATTATGCGCCCTCCGTTGGCCAGTGATAGGAGGATGAAGCCGACCTATGCAGAAACTGTTGCCTCTCCTAGTCAGGAGAACACTGTTCCGCCGGTATTGCAAATGTCTGCCTCTCAAATTGCCTCCAATATACAGGTGACAAAGGCAAGTGCAAAAGGAAAAGGCAAAAAGACAACTGTACGCGGGGTTAGGAACCCAGGGCCAAATAGTCTTGCGGCGAGTGGGGCTGAAAAAGCAGTCTCCATAACTACTGCTAGTAAGTCCAAGCAGTCAACTGGTCCAAGTGGAGGTGAATGGGAGATCGCAGGGGCCAAGAAGAAGGCTGAAAAATCACGGCGAAGTAAAAAGAAAAAGGCAGCCAGAGAGACCACGAGGCTTCGCGCCCCCCGCTCTACAGCGGTGGTCATCACATTACCAACTGGAGCTGAGGATCGTGGCCTTAGCTACGCCAAAGTCCTTGCTAAAGCCAAAGCCGAGATCAAGTTGGCTGATATCGGTATTACGATGCAAATCTACGGTTACCGGTGCAAGGCTTCTTGAAATCCCAGGAGCTACTAGCGGCGAGAAGGCAGACATGCTCGCAGAGAAGCTGCGTGCCGTGGTGGGAGAAGACGGGGTCCGTGTATCCAGACCCACCAAGTGTGTAGAGCTGCGTATCACGGGCCTGGATGACTCCATTACGTCTGAAGAAGTGGTGGCCGCTGTTGCAAAGGCTGGTGGGTGCCCATTGGAGCAGGTAAAGGCCGGTTCAATCCGTACCGGCTTCACTGGCCTGGGCACAATAGTGGTGAGTTGTCCAGTTGCAGCGGCCAACCTATTTAAAAACGGCCAACGTCTGCTAGTGGGATGGGTTTCGGCCCAAGTGAAGCTCCTAACGCCAAGACCTCTAAGGTGCTTTCGTTGCCTAGAGATAGGTCATATTGAGGCCAAATGTACCACCGGGGTCGACCGCACTGGACTATGTTTCCAATGCGGTAAGCCCGGTCACAAAGCTGACTCGTGCAGTGCCACACCACACTGCGTGGTATGTGCGGCGTTGGGTAAACAAGCCGAGCATAGAATCGGCAATGCTGCAGGAAACAAAATAAAAGACCCACTAAAGGAAAAGGCCCTGTGCAGCCGGCTCACCCACCGGTTGCACAAACAGCGACATGCGAAAACGTTGAAGAGGGCACTAATGAGATGAACACCCAATAATGGCTGTCCATACCATCCAATTTCTACAGGCTAATATCAGCCACTGTGCCAGGGCTCAGGATCTCCTGCTTCAGTCTATGGCGGAGTGGTTGATACATGTCGCTGTCGTCTCCGAGCCGTACTTCATTCCAGCCAGAAGTGACTGGTTGGGAGATGGGGACGGCTCGGTGACTCTCATCACCCATGTTGGGAATGGTTCTCCGTCCTTCGAATTCGTCACCCGGGGACGGGGATACGTTGCAGGAGTTAGTGGTTGTAGGAGTATATTGATCCCCTAACAGGTCTCTCGCCGACCTAGAGAGAGTTTTGGAAGAACTGGGTACAATTGTCCGTCGCAGCCACCCTCGATCCGTTATCGTGCTGGGGGATTTCAATGCCAAATCTATGGCTTGGGGTTCACCAGCTACGAATGTGCGGGGCGAGGTTGTCGAGGAATGGGCCGTCGAGTCAGGACTGACTCTCCTCAATCGGGGCTCAGTACAGACGTGTGTGCGACAGCGGGGAGGTTCAATCGTGGACCTTTCCTTCGCAAGCCCCTCTGTCGCACTCCGTCGCCGTAAGCGCCGCCGATACACCAGGTACCGGAGGTTAAGCCACTATGGCCATGACCGAGAAGCAAGAGAAGCGGAACTGTACGAGGGGTACAGACAAGCTAAGAATGCCCTCCAGTTTGAAATCTCGCGGGCCAAAATTCGGGCCCACGAAGAGCTAATAGAGACTTTGAACAGAGATCCATGGGGGCGGCCCTACCGTATGGTGAGGGGCAAACTTCGCCCATTCGCTCCCCCATTGACCCAAAGTCTCAGGCCTCAACTAGTGGAGGAGGTAGTGTGCTCTCTGTTCCCCTCGCGGGGGCAATATACACCCCCGCATATGGTTCCTGCTTCGTACCCTGGCGATGACCAAGATTATGATGACGTGCCAGAAGTGACCCGGGTGGAACTTCGAGCGGCGGTGTTACGGCTTCAGGCCAAAAACACTGCCCCAGGGCCCGACGGCATTCCTGGCCGTGCATGGGTCCACGCTTCGAGGTTCCTTTGGCCCCGACTGGTGAGGCTCTACAGCGCATGCTTGGAACAAGGCCAGTTTCCACGCCGTTGGAAGACCGGAAAACTGGTCTTGCTAAGGAAAGAAGGTCGCCCCGCGGAAACACCGTCAGCGTACCGCCCTATTGTGTTGCTGGACGAGGTCTGCAAGCTTTTCGAAAGAATAATTGCAGACCGTTTAGTCCGGCACATAACTGGGGTGGGTCCGGACCTGGCAGATAACCAGTTTGGGTTCCGCAGAGGGCGCTCTACAATGGATGCCATCATGCGTGTTAGGGCTTCAGCGGAGGATGCAGTTGGGCGGGGTGAGGTCGTCTTGGCGGTGTCTTTCGATATCGCCAATGCCTTTAATACCCTGCCCTGGAGCTGTATTAGAGAGGCACTTCGGTACCATGGGGTGCCGATATACCTCCGTCGAATTGTCGGGGCCTATTTGACGGATAGGATCGTCGTATACCCGGGTCGCGATGGCTGGGGTCGGCGAGAGACGTCGTGCGGTGTCCCACAGGGTTCAGTCCTGGGCCCGCTCCTGTGGAACATCGGCTACGACTGGGTTCTGCGTGGTGCGCTTCTCCATGGTGTCGGCGTTACTTGCTACGCCGACGATACGCTTGTGACAGCACGTGGGAAGACGCACCGCCAGGCAGCCATTCTGGCGACAGCTGGGGTTGCGCAAGTAGTCGGTAGGATCCGGCAGTTGGGCCTGGAGGTAGCTCTGCACAAATCCGAGGCCGTATGTTTCCATGGGCCTCGGAGGGCCCCACCTCCAGGGTCCCACATCATGGTGGGAGGCGTCCGCATCGAGCGCACGATGAAGTACCTGGGACTCGTCCTCGATAGCCGATGGGATTTCGGGCCTCACTTTCGGCAGTTGGCCCCCAGGCTCTTGAGTACCACTGCGGCACTCTCGCGGCTATTGCCCAACTTAGGGGGGCCCAATGCATCTTGCCGAAATCTGTATACGGGGATCGTACGCTCTATGGCACTTATGGGGCACCAGTATGGGCAAGCACTCTGACAGCCAAAAATATTGCGATTTTGCGAAGGCCGCAACGTGCGATGGCTGTCAGAGTGATAAGAGGGTACCGTACAATCTCCTTCGAGGTGGCTACCCTATTTGCTGGATCCGCGCCCTGGGATCTAGATGCAGTTCTTCTTGCGATACAGTATCGGTGTCGCAGGGATGCTCTGGATCGGCGTGAGCTGCCAGGGCCTCGAGAAGTAGAGGCACACCGGGCTGAGCTCCACCAGATCTTGGTGGCGGAGTGGGAGCAGCGACTTGCGCGACCCAGTGCAGGGCACGCTGCCATATCGGCGGTAAGACCCATCCTAAGAGAGTGGCTGGAGAGGAAACACGGAGTCCCCACCTTCCGGATGACGCAGGTGCTATCCGGACACGGTTGCTTCGGCAAGTACCTGTGTCGGATCGGCCGGGAGCCGACGTCACGGTGCCATCACTGTGATAATTGCCCTGACGACACGTCGCTTCATACGCTGGCGGAATGCCCAGCTTGGGCAAGCCAGCGTCGTGATCTTGTCGCGGCAATTGGTTCTGCGGGTAGTCTCTCGCTTCCGACCTTGGTTCTGTCCATGGTTCGGAGCGAGAGCGCATGGAGTGCCGTCGCTTCCTTCTGTGAGGAGGTGATATCCTCAAAGGAAGCGGCGGAACGGGTGAGAGAACGCATGGCTCATTCGGCTCTCTCTGCCCGCAGAAGGGGCACCGGGCGCCGGAGAGCATTCGTCGATCTCCGGCCACCCTAGAAAGTGGCCTGCGGGCGACGATTTTGGGGAATTCGTCGTCCGATCAGTTACAGGCCTAAGAGGCAGCACGCAGTGTTCCGTGCGTGCTTCTTGGAAGACTGCGACCGAAGGGTGACGATTGCATCGGGTGACGAGACCCGTCTTGGGTGAGACGGGTCAATGCCTCGGGGAGGCGGAAGAATGCAATTGCGATTCTCGCTCCCTCGACCATGGGCAAGAAGAGGAACACCGGGGTGGTTTTTAGTCGGTAAGAGTCCGACAGACCCCTTCGTCCACCCCAATGGGCGAAGGACATCCAAAAAGGGTCTAAATGGCTAAATTGGTTTCAACATGTAAGGTATAATAAGACTACTTAAAGGCTATCTAATGTCATATACATTAATACAAAATACAATAAAATTACAAGGCAAGCCATAGACCACCACATTACAAAGTATCATATAAAACCTTGAAATACATAAAAACAACAAACTTAAATATTAGAATGTGGTTGATTTTCAAGATAGGCTGTAAGAATTTTGACTGTTTTAGTTTGAATTAGAATTTTAACTCACCTTTAGGTATGATAGAGTCACTCTCACCATAAACATGCAACGAGGGCAATGTGATCTCTTCATCATAAAAACCCTTGTGGACCAGGCTACCTGATCGGAACCCAGATGCAAATATTGCAAACTTAAAAGTATATGGTAAATCTGAAAGGGGGAACAACTGTTAATTCAAAGAATAGACTAAGGAATTTAAGGGATTATGACCTCAGCCTCTATATCTATATTTTTAGTACAGTGAGTATAAATATTTGAAAGGATTTACAATAACCTTTTTTGAAATGACACTTTTTAAAATATTTTTAACCACTTAAAAATTTATTTCACTGTCAAAAAGTGAGGGCAAGGGAGCTAGACTGCTAAAGTGTGCTGATTTATAGAATTGCATAGCAGTATTTCATTTAGTAGATTTACAATTTCCTTTACTTAGATACTTAGCATAATTATAAACCCTAAAGTAAAATAGCTTTGTGAATAGTGAACATATTAAACATCTTTTTAATAAATAAAAAATCTGTTGTATTTAAAACCAACTTACAGCCTTTTTGCTGCATTGCAGCTAATAATCCCACAAGGCAAGCGCCTTGAGAGAAGCCCATAAAGCCATCAAATGGTCCATATTCCTTGACTACTTTTTCAATCAAGTCTAATGTGTCCTCAAATCCAAGTGCCGGCCCTCCAAGACACTTCCCACTGAAAGAGTTGTCTTCTGCATTGAACCACCATGACCGAGAATCTACAGATAAACAGATCATTTAGCTTCCTCTCCTTACCTCAAATAACCTTTTACTATTTAAATAAAGAACGTCTAGTTTATGGCCAATGATACAAAACAAAACCTTGGTTTTTAGATTTTGTTTATATAAAATATTAATAGAAATTAACCTTCATCACCTCCTCCATCTTCATTTACAACTTTATGTGGTGCAGATATAAACACAAGCTGCGCATATTTAGCTACAGCTTTACGAAATGAACCAATTTTTGCTCTAAAAAGAGCTCCGTTCTGTCTGTAGCCATGAAAGGCAAGAATTTTTAGTTTTGCCCGGTCAGTAGCCTCTTTGCTGATTAGTGGCGGGGGTGGCGGTGTTAACGAATTGTTAGAGTTCTCGTTTGAGTTACGCTCAGACATGTTTGCGACACTCTTTAGTAAGTAATAATTTAAGCCATGAAATCTTACTGCAAATTTAATTAAGTATTGATGCTTATATATTTTACTAGGTTATTTTTCACTAACTCAATTATTGTTATTATTATGTCATAGATAAACTGAGAGATGTACAGTTACTGCAATAGTATGGCTTAGATAAAAAGAAGAAGTAATTAAGTTATTAGTCAAATATTATTCTCAATAATAATGAAAATACAGAATAATTAGTGTCTTTGCCAAAATTGCAAACCACAACTGTCAATCTGACAGCATACCAATTATTATACTAATTTCTTAATATTCGACTAATAATTTTAATAGCAACCATTCTTAAATTACTGAAAATGGCAGGAAATACTCGTTGTTAGTATATAAATAAAAAGTAAATAACTTATATTGACCAGATCTTACTAACGTATAATTTACTGACCTAAAACCAGCTGGATTATGTTCTTATAATTACATTACATTATTACTTATTGATAAGTTAAAATTACCACTGGCGCAGCTCTAATGAATACTAGTGTTTAATTTCGCGCCAAAATCTTTAAACTGTCATTGCCAATAACCAAGAGTTCGTTGTTATGCATTTGGAGTTAGTTCGATAATTTGTTATTTATCAAAATTAAATATAATTGTTAATTATCAAAAAGAAAAATGGAAGAAGGAGATTTTGACCAACGTCTGAGAGACTTGCAAAGAGAATATTTGGAATTTCTAGACGATGAAGTATGATTTACTTTATATTTATAACCTTTTCATAAAGTTAATTACAATGTATTATACTAAATTTAATACTGCAAATTTCAGGAAGATCAAGGAATTTATATGGAAAAGGTGAAATTGATGATAGCTGACAAGTCCAAGCGTCTCAACGTTAATGTTAATGACCTCAGAAGAAAGAATCCCGAACGTGCAAAGAACCTTCTTGAAAATGCTTTTGAAGAACAGATAGCATTTCAAAAAGCTTTGAAAGAATATGTTTCGTCAATTGATCCTACATATGCTAAAATTCAGGAAGAATTTTTTGTCGCGTTCAGTGGTAGCTTTGGAAATAAACATGTTACACCAAGGAGTTTGACATCACGGTATGTTCATTTGTGATGATCTTATATTAGTTCCTATTATCATTTTGTTACTGATATTAAGATTGCATATTTTAAGGAATGTGTATTATAATCTCTTCTGTGTCTTTACCATGAAATGTATATACATATAAATTTAATCAATATTGATTCAGCTGTTTATGAAAAGATAACATATAGAGAGAGATAAATAGTATTACTTAAGATTTTATAATATTAGTATACATGTTATGCTACAGTACTCTCAGCCTCAGGTACAAGATTAATTTATATTGAAGGCTTGAAGTTATTTTCTTGCAGGTATTTAGGAAATCTGATCTGTGTGGAAGGTATAGTGACAAGGGTGTCTTTGGTCCGGCCTAAAGTTGTGCGAAGTGTTCACTATTGTCCAGCTACCAAGAAGGTCATGGAGAGAAAATACACTGATCTGACATCTTTTGAGGCATTCCCAACTTCTGCTGTGTATCCCACTAAGGTAATACATACACTCTTGCCTATATCTCCAAAGGGGTAGGCAGGGGCATCTCACACAATACTAAGACAATAGATTTGTCCTGTTTCTAGGTTAATTTTAATAATTGATTAAGTGTAAGAAATTTTTAATAATTGATCACAAACTTTGTTCAATCTATATACATATATCTATAAGAGATTTTCACCAATATATTGACCCATCACAATATTTCTGGAACCATAAGGCGTAGAGACTTGAAATTTGGTAGGAACATTCCTTACACCCTCTAACGGACTTTAGGAAATTCAAATTCAAATTTGTATTGGCACAATGTGGGTGTTTTATACTTTTGTATGGATATTTAATTCTTTTGACTCATCTCAACATAATATTTTATTTAATAAAATAAATTATCAACCTCTATTAACTTTTTATTTTCAGGATGATGAAGGCAATCCTCTAGAAACAGAATATGGTCTGTCTCGTTACAAAGATCACCAGACCCTTACAGTGCAGGAGATGCCAGAGCGAGCTCCGGCTGGCCAGCTGCCAAGAAGTGTAGACATCATCTGTGATGATGACTTAGTAGATCGCTGTAAACCTGGTGATAGAGTGCAGATAGTTGGAAATTATAGATGTTTGCCCAATAAACAAGGAAGTTTTACTGCTGGGACTTTCAGGTAAATAATGAACGGCTGTTGTTTAACCTGCAACTCAAGAGTCGCAAGAGCGCTGCCCGCCTTTAAAGGCGATGAGGGATGGGAGTTGTGAGTAGGGGAAAAAAGAGAGGAGGGATGAGATGAGAAAAATTTCAAGGAAATGCAATGCCCGTGGTATCTCATGGTCATACCTACATTTTGCCTATTCGAACTTGGTCCCACTGACATAATAGGGGGCTCTGTACTAATAATATTTATAATATATTTTGTATTTATAATTTATATTTAATTATATCTCATTGTGTATTATAGCTATATTAATACCAATCATGAAAGTTTTAATCCAGTAATTGATATTCTCACAAGACATGAAACACATGATACAATACTTGATTATGATAATCATGTTAAAACTTTTGCAACAGCCTTCAAATTATAATGAATATGATGTTGCCTGTCCCCAGAACAATCTTAATAGCAAACAATGTGACTCAAATCAACAAAGATATGAATCTGACCATCTGTTATGAGGATGTTAAACTCTGCAAGCGTCTCGCTAAACGTGGAACAGTGGATATGTTCGAGTTGATAAGCAAGTCCCTGGCTCCAAGTATACACGGTCATGATTATATCAAGAAGGCTATATTGTGCTTGTTGCTAGGAGGCATGGAGAAGGTGCTACCTAATGGCACCAGACTTAGAGGGTGAGTTTGAAATAAATTTTTCTCATAGATAATAAAAGGACTTCAGAAGCAGATCACAATCCTATACTTTTAATATTAAAAATATAAATTATTGTTAAAGTTGTGACAAAATACTACTGCAGGGTAAGACAGGACTGGTGCTTTTTATATTTATACACATATAAATACTTTCACGCCTTAATCAGAAAAACCTACATTTTGTCAAATACAATTTTATCCCACTATTGTAGGAGGGCCAAGCCTATTGCAGCCACTGGGCACTGTATGACTGTATACCTATTGCAAATTTAACTTAATATACTTATGCTATTATTTTAACGGGTTCACCATTTGGTTTGTTTTCTTTTCTTTTTAATGGTATAGGGACAAACCAGCTGACGGGTCACCTGATGGTAAGTGACTTCCGCCACCCATGAACTCTTGCAATCCCTGGAGAATTACAAGAGTTCTGTCCGCCTTTTACAGTAGGGGAAAGTGGGAACGGGTCACTTACTTGGTCACACAATGCAAGCATTATTTAACAGCCGGTTATATGTGCCAAAGCAAGGCTCTCCCACATCCAAATTTGTGTTTTGATGATAAAAATATACTACATCCTTCAGCTAATGCTTACACTTCTCAGTGCACCTGTTTAAGTAATTCCTTTTCTTTGCATTGCGTCTCCTTATTTTAATCTGTCCATTGGAGGTCTAGGGTCACACACAAACCTGCTCAATTTTTGTTTTGAGTTGGTAATTTTGGGAAGTACCTTTAAGTAAGGTTGCTTTCTACAATTTTGGAATTTAATTATTATTTTTTTGTTAAATTTATATGCTCGTTTAATTTTAGAACAAGTAAAATTATTGAAAAAGTATGACTGCATTATTTATTTTCTTCGCTGACGAATTTTGATCACGAAATGTTATATCATATGTTTCGTTCCGAATGTTAAGATGATTCAAATGACGGCTCACATGTTGATATCAATTAAGCTGTCTAGGATGTAGTGTGTGACATAAAACATTTTACATACATAAACTCGAAAAACGGAACCTCATTATTCCGCACTCAGGTATAAACGTTTAAAAAAGATAAGCATAGGAATTATAATAATAATAATTTTTTTTTTCGATTCAGTGACATTAATATCCTCCTGATTGGTGATCCATCGGTGGCGAAGTCCCAGCTGCTTCGCTACGTGCTACAAACAGCCCCGCGTGCCATCACCACCACCGGCCGAGGGTCCTCAGGTGTTGGTCTCACTGCTGCAGTCACTACTGACCCAGAGACCGGTGACCGGAGGTTTGTATTAAGTACAGGTATTTCTATGTTGGGCGTTATCAATTACCAAATAATCATCTTGTATATTGACATATTCACTATTTTATGGTATATATTTACAAGTAGAGAAGACTTTTTTTTATTTTATAGAGCGACAGACGAACAGACGGGTCATCTGATGGTAAGTGACAACCGCCGTCCATGGACACCTGCAATTCGAGAGTCGTAGAGCGCTGCCCGCCTTTGAGGATGATGAGAGATATGAGGGTATGCGGAGAGGGGAAAGAGAGGAGGTGAGGAAATGGGAAAAGGGGCGTTGGATCAGGGGAGAGGAAAAAGGAGAGGTGGAGTTGGGCCTCCGGAAACCTTACAAATTTCGCAACCAGTTTTCTGTGAGGCCGTGGTATCGTACTGGTCGAGCCGGCCCAAACGTGCCTAGGCACGGCTCTACCACTGTTAAAAGACTACGTTATAATAATTACAGTTATTTCTATACATATTTTGTTGGTTAAGTAAAATGGATTAATCAATTATTATTTCTTTCCTTTTTAAATGTATAAATCCATCCTACCATGGATATTGTAAAATGCGATTAAGGGATCGTACTGTTATCTATCAGAGTATGCATACAGTCATACAGCGCCTGAATGATGGCAATGACTTGCCCCCCCATTACGTATACGTTATTAATGTATACAAAATGTGGGATGACACTTCTGCCTACCTTCGGGGATGCGAGGATAAATGTGTAATTATTATTATTTTTTTTGTAGGTTGGAGGCTGGCGCTATGGTATTAGCAGACCGCGGCGTGGTGTGCATAGACGAGTTCGACAAGATGTCGGACATCGACCGAACTGCTATCCACGAGGTGATGGAGCAAGGTCGCGTCACTATCGCTAAGGCGGGAGTGCACGCCACACTCAACGCGAGGTGTTCGGTACTGGCCGCCGCTAATCCTGTATATGGACGGGTCAGTCTTTACTTAAAAGATTATTTTTATAGATATCTGTGGGTAGAGTGCTCGATTTATAGATATGCGACTCCGAGTCTCGATTATCTAAACAATATTTTTTTCTTTTAATCTATGTCTTCCTATAATTTCATTAAACTAAACAAAAATTGAAAGTATTATCTGCTTGTTGAAAGCACTTCATTTTAACTACATAATAGACAAAATATATCACACATAAAACGCATAAGTTCGAGCTCTTCTCCTCCATAAACTGGCAGATACATCTACACGATAGACTATATACATATATATATGTATGTATGTATGTAAAGTGTATGATAATATGTGTTATATTTCTGTAGATATATTTAACATCTGTTTATGTTTATTTCTGATATGATAATTATACCCTTTATTTTCTTTAACTTATTTGCTATTACTGTTTAATGCGCCTACTTCAGTCATTTCTACATCACCCTAAGGTAGACTGGCAGAGAATGCCTTTGGCATTAAGTCCGCCTGTGTGCATTTTGTGCATTAAGTTTTAAATAAATAAATAAATAAGTAATAAAAAAATCTTTATTATAATACGTTAAATTAGATGAATGTTCTGCAACATTTTACAAGGTTACATTTCGACACAAAAAAAAAAAATCAAAACGGAACTCGTACTAGGACTGCTTTCCGTTACTAAGACTGAAGAGGTGATAATAAAAATCGTATAAAGGAATTTCAAAATTTTAATGCCTATATTACCTTTTTAACAGTATTTTGTAATTTTTATTCCACAGTATGACCAATACAAAACGCCAATGGAGAACATAGGCTTACAAGACTCTTTACTGTCACGTTTCGACCTGTTGTTTGTGATGCTGGACATTGCTGACGCAGATCATGACAATATGATCTCCGAACATGTGCTGAGGATGCATAGATATAGGTAAGTTAAGCATCCCTGATCATCTACCTCCTTTTTTTGAGTTGCTTATTCAGTTTAAAAGAACAAGGAAGGAGGATCCTCAATTCGATTGATGATACTGTAGACCATGTTCCCCCTCTACTCTTTCTATCCTTAGCCCCCCTCATCACCCACAAAGGCGGGAAGCGCACTTACGTCCTTTGAGTTAGAGGTCTCCATGGGTAGGAGACGGGTTTCTTTTGCTACCCTATGCCATAAATAAAAATTTATCTCGGTGTCAGTCATATAATGCCTGGTTGACGGCAAAAGGCTTGCCCCCTATTGCGTTAGTGGGACCAAATTGTAATTGGCAAAATGTGGCTGTTTGATACACTTCTGCACACCCCTTAAGGGATACAGGCGTGAACCTATGTATCACATATGTGGTACTTGAGAATACTCGTCATGTTATATACGTCATTAGTCGAACGCCTACGTTTGAGAAACGCTAGTGTGAAGGAGCTCTTAAGGTGACCAACTCTTATCATCACCTGATATTAAAATTGCGTTATAAGAAATCTACAAAACTTCAGAGTACTTTCTTAATTAATTAACGGTTGCGGGTGTCAGGGCATCAGGTGACCCGTCTGCTCGTTTGCCGGCCCATTCCATAAAAAAAAAGTGACCGTTCGAGACGCCTCTGCTTACCCCTTCTGGAATATAAGCGCGAGTGTATGTATCCACGAATTTGTCAAATTGCATAAATATTACAAATTATGGACATCATTCAATACAATGTGCTATTCAATCTAATTCTCTTGGTTTGCGTATCTATTGTTTAAATCAGTTTGACATTTTTACAGGAATCCCAAAGAACAAGATGGAGAAGTATTACCAATGGGTTCATTGGTAGAAATGCTGTCGACAGAGAATCCAGATAATGATGAAACTGAGGTACTTAGCCCAAATATCTAACTGTACTAACTACTAGCCGTACCCTGCAGTTTCATCTGCGTTTATTTATTCTCACTTTTCCAATCCTAAGGGTCACAGTGTGATATTCTGTATGTAGCCTATAGCTTTTCTCAATAAACAAGCTCTCTAAAATCTGATTACTATTTCTTGAGAACAGCACATTCACATAAACACTGCCTCTGATTAATGTTCAATCTGATCTTTTAGTCAAACCTATTTAAGGAATCTGGGATCTGAATATTATTATCTTGATTTAACTTTTATTGAATTTTACAATTACCAATTAAAATCACAATTAACAGCCGACTCGCCTGTGGCTAGTGGTTAGTGATCCGGCCTGCTGAGCCAGAGGTCATGGATTCCATTCCTACACTGGTCAAACATTTGCCCTGAGTCTGAGTGTTCTCTGTGTTCGTCATATGTACGTTTGTAAAGTCTTTATTACATAGGAGACATTCCTCGTGCGGGAGTTGAATGTTTATATAAATGTGAGAATGGCATACTTAAATACTTGTAGGTTTTGGTCGAAGTTACTACATCAAGACTAACTCAACAACCAAACTATAACAATTTAGTAATGCCTCATCATTAAATTCCTGAAACATTTTTATACATCCCACAGGAATCAAACCGGTCAATCTACGAGAAGTATGACCCTTTACTGCACGGTAACACTCGGAACAAGAAAGATCAGATCTTGAACACCAAGTTTATGCGCAAGTTCATCCACATCGCGCGCTTGATGAAGCCCAAGCTCACGCAGGAGGCGTCTGATGCAATCGCTGATGAGTACGCCAGACTCAGGAACCAGGATATGATGGATAGTGATGTTGCCAGGGTATTTATTATAACATGTTTTTTTTTTTTTGGAGTAACAAGTAAAATGTAT
Organism: Tyria jacobaeae; assembly: GCA_947561695.1. NCBI lineage: Eukaryota > Metazoa > Arthropoda > Insecta > Lepidoptera > Erebidae > Tyria > Tyria jacobaeae. The sequence continues at coordinate 18,269,536 of OX387218.1, read as the reverse complement.
TAATCAATAATTTATTTTAACAAAATGGTTGACAAAATGTATAAATACGGTGGTATGGGTCTAGGTGCAGTAGAACAGAACCGCCTCAACTGTTCCGTGGGTGTATTAAACGTTAAGAGGGACTGTTATCTATCAGACAGATTGTTTTTCATTAAGTCATACAGCAGGTTGACTGCAAAAGGCTTGTTCCTCTGTTACGTTAGTGGGGCCAAAATTCTAATTGGGAAAATGTGAGTGTTTAATCCCCCTCTGCTTAACCCTTAAGAGATACGTGAGTTATGCGTATAGGAAATTTTTACCAACATTTTATTAACTATACAGGCAGGCAATGCAAATACGAAGAAAATGTATTATAAACTTTATTTGTTATTTGCAAAATGATCTTATCAAAATACCACTCGACCGAAGCCGCGTGCGGAAGTTAGTTCCAGCTCTATATATTACAGAACCTAGTAGTCACATAATGCATTCGTGCTTTTGATATTTTCTAGATATCAGTAAAAAAAAAATTACGCAAACAAATTGTCTTTATGTTCGTTCTATTATTATTTAGCTAGCTCCCCGCCCGGCTTCGTACTTGATGTATACCTTTATCTGTCAACGCTAAGTCAAAATATTGAAGATTGTCCCCATTGTCTTTTGTATTATTCACTCACTTTACATTGTAAACATTTTAATACTTTCGTATCTTGTATACAAACCTTGTCCTGAATCTTACAATAACAAATACACCAAAAAAGTAGTAAAAGTATTATTTGGCGATTAATGTTTATTTATATTATATTTTTTGTTTGATTTTTTATTTGATTTTCATTTTCATTTTTTAGAGTGAATTTGAAGTGAATACGACAAAAAAAAAATCGGTCAAGCCGTTCGTGACTTTAAGTGAGACTAACAAACTTTAATTCCTTTTTATATATAGAGATATTGATATTTCAGACTCAACCAGTAACAGCACGTACGTTGGAGACGCTCATCCGTCTGTCCACCGCCCACGCCAAGTGTCGGCTCAGTTTCCAAATAACGCAGGAAGACGCCCACGCGGCCATTGAACTCGTGCAGTTCGCCTACTTCAAGAAGGTAAATCGAAATTTACTCTAAAGGAGTATTATAAACGGCTTCAATATAGTAATAAAGACTGAATCGTAACATAATTTAAATAATAAACCCCTTACTCGAAAGCGTCAAGGAGATGGACATTCCACCATCAGTGCAGCAACCTGAGACGCAAATATCTTAATAGCTGTAGAAAGTAGGCATATAAAATAAAACATTGTTAGTGGCTATAAAATTTGTGGGTTATCCTCGAGTTCCCTGGAATCTCATCCTCAACTCCGTACTTGGTTACAATAGGACTACCGCAGGAAATATATAAAAAAAAATATAGTGTCGAACATAGGAACCTCTCCAGTTCTTTTTCAAAGTTTAAATACATTTAGTTATAATATATATGTGCCATTTTGTTCGATAACGTATTGCCATTTTGTAGATAGTGAGATAAACCCGTCTCGAATAAAAAGAATGCGACAAGTAGTTTTGACAGTCCTATCGTGATGTTAACCTACCATAAAAATTCTGTAGAGACCGAAACAGGTTAAAATCTGAGGGTGCGAGGTCACCCTCTGTGGCTAATGTATTAACACTTTCCAACCAAGCTCTCTCAATTTTTGTTGAGTGTCCACAGATGTGTGTGGTCTGGCGTTATCATGAGTGCAAAACCACTCCTCTGTTGCAATCAGAGCCAGCTCTTAATTATTTATAGAGCGATCTTTGACATCAAAATTCTCGGACTGAAACGCTTGAACCAACTTTGTGCTACTCCTACAGACACTGCATTAGGCCTATAAACGTCACTAATGTTTTTCGCGGCTTGAATAGCATTTTCCCTTTTTTGTAACAAGACGTCAGAATGTATCGTAAATGTATTATAATTTCTTCGTTAGATTACCTCATTTTGGCGAACAGAACAATAATTGGAAAATAGCTGCAAAGTGTTTTTATTCCTTTGTGTTATAGTCCTATATAAAAAATAAATATCTATATTAAAACCAGCCAGATGCAAACATTACCCTAAAGAGATTCTTCTTCAATTATATACATACAAAAAAAACTGTTTCCCGATCTAATTTATACCCCTTGTCACTCCCACTAGTCAAATTATTAAAATGACACCTTACATGTCTAAATCAATGAAGTCTCGAGTTCTAGGGATATGACAAAAAACATCATACGTATACACGCTCTTTACTTATATACTTTGGTAATTTAAAATATATTTTTTATTTTTGGTTTAACGAAAACTAGTTTTGTCTATAAAACAATTTATTTTTCACAATCACAATATTCATAATCTAACTAACCCTTATATGATAAAATTGATGTACATATATTTAATGATGAATTATTGCACATTTGTAGGTGTTAACAAAAGAGAAACGTCAGCGGAAACGACGAGCCTCCTCCGATGAAGAAGCTGCGGCGTCCGCCGCGGAAGAGGCCGCTGGACCCAAGCCCAAAAAGTCTAGAAAAACGGTATATATATAAAATATAATTTAAACGTGGGACAACCATGCTTCGGCACGTATTATTATCCCAAACTTATTTCCACTGTGAATTTGCCTTCCCTGTGCCACTTGGGAATGTGCCATTTTTTACAACCCCTCATACCCCCCCACGCCCCTCTCCTCGGTACAAACATACCTCTCAGTTTTAGTACCAATCTAGTAACAGGTTATTAAAAAACCTCGATTTGAACATTGATAATTATTATTATAAAATAATTTAGATCTTAACATATCTTCTGAAATGTGAATACGGCGACTAATTGTGTTGTGTGAAAAGGGTACAATTTTTATTTCTTTAAAAAAAATCAGTTCCTCAGCAATCGTGTGTGGTTTCTTACATTTGTTAACAGGTAGTGTTTTGGTAGGAACTGATACTGACACTACTCGGTCGCATGGACTGTGACGTTCCTGGGACGATGCCGCGATGCTCCAGGGCTTCGCACCGCAGTTTGGGAAGCCTATGTCATACCTAAATAAATAAATACTCGATCCGTTTTAGAGATTATCCCGTGTAAACAAACAAAAAAAATACACTTTATTAATATATATTTTTGAAGTGAAAACTTCTTTAAGCTCTTGAGCACTTTTTGGGTGAACAAAAATCATACAACTCGCGTCATCGTCACCGTACGCTTCCCATGAGCTATATGTATACTGTGTATAATCTAATAGGTCGACGATACAATTCACAAGTTACTTAGTTTTCACTTCTATCGGCAGTCCCTAGACTGCCCGTATTTTATTTTTTACTTCAAATTCGAGAAGATATCACTAATATTGTTCACCATACATCATTCAGAAGATCTCAACGAATACAGAGGTCACTACCAGAAAGATTTAACATAATAATTTATTTTGTATGTATAGGATGGTCAGAACGGAGATCCATACGACTTCTCCTCGGACGAGGAGACGGAGCCTGTACTGCGAGCAGCGCACTCTTCACAAGTTGAACCTTCACAACGCACTACTAGATCTTCACAGAAGAGTATTGACGACAAAAGGTATATTTTGGATTTATTTCTCGTATCTGCTTGATCTACATAACAATGGAGGTATTCATAAAGTACTTATTCAGGCTATCAGGTCGTCTATCACATAAACCCTTTCTATTTTCGTTCTAGTGTTCCCTACCTACCATAGTTCTATATCCTATGCTATAGTCACATATTTTATAGTCTTAAAATATTTATAAAAAAACTGAACGAAAGTCGCGAATGTATGAACATTAATAGACTAGACGTTGGTTTAAAAGAATCATGTAATGGCTGTGCTGTGAGTTCTCCGCTCTCTATCTCAAAAACGGTTTTGTAGCTTGTTCCACAATTGTATAATAGATGATAACATCATTGGAGGTATAGAAACCGACTTTATCCGAAAATCTGATTTGTTTATCCTTAAATAGCTTACAACGCAGACGCGAGATTTTAAGAGACTGACACAAGTTTTAGTACGCTAAAATTAAGGTGTGTACGAGTTTCCAGCTTATTATCTTGCATTCCAAGGTTGATCCTTTTTGGTTTTGTTGACGGGGTGGAAGATCCACATCAATGTCTTTAGGGCGAAAAGGTATATCGGACTTTTACCGACTAAAAACCAACCGGTGTTCCTCTACTTGCCTATGATCGTGGGTAGCGAGAATCACCGTTGCATTCTTCCTCTGCCTCCGACCGGCATTAACCCGTCTCACTCAAGACGGGTCCCGTCACCCGCTGTAAACAACACCGGTTACAGTCTCTCGGGCCTGTAACTGTTTGGTTGATCCGTAATGTCACTGGAATATATTATCATAAGGTATGATGGGGTTGATATACCTGAAATAACCCTATATAAGTATATATGTATTGTGAAAATAACATACATTCCATTTGACAGACTGGGCGAGTTCAAGAGCGCGTTACAGGAGTTATTCCGTACGGAGCGCGCTAACTCTCTCCCGCTGGCGCGGATCTCGGCGCACGTCAACGAGCGCTACTCGCACAACACATTCGACACCGCTGAGATCGAGGCCGCCCTACACAAGATGACCAATGATAACCAGGTTATGATGGCTGATGATATTGTATTTTTAATTTAGTGTAGATTTGAAAATCTCTTGGGTTAAGTTTATATTCGATAGTATAACACTTCGAGGTGACTGGTGAGATTCAAAGTAATGTGCTCCGTTAAAATTACCTAAAAAGGAAAATTACTTTTTTATCAACAAATACATAGTTCACTCTTTTTAACTCTCGTATCTACGAGTATTAGATAGTGACAGCATCTCTTATTATTTCCTTATACCATAAGTCTAAGCTCTCCTTATAATAAGAACGAGATAATCGAAATACTATTTTTTTTAAGTTGATTCCATTTCGTCATGTATGCTGTAGCATTGAGAATAAATAGCCTTTGAATTTAGTTGCAATATGCTTTTATAACAAAGCCGATTGAAATGTGATTATCTACGTGATATTTCTACAATGTTTACCCTATATTATGATGTCACTATAATAAGAACTTCTCTGACATCTGAAATGAAACATTAAAAAAAACAATATACTTTTTCAATCCAATTTTAAACATTCGGTCGGTACTTTTATTAGAATAATCTCCATGATTAATCTATAGGATTCTTATTTGAGTTATTGTTGCCATTATGTTTATGTTATATTGGATGTAGTTATAATTTAATATAAGGTCCCGCCTAATTACATGTTATTGTTTTGTGTATTAGTTATAAACATCTGTTACGAGGATCATCGATATGGCAAATATTCACCTTTTTTCATAATTTCCATGTAACACAAATAATACTGTTAGTGATATTGTACAGCGACATAACAATAAAGTGTTTTGATAACGAATCGAGTTAAATTCGTACCGTTTATAAGAATATAAATAAAGTAATCAATGATTGAACTGTTTTATTTTTTTTTTCTGATAAGCCTCCATTGACCTCTTTTTCGCTCATATTATCAGCACTTGTAAGATTATTGATTTACGTAATAGAGCGCCAGCAAAAAAATTGCCCGGGTACTTTTAGGAATAAGATGGAAAAAATTGGGGTATACTGACTTTAGAGGATAATAATCGGACTTTAAAAAAGTAGACAACCGAGAATACGTCTATTACAAAATTTAAGACTAATATGGTTTTCTCATGGATACCATTGTCACAACTGGACCCAACTCTCATCTAACTACCCTTGAAGTAAATCCTTTCCAAAAAAAAAAACTCGAAAGCGGTTGGCGTGATATTGAGTTATTCGTTCATTTTTGACATGCTTTATGCAAATTTAAGACTTATATGGTTTCCTCATGGATACCATTGTCAGAACTGAACTAAATTAAAATTGGACCACACGGAAGGCACCAGCTTTTAAATAAAAAAAATAGTCGAAATTGGTTCACGCAGTCGAAAGTTCTGAGGTAACAAACAAAAAAAAATACAGTCGAATTGAGAACCTCCTCCTTTTTGAAGTTGGTTAAAAAGGGGAAATTGTCTATACAGATGGATTGGGGAGTAAAGAGAAACAGAAACACCCTCTAGGAGATATCTGATGTTTCTTTTTATCGGGATATATATATTTTTTCTTTTTCTCATATGGGGGGACAGAACGGATGGGTCAACTGATGGTAAGTGGCAACCGCAATCCATGAACACCTGCAACTCAAGAGTCGTAAGTGCGCCGACTGCTTTTGAGGGTAATTAGGGGAGTACAAATTGAAAAAGAGGGGGTCTGGCAACCGGAAACCTCAATAATTTTCCTGTATCGTTCAGGGAAATTTCAAACTCCCGAATGTTCTCATCGCCTCTTGAACGTGGCTCTGTTTATTTAATATTCTTTGTCGATCCCGTTTCGTTAACCTAGGAATAGTTGTTTTTATAAAAAAAAATTACACAACAAGGACGCTGTTGTCCCATCGCAACTTAAATTTCATGAAGCGACGCACAATTCCCGAAGCGGTCCCCTCCAACGGTTTTAAGAAATCCAGTGTTGCTATTCGCAAAAAACTTTAGGCCAACGTGTACAAGAAAAATGAGAAATGTAAAAAATAATACAAAATAAAACCAGTATGTAGTTTGTAAATTTAATTTAATTAAATGCTATCTAACATTTAGATATTTTATTGCTTCACTTTCTCCATTTCTTTCCTTTATTTTTCATGCCACTGCCTTTTCCAGCTTTACCTTTGTTTATTTTACCGCCAAACACTTTCTTAGGTTTATTAAAGTTACCTTTATCATTGCCATCTTTATTGAACCTTCTGCCACCTTTCTTATCACTTTGGAACTTTCCACCCACTTTTCTGTCATTTTGGAATTTACCATCCCTTTTGTCATTCTGGAATTTCTTGCCATCCCTTTGGTTATTTCTGAATTGATTTCTGTCACCTTGTCTGTTCTTTACTTTGTCTGTGTCTTGATTATTTTGATATTTCTTCTTCAGTTTTTTATCTAACCTTAATTTCTTGAATCCTCGTGGTCCATCGTCATCGCCTTTGCGTTTTCTTGTTGTATCGTGTGTAAAAAGATCTAAAATAAAAAGGATGATTAATATACACTTAATCATTTTAAAATTGTACAATTTATGTATCCCTGAAGGGGTAGGCAGGGGTGTTTTAATCATCCACATTTCGTCAATTAGTATTTAATCCCACTAACATAAGCAATAATCCTATCTTACGTGGTACAGACGGTCTACTATTTTAAAAGATGATTCTCTAAAAGATCACTAACCTTGTTCTGGTTCTTCGCCCACTTCCTGCCGGTAGTAATCAGCGTCGTCCTCGTCGTTGTCTTGGTCCATGTGCGCGTGCTGTGACTCAGCATTTGCTAGTTCCATTAACCTATAGGAACATTAAGAATCTAATAGAGACAAGTAAATTAAGTATTTAATTATTTCTTACATCAAAGACTTCGTATTGTTTCCTGCGTACCTTAGACAAGTACAAATATAATAGCTTGGATAATTTGCATTAAAACTAGACTAAATTCAAAACTTAGTGTCGTTTTCATTCCTAGATTGAAAATCTAGCAATGAAATGAATGCAATAAATATTAGACTACCCCTATCTAAATTAGAATTACCGTGATTGATAAGACCGCCAATCGTTATACCGAAATACGTGCAATCATGTCTGCATTTTTCAGTACTTTTATTGTGTTCAATAAATTAAATTAAAATAAAAATAATAAAAAATAAAAATCACTAGGCTAACTTGCACTAAAGCTAGGCAAAATTGATAACTTTACATTGCTTTCAGTTTTAGCTTTCTAAGTCTCCTGCAAAAACTCGACCACAACCAAATGAAAAAAAAATATTATTAAATATTAATGAGCAGTATAGTTGGTGGGTAAGATGTGCAACTTGAGATGGGGTGGTTGCAGATTCGAACCCACACAGTAAGTTACAGTTACAGCGGTAAACAGAAAAGGAAAATCAATTTAAATGTACCTCTGACTTTCAGTAACTTCTTTCTTCTTCTTCATACCCTCAAGAGCCTTCTGTTTGAGATCTTCTTTCTCCATTTGTTTACGTTTGACATTTTCTTGTTGTTGTGCTTTACGTTTTTCTTTTAATCGTTTCTTTTCTTCTCTCTTCTTTTTAATAAGCTTCTTCTCTACATCAGTCTTTTCAACAAGTTCATGGAAAAGCACTTCTCCATCCATTAAACCATCTTCTACCTGTTAATTTAGTTTATTATTTTTCATTTGCAACAATAAATGAAGACACAACACTGTGGTACATATTGTACTGTGGAACTTTTAGAAAACTCGTATTTAACTTGTAATAATAACTTGACACATGTCACACACGGCCGTCTGATCCCAAACTAAGCAGAGCTTGTACTATGGTTACCAGACAGCTGATAAACATACTTATATACTTTTAAATACATACATACATATTATAGATAAATTACACAGACACAGAACACATGACCATGATTATTCAGAAGTAATATACATATAATTACATTAAAGTATATTTATATCTGTGGGTTTGGCTTGGCAAATTAATAAAAATATTTGACTGTAAAACAGGAGTGGTCCTGACCACTGCAGGAGTATACTCTTTCAAATAAATAAAACAATTGAAAATAGGTCAACAACTGCCGAAAATATTACTTAACATATATAAATCAAAAAAAATATATACCAACAATTATAGAAACCTCTTTTTTTTTAACTTGAGTAGTGAATGATAAAATTATCTTATTGTTCATACCTTAATAAGTTGAAATGATATCCTTGGTCCCAGTTCAAACAGTCTGATGGCAGACTTAGATTCAGCAGCTGCACCTCTTGAGGCCAAGTTCTGGGGCAAGATCACTTGTGAGTTTGGATCATCTTCAAATTCGCTTTCTGATAACATTCCTGCTCTGTAAAAATATGTAAAAGATGTTCGTAATTCTTGTCTCTTTTTATATATTATTAGCTAGTTTCATTAAACTATAGGAACAGTGAAGACATACATATTTTTTTTTATTACAAAAGACATCTCCCTCATTAGAACTGATTCCTGTGTTCCTGGAGACTTTATTCAGAACAACAACTTGAGGATTACACAAAGTGTTGTCCGGTGGGGAGATCAAACCCATAACACTTAGCGCGGCAGCGTGGTGGCGAGGTGACCACTTAAACTGCTACATTATCTGTATCCTTTGTATTATACATTCATCTGTCACTGTTTCCTGTGTGTGGCGTTTCAAGCGCCCACTTTTAGCAAAACATAACTTACTCCCATATACGTAATAGGAGCAAACCTACTGCCGTACTGATAAATAACAGACCATTCCTTTATCCGCTTGTTACGACTCTTACTTGATGAGAATAGATAGATAGACATCTTATGTAAAATAGAGATAGGTGCACTATAATGATACATAGGTACTTACTTATCAAAAAATTCCGACATGTCTTTACAACGGTTTAAATTCGGAATTTTTCCTTGCACCATCTGAAAAATAAAAGATTTAGAGAATTTTCTACTAGCCAATAAATATTCTTTTTTTGAAGTGAAAACTTCTTTAGGCGCGTTGAGCACTTTTTGGGTGAACAAAAAGAGTGAAACTTCCCACGCACGCTTCCCAAGAGCTATATGTATACTGTGTAAAATCTAATAGCTCGATAAAATTCACAAGTTACTTAGTTTTCACTTCTATCAGCAGTCCCCATAAACTTGACACCTGCACCTGCAACTTGAGTCGTACGTGCGCTGGTCGCCTTTGAGGGCCTCCGAAAACTTCACTCATTCGAGGAAATACAACGCTTTGCATTTGCAACCGGTTGCTTCACAACCGGTTTTCTGTGAGGCCGTGGTATCGCACCGGTGGAGCCGGCCCATTCGTACCTGAGTATGGCTCTACCACTGTTACTAATATCACACTAACTAATGTGTGTGTGTGTGTATGTATATATGTGTGCGTTGTGTGAATGTCTATCCGTGTGTGTGCCTGTATATGTATATGATTGGCGATGTTAGATGGATGACAGTAGCATTTCAGTAAATGTGTAATCTATTTTTTGCAACCAGGAATATAACTAACATATTACAACACAAATAAATATCATATGACCAAGTTTGATTAAAAACCTTTCTAAAAATAATGCTATACATACCTTTTTCGTCCCTCTGTTTAATCCAACAGGCGTGGCCCTGATAGCATAATGCCTCATATCAACGAGTTTTGTGGAGGGGTTGTAGTTCATTAGCACGCAACGACGAATATTTTTAAGTTTTACCTAAATCGAAATATTTTTTTTAAGTTTTTATAATGCTATTCAGTAAATAGTTGGTTAGAAGGCTGACTTCCCAACATAAAAAACTATAAGTCAATCATAACAGATGTACTTACTGTGGTAATGTTTATTGTAGGGAACATATTCTGGAACATAGTCGCCATAAGTTTCATGTGCATGCCCTCACCAGAGAAGCTATTAAGCACTATTAGAGGAGCATTTTGAAATGCACGCATCATGACATACTGTTTCCGGAGCGAGGAGATCACATCCCGAGCTAGACTATACTGTAAATAGAAAAGTGGTTTAAATCTTACAAAATTAGTAGTCTTTTTAATACAAGATTTTCATAATCTATGGCTAGCTACTGAATATGTACCATATATTTAAAAAAAAAGGCATGTTTATCTATGCACACAATTCCAAAAAACTACACAAACACATTTTGAAGAATATTGAACATACACAAAATATACTCATACATACTCTCATACCTATATCCCCAAAGGGTTAGGTCACTTAGGTTGCAAACACCTACCTTTTGCCAACTATACCTTAGTCCCACCCAACCACCAGGGGCAAGCTTATTGCCATCATCCAAGCACTGTATTTCAACTTATAACATACCCATGGGAAAAGATGGGATGGCCAGTGGAAGTGCATAACAAAGTATGGTAGTGTGGAATTCTATAATAGACTTTTTTGTAATGTCCCCTTGGGGTATATAAAACTTTAACAGTTGTAATAAAATGGCTTGAAAAACCATATCACCAAAGCTGTTTTTTGAAAAAGGCTAAAAAGAAATTACAAAGTTACATTGTGTATCCTAAAAGTAAGTGTAGGTCCTCGAGGCAGCCGTGCCATCCTCATATATGTGCCAAGTTCTGTTTCTGTGAACAGCATCATGTGAGATACATGCAGATATCCAGATACTGAAACAAAATCCTTTATTGTGTTTTTCTTTCTTTCCTGAAAAAAAATGTAAATGTCATTAATATTTTTAAATTAATAAAAAGGAACATCAAAAGTATTAGTATTAGTAAGTATTTAAGAATATATTATATTAAATTAACAATTCAAATGGTTCTAATTGAAAATGTTTAACCATAGTCAAATGTAAGTTGGCATAAAAATTCAATTCAATGAAATACTCTACCTGAGAGAATAATTAGCATTTCTTATTAAGATATTAATATCATAGATAGTAATCATTTATTATAAATTATGTATTGATATATAAAATACTGTCCTATCTAGAAATCTAATTCTATGCCAGCACTAGATATTTCGTTTTAAAACAGAAAGAACACTCACCTTCAACTGTGAAGCCGTAAAAGGCTCCATTACTTTCCTGAAATCCTTTGTAAGATCAATCACATCTTTGCTACACTGTCCCCGATGTATAACAAATGAATGAGGTGCCTTAACTAAGGTCTCGGGCTCTAAGGACTCTTTGGAGGCCGGATTTTTCTTCACACATTTACCTTTGCGTTTACCCATTATTATTTTATACTTATCTTAAAGAACACGTATTTTTATGTATTGTTTAAGTTTGAACAATACATCAATGTTTTTCAGGTATTACCACTTTAGTTATAAGTAATTGATTATTATTATCCCACGAGTTTTTATTTATTTTGAGGTTATAACATGCAGCCGTCAAAATGAAAGCAGTCTGACACTTTTGACAGTATATTTAATTTCGTTCTAAAATGAGAGTCATTGTCACAACTCATGAAAAGTATGAAATATAAAACATTTGAAAAACCACTCCCTCATTTATCACAAGTTTTATTGTCACTAATGTAATACTCCGTCGTGTTCTCGCATAGATAACTTGTGTTAGGTCCCATATGAAAGATAAGTAACGTAACAGATTCATTTCATTAAAAAAGTATTGTTCGCGAAGGGTAGTGACTTTAATGATAAGTAAACGAAGTATGTATAAATGAAACACTGCAAAACAAATCAAAACAGCTTTATTTCCTGCTGGCTCATCTGTGGATTTTTCAAAACTACACTAGGTATTTTCTGTCTAAGTCTCAATGTTTTTAAAAGCGGCTTTGTTCAATTTATGTCATAATCAATGGCTGTACAAAACCCTCTCTCGTTGAGACCTTAGATTACAATAGCTTAAATATATAAACAGAATTATACATATTTTAATGAAATTGTTGCTGTATACATTAATGTTGGATTTGTAACAGCTTAGTATAACCAAGTTGAGAATGTGAGTTAAACCTCTTGTAGGAACCTTGGCCTACAAGTGGGGTTTAACTGTAAGTCGTGTGAAACTCCTTAACGCAATGCGTTATTACTACTACTGGCCAACAAGATAAACAACCCATCGGTTAATGAGAGTTAGACTAGTAGTCAGTGGTCCTGACTGCTGAGAAAAAAGGTTGATTCGATTCCCACACGGGACACAAGATTTATATAATCCACAAGTAGTCCTCCCGAGTCTGGGTATTCCGAATTTGTATGTTAATAGAATAATACCTAGCCGGTTGTGGATAATTAAAATGAATGCACACGAAAAAATCGGACTCTCGTGGCGGTGCAATAATTTAAATTAAACCAGTTATTTGTATGTTTAATTGAAGGATATAATTGCAGGAGTAGAAGTCAGTCAGACTAAGGCAGGCTAAGTTAGAACAAGAAACTCCTAGGACACTTCCAAATTCTTTTAAGTGCAAGTTTTAAATACGCGCAATTTTAAGTATTTTTTTAAATATCTAATGAAGTGCTTGAAAAATACATGAATTGTTTTTTTTATAAATAATGATTTCAAGCCAAATGTCTTGACTTCCTGCGCCAAAACATCTGGTGTATAAAACTTCAATAAGCAATCTTCTTCCGATTCCAGCTTAGCTTAGCTTAGCTTATGGTCCAAATAATATGGCTGCCCTAGTTCAAAAATGACCAACTCCAAAATTGGCTTAGACTCGGGAGAATGCTTAAGCCGGCCTTATCTAGTGTAAGCTAGTAGAAATATTATTTAAGTCGATATTCAACACGTATGTATATACACAACAGCTAGACACCCTTAGCTTGTATAGGCAGAAGGCTACAGTAAATGCAGAAGAACGCTTTGATCATTGGATGGTGTTTATATAATAATTAAATAAAGAATAAACTACCGACAAACGTTATATGAGGAACGAAAATGATTGATGAAACTTATCACTCTTTATATTTGCTCAGAAAACTAAATAAAAAATACTAAATGACGCGGACAAAGCACTCTGTAAGAGAATCACACGACTTTAACCTCACCGTTAAGTTTATTCATAGACTCGGTCTAGTTGGGGCAAAATTATCCACCCGCCACCCTCTACCATGGTTTACTCGAATATTACATATTCAATAGAGAGAGAAAGCGTATAGTACAAAACATTTACTAATCGCGAAACGTAAATACTTGTAATACACATAGTAGAGGTGTCAGGAATCACAAAATATTGGTTTATTCAATTTTCTATTCTATCTTATTATAAGTGCAATAAGGTGCAATATAGATACCCAACTATTTTAGATTTGAATTTTAAACAAAAATGTATTTGGTAGCAAGATTCACTCTCAGAGATTTACGTAAGGTATTATCTAACTATGCACCGTGTGCGGTAGGACGAGTCTGGCGACGTCATGGTTATGACGTCACGGTATCCGTACAACATCGCTTCACACCGTAGACGGCAGACCGTATATAATGGATTGAACACCAACCAAAATATACAATATATCTTACATTAAGGAGGTGCAATAGAAAATATACATTAAAATAGGAGAAAATAATATTTTCGTTGAGAGGAACTAGATAAAAAAATCATGTCGCAATATTTTCATAACCGTCTCATTGTAATCGAGCGGGTTATTTACATAGTACATTGGTAAGTAACAATAGATATATTTTTCGTAGTTACGGAATATAAAAAGCCCCTAATTTACCCCCTATTAAATTAGCTACTATCTATAGTCCATTCTATATTATATCAGTTAAATACCGTATCATTAAATTTTATTTAAGAATTATATTTATAATGTGTACACGTGAAAATAAGTGAAGTTCAAAGTAACACTGATTAAATACATCTCTACAAACTATTTAATTATTGCAAACAATGTTTCTTGTTACAACACTAGCTATGAAACAATAAATAAATTATAGAAGAATAGAATGTATACCTGAATTAGTATTTGAATTAATTTCCTGTAGAAGTAATCTAACAATTGACGATAATATTTTAATTAAGGAACATCTAGACAATGTATCATCGTCTTCATCACAGTAAGATACCAAACTGTTCTATGTGCTACTGTGTTATTACATATTTCTTGTGTAATAAGTAAGGCATTATCCTCTCTGTTTGCAAAAGACGACTCCCGCATAAAGAATTATTGCTGCGTAGCGGGAGACTTTACAAACACAGAACCAACACCTAAAAGTGGAGCCAAACTCGGGTCAAAAATTTGAAGATCACCAACATTTTTGTCTCCGTTTAGAAAAAGAGCCTAAGACCTCCTACTAGACAAAATGCCAAATTATGTGATCTGATAGTAATCTAAAAGATTAAATTGACTGAAACAAAAAATATTGTTTACATCATATCACACACATCGGCAGTACCCAAAAACCGAAATATTGTTATGAAAACAAATATTCTACTGAATTATGACATGTTTTCAAAACACCATTACACAAATCATACCTTCATAAGTTCGTATTATATGTATGTATATGTATTGGCGTATTGTAACAATGAAAAATAACTTATTTAAAAAAAAATGTTATTATGAGATCAGTCATTCAAATATGGTGATCAATCAGTATTACTTTTGTCTTCTTACAAAACAGAACATTATTACATAAAACAAATCTACTTATTTGTAGCTTAGCTCTGAAATCTTAACCCGTCAAGACGGCATTTTAAAAATATATAAATTTCCACATTTTGGTAAGACATAGACATTTCATTCACAACCTCTTGTTATGAGAGCTAAGCAACAAATAATCAGACCTGTACACGAACTACGCATACAACATGACTGTGAAAATGAATATATTAATACAAGTACCTTCGTATATGACAAAGTGGTACAAAGTTCAAGCTTCAAGCTAAACGAATTAATCGTGTCGCGGAGTTAGTAACACAGACCATTAACATTTAGTTAAGTGAGAAAAATCATAGCCGCGAATTTTCTAATATTTCGTTACAAATCGGGCATACCCTAGATAAGATATATATTTTTATTTATAATTCCAAATTGTATAATGTCATGGCCTAGGTAGTCTAATAAAGCCACAATAGATGATGAATGATTAATATCAAGTGGGATATACGATCTCCGCTCCGCTTCTAAGCATTTTTAGTAAAACGTATATTTTGTTAGGGATGTGCCAAAGCGACACGTAATCCAACTACCGAAATAAACATTATAATAAGGTAATCTACTAAATAATTTGGGATAAATTAATCCATTTATAAACCTGTAATATTCCCTGCGACTTGTTAAGTAGTACTGAGTAAGTTAAATTATCGGTTGAGTAATCGACTAACAGACACACCCCTAGTTCTAAGCATCGGACCGCGCGGCTTGCGGCTCGTCAGTCACCTCAACATCTATATGTAACAAAACTAGTATTTATGAATCACGTAATGTGCAACCACACCGTCTGTGGTTCAAATTTTCACGATAAACTACAAAAAGCTACACTCCCTTCGTACAAAGCGTCACAAAAATACTACAAAGAATCGTGTAGACGTAACAGAATATGTTAAAATCGAGCAAAATTATCGATAAATTAATAACAAAATATGTTATATGCAAAAAAATATAATTAAGGTGTCGTCCGCAGGCTGTTGGTGGGAGCCTGTGGGCGAGGTAGTTCAATTTTATGAACTAAGTATATTACAAAATCGATGCTATGTTGGTGTCTGCATCAGTTTTTCCAAACCATAGCCGAGTCGTTTAATGTTGGTCCATCTGGAATCAAAAGTATTTATTTCTATTAGAGAGTACAATATTTTCATATTGTAGGCCTTTTTTTAATTTGGGACAATCCTGGCTTAAACTATGAGTAAATTGCATGTGTCCAAAATTCCTGTGACTAAAATACAAGCAAACAAAATAACTGTAAGGTCATTATTATATTCAAAACTAATTTTATTGAAGTATTTATATATATATATAACACGAATATGAAGAACACTAATGTACGTACAATGCTTTTTTTTTACATTTTTACATGAAAGTACACTTTAAAAGCAAAAAAAAATGTGTAAAACATATTATTTTTATACTATATGGGGACAGACGAACAGACAGGTAAGTAAGAAATGATGATAAGTGACAACCGCCGTCCAAGTACACCTGCAACTCAAGAGTCGTAAGTGCGCTGCGCGATGCGGGGAGGGGAAAGAGGACAGGGTAGATGAGGGGAGAGGAAAGAGGAGAGGGGGAGTTGGGCCTCAGGAAACCTCACTCGCTTTAAATGGAGAAATGCAATGCAAGCATTACTTCACAACCGGTTTTCTGCGAGTCCATGGTATAGCAGCGAACATTCGTGCCTAAGCAGTAGTAATGGGTAACTCGTCAATTTTAGATGAGGATGAGGGAGTACCTCATTTTACCTCGTCAGGTACTCGCGAGGCACACCTCATTTGAGGTGAGGATTTGCTTGACACGTGAGCGGCTAGTTTTCAACTCACACGCAGCGCTCCTCAAAAAAGTGAGATGAGCGCGAGGTTTGGCCACAGCGCAGTATGTTAAGTCTTATTGTCGTTTCTCTCACACACATAATTATCTTTTACTCACAAGGTTTAAGCACCTAAATAAACAAAATATGACACTCAATTACCAACTTTATTCGTAAATGTATAATAATGGGTATGTAATATTTATTGCTTTTAAATTCGTGTTATGGTTTTTATGTTTCTCCATTTTCTAAATAATATGCTACGAAACTTCACACGTTCATACTATCTTATAATTAATAATTTTGAGCAACACTGCAAGTAATGCCGCATGCCACGAAGAACAGCTAGTTTAAATAAATGTCAACAGTATACAATAAACACTCACACCCTCACTCATTTATCTACTAACTGTAATAACCGACTCACTCACTCATCACTCCCTCACACCTCACGCACAACGCGGAGAGCGCCGCCATTTCACGAGAGAACGAGGAACGAAGAGCGAATGAGGACAATGAGGTGGTTCAATGTCAAAATTTGAGTAACTCTTTCAATTTTCTGTCACGAGTACCTCAAATGAGGCAACTCACGAGTGAGGAACTCACCACTACTAAGCATGACTATATCACTGCTTTGGATTCGGAATATAATACTTTCCGAGATATTTAATTTTTTAGTAAGACGTATGTACGGTACCCGCTGCTGTGACATCACTTTCCAAAGGTCACTAAAAGCGTGCACTGTCTCCTGGCTTGCGTGTCAAAAATGGGATAATATATTGATGCCACAAACGGGCGAAGCGATATTCTGATTAAACATAGGGAATATTCGTTGACAATATATGAGTGAAACATTACAGTGAGTGTCTAATGTTTATGAGAAAACGAAATCTGAAATTATCACAATATCCACACTACTTGCTTGATTTGAATGCAAAAAATATATTTTAAGCTAATTGGACTACACAGCCACAGAGTTTCAGTGAATTAAACTAATATGTTCACATTCTCCATTGTTTAATTGCACTGAAACTTTTTCGGTGCAATTAAACAATGGAGTTGGATTTTCGGTACAAAAAGATAAAACACGAATACAAAATCTAAATTTCTAGTAAAAAATATGGTTTAATAAAAAAAAATCTTAAGATCACGAGATCAGATTATGATGAAAATACCTGTTCCTGTCCGTTTGTTTCTTGAGATTTCATCACGTCTGGCAAATCCGGTGGCGAGGAGTAGGCAGTCAGATCCAAAGCTTCAAATTCGCCACTTTCTTTTCTGTAACATTTAATATTTATAAAATGTTAAAGTTCCTAGACATCATTTCTTGGGACAGCTTTTCTTTTATCTTAAATTACAAAGATGAGAGGATTATTTTTTATTGTATTGGGGACAAACCCATGCCCTGACACCCGTGGACACCTGCAACTCAAGAGTCTTAAGTGCGCTATCCGCCTTTGAAACTGATGAGGGGGATGGATGATAAAAGGATGGGAAATAGCAGAGGGCGAGTTGGGCCTCCAGTACTCTCCACTTACTCAGCAATACGATGCAAGCACTGTTTGACTACCGGTTTTTTGTGAGGCCCTGGTATTACTTGGGTCGAGCCGTTCCCATTAGTGCCTACAGCATGCCTCTCCCACATTATGACTTTACTCTGTCTTATAAAAATATGGTTATGGACAATGAGATGCTGAAATTACAATGTTGTACAATCCACAAATAGTTGTCTAGAGTCAGGGTATTTTCTTTACTGCTCGCTGCAATGCGAACGACACTACTAATTTTACCACAATGAAGACAACGCGTTGATGTTATAAAAATACTGTTATGCAAGTACTACACCAGTTTACACAGACTACGAATTTTATTTTACTGCTCCTGTTGAAGCTGTTGAATATACATTGCTGCAGGCACAACAGTGTTTAATACACCTCTGCCTAAACTTAAGGAATAGAGGCGTGAGTGTATGTTTGCATGTAAATACACTAATACTTCAGAATAAATAATATATATTTAGGCACAATTAATATTCTTTTGTTATTCTATATATGTTATAATATGCATAGTATAGCCCCGCGAGACAGGAACTATACCTAATGAAGGAGTTATTTTTTATGAAAATAAATTCTTAACTGTCAAAAGGGTTGGTAAAATCGGAAGTAATAATAGAATTAAAATAATACCGTAGAGCCAATCCAATGGGCGCAGGACACTGGGCCTTAGCTGTAGCCGATGTCAAGCCATACTCTGCAAGTGTTTTTTCATCCTCCATAAGTTGACTGTCCTTATTGAACAGCATTTGAGCTGGTGGAGTGACCTTTAAGATACCTGAGAAATTAAAAATAAGTCTGCTGCATTATCTTTAATAAAGTTAGATTGTAGATGTTTCTGGTTTATTAACAATGATTTTATCTGCAACTATAAATGCTAGTTTTGTTTCTTTAGTGATGTTTCTGTATTTGAGGTAAAGTTAATAAGTAAACTATGTCACTAATGGAATGCAGTTTTATGTATTTCTTAATCATTATATTTGTAATATAGCCAACTTAAACACATAAACTGGCAAAATTCAACCATTTTGTTAGAGAAGTAATAAAAATTGGTATATAGTAGTTAACTTAATATAACTTCTCTATGGTGGCAAACAAACATATATTGAAGCAATAAGTTGTTATGTAGTCTATGGAATTTTGCAATACAAATGTAGTAAGGTGCATATTGCCAACCTTTGGCAATAAAATATAGTATGGGTTCTCCACTGACAGCACAGGGATAACTTGCCAAAAGACTGGAGTTGAATGATAATGTCAAGTAGATATACAAGACAAGTTTCAATCAATGTCATAATGGTTTTCTATTTCAGGCATTTTTTTTCAGCCAATGTTGTTTTACTACAGGGTGAACACCTGGTTCAGGTAATTACTTCAATATTAACAGTTCACCAAATGAGTTACAAATGCCCCTGAATTCTTTTATCTGTAATTTAAAGTTATTATAATGTAGTTGTATTCTCTATACATATGTATATGTACTACATGTATTATACTTATCATGATAATAAAAAAGATTATGATAATAACACAAGCTTTATCATAGTAATTTATCACCTGTACATATTTGTATACAGTTTTTGTTAGAATACCACTATTAACATTACCAGGAACCAGTTTTAAAATAATTATTAACAATTTACGAAACAAAATGAATATATAACATAGTATAGAGTTTTAAGAAGCACAATGGCACAATTCTTTTTTTATCTTAAATATAGAATAACATATATGTAATCAGAGTATAAAGTCTAGTCTCAATTCTAGCACACATATGTTTAATAATTAAGTATGTAATGTACTTCACTAACTTTAAAAATAGTTTCTAAGTTTTAAATTGAAAATATAATTTAAGTATAACAACAAATACATGGCCAAATATTTATCTATTACATCTGCAAATATGCACATTCTCAGGAAGACTTCTGCAATAATAAAAGACAAGTGCTCTGACAAAGTTCAAGCATGTTAGTTAATTAGGAATATGAACAATACAGAATAACACAAGGCTTGACAACAAAACCTACGCTGCGCGCCCGACATTGTATCCTAACTATAAATAGATTTTTCTCATACAGCGGCAATCGCACTCACCTTCGATCATTTTCTTCAATTCTAGCACAGTTGTCGTGTCCTTTGCGTCAGTAAAGATGGTTAATTTTTTTCGCCTAATCATTAGAAAGACATCCTGAAAACAAAATCCGTTTTTGAGGTTACATCTTTCAAGTAAAAATCGCACGTCAATTTATCACTGATTTGAATAAAATAACACAATCACAGTAGAATGTACACTTCTAGGAACTTACCATGTTGAGTTTATAATAATTTAATACTAAACTATTAAGTTCTATGAAAACTCTTCAAGGCGTACCTAGCACCTACGAAATAAAATTATAACGAAGTGACAACTGCTGGTTGCGACCACAGATTATCACAATTTTTAAGCTGTGATATTCGTTCTGTGATATTTATAATGAGTGATAATCGTTGGCGATTATGAAATATACTAATTAAATCATTAGTAGTTGCTAATTCAGATAGTAGTCTTTTTTTTTTTTTTTTTTTTAGGCGATAGGGGGCAAACGAGCAGACGGGTCACCTGATGGTAAGTGACTACCGCCGCCCATGGACACCTGCAACTCAAGAGTCACAAGTGCGTTGCCGGCCTTTTAGGTAGGAGTACGCTCTTTTCTTGAAGGTTTGAAGGTCGTATCGGTTCGGAAATACGGCAGGCGACAGTTTGTTCCATAAGCTGGTTGTGCGAGGCAAAAAGCTTCTGGAGAAGCGCACAGTGGTGGAGTGCCAATCGTCCAGGTGATGGGGATGGATATTTTGTCTCGTAGGACGATGGCGGAAACCAGCAGCTGGTATAAGTCCGAACAATTCCTCTCAACACTCCCCATGATACAAGCGATAGAGGATGCAGAGTGAAGCTACATCTCTACGCAACGCTAAGGTGTCAAGTCGATCAGAAATATCTTGGCAGTCGATGATGCGAGTCGCTCTCCGTTGAATGCGGTCAAGATCTAGAAGCTGGTACTGGGGTGCACCTTCATAGAGGTGAGAACAGCATCACATGTGCGGCCGAACCTGCGCCTTATAAAGTTGCAGGCGGTGGGCCGGAGTAAAATACTGTCTCGATCTGTTTAGCACACCAAGCTTCTTCGAGGCTAATATGGCCTTACTCTCTAAGTGACCGCGAAACTGGACTTCGCTTGATATATCGACGCCAAGGATTCCGATACTGGCTGATGCAGTTAGAGAAGTGCTCTCAAATTGAGGTGATACGACCAATGGCAATTTTTTAGCGGTGAACGCGCAAACCTGTGTCTTCTTGGGGTTAAACTGGACTAGGTTAAGTCGACCCCAATCTGAAACTTATGATAAACAAGTTTCGATTTCAGACACAAGTTTGGATCGGCTTTCGATGACGTTTACCCGAGAAATGTTAGCGCGGCCGGTGTAAAGGGCATCACTCGTGCTATCGTCCGCATAGCAATGGATGCTGCTAATCTGCAGCATGTCGTTGATATGCAGAAGAAACAGCGTGGGTGATAGCACACAGCCTTGTGAGACACCAGAATTAACAGACTTGGAGTCGGAGCATGCACCGTCAACAACGACCTTGATGCTGCTGTCTGTAAGAAAACTGGTGAGCCAATTGCACAGATTCTCGGGAAGCCCATAGGAAGGAAGCTTCGCAAGGAGCGCTTTGTGCCAGACCCGATCGAAGGCCTTCGTCACGTCCAAACTAATGGCCAACGCTTCCCCCTTGGTCTCGATCGCCTGTGCCCACCGGTGAGTCAAGTATATGAGAAGATCACCAGCTGAACGACCCTGACGGAAGCAGTATTGTCGATCATTGAGGAGCTGGTGGTCTTCTAAGTACCGGAGGAGATGGCAGTTAACAATGGATTCCATTATCTTGGAGAACAAGGAGGTGATGGCTATGGGTCTGTAGTTGGACGGATCCGAGCGATCTCCTTTTTAGGGATTGGGTGCACTAGAGCTGTCTTCCATGAGTTCGGGACTACGCCAAGAGAGTAGGAAAGCCGATAAAGGCGCGTCGAGATAAGATAAAGTCGTGAATAAATCGACGTAAAGCGAGGACAAAAGTCCTGAAACATGATGTATCAACTTATTAAAAATAACTAGTACATATTACTGCAAGAATATTGTATTAATCATCGTTGGCTTTAGATATAGAAATTAATACGAAAAATGTAAAAGTATTTTTATTTGAGTAGGGTGGAGGGACAAAGCAAAGGCGTGCTCGTTATTTACCAAAAACTCTTCCTCCCCCCTTCCACTTCCTACTCTTCAAAACACTCAACTGCCACTGCAGTATAAGCTTAGTAGCCTGAGTATGGACATTTGCCGGGATCTCAATGCAAGTAATTATATTGAAAGCGTCACTAAGTCGGACTTGAACGAGGTGAGATGGTTCTTCTCATTCGAGCATCTGTGTCTTTTATACAAAACCCAGGTTCGCTGCTGCGTGGAGTACTGATCTCATCTTTGGGACCTGAACAGTCCTGAGGTAATAGTGTCTCTTGGGCCTGTGCAGTTGCGAAGACCTGTCACCTCTATGGCTGCCCTCTTTATAATATACTATTTGTTAATCATAAACTTTTGTGCAGTGTGGGAATCGCATTCCTACCATCGAATTATTTTAAACGTCACAACAACGTTTAATAGGTAATTAATGTTCTTATAATTATATAAAACAGTCTCGTATTTAGTAATTACATTCTCTACACAGTCTAACATTAAACTTCCTTTACCTAAAGGTGACACGCACTTGTGACTCTTGAAATGCAGGTGTGCAAGGGCGGTGGTAGTTGCTTACCGTCAGGTGAGCGCTCTACTAGTTTTCCTTCTAACTCTTAAAAAAAAAGAACTATTCTACTTCACAAACTATACCTACACCAAGATTTATTTTAATTAGATAAATAATTAATCATCTCATTCAAACAAAAATATGTTATGTATTTTCTGCAAAACAAACTCGCCAAAAATATTTAGTAGTGAAAATTGGTAATATCATTTGTTTATAAAAATTAATTAGTTACTAATCACACAGTACTAGTAATTAGTAGTAGTAAGTAGTTCGATTATCATAATCATTTAAAAACGCATCCCAAAAAAAAACAAAACCTACGGATACGGTTAGTACCTACGGATGCAACGTTGATTTTGGGTGTCAATTTTAGGTAGTAAAATTGTATGTGTAGTCCATAGTCTAGAGCAGGGGTGCTCAAACGGTCGATCGCGATCGACCAGTCGATCGCGAGTGCTTTTTGAGTAGATCTTGAGAAGAAAAAATTTTTTAATAAGTAGGTAACTAAACTACAAAAATTTATTACGTAATAACACTGCTTGCGGCAAAAGGCGGCTTTATCAAAGGAACGCGCGATACTTGTCAAAGAAAAGCCGCGTTGTTTCTAGACTAGACTGTAATAGACCATTTCGGGCGGCGCGTTTGACGGGAACATTCGAGACTTTCGTTCACGCCGATATAAATGTTGCGCCTGCAGGAATTGGAGTCATTCTGAATTGTAACTTGAAGGTGATACTACGTCGATACAAAGTTTATTATTAAATAGTGCGAAATGAGTCATGAGTCAGGACATCGCAGATAAACTAAAACATGATATCATGGAATGTACATACTTTTCTTTACAGTTCGACGAATCCACCGATATGACAGACACTGCCCAGCTGTGTATTTTTATTCGGATGGTATTCAATGACATGTTGGCTAAGGAAGAATTTTTGACAATCATTCCTCTGAAGGGGAAGACCCGTGGCGAAGATATATATGACGTTTTCATCGATTTTGTAAAAAACTACAAGCTACCAATATATAAATTAGTGTGCATTACAACCGATGGAGCACTAGCAATGACTGGAAACAAGAACGGTTTTGTGGCATTATGTCGAGCTAATGAAGAATTCCCTTCATTTTTTTCATGCCATTGCATTATACATCAACAAGTTTTGTGTTCAAAAGTTTTAAACACGGAGGAAATTATGGGCATTGCAACAAAAATTGTGAATTCCATCCGTGCACGTAGCTTGCAACGGCGGCTCTTTAAGTTGCAGTTGGAAGATAGGGAGTCAGCTGAACACACTGATTTAGTTCTTCACACGGACGTCAGGTGGTTGAGTCGCGGAAAATTCCTACAAAGGTTTCAAGAATTATTGCCCGAAATAACAGCTTTTCTAGACGAAAGAGTTAATGACACTGAGATGTTGAAAAACGAAAAATGGCTGACTGATTTGGCATTTTTGACTGACATCACAATGCACTTAAACACCTTTAACTTGGAGCTTCAAGGTAAAGGAAAAACTATTATTGAGATGATTAGCGCAGTAAACGCATTCAAAAGTAAATTGCAACTTATGATAGATCAACTGAAAAGAAAGGATCTGAAACATTTTCCGTCTTTGAAAGCAAGGATTCCTCAGTTGAATTATGATACGTATGAGGCTGAATTATCAAATATTTTGGGACAATTCGAAATGCGTTTTTATGATTGCAGTAAATTGGCAAATATAGCATCATTTATGAGTTATCCTTTTTCATGTAAAAACATTGAGGAATTAACCACTGAAGTAGCAAGTCAGTTTAATATGAACTCATGTTCTGTTGAAAATGAGTTGGTGCAGATTATATCAGATATACATCTCAAAGCTACAGCATCTCATAAATATCCGAATCTAAGGCAAATCGCCCTTCAACTGACGGCAATGTTTGGGTCAACTTACTTGTGCGAGTCTGCATTTTCTGAAATGAAGATAATTAAGTCAAAATATCGCAATCGACTAACTGACGATCATATGTCATCATGATTGCGATTGGCACTCAGTGGTTACGCACCATCTTATGAAAAGTATGCTGAGGACATGCAGTGCCACGCTTCAAGATCCAAAGTCACTCCTTAGTTGAGTTTAACACCATATGTAACTCTTTTGTTTTGTAACAACGAATAAACTCGCAATTTTGAATAAATAGGAGTTTTTTCATTGATATTGTAGAGAAGAACTTAAGTAAACCTAACCCAAACCTTGACTAAGATAATGTAAATTGTGCGGAAAGCTAATATCTATATATGCTACGGTACACCCTACCTAGGTAGGTAGGGTGTATCTAGGTAGGTAGGGTGTATCGTGTATGTACGACAACCCTGCATCACACATACTTGCAGCCTCTCAAGTCGATCGTAAGTAGTCTAAAAATATTGAGGTAGATCGCCAGCAGTTCAAATTTGAGCACCCCTGGTCTAGAGATACCAAGAAAGGAATCAAGGGTCACATGTCAAGGTAGTGATGGCCTGTCTGTGAGATCATATCACTTAAATAAAATTCTCTGATAGCTAAGGGCTGAATCTTGATGATGAGGATGCACTAAGTTTTATATTCATCACAATAAATATTCTTTAGAAATCTTTAAGGTCCAAAACAATTTTTGAAGATTTTTGTGTATAGATATCAGATATCTATGAACAAAATGTTCAAAATTTATCTAGTGGTTAAGTCAAAAACGCACAGACAGACTTCCTTTCGTAATAAGGTTACTGTTACCAACCTCTATGATGAATGATAAACGATAATAATTAAATAATGCTTTTTACAGGTGTACGTTCTGAAACTATATATAGTTGGGAATCGATACAAATAAAACATGATGCTTGGGAGTACGCAGATACTATTTTTTAAAATCGAAAGGATATGTCCTAAAATTGTACTCCAGTTACAATTTGTCGATATTGGTTTATTAGGTTTCCTGTATAAAAATATCAAAAAATACACTGTTATCTGTCAAGTTCAAATGTATGTTTATATTTTAAAACGCACACGCTTTTTGCGTATGCTTTGCGAAAATGAAAGATTTGTGTTTTGTGTTTTTATAATGCGTTAAGTTAGGAGTATACCTGTGTATATTTAATGTGCAAACAACAGTTTTCAAGCTTTTTGTGATGTTTACGAATGAGATCAGGTTTTCATTGTAAATAACTCTTATAACCTCAAAGGTTTGTTAGCATTATGGATTCACAAATTTGTGTGATTTGTCATAACAAAAAACCTATAAATTCGACTGATAATAGATTGCTAACGGAGAGTTGTGGTCATGTAAAATGTATGGGCTGTCTGTTGCTCGAAAAGAGTGGATGTCTTGCTTGCCTTAAATCTAATGATGAAAATTTAAAAGAGGAGCAGCTAGAAGATAGACGGCCGGTGTCAGCTAATGAAACGCTAGAGGGACAGGAAAAGTCATACGATGACAAAGACACGCAGTGTGAAACGTTCGAGTTGTTTTCAAAGAAGAAAAAGCCAGAGACATCTCATATTAAAATAGAAACAGGTGAGTTGTTTTCATTGTGCAAGTTGGAATATTATTGATTTATACTTATTTGTATAACATAGTGGAAATCCCTGTATGAATGTAACTATTACAAATAAATATAGTCAAGTTAGTAGTAGCTAAGGTGAAAAAGCTTCTGTTTTTTTAAGGGGCTATTCATCATAATAAGATAAATTATTTAAAGGTATTTTATTAAAGCTTATTTTACTTGAATATACATATGTATGCCTAAACCTATAGAGCCCAATTTGGGGGCCTGAAGCCTCCTGTAGGAGACTATATGTTGGGATCATGCTGTCCATGGTGTCCATATATGAGCGAAGACCCTGATGACCAGTAATACTGCTATTCTGTGGCGGTTCGCACGGTCTCCTTTGAAGTAACGAGTCTCCTAGCCGGGACTTCGCCATTGGACCTGGAAGCAAAATCCCGCAGGAGCTGGACTTTAGACCGGGCCCTCAGGACATCGAGGTGAAACGGTCCCAGCTCCGCCAGGTGCTCGCATATGAGGGGGGGGGTGGGACCCCCCACACACCATACACAGACACTTCCTTTCTTGGGCACACCTGAAACCCTGGCCATATGGCCCGATGACAGAACACTGTGTGGTTTTTGTCTGACATGCCATCTTACCCAATAGCCCAGGTAAGGTGATAACCCGTGGGGGATTCCACACAAAGAAAATATAACCTACCTATAAAAATAAAATAAGAATTTTTTTTCAATCATTATATATGTACTTTATACTTTATATTGTATATATACATGAGCAGTCTTTGGGTTTATCAATAGAAGTGAAAACTAAGTAACTTGTGAATTGTCTAGTGGAGCTATGAGATTATACATATAGCTCATGGGAAGGGTGTGGTGACGATGACGCAAGTTTCATGCTTTTTCTTTTCCCAAAAAGTACAAATATATGCACAGAATACAAATAGCTTATGGAAAGCGTTTGGTGACGATGAGGCGAGTTCCATGACTTTTGTTCACCCAAAAATACTCAATGCACCATTAGAAGTTTTCACTTCAAAAATATATATATAAATACATGTAGGATGGTAATAAATTACTTATCAGCTATACTCAATATGCATAAATATAATAAAGTTAACCTGATCTATCAACTCTGTTTTGGATGCCTGACAATACACTTTACAAAGTTTTACTTTACTTCTTTGTTTACTATACATTGACATATACTGATTGTTTGTGATAGCGGATCACAAAAAAAATATATATGTGAAACTGTTGGGGCCCAGAACTTTGCCACTTTGAGTTCATTGTTATTTTATTACAGATGCTAATGGCAAATACTATGAGTGCACTGTGTGTAACAAGAAGTTCCATGCACGGAGTCAGGTAGCCTATCACGCATATTGTAATGGGCAAAGGAAACCTTACCAGTGCCCTGACTGCAATAAGGTAAGGTAAATGATAATTTGTTGAAGAACTACTGATTGTTTTCATTCAGTTTATTGGTTATGTTTCATTTTACAGAGCTTTGCTACTCAATCTCATTACAAATATCATATGAGGGTGCATCGCAATGAAAGGACATACTCGTGCGAAGTTTGTGGTGAAAGCTTCTTCCAGATGTCCAAACTGCAAAGGCATAAGTTGAAACATACTAGTTAGTAATAATTTGTCTTAAGACTGGTTCGACAGAATAGTATAATTGAAAAGTAAAAGTACTTTAGAAAGTATAGGTAGATGTTTTGTTTTATGCTAAATACATAATAACATTAATAACACTTATCAGTCAACCTGCAGATGATCTGTAAGATATGCTATAAAAAGACTTAAAAGCTATAAAGCTGTAAAGAAAAAGGGGTTCAAAAGAAAAAGTTTAAAATTTGTATAATTTCTGGATAATAATCTTCCTCTTATAATGCATGTAATAATAAGCTTATGAAAATGTTGATCTAAAGTGAAAATAAAAATGTTTTTTGACTTAAATTTTCAAATTTAGATTAAAAAATTAAAAATAAAAGAAAAAGTATGGGCCTGACTCTCAGCTTTCTAATAATATCTATATAAAACCTAGCATTTCTGCAATAATTTTTGGTAAGTTTACAATCTTAGGAATGATTCAATGGCAAAGTTTTAATTTTTATGAGATGGCTAGTTTTAAGAATTTTCCATCTTACTGTCTTTGAAGTCTGATTTTAGCCAAAGTACA
The DNA here is from genome assembly GCA_947561695.1 of Tyria jacobaeae. Lineage (NCBI taxonomy): Eukaryota > Metazoa > Arthropoda > Insecta > Lepidoptera > Erebidae > Tyria > Tyria jacobaeae. Next base: position 18,240,447 of record OX387218.1, on the reverse strand, counting down.
AGCACAAAATTATTTAATGATTATGAAAGCTACCGGGTCTGGCTCATTCTTATGGGTTAGAAGGTGCTGGTCCTATTCTACTACACCAAGAACAAGGCTCATCCATCATAGGGTTTATTATAAAATGTATAATTGTATAGTCTTCAAATCATTGCTATTTCCTACGTTGTGTTACTGTCAGTTACATATACATATATGTATATATTTATTTTCAGAAGAAAAGAAGTATGTATGTAATCAGTGCAATAAAGCTTTTAACAACCTGACATCATTGCGCAAGCATGGCCTGACTCACACTGAGGAGAGACCGTACCCTTGCGCCACATGTGGGAGGTGTTTTCGTGATAGCTCTAACTATAGGAAACATGTGGCTAAACATGGTGAGAAAGACATTTTTTCTACTGTTCAAATAAATTAAATGTTATTGTAGGGACTTATGGGACAACACTTTCTGTAATCCTCAAATTGTTGTTCTGAATCTGTGTTCTTTGTGTCTCCATTGCTTGAATGTTTATAAAGTCCCTTGTGACACAGGAATTAATAACCCTTACGCAACTGCAGCAAGTCTGTGTAATGAGTTTGTAATATCAAAATAACTGCTTTTGCTAAGTACATATGATTAGTCACTAGATACATACACTAAAAACGTATTGTTTTACAATTTTATCTCCTAAGAGGGTAGACTGATTTTAGGACTTACAATTTATATAAGACATAGTATATGCTAGGTATTTTATATGTATTACTATATACATATATAATTATAATATATTAATAAATATACATACCTAGTACATATAAAAGGTTGTATAAGTAGGTATGGGAATTTTCGTGGATTGCCAACAGAGAAGAAGTGTGCTTGCGGTGGATGGAGCGGCTGGGGCTCGTGCGGACGCGGCGCGTGTACGGCGCGGGGCGCGCGCGCGGCGGGGGTGGCGCGGCGCCCGCACCAATGTCCGCGCTGCCCGCAAGCCTTCCACTCCAGCAAGGACATGCGCAGGCACGCCGCCGTACACACTGGTATGTACTGCCTAGCTTTCCTGTTTCTTTACATTGTAAAGAATTTCTTTGCAACTGTTGTATACATGTTGTAAACGGGACGGAATAGGGTTCCTCTCATCCCGATTAAATGTACTCTCTATAGATAAAATCCAAATTATGGATGGATCCAGAAAAAACTGGCAAAAGTTAATTATCCTTATTTTGTTTTCTATATTCCCTAATATATTTCTGTATACACTAACAACGTATGTTACGTATTTCTTAATCATTTTGAAATAGCAATTCAAATATAACTTTTTAATGCACATATGAAACCGGATTCTATTCCTATGTATTTAAATATATGGTTTTACTCACGTATGTATTTCGGGGATGCCCGACTAGTTTCGGTCTCGACTCCTTTTTCAAGGAGTAAGTCGTCCAGCCGCGACAGTACCCGACGATACACTGGAGCTATTCCTGCCCATAGTAGCACTTACTCTGGTCCTAATTATAAATATTCTTCATCTTTACAGATTCTAAACCTTTTCGCTGTAAAGTTTGCAACCGCCGTTTCCGAAGAAAAGACAATTTAGAACGTCACATACGCAACACGCACCCTGATTATGTCCCATCTAGTGCAGTCGAATGCGACGAGGCAGCTCTCATTGCAATAGCTAACGGAAATACCGTGCTCAAACAAAATTATCAGAAAGACGAGAAAATAAAGTTAGAGATATTAAACCCTCTCCCTCCATTACCACCGGATGTTATACAAAAACATATGCATGAGAATGGCAATAAAAAAGTGGCTGAAACATGTGACAAGAATGGTACTGGGACAACCAGTAAAAAGGATAGTGAAAAATCTGTTGAGATTGATACATCGTACATATTAGTTGCTAATAACGCCCGACAAAGCGTCATTGTAAACAAAAAAGTGGTTGAAGAAACAAAACCTGCAAGTCCCAAAGAGGTTTGTGAATATGTGCACAAAATAAGAAAAGCTTCTATAATACCTTTGCCACCAATAGACGTGAGGAAAATGATTGAATTGGAAGAACAAACTCATTTAAATAATCTGGAGTTTGGTACTCCCGCAAAAGACAAAAAGACTGTATATGAAAAGATTTTATATGGTGATAAGGATAAACGGGAGACTGAGGAAACAAATGCTGATTCTGGTGCTGGGATTCACTGGCGAAGGAAAATTAAGCAATCTGTTTCTGTTGGTAAGTAGGTAAAAGTTTATTTTTTGATTTTCATTCACTTTATAAAGCATTTGAATATTTCAACCAGACAAATTAAACAATTTTTGACCATAAAATACTATACAAATATGTAATCTGAACCTGCATTTTTTTGGAATTTTTGTTATTATATGTATAGTCTAATATTTAAGTCTCTTTTTACAAAGGTCTCAGAGGAGTGCCACAGGGTGACAATCTAGGCCCATTGGTATTCACGGTGACATACACCACCTTTCTTAGATTTTCTTTTCTTTTCCAGATTTGAAGTAAGGCTGACGTGTTTGAAATTGAACAGGGAAGGTAACTCTAGTACATAGTTAAATTTATTTTATATGTATTTAATGCATACATTAAAATAACCGTTTAAGGAAGGATTATTGGTTGATAATAAGTATAAAATTGAAATAAACTAATATTTTTCCAAATAGGGAATAAATGTTGTCCATTGCAGAAAATACTACCACTCAATAAACAATGCAATAATTACAGAATGTAATAGCGGTATAAGATATATATGCACGAATAAAAAAAATTACAAAAGTGAACCTTAATTAAAAACAATTCGATAGTTAAAAAAAAATATCTGCTCAACAATAACAAAATCTTCTGTTCTTTATCATATCTGCCAAATGCATTTTCGCCGCGCATATACGAAAAGGTATATTTTGACAAAATAATGATTTTTATATTATATTCTTATTCTGTATTTACATTTGGAAGAATATAAACTGTTGTACTAAATAACCGATGATTTTGAGTTGTGTCACAGTTATTTAGTAGTAGTAGTACTTACTAATATGTTGTCATGCTCATGTCTTGTTATGTTTACTCCACCTCAGGTCTCAATATTACAGAAAAATACTATAAAACTTAGATTACGTCGTTTCCCATTCCATAAAATGTCTCTATTGCGCTATGCGTCTACCTGTTTTTGAGCCAAGTAAGATGAAATTTATTAACATAAATGTTTTGCATTATGAACTTTTGTAGAGCCAACGAAAAGAAACATTGCAACATAAGTGTAATAATCAGTGTTTATATCTATCCTATTATATACATAATCTTGTTGCTTTGCAAGCTCTAATCAGTCAATATTTACTAACATTAGTATGTAAGGGCGTCCAAGACGCATTTGTTTGTAAGTCTTAATTATTATCTGTGACTTTATTTCACTATATTCATGTATTTTATGTGTATTTGAGATTTTAAAATGTTATTCATATTATAATTTAAAATGAAATATTCGAATTGACGTAACGGCTCGAAGGACCAAAAATATATTGAATTTTGATCTCAAACATGGTACAAATACACCCGGTATTTTTTTAAGGTGTATTGCATAATGGACGCTACGTCGATATTTTAATGACTTTTTTGAAAAAATCAAGTACCTTTTAATTTTTCAGACAAATAATGAACATGAAAATATTATATCTTACATTTTACATCAAGTTGTTTTTAATATTTTTATTGGATGTAATTAAGTTTGCAAGTTTATAAATAAAGAGAGCCTGGTCTAGCAATAGAGAAGCAGATTAAAATAGTAGCTTATTTGTGTTTTATCACTCAAGATGCGTAACTTGTCAAAAATACTGTCCTGCTAAGAAAGAAAGTTATACTCTCTACAGATTTTTTTTGTACAAAAACCAAGGTATACTGGTAGTGCTTTAAGCCTGTATGAATAAATAAAACAAGTCTGTTTGAAATGCATTTTATGCATACTTATTAAGCCGGCGCCTTTCCTCTAGGGCAGAATATATGTAATTATAAACAATACTACTACTAGAAATTTGTCGCAATACGCGAAAGGTCTCCTGAGAATACTTACAAATTTAAATTCAACTATTATTTGTAATTGAATTTCTACAAAAGCATTTTTTTTAAAAGGGATTTCACGTCTATAGACAACAATTTCACTCTTAGATAAAAACCGATGGAATTTAGTAATCAACAGGAGTTTTAGACTGATATAGAGTGGGTAGACTTATATTTCAGATTTTTTCTCTGCAATATCTTATTGTTTATATATTTGTATTTATGAAATCAAAACTATTAGGGGTGTTGGAAAAGAATTTGGTAACAATGAAATGCTCATCACATACACGAAGGAGAGTCAGCCTTATTTTTTAATTAGTTTGAGGTTAAAACTCACGGAGAGGTTCATCCAAACCTGCTGCGTTAGTCACAATTTTTTATTTCATAAGTCAAGACACTCCTGTCTGTCACTTACAGCAGCGTACGGGAACAGGGCTTTGTATTATTTAAGTACCAATATTTCTCAGATTTCGTTGGAGTATTAGCATACGGCGGCGGCAGGCTGCGGCATATCGTTACGGCCCTGCTCTGACAATTTTGCAATCTAAACCCACTGTGGATAATACTATGGATGGTGAAATAAGTTTATAAAGATAATTAAAACATACCGTAGCAAGCTCTGGCTTGCCGTGGTACGCTACCATTAGCTAACACATGCTTCCGTACGATTCATAAGTGAACACAAGTCCTTAAACCTCTTAGCGTGCGATGGCCTAGTTCCATCTACAGTTCTGTCTACAGTAAACAATTCATGGTAGTTTTTGTACTTACGAGACAATCATTCTTACTTGAGAATAACTCCGTGAGGTCATAACCTATATAACTTATGTGAAAGCGGTTTCGATTTTGAATGTTATTGAACAATATTAGTTTTTATAATGTCGACTGAAGATCATGATCTCTGATGTAAGCTGATCTCACACGTATTTTAAGTTGATGTTTAACATTGTTGTGGTGGAGCAACTCGATCGTTTCAAATATATAAACCAGTAGTAATTCACTTTTATTATTCGGCGGAGATACTCGTCATAAATCGAAGTTACTCTACTACTTGTAAAACAATTGTGTAAGACTGTATCGACATTAATGATTTAGAGGTAGTAGAGGAACCTTCCTTCTGCATGCAAAGTTCATTAGTGTCCAGTTAAAAATGTAAAAAAAAACATGTTTCTTGACTAAATATCTCCGCCGATAACCAAGAAATAGACTCTTATAAAATATAAGGCATTTTGAAACGATGCAAACGAGCGATTGCTAATACGAAGCTTTTTAGACCTTGTGTTAAACTTTGTTTTTATTTTTACACAACATTATGAAATTAAATCTTCACATGAAATGCGTATATTATTGGTTTGTGTATTTTGCTAATATTTTATGTAATTTTTGTAAAGAACTTTGATACAAATAAATGGATTCAAACTATCGGCTATTTTATTTATTGTATGCGATGGTGATTGCTTCCTCTATTAGCTGCCAGATGAAATACTCTTGGGCTAAGGCCAATTTTTTTAAATGATGGAAATGTACAGAGGCGAACTTTCCGATGAAATCTATCATTTATTAGCAACGTAAGTGTTTTATAGGTGGGTTGATTAACGTCCCCTTCACGCACGCATTATATGTTAAGAACTAGTTAAAAAGCGTCGTTTCACAAAATGATGACCTTAACGTAAGTAAACATTGAGAATCAATTTTATTATATTAAAAAAACATTCACAGCATTCAATATAACATTATAAGTACAACATACATAAATCGGACCGGTATTGAATAAAATATCTCTTAAGACATTCTGTAATTTAAATACTTGCAATATTATGTAATTGTCAAAAAATACCGTACCTATAACTCTGCCGCCCATATTTAAACGAACTCTTAATTGTCTAATAGGTTCACGTTTTGCTGCTTCGTAATTTTTTTTCTTGTAACCTTTATATGCTAGCTTTGCTGGAAGACAACTAAGATTTGGGTTAAGCTCGCCTTCTAATCTAATTTCTTTATAATAATATTATTAAAAATAAGGGCGGAACTCTGTGTTTTACATACAATCCGCCTCTGTAACTTGTACCTCAATACATAATATTACGTAGGGTTGTGTAACAGGAACCAGTCTTTCGGCCAAAGTCAATGTTACTGTTTGTCTAAAAATAGCCAGTCTTAGATATAACAATGGACATAGTATCGCATATAACTGATTTGTATAAAGAAAATAATTGGAAGGAAATTGTCCACAAGTATCACGACCATCCGGATAGGAATAAGGTGTTGTGGGTCTACCCTAGTGAAGAGAATTTTGAATTTTTGAAAATATGTTTGACGAATTTATGCAGCGACAGGATTTTAAGTATCGGCTGCGGAACCGGCCTCTTGGAGTGGATGCTGACTCAAGCTACTGGTAAATATATATTTATGTTGAAATTATACTAGGTTTTAATGAAAGTTTATTTTTTATGTTTATAAGCTATGCGATCGGCTTCGCACGGATGCTGTACATTTAGAAAACTGTGTCACATACTCACAAATTTGTCATACTCTTAATATGAATAACGAGTAAGTTCATTTTTATTTTAAAAACTTTACCATGACAGGAAAAAAAAATGTGTGAGCCACAAATAGCTGCTTCGAGTCTTTGTGTCCGTTGTTCTTTGTCACAGGAATCATTCCTAATGCGGGACCTCTTACCCTTTATTTCAGGTATTCCAGTATCGGGCATTGAAGTAGACGACACATGGTGGCGCTGCAAGTACGCCCCGCCCACTTTTATCCCCCTCCACTTCACACCACATGAGTTAGACAAGGACACCATTAATGTTCTCAAGAGAAATAACACAACTGCTATTCTATTTTGTTACTTTAACAATCGAAAAGCTTTTGAAGATTATCTTCGTTATTTCACAGGAAATGTCATGGTTATTATAGGACCCCATGAAAAAGGGGTACATACGGACCCCCTGCCGTTTGGAGATGTTGGTAACGAGTGGGTACTATACAAGTCTCAAGAAATCAGAAGGAGTGGAGATCACATGGCTGTGTATAAAAAGACAACATAAACATACATTCCGTTTAATAAATATTTTTATATACTTGTGTAACAGTCTTTTGAAGGAAAGGTTTTACGACAATTTTTTTATACATAATTTTGGAATGCAAACAAAAGCAAAAGGAAATGAAGATGAATATGGTGACTAACAAACTATACAGGGACACCTACTCATAAGAAAATCAGAAAATATATAGATACTAGCACAAGCTCACGCCTGCATCCCTCAAGAGATAGGTAGCGGTTAATTTATCTACCCACATTTTGTCAATAACAATTTGGATCCAACGACGTAAAAAGGGGCAAGCCTACTGCCTTCAACCGACTTTAGGAATTAAACATGACAAATGAAATGAACTAAATGTATTTCTATTGTCATACTTTTTAGTGCATCTACAAATGAGTGAGTCTTTTCACACCACCCTAAGGTAGACTGGCAGAAAATACCTTTGGCATAGTCCACATATGCACATTTCGTGCATAAAAAAAAGATGGGAAAAGGGTAGCATATTCAAGGACTAGGAACGAAAGGGATAGTGCTTGCACAGATAGATTGAGAAGTGTAAGAAATAGCTCAAACACGTCAGAGTTCACCCCGGCTCTAACCTCTACTTCTAACACAATACTTAAGCGACCTAATTTAATAGAAGTAATAGATTAGTAATACTAAAGGATATCTCCGCACGATTTTGACTTATTTTTTCATATGGCCACTAAGCCATTACCCATAAAGTAAATGTTTCTCTTTTAAAACCGGTAGGCTTGTATGAAAGGTTTCATGATAGCAGAGGAAGCTGGTGATGTGCCTATATATGTAAGAACAGAAACAAGTGGCGGGCTGTTGTCTTTTTTTATGAGATAAACTGCAAACGAGCAGACGGGTCACGTCATGGTAAGTGATTACCGCTGCCCATTGACACCTGCGAATCAAGAGTCGCAATTGCGCTGCGGTCCTTTCAGGTGGGAATACTCTGTTCTTGAAAGTTTGAAGGTCGTATCGGTCCGGAAATACACAGAACAATTTACTATACATACAAAAGTTACAATTTGTCTCTGCCTCAGAGCAAAAATGCTCGATATTATTTATGTATAAATATATTCTAAAACTACAACCTGGATGTAAAGGTCATGTTAACAAAACAAATAAAATATCGTTATTACAATTAATATTTTTTTAAGTTTAATTTGAGTATCCACGTTAAGTCTCACTGGTTAGTAAAATGTAATCGTGCATTAAACGTACTCAGTCTAATCATAACAGATAATATTGGTTTAGGTTTTTAGCTTCACCATTTGGACTGAATATGAAAGTTCTCTGTAAATTAAGTTCATTTATGTAAAGTCTGTCTGTCTCGATGTAGTTTTAATTTGGCTGATTGCATTTACAATATTTGGAGACTTAGAAATCTCTCATTTCTTTTTACTATCTATCGAAACACATGATTACAAAAAAGTAGGGGTACACAGAATGCTTCATATTAATAACATAAAGTTATATGTACTTTATATTTATGAAAATGTTATTAAGATACACACATATTGGTTTTAGCAACGGTAGTTTATCAGTTAATATAAATTTTATTTTTACAAATATATACAATACTTATAAATAACAACAACGTACACGTTAAAACATAACATGATGCAGGCCTTACCTTTGAGGTATATGAGGGCCATCGGTCTGTTACATTAAAGTGTACATTTTAATATTAGTACATTTACCGAGATAAACTAATAAAAGAGACCATGCCAGTTCATACATAAACGTTTTTTATAAATATTAAACATCTGAATCACGATATCTAAATTAAACTACACACTCCATTTTGCAATATCAAAACACAGAATAACCAATAGTATTTCATTACGTACATAAAGAATATTGTACACAAATAGCGGCTCTGGCTGGTAAGCAATAAGGTGCATTCTAGCTTGTCACTAAATATATATTTGTTGAGTTTAATACAAGTCCCGAGTGACTACTATACGAACCTATTATTGCAATAGATTGAACAGTATAGTAGTGTGTTCAGAAGGATATCGCGGTGGATTTCAGTGGTTTGTTGACTGGCTGGGATTTCTGGCCTTGGCCCCCTTGCCAATATAATAAGTAAAAAATGTATAATACCTAGCTAATAATTCAACACATTAACTGTAAATTTTGCAAAATTTAATTTTTGTACAAATACTTATAACTATTCTGTTTTCAGTTCAATAGTTAAAAAATCACTTTACTAGTAAAAGCACTAGGAATTTCAATTCTTCATAAGCTCTATATTCTTGACGTTTATTTTGTTGGTTGTGGGCCTAGCAGTAGTATTCATTACAGGGTCCATCAAGCCTTGTAAACAAATAGGTATCTCATTTCCTAAACTCTCACTGGAAGGTTCCATCACTTCCTTTTGATTTATAATAGGCACTTCAACCGGCATTCGGTTAACAACTTCGGTTTCATTACTCATGCTGTTTTGTTGCATATCATTATCTAAGAAGTGAAAATCATTGTGCATTGGATACAAAGACTCCAGAGGAAAGAACATATCTAGTCGCGGCAATAGTTTATTGTCATCTGAATTATCGTCTATTTCGATAACGTCATTCTGTTGCTCCGATATCTCTTGAAGAACTACTCCAGAAAGGTCCATCAGACCAGAATACTTTTCTCCAATTATATTATCGATTAAATACTGATCTATTATTGGCTGGCTCGCTGTCGCGTTGTTTAAGGAGATGTTGTAAAATTGATCTGATTTTACTTCATTTTTTATTTCATTCATATTTTTGTGGATATCTTCTAAAGGTGGCGATGCCTTGTATTCACGATTTATGGCAGTATTATTTAGTAAATTTGCATTACACATTCTTTCTAAGCTTGGCGACTGCGTGTTTTGCTTAATAGTAGCTTCAAGTTTGATGTAGCTTGGGTCGTTACTTTGTATCTTTTGCGGTGGGGGGAGCAACGTTAACGAATTAACGTTCATCTGCTGGTTAAATGAGAATATCTGGGGATTGTCGTTCAATTCACTATCGATTGGTGTTGTCGCCGCGTCTGCTAGCATTGGCTCTTGAGGGTAAGGCATTATGTTATTAGGAGATTCGCTCAGCGTTGGCTCTGGTTGTAGCTGCATAAACTGTGTTGTGATCAAATTGTTAAAAGTTACTGGACTTCCAAGCCCAAATCTTTCATTGTTTTCTAGCCTCCTAAACGCCATTTTCTGTTGAGAATGAAACATATTCACTTGATCTGGTCCTTTAAGTATTAAATTACTTTTAACTGATATTTTAGGTTTCTTCCTCGGCGCCCCTTCAAGTTCAGATGATATGTTAACTGGAGAATTGCTCAAAGACGGCACTGGCAATATTTGGGTTGGTTTTATGATTGGACCTGTAACTTTTGTGGTGGCTAGGGATATTTTATCGACGGGTTTCAATGTGATGTTGTTACGTAGAGATATTTGAGGGACAGAGGGAAGTCTGATGGGGAAATTGTTCATAATATTATTACTTATACTGCTCGATATAACACAGTGATTTGAAGATAAGGAATTGACGTTACTGTTTTCTAATAAGCTCTGTTCCATTGATGTGGGCGTGTGGAGAAACTCGTGTAATTGTGATTGGTTTGTGTCATATGTGAGTAAGGAGTGTTGAGGCTGGTACTGATGCCTATCCATCATGGTGTCGTTTGAACTTTCGGAGATAAGGCAGTCGGAGTTATTGTCGTCTTTGCTAAGGTCGGTAACCATGACAAGATTGTTGTATTCTGATGGTGGGTTTTGATCACTTGGTGTCGTACAGTAACCCTTCGAATAGTTTTGCGGCATGCTTTCAGAAAGGCTATCACAATCATATACTTCAATAGGTATTTCATTGACGGGCTTCAGAGCAGTTTCCTTGCTTTTGTCATCATTAACGATAGTATTTTCATTACTCTTTGTTATTTGACTAGGTATGGTCCAGCTGGGTTTGTTAGATTTATTTTTAGTCATTTCTATGAGGAGTTGTATGCCTTCTTTATCAGTGTGAGTAGTGAGATGCTGGATGTATTTATCTTTACTGACTGTTTTGAAAGAGCAGTATGGACAACAGTGTATGTCTGTGTTGACGTTGGGATGTTTTGAGATCATGTGCGAAGCGAACAAGGTGGATTGTATGGCGGTGTACGGGCAGTGCTTGCACTTGTACACATTTTCTTTGGAATGTTGTTTTTTATGTCTCCGTAACGAGTTGTGATCGCCTGAACGGAAGTCGCAAATGTTGCATGCGTACGGCTTGTCACCTGTGGATAAACGTTTTATCACATAAACCAAGCATATTGGTTTCCTAAACAAGACTATTGGCACTCAAAAATTGATTATAAAACAATTTATTGAAAAATAGATTATTAACGAACTATCCAACTTCTGTACTTTGTTCTCAGTACATGGTTGTCATGGCCCTAGCCTGTGGAATCAAACCCACAACCTCTAGCTCAGCAGTCTGGATCACTAAACACCAGACCAACAGGCCACTCTTAAAGTTGTCTGTTTTTTAGAAATTAAGAGAACTTTCAAAAACATGTCTATTTGCTTCATACAAGCTGTTTCTTTGTTCAAATCTAAATGTATGATGTCACAAAATGAACTGAGGACTTCTAATCATACTATAGTATTTTCACAAAAAGAGAGAGAGATGAAAAAGAGTTATCCTTCGTTTTTTTTGTCTGTTAGAACCGGCAACTGGCTTCACAACTGATTTAGGTGGACTGAATCCTTCTCTGATAACACAAAAATTATGTTTTGATTAGAGAAGGCCTGTCAATCAGGACTATCCTTATCCTTATAGCATCAAGGACCAACACACTTGACTATTATTATTACTATTTAGAAAAAATGCTTCTTCCAGCGCTGTTTCTATAGATTTAATACCCTTACTTTGGACAACCACTTTGATTTATTTGCAGGTAGAGTTAGAGCTATTAACAGTACACTCACTAGAGACTTTGTGAACAGTTGAACAATTTTAAACTGGGCATATCTTTTTATATTGTGTATGAGTTATACAAGTACTTCACACATTTTTACTTTAAATGTGGAAGCTTGTAATTGTCATCTGTTACTACGTATTTCAGTGCAATACTGTTTAAAAAGTAAGCTTCCCAAACAAAACAAAATAAAATTTAAATATAAAATAAAATATTTTTCTTGTATATGTACCTGTATGTGACCTCAAGTGCATCTTGAGTTGTTCCTTCCTTGCACTACTGTAATCACATTGTGAACATTTATACTGCTTCACTTTGTTATGCACTTCAGCTATGTGGATCTTTAACCGTTGTTCATTACGTAATTCCAGCAGGCAAGTGGGGCATTGTACTGGATTGTTGCCATTCTTGTGAAATTGCTTGTGTTTTGATAGCTGATTAGGTGTCTTGAATGCTTTTGAGCATACTGGGCCTAAAAAATATAATGTAGTGTAAAAAAAAGCTTGGGGAAAATAAATAAGACAATTATTTACCAAAGGTCACTTTAATATTTATCTGGAACTGATTTCAATGTGTGAAGAAGAAAATAGGGAATTTGACTATATCTTGGTTGATGGTACTGTTCACAAATATGTCTGAATTATATTAGTTTTCTGATAACTAATGAAACTAATCTCTTATGGCTAAAACAGGTTAATTATTAATTTTGGGATAACCTATACTCAAAAGTATAAGAGTTTGAAATTAAAATATTTGAAAATTTTTAAATTGCTATTTTCTTACCAAATTTATAATTTTCAACTTAAATATTCTTTAGTATATTAAATAATTTATACTTACATATGTGTGGTTTAGTTTTTCTATGGCATTTCATATGACTATTACGCAGTCTAGAATTTTTATAAGTTTTGAAATTACATATGTGACAAGTTGGCAACTCTACATCTATCATGTGTATTTTCCACAAGTGCATGTGCAATATTTCTACTGAAGAATACACTTCTGAGCACTCTGGACACACAAGTTTACCATTTTGGTGACACTTCCTATGATATACTAAATTCTTCTCCTCTTTTACAAGTATTCGACAATTATCTACTAAGCACATTGTACCCCTTTTACGTTCTGCAGGTTTTGATGTTTCATCTTCTGCTAGTTGGTCAGCCTTACATATGAATGGAATGTGTGTTTGTTTACTGTCCCTGGTTTGTGTTGGGGATAATTTAGCCTCTAATGATGTGATACGGGGTTGTATTGATGATATTAGATCAGGTGGCACACTAGACATTTGGATTACATTACAAGATGATTTTGAAATGCTTGCATCTGATAGAGTACGGGCATATTTAGTTGACATATCATTGGAATACACTATGTTGATGCTAGCTTCCTGTATTATCTCTTTTGGATCAACTTTTTCAAAGTTTGGTGTGCTCATTTTTTGTAGTTCATCTACAGATATAAATGCAAGCCCTTTTGGTAAATCATTGTTGACACTCGCAGCATCAGGGACTATTTCAATTACTTGTGGAATTTTTATATCAGGAGTGTCCTGTCTCTGTGGAGTTAACGGGGGTGTCTCAGGTTTAAAGTTTTCTTTTTTTAATTTGGCATTTTTTAAAGCTATCTGAACTAGACTTTTAATCATTTTTTTGACATCTTTAATGCCCATTTTATGGTGGTTGCGTAGGTGAGTTCTAAGGGTTTCCTCTGCATCAAAGACGCTTGTACAACCAGGACATGGTATTTGTATGTTGTCTGCTAGACCATTGGTTTTAGCCAAGTCTGGGTGGACAGTAAATAAATGAAATTTTATATCATCCTCTGCAAGTGCCATGTAAGGGCACGCTTCACATTTAAAAAATGAAGTCGAGCCAACAGATTTTTCTTCATAAGACATGACTTTCTCCTTGGGAGTAGGCTTGACTTCGCTTGCAGTCTGATTGGTCATTCTGCTCACGTTCATAATAAAGCACTGAGCCGACATGGTTCACGGTTGAAAGAAAAAGCTTTAACAGCTAATTTATCATCTTAAGATGAGACGGGTATCTGTAATCAACCTCGCAATTAATAACGCATAGTATGTGAAAACAGCTGTAAACATCAGCAGCCATAGTACTCATTGTGGGTAATTTTATGAAATTCCCAACATTCCATGCACAATTCGACAACTGAATTTAGCATATGAATGACAGGTTAAATTTAGTAGAATTTGATATCATTTTTTAAATATTATTTTATGACCTGGATACAAAGATCATTAAGTCAAAATCTAAATTTTGAAATTCATATTATAGATCATTATTTCATAAAATTGCTGAAGAAATATTTGAAATCATCTTATTTAAAAATATTTTAAGTTATAGATCTATACAAATAGCTATTTGTACTGTATACTATTGTGTATGTACACTTTTAAATCACTTTACAACAGGAATTTATGAAATACAATATAGATATAGGAATGTTAATACTTTAGAAACATAATTTATTACTCATTGTATAACAGTTATGAATTATGATACAAAAATTGTATGTTCCAATTATCTATTTTTTATTAATTTAAATAGTAAATGGAAAATATAACTTCAGGCATTTAGAGTACTCAAAAATAATTATTAGAACTAACTAGTTGTTCCGAGAGACTTCGTACTGTCTAAAGTTAGTGGACTATCGTAGTCCAACAGAAAAAATGATTAAATAAAATATATTTCAGAGTAATAACTTTATTTATGAAGTTAACAATTTCCAATTCTTTCACTTTCAATTTTTAATACAACACGTAAAATTATTTCTAAAACGTTTATTTAATCAGGGGGGGGGGCAATTTTTTACTCTATGGTCTTCAAGAAACTTTCCTGTGTCTTAGCAAAACTATAAAAAAAGGTAGTCATATTGGTACAGCCATTCTCGAGTTTTGTGAGTAGCAACACATTTAGCTGATCATTTTGCTATATATATAGATTACTAGATCATCTAATAAAAGTGTTGTTGTGTTTGTCAATGTTTTTTTTTACATAAGTCGATTTATTAGACTTAACCGTACTTTGACATTCGTCAAGAATTTGTTATCTGTTTCAGTTGTCGATGGATAGTAAATTGACTGACGTATCTCATTGGTGTCAGTGTTTTGACTTCGTGTAATTCATCTAAACTTAAAAGAAAAGCTACGAAAATGAGTGTGAGTATAATACTATTTCTGTTTATTCTGAATAATTTACAAAAACAATCAATTACATATTCTTGTTTTGCAGCTTGAAATAGAATCCATGGTTCGCTATACGTCTCCTATCAACCCGGCAATTTTTCCACACCTCACACTTTTATTACTCGGCATTGGCATATTTTTTACGGCTTGGTTCTTTGTTTATGAAGTAACCAGCACGAAACTATCAAGAGATTTGTTTAAGGAATTGCTACTGTCGCTGGTCGCCGCACTTTTTTCAGGATTTGGGATATTATTCTTATTACTGTGGGTGGGCATCTATGTCTGATAACTTTTTGTAATTTAGTTTGTAAGCTATGTATAGCATTCCAAACGTTGCTCGCACTGAGGTCGGTTCTGTTTGACCAAATGTTTGTTCTTAATAAATTTTTTACTTAAGAAGTAGAGTTTATTTAACCCTATGTGTGGTTAGTGTGTAATACACGACACACACACACACACACACATACGCACATACATACACACACATCACAAGTCACACTTAAATTCGTGTCTTAAATGTTTTATATCATTATAGTCCTGTATTGTTTGTCATTTGTCGCCTTAAAATAAGGGGTCTTAATTTCATTCAATCGCTTATGCATAGATTCAAATCATTTTATCGCTCATAGATTTAACGACAATTTTATCGTTTTCTAACTAGTTAGGTATTAAGTGTAAAAAATAAAAAAAAATCTCACCTTCTGCAACACTATTGCTTAAGCTGTGCAAGTAAAGTATTTAGAATTTACTTTTTTTTTTATTGTACTGAGGCAAACAAATAGATAATTAAAATAGGATTTGTCAGTACCATTATATAATGAAACACTATTTTGAGCTAGTTTTTATTAAAAGAATTTCTTAACTATGTTTTTCATTAAACTAAACTTAAATAACATTAGTATTATTATTTCATGAAGTTATGAGGGCTCCCAACTAAAGGATATTATAAGCCTAGAAAGAGATTACATATATTATTTTTTGTTTATTAATAAAGTTGTCTGATTACAAGATGTGACCAACTAATGGTCAACATCAAATCTAGGTACTTAAATTTATAAGCCATGAAGTGTTGAGAGATCTAGGTTATTGGTTACTTTCGACAGGTTTCTTCTCCTTTTCTTGCGCAAGGCGTCGTCTACCAGCACTGTCTCATGCATACGACGAGATCCCAAAGATTGTATTCGTTCACGTAACACCGGGTGCGACATTATGTAACGACTGAAATAAAGATTACATTCTTAGTATAATTTGTCTTGAATGGTGTAGGTGTACAGCTTAAGGGGCAATGATGGCCCATTTTGGATTTTGTTCAGTGCATGCCACAAGTTGTACCTTCATTGCTCTTTTTTACACTAAATAATAAAGCTAGTAATGATAGGCCTTAATAGCATTTATTAGCTCTTTTCATTAAGGTTCTGTTAAACAACTAGACTGAGCTAGTCCTAGTAAGATGGATAGGATTACCTACTGGCCCTAGGAATAAAAAATACTTAACAGCAGATATCTTATGTACCCTAACTCTTAACAGTTGAGCATATATTGGAGTCCCATTTTACAGATTCCGAAAAAAAATAAAAAAACTGCAACTGTCACAACTGTGTGCAAAAGTCTGTAAGAAACAGTCTGAGACTTGCAAATAGTCTTTCGACTGCTTTATTATTAGCGAAGGCAAATCAAAATCTTAGAATACTAGAAGAATCCACATACTAAAATTAAGGAAAATCTATTCCGTGTACTTCGCGAAAACTGACAGATAGATGGCGTTGACTTTCGCGTTTTGAATAATAGTATAAATTTTTATTTCGATATCACATATTGGACCCTCAAGACAAAAAATGATTACAACATAATTGTTGATGTCAACACACTGGTTTTTAGACCTATACTTTGTATTTACAGCAGTACCTCCACATGGGTAATCTCCTTAGGAACGGGATAGTGTAGTGGAGCTACTTTAGAACTTGAAGATACTTTAGCACGATAAGTAAAAGAATGATAAGAAGAAACAGAGGATGTTTTCAAATAGAAGTTCTATAATCGTCTAATACCTGAAATCTTCGGCATCCAGCCTGTATAATTGCGTGATCTCCACAGCAACCATAGTAGCCGGCTGCTTGCGGTCCTTCATGAGTAGAGCTCCTTCGCCGAAGTACTGACCGTCTTCGAGGTGACATATCTGTTTTAATGCATTGCAAGGAGCTTTGCTTTAAACAACTCTTCGGATGTATTATAATAGTCTTTAGTATAGTAGTCAAAGGGAGGGTTGTCACAATTAGTTGGTTAACGAAACATACATACGTCAAAAAATAACGATTACTTAAATATAAAATGTTTTTCATTGCATAATAAACAGACTGTCATAGTTATTGGACTGTTTGTAGAGAGAAACATATTTTTTAATGTAAAAAATGGCTCATTTTTCTAATATTTTAATAATAGGCGACATTTGACAGATCCATTTTTAATGAATATTCGAGCGTAAAGTATTAGTGAAATTAACCGCCGTCGAGCCGCGTGAACATTAAAAAAATCTATGTATCCGTTCTCTTCAGGCTAGCTGCCATGCCAAAGCCTTTCTGGATAAGAGGACCAACAAGTAGTATTCAATTGAAGATTTGGGACTTAAAATTAAACTTTTTCCCGAAACAAGATAAATAATATTACTACCCTTAAAGAGATGACAGACTTTATGACGACTGATGATATATTATACAGCTACTATTGTATTAACCTTGGAAATTTAAAAGTTTATGGCGACCTACACTTACAGAAGAAACATATCAACACTATCTAGCGAAGACAAGCTGAACTACGTAGCAACAACTCCATTGACTTAGTACGATCCTGTATCGCGTTAACACAGTGCTCGTGTCGATTAGTATAAATGAAACTTCCCAACAACAGCTCTGGATTTTCTGAAACGCAATAGTATAAATGCGAAAGCATCTGCTTTCTAATGAAGAAGAAGCTTGTAAAATGTCAACAGAACCTACAAATATTTACCGGTTGCTAGTTATAGTAAATTAAATTCTAAAGAAGTGCAGGGCCTAACCTCAACGCCCTTCGAAGAGTACATAGCTACGGTGCCTGTAGATATAAAGTACATGCAATCTCCCTGATCCCCAGCAGCCATCACTAGGTCGTTAGCTAGGTACACTTCGGGATGAAGACAGCCAAGGATCGTTCCCACCGTGGTAGGCGCGATATTTTCAAAGAGTTTTACCTTGTTGATCAGTGAACGACTTGTATGAAGTTGAACTTCATCACGGAGTTGTTCTGAAAAACACGAATAATATAAAAGATATCAACCTTACAAAATCAGTAATCTGCTCTGTGCAGAGGCTCTTTGAGTTAACATTTTTTATCAGACAATAGACTAATCGTTATGAATCGGGCTATTCGCCATTATGTTATATTGATGCGTTCAACAACTTAAAAAACAGAACAAAAATATTTATGGATAAGCCCTTCACAGTCAAGGCTGTCTTGTCGTGTTTGGAACGAAATTGAAACTTGCCATCAGACTTACACAAACATTTACAAGTTTCAGGAAACAAAGGAACACTGTTTTTATGTATGAATTGTGAGCTACTTGACACTCATTTATTTATTATTAATTTTTATGCACGACTCTTTCCGTTTATGTTTCTCTCTCTCCATCCAATGATTGCCTGGTAGAGATCGCAAAACTGTGATAAGGTCTTCAACTGTACGCTAATTGGTATTTAGAGTAAAGTATAACATTGCATCCTATTTTTGTGTACAATAAGGGGTACATAAATGTATCTACAAGAACCATTAAAACAATACCCTTTTTTAGACACTCGTCTAATGAGTTGTTTGTAACAACTTTCATATTTAGAAGTATAGCATTGCGATAAAGATAATGACTTTCCTGGGAATAATCTTATATCTATAAACGAGAAATTCTTGTATATACATATATATAATCTGAATCTCGGAAACGTCGTTTTATCCGTGTTTTCAGGCAATTAAAAACTGCTACGAGTATTGTACTTACAATATGAAGGTAAATTTCGCCATCATCTATTAGGTTGTAATAGGTCAGGTGGGAAATAAGGCGGTCTCCTAAACAGATTACCCCTTTTCGAATCCTGAGAATTATTTTTTTTTCTTTCGTTCTTTTACACGATTTACAAAAAACAAAAATATCGAGCAAAGCTCGCTCATCCAGGTACTTGATAATTTAATCATTAATAATAGTTAATCATTAATAAAACAATCTCTTATAATGATATTGTAATCAATAATAATATATCATAACCATCAGAAAAGTTTATGTGTATAATGCGACAAGTAGTTTTGACTGTCCTTTCGTCATGTTAATCTAACACTACACAAACAAATTTCAAGAGACCCGAAACAAGTGAAGATCCGAGGATGCAGTCAGGACTATATGGTGGATACATTAACACTTCCCAACCAAGCTGTCCCAATTTTTGCTGAGTGGCCAAAGATGTGTGTGGTCCAGACTACACCCAACCCCCACCACTGAAAGACCACTTCTTTTCTGTTGACCAAATCCGGCGGTTTTTTTTTTCAATTTCTTATTTCAGTCTAATTAGTTGTTGGCAGTAGAAATTCGAATCGATGGTTTTGCTTGGCGGTAAAAGCTCATAATGAAGATGTCCTTCCAATCCCACCATACACACAACATTACATTATTGCGTGTTAAAACGGGTATCGCTACAGCCTGTGAAGCTTGACTACCTTTTGACCATGATTTTTTTAGCTCGTTCTTGTCGTAGGTCATCCACTTTTCATCACCAGTGGTCAATCTTTTCAAAATGGTTCGGTTTCATTACGTTTTAATAGAGAATTGCAAATGGGAACACGATTCATTTGGTTTCTTTCAGTGAGCTTATGTGGCACCCAAATATCTAGTATTTTGTATAGCCAGATTTTTTCAAATGGGTCAAAACTGTTTTGTGATCAATCCCCAGTTACTCCGCTATGTTGTAACTCCTAATATCGCTTCTATCTGTATGAGAGCGATCAGAGCGAGCTGCATCTTTGACATTAAAGTTCCCGGTCTGAAAACTTTGAACTTGAACCAACCTTGTACTACTCTTACTCACACTGCATTAGGTCCATAAACGTCAGGATTTTTTTTGCGGCTTTCCTTTAATTTTAAGCTTTTTTGTAAAAACCTTCAGAATGTATCAATTTTTTTCGTTAGATTCACTCATTTTTGTGGAGAGAAAAATAATATACTGTTAGACTCGATCATTTTGGCGGATAGAAAAAATAACTTAATTTACAAGTACTAAGAAATAATCGGAGTATTAAACAACAATTATAAGATGATTAAAAAAAAAACTAATATTCCATAACCTATATTGTAGTTTGATTTTTTTTACTCTTAAGTACTTATTATACCTCATCACAGATGTGTGTGTCGCGGTGGATGCTGAGGAGTTTGCTGTGCACCAAGATCTGCTAACGACAAATTTGCTGTGGCGGCGAGCTCAGTCTCTGGAAAGCTGTAAACTTCCAGTGTTTGAAGATGAACAATCAGAATCGGTTTTCTGTGGTCCTTTTCCGTGCCGTTTTGTAGAAATATTTTTGAATTGAAAAATGGCCGTAACGTGTTTTATTGTTTTTCTAAATTTATAGATATTTAAACCAGCCAGATGCAAACAGTACAACCAAAGATATTTTTCTTAAATTTTATACATACAAAATACCAATAGAATCAATATGTTTTATACAAACCTGACAAGCACTGGAGGTTAGTTGATTCTTTGAAGTAATGTTGCTGATATCTGTATTCATAAAAAGCTCGTACGCGTTTCTTTAATGGAACTGGGAACTGTCTGTACGCCATGTATTCCTGTATTGAACATAAGTAAGTAACTAAATATTGCGTAAGAGGGCTCGCACTTCTCGGCACCAGCCGGTTCGAGTTATATGCGACATTGACTAAATTGACCTATTGCTAATACTTCCAATGTTTCCGTATGTTTGTGTTTTATATCTCTTTCCTTCCCTTACCCTTTCAATATATTCCTCCGATTAGAATGGTTCTCTTTTGATTGGACAGAGTACTTATTGAGTTTAATAAAGGCAATATTGCTGCGACACTTAGGAGCGGAGCATTAATGACCATAAACGCAAATGATCGGGAACGGCTAGATTTAAATAAAAACAATTAAACTTACTTCTACTTGATTTATAAGCCCATTATAACGTATCGTTGAGTCGTACATCGTCATATAGGATTTGATAAAAAACACTGCGGAAAAGTTAACTGTTAATCTAACCCTTGAACTTCAGCGAGACTTGAGAACACACCCAGAGTTAAATTGAGCGTACATATATCCAATAGACTGGCTTGTTGGTTTAGTCTAGTGGTTATTGATTCGGTTCGATTCCGACACGGATTCCTAAAGCGTGAGCTGTCTTAAAACTAAGATCGTATCACACCAGAAGGTAAACTCAGTACATATCTATATAGGTTTATTTAATTACCTGGAATTTTGAGTATAGACAATCTTTTAAGATTTCTTACCTAAAGTAAAAACCATAAATATAGCTGCGTAAACAATAATACAGGAATGTACCAACAACTCATCTGGTAAGTTAGAGTGAAACATTGAGAAACCCGTACCTGGAAAATAAAATGTCACTTCATTACAATTCAGATCCCTGAATGTAACCTACATAATATATGCACTGCGCTAGCTTAACTCTAAAAACGAGGTGATATTTTGGAAAAGAAAAGATTTTTTCTTCATTTAAGTCTTCAATTTTTTTACCATATTTTGACACACTTACGTAATAGGGGGCTAGCGCATTCAAGTCATCCGGGCACTGTACTGCATATTATTTATTATACTGTCAGATAGATAACAGTCCATTCTTTTAACATGACAGGTCACCTACCTGTCTGTCATTATGTATACAGTCCACTATTCGAACTGCATTAAAAGTTTAAAACGGTAGAGAATAAACGAGCATTCAATTCACACGTGTTTTAGAGAGATAATTCCTGGCAAACGAAAACAAACCTAAAACTACAAGATTTGGTCCAAAATCGAAAGGATTGTTTAAGCGAGCGACTTACAATTCATATTACAACTTTGTTTTCGAGTGTAAATTATTATTTATTAATTATATATATAAATATTCTTTTAAATATAAATATAAATAATTTAGTTTTAAGAGACGATTTAAGCATTGTTTGTAGTGATTATACAACAATATAGAATACTTATATCTTTACAATTCGACTTATTAGACAATTCTTCTTATGAAGAAACAAAGCTGGATTTATTAGAAAACTTGCAAAGGACTTTAAGAAACGCCATAGGAAAATTATCGTAATCATAAAAGAAAGAAAAGAAGTATATTTTAAGGAGAATATATACGAGATGTGATGCGAGACGATGTGAGTAACTTTTTAACAGCTGATAAAAATGTCAACCTAAGTAGTGATATTAAACTTCCCCGTACACAACTATCCCTTGCTGGAGGCAAATATGAAGAATAGCAAACTTTCTATGATATGTGGTGGAGCATCTATAAATATCTATAAATACTTATGTACATAATCGCACCATAATATATATTTACTTATATTAAATTAATTAATCATATCTTTTACAATAAACCGCTTCCTATTTGACAAGGGCAATTATTGCTGGTACTACTTGTAATTTCGCCACTGTACTCGACGATCCTAAGAGATGGCGCTAGTAGTATTCAACTGGAGAATACAGGTTGCATCTGATTGGTCTCTGAGCAGTTAGTTAGCTACTTTTGCGTCGTTCGGGAGACATTAGTACATCGCCATGTGCTAAGATAAAGTATTCTTCCGCTACCGAAGTCAGTTATATTCCTCGAGAAAGAAGCCGACTTTGGTAAGTCCAATAGCCGTGTAGGACACGCGATAATACTCTTCGGATGTTCGCGATAATACTCTTTACAAGATGTTTGTGGAGTGTTTCGGTTGTTTAATACTTAGAGTTAAGTAGTAATTCGAGTGGAGATTATCATTAAGTCTTTTAAAATAAATGACTTGATAAAGGTATTGAGATTAAGTTGGATAAGCCAGTGATAATTTTAAATGTGTATTTAATTTACCTAAAGTCAATAAACCAATCTCTAAACTAGAAGTTTTCAGATGTATGTATGATATGAGATTATATGACCACTTAGGCTGGATTTACCCAGTGGTATTTATGATCAGGCCTTGAGTGGGATGACTATTTAACAGAGGATTTCAGTGGTTGTCGTATCTAGATGGCTAAACGTTGCACATGATTCAAGGGTTGAACTACATGTGTGTACATGTACAGTTGTTTGCCGCAAAGACTAGGGTAGCCCCAGTAGAAAAAGAAATCTCAATCCTAAGATCGGAACTCTGTTGTTTGGAAGTTTTTTTTTTATGCGATAGGGGGCAAACGCGCAGACGGGTCACCTGATGGTAAGTGACTACCGCCGCCCATGGACACCCGCAACTCAAGAGGCACAAGTGCGTTGCCGGCCTTTTAGGTAGGAGTACGCTCTTTTCTCGAAGGTTTGAAGTTCGCATTGGTTCGGAAATACGGCAGGCGACAATTTGTGCCATAAGCTGGTTGTGCGAGGCAAAAAGCTTCTGGAGAAGCGCACAGTGGTGGAATGCCAATCGTCCAGGTGATGGGGATGGATATTTTGTGTAGAACGATAGCGGAAACCTGCTGCTGGTATAAGTCCGAACAATTCCTCTGAACACTCCCCATGATACAAGCGATAGAGGATGCAGAGTGAAGCTATATCTCTACGCAACGCCATGGTGTCAAGTCGATCAGAAATATCTTGGCAGTCGATGATGCGAGTCGCTCTCCGTTGAATGCGGTCAAGAGGGAGATGTTGGTACTGGGGTGCACCTGCATGGAGATGAGAACAGTATTCCATGTGCGGCCGAACCTGCGCCTTATAAAGGTGCAGTCGGTGGGCCGGAGTAAAATACTGTCTCGATCTGTTTAGCACACCAAGCTTCTTCGAGGCTAATATGGCCTTACTCTCTAAGTGACCGCGAAACTGGACTTCGCTTGATATATCGACGCCAAGTCAGAGCATGCACCGTCAACAACGACCTTGATGCTTCTGTCTGTAAGGAAACTGGTGAACCAATTGCACAGTTTCTCGGGAAGCCCATAGTAAGGAAGCTTCGCAAGGAGCGCTTTGGCTCAAACCCGATTGAAGGCCTTCGCCACGTCTAAACTAACGGCCAACGCTTCCCCTTGGTCTCGATCGCCTGTGCCCAACGGTGAGTCAAGTATACAAGAAGATCACCAGCTAAACGACCCCGAAGGAAGCCGTATTGTCGATCATTGAGGAGCTGGTGGTCTTCTAAGTACCGGAGGAGCTGGCAGTTAACAATGGATTCCATTATCTTGGAGAACAAGGAGGTTATGGCTATGGGTCTGTAGTTGGACGGATCCGAGTGATGTCCTTTTTTAGGGATTGGGTGCACTAGAGGTGTCTTCCATGAGTTCGGGACTACGCCAAGAGAGTAGGAAAGCCGATAAAGGAGCTTTAAAAGCGGTGCCAACTCAGGAGCACACGTCTTCAGCACGATAGGAGAGATTCTATCGGGTCCACTCGACTTAAGAACATCGAGGGAAAGAAACGCTTTACGCACTGCCCTTTGTGTAAACCGGACTTCCGGCATGCCCTCGCACTGCGGTATGGTCGGCGGTGCGTTTCCCCCGTCGTCCAGGGTCGAGTTGGACGCAAAGAGTTTGCCCAGAGGATCGGCTTTTTCTTTAACGTCGTGGCCCAATGAATTATCTCCTATGTGCATAGGTGGAAGGGATGGCTTACAAAAGTTCCCCTGGACAGCTTTGGCAAGAGACCAGAATGCACGAGTTCCGGAGGTGAGACTCACTAGTCTCTCGCCAATTCTGCCGATGTGAGCTGACTTCGCCCCAGCAATTACTCTTTTGAGGGACCTGGAGGCTAAGTTAAAATGCTTTTTTAATGTGTTGGTCTTTATATCCCGTGCTGTCGCTGCATTAACCCATGCTTGGTAACATTCCTGCTTACGGCGGGACGCCGCTTTGCAGGTTCGACCAAACCAGGGCTGGGACTTGCCACCTGTGGGAATCAGGGAGAATGGAATGAAAAGTTCCATACCCTCAGGCAATGGTCCGAAGAGCCAAGAGGGGCCTCAACGGATACTTTGTAGCCGTCAGGATGTGAGGTCAGCAGAAGATGCAACAGTGAAGGCACGTGGCTTTCTGCATCTGGGATTCGCGTAGGCGTTGCTACCAGCTGCGTCAAGCCATATGCCAAGACGAAATCGTGAACAGATCTTCCCGCATGATCGGTTTTGCGCGAACCAAGCCATTCGGCGTGATGGGCATTAAAGTCGCCAAGAATCACGACCTCTGCGTATGGGACCTTCTGGAGCACTAAGTCTGTAGCCATTTGGACGTGGTCAATGAGTCAGTCCATTTCGACATCACCGCTATGGGACCTGTAGAGGCATACGTAGATGCGGGGATGGTCGTCGCAGTCTACACGTAGCCATAAGATGGAGAGGTCCCTACCTTCAAGATTGCCGAGGCGGCGAGAAGTGATATCATCTCTAACGTACACGCATACACCAGCCTTAGGAACAAAGGAATGTTCCAGTCCGTACCCAGGGTAGCAGAGGTAGGATGTGTCCGCTGGAGATGATATCTGCGTCTCGGTTAAAAAGAGCAAGGCCGGCTTTGCTGCCTCAAGGTGTGGTGGACAGTGTCGAGGTTAAAATGTAAGATGATGTTACAAAAATCCACGGTAAACGTGACAGGGGGTGCCATGGTATGCCTTCTCTTGCCCCGAGCAGATTTTGAGAGCGCAGTTGAGCCCCCCCCAGAGTACGAGGGGCAGCCTGGGTGTCCTCGCTCAGGTATAATCCGTACTAAGGGTGGACGTCCAGGGGGGGATTCTCCAACGCTAGGGCTGGTACCCCCCTGGGGCATGCTTTTTGTTAACAGCGCCATCATTAGGGGGGTGGGTTTTGGGCCTCCGGAGACCTCACTCATTTTGGAAAAATGCAACGCAAGCGTTACTTCACAATCAGTTTTCTGTGAGGCCATGGTATCGCATCAGTCGAGCCGGCCCATTCGTGCTTAAGCATGGCTCTACCACGTAAAAAACTGTTTGTGGAACTTAAGCATTAAGCTCATTCATAGTCTCACTGGTTTTGGAGATACCCCGAAAAAAATTTCATGGTTGGACCGACTTCGTTATAGTTTAGGCTCATATCGATGGGCATCTATGGTGAGCAAGTTTACTATTTTGAAAATTTTTTAGAGTATAGTCAATGGAGTCACGTGTCATCAAAGATAAATCCTGCTGACTGTCTCTCGTGGCTTTCTTATCTTGCAAATGAGGAGTTTATTCTGACAAAGTTTTCGTCTTGTACAAAATTGAGAGTTACGTCATATTGTAGAAGAATTTTGAATTATAATTTGAAAAGGGATTTACATTAGATAATTATTTTTATTAGGGTTAATAACTGATGTAATCTGTTTAGCTTGTTTTTTATGTTGTGATTACAATAATAAATATGATGTTGTTCACGGTGGGCGGGTTTAACACCACATACACAGAAGGTTCAGGGATCAGAAGGTAGAATACTATTGTTGTTTTGTTGTATTACACATCAACATTAATATTTGTTATTATTTATTTACTTTTAACTGACTTCAAAAAGGAGTAGGTTTCTTAACTTAAGACTTTTATGTTTGTTACCACATTACTTTGTAATTTATTAAATG
Source organism: Tyria jacobaeae (assembly GCA_947561695.1). Lineage (NCBI taxonomy): Eukaryota > Metazoa > Arthropoda > Insecta > Lepidoptera > Erebidae > Tyria > Tyria jacobaeae. The sequence goes on along the minus strand of OX387218.1, from coordinate 18,213,413 downwards.
ATTTCTAAAATCATTTTAATTCGTATACTTACTTCCAGTTTTGATTGATTGATACATGATTCCAGAGATGAATGTTGAAGTCAGTTTTTTGTTGTTAAAACTATTAGGAGATATTTATTAGAGTTAAAGAGGTTTTGTTATTGAGTTAGAGTTCGTGTTAAGTTAATTGGTACATAAGTGTGTTGTTCAGTTGTTGTAAGAAAAGAAATAACTGTGTCTAACTAGATATTGAATACATGAGTTTTATGTTATTTCTTCGCCAACGGATTGACTTATCCATTATTCGAACTAGTAGAGAATACCCGAGCATTCAATTCATACTTTGTTTTTTGTGAGAAAATTGCCCGCAAATGAAAATAAACCTTAATACTTCAACTAACGCCTACTCTTAAAATATAACAATAATATTATACATTACCTTTATTATCACTAATTGACTAGGTGTTACGATTAAATAAGATTATGTGCACTTGTTCGTAGCTTTGTAAAGACCCTCGAGACAACAGAATCACTCCTAGAGATATCTTAGTATACAAATGTAAATTGTACCAACGTAAGAAATTGGGAGAGGCCTATATCCAACGGTGGACTGCAGAGGGCTTATTGACTGATTCGTTGAAGAAGTAAGGAATAAACTCAAAAATCTTACCAAAGAAAGCAGATACAACAATCACAATAGCTTTCCCATAACGAAAGTCGGTAGTAAACTTCATCAAGTTGCCATCGTCTCCCGCCTTGTGTAAGTAACAGTTGTAATCGACTGGCATTTTAGCTGTCCCTGTAAGTTTTAGTGAATTAATCTTATCCTAACGACACCTACCTAATATCTTAACATTACTGTCCATTTACTGAATTTCCAAGGGATAGGCTAGCGTAAATCAAATCAAAATCATTTATCATCATATCAAAACAATCATCTTAGGTATTTTTGGATCGTCAAAATTTAAAACATTTATTTCAACTAAGCCAATCATAGGCATTTTTGAATTGTCAAGAGAAGAAGTCAGTCAGACGAAGTCACTCGTGAAACTAGTTGCCTGTTTGAATAGATAGATAGATCGTAGATCCTATGGAGAAGAACAAGCAAGAAACGCACAAACAAGGTGTTTATAGGTGTAAATTGATGATCCTATGAGGAAAAACAGGCAAGAAACTCCAGAACTATTTTTTCAAATATTTGCTGCTCCTCTGCGTCTCTGACGATAACGCATGAGAAATCCTTTTCCAATAAATAGTTTTAAGTATTGGTGTGTAGGATAATAGGACCCAGCCATCAGATAATCTGACATTCTACTACTAAGGTTGGGAACATTGTTTCCATACATATATGTCTGTCAGAAACGGAAGATTGCTCGTTAGAAACACTATTTCTGTAATAGATTAGCGAACAATCTTATCTAGCCATGTCTGCAATTTAATATATATGAATCAGCCCTTAAAAAATTATATATTTTATTTTATATAAAAAAATATACTAACAATAGTAAATGAGGACGGGAGATAGGTACATCAGACAAGAACACCAATGCACACTGAGAAGCATCAGAACTGGGATTCGAACTAACCCTTGTACTATGTAAGACCTGGAAAACAACTGCAAGAAGTAAAATATTAAACATGTGTAAAACCAGAATGTATTGCTCACTTAGTTTTTTTTTATCTGACTTAAAAATACCCTATCTCATGACCAGTATTAAAGCGATTCAAATGACCGAAATCCATCAAGCTGTTGAAGTTCTAGGTCGTGACAAAGGAGTTCAAATAACAGACGGCCAGGTCTGCCGGGGTGCACAGGGTTTTCCTATCAAGGGCACACCTGAGACTCCGGCAATAAAACTCTGTTCATGTCCGACATAATACATCACCTTTTAGCCCAGTGAGGTGACGACCCGTGGGTTTTTCCACACGATAAAAAAAAGACGAAGTTGTGGCAAAGAATCGTTATAGATACATATTCCACCAAAAAAAAAAAAATACATGCCTGCTCTTTGCGCTGGTCGTGTTCCCGAAATGATTTGTACTATATATAAGGTTACACTATAGAGACATACTTGGGGATCTTTTTTAAAGCCTTGTGCTTTTTTATTTCAATTTATATTTTTTTGTTATTGTCAGTGCTTTCGACATTACCTGAGTGATTGTCTTCAAATCAGTAGTGACTGTACAGATCCTGGCGATCCTAAACAGCGGCAGTATGTGAGCCGCTAGAATGTACCGGGGGTTCTTTACACCGATCCATAGCAAAGCGAAGGCTAATGGCGTACACGAGATCAAGTCCAATAATAACCAACTTTTCAGGTATCGGCTGGAAAAGTTAATGATAAGTTATATTGTGCGTTGATCCATTGAATATATAATTATGTTATCGTCAACAACCAGCGAATAAAAGCTTTAAGGTGGACTGATGTGGCTACTGATGGCTACAATTCGGGCATTCGATTTGATTGATTATCGATTTTACATTTGAATTATTAACCAAACTCGGACCCACCACCGCCACTCGGACCGCAAAAGATCCTTTCACGATAGTGGTTGTAATTAACAACAATCTTCTCTTTCTTAAGCTTATGGCACTTCACCAGCAGCGCGAATCTAATTTAAACAGAAATCCTATTTACCCCAACTAAATCAAAAATTAAAGCTTTAAGTGTAACTAGAAAATATACAAAACAATACGTTACGAATTAATAGCTTTCCGTTCCAAGATTATTGTTGTAAATCTTTTATCGAGATATCCGATATTGAACTTCATGAATACATTCATCAAACATAGTATATGGAAGAGTAGCAGTTGCTTGTCAATACTCTGCAGCTGCAAGTCGTTCATCGGCTCCAGTACGTAAAACAGACGGAACGGAGACAGTGTCATGTGCCCTAGGTTCACCAATATCATGAACGCTTTCCAGAATATACTGTAAATAATAAAATTAATATATGTATGTACTTTTCTACTAGTACCGAAGTATTTATAATTTTTGGCCCGCTTATAGGGAGAATGCATATGTAATGGCGATAATGGTGCGTTTTTTGTCTGTGTATTGTCTTCTATCTGATTTATTTTTAATTATTTTTTATTTATTTAAAACTTAATGCACAAAATGCACACAGGCGGACTTAATGCCAAAGGCATTCTCTGCCAGTCTACGTTAGGGTGATGTAGAAATGACTGAAGTAGGTACATAATTTATCTATACCTTATATGTATATACTCCTTTAGAAATGTTAAGCATGATTATCAGCAGTCTGGTTACCATGGTAAAAGCTCTGCTTGATTTAGGATCAGTCAGCTGTGTGTAAAATGTGTCAAATAATTATTACACAGAAAATTGTACAATCTAATAGTTTTGAGTAAAATATCTTATGATCTCTCTTATGATATCTTATGACGTCTACGTCTATATCTTTATGTATTTTTTTGTGTACATGAACTACTGTAGCATGCAGAATGCATTCTTACTTACCTAATCTTTTTTTCTTAATATTATTCTTGTTTCCAAAGACAACTTGCAACGGGGATTCGACAAACAATCAATCGTACGTACTAAACGTACAAAAAGAATACCAGACTCGGCACACATCGATTCCCAATAGAACTTACGACTGAGCCATCAAGATCACTAACTACGAGAATAACAAGCCCTTCTTGTTGTGTTGTACGGTATTGGTACCTTAAGTGGAGAGAGAAATATAAAGAATGTGATTGTCACCTGAATAGACTAAGAGGATGTATAATAAGATCACCCGCTTCGAGAATTAGGCGCTGTCTTTCAGCCACCACGGCTGAGTAGCTTCTGAAGTAGTTTAATGTATCAGGGTGGTGAATAGACAACTGGAATATCTTCCGACACTTGCGGAAGCATTTGCCCCAGAATGTGTTGCTCTTAGGTAGCATACTATCAGATCCTTTAAAGAAGAATGTTTATAATTAACCATATCACAGCCTTTTATCCACTGTTTTACCCTGTTTATAGTCTCCGCTTCGTTCTCAGGGTTGTAGCGTGATGTACGATAGCTTATGACCTTTCTCAAGAATTGGGATATCAAGCGCAAAAAGCCCGACCCGAGCCCAATTCCAGAGATAAACTCCTTCAAGTTCAAATTTTAAACTTGTTTAGTTAAAGAAAAACAAGCTCCAAAGTAAGAATTCTAGAGGTAATCCAATACATCCAAATATTTAGACGTTTAAAAACTTAAGGGTTTTAGTTTAGGTAAGTTATTATTATTGTTGGTTATTTATGGACTATCTCTCGCGTGTATATTCAAAGCAGAGATTCTGTCAATGTCAGGTATTTCTAAAAAAACAATCTATAAAAATATGATCGCCATGTTCTTAGGTAAGGTTTACCGCTGCGTTACATAATTTGATGTCAAATATTGTCTTATACAATTTGTTTCTGCAGATTTAATGGTTTTGGAGACTTACCGAGTTTTAGCTCACAGGAATGTTTCTTAAACATCATTACTGTTTTTTCAACTTATAGCTTTAAAAGTAACCTTAGTTTTATTCGTTCTAATCAATATAAAAATGAACTAATTATGTAGTGGCTGCTGCGACAAAAGTACTTTAATCACCAAGCACTGTTATTTTGAGGATTATATATTTTAGTTTTAGATTGCTAATATTATATTATTATATAGGTTATACTTTATGACTATCAACTAACATCTATATCAAAGAGGTTTTAACCAAATGATATTGAAAGAACTTGACATTACCTGAATAAAGCAATGCAGGCTCAAAAACTCTTTTTAAATGCCCTCAAATAAATTTAGAGTAGTGAACATTTACTATTATATTAAGAACTATGTAATCGTAAATAAAACCCATGTTATTTCATTTAATATTAGTACATCATAGACTACCCCGAATCAGGTTAGAAATATCAGTACTTATCAAGTCTGTAAGAGAACACAGATTGTTTAACCTAAACTAGCGACCCGAACGGGCTTCGCACGGGTGCAATGTAGATACTACTAAAAAAAGACTAGATACGAGTAATATTAGGTGGGCAACTAATAAACCCGAAACTTTTTTCTTTCAGTTTCTAAAACGTTATAGAACTATCTCGAATTTCTTGGAGTAGTATATAAATAAAGCAAGAGTTGTATGTCAGATCAGTTGACAACTGGATCTCGAATAGTAAATTATGGACATTTCTCGTAGAGAACTTCGGCTGCTTTTACTTCACGAATTGAAGCAGTGCGCAATATATGTGCAACGATGAGCGAAGGCGTGCTCTCTTACGATACCACCAAACATTGATCCAAAAGATTTAAGGACGGAAATTATGACCTGTCTGTCTGATGGAACATCTTTGTCAGTGGTAGAGCCATGCTTAGGCACGAATGGGCCGGCTCGACCGGTGCGATACCACGGCCTCACAGAAAACCGGTTGTGAAGTAACGCTTGCGTTGCATTTCCCCGAATTGAGTGAGGTTTCCGGAGGCCCAATTCCCCCTCTCCCCTCATCTCCTTTCTCTTTTTTTCCATCTCCTCATCCCTCCTCTCCTCTTTCCGCACCCTGCATCCCCCATCCCTCATCACCCTCAATGGCGGGCAGCGCACTTGCGACTCTTGAGTTGCTAGTGTCCATGGACGGCGGTGTCACTTACCATCAGATGACCCGTCTGTTCGTCTGTCCCCCTATAGTATAAAAAAAAAAAAAAAAAAATGAAATTTGACCTATCTGATGAACCTCATCCAGGACGACCTCCTACAATAGATGTAGATGAGTTAAAAAGACTCATAGAAATGGATCCAAGGTCACTTCACGTTGTCTGGCAGAGCAGCTTCAGTGTTCTCATACTGCAGTAGAAAAACAACTCCACGCACGCACCAGAAAAGACCTGGAGATCTTTATAAGATACAATTCCGTAGTAAGCAAACAATAATGTGATTCCAAACCTTTCTCTTAAATCACTCTGTCTATTGATGAAAACCGCATTAAAATCCTCTACGTAGTTTGATAGAACGCGCGGGAAGCCACTTCTTTTTATAGTATGTAGAGATGATAAATATGTATATCTCTGTATTGATTACTCAAAGTTGAAATAGGAAATACATTAATATATAATAATATATAATATTACTCAAAGGTGAAAATACACAAAAAAAGTGTTTTTTTATTATATGGGGGGGGGGGCAGACTTACAGACGTGTCACCTGATGGTAAGTGACTACCGCCGTCAGTAGACACTTGCAATTCAAAAGTTGCAAGTGCACTGCCCACCTTTGAGAGTGATGAGGGATGGGGGATGCAGGGAGGGGAAAGAAGAGCGGGGGGTGTTGGGCCTCCGGAAACCTCACTAATTTCGGTGAAATACAGCACTTGCGTTGCTTCACAACCGGTTTTCTGTGAGGTCGTGGTATGTCCAAACTGTTTTTGGTCCGGTGCTTCATTTCCTGCTTACGCCTTTCCTACATACATACATAGCATAACACTATAGAAACTCGTTATCGCGTCGCATATGATACTCAACTATAATGATGTTTATTATAATCACAAATATAAAAAGTCAGATATCCATGCCATTGTGCCCGTAGGCACGGACTAATGCACGTACTTAAGCTCTAACACATGTACGCATGATGAAAAAAAAAATATAAAAAAGGGTTCATATTTTTTTTTATTCATTCAATACATATGTACATAATTATGTGTCATAAAGTCATAAACAAATGCACTTACTCTTATTATATTTACATATACAAAACAATAATATTTCATCACAATTTATAATTTCACATATACTAGTATATATACTTATATTAGACAACCAAATGCAAGGCACTTCCAGTTATATTAGGGCTATTTCACATTTTGGTAACTGCAAGTGACAACTTAGAATAGAATAGAATAGAATATATTTTATTGTACACCTTAAAACAAAAATTTACAGTACTTATGCAAAATAGAAATGTACAATGGGCGGCCTTATTGCTAAATGCAATTTCTGCCAGGCAACCTTAGGATGGACAGAAAAAGACAAGATGCAAAAGAACATACGGGTAGTTTAGGTGTAGAAAGAAGAGAGAAAAAAAAGCGCTTATAATTCTCATTATGTACTTGTTATTACACATAGGCAGGGAATCGTTCAACCATAATACTTTTTACTTGATAACTTACGAAAATAAGTAACCTTGAACATATAGAATGCGGGGAGTTGAACGTTCGTAGTCGGTTACGAATAGATTGCAGACTTATTTATCTACACGGACTAATCGTTGTAGTGTTTCTTGTCTCAAATTGCCTCGTCAGTTTCTGTCGTCGGAGGTTCGTAAGTGTGTACTATCTCCCATAATGCCTGTTAGCAAACTCTGGACTGAAAGGGGTCGCGTTGAATCCAAAGTTGTTGCCGTGAGTAGCTACAGGCTGTGAAATAGAAGTTTGCATAATGATAAATTTATATGAATATGTCTTTGATTAATTATGAGCTGCTCAAATCATCCTAAGAACTTACTATCACGCGGCATGTTCTTGTTTGTTTTTTTTGGATATATGTATAAAACTAAAAAAACAAATAAAACTCAAAACTTAGGTGTTTGTATACCTGTAGCAAATAATTACTTGGAAAGGAATTTTTACCTCATTGTTGTTATCTCCCTGTAGATTATGGTAACTGTCAGCTGGTGGGAAGTAATCGCTGCGGAACTGGGGCAGGTCTTCGATACCTATCAGGTCGGAGTCGTTGGACGCGTTGCTGGAGAAATAAGGTACGATGTTACTGCTTCAGGTGTATGATAAGCTAATACTATAATTGAAATATTTCTCGTCAATGGACAGTTTAAAAAAAAAATTGCTAATATTTTTATTTATTTATGTATTTCTATACCGTACACTATTATTACAGGATAATTCATACATCTATGATAGGCAATAGTATCACACAACTATGATAGGTTCATGAACTTGTTATATAAGTTAATTTTATTTAGTAAATATGTTTACTGTCAACCCTTTGGAATATACTTCTAAATTGAGCAGTTTTCAAGCTCTTTCACCTGACTGGTGAACCATTACTAGCTTTCATATTATGCGATAGGGGGCAAATAAGGAGACGGATCACCTAAGTAAGTGGCTACCTCTGCCCATGGACATCCGTCACTTTAACTACAAAATTGTTTTGAGTCAGTATTTAACTCAGTCCCCTGCTATGCAAGAATTAATCCTAGTGCGGGAGTTGTCCATTATAAATTAAATACGCACATACAAACTGCGCTAGAAGAAGGGTAACTTTGTAAATAGCATATGTCACCTACCTGATGGCATCGAAGTCTGGAGCCTTTATTGTTTCGTTCCAAATAGGGTTGGATCCTTCAACAGCGTGCTTGTTGGTGCCAGGTGTGATGCCTATACGGTTAAGACCCGAGTCTTCCGAACCGTACTTCGTCATCGACAGAGCGTCGAGGCGCTGCTTCAGACTGTACAACACAGATGATGAGCACAAATGATGGATGGCCGAGTATATGCACGTATAGGTGAACTGATATGGAAAGGTAGGTATATGATAAGACTATAGGTAAATGTTAGTCTTCAGCTCAGTTCAAAGATAGGCCTTGAAATATCCATGATCCAGGCAAGTGGCGTAGAGCCTCTTAACGTGCAAAGAGGTTTTAGGAGCTATGTGATCAATAGAGTATTTAACGTCTTTTTGTGTTCTAAAGATTTTTTTTTTTGTTGAAATAGTAGTCAGTAATAGCGGGTAATCTTGATTTTCTAGAGTAATATGCAGATTTGTTCATTGCCGTCATGGTGATTGTGTTCAGTTCGTATTACGCGTTAAATTCAACTGTTAAATAACTTTGACGCATTTTTTTAGCTACAGAGATTATATTAGAGCTTTCATCAAAATAGGTAGAATAGGTTTTACAATTCATTATGGCCATGGGACATATTTTAATAAGCGAGCCGCTTAACAAAAGAATGAAAATAACGGTAACGGTAGGTTTACTTACGCTCTAGTCCTAATAATAAAAGTCACTAGAAGTATGAGACACAGCAAGCCTAATACAGCGGTGAGCGCGACAAGCACATACACCGTAATTTGCGAATTATCTCCATCCACATCAGGGCTACCGTCAGTCAAGAAGTCATCGAGTTCCACCAGCTCCGTGCGCAGCGTGCCCTGAATCGCCCGTATTAAGATGATGTCATCGCGGAGTCTGTGGACAAAATGTACGTTGTAGGGGTTTAAATCACAAATTACTTCTTTTGTTTTTCTTTATAGGACTCGTGGTCCAACAGATTTCTAAATTCCAACGTAATTCAATTACATATATGTATATATATATTTTTTTCTTTTTTTTTTCTTTTAAAAAGAAAACTCCCGCACTAGGATTAATTCCTGTGTCGCGGGGGACTCTACAAACATTCAAACAACGAACACAAAGAACACCCAGACTCAGAACAACAATTTGTGGATTACACAAAGTGTTGTCCCGTGCGGGGATCGAACCCACAACACTCGGCTCGGCAGTATAGTGGCGAGGTGACCACTTAAACCGCTACGCCATCCGTGCAGTCTATTCAGTCTATTCAGTCTATTAATTGATATCAATAATCCACAAAAGTACTGAAGATAGTCAATATACATACATATATAATAGATACTAAACGAAACAAAGAACAATCGGTTGTCTTCGGACAGGTCCGAAAGGCAAAAAAAACGGATGGCAAACATAATAAAGACCCCTAAATATAAAAAAAACGGTTGACAAAAAAGAGAGAAAAAGGTAGTGTTCATAGTTAACAAATAATTTAAAAAGTTAAGTACCTATAACTTTCAGATTTACTTTGTTACCTGCCGCTGTTAATGCATATAAAATTTTAGGGTTTCCTCGAATCCTGACTTAGTTATAACGGGACCACCAAAACCGGTCTACAAGTGGCAGAGAAATCTTTCGTATTTGTAGTAGTTTAAAAACTATTACCTTTCTATTTCTTCAGCGAGGACAGGCACGTTGTTCCTGATAAAGTGCGCCCTCACTTCAGTCAGATTGTCGATCACTGTCCCTAAAACATCGTCAGTAGCCGGAACTATTTGATCGATGTTGCACGTCATACTGAAGCCGGCTGTGAAAGTTTGCGCTATCTGCATGTAAATAGGGTAAATATAAATGAATATGGTAATTGCGAATAGCAAAAGACTTATACTCAAAAGTCAATGGCTCAAAAAATTACACATAGTACAAGACTGTTTGTTTTCTGGATCGGTTAAATACATCTTAAGCATTGTAAAAAGTTTTGCTGAAGATATCGTTCCTCTGGTCCAGACGACCAGACCACAGTCTGTGATTGTTTACCCTCTGTTAAAGCAGTATTTTGTTATAATTAGTCTGATAATCGAGTCAAACCCAATGGTTACCACTGCAGTTTTTTCGTGCTTGTCAAGTATTCCAAAGAAAATCAAAGAGTCATCGTGGAATCAAGTTATAGCTGATCAAAAAGTAGGTGTTTAATAAATAGATATGGGATTGAATTGAAGTAGGTATATGCACAAGTATATTTTACTTTTATAGACTTTTTTTTTACTTACAAAGGCGGAATGCTGTTCGATGTACTCTAATTGGTTTCTGAACATGAAGGTCACTCTGTTTTGTGACGATATCAGATATATCTTGACTTGGGTGCGGTCGTATGCCCCGGCTGGAGAAAATACAATATCGTGAATGGCTGACCAGATTTACACGATGAAAAGAGACCGTCTGATTCTAAGTGGATTAGAATAATGTCATACTCTTCCCGTGGTTGTCGAACAGTTAACAGTTCCATTACTGAATGGCCTTTTAGGCCATTCAGTAATGGAACTGTTATCTACCAGACATTATACATATACACAGTGCCCGGTTGACGGCAACAAGCTGGCCCCTGTTACGTTACGTTGGCTGTGTGTTTAATGTAGGAGTTTAATACATTTCTGCCTACCGATTCAGGGTCACTGGCGTTAGCTTATATATGTATGAAAGGAATTTCAAATCAACAGAAAAATACATATAAAAGCAAATTAAATACTGTTACAATTAAAAAAAAAAAACAATATTACATTTGAATTAGGAATCGTGTTTTCTCATTTTGGCGCCAATCGGTGTTAAACATTTCTGTTACATTCAAATGGAAAATATTTATTTTGGGAAATGAATATAGCACCTAGAACCATGTCACGTATTTAAAAAGATGACATAGGACTTGCAGCCTATAGGAGACGCACTGGTTATTATTTGACTGATAATTTAAATTGAATTGGATGCAAAAAATAACACAAAGTGTTAAGGGAGGTGCTTAAAGGGAGGTCACGCTAATATTTATGGCAAGACTGGGTATATGCGAATAGTATTATAACTATTAAAATTTGGGGGTCAAACCCACAGAATAACAAAAACAGGGGGAACAACTAAAAAGTTATATATTAAAAGACATTATCAAATAGTTATCAGATGGGTTACTCATTATGTTCACACAAGTGACATATATACAACAGCATATAGTTATTAGAGTTAATGCTTCGGATCTCCGCATAAATATGACAAAGAGGAGATTGCCACGTGGCACTTCTGTATGTTAATAAGAATTGTATCGTATCATTTGCAGGTTTTGGCTTAAAATAGGATAAGAATATATTTAACATTAAACTCACTCGGATCAGTAGCAACGATTTCAAACTCGAAGAGGCCATGCATGAGAGCAGTAGGCTGTATATTCAGGGACAGTACTCCTGTGGTAGGGTTGAGAATGAAGGCAGTCTCCCGGACGGCTTCCAGCGTTGGGTCCACGATCATAGTGGAAAAGTCTATCGTGTACGATATTGGAGCACTTTCCGTATGTAACGCCTGATAAAAAATCTTGTTATTTAGTCAAATTTACAGATCCGTGCTTACCTAGAGATTGCATTGCCGCGTCGTTCTTTGTGGAGTAGAATATCCCCAATTATTCCGGAGGTTGTCGTAACAAGCGACTAAGGTATCTGACAGTTATCTATCAGACAGTATTTATACAGTCATACAGTGCCCAGTTGACGACAGCAGAGTTGCCCACTATTGCGTAAGTGGATCTAATTTAATGTTGCCAACCTCAGCCTACCGTAAAGTATACTGCTTTTATACTTTTATACATAGTCAATGATGGATTTTACTGTAGTCTATGTAGTTTTTAACATAAGTGAAAAATTATATATCAGTGTAGAGGATTCCAACCAGTGTGAAAAAACATGCTCCGTAGCCTGAATGCTTCGCACATTCGAGGGAATGACCGAGGCATCCAAATCAATCTGATCTTTAACTGTACGCATTATACTAAGATTAGCAATATACTCTATTATTACATTTTGTTAGTTGTTGAGTTATAGGTAGACTTGCTTGACGTAATGCTTAAATTCCCAAATCCATACGTATAATTCACAGCCCAGAATACGGCAACAAGCTTTCTTGTAGCAAAATTTGAGCGTCAATTACGCCTTTCATTACCCCATTGTGGATACAAGTGTCCTTGTATGTATGTATGTATTATATTCTAAAGAGTTTGGCTACCAGGTATGTAGATACTTTACTGACTTTTAAGTACATATCATTATTATAAACCAGCTGTCAAAGTATTGAAGGTCTCCTTGAAGGGTTTAGCCCTGTATCACTTACTCATTTTTTAAAAGGTTCCCGTAATATTTTTTTAAATCCAATTATACAGACGAACAAGGTTTGTAGTTGTTTGATAGTAACGAGAACAACGAAAAAAAAGCATTATCCATTTTGGTGCAGTCGTTCAGAAGTCATGCGCGTACATTCATTTTGGCGATTAATTTTCATTTAATTATTCTATAGAGGATTATATATTTTCATACGAACCAATACTGTAAGGAGGTTTCTGTTGATAACGTCCGTTGCTGAAATTCCGGCAGTATACAAGTTGCTCTGGAAAACGGGACGTGGGTTTGTTTCCCTAACCTAAAAAAAAAGAAAACGTCAATTTAACAACAGGGAACTTAGGAATTATTTCTGTATTAGGAAGGGGCTCGACAAAGAAATAAACAAAGGATTCAAAGAGCATCCAAGATTCATCACAAATATTTGGCCCGTGTGGGAATCGTCCCCCACAATCTCTATCACATTCGTCAGGGTCACTAACTCCTAGGATTACAGGACAGTCATTACTATGTATGTGTGTATTAAATTACTGTATTCAATTCTAATGAGCAAAATGTGGATGTTGAATACACCTCTGCACACCCCTTCAGGGATATAAGCGTGAAATATATACATACAAAAACAACTATAAAATTAAAAAAAAACAACGACCTCCCTGCTTAGGGTATTCCCGGGTCCCTTGCAATAAATACACATGTGACGGAACACCAATCACACAATCTTTAGTCGGTTCGATTCCGATGTACCGTGAGGCTTGCCACGGGTAAAAATTAAATTTTTTATAGTTTTTTTATTATTTAAGTTGTATTACGTAAAACATGTATAACACGTTATTGTGTTATTGTACGGCGCAAGACAATACAACTTTTAATGGCTTGTTACATGTTTATGTAAGATAACAAAAAACTGATGATTGTGAGCACCGAAGAGCGACGTATGAGTGATAATGATGACATGTTCACGGTTTGACAGTTTTATTGCAACCCAAATAGATGTAATATCATGTTCAAAAGTAACCACCGCTTATTTGTCTTAGTTTATATTATAAAGCCATCCTCTGCAATTTAACCTAGGTTATTGATCACTTCTCCACTTCTAAGATTCCTAGTGTGGTGGTGTACAGCCTTTATTATCTTCTGCTTAGCTGTATATAAACATGAAATGCTATTCGTGTCTCTCTAAATCTTAATAACGGTCATAGCCGATTTAAATAATTACTTTTTAACCGAATTAAACAATAGAGGAGGTTCTTGGTTCGGTTTGTTATTCTTGAAATTACGTTACGTCACGAATGAGTCTTTAATTTACAAAAAGTAGTTCCTCAATAAATACAAGTAGGAATGATGTAGAAGCCTGTTAATTTTTATTACTTTTCGAAGTAGTAGCCTCTCCAATCATTGCATATCCTTTTCAAAGTACGAAAGGCACTTATTAAATTGCCGCCAACTTGTGAAAATAAATGACATATGAGTTCATTACACATCTACAGATTTCCAATGAGTTCCTAATTCTATGTTTAAATAATTTTCTTATCAGCTGTTTTTTTTTTTTTTTTTAATTTTTGATACACGTGACAGAATGTACATCCAATATGAATAATATTTTTCTAAACCGACTGGTACTTCCAAAGATTGGCCGGTTCAAACAAACTTACTATTATACAAAGAACTCTTCTTATTATAATAGTATAGATATAGAAATATTAAAGTAAGATTTTTATTATTGTATACGCTGCCGTACCGTTCATCGGATACTCGATAAAAAAACTGTATACACCGTGTTCTAGTAAATGGGACACTTATTTTACCCTTTAAAGTATAAATCTCTGACATACCTAGCTATAGATATTAAAAACAGTTATACCTTTTACATGGATTGTTTTTTTTTTTTTTTATGTAATGTTAGTATGATGTATATTTTCAGTGTTTAAAATAAGTGTTCTTTTTTCACACACGCTGTATAAGTTGTCTTTTCATGGATATAGAGTAGATTGTAACTATCATCCAGAAAAGTGCATTAAGTTAAAACAATATTTAGCTTAAACATCACTTTATTTTTGTCTATCAAGAGTGACACTAATTGTCACTTTTTTTTAAAATACGATCTCTATTGCCATTGCACGCTGTCTTTTATAGCAAAAGTTTTGCAATAAAGGCAATTCATTCATCAGTGATTCATTCATTCATACGTATTATTTTTATAATTATTGGTAACGTGAAAGTATTCCATCCATCCAACTATCTGTTACGTTTTCACCGCTGCACGGCTCAACATGAACTACTTATTATCGACATACCACTAGCAAAAGCTAGTAATGTAATTTGCAGGGATTTTTGATTACCCGACAATTTGATTTGATTGATTTGATTGGATGCTGACTGCCCAACACTGGGATATTTTGAGCTCCTTGGGAGGACTTAGTCCAGCAGCGGAAAAGGACAATGATGATGACTTTCAATAAGGTAATTTGTTCACTTACATTGATATTAACAGTGAGTGTGCTGGCAGGCAGTACGTTGATACTGTTGATAGGATTGGGGGAGTTGGAAGCGGCCACTACAATCGTATGAGTCTTGCTTTCTTCGCGGTTCAGTTCCCTCACTAGGTATATAACGTTGGTCGTTGGTTCCACAGCGAAGTGTCCACCTTCGTTACCGTCTGTCGGAAAAATCGTCACTTATTTCAAATCTTTTTTACTTAAATTTATTTTGGAGGTTTGTTCTGGTAATAATATATGAACCCAATCGTTCCTTAACGCGAAACGTAACAAACACAATTAAAATGGAGTACAATTAACATATATATGTATGTATGTAGATATATAAGTATGTATAACATAATATGTAGATATATACTTATATATCTACACACATACATACCAATTAACTTATTTTATCTCGTCACTATAGTTTTTTGTAAAAAGGCAACTCTCGCACTAGGATTAATTCCTGTGTCGCGGGGGACTGGATAGAACAGTCCGTACACTTCTAACTTCGAATTCACCATCCCCCTTCATCAGTAATGAGATTGCCGGTGGTGGTTTTTTAAATGTCAGGACCGTTCATAATCGCGAAGTATGCAATTTTAGAGATAACTTTCTCTCTGTTAACGTGGAGGTACAACGGGATGTAGTAGCAGTTGATAACGGACTTACTTCGCTTGGTCTAGGGAAAGAGAACTGGCGCAAACCTGCAGTACTTAATGTTACAGAACGTCGGGAGATATGAAGGAGCAAAGCGCTGGACGTTTTTATTGGGCCTAAAACGGGTCCGATGTAGATAAGGTTTTATCTGTACAATTACAGATGAAGTTGTAATGACGAATAATTATCGGAGACATATCCTGAAGGATGGCACAATTTACATTTGTCGGGCATGGCAGCATCGCCCCGGTGAAACCCTCAGGCATATAATTTCCTGTTGCTCTCGTTTTGCAAATGGTGAGTACTTGCACAGACGTAACCAAGTGGCCAGGATAGTGCATCAGCAACTTGCTCTTAGATATAACCTTGTGGATGTCGAGTTACCGTATTATAGGTATGTGCCCGACCCAGTTCTTGGAAACAGTTGTAATATATAATTTTAATTATATAACGTAACAGGTCGTAACGCAAATCCTAGTCTTCTCGACTCTCATTAACTAATCGGTTGCGGATTAAACTAAGACGATTACTGTAATTTTCTTTATTTTCGTCATTTAACCTACGTAACATATAGAATCTCTTTTCGCGCTGGTCAGGCCTCTCATATGAAATACTTAGAGATTTCTTTTCTTTATTTGCTTTTAACCGTTAATCTTTTTCAGTCCCGCTTTCAGTTTGAAGCCGTTTTCTCCAAAATAAATCCGTCTTAGAGCCACAACAATAAACTATATTAGCACTACTATTATATATATACTAAATTTTGAAAATCTAACCTACATATATACTCGTAACCTATAAGCTGTTTAAATGTCTTGACTGTTTTTTTGCGTCTCCTGTAGTTGTAAGTTGCATTTATGGACTTAGGTCACCTTTCACTAGGGCTACAAAAATGTATTACAGAATTAAGAAAACAAAATCACTAGACGAAATATCGCAGTGCGGACAGGGCCAAGAGTATTTAAAAAAAAACCTATTTGGTCCAGAAGATCGCTCGTTATGTGCCTATCAACACATTTACATTGCATGCTCAGTAGCAATTTACTGTTATTGATACAGATTTAAAAATCTTTTAGAATGTAGGTACACTTTAAAATCAGAGCTTGGATCACACCATAGAGTGACCAAGTCTGTCGGGGTTCACAGGGATTTCCTTTCTAGACTACACCTGAGGCCCCGGCTAGAAGACTCCATACCATCTCACCGTGAGGTGATGACCCGTAGGGGTTCCTACAAAAAAAAGTACACTTACGAATGATGCTGTAGTAAGTACTGTGGCAGTCGTCTAGACAGAGGTGGTTCTTGAGATCCGTCGCCAGAGGCAGCTCAAACCGCTCCGACAGACCGTCTTCCTCCTCTATAAAACAACATAAATTTTAAAAATAAATACACTGTGGCCTTTTAGATAGCCTTCGTATCTAGATGCACCAGATCAGTGAATAATATTGAATTGCGTCATTAAATGTGTCACACTTAGGGAAATCCTGTTAAATTAAGTTGATATTAGTAGGTAACCCTAGGGGCAAGTACTTATGTTCCTTTAAAGACTTGGTTCAACAAGTGCCATTGTATTACGGATTACCCTACAAATACAATTAAATTATTTTATTATAATATTTATTCAAAGTACTATTTAATAGTTTTCTACAAAAAAAACAGGACTAATTATAAATTCTCATATTAAATCGTCTATGACAAAGAGACAGAGTTTGTTTGTTCATTTTTTGGAACGCACTCAGGAACTACTAATCTGATTTTTTTTATTTAGAAAGGCTTATATAACAGCACGCTACGACTCTTAACCATAAACGAAAATGCAGGGAATGTCTACTTAGTGATAAATAGTTAATTAGTTTTTCAAAATAATAGTAATTTTGCGTTAACTCTTTGGTAAGTGTCTAAGTCTTTGGTAACTCAAAATTTTAACCACAGAGTTACCACGGCTTCACAGAAAACCGGTAGACAAACACAGCTTGCATTGTATTGCCGATCTCTACTCTTTCCCTACCCTCTTCCTCCCTCCCTTCACCCCCCTCTCCTCCATCCCCTCCCTTCATCATCCTCAAAGCTGGACTGCGCACTTAGAGCATGAGCTCATTAGAGCATGACTTGCGCATGAGATGCAGATGCCCTGGGGCGGTGGTTATCATTTACCATTATTAGACTCGTCTGTTCGTATGTCCACCTATATCATGAAAAAAGAAATATGTTTTTAGACTTACCAAAAAAGGAAACATTGGCAGTATTATTAGTGAATATGGGTTCTCCCTGCGTAGGCACGAACACGAGGGTAAATGTGATGTCGGTGTGACGCGGTCCAGGATCTGTGCCGCCGTCCGTACCTCGGATAGTCAGCTGTGTTTCATGAAAACACTATAATACTAGATGTCTTTAAAAGAAAAGTTAAGCGTAGCGGATTTCCTCAAGAGTGGATTAGCAAAACACAAGAAATATCTAAGGTTTGAAATCTTTAACGTTACAGTCTCCACCTGCATTTATAAGAAACGGGGGTGATACTATCTGAAAATAAAAGCTGTCATAACGGCCACGCTGTAATATCGTACAATATTTTTGTGTAAATCCTCCCTCCCCCTCCCCCCGCCTCTTTCAAAACAAACGAGACGTACCGTGAACTCCCTGATGATTTCTTCGAAGTTTTTCAGAAGCAAGAGTGTACCGAAGTTCTCGCCTTCATTCCTGACGTCGAAGAATTCTACCGCATCGGCTGCCGAACATATTCAATCTTTAGTTGCATACTTATACCTTATTACGAGCTACAACTACTTAGATGAGTTTTCCACGGCATTACTTCCGTGTAGCCCTGAACCCTAATTCTTATTCCAACATAATAGCAACCTTAGTTCGTCATCTATCTTCTAGCGAAAGTCCACAGCAAGTTATGGAAATGAGTCTACTTGTTCTGTAGGTTAGCCGCTGTAGTTGACAAAATAGTTAACAAAATGTCATTCACTATTACTTTAACTTAGTTACTTTAAAACGCCGTTTCTGGTATATTATGACAATTTACGACTTTGTATATTGTAAATAATATGTATTTTATATTTTTATAAAAACGTGTCATTTTAAAAAAATCCACATATATCGTTGAAATACTTGGCACGAAATACCCAAAGTCTCATTTACAAGAGCTAAAAGGTGTCTCACAAATATTCCCGACATTTTGAGCTCTATACTGTATTCACTACTATAAGGCCTTAAATATTGTGATCACACCGTTTTATATCACTACTGTAATTACATACCGTCTCCGTCTATCTGGAAGGTGACATCACCAGCTTCCAATCCGTCCTCGTCAGTAGCGTGGACAGGTCCCAGAGCACCTCCAACCACAGTCATCAAACCACCGTTTGCCGTTGGTTCCTATTACCCAAGTAATAGAGTTCCAAATTGAGAAAGAATACTTTTCTTGTTACACATTGACACGAGCTTAACAAAAACCAGTAAAAAATTCTGTTAAAAGGTTGTATTGAAAATAAAGAAAATAGTAATAATGTACTAAATGTAAAAAAAAATTGGTGAACTAAAATTTATATATCTGTTTAAGAGTTATAATGCTACAGAGATACATCCTGCACACTAGTTAAAACCTATAATAGGTACTCTCTTTTTGGGTTGGTTGTTAAAAATGTAATTACCCTGGCAACTCTGATGACAGCATTTGGCTGCGGGAACACGAACACAGGATCGTGGAAATTATAAGGTGTGATGACCAGCTGGTATGTTTCGTTACTGGATTGCTGCGGGATGCCGTGGTCAAAAGCCTGCAGTTATGTAAAAGTTTTAGTGACAGACAAGAATTGTGAAGAGTATGATTTTGAAAATCTATTTCATCGGTTATACCATATATATAACCTTTTTTTTATGTGGAAACCCCCTCGGGCCGTCATCCGACCGGGGATTTCAGTGGGACAGTGTGTCGGAATCGGACCGACTAAAACCACACGATTTGCCATACTTTAGTAACCTAGCTTAACCATTAGTTTAAATATAATATATGAACATGTATGTATGCGTTGGCGGCCTTTTAGGTAGGAGTGCGCTCTGTTCTTGAAAGATTAAAGTACCTGTATACCATCGACGATACATACCAGTATATGAATGGCGTAAGTGCCCCAGTAGCCCCGCAGGTCCATAGCGGTTTCCAGCTCACCAGTGACGTTTTGTATTTGTATCATTTTAAATAGTTCAGGTACTTCAATGTCTCGATTGAGGACGGTCAAGCTTAGTATGGCGTATCCAACGCGGGAGTTGTCCGTGTCGGGCTCATCTCGATCTGGTGCGTGAATCTCATCAGGTAGTCTCGTACCCTGAAATGATAAAATCTTTTAATTTGCTATATGTAATACGGGCAAGAGATTCAATTATTTAATGTATGTCTAGGAATTTCCTTTTTCCTTTACGTAGAAAAGAGATCAAAGCCGATACTATAATTTTATTTATATTGTCGTGTGGTTCAGCTGTGGTGGAGCCAAATTCTAATTGGCAAAATGTGAGTGTTTAATACACCTCTGCGTACCTCTTAGGGGATAAAGCCATGTAAGTATGTATGTATGTAGGAAAACTACCTATTTGAATAATTACAATCATAACACAGGTCCACAATAAAAAAGTAGTCTGTGCTGGGTGTGCGACATATATTTTCCGACGTAATTTTTACCACTGAACACGAATCAAAAACAATGCAAAAACCTGCTACCACGGAGTGTTTGGACTACGATGACAACTGCCCTTTAACGGGATGTGTAGAATGATTCGCTAGTCAACATTTCGTGGTATCGAAGCCAAGAAGCGCAAGGAAGCGCTAGAATATTAGAATGATACTGTAGTGTATCCGACGACGAGTTGACATTGTCCTCGTCAAAATAGAAAGCCCTCATACTTAGGCCTGGGGAGGTATGAGGTTTATCACCCCTAGGGCGGCTGACTCACCTGCGATCGGGCCAGGTATTCTAGCGTGCGGGGTTTGTTTATTATATTGGATTGTAATGCTTCTTCTACTCAAAATTTAGCTGGATCTTCTAGTACTCATGGCGATCATGAATGTACTAAGAATCCTAATTTCTTTTGCTACGTTTGTGCAAAATACATTGTGATGAAAAATACAAAGAAACTCACAGATAGGGTTGTAACTTTGTATGAAAAGTGTTTCAATATATAAGTTTTTCTCAATTTAAAAATATGATACCTAATGTTGTTTGTAGTTCATGCTATAACATGGTTAACCGATTTGAGAAGCACCAGGACAAGGAGAAACTTAAATTTAAAACTCCAGCTATATGGAAGAAGCCTCTTAGTGCAAATGATTGCTACTTTTGCACGACAAAAGTTGAGACTGCGGGCCGAATCCATAAGGACAAAATTACGTATTCTTCTGCTTTGGGTGTGCAACAACCAGTTGCAAACTTTATAGAAGGTTTAGAGATACATCAAAAGACAGCCTGACCAGTGGATTTGATACAATGGAAGTCGACGTCGATCCTGAGAATGTAACTCTTAATGATGAAGAGTCTGCTACTGGCAGTGAATCCGATTCCAGTGAACCTGATGAAAAAGTTCGTTCTAGGAGTGAAGAAGAGTACAGGCCGATCGGTGAAGAGAAAAAGCCAGAAAAATACGATCTAAAACATCGAAATGATTTATTTAGAGAAGCTAAACTTTCAAGAGAAGCGTCTGAAATATTGGCTTCGAGTATGAAAAGGAGAAATCTTCTGACAAAAGGTACTAAAGTTTCATTTTATCGGAATCGAGAGGAGACTTTCCGTAAATATTTTGAAAAAAAGGGAAGATTTTCTTTATTGCACTGATGTGGAAGGACTTGTGGATTAATTAAAGCCAAATATATATAAACAAAAACAAGTTTGCTCCTTTCCCTTTAGCTCACTCAACTGTACTTAAAGAAGAGTACACAAATCTAGAAACTATCCTGGAAAAAATTAAGTATGAAGAACATAAATGGCAAGTATGTGGTGATTTGAAAATTTTGTCCATGATCCTGGGACAAAAATGTTTGACAGTAGAGATCGCAAAAATCACTACGTCAAAAAAGTTTGGCCTGCGAGATCTTCATTTAGGGTTGGATCACACAATATAATAAGAAAACCTCTCGTTGATATAGCCAAAACTCTCATTCCTCCTCTTCATATTAAACTTGGGTTAATAAAATAGTGTTTAAGCACAAATCAGATGCGAATTTGAGAGAAGTCATCTATGATGGACCGGAAATCCGGACGTTACATTTTTTTCAGTGATTGATGAACAAGAAAAGGCATCATGATCAAGGAAGTGTGTATCAAGTTTTTAGGTAACACCAAAGATGCTTATTACGAAAATATTGTGGCCAATATGAACGCAAACTTTCAGTGTTTAGGTTGCCTAATGAATTCGAAACTTCGCTTTCTTGATTCGCATCTCAACTACTTTCTGGAGAACAACGAGACTTAGTGAGAGACTTTAGTGAAGAGCAAGGAGAGAGATTTCATCAAGATCTCAAAGAATTTGAACGACGATTTCAGAGGCAGTGTGGAGTAAATATGTTTGAAGATTACTGCTCTATGCTATAAAGAGAAACTCAACGTTTTTTTTTTTTGGACCCGTGTAACATTATTTGTAGATAGCAGAGTATGACACCACAAATTGTCATTTCATACAAGTTTGCTGAGCGAGGAAACTTGTATGAAATGACAATTTGTGGTGAACACCCAACACCGGCGAACAAGTCATTGCTGAGCGAGGACAGGTCATGAATCATGGTCAAAACTTTAGTGATCTACAAAGAGTTGAGTCTGGTTGTGTCTTTCTATTCGTTTTTTGTCCCCCCGGCACAGGAATCAATACTTGCGGGAGTTATGTTTTAATAAAACCGTATTGGTTTTCAAGACACAACACTAAATTAAAAAGAATGAAAGTATGTTTATGAAATTGTGCATATAGCTGCTCTAGAGTGTTGGTAAGTCTGAGACGAAGGTGAGAAAGTCATAAACTTGCATCTCTAGAGAGAGTCTACGGTCACGAAGGTCTACGGTTCCTGAGGGACAGCTTTTTCCTTACCGCTTCCATATTCTCAGATATCGTCCACGACAGTTCACTTGGCAAGGGTAGTTCCGGCGCGTTGTCGTTTACGTCCAACAACACCACAAGTATTTCTGCGGTTGCCTGGTTCCTATTGCCATCTGAAAGTACACACAAAACAAAAGAATAATATATAATAAACAGGGAACGTAAAATAGGGAAACCCTATCTCCCTATCCCATTTCTCTATCTTTCTCTTCGTGTCCTTCCGCTTTCGTTCCTTCGCGGTGTCGTAAAAGGTGACTAAGAGATTGGACTGTTATCAGATAGTATTTATACAGTCTTACAGTGCCCAGATGGCGGCAATAGGCTTCTATTACGTAAGTGGGACAAAATTATGGTTTACAAAAGTAGGAAAGAAAAAAAATCCTTAAAATTGTTAGACAGTTATACGTTTTTATTCATTTAGTTTAACTAAAAGCTCAGGGTTCCAGAGTAAAAAAACTGAAAAACATACTTTGTGACATGGAAAAAAAAATGTGTGAGCCACAAATACTCAGTTGACCCGAGCCCATGTGTTCTTTGTGCCTGTTGTTTGGAATTTTATACAGTCCCCCGCGACACGGATTATTTCTAATTGTTGTTGTTGTTGTTGTTGTTACGACAAGTTGGTGTTGTACTAAATGAACGTCTTACAAAGAACTTACTTACCTCCTTGCCCTACGAAATTATCTGTAAGAAGGAACAAGATTCTGTGTGTAGGCTCATCGCCATCCCTATCCAAAGTTTCGTGAGTAGTGAAGTACACCGACACCACGCCGGTATTAATGTCGACCTCAAAGAAGTCTCGGAGTCGAGGAATAGAGCGGTAGTCGATCTGATAGCTGACCTCGTAGTACATCTCTGGAAAATATTATTTATTATGTATGACTTCATCTCGACTGTGCCTTAAAATAAGAACGGATACATGTATTTGGTGGATACGGATCGATTTTCATTATCAATTTTGTAGATTTTTCACGCTATCTAACCCAAGCTTTGCAATTACCATAATTTTTTATTTGTTTTAAACCGTTTATTTTTTTTCTCTTCTGGCATGAGTGTACTGTTTATTGATTTTATTGTGCACACAATGTATTAGACGGTTTCTAATGGAGTAGTATTCTATCCGCGATTGGAGCACTAATGACCTTCAACACATGTTTTCTTAAAACTTACTTCATTGAGGCACAACTCTTTGGCATTAAATGGTCAGATATATATTATAATGCTGTAAACTATTGTCATGACAGAAATAAATGTACGTTTATGATTTAATTTGCCAGTCAAATACTATAACGAATCGCGCTGTGGTTTAAGAGGTCACCTCGCCACTAAGCTGATATGCCGAGTGTTGTGGGTTCTATCCCCACACGTTACAACACTTTGTAATAACGCTCAAATTGTTTTTCTGAGTCTGGGTGTTCTTTGTGTCCATTATTTGAATGTTTGTAAAGTCCCCGATACAGGAATGCCAGTGCGGGAGTTGTCTTTTATAATTAGTAATTAGTAGTATTAGTGTTTTTACCATCTCTGTCTTTGTCGCTCGCAATGACTATTGCTATCTCTTCACCGTGGGTCGCATTCTCCCACACGAACACAGTCTGGTTGAATAAATGTGTCTGGGCCTCGGGGACTTGATTATTTGTGTCGATTATACTGATCGTTATCTGAGAACAAATATAAAAAAAGCAATAGTTACACGTTATGGCATTATGTATGAAGGACACGAGTAGTGCACGCATAATTGTAATTATAGAAATAAAATTGTTTTTAAAAAACAAATTAAATAAATTATTTTTGAATTGTCAGAAGTAGGAGTCAGTAAGAATGAAAAAGAACAGGATAGAAACTCCATGGATATTATTTTTCAAATAGCTGTTTATGATTTATTCTTAAAATAATAGGTGCATAAATTATTACGATATTAAACTAATAGCAGTCAGCAGATAACCGACACTGAGCAATAGCACTCGTTCACGAGCATGACGCACTTGCCAGCCATGGTATAAACAAACAAATACACTTTCGTTTTTTGCATTTAAAATATTAGGGCAATAGGGGATATAGAGGGGAAAGAGGAGAGGGGAGGTACGATGCACTCACATTTGCGTCATTGTGATTTGATGTCCTATCTGGAGGGCAGTCGTTTATGTTCTCAGCATAGCATGCGTCGCTAGCTCTTAGCGTGTAGTACAAATTATATCTGGGTTCATCGGCATCAATCTTATTGGACGTGTTCACTGTGATCTGTCCCGTGTAAAAGTCGATTTGTACTAATTCTTCAGGAGTCTCTTCTCTTGTGCTGAAACAAAATTTTGCAAGAGTACTGACTCTTGCAAAATTTTGGAACGCCTGTACCTACCCCTTCTGTAAGTACTGACTTACCAATTAATTAATTCTCTACCAGCGCACGTGTTTCCTTCCCACTATGATCCCGGGTCTTTTAAGCGGGGCGTGAAAAAGCATCTCACCAGGCCGCCATAGTGTGGGTCACCATGCTGCATTGACTAGACATGCAATGAGGATGGTGACCACCACTCTTTGACTCCACCTATTGCTTTCCATCAGGCAAAGTGGAGTCACTATGGTAGGCTAATATAAAAAAAAAAAAAAAAAAAAAAAAAAAAAAAAAAAAACTTACTACACATAAAAACATACATACACTCACTCTTGTGTCTCAGAAGGGGTAGGTACAGACGTTCCAAATGCCTACTTTGTGCCAATCGCAAAGAGGGCAAGCCTGTTGCCATTATCCAGGGACTGTCTGTCTGTATGTGTAAAATAAGTCTGATGGATAACAGTCAGATCCCTTATGTCCCTCGGGTATAACCCCTATGTTTGGATGGCAAATAACGAATAGAAGTATGCCATATTGTGAAAAAATTTACATACTAAATCTTCCTTCAGAGAACATACTTTAAACAGCTATCTTTATTGATACCAATTCTCAGTTTTATCCTCGTCTATCTGAAGTTACAGAAACAGACGTGACAATAAGAGGCTATGAATATTTTCTATAAACACGGCTCTAGTGAGCATCAGTGGTAGAGCCATGCTTAGACACGAATGGGCCGGCTCGACCGGTGCGATACCACGGCCTCACAGAAAACCCCCTAATTGAGTGAGGTTTCCGGAGGCCCAATCCCCCCCCCCTTTTCTCTCCTCTCATCTCCTTTCCCCTCTTTCCCATCTCCTCATCCCTCCTCTCTTCTTTCCTCTCCCTGCATCCCCCATCCCTCATCACCCTCAAAGGCGGGCAGCACACTTGCGATTCTTGAGTTGCCAGTGTCCATGGACGGCGGTGTCACTTATCATCAGGTGACCCGTCTGTTCATCTGTCACCCTATAGTATAAAAAAAAAACAGCATTATATGTATAATAACGTTCTAAACTCATGAAAGCCCAAGCAAGTCCAACTCCCCCTCTTCTATTTCCCCTCCCTCTTTCTTCATACCTCTTGAGTTTCAGGTGTCCTTGGGCGGCGGTTGTTACTTACCATCAGGTGATGTATCTGTTCCTATGTCCTTCTATATAATTATAACAAAAGGCAGTACATGGTACTTACAACATGGTATATCTGACTTGATTATAGAGAGGTCCATCTATGTCTGATGCCAGCACCGAACCAATAATGACACCAGTGCTGGACCGCTCGCGGACTCTAAACTCTTGAGTTAAAGTTCCACTCGCCCATAACGGCTTGTTGTCGTTCATATCAATAATAATTATTGTGTACGTAGCTGAGGAATAATTTTAAAAATATTTATCGGTATGGAAACATGTTAAAATTGAAAAAAATAAGCGACCAAGCATGTTGAAACTGATTAAGCTATCGTATCTTATGAGCTATGAAGTAATAAGCAAGAGTACCGATGAGTGCAGTTTAGCATTTCATCCTCTGAAGAAAATTGATTATTACAAGAGACTGCGAACGTAAATCTAATATCGGACTTAAAGTTTTAGTTGCCATTTGTCAACTGATTTTATAATTAATTTTATGTTCAATTAGTCGTGTTCAATGGCCTAATTTACCTTTCAAGGTTGAGTATAAAGCAAAA
Source organism: Tyria jacobaeae (assembly GCA_947561695.1). Taxonomy (NCBI): domain Eukaryota; kingdom Metazoa; phylum Arthropoda; class Insecta; order Lepidoptera; family Erebidae; genus Tyria; species Tyria jacobaeae. The sequence goes on along the minus strand of OX387218.1, from coordinate 18,186,511 downwards.
ATAATACTGCGTTATAATTTATCATAATAGTCTCATTGCATTCAGTTTTTTTCGTCTTTTCAATTACAGTAACATAGAAAGTCAACTAACTGGTATTTATATTAATAATATTCTGGAACATATAACACATGGCCATTTAAGTGACCATTAAGTGACGGTAGAGTAATGCAATGGCATCGGACTTACGATCAAACTCAGGTTCGAAGAGTCCAATTTCAGGGACACTACCAACAACATGATGATACTCCAAAAACAAGCATTTAGTCAAGATCCCAAAGTGCCCCTAGGCCGACATAAATAAAATTGCTTCCTCCCCACCGGATCAACAAAATAAAATTGCCCTCTTACAGAACGTTTCAGACAATGCCAGAGGCAAAGCCAAAGTCAGCGTCTGACAACATAAATTGCATGTTTATTTCTTACCTTCATCATAGTTGGGTCCTATTTCAGTGTTAAGATCAATTACTCGCACTGTGATATAAAGTATCTCAAATTCTTCAAAGTCAATAGTGACATTCGGTCTGATCTCCTTCACGGTCAGTCTACCCACGGCTGAGCGTGTGTCGTTGGGGTTCGGGTATATTGTGTCTATCTGTACGCAGCTGGTAATTAGAGAATGTAGAATGATTACTTTGGTCACAAGGTATTTAGATCAAATGCTTAGATTTCGGCTAGTTCATCTAGTTCAGCGGCCATGAATATTTAATCCCCAAAGCGAAATTAGATAAAGACAATAGGTGTGTCTCTATATTACGTAAATGGGACTAAATAAAATTCAGCAGTAATGTTACGCCTCTGCTTACCCCCTCGGGGATACAGGCTTCACTTTCAGAAACTGCATCTTATCTTGGTATATTTGAGGATCTTACATAGTGTTAGATCCGATATAAGAAATATATACCCTCATGTGTTACTTATTAGTGATAAGAAATAAATGAAGAATATTCACATTGACATACATACATACATACATACATAATATCACGCCTCTTTCAAATAGGGGTAAGCAGAGACCAACTCCTTCCATTTGCTACGATTCTAACATACCTTTCTCGCTTCTTCAACTTTCATTCCATTCCGCATACAGGCTCGTCGGTTAAAGGTACTTTTGACCTGGCCTTTGCTTAGATTTTCTTGGACTTGGTCCAATAACATTCGCCTAAGTCTCCCTGCCATATAAATACCTTTTGTCAACCTTCTTTCATTCATCCTTTCGATATGCCCGAACCAGTACAGACATATTGCAAATACGGTGCCTAGTCAAATTGCGCCCAGATAATGTTAAATAATTAAATTTTTAATTAAATTTATTTAATCTACTTCCCTAATTGGTTATTTAAAAAAATTGTATACTAGTTAACAGAATATACCCAACAGAATTGAAAACGCAACTATGGGGTTGCCAGGTATGGTATCGGTGAGTAAATGTTATTTATATACCCTCATCAGTTATTTAGTCGAAAAAATGTCCAATGAAAGCTTATTTTATTCTTATTTTAACTGTGTGAGGTAGGAATACACTATTCGATTGCAACTTCAGTGGTATCATTATTATATATTAGTGGTATATAGGTATCACTTTTGTTTTAATCAAGTAAACGGTAATTAATTTCAGTTAATTAAATTAATAGGAATATTGGTAGGGACCACTCAGAACATACAACTTTTGAATTGGTGATGTTGTGAAGCCTTCAATGAAAGGTTTGGTGGCATGACTGCACGGATGGCGTAGCGGTTTAAGTGTCACCTCGCCACTACACTACCGAGCCGAGTGTTGTGGTTTCGATCCCCGCACGCGACAAACCTTTGTGTAATTTTCAAATTGTTGTTCTGAGTCCGGGTTTTGTGTCCGTCGCTTGAATGTTTGTGAAATAAAATGTTCTGTTGTCTTTGTCTACCCCGATAGGAGATAGGCGTGAGTTTATGTATCTTAGTTTAATTCAGTATAATTACTCACTTGTGGAACTCTTTTGCTGGAGTTTCTCGTCCTTGCTTAGTGGCATACGACGACTCCCAATCGATCTCAAAGATAAGTTTAGCATCTGTATCCGGATCTTCTGCTGTAATGTTTTGCACAGGCCTACCCTCTGCAGCCTCCACTTCAATTGGGAATCCGTCTGGAACGTTCTCCTCTACTTCAGGACGGCCTCTAGGCTACAATATAGATATTTTGCATTAGTATTTTCTTTTTATAATAAAACTTGACTGTTCATCTTGAAATTCCTGTATTAATCATGCATCCACCATCATCATCAGCCTCTCACCATCCATTTCTGGACAAAGGTCTCATCCAAAGAACGCCAACTGGGTCGCCGGTCTTGGGCAGTCCGCATCATCCGTTGCAAGTCGTCGTCGGTCGGACTTGCTACTGTATTAATGTTTAACAAAAATTCTGGAATACTCAGAGCTTAGCTTTAGACAGGTATTACCTTGTTTTTTTTTACGAGTGGAAACCCCCACGGGTCTTCACCTCACCGGAGCTGACGGTGAAGTGGCATGTCGGACTCGAACCGACTAAAACCACACGGTGTTCCGTCATAAGTGGGTCTATTGCAAGGGACCTGGTTCTACCCAAGAAGGGATGCTTCCAGGAAAGACAGTTTTTCCTGCGCACAACCACGACTGCTAAGAATTAAATAACAGTATCGCTAGAGATCCACATAGGGAGTAGAAAAATGAACGTGTAAACTACCTAAGTTTTATGTATATAAAATACAGAGATTTATTGTTAATTTGTCTAGCTGGGGTCCTTAAATATGGTTTTCCATTGTAACTCGTAATACCCAGTCACAAGAAAAAGAATAGATAAATTTCTTCGAATAATGAACACACTTACCAATCTAAGGGTAGGTGGTGTATTATTGACATCTATTAGCTGAATAACAAGCTGTGAGGTAGCTGTGTTGTACGGTCCATCGCCGAGAGTGTCAACAGCTTGCACCTAAAACAGTATTACTTTATATGGATGAATCAATTAACCTACTGCAAGGTACTGCTGGGCATAGAGCTCTTTTAATATGTCGCGTGTACATAATATACTTTAAGTCCTAATTATTTTGAGAAAGTGGCTCTTTGTTTGCAAATTCTCTTTTTCTCTCTATTGTAATTAAATTAAGATATTTTTCTTTTCAAAATTTAAGAATAACTTAATACAAGGTATGCAAGTTTTTTTATTCCAAAGTTTTTCATTTCCAAATGGCTGAATAGGTTTACGTGTTTGGTGTATCATAGGAATCTTAAAATTATTTCCAGCAAAACTAACTATATTTTATTTAATACCTAAAGTTTAGCTGCCTCCTCATACGTAATTGGTTTTTTAAGTGTTAGTTATGCTTTTTAAATTATTAACTTATTACCTGTATAAACAGTTCGTTTTGCCTGTGATAGTCAAATGCGTTATCAATTGACACGTAGACAGTACCAGTATCTGGATCAATCCGTAAGAAGTCACCAGCATTACCTAGCAGTTCGTGTCTGAAATAGAATAGAAGCATTCAGATTCAAATATCACAATATATTTAAACATTCTGATCACATTAAAATTTCTGAAGGTCAGGCGATAAAATCACTGTCGGAGTAGTGGTTCTGTCCTTATATTTATAGAGATATTAGGGCAAAGCTACATATCTAAAGCGAACGTGCGACAAGAATAAGATAATATATCAAAGTTTTAAGATTTAGATTCGTCAGATCGGCCCTTCACACACAACAGAGGCTTATCTAAACATTTCAAACCGTTCACTTGCTCTATTATTCTGAACTACATTGAAGAAAAGCATCTATAAGAGTATTGTGGATTTATTTTTTTTCTGTCTACCGGAGCACTATTCTGGATCTATAACATGTTGTTGTGTATGTGTATATGTTATCATAGAGCCGACTTTAATCTTTTCATGTCCTGATATTATATTATAAGTTAAATGTACCCTCATCTCTTTATACCTACATAACTCTGTCATCGATATCTCTGTCACGAGCTGTGACATTAGCCACGAAGTGCCCCCTGCCAACGGTCTCCCTGAATCTGACTGTTTGTGTAGGTTGATCGAAGATTGGCTGTTCATCGTTCCAGTTAATAAGGCTTACATATACAAGCGCCTCTCCTACGTGGTCTGTATTGTTCTGGTCTGTTGCGACTACCTATATTAAAAAAAAAAAAAAATTTAAATAATATCGTTTTATTTTTTTTATACAATAGGGGGACAGACGAACAGACGGGTCACCTGATGGTAAGTGACACCGCCGTCCATGGACACTTGCAACGCAAGAGTCGCAGGTGCGCTGCCTGCCTTTGAGGGTGATGAGGGATAGGGGATGCAGGGAGCGGAAAGAAGAGAGGAGGGATGAGGAGATGGAAAAAAGGAGAAAGGAGATGAGGGGAGAGAAAAGGGGGGCGGGGGAATTGGGCCTCCGGAAACCTCACTCAATTCGGGGAAATGCAACGTAAGCGTTACTTCACAACCGGTTTTCTGTGAGGCCGTGGTATCGCACAGGTCGAGCCAGCCCATTCGTGCCTAAGCATGGCTCTACCACTGAAGTTCACGACTATTGTTAGTCGTATCGAAATATAATACAATATTATACTATGATCATGATTGCACAGTTATTATAATCATGATTATCGCTTATTTTATGTTAACATATAGTCATCATATGTTCTGAATTACAACTATTATTAATGGAACTTCTACGTTATTATTAGTAAAATTGATGAATGAAAATCTGTATAAAACAAAGGAAAGCAATTTCTCAATGTCGATCTTTTTTATAGTATAGATATGCAGAAGAGCAGAGAGAGAGAAGGTGAAGAGGGGCGAGGCAAGAGGAGACGCGAAATAGGGAAAGGAAAAGAGGAGAGGGGTTTAGGCCGCAGGTAATCTTACTCACTCTGATGCATTGCTTAGCAACTCATTTTCTGTAAGGCCATGGTAATACTCCAGCTGAGCTGGCCCATACATGTTTAGACGTGGGTAACTATGACTTTGGCATTGGCCTGGCTCTCCCACGTCAAGGCTTCTACTACTATATAGATGTTGTTGGCAGGACATTCGTATAATAATTAATACCTTTGTCGTGAATTATAATTTTATGATAAATAATCGGTTGAGTGTAAAAACTTTCCTGAGTTACATTCATACTTATTTAAATATACGGTTTTACTCTCGTGTGTATTTCGGGGATTTCCGACTAGTTTCGGTCTCGACGGGAGACCTTTCTCAAGGAGTCAGTCGCCCAGCCGCGACGGTAGCTAACGTCACAATCTGACGTAGTAGATCTAAAACCGTAATTCCATAAAACCGTATATTTAAATAAATAATCGGTCGAGTAGTTAACGTTGGAAACATAAAAACTCATATTCGCACTCATAATATAATTGAGGAATTGCTTCATTACACTTTAATATACCGATTGCATTTTACCGTTAATATATAAATAATGATTGCCAAGCAGAAAGCTAAATTTTTACGTACCCTTAATGTAATATTCTGGAAATCTGTTTCTTCGAAGTCAAGCAGACTATGGTTCAAAGTCGTCATTATGAAGTTCTGGCTCTGGTATCCAGTTGATGGTGTTATTAGGAAACCAGCCTCAGCACCTCTTGGACTATCGGCTATTAACTCCACTGTGTATACGGCATGTTCACCCTTCAAGACAGCAGTTGATTAGAATTCAATATTACAATATTTTAATCCACATGTCAGAGGGCAAAACCTTTACTACCTCAGGCAATCCGAGTTACCCAAAACAAACGCTTTTAAGTAATATCCTTTAGCACCGAGTTTTTCTTTTCAATATACTCCAAGTTTTTTTTTGATTGAGGGCAATTGTTTCCCCCATATTACATGAGTTTGTGCCTATTCCTTTTAATAACTTTTGGGTGTATGTAATAATTTTAGGTCTATTATAGGAGAATCGCGCGCAGGCCGGCGTTTGATATGCACATACCCTTCTCGTGATTATCGATTTGCTGTCGAATTTTTAGTTAAATATTGCGATCATAAGTGAATCATGGTTAAATGTAAATTATTATATGAATCTAAGTACTCAATACAAGTAGTGAATAATTAATTACATTCATAATAATACGAATAATTTTAATTTTAAATTCAAATTTAATTTCAAACTATTAATTAATAATTGAAATGAAGAAAAAACTTTATAAAAAATTTCCTCCCTAACGTCGCCTACCGGTTAGTGTTCCCAGGAGGCTGGTAGCATTACCACGTTGAATGGCAATGCTTATCCGCTGGCAAGGAAAAGGCCAGGTGGCGGGGTGGCCATATTACTTCTTAGATCCATTTAAGCAAGGCCCCGTAGTATAGAGCTTTTCCATATTAAATTGCAGGAATTTAGAAACACATAGCGTATATGTATTTTTAGTTAAAATTGTTATTGGCGATAATTTTAATGATCATCACACAACAAGGTCAACTAGGAACTCAATTGTTGGATCCAGTATTAGACCATAATTAAATTTGATTAAATTATAGGAGCTACACTCCAATTAAACTTGTTAATAATAACTTCATGGCCCGATATTACTTTTGCAACTTCAGATTACGCAACGGATTTCTCTTGGAATGTGCTTAGTGAGAGTCTGGGCAGCAATCACTTAGTCATTAAATATATTATGAATTATAGCGACACTCCAGATTTGATTAGTTGACGCAATTTCAAGGCAGCTAATTGGAAAGCCTATCAGAAGTCGCTAATAGAACCTTATACTAATAGATTAGATAATGTTTTGGAATTGCAAACAAATTATATTTATTTCAAAGAAGAAATTAAAAAATCAGTTGATAAATTCCTTGAAAGTAAAATAATTGGAATGGAATGCGGTTCCGCTTGAGATCAGGATGTCCACCAGCCGAGACACGTTTAAAGCTATTGTTGGCAAATTTTACATGAAGCGGTTAGCAGAAATATCTTCCTGCTCACCTCAAAGATATTTTATATATGTAATATATATGTATGTCTATAGTTGTATGTGTTATAAATTTATAATCAATGATTATATTTCACTTCTATTCGCATGCCTCGACCTTTTATCATTTAGTTAAAAGTGCAACAGGAAAAAGAGGTTTACCAATTGCTTACACAGTGATACATAAAAATTATAAAATAGTAAGCAAAATAACTATTTTAGGATTTCAATGGGTTCCTCCACATATTGTCTTATAGGGCAAGGAGGAGGCTGACAAATTGGCAAAAAGGTTCTATTTTGTCTGCACCTCTTTTAGAGGCTGTAAAAAGACTAAACACAATTTGTAGAAATATTTAAACAATGTTTTGTTACAATAGGTGTAACATGTCTGTAGATAAACGCAAACTAATAAAAAGAAAGACGAAACTAAAAGTTGATATAAATTTTTCCAAAAACGAAATAATGCAATTTAGCTCTGCTTGACATTCTTTCTTCTTCACGTTATTAGGACGTAATGGATACTAACATTAACTGGAAAAGCCATGTTCTAAAGCTTAAAGTAAAACTCTCGAGCTTCACTGACGCCCTCCGAGAATTGAGAAACGTCAGTGATCTCAAGAAATCTTTATCTGCATATACTCATACGGTTACGCATGGCTTCGTTACGCTATCCTTATCTGCGGAAACAGTGTAGGTACAAGATCTGTTTACATTGCAGAAAATATGTGTACAAATAAATAACCTAAAACAAACGAATATATTGTGGCGAACAGCTAGTAGGCCACATTTTATTAACAATAACCTTTTAACTTTGACATCCATCGATATTTTAGAAGTATGCAATTGCGTTAGAAATAACCCATAATTAAAAAAAAAAACAAATTATAGTCAGAATCTTACTCACCAGATCGCGGTCATGAAAACCGAAATTCTGTAGGTCTAGAGTTAAAGCTGTTTCTTCCATGATACTAATATAAGTCACATTTTGTAATGGTTCCGGTATCTGGTCGTTGATATCGTTGATTATAATAACTACATTGGCTCTCGTCGAAAATGCTTCAGTATCGTTGTCGTCATTTTTGTAAGCAATAATGGAGAGCTGGAACACTTCCCTTCTCAGAGCATCTCTGTCTATAGGGTCGACGAAGAAAATTGCTCCATTTTCACCACCTTCGAGTGTAGTAATATTGAAAAACGGATCTGAAAATGTATATTTCTTCTACGATTAGTGTTCAAATTATCAAAAATATTAGTTTTTTTAGTGATCTATATTAACACAATTAATAAATAACTATAATGAAAAAATGCAATTGCAATTGTTTGCGTAATTGTTAGACGGCTTGCACTAAATTATGGCTGGCAAAATATCAGCGTTTCTGATTCCTCTGCCTACCCTTTCGTATTAGTTTAATTTGGCATTGATTTTCAGAAGTCCTAACATTTGGTATATTATATTTAATATTATTATTGTAGATATTGCAAATATGTTATATGTAATAATTTTTTATTCTATTCTTTAGAATGACCACCATGATTCTGAAAACCTGGATGAGGAGAGCTGACGATTAAGCCCAGTAGGATATTGGCCTTTGTCGAGCAGTGGAATATATAGGGCCGATGACGATGAATCTTGAATATATGTATGTGTACTAATATGTATATTCAAATATAGTATATTGTTAAATTTGGCACGAATGGGCCGGCTCGACCGGTGCGATATCACGACCTCACAGAAAACCGGTTGTGAAGTAACGCTTACGTTGCATTTCCCCGAATTGAGTGAGGTTTCCGGAGGCCCAATTCCCCCTCCCCCCTTTTCTCTCTCCTCATCTCCTTTTTTCCATCTCCTCATCCCACCTCTCTTCTTTCCGCTCCCTGCATCCCCCATCCCTCATCACCCTCAAAGGCGGGCAGCGCACTTGCGACTCTTGAGTTGCCAGTGTCCATGGACGGCGGTGTCACTTATCATCAGGTGACCCGTCTGTTCGTCTGTCCCCCTATAGCATAAAAAAAAACTCTTATTGTGACCCTCCTTACCTTCTGGAGCCGTTTCAATTCTGTAGAATATAGGTCTATTAATGCCAGTGTCTCCATCCAAGGCCCTGACAGTAAAGTTCATTGCTTGTTTCTCATCGAACTGCTGCATTGAAAATATTTCTACCCACTGCGGTGGCCTGGACTCAATGTTTTGCACTCGTACCATAATCGTCGCTGTGTGGTTGTTTGGCAGCGAGTCCTGTTATTAAAAAAAAAACAATAAAGATTTATACAATACAACAAACAATACCTGAAGGGTTCCCAAAAAAGATGAGTTTTTGATGTTGACAAAAACTTACCAAATTTTAAGTCTCGATGAGTAAATCTTTGGGTATTGCAGAAGAAGCTCGAAAGCATAATCAATGCGGTAGAAATGAGAGCATTGAGGAGTATAGCTTATGTGAAATTGAGTGACAGAGTAAGGAATAGTGTGATAAGGGAGCAGTGTGGTGTGAAAGAGGATGTAGTGACTAAAATAGAAAAAAGTATGCTGTACTGGTTCGGGCATATAGAAAGGATGAATGAAAGAAGATTGACAAAAGGTATTTATATGGCAGATGTACTTGGAGTTGTCGGAAGAGGAAGACCTTTTTTTTTTTTTTTTAACGTGTGGAAATCCCCTCGGACCGTCACCCCGCCGGGGTTTGCGGCGGGGCGGTGTGTCGGAATCGAACCGACTAAAACCACACGGTGTGCCACTCTGCGCCTGAGACGGAAGGGATCCAGGAACTGCTGATATTAAGACATCCGGACCCCTCCCAGCGCTTGCCCGCACTGAAGCGGGCACCGTCCGCTGTTAAACTCTAAGTAGGCGACGTACGGCACACGCGTACGTCACCCCCTCGCGGGTGGCCACTAGAGCGGATGGAGGGGAAAACCCGTCCCGACCATCCGCGGCCACACTCAGGGCGGCATGAGGCGCTGATAGGCGCGCCTACGCCGCCCAGTTCGCCGGCGGCGGATTGGGTCCGAGTGGATATCGTCCTCCCGGGCCTTCTCCGCCGCCTCCTTCTGCGAGATGATATCTTCACAGAAGGTTGCGACCGCGGTAAAACTGCTATCGCTACCGGCCATGGAGCGTATGACGGCCGGTAGCGAGAGATCTCCTCCGATGACTGCAGTGAGGGCCCGGCGCTGCGACTCCCAAGCGGGGCAGATCGCCAGCGTGTGCTGGGCCGAGTCTTCACTGCAGTCGCAGTGGTGGCAGGCGGGACTCAGTTCCCTCCTGGCGACCGAGTGCAGGTACTTCCCGAAGCAACCATGCCCGGAAAGCACCTGCGTCAGCCGGAAGGAAAGGGTCCCGTGCTGCCGCCCTGCCCACTCGAGGATGACCGGCTGGAGAGCCTCCACGGCGGCAAAGCCAGCGCGCGGAGTCTCCAGCCGGAACGACCAACTAGCCATCGTGGCTCGACGGGCGGCTTCACGCCACTCGCGTACCTCTTCGGGCGGAGGGCGAAAGCCATACTCCGCCCGATATTCAGCCACCCGTCGATAAACTTCGGCGAGCACTTCCGCCTCCAAATCCCACGGGGGTGTTCCAGCCAAGGCGCACGCCGCCTCGGTGGACACCGTGCGGTATCCGCGTATGGCTCTGACCGCCAATACCCTTTGAGGCCGCCAGAGGCGCGCCTTATTCTGGGCGGTCAGAGCCGCCACCCACACCGGTGCCCCATACAGCGCCATCGACCGGACCACCCCCGTGTAGAGGTGTCGCGTTGCGACGCTGGCTCCACCCAAGTTAGGCAAAAGTCGCCCAAGGGCAGAGGCAGCGTCGACCAGCTTCGGACCAAGCTGTCGGAAGTGCTCGTCGAAGAGCCACCTACCGTCGAGTATCAGGCCCAGATACCTCATCTGGGCCCGAACCGGAACGAGGACCGAGTTGACCTCGATGGAGGCACCGGCGGGTGGACCACGACGGGGCCCATGGAACAAAAGGGCCTCCGTCTTGTCCAGGGCCACCCGTAAGCCCAGTGCCTCGATGCGCCCGACCACCAAAGAAACACCCCTGGTGGCCAGGCGCGCCGCCTCTTGGAAGTTCGCCCCCCGGGCTGTGACCAATGTGTCATCAGCGTAGCAAATTACGCCCAGCCCGGGGGGGAGGCGACCTCGTAGGACCCAGTCGTACCCCACGTTCCACAGGAGTGGTCCAAGGACAGACCCCTGCGGAACGCCGCACGACATGGGTCGCCGTCTCAAGACGCCCTCTCGGTCCTCGTACACGACGGTACGCTCCTCCAAATAGTCTGCCACCAGCCGCCTCAGGTACTCTGGCACCCCGTGGTATTGGAGTGCTTCCCTGATGCAGCTGAATGGCAGACTATTGAATGCGTTGGCGATGTCCAGAGACACCGCCAACAGCACGCCGCCACAGCTCACTGCCTCTCCGGTCACGGCCCTAAGGCGCATCACGGCATCGACCGTCGAACGCCCCTCCCGGAACCCGAATTGGGCGTCCGACAGGTCGGGGCCCACCTCGCTGAGGTGCCGGACGATGCGGGCAGAGAGTATCCTCTCAAAAAGTTTACCCGCCTCGTCCAGCAACACGATGGGCCTATAGGCCGCGACCGAATCGGCAGGCCGTCCCGGCTTCCTCAACAGGACCAGCTTCCCGCATTTCCAGCACTCTGGGAAGCGTCCGGACGCCAGGCTAGCGTCTAATACTTCCCTGAGGCGGTCCGACATATGGTCGAGGGCTCGGGCCATCACTCGGGCTGGTACCCCGTCCGGCCCGGGGGCGGTGTTCTTGGAACGGATCCGTAGAACAGCCGCCCCAACCTCCGATTCCCTAACGGGCGGCACATCGTCCTCTTTACCCCCGTCGTCTCCGACCGCGTAGGCCATCGACGGGGGTGTGTGCTCCGCCCGCTGCGGGAAAAGGCCCTCGACCACTTCCTGCAGGAAGCTGGGCTGGAGAGTCTCGGTAAGGGGGGGCCCGACGTGCGGAGCTTCTGACGCACCGCACGGTATGGGCGACCCCAGGGGTCACGGTCGAGACTCTCCAGCATCTCCTTTCTCTTTGCGTCCTTGGCGCGGCAAATGGCCAGCTTCAGAGTTTTCCGCGCTTCGCGGTACTCCTCGTGAAGCTGGTCCTCCTCACCGTCTCCGCGGTGACGCCGCCGGCTGTGAGTGTAGGACCTCCGGGCACAAGTACAAGCCGCACGGAGGTCCGCCAACTCCTGGGACCACCAGTAGACCTCCTTCCTTGGAGGCCGACGACCCTGGATACGGGGCATGGCCGCATCGCAAATCTGCGTAATCGCATCGCGAAAGCGGCCAGCCCCCGCATCGACCTCCTCGGTCGGGGCCTGCGGAGACAGCCAAGAGTGAATAATGGCCGCCTCCTCTAGTAGGTCCCTGTCCAGCTTGGCAACAGCCCACCGCGGAAAACGGGAATTACGCCGCGCCGCGTGACCCCTACTGGGGCCCTGGAACCGGGAGAGCTCAAATCGGATATACAGGTGATCCGAGAGCGTCTCAACCTCTTCCAGGACACGCCAGTTCCTTACTCGTGCGGCAACAGCAGGGGTAGCGAACGAAAGGTCCACTATCGACCCACCCTGCTGTCGCACGCACGTGTTGGTGGAGCCTCTGTTTAGTAAACAGAGGCCCACCGAAGCCGCCCACTCCTCGACGGCCTCGCCCTTGGCGTCCGTCCCGGGGGACCCCCATGCAATGGATTTTGCGTTGAAGTCCCCCAGCACGAGGACGTGCCCAGACGCTAATCGCCGCATCGAGGTCTCCAAGCTGTTAAGGAAGACCTCGAAGTCGCTCAAACTCCGGTTGGGGGAGAAGTATACACCGTAAACGGTGATCCCCCCCCACTCGGCGGCAACATATCCAGAGCCCTTGTCTCTAAGCGACAAGGGCGGGGAATGAGCCGCCGCGGAACCGACGACTGCCACGGAGCCGTCCCAGTCACCCATCCAGTTTGGACGGGGAGGAACGAAGTAGGGCTCCGCGACTACAGCAACACCAATCGACCACTGCGCCATGGTTTGCAGGAAGAGATCCTGCGCCGCGGCGCAGTGGTTTAGGTTCGTCTGGACAAGGAGGTTGGAGACGTGGTCCATTACTGGATCGTCTCTACAACCTCCATGGACGTCGACGTGGACAGACGGACAACGTCGGAGGCAGCCTGGGCCGCTAGGCTAGTCCCCGACGTCTGCCGAGAAGCGCGGGAAGGCTTGCAGCCCCCCTGCCCCATCTGGTGATTGGCGGGCTTATTGCCCGCCGCACACATAGGGCAGTGAGGGGCGGCAGAGCACTCTGCCGCCTTGTGCCCCGGTCGACCGCAGCGGAAACATAATCCGCTGCAGTCGAAGCAGCTGTCACATTTGATGCGGGTGTGTCCCGCAACCAGGCATTTGTAACACCTCATCGGTCTCGCCGCCAGAACTGTAACTCTGGCGCTAACGAAACCGATGAGGATCCTGCCGGCGTCGCCCAAAATTTTGGCCGACGCTACGGGACAGCTGATCCACACCGCACCAAGGCCTCCCGGACCGGGGCGGATGGTGCCGACTTTGATGTTTTCCGCGTTGCACTGCGTCCTTTCCTGGACTGCAACGCGGACATCATCAGTAGTAACGGAGTCGTCCAGGCCCGAAATGCGCAGCTCCGCGCACTTCGTGGGCCTGGAGATCTTCACACCATCCGTGGCTGCGAAGACTCCCCTCAGCTTCTCGGCGAAGGTATCCGCCGTCTTTGCGCCATCGGCCCCAGGGAACTCGAGGACCCGAGCTCCCGTCTGGGCTAGGCGCAAGCGGACCCCTGCCGTCCCGAAATTGCCGGCGAGACAGTCCCGTGCCGTCTTAAAGACGGCCGCGTAGGACAGTCCGCCGGTAGATGCCTCTGGCGACACGGTGACTACAACAGCCGCGGTTTTAGGCGGCTGTAGCTTCCGCGGCTTTTTTCTGGCCACCGCCACCGACGACGACTGCGGGCCAGAGGCCGCCTTTTCGGCAGCCTTCTTGGCCCGCTGTCGGGACTTTTTCGACTTTGGCCCCCCTACTACCTGCCAACCCTCATTGGAGGGGGCAGATGTGGAGGGGCCAGGCAGAGGTGTTGGAGTGGTGGGCGGAGGCAGCTCCGCTCCAGCCGTAGCCACCGTCTTCGGCGCAGCAGTCCCGGCTGGAGCTTTCGCCCCCCGCCGCGTCTTGCGAGCGGCGGCAGAACCCGGGACCGACGTCGCCGCCGCGTAGGACACTCGACCCTCCACCACGGGAAATGTGGTCGGTGCCGACGCGGCCTGCGGCCTCGGCGCCGCAAGCGGCGGCCGAACAACAGGGGCCGGAGGCAGCCTCGCCTCCAGACCCGCAATCCGCCCGTCCACCAGATTTCCCATCGCCTGCAGCATGTACTGCAGCATCTGCTGCAGGACGTTTTCGGAAACTCCGGTGACAGGGGGGGCCGGCTGAGACGTAAACGGGGCCGGCTGGGACGCAGACGGGGCAGGCCGGGACGCAGACGGGGCCGGCCGGGACGCAGACGGGAGGGCCGGCCGCGACGTAGACGGGGCCGGCTGGGACGCAGACGGGGCCGGCCCGGAAGCAGACGGGGCCGGTCGGGACGCAGACGGGGCCGGCCGGGACGCAGACGGGGCCGGCCCGGAAGCAGACGGGGCCGGTCGGGACGCAGACGGGGCCGGCCGGGACGCAGACGGGGCCGGCTGGGACGTAGACGGAGCCGGGTTCTCTCGCTCAGGGCGCTCCGCCCTGAATTGGGCGAACTGGGCGCTCAGCTCCGCCACCTGCCCCGTCAGGTAATCGTTGGCTGACTGAAGGCGAGACACGTCCCCGATTAGGGTCTCTATGACCCCCGCCACTGCGGAAGAGGAGTCCTTAAGGGCCCTGACAAAGGGACCCTTAAGGTTTACGGACTTGGTGGCCACCTTGTTTATGATGGCCACTGCCGCGTGCGCCCTCTCCTGCAAAGAGGCCGGTGATTGGGGCACTGAATCCCTCTCCACCGGCTCCCCGATTGTTAGCAGGAGACCAGCGATCTCCTCTTCCGCCTGCAGTTCGCCGTCGGCTCTGGCCCGCCTATAGGATTCCGCCTTGCTAAAGACGGAACCTGACGGGGCTGACACCGGGGTACGCGAGCGCCCCCTATGGCTGCTTACCACCTTAGGAGGCAACATCTTCTGAGCGATGTCACTCTCGCAACCTTGGGGGCGTCCGCGCTTACGGCCGTCTGTCTCGGTGTCCATCGGTTCCGGTGCGTCCGGCGTCGCACCGGAACTACCACCCGCTACATTAGCGACGGACTTGGAACGCACTCGCTCCGACATTCTTCTGCTCCCAGAAGTCAGATTGACTTCTGAGAGCACCTGCGAGATAGGCATCCCGGGCAAAAACTCCTCATCGTTAGATGAGGTGTCGTCCACTTTCTTCTTCTTCTCCTTCCTCTTCTCCTTCTTTTCATCTTTTTTTAAATTTGAAATTTCCATTATAAATCCCACGAGGGGGGGAGAACTAGAGGTCAACCCGGGCAGAGATCCCCCAATACCCGGGCAAGCGTAAGTTTATGCCCAACCGAGGGGTCCGCAGGTGCCCCGGCTAGGAGTGCGCTTGCGACTGAACATCCCATCAGCCATGCATCCCATGGTCACGCACCAGAACGCGGGATTCGGGGTATTTTTTTATAGAGGTTTTCTTCCTCACAGTCCGGGCGGCTAAGCCAAGACCCTCGCCCCCAATTGGAGCCTCGAGACTACGACACTCCTTTCGGGATTACGATATGCCAACGGTGGCATCGAGATAAAATCTCTTAATGCCTGCTCGGTGGTAGTGTAAGTACACGCCGGGCCCGTCTTTGTTCCTCTGCTGTGGACAGCGGAGCAACACTGAGTGACCCTTGGAAGGGTCCCACAGTGTATCCTGTTTTGTCTGGAGTCTCCCCCTGGGCCAATCCGGCATGAGTGGCTCTACCGGCACAGCCCCAGAGATCATTGACCCGCGCAAGCCCCCCCACGGCGACAACGTAAGGATACAGTTGTGGGGGGGAAGAGGAAGACCTAGGCGAACGTTTTTGAACCAAGTTCAAGACAATCTAAGCAAAGGCTAGGTCAAAAGTACCTTTCATCGACGAGCCTGTATGCAGAACGGAATTCAAGTTGAAGAAACGAGAAAGGTACGTCAGAATCGTAGCAAATAGAAGGAAGTGGTCTGCCTACCCCTATGGGAAAGCGATATTATGTATGTATGTACATATAAATCTTTGCCTTGTTGAAATGGTTGTGATAGTAAGCTATTACTATCTCGCATAAAGTGCCGACAAAGTTAGAAACATTTACTGTAAGTAGTTTTTGAAGCATATAATGGATGAATCGTTCCCCGCAGCTTTATCTGCGTTTATGCTCACTACAAACGGGCTATTTAAGTCGTTCCTAAGATGAGCGCGTTCAAGCAAACAAAAAAATCTTCAGCATTATCATATAAGTATAGAATAATTTTTGTTTAACGCTACGATTCTCACGTGTACATATTTATAATAAATAAAAGTAGCCTAAGTCCCGCGGAAATCGGTACATCTGTTTTAGAGATTAGCTGTTTTAGAATCAAAACAGAGAAACAGCCAGTATCAGATGCATTTTTAAAAAGCTATTAAGATGACATTACATAAAAACATCTCACCAGGCTGCCATAGTGTGGGTCACCTTGCTGCATTGACTAGACATGAGGATGGTGACCACCACTCTTAGAGTCCACTTATTGCTTTCCATCGGGCAAAGTGGAGTCACTCTGAGTGGCTTTTATATAAAAATGACATAAGGTTTTCTTTTGTATGCGATAGGGGGCAAACGAGCAGACGGGTCACCTGATGGTAAGTGACTACTGCCGTCCATGGACACCCGCAACTCAAGAGTCACAAGTGCGTTGCCGGCTTTTTAGGTAGGAGTACGCTCTTTTCTTGAAGGTTTGAAGGTTGTATCGGTTCGGAAATACGGCAGGCGACAATTTGTTCCATAAGCTGGTTGTGCGAGGCAAAAACCTTCTGGAGAAGCGCAGTGGTGGATTGCCAATCGTCCAAATGATGGGGATGGATGTTTTGTCGCGTAGGACGATAGCGGAAACCTGCAGCCGGTATAAGTCCGACCAATTCCTCTGGACACTCCCCATGATACAAGTGATAGAGGATGCAGAGAGAAGCTACATCTCTACGCAACGCCAACGCTTGATGATATCGATACTTCCTACTACTACCAAGGATTCCGATACTGGCTGATGCAGTTAGAGAAGTGCTCTCAAATTGAGGTGATACGACCAATGGCATCTTTTTAGCGGTGAACGCGCAAACCTGTGTCTTCGTAGGGTTAAACTGGACTAGGTTAAGTCGACCCCAATCTGAAACTTTTGATAAAGAAGTTGCGATTTCAGACACAAGTTTGGATCGG
This sequence comes from Tyria jacobaeae, assembly GCA_947561695.1. NCBI lineage: Eukaryota > Metazoa > Arthropoda > Insecta > Lepidoptera > Erebidae > Tyria > Tyria jacobaeae. Next base: position 18,169,154 of record OX387218.1, on the reverse strand, counting down.
CTTTCGATGACGTTTACCCGAGAAATGTTAGCGTGGCCGGTGTAAAGGGCATCACTCGTGCTTTCGTCTGCATAGCAATGGATGCTGCTAATCTGCAGCATAACATTGATATGCAGAAGAAACAGCGTGCCTCCATGGGTAGAATGCAAAGAATGTTCGCATTCCATCCCAGTCTGCTGACCTATAGTGCCATACGCGCGCTTGTAACTCGCGTCCACAGCGAGTGAACTATACTCCTAATCAGGCAATGGTCCCAAGAGCTAAGAGGGGCCTCAACGGATACTTTGTAGCCGTCAGGATGTGAGGTCAGCAGAAGATCCAACAGTGAAGGCAAGTGGCTTTCTGCATCTGGGATTCGTGTAGGCGATGCGTCAGTTGCGTCAAGCCATATGCCAAGGCGAAATCGTGAACAGATCTTCCCAAATGATCGGTTTTGCGCGAACCAAGCCATTCGGCGTGATGGGCGTTAAAGTCGCCAAGAACCACGATCACAGCGGATGGGACCTGCTGGAGCACTGATTCTGTAGCCATTTGGACGTGGTCGATGAGTCGATCCGTTTCGGCATCACCCCTATGGGACCTGTAGAGGCTAGGCTAGCTAGAGGTTACAAAGAGCAAGGCCGGCTTTGCTGTCTCAAGGTGGTGGTGGACAGTGGCGAGGTTAGAATGTAAGATAGTCCGGCATCCTCGAAATACACACGTGAGTAAAACCGTCTATTTAAATAAATACGATATTATCCTGTTTAGAGCTGAGAACATCTAATGCGGAAATGAACAGAGAAAAATGCAAATAGTTGGCGGCCGACCTTCAGGATTAAAAGCAGAGCAGAGGCATTAAAAGATAAAGAAAGATTAAGCCTATGCTACGCAGTGATTCGTCAGTGAATTCACTTTCGATCTCAGCATGATCAATAATGTAATCGATTTATTAATTTGCAGATTATAATTTTCATAGTATACTTAAATGCAAGAGTTAGATTTGACTAATATACTGTTATTCTTTTTTTAAGTACAACTCCTCGAGACTTTACAAACATACATTTGACGGACGTAGGCAACACCCAGACTCGCGACAATTATTTGTGGATCACACATTTATTTTGTGCTGTACATGAATCGAAACCATGACCTAACTTAGACTAATCACTAGACCAACAAGCGAGTTGTTCTTCCCTGTTCGAACACTTGCGAAGGTACACTTAGTTTAAGACAATATTTGTTAACTTTTTTTTTACTTACGAATGCTGTGGCACTGAAGATGTGAAGTGCATTTTGTTCAAAATTTAGGGTGCTCTTGAGTTTTAACTTCAAATACATTCTCATCCAATCCCCAGGTATATTCTCCTGATAAAGTTCAAAGAACTCGTCATCGTTACGTTCACTTTCCAGAACGAAGGTCATGAAGCCGGTGCTGATATATCCGTCTGCGTCAGTTACATTGTACACGCAATTAGTGATACCTGGTTCTTCTGTTTCCTGATAAAAGAAAATTGCTTTTAAATCCAAGTCAAATAAGCAGTTACATCAAAATGTACAAACCAGTGCACGTCCGTCAGTTCAGATTAAAATTGTATCTAGAAAAAAACATTATATGTCATGTAGATTAATCTCAAAACCTATTTAGTATTGTTAATTTTTGTCCCGTAAAAATACTCGTAGGGTTTTAAGGTTTAGAATCTTATCAGACAGTACTTGAAAATTTGAAACATACATATATAGCGTAGGTTACAGTGTCTTATTTTCCTATATTGGAAGTTTGGCCTTGGACGACAGACTACACGACCCAAAACGACTACAGAACTGTCGTGGCTCAGTGGCTTTTTTGGTCTTGGGTGGTAAGATGGAAACATCTACGGAGCTCTAGCTGCTGTCCGTAACTTCGTCACAATTAAAATACAACAATCGGTTACAATTAACTTACAGGTATTTGGCAAATATCGAAGGCTTGGATTACAGGTGCATTATCGTCTATATTCACGATTCTCAGTGAAACCATTGGCACCATGGCCTCTCCAGGTATTCGCACGTTGAACACGTACAGCCGCATTAGGGGCATCTCATAGTCTTGCCTTTAAAATAAATTATGAACAGTAGTAAACCACAAAAGTTTGAATATTCAAATAGAGTTGCATTAAGTAATGAGTGGCCGACAGTGTATTTTACCTTTGAGTAATAACGAGGTGCCAGTCTCCCCCGTTCTCTGGTATCCGTCTGATAACTGGACCAAGTAAGCTGAATGAACCAGACAGGAATGATGATACCATAGGTGTTTCAGATCCTACAAGAAAAACAACGTTATGCTAGCATATAATGTGAGTGGCCAACATAATCCGACTTAAAATCATTTTACGCCTTGCCATAATTTAGTGTAATTATTAGAATATAATAAGCAAGTATGTATTACACACATACACATACACATGATGTATATGATATTTCTCGCACTTATACTCGTGTATTCAGTATATAAGTATTTTTTCCTTCATGGTATATCGTGGGAGAGCCATGATTTGGCATGAATGGAACGGCTCGACGGGTGCGATACAACGCCCTCACAGAAAACCGGGTGTAAAGAAAAGCCTGGGTTGCATTTCGTCGAAATTTGTGAGGTTTCCGGAGGCCCAACTCCCCCTCTCTCCTATCCCCCCCAACATTCCCCCTCTCCTCTTTCCCATCACCTCATCCCCCTGTCCTCTTTCCCCTACCCGCATCCTCTCGTCCCTCTACACTTTCGAAGGCAGGCAGCGTACTTACGATTCTTCTGTTGCAGATGTCCAATGACATTATATAAAAAAAGAAATTTTCATTGAATGACTTACATTTCTTTTTGTGACTGCATTCATCTGTTTAAATTGTTTTAATTTTATTCTCTAATTCATTTGACTAAACGCACTCACCTTGATAGTTAAGTTTAGCGATAACCACATCCCCCTCAATCTCTTCCTCCATATAAATAAGTTGACTCCCGAAGCTGGCAGTGCCGGGTGAGAAATCATTCATGCACACTTCTTCTCTGTCAAATGCCGGTAGAAGGGGCCGCTGACTCCATGTCATTCCTGCATAATAATGCCTACTAGAAATCATCTTCGAATTTCTACTATAATTCACTAACATTGTGAAACCCGGAATGTTTTATTTCTTTTTTTCATTAAAAATACACCTAGGACTTATTCCTCTATCTCCGGGGTTTTTACAAACATATAAACAAAAAACACCCAGACTCGTGACAACTATTTGTGGATCCCACAGTCTCGTGTGGGAATCAGGCCCAGGGCCTCTTTAAGCAAGATAGGGTCACTAACAACTGGATCAACGGTCAGTCGACAGTCGTCGTTAGTCGAGGTCATGATATCTTATTCATATATGTTATACAACTTGGGTTTACTATGACAGTTGGTGCTATTTCTAGTTGAAAAAAGTTATTATTTTTGTACACTTCACTTTTTTAAGCCTTGTTTTTGTGACTATTACAAATAACCGCACAAAAGTAAAGAAGTAGTAGACTTGCTTGTTTATTAAGTTTAATAGGTACACAGAGAAAATATCAAATATCAAACCTCATCCACAGTGAGATGCAGATCATTACAAGGCGTAGCAGGCACCTCCATAATGTACCTCCAAGTTATAATTTGCAATCTTCCTCTACTTAGTTGTGCGTCCACACGAGGCATTTTTAGGAAGGTTAGGCAACAAACTAGACTTACTCTTGCTTTCTTATTTTATACCCTTTAATCCCTATCCACATTGAAAAAAGGATTTAATGAACTGTGTTACCTACAGAAAATGCACTAGCAACGGGTATGAGTAGAAATTTGTTTGTTTATGCAACGATACACTTTTATTGCATTTTAGAATTGCTAACTATTCTAAATAAGATTCATACATTTCATACAAAAATGTTACAACAAGCTTAAACTTGACTGCCATCTATCCCATTGCGATGCGTGAGAGAATGGTGATACTAGTGAAGTAGCCTTTACCTGTGTAATCCTCATCTGGGAAAGTCGGTCTGAGTGGTCTTGGTATCTCTTCCATAAAGTTACAGCGGTCTAAAATTATACAAAATGTTATTCAACAAAAGGTAGTATGCTACAATGAAATTGCTATGAAGCATCAAGTCTTCAGTTTTAGCTTAAGTAAATATATTATAATGTAAGTGTACTGCGATGTAAAAGGTCGTTTAGTTTTTATTTTTATAAAATATCTGTTGCGTCAAGTATTTAACATAAGGTATATAGATCCTGCCTAAAACAGAAAAATAAAAAATCCTTTATCTTTAATTTTTTTACGAGCCGTTGACCTCCGTTGTGAGTGTATGGAAGTATATAAATTTATCTCACCGTAAGTGGAGCGGTAACAGTTCACGTACCTTCCGTAAAGGCAACATTGGCTGCTGCAAAGAGCACCAGCACAGCTGTCACTATTCTCACATCGACCTCCATCTCACATGTTCTAGTTAAACTTGACAAACAAGCCTGGAATCGTTATAAATATGTTAATTAATCAACTGTCCTGACTGAATAGTCTTTATTGCAACTATCTAAAATATAAATAAGAATCATTTGATACTAATCGGCTATTTAATTGGCAAGATAGTGCTTGGGAATCATATTTGTAAGTTTGGTATGTCACAGGGCTTAAGACTTTCTGGCAACTTCTAGTTCGAATTACAAGATGGTTTGCAACTCTGGTGTGGTGCAGACACCGTGTGTTACGCACACATCTACTAATGCATCCCATTTAAAAATAAATAAATTTCGAGACGTCGTTTCCATAACGTATTTACAGCGCACAATGCGGCACTGTGGATACGTCGCACGCAGGTATGCCAATAGCCTAGAACATCTTATGATAATTGGGAATACATCTTCAATGCTCGATTGAAGATAATAGGCTTGCCCATTTACATGAGTGGGGACTAAAAAATATTATTCTAAGAAAACTTTAATAATACCTGCTTATGTAGGTACTTATTGTTATTTGAATCATGCTATTAATCATCAGGGATTGTTTTGTTTATCTACTACTGGCTCAGTTCCTACTGATTGCGAATATATGCCTTTTTATCAAGAGATAGTCATCGCTTTTCATAGACTTTTTAGAAGAATTAACTTAAAAAAAAAAAACGATGTCTCATGAATTAACTGCTGTGCAAGGAGCTTGATTTAAAAAACTAAGCAAGGCTCAAAAGGTTTTGTAAAAGAGGGGTTTGGAGGTTGAAAAGTGAGTTAACTGCAATAATTGCAACAACAAGCACGCAATGGCTCAGATCAAGTGAAATATTTTGCCCTAGAAAGAACCTAGACTCCTAGACTGAGATATACATAGATATATGACATGTATAGTACCTATCAGCTGTTCACTACATTGTATAAAAACTTAACTAGGTATATTGTACTTTGGAGGATTGATTGATAAGTATTTATGCACTTACAAACTCTTTGGAACGTACTATATTTAAAAGTATAATGATAATTAATTTTAACACGCTCTTATTACCTTCACTTGTCACTAACTATGTAAATAAGACGAATTAAACCAACTTGTACTGATTTGAATCTTTGCAAAAATTTGTGTCCATTATTCCTATTTGTCTTTATAAATAAATAAAAGCAAACAAATACTTATATATAATATATTTTAATAATTTTTCCATAGAAATATCATTTCATATTTTTTAAGTGTCATGGGAGGGAATCGTTTAATGAGGCAGATTAGTCGTGTCCTTCAATTGTACAAAAAGGTACCAATCAAATTTGCTTTTTTATGTCGCAAAAAAATAATGTGGCCAGTACTTACAGAGATACTTATTCCTTTAACCTACAAGATGTATCACTTCAAAAGTCTTGTGAGACGCAACAAAAAGCACAAGCAGGTACAAAAGAAATGTATCAATATCTTATTTCCTTATAAACAACACAAAAACAGCTATGTATTCCTTGATTAATGTGACTGAGTGCTATTTTTTGTCAAAATTGTCGATATAGATAAGATTGTGTGATAATTATTAACTTTACATATATCTGTAGATTAAGGCAAGCTAGGTATGGTTTGATTACAGGTCGCTATCAACATTTTTATTGTGAATATTTATCACCTATTGTTTACCTACCTATAGATATTAGACTTAACTTAAAATTCTCGGTATTGGCTCTGAGATAGCATTTGGCAGTGGTCTGGAAAATCTTGATCGTGGGAGAGACATGCTTAAGCACGAATAGGCCGGCTCGATCGCAGTATCCCCCATAGAAAATCCGTAGACAAAGAATGCTCGTATCTTATTCTCTCTCCCCGCCCCTCACCCATCCTTCTCATTAATCTCAAAGTCGGGCAGCGTTCTAGCGATTCTTAAGTTGTAGGTGCCCATGGGCAGCGGTTGTCACTTACCACCTGGTGACCTCTTCTGTTATACAATACGACAGTACAAAACTAGTTTTCCATGTAGAACCACCACTGGTACTTCACAAATATTCATGTTTTTGAAGCGGAGCTATTGGAGTTGGACATGACGTCAGCAAAACAAAATTTGTGCATATATAGTCGGGTTTTATATTTTTTTTCCTCATTGCTAAATAGTTTCTCCACTAGCAGGTACGCTTATAAATTTGATCAATACAGGAAGGTACCTACTGTAACGAAATAATCATTTATTGTAAACATACATCTATTATAAGTCGATTTAGATTATTGTTCGTTACTCAATTACACCAGAACGGTTGAACGGACATAAAAGGCTTACTATTTATCACGGCAAAATGTGTGGTTCAAAATGTGTGGTTCAAAATGTGTGGTTCAAAATGTGTGGTTCAAAATGTGTGGTTCAAAATGTGTGGTTCAAAATTTGTGGTTCAAAATTTCCCGGGCAGCAGTTAGGTCTATAAAAATGTAGAGCATTAATCATATACCTACCAAAATTGTATTAAGTGGGATATCCTTCGCTCACATAGCAACCATTCATTGATTTCTACGCAGGAAAACTTTAATGATTCCAAAGTTCGTTATTATTAGATATTCAGTTTTAATTTTACAAAGTAACCTTCTGCAATAGAATGGACTTCTGTGTCGAGGGGCGCTTTACAAGCATACCAACAACGGACACTAATAACACCCAGACTAGGGACACTTATTTGTGAATCACACAAATTTTTGTTCAGCAGCACCAGCACCACGACCTTGGGTTCAGCAGTTTTACCACTGGACCAATAGGCCAGTCGCCCGGATATGCCTGACTATATAAAGTTGAAGGTATTATCAAGGTAAGGAAGGTAGTTGAAGGTATTATTAATAAATTTTCTACTATGAAAAAGTAATTATGAGGAACAGAAGTTGGTAGAGTAGATAAATATTTTACGTTGTAGAGCTGAGCTTAGGCACAAATGGGCCGGCTCGACCGGTGCGACACCACAGCCTCACAGAAAACCGGTTGTGAAGCAACGCTTGCGTTGCATTTTCCCGAAATTAGTGAGGTTTCCGCAGGCCCAAGTCTCCTTTCCTTTTTCCTCTCCCCTGACCCCCCAAATCTTCTCCCATCTCCTCATCCCCCTCTCTTTCCACTCCCTCCAAACTGTCATCCCTCAGAGCTCAGTCATCACCCTCAAAGCATTAACGACCCCCGAGTTGCAGGTTTTCGTGGACTGCGGTTTTTACTTACCATCAGTTGACCCGTCTGTTCGTCTATCACCCTATAATATATATAAAAAGACATTTAATTATGGAATATGCTTTCCCTATCTATATGTGTAGTGTGTACACTCGCGCTTTTAGGTTTGTATGTATGTACTAGCGGACCCGACAGATGTTGTCCTGCATGATATTTCAAGCGATTAGGATCAATATAGATAAATAACCTAGATACCGACTGCAGCGCCATCTGCCGGGCTGATTTGTGAATCTAAACCATTCTCAGATCCCCTTGAACACACACAAAGAATTTCATCAAAATCCGTCCAGTCGTTTGAGAGTAGTTCAGTGACATACACACTCACAGAAGAATTATATATATAAAGATGTATGAAGAAAGATAAAAACATAAAACCATTTGAAAATTTTGTTTAGTTATCTAGTGACTTCCCCCTATTAAATATAAGATAAGATTCTAATAACAATGATTTTATAATTAATTATATTTGATTTGATTGTATAAGATACTGTATTTTTAACCGTTGGTATACCTTATATTAAATATTGTCGTTAAGGTTTGGTAACAGATCATTCTGCAACACTGAAAGCCCTAGTTACGAGTTTTATTTCTGGACACCTCACTCTTAATATGAGGTTTATCTAATTAAACAAGAAGGCGTGAGCGTATGTTCACGCCTTCATCCCTTAAGGGGTTGTCAGAGGTACATTAAACACCTACACTCTGCCAGTTACAATTTGGGCCTACTAACGTAACAGGGGGCAAGCCTATTGCCGCAACCGGGCCTTATCCCAGGACCAGAATTTGTTCAGAATATTCACTTAATTTATTTACACAGCAAAACTGACTTGAATGTTAGAGCGGCGACAGCAGAAGAATGGAGTGGCGCGTATTCACCTGGAGGACTTACAGCTAAGTGAGGTGAGGCATCAAACATATTTAGGGATTGTAAGTTGGCGTCTGCTGAACTATTGCTGCACATTTATAATCAGTGTTTTAAAGCAGCTGAATTTTCCGATCAATGGAAAACAACTCGGTATCGGAGGGGTCGCCAGGAGATAATACGGAGTGTTATAGGCGTGTACCGGTACTGTCATAACCCGTAAAAGTTTTTGAGTCAGGCTCAGCACGGGATTAAACCAATGAGGAGCATCACCAGAGTAATCTGCTGAGCAGTGTTTGGCGTGGTGCCAACGGTAGACGGAGGGGAGCAGATGGATGCTGGTTAATTCAACTACAAAAAAGCATTAGACGTAGTCGACAATGACACGTTGGTCATTAAGTATAATCACCATAAACATTATTTCAGAATGATATATTGTATTATCCTCGCATCTTTTTTTATTTGATGTACACTTATAAACTGTAACAAGAACATTGTATAAAATATTTAAAAAGGTGTGTCCTCCCTTGAGTTTCATATTACGTTCATCTCGAAAATATACAAATATTGAGATTGTTGCTTTATATAATGCAATGGTTAGGAGGCAATTAGGATGCAGTCATCAGGGCTCCATATTAAACTAAGTATACTCTCATATTGGAGCGTGTGCAAAACGAATTTAATACATTTTATATTTACGCCTATACGGAGTGTATCCCTTTTCTGTGTGAATGGAACGGGGATTATAAGCAATATCTCGAGTTGGACAGACTTGCATACCATGTTACTCGAACTAATTACTCACTCTGGTTCTAGCCTATCTCTATTCTGTGTTATCTATGTTATATATATTATACTCTTTTTTAATTTAAATAATAAATTATAAATGTTTGTAGGTATGAAATACAATTCTTTATTTTTCTCGCTATAATGTCACAAAAAGTTTAAATTATTATAATATTTTTATGCGAAACGGAAACGAGCAGACGGGTCACCTGATGGTAAGTGACTATCGTCGCCAATGGACACCCGCAACTCAAGAGTCACTAATGCGTTGCTGACCTTTTAGGTAGGAGTACGCTCTTTTCTTGAAGCTTTGAAGGTCGTATCTGTCCGGAAATACGGAAGGCGACAATTTGTTCCAGGCTGGTTGGCTTTTTTAGGCTGGTTGTGCGAGGCAAAAAACTTCTGGAAAACCCCACAGTTGGGGAGTACCAATCATCCAAGTGATGGGGATGATAACAGTATTACATGTGCGGCTGCACCTACGCTTTATAAAGTTGCAGGCGATGGGCCGGAGTGAAATACTGTCTCGATCTGCCTACAATCTTGATATATCGACGCCAAGGTTTCTCGCCTAGAACCTCTTGATACTGTAATTCAATCCAAAATAATGTAATTTAATACACATACATACATATATTCTTTATATCACAAACTTACAAAATTTTCATGAATAACCAGAGATAGCACCCAGTCCATTTTTATTCCGTTCCTCTAATAGTATGATACCAAAGTTTAAGATCAACAATAATCATAATCTAAGCCCTAATGGACTAAAACCCATTAATATCACGCAAATATTGACCTACGATAGTGACAAAGCGTTCACTCTCTCGCGGGTGACCGAACCCGACCAGATACGTCAGCGCTCCCGATCACACTCATATCTCAGTATTCAGCAGACTGCTCACGTAACGCTACCATATCTTCTCACAAGTAAGTACAATGTCTTTTCTTTATATTATAAGTGTACGTTAAAATCTCTAACGATGTTTCCCTATTTATTTTTATTTTTTTACTTTTTTAAATAACATTTTCATTTACTGTTACTTAATTGACTCTCTATGTTTATGGGATATTATTGTAGCATAGACAATAAACAATACACATTTTAAGTTTTTATTGTATGTCTTTAATACAACCAGGATTTTATTTTGGTTTTAAACTATTGTAAATTATGTGAAAGTTTTCGTATCTTATGTGTCAATGACACTATTGAAAGTTGTTGTTATTATTATGGTACATATCAATTATTCTTTTTCAATTCCTGGTATTGCAGTCGAAGCTATTGTAACTCAAGAAACTTTTTTTAGACTTATCTTTCTGTGCCGTTATCAAACTGGTTATTTTAGTTACTTCGTAACTTGTTTTTAATCTACTTGTGTACTAGTCGATATAAAAATTGTTTTGCTTTTATTATACAAAATATATTCTACCTACGTACACTACATGTGCATGAACACTATTGAACATTAAGCAGAATGTTGTACCTACCATATAGCTTCTTGTTTTCACGACTGCCCCAATGTGGGTGTTGGCCCCTAGCTACTAATCAGGATAGGTAATATCTAATATTTTTAATATTCATTTCACATTTCACAAAGTAACCTATGTTGTAACGTTTCGCGTTGACACTGTGTTTATTTGTATATCTTTTTTAAAACAGGACAGTTGCAAATAATTGTTGAGGTGGTTTATAAAAAAAGAAAAAATATGTTGGTGATGATGATGTGTCTTTTTCAAGCCCTATGGCCCCTAAAGGCTGTATGGTTTCACATGTAAGGTGTAATTTGAATCGCCTTAATATGTTGAGTGACATAGTTCATTTGTTCATCTTGTCTGTTATTATAATCAGTCTCGGCAGTGCAAAGTTTACTGAGATAAAAGTGACTCCGAGATAGAAAATGACTTGCCTCGTATTACATAATTAGTAAATCCCTATATTTACCTAATAGTCAAGTCATACCTTCGCTCGTGATGACTTTTTTAAACAGACCTAAATCCAAACACTCACACCTATCCATATCCTAGAGGGGTGTGTATGGGTAGACGTCTGAAACATCCACATTTTGTTAACTATTATTTTGTAAAAGTTGCATAATAGCGGGCAAGAATATTGCCGACAATCAGGCACTGTATATATTCTACCGATAGACAACAGTCCAATCCCTTAGCTGTGCTTTATGATACCCACGGGTAGAGACGAGAACCACCCGCCTAAAAAGAAAGACTTGGCAAAATATAAAGAGGCATTTATTCTATTATACGTGAGTTGTGATCTTATAAAGACACTGTTTTCGACTTCAGACTCTTGAGCGGTACATTATACGTACAGGCTAATTAGTTGAGATACCTTGGCTCTTTCCAAAAGAGAAGAAGCTTCCTGGGGCATTCACGGGCTTCTAGGAGCATCATCGCAACGGCGAGTATACTAGCCCATTGTATAACCCCTCTTTCGCACTCCAGGACTACGTAGGCGGCCATTTCCTCCGTATTGAGACAACCTCAGCATATAGGGTTGTCTGTCGCATTGATGGTGAGTAGGTATTAATTCAGGGCAATATTTCCCCAAATCATTCGTAAGACTGACTAGTCTGCAGGTTAAAAACTTTGGTCGCTTCTTCTTTTTATCGCTTCTCTAGTCCTTTGTCGTCCTAAGGATAGTTGGCCTGCGTAGTTGGCCTGCCACAGATGCTGTTGATTGGCAGGAACGTTCCCGAGTGTGCCAATTAAAATTATTCATTTTTTTCAATTAAAATAGTTGTGTATTTTGTTATACCTGTAGAGTGTATTGTTTGTAGACTATACTTTAAAACAAGTACTGATAAGACCGAGCAAGCTTACATATTAAACATACAAACACGTGAATAAAGCTACGAGACAAAGGTACATTAATTGATTTATAATCGTTTGTTTATGTAATACAATCTTTGGTGACTTCTAAAAATAAATCATGAGTTTGAGTTTTCAACATCCAGAGGTCATTAATAAAACTTATAAGATCACATATACATATATGACATTACTTATTGAAAATGTAAAAAATAAAATAAATGCAGAGAGCTGTAAGAGGCCCTATGGAAAAAATATGGAATAAATTGTATCTATTAAGAAAGAGCAAGATCACTTCAAAGTTCTGGTAGATGCTGCTTGGCTGTGAAGGGTTACAACAAGGCGAATAAAGATTCTACAGGGCAGTCAGTATAATAAAGTGTTCTATTGTCCAAAAGTACTAGTTAAAACAAACCAAATGCGCATTAACTAGACGGCTTCACTAGCGGCAAAATCATCGCATCAGCTCTTATATAAATTACATTATTGTCATCCAAACTAAATATACATACACAGTTTAATTTCACTACGACACTTAAAAGTAGGTTAAAATTATTATAACATTTGTTTACATCGTTTCTTAGTTACAAGTGAAGTTAATAAACTAGTTTAAACAAAAAAGCTATAGCTATAGTTAAGTTATCTTTCACAGATATGCGATTAAATATTATATTATATAGAATATTTCTATTAAAGTTTAAGCACAGGATTTTATATAGATAACACTCGCAATAGGAATGACGCGGGGGGGGGGGGGCTATATGTCGCGGGGGCTTCACGAACATTGCTATAACAGACACAAATAACACTAAGAATCGTGATACCTACTTTTTACACTAAAGAGCAGTAAACATTAAAGATGTGACTCATTCAATTTACATATTATGTATTTATACAGCCATATTACTATTCAGAAAATTGTATTTCCTAAAACATATTAATATGTATCCGTCTTTTATGAACAAACATTAACTTAACTATGTAACATTCGGTTTTCGCTTGAATTGTTGATGTGGTTACACTGAATTATGACAACATTACATCTGTAATTAACTGTGAGCTAATTTCATATCAACAACCAGAGTTCTCACGTGTCAACAGAATGCCAATCGATTATTTTAAAACTTATAGATAACCTTTTAAATAAACTATAAACAAACATGATCATTCATTAAACTTATATCGACAGTGTTCTTCGTGAAAATTTACAATAAACATCTTTGCGTTCGGCAGTGTTAAAAAAGCAAAAAAAAAAATTAATGACATTTGAAATTTTCGAATATCGCGCGAAATTAACTATTTATAAAATGGCTGAAAATGGAGATGTTTTTAAGAAGGGTTTTAATGGTTCGTGCACTTTTAAAGTGAAAAAACGTGCATCAGGCTCTATAGCGCGAAAGGCTGAGGCTTATTTGGAAGCAGTTAGCAGAAGCCAAGGACAAACCCCAGGTGTGTAATTAATTAGTTATTGGCAACTTTTTTAAGTTCCATATACGTACTGATAAAATTAAACTAATAAAAAATATGTCACATTTTATGGAAGTAATTTTCTGATAGTGAAATACTTTTTTTTAATGCGAAATAATTGATCAAGAGTTTTTTTTTAACTTTGAGTAACATAGGTATTAGTAAGTTAATTTATTAATATTGTATATGCCGTATGTACGGGACATAGTGAAGTTTTGCATATATGTAGGGATACTGTAAAGAACATAGGGTAGGGTGGTTACAAAAAAACCCTGTTGCCGACGGAATAATAAATCTTAAATTCTAAAGCTAGTATAAAGTAATAAGTAATTATATATTTGTTTTTTTTTTTTATTATAGTGATATTTATTGTTTATAGTTGATGTAATAAATAGCTTTTATTGTAATGAAATTTAGTCAATGAATGAAAAGTAAACAAAAACTTCAAAAACGTGCTGTGTATAACGCAGTGCAAAAATTAACCTATACCTATGAACACGTATGAACATAAATGAACATCCAATCATATTTAAATTATTATTTCCAGATCCTTATAACTTTAGCACAAGGTAGACAATTAATAGATACATCATAAATAAAATCTTCTATATATCGTTATCGATCTCAAGATGGATTTTATTAAGATTGTTAGTAGGTTTATGGCCATAAAACTTATACCACATACCTTAAAAATATGTATCTGAGAACCAACGCGGTTTTGTAAAGGGTAAACCCACAACAGACCGGCTTCATTGCCTGAGAATCCGTTTAGAAAAGACATGTGAAAAAACTTACAACTTACCTTTATTGATCAAAATGTACCAAAATCCAACGTTTTTGTTGTTGCCATAAAGTCTCCACCAATGTAAAGAGCCCGGCCGGAATTGGGGATGATTTCGAGGTATGAGTTGGAGTTCATCAAGGATCGGCTCCGAGCCCCCTTCTTTTTAATCTTGTCATAGAGTACCTACTTGCAAGTATACAGAAGGAACCACCATGGGACTGCTTTACGCCGATGACATAGCTCTCATCAGGGACAGCACCGCTGAACTTGAAGATGCACTTGTCAGGTGCAGGTGTGTTCTGGAGACCGCGGGAGTAAGGATCAGCCGGAACAAAATATAAACCGTGCTGCTATAGCATAACTAAACAGAAAACATCTGTAATTTTTAAATTTAGGGTTATTAGCTAAACGAAGTAGACTATTTCAAACGTTTTAAGATCCGCCTAATCCAAGAAAAACTCTGCGAAACAAGACTCCAGTGATATAGCCATGTACATATGACCAGTCAAGTGTTAAATATGGACACTGATCCAAAAAAAAAAAAGAGAAAAACCTTTCAAACTCGGACGTCTTTGATCAGCAACAACCTGAAGGAAGCCTAAGTACCCAGAAACGAGATATCTGGCGAAGAATGACGAGGAGAGCCTACCACAAAATTAAATGCGTTGAGATGAGTAGTTTTATGGAAATAAACCTATTTAAACACATACCTACCTAAAATTTTAAAGAAGGTGTAATCATTGTATGGACATCTCTGTCAAGTTTTCAATTAAAATAAAAGCTTTTAAGTATGCTTGTTGGTATGTCTTTATGATCCCAAATTTCTGAAAAATATGTATAAAATTAGGTACATTAAGTTAGGATTGTTGTTCAGAAAGAATCACCACAATTATTGTCACTGGACACAGCTAGTTGCGGTACGGATGAATAATCTACTTAATATAGGTGCCTATAGTTTGTCCCCCTAGTTCTGTCATTTGTAAGTTGCCGGAAGAATAAGCCACAACATAAATAAGTAGGTCCACCATAGGGATCAATTAAACTTCTTAAGCGGTACACAAACGAAGGCCAAAAAAAATCGGATTAACCGACCGAGTTATAAACTCGGTCATTAATTCAATAGTAAAATTTTTTGAAGTGTGAAGTCAAAATTTTCGAAAGTGTGAAGCTTCTATAGGGCTTTGAGCTTATGCTCACTCACTTAGTCAGCAGAGTACAAAGTAGACATTATTCGACTTCAGTTATGTGTTGGTGGGGTGTTCGCTATCAAGGAGTGACTGAGCCATATTTTTTGTGAAAAAGGTGTAAAAACATCGGTACAAGTATATCAAGATACGATTCTTGAGAAGGTGGTTAAGCCTCTTAATAACACCATGTTCCATAACCAAGAATGGTCCTTTCAGCAAGACTCAGCACCGGGTCCTTAAGCTCGATCCACCCAACCGAGGTTGGAAAGAAACGATTTGATTTCATCAGAGCTGCAGATCTGCAGCAGCTCGATCTTAATCCGCTGGATTATGATTTATGGTCACTTTTAGAAAGTAGGACATGCTCTCAACGCGTGCGTGTTTCTATTGATACGACTCCACGTTTAAAGGACTGTGTTAAAGCCAATGGAAAACGTTTTAAATAAGCTTAATATATCTTTATCCTATTATGTTAATGTATAAACTAACACACATTATAGTAACAAATGTCTGAATAAAAAAAAAGAAAAAGATTTTTCCCTTAACAATATTTATGGCAAGTCTAGATATAAAGTTCTCTCCTAGTTTTCTGTGCCCAATATGGTTCACAGTTAGTTACAGACTTGACATGTTCCTCCTAATTGACGTGTGTCCGTCCTGCAGCTTACAACACCCGTTGTTAGATTACAGTAACCAATGTTATTTTAATGCTGATGTTATTCTGAGACATTATAAAAACAAAGATAATATAGTCATTAAATTATTGTTATCAGTGTAAATGTGTTATACATATAAATATATTCACGCATGCACATCATCACGCATCCGATACTATAGAGCTATGCCTACACAATCGGATGCGTGTTTATTTTTTTTTATATTAGCCTACCATAGTGACTCCACTTTGCCTGATGAAAAGCAATAAGTGGAGTCAAACAGTGGTGGTCACCATCCTCATTGCATGTCTAGTCAATGCAGCATGGTGACCCACACTATGGCGGCCTGGTGAGATGCTTTTTCGCTTCCGCTTAAAAGACCCGGGATCAAAGTGGGAAGGAAACAAGTACGCTGGTAGAGAATTCCAGGCTTTTACCGATCGGCACAGGAAAGAAGAGCCAAACCGTTTGAGGATGTGCATGCGTGGGTATATAATACCTATAATAGCGTTCGGGATAACTATACAACTATAATTTAGTCCCATTCGATCTGTTACCGTCAACAGGACACTTTGGGAATGAAGTTTTTAAATAGGTATTATAAAAGGGTATATTACGCACGTATTAAGCACGTTGCAGCCTTGAGTAGTTCAGAGAACTCTTAACTCCCTGGTCTAATCATGGTGTAATTATTTAGTGTATTTTTTAAATATTGTTATTAGTGGACAAGGTGCAGAAACCGAGTATACCGAAGCTGGAAGTGGTATCCAGGATTGCTGCGATTCCTATCGTGGAGTCCGGCATTGAAGTTACAGAGAAGGTCTATCACAAGATCAGGGTAAGTTGACTACATTATTGGTATACGCAGAATCATCCATGACCAGCCATTGTGAGAATCAAACCGCATAGAACAGAATGCTATACTACTAATAAGATGGATGAAGATGTCCTTATACTGTCTGTACTAGCCAGTAACCTTCTGGACATACAACTCTTATACGTCCAGATATGCATAAAAGTTTTCTCTTCGTAGCTGTTAGCGTGGCGAATACTCATCCAACATCACATCGTCCAACTTCTGCGATCGCACTTAGGCCTGCAAAATGAAGTTATCTACTTAACTCAATATTCTTTTTCTTCTTCTTTTTTTGACTTTTGCAAAACATGTAGGTATACTAAAAGACAGAGAACTCTTTATGTTCACTGAGACATGTATTGTTGGCACTTCTAGTGGCTTATATTAAGATAGTTAGCCTACTTAAGATAAATATTCTTAATAAAATGTATACTTAAAGAACTCTGCGTTGATAGTTTTTGCTTTTCCCATCACCAGGAGTCAAACGCTGTCATTCGCTGGTACCTGTCTCTGGGGGAGAAATCTGTGGCTACAGGGGTGCAGCTAGCACTACCGGCGGTGTTACTCTTCGAGACACCCATACACCAACTCGATAAATTTCTGTGCAAGTCCCTGGACGTGGTTGAGAAGAATGTGCCTTCTATTAACCTGCGTCCTCAAGCGGTAAGTAAAAATATTACTATTTAGGATTCAAATATATATATATATATATATATAGTATATATATATATTTATATTTACAATGGATAGTACTACTGTTTTGAAAATACAATAATGGCAATGATATTATCTATTTTTTTAATGATATAGGGGTAGAGACAAACAAGACATGGACACCTGCAACTCAAGAGTCACAAGTGCGCTGCCCGCCTTTGAGGGTGATAAAGGGATACGAGGAGGTGAAATAAGAAAGGGGGCATAAGGAGATTGAAAAGAGGAGAGGGGGTATGAGGGAGAGGAAAGAGGAAAGGGGGACTTCGGCCTCCGGAAACCTCACTAATTTAAGTGAAATGCAACGCAAGCGTTGCTTCATAAGTGGTTTTCTGTGAGACCGTGGTATCGCACCGGTCGAGCCGTGCCATTCGTGCCTAAGCATGGCTCTACCACTGTTAAAAATATATGTTGGAGATAGCTGTCATTTAGCCGCCTTTTAGCATAAGGATAAGAGATTTATAGTATTTTGCTGTTTTAAATTTATATGCGATTGAGAGAGGTAGGTAGCTTTTAATAAGTAACAAATTACTAAGAGCCAAGCAAACACCCTAACTTGGGAGAGCCATGTTAGAGACTTATGGGCCGGGCCGGCTCGTCGAAAGTATTACAACGGCCTTACAGAAAACCCAACCACCTTTCCTCTTTCCCTTAACCTCTTTCCCCTCCACTCTTGCCCCTCCTCTCTTTCTCCTCCTCCCTCCTTCCCCAACTTAAACACCTTCCATCGGTGTTGGTAGTAGTTAACATTAGACGACCAGTCTGCTTGTTTGGTCACCAACTTATAAAGAAAAACCTTTTTTCACTTCTGTGCTTCAGCTGAGCTACAGTGAATTAAGGTCATATGACTTATACCTGTTAATAAACGTTTTTAATTTATTTAACTAGTGATATATTCCCATGCATTTAGTCCGATGCAATGTCTATACATCGAATTATATAAAGGGCCAAAATATGCATTTAAATGACTTAAAAGGCTGAAAAATGCACCGAAAACTCTTCATATGCCAAAATATGCACAGTACTACTAAATCCAGAAACTATTTCGTTTTTATATATTTAATTAATTTGATATTATTTTAACCACGCATAGTTTTTTGTGACAATATATAGACATAATGAGTATGCATATTTTAAGAGCAGATATTGAGTTTTCTATTACAACCGATGGATCTAATCGAATCACAAATATCGATGTGTACCGATTTGACTTTTTTTTGCAATATATATTTTTATACCAGTGATAACGTGTTTAAAAAAAATTATACAGTGTCACTAAAACTTCATTCGAGACTTAGCATCTACACTATATTGTGATTTAAACGTATATTTCTTAATAATAGTATAAATGAATTTGACCATACGATGTTTTGTGTATTGTGATGTATTCAGATGTATTCGGAAACCCGTCAGTATATGCTGCGTCGCGCTGACTCTGTGAAACAGCTGGGCACCGCCGTCCTGGACTCCAGGGTTACGGCTGTCACGGCGACAGCCCTAGACCGGGCCTTGACCACGGCTGATAAATATGTTGACAAGTATCTGCCACCTGACAACCAGGATGCTACTGACGGTAAGTTGATTATTAATGTGGTCAATTTTCTTCCTTTTTAGCCCTTGTTTATATGTAGATACTCGTATATTTATTTCTTAGACCTCGCAGTATGAATCACGGTCTTATTATGTGGTTCTCTTTGAAGTAGAATAAAGACACCCTACCTCTAAAGGCGACTAATCAATCCAAACATTATCTATCAGACAGTATGTATACATTAGAATAAAAACTTTGCGAATAAAATAAAACCTTTTTGAATAAAACGTGAATTAGATTCATAGTTACTTATATATACGGTTTTACTCACGTGTGTATTTTAAGGATGCCCGACTAGTTTCGGTCTCGACAAGAGGCCTTTTTCAAGGAGTAAGTCGTCCACCCGTGACGGTACCGGACGATGCACTCCTTGAAACAGGCCTCCTGTCGAGACCGAAACTAGTCGTATATGCATGTATATGCTGCTCTGACTGCAGGACGGAAGAGTACTAACTCTCTCCCGTTCCCTATCCGACCGCTTCTTTTGCAAGCATCACTGCCTCGCAGTACGAAGCTGCCGAATCCCATGCACTCACGATCTGGACTACAGCAATAACCATGGTCTCCAGCGAGAGGCAACAATGATTAATCTACTAAAAGGGTGGTCGTAATCACTTTTAGACAGAGTTGCCTAGTGCCTCAAGTTTTCTGTAGAAAGTTCTTTATTTCATAACATGCGTCAATATCGTCTTGTAGGTACTTATATTAATTCCAATGATTTTGCATCGTAATTTATACAAGTGATCACTGTTTATCTTATTGATAAAAAAGTCGATCATTATCGAAATATTTAGATTGACTTAATTTTGCGTATTATTAAGCAGCATTCTTGCTGATACAGTCATTAACTTATTATATTTTCAGTCAGGTACTTACGGTCTGATAAATTCAATTATTGATTTTATTGATAATAATAATTGATGTAAGTATTAAACCTAACAAAAGACTACGATTTTGCTTTTAAGAACATTCCTGGATATTTAAAGAATATTTGCAAATATTCGCGAGTTTTGCGCTTTTGAACTACATATTTAGCCATTCAATTTTGTTAATATAGATTTGTTTGTAATAAACTACTCACTGAATCTTATAGCACATATTTCACTCAAAATTTTATTATTCATCATAAATCATCAATAGAGTAAACAATAACATATTTACGAAATACAATAATAATTCAAATTTAGTGCGGTCACGGCATATTCCAGACAACGTATCGCAAGGTCACACGATAACTCCCGTCTGAACCCTGTCTGGCTTTGGCTTGCCTAATTACGGCTTTGTAAGGACATGGACATTACAACGGACTTAATTGAAACACGAGTTATTGTAGGAGAAAAAATGTCGTGATAAATATTCAAAGCTTAATAAAATACCAAAATTACTATACTCGGCTCACAAGACTGTTATTTGAACGACAATAGAGTTTCTTGAAAGAACGGCCAAAAAATAGTGATCGAGGAGTCTGGCATTGTTTCTGATTTATCAATCACGCGAGTCACACAATCCTTTCCCAACTCCTACACCCTTATCATCATCAGGTCATATACAGCGTGTCCCAGACAAAGAAACCTTCATTTTAGTATTTTAACCACTGAATGAATATAGGTAAAGGTAAAGAAAATAGATAAAAAATAAGTTAAATTAAAACGGTCATAACTTATACACCAGTTGTTTATTTTTCGCATTTTGCAACTATATGCTAAAGATATATACGTGTATTTTTAGTGGTTAACCCATTCCTCCCCACTGTCCTATTTTTAGGACAACATTAAAAAAAAAATTACATGATAGGTCGTTTATTTTTATTGTTTCTGACGAAATTCGTATTCTTGCACTGATTTTTTGATAAAATATTTTTTTTCTTCATCAAAAAGTGTATCCGTAATTCTAATGTAATTTTTTCAAAATATCATTTTTGTTGCCTCAAAAAGAAGCATTATGACACCGGGAACATGTCTATACAATTTGCCGCGATAGCATGTTCGGACATGCATGTTTGTTATGCCTATTTTATACCTTACCATACAAAAAGTAGATATTTACTTTTAAAACTGTTAATGGTCAAATTTTTAAATACAGCTAATATATAATATATAATCTTATAACTGTTTACTTTTATTATTTCTGATCACATGTCCCCACTGTCATATTTATAGGACACGCCGCCCTGGAAAAGAGGCGTCCGAGGTCTGCAGGGGTCTGAAAGTATCCCTTCTTGGGTACTGGGTATACCCTGGTGGTCCCTTGCAATAGAAAAAAAAAAAGCAAATCAGCATTAAGAGTACTATTTTTTTATTTTTTTGTTTGTATTATTTTTTCTTGGCGTAGTATGAACTTAGTTTCAAGATTTGATTAAAAAAATCCAAAGTGTTCGATGCTTGGGAAGTAATGGGTTAAAATAAGTATTCCATTTTCTGGGACACGCTGTGTAATAAGACTATTCAAAAGCAATAAATGTCTATTTCTATATCAGTTTCGTTCTTAATTGGTAGCGCGCAGTAAAAGTGTCTTTAAATTGTTATCTTGTGACTCAAACGATGACAAATTAGACACGATAACAGGACCTGGACTCTGAGTCCATTTGAGAAGTGATAAATATCGAGTTTTATTCATGATGTGGTCATTTGAACGAGGTGGATAACGGTACGGCCTTTGACCTGACAATGGTCAGTACAAAGTTGATAATTGTAATTACAAAACGGCAAATATAATAATAATACGAGTATATGTTATAGTCTTTAGTTGTAACTGTTTCTTTATGCTGTACATGCATACATAAACTCATGCCTATAACCCAGAAGGAACAGGCAAAGGCGTCTCTAACGCGAACCAAAATTATTTTCCACTTACGAAAGAGCGGGCAAACCTATTGTCGTCATCCGGGCACGGACTGGATATATACTGTCTAAAAGATAACAGTCCGATCCCTTTTACATCACCCAAGGGAAAAGATGTTCTGATCCTATACTACGCGAACCACACATCTTAGGGAAAATCTATTTGTAATATATGTAAGGTGATTATATTTTCCCCGAACATCCAAGTTCAAATTCGCTGATTCTGAACTGTACCTGACAATTTCAGTTAACAGCTCATCTAGACCAGACGTGGTCTTTCCGTATCACTTCTTGGTCCATCCTATAACAGCCGCTTTAGTTACATCTGTTATATGTTTTTACACTACTGGTGATTCGATTTATCGTAATTATGCTAGAATAAGCTTGTCACAAATTCAAATTATTTAAAATTGTACATTATTGTTTGTGTTCAGTGATAAGATGGACGACACTGACCCTGAACTTAAAACTTATGCAATCGCCAGAGAACTCAAATGTCAAGTAGTATGTGTAATATGTATATTAAAAAATATATTTATATAATTTAACAATAATACTCTTAAAAATAATAAGGTTGGGGCACGTCCAATGAGGGTTCGGATGTCTTAATAAAGCTGTTCCCGGATTCCTCCTATTTTAGGCGCAGTATGGCACACCGTGTGGTTTTAGTCGGTTCGATTCCGACACAAAAAAAAAACTTCCAATGAAGGACAATGTTCTTAAAAGTAACCTTAACTATAAAGATTAAATATAGCCTTGATACATTAATTATATTTTTATTAACAATTATATAGTTTATTAGGTTTTAAAACAAGTACCTATCTAATTCAAGATTTTATTTATTATTTTGCTATAAGAATATAAAAAAAATCAGTTCACAAATATTGAAACTGTTTAAATTGTGCTAGAAATTACACGCTACTTGTTCTTTATCATTAATTTCAACTACTTCCATTACGATTACATTACAACGACCAGAAGTGTGAACGATTTCACACTTTCGACTACTTGCTCTTTATAACCTAAAAGATAAAATTAGTAAATTATAATCTCGATTACCTCAATAATATCCAATAGCTCTAATGTCTTTCTACCTAAATTTATTTTTCAGTCATTGATATATGATATATAAGAGCGTTTTTATTATATCAATGTGTCCAGTATATTTCAACTGTCCCATATTTTATTCAGATCATTTTAATTTTACATTACATATTTTCATACATATTTTCATTTTATATTTACATTACATACATAAATACATTTATATACATTTTGTCAATTATTTGGCACAATGACTGACAAAATGTAGTGTGTAATATAGATAAGTAGTACCCTTAAAGGATAAAGGCTAGAGTACATATATATGAAATAGTGAACACCATGGCGAAATTGATGGTGTGCCATTCTTACCATAGTGGTAATCATAGTGACGACTGCGGACGCCGACAGCACGGATGGCGGTGCGGAAAGCGGTCGCGCTCGTGCCGTCCAGGCCGTGCAGCACGGCGCGCGCCTGCGCAGGAAGCTGCAGCGCAGGCTCACGAGACAGGCGCTTGCTGAGGCTAAGGCTATCAAGGAACAGATACATGTCCTCGCTTATGTTGCTGAACTGGTAAGCTTGCAACACTTATAATATATTTTATCATGATCATCAACCTATCGCCGTCCACTGCTTTACGGAAGCCTCCCCAAGGGCCAACTATCCCGAACTTGACTTTAGCATACTATGCTTAGGCAGATAACATTCTTATATAATATATTGTTTTATTTAATTACACGGATTCTACACTGGTTTCACCATCATTTACCTCTGCAGCTCTCACCGTGTGGAGGTTGCTGGTTTGATTCTTAATCATGTAATTTCTAACTAAAAATTTGGAAAAGCAAAACATACAAGGTTGAATACGCCGACATAAACCGCGGATATAACATAAAAAATCTATTGACCAGGTGGCAACAGACCCAGCACTTGCATGGCAGAAAGCGAAAGAGCTATACGGCAGCCTGAGTCAACCCGAACCAGAGAACCAAGCCCGACCTGCCACACTGGAGGAACTAGTGGTGTTACTTGCTAGAGAATCAGCTAGAAAGATGGTACATCTCATCAACTACACACATACGGACCTACCCAAGTAAGGCTTTTTAACCCCATTAAAAAAAACTGATTTATCTGTGTATTTGTTCAGGCAGGATTTTTTTCTCTTCTTTCATTATACTCTGTAGCCATATCCACTTTCAGTCTATCCATCTTTTCTTTGGTGGTCCCCTACTCCTGTAACCACCAAGTTCCATACACATACCTTCTTGACGACTCCGAATCACAAGTCCATACCAAGATAATATATTGCTCCCTAACTTTTCATGGCGATATTTTCAAGCTCAGTATGTATAACTCATTATGTATTCATTTCTTACCTTGTCCATCCTAGTCACACTGCACTGTGACCATGATAGACAAGGTAAGGAATGAATACATAATGAGTCCATCGCAAAATTCGCATTTAAGATGCATGCAGTTCTCGGCCATTCTCTTTCAAACTTTCAAATCTATACAGGATGACAGATCTGATGGTGGTCTGATTGGTTAGTCCCTTCAATTTAACAGGAAACCTGCCATATATTGATCCTGTTACTACTGTATGGAGGGAGCCAAGGTACTTGAAGTTCTAGCAAACGTAACAAATCCGGTATATTGAATAGGAGTAACAACAAACAGATGTGCAAAACAGCGGTGTCACGAGGAGTTCCACAGGGTTTAATTCTAGTTCCTTTCTTATTTCTTATATATATATATTATAGACTTACCTCATCACTTAAGGGATCATCACAAGATTACATTGCTCGCTGATATTACGTCACGTGTTTTTAAAATTAAGCGATAACTTGATTACTTCAATGAAGTTAACAATGCGTTCTCTAAGGTTATTAATGGGTTTAATGTAAACAATCATCTTTTAAATCCATCAAAAAATAGACTAACCAAATTATCCACTCCAAATGTCATACAGCTCAATACTACACCTTAATAGAATAGATACATATATGGACCCTGTTGTGTCAACAGTTTTTCTTGGTATTACCGTTGATGCCAAACTTCAGTGGGGACCACACATAATCAAATTGTCGGGACGCCTTAGTTCAGCCGTCTATGCTGGAAAAAAAAGAATCAGCAAATAACTAATGTGCGTAAAGCCAGAAGAGTTTATTTTAGTTATTTTCAATGTTATGGACTAAGGAGTTCTTTATTCAATTTTCAGTAAAGGACTTTTCGATCTATTTATAATCTTAGTCCAAGAGTATACTTTCCAAGAGTAATTCAAAGAACAGCAAAGAAACAATTCAAAGAAACAATATTCTGACTGTATCCTCTCAATATATTTTTTTTTTCAAATCCAGGAACGTTCGCCAAGGATTGTCTATGATCACTAAACATCTTTCTGCAACAGCCGACTCCCTAATTAAGGTACAGTCCCATTTTATAGACTGCTAATAATAGGAATTGCAATTATCTAATTGTTTTTTTTTTATTTACTTTTTTATTATATTCCTGTTATATCAATCACTGTCTTCCTTCCTGTAAATCTTAGTAATCTTATCACAAAATGTAATTGGACGACTTTTAATCGTTCCTATGTAGATTTTAGTCCGTAAATGTGTAAATGCTTAGTTACTTTTGTTTTGTAGACTTTGCCGGTTGAGACCGCGCTCAGCGAAGTGAAAACATGGCAAAGTAAACTGCAGGCGCTCCTGCAACAGCTACAAGCTACTTCTAAAACATACTTGGTAATGATTTGTTTAGCTATTTCTTGAATTTGCCTGTGGGAAAGACTATACTGATAAGTTTGACTACACATAGAATTCATTTTTTACCAGTCAATTATTTAAAAAGGTTATGCAGGATAAGGACTCAATACACTTGTTTGTTACTTAAATAAGTACTTCATCATTAACTTCAGCCTTTGATGGGGAGAGAAATAAAAAGAGAGGGGTGAAGAGGTACAAGGGAGAGTCGTCAACTAGTATATTATATTTCAAGCGCTTTCGCAGGCTCTGCATAAGTTCCGCTATTGTATGTATTCCGTTATATAGCCTAATTAAATGAAAAACTCTTAAGAATACCATATTTCTTTATCCAAATATATAATTTATGAAGATATCTTTTGCTACAGGAACATCTAGCGGTCTTTTTGGCGGGAAACGAAGAACGTGAAAAAATAACGCCAAGATCATCTTTTGAACAGCGCGGCGACATGGCGGCGATCAATGGAATGAACTAAATTATGTTACTTAATACTAGCTTTTGTTTTTTATTACCATAGTACTAAAATAACTAACTATCCTAAACACTGGGCCAAGGGAATCGTGCTGCCGTCGTTAAGTTAAAAAGCTGTTAAGTCGAAAGAGCTTAATCGCCTTTAAGTGATGGAATCGCAAAAATAATCTGTCAACTATAATAGCGGTTTTCTAAGTTTTTATATCTCAAAGTCCAAGAATTTGTTTTTAACTGCACGTTAAAACATAGGAAGGGCGGTAAGGTTATAATCATAGATATCAATTTTAAATAATATCGGCATTAGAATAAATAAACCATATGTTATTTCTACACTATTATAGCCTTTTCCTACAAGTTGATTTTGCTTTATTGAATTAATTATTATTTTTTTATACCTATTTAATAAAAAAATCAAGTATCCACAGAGTATCCACAGAATAGCTGTATAAAATTGACTTGTTTCCTTTGTAAGTTTGTAGATTAAAATATCATCGATGTAATTTTAATTCTACTATTTTAGTAGATGTTGCTACAGAAGAAATAGGTGTAGAATGTAGGACAGAAGTGCCACGTTGTGATCGCTTGTGTGTATCCACTGATGACTATATACTACGTATCCACAATAATCGTGATATTATGAACAAATCACGTCATTCTTGCTGTATGTTGTTTTGTGCAATCATTTACAAATATATTATGTGGCAACACTAATATCTACCTAGTATATAATAGGCATAGACGCATTTCATCCATTGATTAATATTTGAATAAATATAATCAAAAGTGGTAGATTAGGAAAGTAATGTACGTGCTAAGGTACCTATTTATTAATATAAATTTCTATTAATGTATTTTCAATCAAGTTCTTTAGTTTATATATGGAATTCATTATTATCTTATATTATTTTATAAGCTACAGAGATCTGAACTTAAAAATAAAAATGTATATCCTGGCTTCATGTTTGTCTTACGTTACATCTATTACCGTGGTAAAAGCGTTTAGTTGCACTATTTAGTTGTCTTAATGACCTCTTTGTGTTAGGCCTAGGAATAACAATATTCCAGGAATATTCTCGTCAGAAGAGTATACTTTAATAACATAGAGATGAAAAAAGAAATTAGAATTTATTCTCGAAAATATTGTACATTGGAATAGTGTAATAAAACATTTAGATTCACCCCAAATTATAAGTAATGGTCAAAAAAGATCTGTACAATATTATGTTAATATTTTAAATTCTCGTCAATCCTATTCAAAAAGAATGTTCTCGAGAACTTAGAAAAAGTTCTCCGTCTCTGTCACACACAGGCCATTGTCATTGGTAGACGTAGACTTACATCGCGAATAGACTGCTCCTCATACAGACATCGAATATAGGGACAAAGTTAAAAACTTTGGTATATACATCGATAAATGCTTATCCTGGGGTCCACACCTGCAAGAGACTAGTCGCGAAAAGTTTGCCAAAGTCTGCCCTGCGTAGACTACATTTTATATTGCCTACTGCCATAAAAAAAGCAATTGCACAACCGTTTTACCTACATATTCATTCATTACATCGTACCTAAAATCAAGTTATGCTTTCATTCATGAAACATAACCAAAACCCTTGATATCATCGGATCATTAGTCGGTCCCCCTGAATTTCAATATACGGCTCCTACGACGGTCTCTTTGGATAAATCATTTTCATTTCAAGCTGTTTCACTGCACTGCATGGCGTAGCGGCTTAAGTGGTGACCTCGCCACTATGCTGCCGCGTCGAATGTTGTGGGTTCGATCCCCGCACGGGACAACACCGTGTAATCCCCAAATTGTTGTTCTGAGTCTGGGTGTTCTTTGTGCCAAAAAAAAAAATGAAAAATTGGTGAAAGCACACTATTTATAAGATCACTACCCAGATTTTCAATACTTATATAATACATAGTACCTGGATGCTAGATAGTTGCGATATTTACCTTCGTATTCTAATTGTAGCAGATTTTCATTGCTGAAATCTAAAAATGAAACCTAGCTAGATTTATTTATCGCCCCCGAAACCCCCTGCATGCTAAATTTCATGAAAATCGTTGAAACCGTTTTTTTTTGTTTTTTTTTTATGTGTAAGCCTACCATAATGACTCCGCTTTGCCTGATGGTAAGCAATAAATGGAGTCCAAGAGTGGTGGTCACCATCCTCATTGCATGTCTAGTCAATGTAGTATGGTGACCCACACTATGGCGGCCTGGTAAGATGCTTTTTCACGCCCCGCTTAAAAGACCCAGGATCGAAGTGGGAAGGAAAAACGTGCGCTGGTAGTGAATTCCATTCTTTCACCGATCGGCACAGGAAAGAAGATCCAAACCGTTTCGTTCGGGATCGCATACCTTCGACTCGCAAACGGGGACTTCTCAGGCCAGCACGTGTAGTCCTGTAGAGGAAGGGAGAAGGTGGGACCAATTGGAAGAGCTCGTCAGAACACTCTCCGTGATGTAGGCGATAGAGAACTGCCATAGAGGCGACATCTCTTCGCAACTGCAGGGGCTCAAGAGACTGGATGACCTCAGGACAGTCTATAATGCGGACTGCGCGTCGCTGCAAACGATCGAGAGCGTCAAGCAAATACTGCGCATAGCCATCCCAAAGATGAGAGCAGTACTCCACGGAGGAGCGAACCTGGGTCTTGTATAAAACACAGATGCTCGGGCGAGAAGAACCGTCCAACCTTGTTCAATACACCGAGCTCCCGGGAGGATTGAGATCCCGACAGATGTCAATACCCAGTATACTAAGTTCTGAAGAGTAGGAAGGGGAAGGAATGGGGAAGATTTTTGTTTGAAAACGCGCACGCCTGTGCTTTCTTGGCGCTGAACTCGACCAGATTCTCACAACCCCATTGAGAGATGCGGCTCAAGACCCGGTCAAGCTCAGCGACAAGCTCCTGTCGTTTTCCCTCAACGTCTGCTAGCTTGGCAGCAGGATGTCCAAAGTATCGCCCGTGTACTGTGCTGTCGTCTGCATAACAATGTATATTGCCAAGAGCCAACATGTCATTGATATGCAGAAGGAACATCGTGGGCGATAGGACGGAGCCCTGAGGTACACCAGCGCTAACCTTCTGGAAGACAGAGGCCGCGCTGTAACAGAGAACCCTAATGCGGCGCTTGTGGAGGAACGCAGCAATCCAGTTGCATAGCTTGGATGGCAGAACAAATGCAGAAAATTTGGAGAGAAGCGAGCGATGCCAGACCCTATTGAAGGCCTTTGCAATGTCGAGGCTGATGGCCAAGGGCTCCCCATGCCTATCCATAGCCTCACTCTAAAGGTATGTGATGTATGCTAGAACTTCACCCGTGGATCGGTTCGGCCTAAAACCATATTGCCGATCATTTAACAAGGAGTGACCCTCTAGGTGGCGGATTAATTGGGTGTTGATTATCCGCTCGAGCACCTTACAGAGTATGGAGCTGACGGCTATAGGACGATAATTAGCTGGATCGGAGCGGTCGCCTTTTTTGGGAATGGGTTGGACGTTCGCCTCTCTCCAGGCCTCCGGAACAATTCCTGAGGAATAGAACAGGTGATACAAGCGCGTCAGTACAGGAGACAACTCTGGTGCACAGTTTTTAAAAACCACCGCCGGAATACCGTCGGGTCAACTGGCTTTCCGGACATCGAGTGATATCCCTCTGCCGGATGCGAATATCCCGCATTGCGGAGTTGCAAGTCACAATGGTGGGCAGGTGAGCGCCACGGTCGTCAATTCGGGAGTTAGCCGCAAAGAGGTCAGCAAGTAGTTTCACTTTCTCTTGTGGCTCGTGGGCCAGTGATCCGTCAGGGTACTTCAGCGGTGGCAGCGAAGGCTGGCAGTAGTTGGACTGCACGGTTCGGCATGGTAGGGTATGCGACGAGTTCTTGACCAAACCGTGCAATGCGCTGAGCATCAGCTCTGAAGTAAGCCCTCTTGCATTCCCTAGTGGCTTTGTTAAACGCTGCTTTTAGGCGATCAACGTCTGGGTCACAATGAGCACGGGCCCTGATCCATGCGCGGTAGGCTGACTGCTTTTGAGCGACAGCACGGGTGCACTCGCGATTGAACCAGGGACGAATCTTTGTGGCGACTTCACTGTAGCCGTTTCCGGGATTCCGATTATATTGTATATATACAAGAATTGCTTATTTAAAGGTACATATTACATACTTAGCCGGCCAGGCTGTATAAGCCGTCGAACCATAGCTAAGCAGATAATACTAAGAGCAGGGAAAAGTGCCTATGTTAGCCGGCCAGACTGGTTAGTCCTTGAACCGCAGCTATTGTGTGAAAGTGAAACACCAGGGAATGGTTGGGTGACCGTGATGCTCGACATGGAGAAGGCATTCGACAGAGTGTAGCATGAAGGTCTCATCCACAAGCTGTCGACGTCGTCTCTACTACGAAAAGTAGTCGCGATCATCGCATCGTTCCTGAACCAGAAGACCTTCCGTGTATATAGAGGATGCCACATCGGAAATCAAATCCATTAGAGCCGAAGTCCCCCAAGGGAGCTGTTTTTCACCAGCCTTTTACGCCCACTACACGGATGACATCCCTGTTGTCGGAGAGGTCAAGCTGGCACTGTTCACAGATGATGCCGCTTACTTATCAAGTTCACGCAACGCAGATGCACGGAAATTGTGCCCCACACTCGAAGCCCTTCCGGGCTGGCTGAAGCGATGGAGACTCAAGTGCAATGTGTCGAAGACCCAGGCGATGATAACTAGTATCACGCACCACCTGCCGTACCTGCGTCTGATGGAAGAGGACATCCCATGGTCCCCAAAGATCAAGTACCTGGGAATCACCATCGACAGATCACTGTCGATGAATCACCACGTCGAAACCATCACAGTGTAGGCTAGAGTTGCGCGGATGAAGCTGCGTCTCCTGCTATCCTCCAGACTACCAGTAAGTGCCAAACTAGGCATTTACAAAACATATAACAGGTTGCGCCTCACCTACGGTGGGCCGGCCTGTTACAACTTGATAGCAGGGGCATTGCGCCAACGCCTTCGTATGGTGGTCGACGCCCCCAGGTACCTTAGGAATACAACAATCCACCGAGACCTTAAGTGGGAACCTCTGAAGGATTTCGTGAGCAGACTCGCTACAGGGATGTTTGAGTGGGCTGATCGCGGCATTGCTCCACTCCCACATCTAGATGCAACGACACTCATCCGGAGGGGACTCAAACGCCCCGCTCGGGAGCTCATATCAGCTCCCTTGAGCGAGGCATTGGCTTCGCCATCAGATACATCGATCTCTCGCAGGCGGCTCACTAGACCCCTCTTCGCAGGAGAGATCGGTGGGCAATCCTCGAGGCCGGTGAACCAACCCCAATGACCGGCTCACAGTGGTGAGCTGCGAGGAAAATTTCTATAAGTAGCCCAGAGCTTCAAATAGTCTCCCCACCCACCTCAACAGGGGTAAGATGACACCACTATGTATGATCGCGTTCATTCGCCGCTTGGTATTCAGTGCGAGCGGATGCATGTTTAGGGCTTCAGAGTACGTGGCATGTGTACGCCACAATATGCTCTCCATCCTATGGTTACCCGTACAAGATTGCCTACTAGGTACAATAAAGCAACCAATTGTACAATTTGTGTATCGTCTTAAGTTTAATTCTTATTAACACAATTTGTAATAATACGTATATCAAGAGTGTTATTATTACCATTAAAACCGAATCTCTGTATGTTTAAATCCTCTTTACAGCAAAAGCACTGGTTTCTTATATTCTGAAAATTGTGATCTGTCTAAACCATCTATGTACCTATTTACTGACAGAGACCGGAGGTTTCTATCAACTGACATTTCTATCAACATTTTCGTTTAGTTTTTTTTATATTTTATTATGAGATTTTAAATCATTTTGACTCTGAAACATGATCTAAATATATACTGTTTTTATATCTTCGCTATGGTAGCTGGCAGCAAAATGAATCTAAACGAAATGTTGAAAACCATACCCGAACATCCCTACTATGTAAGCAAGTTTATTGTTTGTGTAGTATTCCGTTCACTTACTTAGTCAATTCAAATCAACATCATTCAGTTTACAAGAATATTCCCTGTATACGCAACAGTATTTAAATATCTTAGTTTTCAATTGCTCGTTGATTAGAATTTCGACCTACAGTCAAAATAAATAGTAATAACCTACCGGCCTAAGGGAGGATGTTATTCATATGAGTTTTTGGTTTTTGTTTCACTGTTCCTCTAGCTGATTCCACAAACTATATTCTATTATATTCTATATTTTGCTTGTCTATAACTAGCGTGTGTAGGTATCTTAAGCGTTCAGCCTCAATGTGTAAAATTATTGCAGCCAAACAACACTTACTGTGAAGAACTCGGCCTAGTAGAATTTGACAAAGTTGCACCAAACAATTACTCTAAATTGTGGAACAGACAAACTACTCTTTGGATGATGGCGCTGGCTCTACTCATGTGGATGATCTCATACTTGATGATAATGACTATGACTATGTGTTTCGATATCAGCTTCCGTTCTGTGGCGGGGGTCTCTGGCGTTATACATTGGTTTAATGGAACTAGTGCATTAGTTTCCGAAGACCATGTCAGAATCATCACAATGTTTTAAGATGTGAGAATAAAAATTGAATGAGTGCAATATTATTTTGTTTTAATAAAAACTGAACTCAAAAAATTAAAAGAATGTGTTTATTCATTCACATTGGTAATTAATTATACTTAAAAAAAACTAGATTAAAGTCTTCGTCATCTACTGAAAAGCACCGATAACTTGAGATAATAACACTCCTTTCACTTGTTTTTATCATTTCTATCTTCAACGCGTCATGCGTCAGTATGACATAAAACATAATGAAGTAACAGTCCTACTTTTCACATCGTTGACACTATGGAGAACCTGATGACGGTCTCGGATATCATAGCCTTTCTTGTAGCAGAAGTGCTGGCCGTATATCTCGACATGCCAACATCAATGACATAAAAGAGATATCTAGACGAGGGGAAGAGACTAGATGGTTTGTAATTATTACCATGAACACTTGAGTCGTATTCATTTAATTTTAGGATTTCTAATTGAGAAATACACTAAGTGTTCATTAACGAATAGTTTAACCCACATTTTGCAATCTACTTAGTCTTAAATAGTGGTTATCCATATCATGGAGTTGTTCTGTTAAAAGTTGTAATATTTAATATTTAATTGACCAATATTTTTTATTTAATTGACTTTGACAGATGTGTCACTTGCCATTTCTGGCTTGGTAGTGATGCAAATATACTATTGACGTGACGAAAAGAATAAATAATAAATAAATAAGTGCCCCTAATAGTATAAAAATATAAGTAGTTGAAGTTTTTAATAACTTTAAAAGGAAAAAATGCCTTCGATAGATGTTCTGCCAATGCTTATGGCGCCGCCTCACGATATCCCACCAGACGAGCCTCAAGCTCCACCGCCGCCAGTTATTGGGATTATTTATCCACCACCAGAAGTGAGAAGTATCCTTTTACCAAAGATTTATGAGTAATTTGTCCTATTATGAAACTATAAGAATAACCTGTTTTCTGTATTTTATAATGAATATTGATATAACCTCTTTAAGTATTGATGTATAGTGGTGCGCTTTTGAATATAAGATTAACTTTAGTTAGGTAGTTTAGGTAAACCCTTCTTATGTGGTCAGAAATATTTAATGCAGTGAAGAGATGCAAACATCAATTTGTACCATATTCCTGGTGAGCCTACTTTGAACTTTAGCAGTAATATTTATTTGGATTCTATTTTCTTTTGATATCAGGAATAACTTTTATATTAATGTGTTCTGTTTGGTAATGGTATTAAACAAAAACATTACAAAATTGTCTATATAAGATCATGGGCTTCCATTATTTCATAGGTAATAAATATACACATTCACAGGTTATTCAACATATCTACATTGCTATGCCTGCATTGTATTTATTAGCTTCACATAATGATTGGCAGCTATAAAATTTATTTATATTTAGTGACTTATTATAAGTAGTATAATTTTAATCCTCAAGCTTACTTTCAGATGTTTGCAAAACCAATATTTCTTTAACCATGTTCTGTAGATATTGTGGACAAAACTGCTAGCTTCGTCGCCCGTAATGGACCAGAATTTGAAGCCAGGATTAGACAAAATGAACTTGGCAACCCTAAGTTCAACTTTCTTAACTCGGGAGATCCGTATCATGCCTACTACCAGCACAAAGTCAAAGAGATCAGGGAGGGGAAAGGTAATGCACTGTTAAGAATATAAGTTCTTTAATCTCTTTCTTTTTTTGAATAATTGTTTGTAACACACACACACATGTACATGCTCACTTGTTGTTATATTATTTACATCCCCAAAGTGGTGATACATTAACTTTTTTAAACCGCGACCAGACCTCAATGATGTCTCCATAAAAAGCAAAAGCAACAAGCATTCTTATCACATTAATAAGAAGAACAAACATGTCAAAAATATTTATTTATATTACCTAATTTAAATTTTACGTCCCACAGCAAACATGAATGAAATGACTGCATGTAAAATAAGAACATAACTGTCAAACCACGAAAAATTTGTTTACAGGGTAATTTTTGTTATACTGATATGTAAGGTTAGAAAATTGTTATTGCAAAAGTAGATTAAATGACATATATTATTAATTTTAAATCTCAAACATAAAAGAAATGTCTGAGCAGTCTTAAATTTGTTGTTTATATCAATAATTTTTTGAAATGATTAACTACTTTTATGACAACTGAAGTTTGTGATAATCTTATTACACATAAAGCTAGTACTCACTGAAGATTTCTGCAAAGAGTAGTTGTGTGCTGGTTAAATCAATTAGTTCCCTCCCGTTTTGACCAGATCATACAGACCCAGACCTAACAACACTGACTGGTATTTACATACTTTGCAATTTGTATAAATAACAGCACTCTTCTTCTTCTTTGCTTCCCTCTTATAATCTGTAGACCTTTCAGACATATCACCATTTCAATAAATGGATTCAACATAATGGTATTAAAAAATAGATCAAAACAAACAATTACTAAAATAATTTTTGATATCCATCATTAAATGACTTAGACATACTTTATTGAAGTTTACTATTTTAGTAACGGAACAACTGGGGTTTCCGATACGCCTGTGACGTTATTTGACCTATTCGATATCACATCACGAATAAATCAAGGCTCTTCTAGGGGGCTCTTTCTAGGGCTCTTGCTTCATTCGTTTTTATTTACCATTTGTTTCTTTTTTTTTTTTTTTTTTTTTTTTTTTTATTCGTAAGCCTACCATAATGACTCCACTTTGCCTGATGGTAAGCAATAAATGGAGTCCAAGAGTGGTGGTCACCATCCTTATTGCATGTCTAGTCAATGCAGCATGGTGACCCACACTATGGCGGCCTGGTGAGATGCTTTTTCACGCCCCGCTTAAAAGACCCGGGATCAAATTGGGAAGGAAACACGTGCGCTGGTAGGGAATTCCAGGCTTTCACTGATCGGCACAGGAAAGAAGAGCCAAACCGTTTCGTTCGGGATCGCATATCTTCGACTCGCAAACGGTGACTCCCCGTGATGTAGGCGATAGAGAACTGCCATAGAGGCGACATCTCTTCGCAACTGCAGGGGCTCAAGAGACTGGGTGACCTCAGGACAGTCTATAATGCGGACTGCGCGTCGCTGCAACCGATCGAGAGCGTCAAGCAGATACTGCGCATAGCTATCTCAAAGATGAGAGCAGTACTCCACGCAGGAGCGAACCTGGGTCTTATATAAAAGACACAGATGCTCGGGCGAGAAGAACCGTCTCACCTTGTTCAATACACCGAGCTTCCGCGAGGCCGCCTTAGTGACGCTCTCGATGTAATCACGCGGATTGAGATCCCGACAGATGTCCATACCCAGTATACTAAGCCTATCCTGTAGTGGCAGTTGAGTGTTCTGAAGAGTAGGAAGGGGAAGGAATGGAGACTTTTTGTTTGAAAACGCGCACGCCTGTGTTTTCTTGGCGCTGAACTCGACCAGATTCTCACAACCCCATTGAGAGATGCGGCTCAGGACCCGGTCGAGCTCAGCAACAAGCTCCTGTCGTTTTCCCTCAACGTCTGCTAGCTTGGCAGCAGGATGTCCAAAGTATCGCCCGTGTACTGTGCTGTCGTCTGCATAACAATGTATGTTGCCAAGAGCCAGCATATCATTGATATGCAGAAGAAACAGCGTGGGCGATAAGACGGAGCCCTGAGGTACACCAGCGCTAACCTCCTGGAAGTCAGAGGCCGCGCCGTCACAGAGAACCCTAATGCAGCGCTTGTAGAGGAAGGCAGCAACCCAGTTGCATAGCTGAGATGGCAGACCAAATGCAGGAAGTTTGGAGAGAAGCGAGCGATGCCGGACCCTATCGAAGGCCTTGGCAATGTCGAGGCTGATGGCCAAGGACTCCCCATGCCTATCCATAGCCTCACCCCAAAGGTGTGTGACGTACGCTAGAAGATCACCCGTGGATCGGTTCGGCCTAAAACCATATTGCCGATCATTTAACAAGGAGTGATCCTCTAGGTGGCGGATTAATTGGGTGTTGATTATCCGCTCGAGCACCTTACAGAGTATGGAGGTGACGGCTATAGGACGGTAATTAGCTGGATCGGAGCGGTCGCCTTTTTTGGGAATGGGTTGGACGTTCGCCTCTCTCCTGGAGGCGCCTCTTTTTTATTTTATGAGTATATATTGATATATTTAGTTTATATAGTTTATATTGATGCTTTTGAAGGAGAACTGCTTAGATAAGATATCAATATTCTCGATGGAGAGTGCTGAGGAGACTCATAAACCATTTGGGAGCACTTATTTTCTGTATCTTTTGCACTGTTCCTTCTTATGGTTGTTAGCACTGCTTGGTTTTTCTGTGAAGTTTTGATATTTACTTGAACTCCCTTGTTTCTCTTTTTATTTGGATGATTATCTGATTCTGTGAAAGTAATGTTTTCTGGTAGCAGATCCTCTGTTTCATTTAAATCCATTTCATCACACAATCATTTCAAAAGGTTGAAATGAACATCGATATTACTTCTTTTGTAAAATAAATAATAGATTTTCATAAAATTCAATGGACGTCTTTTTCCATTTGCTCCTCATTATTTTTTTGATTTCACTGCCTTTTGGCAATTTATGAAGACATGTGGATTTTAACTTTAATGTTCCCCCCACCAGTCGATGTTTGACTAAATTTTCTGTGTCATTTTCAACCTGTAAATGAATTCGATTAATAAAATAAATACATTTACATCAAGTATAGATTTATTTTTACTGAATAAGTTATTCCGAACCTACTCACAACTCAATAGATACACTACCGTCCAAAAGTTTGGAAGCAACAAGATAAAATCAAATAAAATAAAAGTAAGCCATCTTAAATTTTTTTTATTGATACAGAATTAAAAAAATAGACAAAACACACTTCTACAACAATGAAATTAAATAAGTAATATAAAAATTAAATTAAATTTTAGCTTCATCGAAGTGTCCACCCCTCTCTTTAATTACCTTCTCGCATATTCTAGGCATCCTACTAATTAATTTCATAAAATACTGTTCATCTAACTTCTTCCATTCGCTCTGTAATAGTTGCCACAAATGTTCTGAGCTCGTAGGAGATTGATTTTTCACCCTTCTATCTAGTTCATCCCAAACAAGTTCAATGGGAGAAAGGTCAGGTGATTGAGACGGCCACTGCATGATTTTCACATCTTTTTTCTTCCTTAAAAAGTTCTGGCACAGTTTGGACGAATGTTTCGGGTCGTTATCTTGCTGAAAAACGAACCCAGGACCAATAAGATTCAGTCCACTGGGTATGGCGAAATCCTTAAGAATTTTCAAATAGCGTTCCTTGTTTAGTTTTTCGGTTATCCTCACAAGACTTCCGAGTTTATTGTTGCCGAAACACCCCCAAACCATGACATTACCACCACCATGTTTGATAGTAGGCACTGTACAAGCTTCTGAAGCCCTCTCTCCTTTAGATCGGCGCACAAAAACACGTCTATTGGACCCGAAAATCTGAAACTTCGATTCGTCACTCCAAAGAACTTTTTTCCATTGGTTTATTGTCCAGTTTTTATGTTCCCTTGCCCATTCTAGTCTGTTTTTCTTATGCCGAATTGTTAGTTTTGGTTTTTTAACTGCAACACAACCTCTTAGCCCCGCAGACAGTAGTCGTCTTTTAACTGTTGTTATTGACACGGGTGTTCCTCGCGTTTCATTCAGAGATGCGGTAATTTGTGGTGCAGTTAAGCGACGATTCCGTTTAGAAAGAACTCTGATGAAGTTATCCTCTTGACTTGTAGTGGATTTGGGCCTACCAGACCTTTTTCTATCTTCATTTTTGCCAGTTTCTTTTTTTCTAGCGAGGGTGTAGTGGACACCTTTACAAGAAATTCCGAGTTTTTTTGCGATTTGGCGTTCACTGTAGCCTTCCTCACGCAGAGTACAAATAGCGCTTCGCTGTTCAAGTGTGATTTGCTTGCGTTTTGCCATTTTCAATAAAAAAAGACGGTCAAGGAAGTAGTCGAAATCTTTTGAATACAGACGATGTTAATATCACAACCTTCGCGTTCTAATGCTCAAGTGTGACTAAATAAGGTCCAAAAAAGATAAAACTACAAAATATTTTCAATAAAACCGCATCAATGCATGAAAGAAAGTCCCCGGCGGATGAAGTAATAAAACACGTGTTTCGTCAAAATCCAGGAATTTGTTAAAACTCAAGGAATATGCACTAGTAATCCTTTTGTTTTGTGTTAAAAAATCACAAAAGGTCATAAAACTTTATTTTATTGCTATTATTTACCGCAGGGAGTCGGCAATCTTTTGTTTTGTTTGAAATCAGGTGTGCTTCCAAACTTTTGGACGGTAGTGTATGTATATCAATCGGAAATAGGCTTCTAATATTAATAGTTACTTGCATCAAAATGATCTTCACACGCATATTTAGTGCTTTTAGGGCCAATTAAATCACGTTTGCACCAATTTTTCCTTGTTTTTATATTATTTGGTGCACGAAAAAAATAATGGGATTTTTAGCTTTTGTGCTTTATATAATATACAATATTTGTAGGCATTTTTTTTTAACTTCTGCCATTGGGTAATAAACAAAATACGAATCGAACGGCTTAAGTAACTACACAACAATACATTCGTACGTACTTCGCGTGTAACAAAATTATTCTTGCAAGCACAACTATAAAGCCCCATAACATTCTCATTTCTTGAGATATTTTATCGATTCTTTCACGTGCTTGTTTTATTTTACTTATTTTTTTATAATTTATCCATAAAAAAATTGAAACTTGTACATTGTGTATAGATAAGATTAACTAATTCTTTTTTATCTGTGTCTTTTCCATGATCAGTTATGTCAAATTATAATAATGTTTTAGGCCCTGATCCATCAACTCCAGTACCATTGCCACCACCCATTCAACGTCCAGGGCTAGCTCCAGCAACCGCTGCACGCCAGCAAGAACTATTAAAGGCAGCCGCGCCTGCTGAGCCTCCTCCACCACGTGATCCTCCTCCAGATTTCGAATTCATTGCTGACCCCCCGTCCATCTCAGCACTAGAACTTGACATAGTTAAGCTAACAGCCCAATTCGTCGCTAGAAACGGACGCCAGTTTCTTACAGACCTGATGAAGAAAGAAGAACGTAATCATCAGTTTGATTTTCTTCGTCCTCAGCATTCTCTATTTCAGTATTTCACAAGACTACTTGAACAGTATACAAAAGTACTCTTACCTCCGAAGGAACTAGTATCTAAACTAGCTGCTGAAGTACGTAGTGGTGTTTTAGAGAATGCTCGTAGTCGTGCTGCTTGGCACTCTCACCAAGCCCGACGTAAAGCTGCTGATGAAGCTAAAATTGAAAAAGAACGACTTGCATATGCATCAATTGACTGGCACGATTTTGTCGTTGTGGAAACTGTAGACTATCCCGCTGGTGAGCCAGGTGATTTCCCTCCACCGACAACTCCTCTCGAGGTTGGTGCAAGAGTTCTAGCCCAAGAAAGAGGAGAAGACATAACACATGCACAGAATGAGGATGACGACACTGAGATGCAGCTTGAATCAGAGTCTGAATCCGATTCAGATGACGATTTGGCTGAGATGGAAGACCGCACGCAGCAGCAACAAAGACCTGACGATAACCGTGTACAGGATATGGAAGAAGACAGCTCATCATCTGAAGACGAAGGTGTAGAAAGTACTAGAGCGCCAGGTGAAGAGGCACCTCTACCACCGCGTCCAGACCGCGTAGTAGTTAGGAAGTACGATCCAAAGCACCCTCGCCCTCAACCGGCGCCCACAAACGAGGAATGGTTGGTGTCTCCTATCACTGGAGAGAAAATCCCTGCTAATAAAGTTGCGGATCACGTCCGTATTGGTCTGCTGGATCCTCGCTGGTTAGAACAGCGTGACAGAGCGGCTGCTGAGAGAACGGATAGGGATGAAGCGCTTGCGCCTGGAGCCGCCATCGAAGCTTCTCTTAAACAGGTATAGGCTAATAGTTATTCTAGAAAATTCTTTTAGACTGTCCTGGTGCAAAAGAAGCTTATTAAATTGTACTAACATTTATTACCGATGGTCCTATTACTGTCAGTGTGTCGGCCAATCATACTCTCAACTCTCTTTTAGTTTTTCTACTCCAACCGATATTACTTTACGTGATTTGATGTATGCTTTATGCAAGTATTGTCTTGTCCGTAGCTCGCAGAACGTCGTACGGATATCTTTGGTGTGGGTGACGAGGAGACAGCCATTGGTAAGAAGATAGGAGAGGAGGAGCGACGACGCGACGACCGCGTCACGTGGGACGGACACACGTCGAGCGTGGAGGCCGCCACTAGAGCCGCGCGCGCACATATCACGCTCGAGGATCAAATTCAACAGATACATAAGGTATGTAAGATGGATATAAGAGAAAAACAAATTATTTTTGTTCTTTTGATGTTTTTTTTTTGACAGTTTCATAAGAAGTCATGGTCATATCTATGTATAGTGTATAGATGTATGATGTTTTATTGTCATTCGCTAGAGCCTAGACAGCCTGACTGACTGTCATGTTAGGTGTCTTTAGAATCTCTTATAAGTGGGACTGGCATAGGGTAGAACATTTACACGTAACATAAGTAAAATAAATAAAGAGGAAATTAAAAATGTAGTCGGGTTTTATGTTTTGTTATTATTTTACTGGTCATAGCTAAGCCTTGGTCTGTGCAAAATTAATACACGTTGTGGTAATGCTGGCTTCAATTTGCACATGCAGTACATTTCTGTACATTTTATATAATGCTGCAGACAGTTTATTTGTCCCTTTTAAGATAGTCATTGGATAGGAGAAGTTGACGTTAATTATCTTTTGTTCATTACAACGTTATTAATAACATCGTCACATTACAGGTCAAGGGTCTGCTACCCGACGAAGAGAAGGAGAAGATCGGTCCGAAGCCGGTGGGGTCGGCAGGAGTGGCCCGGCCCCCGCCCCCTGCGCGTGGCCCCGGCGTGGCCCCCCCCCGGCCACCGCCGCCCCCCGCGCCTCCCACAGCCCCCCCGCCGGTGTTGCTGCAGCCGCTACCCCCGCTCATGGTGCTGCCGCCCTTAGCGCCAAGGCCGCCGCTCATTCCCACCCCCGTTGGACCTGTCGGTATGTTCACATTTCATTGTTTAGTAACTTCACAGAAGCTGTACCGTTAGCTACTGCATATTAGTCTTGATCCGAGATTCGATAATCCTCACTCCAAATAATTCACACAAATTTTTATTTTTCTCTATTTCTTCTTATGGTTTGGCGTTGACGTCAGGCAGACAGGCGGAATATGTGTGTACTAAGACTAAGGTAGTAGCCCAAAGGATTAGCATGCTGAAGTGGCAGTGGGTTGGGCATATTAGCCGCAGAACCAACGATCGTTGGGGCAAACGAGTTCTTGAGTGGATACCGC
The DNA here is from genome assembly GCA_947561695.1 of Tyria jacobaeae. Lineage (NCBI taxonomy): Eukaryota > Metazoa > Arthropoda > Insecta > Lepidoptera > Erebidae > Tyria > Tyria jacobaeae. The sequence continues at coordinate 18,126,619 of OX387218.1, read as the reverse complement.
GTCTCGGCAAACGTAGCATAGGACGCCCACAGGCAAGGGGAGTGACAATTTGCGCAAGATGGCTGGCAAAATAGATCGAAGTGGCGTGCAATGGTTGAGGCCTATGTCCAGCAGTGGACTGCGATAGGCTGATGATGATGATGAACTGACGCTGACGTTTTATGAACGCATAGTTTGGTATTATACTTTTATACGCGATTAGTTAATCATAAAAGTTTATTAAAAGATTTATATATTTATAATGGCATAATTTAAAGCAATTTAAAGATAACTCACGGTTATGTCAAGATCGATATTAGTGCTACATTGAATGCTAACTACATCACTACGTGTCATGACAACGCGACTGTGGCGTAGAGGGCACTATGTATGTTCTTAAAACCTTAAAACTACTGTTCGTTTTTGTGATTATGCTAATATGGAAGAAATAAATAGTAAGCAGTTCACATAATATAGATCGGGATGAGTAGTGTAGCTAGCTACATAATTAACAACACAAATAAGAAAATCAATACTTTTTATTAAGACTTTATGGTTTAAGTCTGTCTTACAGTCGTGACCGTGACGTGCATGACACATTTTCTATATCATGTATACATCAATGTGGCGGTCAGAAGATTAAAGATATGTAATTCGTAGCGCGGCATGTTTAAACCGTCGCGGGAGGGAAATGTTCATTTGTATTTGTAGGCTTGTTCTTAAATTACTCATAATTTTAACTATTTTGTTGAAGTAAGTACTTTTAATAATGCTAATAGCATTTGATATGTAATTAGTAGTTGTAGTTTACTACTACCTACTAAAATTCAAATATCTGAAAACTAATGAATTTCGGCCACACACACAATGGGCGGCTCAATTTGTTGTAGTTTGAATTACAGGTAACCCTGTATGTATGCAGTTTTATGTTTTGATGTATATATTTAAATTGTAAATAAACACCTGCCACACGCATCTTTGCATCACCCAGAGATTGGCTGGTAGAAAATGCCTACGGCATTAAGTTCACCTCGAGCAATTTGGAGAAGTATAAGTAATTAAATAGTCTTAAAAATATTATAATCATAAAAATTGCTTCCGAAACAAGTATCGCAATAAAGTCTAAATTGAAAAAAATATCGATTATAAATGTTATTAATTAATGCAGGAGCAGTGAGCGCGGTCCAGGCGGGCGGATTCCCGTACGGCGCGGCGCACGTGGGGGCGCCGGGGCCCGCGCCCGAAGAGGAGGAGGGGCCTACCGCCGCCAAGCGCGCGCGCACCGAAGACGCGCTGGAGCCCGACCACTCCTGGCTCGCGCGACACCCCGGGGCCGCGCCGCTACAGGTACTTACTATCTGGTCTATAAGGAATTATTTGACGTTATTCGCTTTCCCCGTACTTTAATTAATATTGATTAAGATAACACCTCACCACTACGCTGCCACGAGGTGTTGTGGGTTCGTTCTCCGCACGGGACAACACTTTGTCTCATCGACAAATTGTTGTTCTGAGTCTGGGTGTTCTTTGTGTCCATTGTTTGAATGTTTGTTAAGTCCCCCGCGACATAGGAATTAATCCTTGTTCGGGAGTCTTTTTAAAGAAAGAAAAAAAATGTCGGTTGTTAATACATCAGATTGTACCAAAATATGTCACAATTATAATCAATAATATCACAATACCACACTAGCTAATTTGTAAGGCACCACCTTACAAATTTGCTAGTGTATGTCCTACTAAATCCAATAATCCGTTAGGTGGCGTTACCGTCGGTCCCGGAGCGCGCGGAGTGGCGGCTGGACGGGCGGACCCTGGCGCTCAGCTTGTCTCTGGCCACCACTGTCGCGGAGCTCAAGAACATCCTGCAGCGATCCACCAACATGCCAATTGCCAAGCAGAAACTGCACTACGAGGTCAGTCTATTACTTAGCATATCATACTACCTGTCTCGTTACTTTTACTTTTCGTTTTTTCTCAGCTTATAAGTATTTCTGTCCGTTTTCAGTTGTCGTTACAAACTAGAAATGGTTGTCTGAATGTACAAACTTGGTATTGGAGAAGCTCTTATTGATAAAAAATTAACGAACGCTTTTACAGTTTTCTTAATAAATGAATGTTTTCCAGGGTCTATTCTTCAAAGACACAAACACTTTGGCGTATTACAATGTGCCGCCCGGAGCGGTTCTGCAGCTGCAGGTCAAAGAGCGCGGTGGAAGGAAGAAGTAATCATTATAAAAGCATCGGAATTATTTTGCTTCGACATATACAATTCTATACGAATTGCTATACAATAAAGGTCATGATCATAATATTGATATGAAGTAAGAAACTGGTTTTGTGAAGTATGCAATTTCTAATGATAAAACGATTTATTATATCTTAGTAAAATCTAGTAATTGTTTTATTTTGCTTATTGTTAGTTTATTTTTTCTTTACTTTGGAACTTTATATTTCATGGGCAGTAATCGGTTATGTGAGGCAGGGCTTCTAAGTAAAACAACTAACACATTTATTAGCGAACGTTTATTATAAAATGTGTAAAAAAGTAACAAAACATGAGACCTCTGATTATATACATTTACAGACAGGATCACTTATGCTTCATAACGATGCTACCACATGTCTCCGCGTGCGATAACATTATTTATTTAATAGGGGTTGTTCTTGTACACTTGTATTCAACAACAGTTCCTTGAAGGAGGCCTACGTCCAGCAACGGCCGGCAAATGACTGATGAAATAAATGTTGTTTATATATAATATATATAAGCATTGTACAGCAAAGTTCAATTTAACAATGGGTTGTATTATTACGTAAATTTTAATTGGTCTCATACGTACGGTCCAATTACCGCGTCAGCGATTTACTGCACTTTATACATTTATGCTAATTTGTATTCACTTAACAAGAAGTCATTTGTGAGGTAACTTGTGTATCAATCAAATATATATATTTTATAAATCAACAAGGATTTATCATTGATCAAGACATAGCAAGTGCGTTCGGTAGCAACAAGGCACTGCACGACAGTATAATTTAAAGAAAACTTCAGAGTAGGTACATTAAACAACAACATTTAACAATGTTAAATACACTTACTGTTTATGCTCTATCTAACATGATCACATTCTACTAAAAAAATAATGTTTGTAAAGCGTTTGTTATTCTACATAACAACATTTAATTGTACATGTAAATGCACACAATCAGAAGACTAAAAATAACAAAATTAAAGTAAAAGCTCAATGTATTAAACTAGTGGAAGCTAATAGTTTAATATTGCTTTAAATAATATATATAAATGATTTTTATTGTAAACAGTACAAATGTTACTTAAATATATATAAAATGGAATGTATTAAATATTGCACAACAAAGCACCTTGAGATATGTAACGTGTTGTAAATAAATTCATATAAAATATATTACTTACAATCTATAATCACAAAAGATTCTGAGAACAACAAATTCAACAATAATATTTTATAAGCTATAAATGACAATAACATTCTTGATTATAATTTTTCTGTATTGAAATGCTATGTGGAATGTTTGTTAACTACATTCGAGAATGTTGTAGAAATTGCATTGAGTATGCATTACTGGTTTACTTGCATATTAAAACAGACAAGAATGGTCTTTATCACGTCATAATCGATATCACTTCCTCATCATCATAAAATCATATGACGTCAGTCCTGTACTTAGGTTTAAGATTTAAAGTATTAAAATACAAAACTAAAGTCAATTGGTTTTCTTCCTCGAAACTGATATATTTATTTACTGAGGCATATCAAACATAAATGCGACCACTCGTATAGAAAAAGATCAGTTTGGGTCGTCCAGTGAACGTGAGGCGTTTAGGAAGGGGGCCGAAAACCTCGCCCAATCTCACTTGGGGGAGAGGGGGATCACGGCAGATATCAGGTTTTTTTTAACTTCTTAAATCTTAAAAACTAGCAATTTCGTAAGTAGTCTTAAATAATAAATTATTTTTATTTTTTTTCAATAATTCCAACACGTAAACAAACATCAGCTTATTTACAATCAAAATGTGCATTTTCAAAAATGAGTTTATGGGGAGAGGTTCAAGCAAAATCCCACGACATCTCCCCGGGGGGAGACAGGGGATTAAAAATCACCAACACGCCTCACGTAATTAATGGGTGGCCCATAATCTTATTTTACCGAACTCCTATCTCAATAATTTACATAATATGAAAAGCTTAAAAGTCACATGACATGAAAATGAGATGCTAAGAATGTGATAAAAATGGCTACATCTAGATGTTTAGAACACAGAGTACATCTATAAAATGAAGGCACCAACTAGCACCACTCTTTCTTTTTATAGTCATAACATCCATTTTTAAAAGGAATTTTCTAAGACTTGTAATTGACATTATTGTGATTAAAATTAATCACAATAATGTCAATGCAATGTAATGTAAGCGTTATGTTCATAGTAATGGAACTTTCTTCCGGAATGTGCTTATGGAAATAATGTGTGTAGTATAATGGGAATGTTTGTATGAGTTTTTTTAAAAATTGTTTAATCGTGGATAAAACAATTTTTACATAACCCTACAATAAATTGCACCATTAAATATCCTGCACCGTATTTAAATACTAGCTAATATCCAAAACATTTATACAAGCGATATTATGCACCAACCAATTATTAAACATTTTAGTTTTTATAATTCAGTAGATTAGAATAAAGTCGATTAAACAAAAATAATTCAGCAATACTCGTCACTTGTGAGCTGCAACCTATAATGCTACATTTTTGTAATATTTGTTAATGATTTTAATAAAAAATATAATAAATGTTTAAGTTTATACAGTCTGTTATCAATTGGACGGATAGTATCATGCATTAGCAATTTGGAGTATGTTTTGTTTCCTCAATTGAGGCATGTCACAACAATTGAACTATTTGAAGACATATACTCTATAAAAGTACTTCTTTGTCAACATTCTCCATAAAATTAATATTCAAAGATAAGTTACCTAAGCATAGGAAACAGCAATGAAGTTCCTTGCTATTATGTGCTATGCCTTGCCATGCAAACTGTCAGATGCACAAACTACAAAAAAAATAAAAAATATGTAATGTAAATGCGTGTTTTTTACACTTTGTCTTTCAAGCTTGTCTTCCTCGGACTATATGGTTCACTCTTCAGTAGTCCAATGATAAAACTGTACATATAAACTCTATGTTCATAAATCCTTAAATTACTTGCATAACACCGGAACAACTGCACCAAATTGGATAATCCTTTTTTTTGTTTGTTATTGTCTGTACAAGTTTTGTATAACATTTTTTTTTAATAAAAATAAGTTCTTAAAATCTCTTACTAAATAGTTTCTACTCAAAATAAATTATTATACTAAAAGTACAATTCCTTAAAAAACTTCAGAACCTTCAGAATCACCATCAGTATTAACATTAAAAAGCAATTATTTGACCAGACTAGATTCATAAAATATGGTAATGAATAAAAATACAGTGTTTTGACTTGACAGTCATCTACTAAATTGCAGCAGTTGGAATTATGTGAATTGTAAGAAGCGCGAATGGAACCAATGGTGCCAAAAGCGAACTGAGTATTGTGCTAGCTAGCTAGTTTGTAAAAAAAATAGTTTTAGTTATTATGAAAGCTTGGGTATTGTTTCAATGATCTCTCTGTATCGAGCCAGCATGGGAGTGTAGATCTTGTCGTGGTCTGGGTACGGTGTCGCCACTGGAGATACTGTCGGCTCAGAATCTGCGTACATCAACCAGACTGTGTTTATAAAATAGCGTAGTATATAAATTCAAATTTGTTTGCCACTTGTATTTTTCATAAAATACAAGTGGCAAATGAGATGAACAGCGATCTGGTCCGAGCACTGAAATCTATATGAGAACTCCAGTGCTTGTGTCAGGGTGAACGGCGCCTACACTGAATGGTTTAAGATTGAGAAAGGTCTTAGACAGGGATGTGTAGCTTCGCCATGGCTGTTTAACTTATTCATTGATGATTGTGTTAGGGAAATGAAAGGGAAAGAATGTGGTTTGAGAATGAAGGGATTACTCGTCAAATGTCTCCTATATGCGGATGACCAAGTAATACTTGCGTCATCAGCTGAGGAGTTACAGGAGATGGTAACAAGCTTGCATGGGGCATTAGAAAGAAAGGGTATGAAAATTTATGTGAGCAAGACGAAAACGATGGTTTTTGAAAGAGATGAAAATAGAACGTTTTGTGAAATTATAATAGGTGGTCAAAAAGTGGAACAAGTGGATGAATTTGTATATCTGGGATCAAAGTTTACTAGGGACGGAAAGTGTGATGGTGATATAGAACGAAGAGCGAGTGCGGGTAATGAGATCAATGGCGCATTGCATACTTTTATGACCAGCCACAGAGTCTCAATGAAGGCTGTGCATATGTGCATAGAGGTGTGTTGGTGCCAACACTTATGTATGGCAGCGAAAGTTGGGTATGGCAAAAGAAGCACCAAAGGATAATTAATGCGGTAGAAATGAGAGCATTGCGGAGTATAGCTGATGTGAAATTGAGTGACAGAGTGAGGAATAATGTGATAAGGGATCAGTGTGGTGTGAAAGAGGATGTAGTGACTAAAATTGAAAAAAGTATGCTGTACCGGTTCGTGCTTATCGAAAGGATGAATGAAAGAAGGTTGACAAAAGGTATTTATATAGCAGAGGTAAATGGAGTTGTCGGAAGAGGAAGACCTAGGCGAATGTTCTTGGAACAAGTCCAATAAATCTAAGCAAAGGCCAGGTCAAAAGCACCTTTAACTGACGAGCCTGTATGCGGAACGGAATGAAAGTTGAAGAAGCGAGAAAGGTAGTGGTCTCTGCCTACCCCTATGCGAAAGAGGCGTGATATTATGTATGTATGTATGTAAATGAGATGTGACAGCAAGCATTGAATTTGTGATGAAACAATTTTCTAATATATAAAAATTTAGCAAAAGAATAAAATATCGTTAGTTTGTTACATATACAGAGAAGTAACACCCCACTCATAGATTAAATATTACACTTATTTTTAATGCGTTGCAATCTTTTATTTTTAATTTTTTTTAACTAAATGTCTGTTATCAGTTATCACATAATTCTCATTTTCAATATACATTCTGATATTTGTTTGACTGTATGAGAACCAAGGAACCACACTTTACTGGCTGTAATTTCTATTACATTTTAACGATAATTTATTATTAATTGGTTAAGGGATAATACGAGAGGTAAGAGTTCAAAGTAGAGAACTTCTGCTCTATTGGAGGCTGCGGTTAAACATTGGTAGGAGTGTAGTGTTACTTTCCACCCAATGGTTTTCAATAAACAGTAATGGGGATGGATGTTGAAAGGTTGTCTCACCTGTGTTGGTGTCTCGCTCTGGCGTGGTGACGTCAGCGGCTCGTAGCGCGGCTCCTAACAACGCGGCATTGGCGTGTTGATCCTGCACCACACAAATACAAATATACATGTAGGATTGTAGGTATAGTTTTAGAATTAGTGGCTTCTCCTTTTTGTAGTGACTTCAATCCTGAAGGTTGACCGTCAGCTTCTTGCATTCTACTCTGTTTATTGCCAGGCGGAGTACTTTGTTCGACGGAATTAATACCGGTCCACTCTCGAAAGCTGCAGTGCATTTTATACATTAGAGCCTTAACACACGGTCTACATTCCAACTGCTCACATGAACACAGGCCAATATGTAACATACTGTTACCATAACTGTACACGTTGGCCTGTAATGTTGCATTAATAACTTACAGACCAGTCAATTATTTTTGTTTATCAACCGGTTTTCCTTTTTTAAATGACTTCAAAAAGAGACTCCTTAATTTTGGGGTTCATGTTCATCTGATGATGGAAGGGTCAAGAAGAAGAAAATCGAGGACTTTTTGGAGTTAGGGAATAATTATTTTAATAATATAATTACGAAAGTGTGAATGTTTAGTTTTACTCTTTCAAGATATTTATTAGATTATTGTGTATGGGCTACAGAGATATGCGCACAAAAACGTAATGAGATTTCCAAACATTATTACGTTAATTATGAATTGAGATTCAATATATTTTATACTCCTACGTCCCGTCGAAATCAAATCATGACAGGGAATATACGAATATTTTTTTGAATTGCACGTTTTTACGATTTAAAGTCTTTCAATAGAATTGGAAAGGCGCGTCTACTTTTTTAAAAGTCAATTATTTATTTAGTGATTATTAACAACCATATTGTTATAAAGTCGAATTTCAAATAGCGTGTTACTTTATTAGTATCCTCTAGGTTCGACCAGCCTGGTTTTAGGCATTCCTCGTAGTATTGAAAACATCACCTGTGTTTTATAACTAGTAGGAAGGATTCTCTGCAATTATCGTGAGAGAGAACTCTTTATTACATAGTTAATTGCTTGTATATACAAACAAAAATGCTTGTAAACTACATATTACTTAAATCCATGCCGGTTAACTACTATCTATACTTACAGTCGTGGTCAACTAATTAGGGACACTCTCTAGTTAATCCAAATTGTGAATTTATTTTTTATTTTCCAACGAGTCTAAACAATATTCCACATCTTTTACATGTAAGTATAATTAGTCATTTATGTGCCTAATTATACAAACAATAACAACTTCTTAAACATTAAACCTCTTTACAGTATAGCTGATAGATGATCACAGTGCTATTTGTTCAAAGAATGCTGGCTGGCCATTTAATTAGGGACACTGAGATATTGCGTTCTAGTTTCAAAATCTGAATCTCAATTATTATTTTCTTTCTTCTCCTATTCTTTGTGGTAGTTTTGGCGGCAATCTAGATTTGTAATTTCAAGTTTTGAGAGTTATTTTGAAGAACAATGGGCAAAAATAAAAGTTGCGATGCAACACTACGAAAAATTATCATGAAGTTTGTCGAGCGTGGTTGGTCATACCGAAGGATAGCAGGATATTTAAATTGTTCAAAAACTATGGTATGCAATGCAGTGCAACATTTCAGGCGCAATAACACAACTTTAAATGTGCCCAGAAAAAAAAAAAGATCGAGAAAAACAACTCCGCAAGAAGATAGAATGATAACCAGGTTAGCTAAGAAAGATCCGTTTCTAGGCTCTATTTTAATTAAACATGAAGTGTTTGGGGCAGACGAAAGAGTCAGTGTATCAGCGAGGACAGTTCGACGACGTCTGGTAGAAGCAGGGTTGTTCGGAAGAGTGGCTCGCAAAGTACCGTTGTTAAAGAAAGAGCATAGAAATGCACGTTTGGCGTTTGCACGTAAATATGGACATTGGACCTACGACCAATGGCAACATGTATTATTCTCTGACGAGACCAAGGTTAATTTGATTTCTTCAGATGGAAGGCAATACGTACGGCGTCCTGTAAAAGCGGAAATGAATCCAAGATTCACAAAAAAGCAGGTGAAACATGGCGGAGGAAACATTAAAATGTGGGGATCATTTTCTGGACGTGGAGTGGGACCTGTGAGGAAAGTTCAGGGTAACTTAGACCAACATCAATACAAGGCAATATTAGAAGAAACTATGCTTCCCTATGCTGAGGAACATCTTCCTATTATATGGACTTTTCAGCATGATAACGACCCAAAACATACAGCCCGTTCAGTCAAGTCGTTTCTTAACAGACAGTCGGTATCAGTGCTAGATTGGCCAGCAAATAGCCCCGACCTCAACCCAATCGAGCACCTTTGGCACGAAATTAAGAAAAAAGTGGCCATTTATCGTACCACAACTTTAGATGAACTTAATGAAGCTTTTTGTGAGGCATGGGCAAACATTCCTGTTGAAATATGTCAGAAACTGATAATGTCTATGCCACATCGGTGTCAAGCGGTAATTACTAACAAAGGTTTTGCTACTGGGTACTGATTTTACCCGTAATAAAATGAAGTTGTTAAAGAAATTAAAATACTGCAAATTATTAGTTCTGTTTAACTCTATTTTTCATTTTACTTTACTGTTCTTAATTAAATGTCCAGCTACAGAATTGTACCTTAAATTGAATACATGGTTAACCTTTGATATTAAACACTTTTTTATATTTATTTAATCTTTTATTTACAGCCATTTATAGTATAATAATCGGATCAAATTATGCAAATAATAATTACTGAGAAATCAACAGGGTTTTATATTTATATGTACATAGCCGGTTATTGCTGTCCACTATCTTGAATGTCCTTAATTAGTTGACCACGACTGTATATTAATTATTAATTTAATCATACATACAAACATATCGGCCTATATCTATTGTTATTGCTAACATGGGAACGTTACTGCAGCTTGGGCACGAATGGGTCGGCTCGACCGGACTCGGAGTATTACTCCAACCTCGCAGACAACCTGCTGTAAAAGAATGCTCGCATCGTGTAACCGAGTGAGTGAGATTACCGGAGGCCTAATCCCCTTCCCTTCCCCTCTTTCCCCTACCCTAAGAGGCGGATAGCATTCTTGTGGCTCTAGAGTTGCAAGTGTTCCTGGGCGCGAAAATCATTTATATACCATTAGGTGACCCGTCTGCTCGTTAAACTATAAAAAAACTCCCAATTTTGTCAACCATAATTCAGTTCCACTCGCGTTATGGGAGGCAAGCGTCTTTGTCATGCAGGATATGTGTATGAGTGTATATAATATGTGTATACTGTCTGTTAGATAACAGTCCGATCCCATATTGGGCTCTTACGATACCTACTACAAGAGTTGTGGTAGTTCAATTCTTCTTCACAGTAAACCTCATGGCTAAAAATATTCATGAATTTAAGAAATAAATAAATATTAGATTTGTATTTCAAGATGCGAGGCTTACCAGTACATATACGGGCGTGTTGAAGACGTCGGCGAAGATCTGCAGCAGCTCTTTGTTCACTGACGCGCCGCCCGTCGCTATCACACGAGACGATTTATCTGTACCAATTACATAATTATTAATTTTGGAACTTAAACAACCATACAATAAGATTCATTTCATAAATTAATGTAGAAGATAGCGTAATGACTAAAAGTGCTTCCAACGCCATCATCACTGTGACGTCTTCGTAACCAAGAACGCGATGATGGCATTGAAGTAACGACAGATACATTTAATATAAACAACTGTTCATTACACTAACATCACCGGATCGACCTTCAGAAAATACTATTGTAAGACATCGATAGTTTCACCCTATCGCAAACGGTTAACTATCGATAGTATTGAAAATGGACATATTATCAACCGACTTCAAAAAGGAGGAGGTTTTCATTCGAAAGATTTTGATGACTTTTTTTTTAATGTTGTGGTTTTATTTCAATTTTTATTATTTTTATTTAGCGAAAAATGGACGAATAACTCAATATCACGTCAACGGATTTCGATTATTCTTTTTTTATTGGAAAGGATGTACTTCAAGGGTAGTTAGATAAGAGTTTGGTTAGGTTCTGACAATGGCATCCATGAAAAAACCATGTCTTAAATTTTATGATAGAAGCATTGAAGTCGGTTGTCTACTTTTTTGAAGTCCGATTATATATATTGACTATATTTCAAGTTAAATATAACTATCGCAAAAACGGTGCGATACCGCGGCCGCACAGAAAACCGGCTGTGAAGCAACGCTAGCGATGCATTTAGCGAGACAATATGGCGGTTTGACAGTTAACTTACTTATTTGAATTGCATAGTATGGCACAATAGTGAGTGTATGTTCTCTTATATATAGTATACCTACGTAGCATAAGAGGCAGAGTCTCTATATCACTGTTCATACATATTATTTCTGTCTTTATATAAATTATGTCATTTTTGTAATGTCACTGTGTCTACATTATTTTCTAAATAAAAAATAATTATTATTTTTTATTGTTTTGGTTTTTCTCGATCTTTTAGATGTGTAAATTAGATGTGATGGCCTACGTCAAGCATGACACATGTAAAGTAGGTGGATGAACGTCTAGGTGTATAGGTGGAAATACGTCATGTCTAGTATGTAGTGTGATCTTTGAAGTAAATGTATCAAGTGAATTTTCAAAATATTTCAGACTTTGATTTTTGGTAGTAAGACCGTTGAGTTAATACAATTGATATAATGTGGACTACTGTCGCTTCCAATTGGCCTGTCGGTTAGTGACAATTACTATTGAGTAGGAGGACGTGGGTTCGATTCAAACACGGACAAAAATTTGTGTGCTCCACAAATATTTGTCAAGTCTCCCGCGATACCCGCGCTATATATTATGCTTATCGGGCAGTGCATGACTGTAACTACACTGTCTGATAGATAACAGTCAGATCCCTTGACACCTACGGGAAGAGATCGGGTAGCCGTATATTCTATTTTTCATTGGCCTGTTGGTCTAATGGTTAGTGACCCTGACTACTAAACTAGAGGTAGTGGGTTCGATTTCCATCCAGGACAAATATTTGTGTGATGAGCATCAAAGTTTGTTTTGTAATTTATCTATAATATGTATGTATTTAGAAGTATATAAGTATGTTAATTAGCTGCCTGGTTACCGTAGTACAAGCTTTGCTCGGTTTTTATATTGTATTATAACGAGAATTAGACAGCTTGTTTAGCCGTACATTAGCGGGTTATGGTAGTGTAGGATGTGTATGAGGAGAGAGCGCTGACCGAGCGTGAAGCCCATGTCCTCGGCGTGGGCCCTCCTGGCGAGCGCCTGTCCCTCGAGCAGCGCGCGCGCCTCGTGCTGCGGCGCCGGCGCGTCCACCGCGCGCCCCGCACCGTCCCACAGCGCGCGCAGCTTGTGCGAGCGAGGGACTATCTCCGCCGTGTCGAAGTACAGCCCTGATATACGAAATACAGCATTCAATGAAACGGACTCACACTACAATCAAAGGGTATGAATATTTTTCTTTCACTTCTAAAACACTCTACTAATTTTAAGATACGAAATAGACGAAAAATACACAGAGGAAACAGAAATTACAAATTATGCACAAAAAGAAAAATAATACAGAGGCAAGCTTAAGTGAGAAGACTTGGATGTAAAGAGAATATAGTAATGAAGATTCAAAGTGTATATAGAACTTAATAAACATACACAATAAACTGAGAACATGAGGCATACCTTACGACATTAGGGTGTCCCTTATATTAGAGAATATAATATTTTTTGATATTTTTTATTTTTTTTTTGATATCACAATACATACCCTATTTGTTTTTAAACTATCCAGATCTACTTTAATAGAAAATTATATCTTCCTACATCAACATTATCTGTTATATATATATATATGTTTATTAACTCTGAAGATTTTGAAAAAAAATGTTTTTAACCCTTTCCGTCATGTATCTAAATCGACGTCACGACGTGACGATATCTGTTTCAATGGTAACAGAATTAATAGTTTTCCAGTTGTCTCTAAACCTTTTGAACAGTGGGTAGTGAGTGGGTTTTTGCTTCAGTTTAAACGTGATGGCGGCAAGAAAGGTAGTAGTAATTCCCTGTTTAGTTTTTGTTCCAAAAGTACACAAGCTCCTTTCAATCGCGCTGTATTAGACGCCTTCAAAGACAGGCAACACATTTGTGACTCTTGAGTTGCGGGGTCCATGGGCGGCGGTAGTCACTTACTGAGGTGAGCCGTCTGCTCGTTAGGCCCCTATAGCATAAGAAAAAGGTGTGTCACAGCACATTATTTGTACTTTCTCATCTGGTTTCAGTCATGGAGTGCGTTCAACACAGCATTAGCTTGATCCTGGCCGGAAAAGCACTCCAGTTTGAGTACAGCTCGAAGCTATTCCTTTTCACCAAATGAAATTAGAAGTGGCAATCATTCTTCTTTAGAACGTCTGACGTCAATTCCAGGTAATAATTTCCCATCCCGGTGAACGGTAACCACTTCAGGCATATTATTCAGAAAACCTGATTTTATAGATTTTTTTTATGCGATAGGGGGCAAACGAGCAAATGGGTCACCTGATGGTAAGTGACTACCGCCGCCCATCATAGAAACTATTACTTCTTAATTCCTTTAACAAATTACAAACACCGCGAATATGCACTGCTACTGCCGCGCAACATGTATGAACATGATTCGATGCAAGTCGGCATGGGGTGTCGTACTCCAAATAATTTTAATTTATTTCCGAATGTTTTAGAGGCAAACGAACAAAACTAAAACGTATGCGTTTAAAAATTTTACACTTTTAAAATTAAGAAACATGCTAACCTACATGTATACAAGAAGAACAAGTGTACTCCATATAATTCTGATTCTTCCTTAATAACTAAAGAAATAGAGAGAATTCCACTGCCGTACCGCAGAAAGAGTGATGAATCTTACCCATATAACCCATATTTCCTCTAACAGTAGACGTTAACAGCTCATTGAAGGCCTCCCAATTCTTTCCAACCAGTCTGTCCCTATGGTTCTGTCTGGTGAGGGATCCGTTCGCGAAGCACAACAGCGCCATGTATGGTGCAGCTGGAGTGGGACCTACGAGGACATGTCCAGCAGTGGGAGCGGCCGGGGACTGGAGACCCAGCAGTAGCGTGTCACTTGTACCCAAGGAAAGTCCCACCCAACCAGAGCGGAGGCGAAGACCTGAAGTTCATTGGAAAAGTAAATATTATTAGATAGATAAATAGTTTCTTCATTGTACAATCAGATACAATAATTTACTTATGAATAATTGTTTACATGTAAAATTGGCATTAACACAATAAGAGATCTCTTCCAGGCTACCATTGGATGGAGAGAGAGGTATGACTAAAAAGGGGGGCTGCGATGTACACTAGAAGGGTGTCCTGTAGAAATTCATATCTAATAGGTGACTGCAGTTACATACACAGACATATGTATATGTACGCAAATATATATTCATACACGCATATATACAGAAATACACACAAAAGCATAAAAAATAGATATTGGCACATAAATACATATATTTGTTTATTAGAAAAAGACAACTGCTTCGGCAGCAATAATTCCTGTGTCACTTACGCTTCCTGTGCTTTACAAACATAAAATCGTCGGACACAAGGAACAACCAGACTCGGGACAACTATATGTAGGTCACATAATTGTTTGTCCTGTGTGGGAATCGAACCCACCAACATGGCTCTTCCATGGTGAAAATTACATTACTAGCTCGCCCGCATGGTAAGTCGATAAATAGTAGCTTATGTCCAGTACCAAACATCACGATCAGCTCTTGAGACGTGAAAAGGGAACAGACAGACAGAGTAACTTTCACATTTATCATATTAGTATAGAGCATAGACAAGTTAGATACCTATCTATTTACAACAAAAAAGTATCAAGAATTTGTATCCGTATTCTAAAGAACCTATTGTACAAACTGTGTTTATTTTTGGGTTTAGAAAGGGTTGTGGAATGATATTATAGATATATATCCTAGGATACATTTTATTTTTACCTTATTATATGGACTTTCGTCAGTTAATTTTATACCCGTCTCATATAACATTAGACAGATTTCCTTGACGTAAAAATAGATGTATAATAGATAACATTAAGATAAGATAAACTATCTTGGTGAACATTATTTTTTCCGCAATCAAAAGAAGTGTTACACAAGTGTGATCAGCTGAAAGCATTAAATCGCTATTAAAGATAACGTCTTATCGGTAAAAATTGTTAAATCTTCTTTATCTTAAGAAATGATCACCCACTTTTATTATAATTATACACAGGTACTGTATATAAACCTGATTGAAGCTATTGTTTCATAAGCGGATGGTAGACCAGGTGCTACGGCACGCATTGCGGGAGGCGCTAGTGGGCTACAGGCTAATTGAAACATATCAAACAACTCTAAAGGCAATGGTTTTTAATACACCCTTGCCTTCAGAGTTACAGGCGTAAGTGACTCATTTTCTCTTCACTGCCAGTGCCACTTACTCAGTGAGATCAACCGGGCACATTGGGAATTAAATGGGTAATTGGAAGTATATCGAAAGGGAAAGAGAAGAGGGAAGAAAGGAATATTGCTTATTAGGATGGATTGGAGAATGCCATGTAATTTGAACTGGTTGATGAAGGGAAGTCCAAGCCCTCTAATTAAAGAAATGATGAATAAATATTAAATGATAAAGTTTTCTGCTTTAAAACCCCTTTCTTAAAGGATTTAAAAGAAGGATTTCCTACCTTCAAGTTATATAATAACTTCAGAAATTTTACATACAGCCGGTTGAACTCAAATTAAGCGGAGATTGTACTATGGTGAGTAGACTACAGATAGGCATATCTATGTTACTAAATACATACACATATTACGGACTGTTTACACCCAGACAACCATCAGACCAACAACAGTCAATTAATTTTTTTGCTAACTGGTAGATAATCACAATTTTTTTTGCCCAGTAACAATTGCTCAGATTCAATCAATCAAGTTAAAACTTTCAAGTTTCAATCAAGTTAACCATGACTTTCCCATCACATTATTACAATATGAAACTTTTTGATAATATGAATTGAATGTGGTGGGTGCGATGCCCTTGCAAGGGAAGTATCATATAAAACAATAATTTCTTATATTACAGAACTATTTTGATGATGCAGGATTTTTATAAAAATGTAGTTCAACTATACTGTTGACTTGTTAAAGGTCAAATTGTGTAAAAGTGCTTGTAGTGAAAAGTTTATCTTTACCTGCAAGAGCCGAACAGTTGTCTCCCGTGAAGGCTACGACTTTGCACTCAGGCCTGAATGCGTACCGCCCCACAAAGTATGGATTGATGGTACCCACTACTGTTGCTGTTGGTACAGGATCACCTAGCTTACTGGCGAGTGTCTCATCACCACATGCCTGCAATATAACGCATTACATTCTAACATTTTTAAAGATTATTTACCGTCTCGGCTCGAAGGACCAAACAGGTTACATTTTGTACGGGTTTTGAAGTATACATCTCTGATGGAGTTAAGTAAAACCTGTGGGGAATTAAAACATAGCTATCTACTACACCTATACTATATGTATAGATACTATATGGCGTTCTTCACACATAGAAGTTAATGCGGTTAATATATGGCGAACATAGTATAGTAGTATATTTGAGCGAAAATTACGGTATAATTAAATGTCTAAATGTCTATGATTACAAATTTAGTTATTTATTTGATTTTCATTTATTTATACCACTTGATGTCTCTTCATAATAGATTCTGTAATATTCTTAGCTACCTGTCAGAAGTCTTATCAAAATCCACTAATCAATATGGCAACTCACTTTTAAAGCTGTTTCATCCCACTTCATGGTCCTAATATCCAGTAAATTCATTCCAGAGCCATCAGATAGGTCTATAGGTGCGATTTTGCCCAACAGTAAAGAGCAAGCAAAGGACGAGACGAGCGAAATGCGGGACGCCGCATGGTACGCGCGCTGTCGAGTGCGGAATATCTTGCGAATCTGAGGACCTGTAAATCGCTCGTACGCACGGGAGCCTGTGATCTTTGCGAGTTCCTGATAAAAAGAAAATTAATTAATGTTAAAACATGTTTTAATATACTACCCTACATTCATAAAATTATTAAGGTAAACTAGTGAGATTTTTTAAAGGTAACTTCTTTGATGATCTTTTCAGCAAGCAACATTGTATATGGAGCAGTAAAAGTAAAAAATATATTTCTTATTTCACCATCTTTCACATTTATAGTTCCTGATTTGCTTGAGCATGTGCATCAAACAGGAAAACTTTATTACATACATATGTATATGTATAAGCTTAATTTTATGTCACTCCCACTCCAACTATAATACTTACATACTTAAATAATGAAGTCGTAAAAAGAGTGTAAACAGCTACTCAATTTTAGCGTAACTGTGTGCGTAAACTCTTACTTACTCTCATAAACGTGTTTCGATTGCTTAGATTTTTCTACCTACTCTTCAGCATCAGGTAATACTGATATGGTTTGTATACCTCTGGCCCTCCTACAGCTTCTTCCAAAGCCTTGCAGTCAATAGTAGTGCTTGAGTCCATCCAAACTGGTGAATCACAAACAAACGCCGTCGCCAGCTGTGTGTGGAGGAAGTCATCCGGTGATAATTTCGCCAGTTTAGCTTCACCGTTTTTAGACCACCATACTGACCCATGTTGCTGAAATAAGTTAGGTTATTAATGTATGGGAAATTTACTTTACATCAAACAATTTATTGATTCATTTATCATTTTCTATGCAAATAATAAATTGTGTAAGTCAAAAAACAACATATTTTATTGTTGACTTTTTAACACAAGTAAATGTATTTTTTTTTTATTTATTGGCACTCAATTATAATTATATTAACAACAAATTAATTTTATCCACATGTCTGTCATGTCATGTCTTGTTTTTTGTGTAATCTTCAATTAGGTATTCATTAACATATAAGTAATATTAGCTCCCTTGCAAGCATATAATATATATGAGTATAATATTTACCTGTCCAGCACCTGAGAGTGCCTCAATTGTAGAAAAATCAACTCCAGCTACAACCAATCTATCCATAACCATGTCAAGTGCCTTCACCCATAATAGAGGAGGAGCTGTCACCTCCCCACGCTCTCCGCGCACCACGCCGCCCGCTGTCCTATAAAAGTAACAATATTTCTAACTAGTATATGAAGAACTAAACTAACAGAATTATAGCAGAAACCTAACTTCTGCTTCTGCGCCGCCAAAAAGCTGACACTGCAAAACAACAGGGGAAACGAGAGCCTGACATACATTATGATGTTGTTATGTTGCTGACACTAGGAAACCCGAAAATTTCTTCTCTCATCTTAGTAATTATGGTTTTAACAACTTTTCTAAAGATTGATTCTAGTCCACTAACAACCAGAAAAACAATGGGGCTGTTGGTAATCCTGACTGCTGAGTCAGAGGTTGTGGATTAAAACAAAAAATTAGTTTGATCTACAAAGTTTGTTTGAACCCATATTTAGGTGTTCTTTGTTTGTATGTTTTTCAAGTCCCCTGCGACACAGGAGTCATTCTTAATGCAGGAGTTAACATTTTTTTCTTTTTAAGATCACCAATCAAAAATACCATAACTGATGAGCCACAGACTGTGGATGACAAATTATCCCAGGAACACTTTCTAGCGTACAAAAAATATGCATCTATTTGACAACACATTACATTTCTGAATAAAAGTTCCTTTTTTTATACATATCAATATAACCTTAAACAACTTATTTCACTTGTGTTAGATATTATACAAAAACTACACTTTAAATTTTTCTATCTCTCTATCACTATGTAAAAAAATACAAAACAGCAGTAAAATGTTTATATAAAAAATTGCAAGCAGTGTTCCCATTTGTTTTAATCTAGTAGTTTGCTGATTTATATAGCAGTTAATTATATATGCTTGTGATAATTTAAATTGTTCTACCAATATAAGAAAAATTCAATATTTTATAATAATCCTAACTCCCCTTTATTAATAAATAATTTTGTAATATTTCTACAAACTGGTACTATATCAACATTCCAAAGGTCAACTTTTGAGTACTGAGAGGTGTGAGAAATAGACCTTAACAATCAATATATGATCTGTGCCCAATGTCTTTAGTATTTCCATAATGTTGTATCATCTTATTATAGAATGTTTATTTCCTATCTCTTTTGCACCAGATATGTATACAAGTTCAATGAGTGACCTTGGCCATCATTTATTATCTATCCAAAGATAAAAGACACTCACCTGAACTCTGGGAGGTCCACATCAAATTCGACTTCAGCCTCATGCAAAACGGTAGATTTTTCATCAATTACAATGGCCTTTAGCTAAAATATTTAAAAAAGTTATAATTAATCTAGTATATAGCGGTAAGTGCTATTGTGCGAATTAAATGGCCTGTAAACAATTGTAATTATATGATAAAGACGTTAATAGAATTAAAATTAGTTTAAAATAAATAAAGTACCTAACTACTGATATTAAAAACTTAAAAGGAATAAAAACAAAAATGAAACAATGATTTTAATTTTCATTCGAATAAAAGTCCCTGTCCCTGTAAGTATATTATATTTGAAACAATTAAATGTAATTGTATATATCCGATACCTGAATTGAATTCGTAAAATAATTTAAAAACTGGTAATTGTTATAAAAACTTTTAACTCACCCTTTGAGTGCTAAAATCAAATCCCAAAAAAGTTTTTTTTCTTAAATCTTCAGTCATTTTTTTTTATTTTGACAGTGCGGGCGGGCAGTGACACAGCTCTTGGTTGCGTTCGGGAACGCTATACCGAATTTAGTTTCGTGACTGAATGCCGCTGTGTAAAATTCCAACGCGATTTCACGATATCATTATTATTGTATTTTATTAGTCTAAGCGTAGAAATTATTAACTATAGTGGGATGGTTGCTATACTTTGATAAAGGCGCAGCGCCAAGGTTGTCGTTATCTTATTTTTAATTACGCAATTGGCATTTCATAGTTTTTTATATAGATAAGAATAAATTCTAGTCTGATTCAATTTCTCAGTTGGATTTTTGCACCTAATAACCTATTGGTATATAATACTAGTTCAATGTCAAAATAGGCAAGTATTTGAATTCACTAGTTTTCTGCTGGTCACTGTAGCGGAGATATTGTACTGTTTTAATATCACTTAAGTTTTCAGTGTCGCTTAACTATTTAACTCTTGCATAAGATCAGACAAGCACAAATATGAATTTAAATTCATATTTTTTTTTTCTAATTTGCTTTGCAAAATTCAGCCGAGCGTAACACATGCCTACCGTGTAGCGGTAAATAATGCAGTGTTGGCCTTTTTAAGTTTGCTATATGAATCATAACATGACGACTGACCAAACTGGGTAGGGTTCATTGACCTATAGGTATACCGTCAAATTAATTACGGATATGGGTACAATGGGCAGGGACATGTTTAATTATCCATCCAACAAATAACGAATATAAGTAAAGTACAAAATAGGCAGGTAAATTTTGTATACTTATACAGTAGTTAGAGGACTCCGACTTCCCGGCACCAGCCGGTTCGAGTTAAAGGTATGCGACCCTGACTTGCTTGAGCTTTTCGGGATCAGCTGTTGGGGTAACTGACCCGATAAGTTTTGGAAGTAGTACTTTTCCTACGTCTGTGCCAGCTGGCTGAATGAGGTGAGGATATCTACTTAGCCGGCCAGGCTGTATAAGCCGTCGAACCGTAGCTAAGTAGATAATACTAGGAGCAAGGAAAGGTGTCTATGTTAGCCGGCCAGACTGGTTAGTCCTTGAACCGTAGCTGAAGTGAAGCACCAGAGAATGGTTGGAATCGACTTATATTTGATTAAAAGTGTGCTAGTTATATTTACATTTTTGACTATTAAGTAATGGAGTTAATTTACCGCACATTATATGGATTAACCAATCACATTTCTTATTCTATATTTACAATATTTACTGTGCACGCAACCAATCAGCTTACGTTCCTGTTGTCGTTGTATGTGTGCGTGAGTATAAATTAATGCATCGTATAAAACCGCGGTGTCGCGCGGATCGCGTTCATTCGCCGCTTGGTGTGCTGTGCGAGTGGATGCGTGCTGTCTTGATGCATTTTCAGAGCTATAGAGTACGTGGCATATGTACGCCACAAGCTTATACTCCTTCAATCCTTCTGTATAACCAATATCCTATCCCTTCCCTTTCTATCCTCCATTTCCTGTCAATATACCTACTATAACTTTCCTATCTAATTCCCAAGTGTCCGGATGGCGGCAAAATAGGCTTGCCCCGTATTACGTAAATGACACAAAATTATTATCGGCAAAATGTAGGCGTTAATTAGGCCTTTGCTTACTCCTTCGGAGATACAGGCGTGAGTGTATGTAGACATGTACATACTTACACATTCTTTCTTTTTTACTCACCAAAGAGTAAGTCTATACGGATTACGATTACACGACTACATTAATTCCTCTATATATCTAGTCTTGCCATAAGTATTGTAACAAGGAAAATTCTCTTTTATCTACTGCATAAAACATTGATTAGTGTAATGTGTGTCAGTTTATACATACGTTATACATAGTTAATAGCAATAACAATATATGAAGCTTATTCAAAATGATCTCATTTGCTGTAATACAGTCCTTTAAGCGTTGAAGCCAGTTATAAATAGAAACACGCACTCTTTCAATTCGTAATTTCTTCACTACCAATCTTATGGATTGTTATTGTTAATAATAATTATTATGGTCTTTAGAGCAAGTCACACTCTCTAAAACTGACAAGTAATCATAATCCAGCGATTTAAGATCGGGACTAGACAACGCGACGGCCAATCTTCTCTCAGCTCTCAGCTCTGACGGGATGGGAGAAGAAGAGTGTTTCCTCCCACGCTTGGGCAGATCGAGCTTTACGACCCGGAGTTAAGTCTTGCTGAAAGGACTATTCTTGGTTATGGAACATGATGTTGTTAAGCGGCTTAACCACCTTGTTAATTATAGTATCTTGATACACTTGTGCCCATGTTTTGACACACTTTTTACAAAAAATATGGCTCAGTCACTCCTTGATAGCTAACAAACCATCATTGAAGTCGTATAATGCCTAGGTTAAGCACGTTTGACTAATTGGGAAGCTTTAATAGAGCTCTGAGAATAAACTCGGTCATTCTGCTTGTTAAAATATTGTCCAATAGTAAATATTTTCTAATTTTTTTATACTGCCTCGATGATCTAGCGGTTGGCGCATGCGACTGCTTATCAAGAGGCCTCAGGTTCGATTCCCGAGTCCTCTCAAAAAGTGCTGTTGGGTTTTTCTAATAAGACATTCTCAGTAACAGCCCAGAATTTGGAAGTTTGGAGTGTTACACCCCAGTTAAGCCGTCGGTCCCGGTTGTCATGAACACCTATGACAGTCGATATTGTGAAGTCAGTGATCTCAAATATCCTGACAACTAGTCCAACTATCTAATTCAGCGGAGGTCACATTCCAGTCGATCCGTCTAAAAATTGATATTCAGGCAAAAACTGGTTGGCTAGAAAGAAGAAGATGAAGTAAAAAATATTTAAACCTATTTAACACCGCTTTTTAAGCTATCTCAAGTTATCTTCTTAACTATCCGCCCAAATTAAAATGCAGTGAAGGACCAATTTTATACTCATAAAATTTCCGTGCTTATGAAATGCTTTACTTTATACGAATGAATGTACATAATGTATGTTATAAATTCACCTAAACATCTCTTTGGACTTTTCATTTTTACATTGAAATTTTACAATGAAATAAGGTATATATCATAATAAAATAACTCTCTAGCTCGTCTTGCTTCTTATAAGTGAAAGATTCTTTAGAGTCGGATCGATGGATCCACAGATTATCCCTTACAAACAAAAAAAAAAAAAACTATTTTACCTCTTTATAATACTAGTGAACTGCTAATGTAAACCTTTATTCGCAAGTAAATATTATAATAAAATAAAATAAAACATTTTAGACATTTATAATAATACAGTGTAAGTAATAATTAATCTAATTTAGATTTTCAGACGGAACGGTTCGTTAGTTTAATTGGCCAAAAGTTTGTTGGTCCACCATTTCAAAAACTGCAAATGTTCGTTTCTTGAATATTTACTATCTTGAATATCTCTTTCTTTATGCCTAATACACATTGCTTGTATGTATAACTATACCCTGAAACATGATACCATATCAAAGCGATCCCAAATCAATACTATCTATTTTATAATATTATTTGTTTCTTTGAAAACGCTGTAATCTCTGGGGCCATCAGTGGTGGTGGATCATTTTTTTTTTGTAAATGAAAAACGATATTTACTTGTTTAATATATATTATGTATAAAAACACTTGAAAGAAAGATGAAGATGACAATGATTCACTGAAAAACCACAAAAATAATTATTGTTATAATCAACGGATGGCAAAGAAGTAATTCTTCTTAATTTCTGTATTTTTTTATGTAAAGTAAAATAAAAGAATGTATGATGTAATAGTTGGCAAACAGAACGGTTGGAAATTTTCAAAGTTGTGCAACAATATGGAAGGCAATATGATTCAGTGCCTCTCTCTTCTCGTTCAATTGACTAGCTTTATACTAGCAACAATTATTATATTTAGGTATTAAAATGAGGTACCTAATTGCGACTAGAGTAGGTGTACGATTCTTTATTATAGTTTTACTTTATATTTTAGCTATTGAAAACATTAAGGTAATTGGTTTAAAATATCATTAAGGACGTTTATCTAGTATTCAAATAGGTATTAAGACGTGTATACGTGACCGTGTTTTTGTGAAGTGATATGTTTCCTACGCACAGTCTTCAATAGGTCCATCATTGAACGAATTAATTCGAAATTACAGAGGGTGTCCGATGGGTGTGACGCCAATCTTGTCGATTGTAACCTCACCAAAACACAGGCTTGTCTCTTCTCTAAAAAGACATTTTTTCAGTTTTCGCCCACTTTCTAAGATGTAGCTCAAGCTCAATCGTGCATGGAGTAATACAGTCACCTTTTCGATGGCTCAGCCAAGTACCACCTTAAAGCTCTGAACTCAGTTGACCGAAGAGCCCGTAGGCTTATAAACGAAGACATGCTCACGTATAGGAAGTTACACACTTTTTATACGATATCATATCATATTCATTATTGGTGAGTGTTCGAGGGCTCTCTTCTACCTCATCGAACCCTCTCCATTCCTTAAATGCTTTCGTCGCGACAATTGCAAGGCGAACTAACCGCTTTGGCAGCCTCTTTTTAGGTTTGAGTCGCCAAGGTTTTGGAATGCACTGCCTGCGTCCATTTTTCAAGGGAACTACAATCCTGGATTCTCCAAAAGAAGAGAGAATAGATTTCCTTTGGATAAGAGTGAACCATCTTCGTCTTCGTCGTCACTTAATATCAGGTAAGTTGGAACAACCGTACTAATTACCGATAAAAAAGAAAACCTATTTTATAAATAGGCCATGTTATTAGAAATAAATACTTATTAGTTATTACACATAATTCAATAGAGGTCGATGTATCAATGAATGTTTGTAATTCGCAAAAACAATCAATGTAGGTCCTTATGAGGGAGATACTACCGAGTAGTGAATTAATCGTAAAGCCTAAAGTTTGAATGCAAGAAATGTTACGCTGAGTGGATTTTTATCGTCCTCACAATTTCAGTAGGCGCTATGATATTTATATTAGGAGGAAACCTAGTTATAATATATTTGGAATTTTTAAATTAATTTGAATGATACGTGAAAGTTCAAATATATGTCCTTCCCATTCTTAATTATTGAGTTCACAAAATATTGCAGTAGTATTTGCGTTACCTTTTTTTATTTCGGTATTGAAAACGAAAAAAATGGTTTTCCTTCTTTTAAAACATTTATTTATGATAACTATGACTAGTTTATCGTATATCTACTACATTGGACAAACCATAACGATTCCTTAGAAATAACATTATACATAATGACGATGTCACATTAACAATATACATAAGATCTTTAAGTATGTTTATTACTGACCTGGGGGTAACGGGTCGAGCTCACCGTTATCCTAGCAGAGGCCCATAGACTTTTTTTGAGATGATTTTAATTTCGAGGGGGGTAATGCCATTCCCTGGAGTGGTCACCTGCTAATCAGGTGGCAAAGGTGTGCAGGGTTTTAAGTAGCCTTCCTTCTTAGGGTATCCCGGGTCCCCAGCGATATAGCCACTGTGATGGAACACCGTGTATTTTAGTCAGTTCGAGTCTGACATACCATCTCGCCCTCAGCTCCGGGGAGGTGATGTGAAACATTAATTACCTCCGATTACTTGCAAATACAATTATTTTAATTACTTATTTCAACTCAACAATTATTTAAATTAATTTTTTTACGCAAAGCGCAAAAAGGATTTTATGTTTTCCGGGTGTTTACTCGTAAGTGTATGTCAGAATTAGCCTGATTTTTTATGTAGTTACTCGATATCTACGCCGTTAAATTTGAAGACCATATTCCACCTCAAATGTGGAAAATCAAGAATACATATTGTCAGATATATTCTTAATTTCTTAAAACTTTCATCGCCCGTTTCCAAATGTTTGAGGAAGAGAGTGAGTAGAAATCGGCGACTCACTTAAATCTTTCTAATCAGCAGATATATATTACAATATTTAGTAAATAGTAGTCTTTATTTAGACTTTAACCTTAAAATACACTTGCACTATGTAACTTAAAAAAATATGTAATATATTTGATAAAGAATGAGTCAGTGAGTGAGTAAGTGAGAGTGTAATATATTTTCGATTAAGAATCTATATGATGATTTTTTTTTCTTTGAAATTTTATACTTTTTATTTTTGAATTAGTCTCATTCAAGTTGTTGGGTTAAAATCTAGTAATGGGAGCTTAAACAAAACAAGGCAATTCTTAAAATATTATGGGAAAACTTACAGCGAGTTAGGTTTATTTTTTTTATTTAGATCTTTTTATTACGTATGTTTCGGAAAATACCATTTGGTGAAGTAGAACTAATACTGAAAACCACAGATGGCCACTACGGATACTACGAAGCTGAGAAGTCGGTAAAAGGATACGGCTGATAGATAGTTATATTAATTTATTGCTAGGACCAAGGATTTAAAATATAGAAGAGCGAGTTTCATAATAATTAGCGAACTAAGGTAAAAACGCTTGTTCGGCAACAGTGTACGGTTTTATCGTGCATCGTCAGGCTTCCGGGCCAAAAAATACAAAAATTACAAATTTTTGCCGTAGGTGATATAGCTTTATCCATCTCATCATCATGTATGGGATCGGGCTCGAAGGACCATGTAGAAGCTAGGAATTTGGTAAAAGGATAAGGCTTATATATAGTTATATTTATTTATTGCTAGGACCTATTATTTATAATATAAAGGAGTGAGGGAGCACATGCGAGGGCCTACTGATTGGCGTTTTATAATAATTAGCAAACTAAGTTTAAAACGCTTGTTCGGCAATAGTGTACGGTTGCACCAAATAGAAAGCATAACAATTAGTTAAGCATTTTACAGAACAATGTAGTTATTTATTATCTACCAGCCATTCCCCGCAGTTTCTGAGCACTGCTTCTCTACCAAGGATTGCAGCGTGATGTTTTATAGCCTATATTGTGTTTTATTTTATATACAGATGACAGACAGACGGGTCATCTGATGGTAAGTGGCAACCATCGTCCACGGACACCTGCAACTCAAGAGTCGTAAGTGCACTGCCCGCCTTTGAGGGTTATGAGGGATGGGAGGATGCGGGGAGGCAAAAGAAGAGGGGGGGTGAAGAGATAGGAAAGACGAGAGGGGGATAGGGTAGAGGAAAGGAGGGAGGGGGAGTTGGGTCTCTGGAAACCTCACTAATTTTAGGGATATGCAACATAAGCGTTACTACATAATCGGTTTTCTGTGAGGCTGTTGTATCGCACCGGACGAGCCAGCCCATTCGTGCCTAAGCATGGCCCTACTACTGTAAATGATCTATCTATATCTGACTTTTAGTTTCAGTGATTACCGCTTTTAAACAAACAAAAAAATCTCTTCAGCTTTATAATATTAGAATATATATACACTCACGCCTGTAACCCCGAAGGGGTAAGAAGAGGCGTTATTAACGCCCACTTTTTTCCGATAGTAACTTAGTCTCATTTACGTAATAGGGAGCAAGCCTATTGACGTCATCCATAGTTTTATGTTTATTTTTATTAGTGTACATTATAATATTAATATGTAGGTAACTAGTAATTAAAAAAGCGATCATGAGTTTTTATCAAGCGATACTTTTATCTATGGCCGGGTATAAACTGCAAGCTACTAAAGAATACTGCAAAATAACCTACCAACATTGAATTTTGAAAACACAACATAAATATTTTGTTATATTTTTGTACCCAAAAAGGCATCACCCACACAGACTCCAGATAACTCAATACGTACTAGGAATTACTAATGTGTGCAGGGGTGGCAGGTAACGGAACTAATCATATGGAAAACCTACACGGCTGGCTCGGCTCGCTTTCGACGGCTATATATAACTGCCACCCCTGTACGACATACGACAACTTGCGACTCATTGGGACGAACGTTTACGCCCTTAAACTTCAAAAAGAGTGTCAACTTGGGTCGAGGCATTAGAAGCGAGGTCCGGTGAGGTTCTTTTTTGAACGGTGTCAATAAGTTATTGATATTATGAAATTTAAATTACGAAGACTATATTGAAGCATTTAACAGTTACTGTCAAATACTCCATGTGATTTAACTGATTCATCTGCATGTTTTTTCTATACAGAACAGGACAAACGAACAGATGGGTCACTGATGGTAAGTGACAACCGTCGTGAAATATCGAAGTTAGACCTTTAAAAAAGGCTCGGCGGATGCGGATGATGAGTTAATAATAAATATCAAACAAAATTACCGATGTATCACGTCATGGCAGACTGTCTGACTGACGCCATAATGACAGATTAGTCAAGTATTGATAGAGATCATAACAAAATTACCTACATTATAAGTTTTAATTTAAACAACAAACCTTCAACAAAAGAGCATACTCCTCCACCTAAAAGACCGGCAACGCACTTGTTTTTGAGGTACGTCTGTCCACGGGTGGCGGTAGTCACTTATCATCAGGTAACCCGTCTGCTCGTATGCCCCCTATCCCATAAGAAAAAATATTTACTAAAACAATTTAAATTTCAAAAATATTTACAAAGCAATCAGCAAAATATATATATATATATTTATTTTAATTAGTTAACGGTTTATACTTGAGTGACCTTTTCTCATTGACTCATGCAATAATACCTGCATATGTCACTGCAAATATTAGAATAAAAACTTTGGTGAATTAGATTCATATTTACTTAAATGTACGGTTTTACTCACGTGTGTATTTCGGGGATGCCCGACTAGTTTCGGTCTCGATGCACTGTGCATCATCCGGTACCGTCGCGGCTGGACGACTTACTCCTTGAAAAAGGCCTCCTGTCGAGACAGAAACTAGTCGGGTATCCCCGAAATACACACGTGAGTAGAACCGTATATTTAAATAATAATGTAATAGAGTAGCTACCTAATATACGGGTATTATTCGTAATTACAGCGTTATGTGCTTATGGGCACCTGAAAGTAGGCACTAACGAAAACGAAAACTCCGCTGTTGATGATGGAGCATAAGAGTTTCATCACAAAAGAAAGTGGCAACACCAATTAAAAACATTAGTACTATACACCTAATAGGGACTACAGACTTCAGAATCTGCTATAAATTTCAACTTGCTAGGTCCACCCGTTCGGCCGCACCCGACGGAGAGTCATCTTATAACTCCTTCCTTTCCTTTCCTTTTTTATCTTTGGAGGTACAGAACCCTAAAAATACCCACAGTCGAACGTAGAACCTCCCCCTTTTTGGAAGTCGGTTAATAATATTAGAATTAAATCAAATTAGTTTATACGAAATAAGTTAGAATTGAGGTCCATACAATATCGTTGCTACAAAACTACACTACTGCTAGCTAAGAATACCATAAATCTGCTATTTGCCATCAGTTTCCTTCGCCCCTCTTTCTATTTGTATGAAAGAAGGATTTACGGAGTCCGTCTTTGCTAACTTTTGATAACTATAAGAATGTTAATAGTTGTCAATTTCTTTCTTAGGTGGTACTAGGCCAATCAGTGTTTAGCTCTGATTGGTGAGCCGGTCGTGGGTTTGTTTCCCACACAGTAGAAAAATTGTGTAACACACAAATAGTTTTCCGGAGCTTATATATTTTAAAGGAAACCTTTCAGGAATAATTCCTAGTACGGGATTTATCTTTTTTAAAAGAAGAATTAGAAGAAGGAATATGTAATGATTTTGGTATACCGTGGTGTGTGTGTCAGTACCAGTGGCGTCTGGCGGTCGGGCCGCGCCGCGCGGATGCTGCGCCTCTTAAAATTGTAAACAAGAGCTTTTTCGATTGGTGGACTGCAACGCGCAAGCGTAAAGCGACGTGATCTTGTACCGACGTTTTATATAATTTTTCTCAATAGGTTATCAAATAGATTTTTACAAAGAATAGTTTTTTTTAACTCGGAACGAAGCTGTTTAGTTTGTCAAATTAAATAAGTAAATATATTTTTTTATACTATATTATAGGGGGCAGATGAAGAGACGGGTCACCTGATGGTAAATGAGGGTGATGAGGGATGAGTGGATGTGGTGAACAGACGAGAGGAAAAACGAGAGAGGTAGTTGGGCCTCCGGAAACCTCACTAATTTAGGGAAAATACAACGCAAAATGTTGCTTCACCACCTGTTTTCTGTGAGGCCTTGGTATCGCACCGGTCAATCCGGCCCATTCATGTATTTCATTAAACAATTTAGCAGAAAGATTATACTGTACGGATTTGTAATGTTGTGGTCAATACAATGTAAAATGACCACCCGTCATATCGTCATAACAGAGCTAAAACTGAATGATATTTTATATTTTACGCAACTATGTAAATGGATACATACATTCAGACCATTAGTGAAGCCATAACTAACATAGTTGCATTAATCTATAATAATTCTTGTCTTGCTACTTATTAAATGAAAAAAAGAATATTAATAAAACTTTGGTAGTATTTTTTCTTTACTCATGGGTATAGATATAAAAATATTAGAAGTCTCAAATAGAAGACTCACACTTATAGAGTATCTCTAGTACATCCCGCTGGTAAGAGGTTGAGCCTATTGGAAAAATCGCGGCAGAGGTATATGGCGGCAGACATGCGCGCGGCTCGGAGGGCGCTCGTGCGCGGCGAGTCCGGGGGTCGGGGGGCAGGGTCGAAGCGCGTGCGCGGGCTGGCCGGGGCGCGGGCGGCAGACGCGCCGCGATGGTGGGCCGCGACAGCCGCTCGAGGAGCGCGGCGCGCCCTGAGGCGCCGCGGCATGAGTAGCGCGCAGATCCGGCCCGGCCCGCGCGCCCGCCATGGCGCAGGCCGCGCCCGCGCCCCATCGCACCCACTCCTTCGTGAAGAAGACCTTCCACAAGCCCACGTACTGTCACCACTGCTCGGACCTCCTGTGGGGCCTCATCGGGCAGGGCTACGGCTGCGAAGGTACGCGTCGCGCATGCGCCCCGGGCGCGTCGATATCGGGTGAGCACGCGTCTGCTGCCGGCACGACCAGCGCGTTATGCAACCTGGAACCTGCGTGCCGGTACCGGGCGTGTCCACTCCCGGCCCGGCCGCCCACCCCGATCGATACGCCCCGGCGCCCGGCCCTCTGCCCCGGCCGCTCCTCGCCCGCCCGTTCACGTGCACGACTCGCGTGCTTGCACCTATCGCCTTGCACTTGAAATTTCAAGGACGTCGCGCCTGACTCTGGCGACTTCATGGAGCCGCCGCACGCCGACAACTTGACTCGACGCGCCCGAGCAGGGGGGTTAGTCGGCAGAGGGGGCTCTAGATCAGCTCAAATTCGAAGGTGTCGGTGGCGAAACAAGTGTGAATTGAGCATGTCGATCGATATGTTTTGTAAGACGTTTTTTCATAGCGGTGCGGGGCGGGGCGCGGCTACATCCCCCGCTCGTGTACCCTTAACCCTAAGCTAGATGTTGTGATCGTGTCAGCTCTATGTGGTGGTAAGTGACCATAATACGCAGGATGCGACTACATCCCAGACTCGTAAATAGTTAATTAGATCAGAAGACATCTTGGTTCTGCGCATTTTGTTTTGATCCTTTGATGTAACTCTTCTGCACACCGACCTAAGCAATTAAGCTTACCACGTTTATCATATCAAATGATGTTATATTAGAACAAATAAGCTAGCATATTAAAGTTATTAAAACCCATAAAATAGGAAGGTAAAATTAGGTATACCGAATGAAATAACTTAATTAATATAATGCGAGTATAACATTTTATAAGTATCCACGTTTAATGATTCTCTAACAAAAATAAAATGTATAATTAAATTCTTCCGGGTACTATCGCAAACAACGTCATTTATAGGGAAAACATGCTAATATACTTGAAATATCTACCAACTTAGTTCTCGAAATCTTTTAATTTGTTTAAAAACCCGTTCATGTATTTAGTAGCTATCGATTTTAAATAAAACTTAATCAAGTCAACCTAATTTGTTACAATTTTGCATGTTACGCGGCTATACTCGTGCTACTTGGCGTTATTGATCAACGTCTGGTCCCTCGAGGATTAGTTCAAGAGAAGAGGACAACCACACTTCTAATTTGAACGTATTTACTATAACCTAAACACATTCTCCATATCTCGTAAACATTTTAACACATAATGAAGAGATAATACATTTTTCGTTTGGTGTACGAGTACCTATATTACCTTACCTCTTTGGTTTAATTACTTTTCAATTTTATAATCTGCGAGCATTGCGTTGGTGACGTCACAATTTAAAAAAAAACCATTCAATGGATGATGATGTCAACTCAATAGAGTATTTATGTTTTTCAATACTCACAAACTAAACTTACGTACATATGTAGGTAAGTCAAGCAATCAAATTATACTTTAACGGCATAATTAACATAAAACTTACAAGTGTAATTTCATTGTTTATATAGATATCCAAATAACTAATTGTCCTTAAATCAAGAAATCTAGTTTACAATATTTTATAAAGTTTCCGCTTTTAAAACAAACCAACCATTTACCTTCAACATGAATATCATTTTATTTTAACTTTTTTCCATATTTAGATTTACTTGTATAATATAATACAATACCTAATACTCACTATAAAGGATAAGAGCGAATTCGAAAAATATCTATTAAATTCTAATCTAAATTTATAAAAAAATATTCTAGCGCACCTTTTAAACCTGTCCCCTGACTTTTAGAAAAACATTGGTGTTAGCAACCTCATTTTTTAATTAAACTGGATACTCAAGTCGCGCTTGCCAGTAGCAAATTAAAAGCTTACTAAGACAGATTGATTCTATAGGGTTGACAAACCATAAACTATAAGAGAGGTCCCAGCGTACTCCAGTTTACTATCTGGCTATATGCTTTTCTGACTGTGTACATCTTGTTTAAAATTTATATTGTCACACGCATTTATAAAGTCCGGACACAAAGGTAAACTGCAAAAAAAAAAGAAAAAAAAGTTGCTGTTTTAAATGGATAAATTTAAATATTCTCCATTTGTCATCCCTTAATATTACCGCATCGTAGAGGGGGAATATTTTCTACTAATTTGAATGGGGCCAACGTAGAGCAAAACAAGCCCTTTCAATTAATTTTTTTTTATAAATTTATTCTCAAACGGCAAAGGTGTTGTGTAGCATACATATCAAATAAAAACGGTTGAATCGAGAACCACCTCCTTTTAAATAGAGAAAAGTGTATCTTTGATATACATTTGATTGTAAGTACCGTGATTATTCCTTCCGCTTCAGCAGCTGCAGTAGCTGCAGCTACTTCTATACCTCTTCTGGTTTTTAATAGTTGCTTAGTTTCAGGGAGTGCTAGCACTCTAGACGCTAGATGCTGTTGTCTTGGATGTTACGGTTACCAACAAATTATGTTTACCACCGTAAAACCATTTCATAATCAGCTAGTATATGATACAACTCTTTAGGAAACATTTCAACGGCATCCACAACTAGAACATGCCGCATCGAATTATATTGTTATAAAAGCGCTACTGCCCATACAGTGGTAGTAGTTCTTTATTTTAGAACGAAATTATGACTTATAAAAAGAAGTATATAACCACCAAAAAAACTCAATCGTTAAGTAATCAAATAAATATCCCCTTACTTGTAACCGTTATAGTGATATTTCTTCCACAATCATCTCCGCAAGATGAGACGTAAATATTTTTATCGCTTCAGAAAGTATAAAAAAAAACATTGTTGGTGCCTTTATAATTTGAGGGGTTCCCTTGATTTCTCTAGCTTCTCATGGGACCACTGTAGGAGGATACTAAATACATCATACCTACATACGCTCACGCCTAAGGCGTAAGCAGAGGTGTTTGAACAAACACACACACAAGCCCAAGGAGAAAGAGAAGAAGGTTGATGAGTGGAGGAGAAAGGTGAGAGAGGGAGTTAGGCCTCCAGTACCCTCACATATTCGGCAATACAATACAAGCATTATTTGTCTTCCGGTTTTCTGTGAGGCCGTGGTATTACTCGGGTCGAGGCGGCCCATTGGTGCCTAAGTATCCCACGGAAAAGTTAAGAAGATAAGAAATATACTCCCGCATTAGAAATTTTAGGAATAATTCCTGTGTCACGGAGGCTTTACTAACATACAAGAAACGGACACAAAGAACTTCCAGACTCGAGACAACTATTTGTAGATAACAAATTTTTAGTAGAATAAATGCCTTTGAGATGAGATCATAGAGACACAGACTTCGCCGTGTGGGATAAGACTGGTTGACAGATCAGGATTTAGATATTCGAAAGAAATGTGGCTTCATATAAGACGTAGTGATGAAAATAGAAAAAAGGTATGCTGAAGTGGTTTGGGCACGTCGAAGGAACGAATGACAAATCAAGTACTTACTCGTAAGGCAAACGTGAATGGGAGTGCCGGCAGGATCGACCACGCAGAACGTACACCGATCAAATTGGTGATGTTCGGGAGAAACGACACATCAGAAATACTCGAAGCTGACAGGTTTGTATGGAAGGTTTTAATGACAGTAGAGGAAGCTGATGTACGTAAGGATAGAAGCAATTGAGGGACTATTTTGTCTGCCTACCGCGATGGGAGAAAGGCGTATATACAAACTTTGGTATCGTGTGAAAATCGAACTCACGAGCTCTGCTTAGCAGTGAGGACCTATTAGACAAACAGGCGATGATTATTTTTCTTTTGATCCTGTATCTATGTGAGAGAAATCAAATGGAGATTATTATTATAAAAATGACGTCAATATGATGTAAGGTTTCTAGAAAAATCTATGGGCTGTATTCAATTATACTCTTAGCACTAAATATATTACAACCACTGTGTCTACGTCTTCTAAAAATAAGTCAAATTCGTGTTACGTGATTTCGTAGGTCATAGGTCTGGCCTTAATCAGTACATCAAGTTCTTAATTAACAACCAGGGCTTATATACTAATTAGCAGTAAATTCCTTTTTTGGCAGCAAACAATGTGTTATGATTAAGTTCGCTACACAATTTACGTAACTACTAAATTCTGTTTAATATACATACATACCTCAGTTAGTTAGTCGTCAAAAATTAAGCAGTTAAAAAGGTGTAGTGTTATAAGTTTTAAAAAAGTTTAGGAAACGTCCAAATTTTAAAATCAAATAAATGTATTATTTAACAAAGAGTTTTACTATCGTAGCTCTTTTTCGTAGATGGCGTAGCAAGGTCTGCGTAGCGAATTGTAGAAAGACCCGCGTAGTAAGGCTACGCCGTAGTGACCTAAGAAAGGTATAAGGTATGTAATTGAAACTTTAAGACAACCAGTTATTTTGCTCTTCTTATATGCCCTTTTGAAAAAAATTGTAGTCAACCCTGATATATAGCGAACATCATATAATTGGCTAAATGTTGTCAAAAACTGAGTAGTTTTTTAAATATTTAAAACGCAAAAATTTAAATTACATAACACATTTGTACAAAATAAGATTTTAAGATGCCCTTTAATAACATTCAAGTCATTATCAAAGTATGAAACACGAGAAAGTCAAAATAACATCTCAAAGTAAAATAACAAATGCACAAGCTGTCAGTGCACCATGCACGACAGCTCGAACAAAAACCATAGAGCCACACAAAACAACAATAACATTCATTATTCTGACGCGCACTATCTCGGCAGTCGGCGGGCGACACACGCGCGACAATACCCCTCGACAAGACAATACACGTCCGTAGTTCTGACACGCCCGACCAATTGTTCGCGACCAACAGATAAGGGATGCGACGCGACGTGTGGAAATGGACAACGGACTGTCGCAACTCGGATACAGGCTTAACATCTTTTGAATAAGGAATAAAGTATGATGTCAGACTAGAGATGGACACTTGTTGTTGATAATGATTTGTGATAGTTTAGCTTTAGAGAAATTAACATCAGAGTGGTCCGTTGTTCGAAATTTGAGTTTTGAATATCAAGTTCTTTATTTTATATCTATGACAAGATGCTGTCATGATCTCTTAAAACCAGGCATAAAACAATAGCAACTATTGAATATATTGGTTCCAGATTTCAGCTCTACCGACATCTGGTAAGAACCAGATGTCGGTAGAGCTGAAATCTGGAACCTTCCTACCTAGGTTATACACTATACCCGACCTGGGTATAGAGTGCAATAAACCCACTTCAGATTGAACATAATGTGGTTTTAGTCAATTCGATTCCGATCTGTGGGATCTCCACATAAAAAAAGATTGTAATAGGTAGGACAGCGCTCAAGATTAAGCAGTTACTCAGCTATTCGACAAATATATAAGCAAACTAGTCTATGTATGTGAATGTCGCTAATGATATCAATATCGATAATCAGAACATTCTGGTATTCATTTACTTACTTTAGTTAAAACGTTAGAAATGTACATACAGTTTTACTCCTTTGTGTTAAAAAGTTTTTAAACTTACATGTTAGATGTGTCACTCGGGACTTAATCGTGATAATATGTATACTCTACGTTTCGATCGAATTGCACCGACCGTGGTAACGAGGTGACTGATGGCAGCTGATGCCTCTCTGAAGTGCGAGTTTCGGAACTACCCGCATATTGTCTTCATAATTACTATAGACAGCACGGATGATGCTGTGGTTTAAGTGGTTACCTCGCCACTACGTTGCCGGGCCAAGTGTTGTGGGTTCGTTCCCCACACAGGACAACACTTTGTGTGAACCTTAAATTGTTGAGTTGAATTTCTGAGTCTGGGTGTTCTTTGTGTCCGTTATTTGTATATTTGTAAAGTCCTCCGCGATACAGTAATTAACAGTAAAACGTACTGTCGCTACTTCGACACACTACATGAGATGTCCATTTATTGTGTTTGACAAATTCCGAAATCACGAATCCCATTTTTTTTTTATTTCAACTGTTAAACGTACTCTCCTCGAGTAAAGTAACGGTCGGTGGGGAGAACCGGTGGTTGTTGTAATTCCATCAAGTGTCGTGGACATGACTAATCTACTACTTTTTTTAATCTACCTTGTACTCTCCTAGCATCAGCAGAGGAACAAAGGTCTTTGCTGTTCGCAAGGATTTATGAGTACGGACTACAGAAATTCTTAATGGGCCCTTCATTTCGTTAAATTCGCGCGTTAATTTCGCGCCCTCCATTATCGCGATTAAACATTGCTATTGTCTCGCAGCTTACATCCAGACACAGAACAAATGATGAACAAGCAGGTTTGCTAGGTGGTTTGTTCCTCTGATTCCTATCACCTATAATTGATTTCATTGTTTGAAAGAGATATAAAATATCAGCCACCGCATCACCCCGTTTCCACTCACAAGCAAATACAAGCATTATGTTGACATATTCTACAGTCCTTCAATTTCACGTCTACCACAGTCCTACTTCTTAAGCTATCTCTTTAAAGGTCAACCAATACCCAACCAACTAGAAAGGATCCATAATGCACACACAATTATGACAGTTTCAATATTCTTCTTCATACGGAAAGTATTTCAAAACTATCAAGTCAACAAAGCTTTAGTATATAACACATACCACGTAACACATGTAACACATACCAACTTTTGTAAGCGAGAAACACCAAGTCGATACACTATTTACCTGTTTTGATAGTGACTATCGTGGACAGCATGTCATAAGCCGTGACATGCCTATTTTCGTCCTAACATTTACATACAATTATTAATGTGTAACATAAATAGATTTCACCTGTTAGTCGTTTGTTTTACCTAGGGGATAGTACACCTATTTTGATATTCAAAAGCAAGTAACTGATTTAAGCTTGGTAGTGATGTACATTTACAATTCTTAGGCCTTAATCCCAAATACATATCACGCAGGAACACAGGAACAGCAATAAATATTATTCTTAAAATATACTATAAATTCAACAAATAGTCACATAATATGACGAAAATTATGAAAGCCCTTTAAGGTACAAAAAAAAACTGTTTCGAAATTCATAACAGCATTGAATTTCTAAATATAGAATTCCTTGCTCTTGCAGCAGTTGAGTCAAAAAATTGAATCGGTACAAGCTGCCGGTACCGGGGCCGCGGGGCTACGCCCGGCGTATGTAGGCCACTGGTGACGTCATACGGTGATGACCCAGTTCTTTTGCCATTGAGAGACGCGCGTCAATGGTGCCCCCCCCCCCCCCGCGTGCCTCACTTGCACCCAACAGTGCACCACCCTCTAGCTGTTGAAGGGCGTGTCGAAAAGTTCCAATATCTTTTATTGTACTTTTCGTCCTCGTCGTAATATTACATTTAAAAATGGGGCATACAGTCCTGTCGGCAAAATAATAGGCAAACGTAGACCTAATAACCTTTTTTTTTAATGAGGTAGTCTAAAAAAGGTCATATTAAGCAGCAACAGTTGGGCTACTGTAAATGCGAATTTATTCATAAAAGCGGGTTTCTGAACAAGTACTTCTTCATAAATCCGCTGTACCATATTCTACATTTAAAATGTAGTCAAAGGAAACGCGGATTTGTGGGGCACTGAGAGCTGGTCTGAGAGTGCTTCATGTAAAAAGCATACATGAATGAATGCATTCATTTATGCTCTATTAGCAACGTGACATCACTTTTAATACGACATCCGTGTACTACTTACGCTATTTTGATTGGATTTTGTTGTTTACGTTGAAATATAAATATCAATGTATTGTTTGTTCCATGTACTCTGTTTTTACTGTGATGACTGATTTATTAATAACAGTTGTACGAATAAGAGTAAAAGATTTTAAAACTCTTCGTTATTTAACTTACTTGCATCATTATGCCTAGAGACACTCAGTGTTAACTCGGTACGTTTATACATATACGAGCATATTGTTAAATTTGACAAATATGTAACTAATCCAAAAGCATCGCCTTATTTTCTCTTTGTTCTAAATGTCTGTCTTTCCTTTTCTATTCTTCAGAATTTGCCTTTGTTTGATTTATGGAAATAAGGTTTTAAAGAATTACAAACCCTTTGTTGTATTTCATGTAAGTATGATTAAAATTAATCTTGAGTGGAACCTCATAGGCATTCATTTCTTGACGAGACTGCATATAATGAAGCACTTAGGCTCGTTAGAACAATAGACACAGTAATACTAGAAGTGGCTTAAAATTTCTCTATGTGAATGCACAATGACAAAGGACGTTGCACAATGGGTTTGTCGTCAAACTTTGTCGTTACCGTTGCCGCTGTGTAGCACTGTGCGATCTATTATTTATACCTAAGGGAGGGTAACATTGTCTCTGCAAGTTTTGCACTATTCTATTATTAGTGCAGGTTGGAAGCTTTTGTTATTTCGTAATAATGGACTTTCTCGAAGTGTTTTAGCATCCGTGGTCATTAGTGTAAGATGAGACGTATTTCGGTGTTGCTTGTGTGAGATTTTTTTGTTTTTATAATACTTCGCTTTCTTTTTTTGATAATATAGATAAATATACCAAACAGGATACAATTAACTATTTGAGAATAGAATTGATAGACAAGATACAATTTATAGATAGATAAACATTACAATAATATAATAAAAACGATGCCAGCACAATAAAATACTGTAATTACTCTTCCAAAATTTAGAGCTATTAAAATTTGGCAATGATACATATGTAGGTCAAACACGGTACTTACAATAGCTCTATTTATATCAAGTAAAACTAAAATACACCAGTATTCCTGTACGCACGGACGGAAATAAACTAGTGCGTTTTAGTGTGTATTACACTGGAAGTTAACATTGCCGAGACGCCCTACTTGATATTAAGTATCGCGCGTCAAACGAAACAGAATAGAAACAACCGGGATATTCGAAATTCAAATTTGTAGTAGTATTATAATGTATTTTTAAGATTTTGATTTATAATATTTATAAAAACATTTATAGGCCTTATTGTTTCAAGAAATGTAAAAATATGTTCAAATTGAAAATAAAAGTACCTGTAATAAAGAAAAAGAATAAAATACCGACATATGAAAAAAATTAAAAAATAAAAATGTCATTTGAAGACTAAAAAAGTTTCAATTTAAAAAGAATGTGCTTGGCCGTCTTTCTGAGAACAAAAACAGATACATTATACTGTTGCCACTTTTTCCTAGGTTCCAGTGACCTGTAGTTATAATTAAATTTAATAAATTCCTTATACAACATTTATTTTCGTAAGCTCTAGGAACATTGCATGAGAGGTGAAATATAGTAAAACAACACCGGGAATTCACATGATATATAGATACTTCTTACATACTTTTTAATTTGCCTGACGTTAGTCATAATTTTATTACATCACATTGTCTTTTTAACACTGGACCCCGTCAACATTGTTTCAATCCATTGCCAATCAGGGAACGCCGTTTCCCAGCAGCGTGTGCTCTTTTCCATTTTCATTAAAGAAACACGTTGACTCTCCAGTCACAGGAAGTACAAGACGTAAGACCTGGTTTTCGTCTACAAAACTACAATTCTTCCTTCTTGTCCATCTTTAAACTACTGAACGCAGTAGACTAAAGAGTTTGCCAAATATCTCATTAAATAACTCTAATGCAAGGTACACATTGTATCGACCCATCGACATCGTATATGATACTTAGACGTTGTATATATCTAAGTCTATACTCAAGCCTATATTCCCGAAGGGGTAAGCAGAAAAAATAAAAAAATCTATTCCTTTACTCTATTGTTTGCTGGCGCACACTTAAACCTTAATAAAGTTAATATTTTAGGTATGTAACCAGAACAAGCAAACATTTTATTGTTTCATCAAAAATTAATTGAATTTGAATTTTAGTAGCGGTGCTTTAAACCAATCCAGTTTAATAATATCCTGGGGGCAGGTCCCGGGAGATCTCTGACGTCATTGCCTGACCTAATAAATTATCTGGTACGCTCTCAGGAACTAAAATAGAGGAAATTGTATCAATAATACTTAATCATAGATATAATTTGATGTTGAAATTTTCCAATATAAATAGGTACGCTGCACGAGGCTACGTGGTCTCAATTACAATGTTTTGTTTTAAGTAAATACGCAATATGTGAATAAGGGGAATAATAATGATTGGCATGAATTTTGAAAAACGTAATTTCCTATTGATTTTTTCTTTTGATTTTTATTTTATAAAAAAGTTCTTTCTCTGTTTGATCATCACTTTTTGGTTAACTTTAGACTGCGTGTTGTAGACGTCTATTTATGTCAACAGTATAAAAAGTATTGAACGAATCGA
The DNA here is from genome assembly GCA_947561695.1 of Tyria jacobaeae. Classification (NCBI taxonomy): domain Eukaryota; kingdom Metazoa; phylum Arthropoda; class Insecta; order Lepidoptera; family Erebidae; genus Tyria; species Tyria jacobaeae. The sequence goes on along the minus strand of OX387218.1, from coordinate 18,085,277 downwards.
GTTTTCATTTACTATTAGCGTTTAGAAATAAAATTTAAAACAGTGTATATTTAAGTAATATGTTAGAGTGCGATGATAGGGCGGTTCTCATAGATCTCGTTCGTCGTAACCGGGTCGCTTTGGGAACTGTGTCACTGATGACGTCACAAGGCGAGCGGCTACACAGCTCGTCTCTTCCATAGACCCGTCCCACTCTTCCTGCTATCCCACTACTTGTCCTACTCGCCCCGAATCACATAAATTATTATGAGTGATTAGTTATATACACACGAACAGTAAATAGGTCAACATACCGCCATAAGCGTGTATTATTGATTTCTTTTTTATTCTCATGAAAACAGGACTTGTTGCCAAATTTTTTATTTGTATCTTTAGACAAAAAAATATATGATTTGTTTGTAGTTTGATTCAAAACATTTACTGACTAAATAGTTAAGTGTTTTCTAAATTACTTTTAAACATTTGCTCAAAATAAAATTGCTCATTTTATTTCTTTATTCCAAGATTGCACTTTAAATCTTGAAAAGAAATTAACTGGATTGATTTCCTTTACAAATTTATTTAAATTATAAATAGTAATAAATTTTAATATATTTATTTATTTATTTATTTATAAACTTCATGCACACGTGTACATAGGCGGACTTAATGCCTAGGGCATTCTCTACCAGTCAACCTTGGGGTGGTGAAGAAAAGCGATAAGGTAGGTGCAGACATCTGAAATTTACTTGTTTTTGAAAACAACTTTAGTTACATATATTTACTATAGTCACAAATACATAACAAATATACACATACATAAAAAAATATATATGGAAGAATATACATATATATATATACTAACATACACATATAAATAGGTATACAGTCAAGTGCATTGTGGTTATTCTGCTAATTCAGCGAGGAGAAGTTCACGTACTTTGTTCTTAAACGTTAAACGGCTTTCAGACATTCTAAGCTCGAGAGGAAGCGCATTCCATAGAAGAACTGCTTGCACGAAGAAAGATGAGTTGACAAAGTTAGAGCTGTGAGGAGGACATAAGAGGAGCAAATTATTTGAAGAACGAAGGTCCCTGACATGAGTGGAGCACAAAAATTGAAAGTAGGGACTTAAGTAAGAAGGGGGACACGGGGAGTTCAAGAAGGTGTATAGAAAATTAAGTGCTCGCAAACTGCGACGTTGCCGAATAGGGAGCCACTTCAATTGGGAACGTAAAGCAGAGACATGGTCATACTTGCGAAGATTGAAAATGAATCGAATGCAGTTATTCAGAAGACGGTCTAGTTTGTTGAGAAGGTCTGCATTCAGGTCAAAATAACACACATCGCCATAATCAATCATGGGAATAATTAGGGAATGCATTAAGGAAGTTTTGGTTTTAATAGGGAGGAAGTTTTTTAGTCGGTATAACGTTCGGAGAGCACCAGTGACTCTCTGACTCACATGTGTAACCTGGGCCCGCCAATCCAGGGTCGAGTCAATAAACAAAACTAGGTCTTTAACTGCTGAACTCACAGATATAGGTGAACCATTAAAGACTATTGGTATGATCGACCCAGTGTCGAGCCTGCTCATCATTGGTTTGCTCCCTACAACGATCGCCTGACACTTGGTTGGATTTACTGATAATCCAAATCTCGACGACCAGGATCTTGACTTCAGATATATAAATTGGTTACAATTACAAGTTTAATTCAAACTCCTTTCTATTGTAGAAAAAGTAGACGAACAGAATGGTAGTAGGAAGCAATATCACAAAAAGGTTAGAACAGTAATCACGGTGATCGCTGGAAAAAAAAAACAACGTTCGTAAAAATCAACTAAAATTGACATACTTTTATGCATACATACATTAATATCTGTATAACTAGCTACTGATAAAAAAGTATTTTTTTTAGAATTGCATTTTGTACAAAGTAAATAACTCTCTATTCTGGAGTGCGGTTTGAAATCTTACGAAACCGTTATTTTACGTTTCGCGTAAGTGTGTAGTAGTGTGTACGTCACATCGCTTAACTGACGGTTATTTTTGACTGTTTACTGTCGTAACGCTGCGCTGTCTATGCGGGATAAAATCGAAATTATGTGTATTTTGCGAGCGACTTGATAACGGGTCTAAAAAGCAATAGCATTACAATCGATCATGTAAGACAGTTTAATAAGTGCAAGTGATCACCGTCGATTCACAAATTATTCATTAAGTGTTGAATGTTTTGTTTAATTTCATTGGCCAGCATAATTTGTACTCATGTATCATTAATTTATAGACTTTGTTATTTATTACATCCAAATTGTTTTGTTACTCTGACATCTTTACAAGAGAGGTCTTGAAGAGGCTAAAAAAATGTTTTTTTATTGATACTGGAAAATAAAATATAGCTGGTCTATTCAGTTTACTATTTAATAATGGGAAAACGACGGTATGCTTTAACTTTAATAGTATATACTTTCCATACATGACAGGTCAAGATATTGAATTTAGAGAATTGAAAGAAAAAACATTCTGATGCTTATTTATTGGCGTCACTCAAACTCGAGTAAAGCTACAAAATAAAGAAAAACAAAATCGATGGACAGATATAGGAGAAAGTAATTCTGAACAGTTTCCTATTAGTGTAGATCATATTTCAGCAGTCTCTTTTTGAGCGCTCTTGTTATCGAGCTAAAACCAGAGGTTACCTGTACAATTCATAATCAAATCAAATAATTGTGTACATATATACACAATTATTCTTATATTCTGTAACATATTGTTTAACTTGCCGCCGTTCAACAAACATTATTCGATATTTAAAATTGAACGCAAAAAATAACTATCATGACGCCATTACAGAATTTGTTTCTAGCAACACTCACTTCAAACAGTTTAGAAACATTCGGTTGCAACATTTATGGTAAGAAGGTGATCTATCGGTTCTTAGAAAGATTTACCGTCGCCAGCGAACTAATGTATGACGTCAATATACAGTTGTATTTAACTCAAGGTTCAAAACAGTCCTAGGGTCTACCGCTGTTTAATTTTGATTCCGGTTGTCAGTGCCTCATAATTTATTTACAAATGCTTTTTATTATAGCAGCTGTACTTGTATACATGTACATGAGTTGTTTTATGGTACGACTTAAGTATATTTAAACGACTATCAGGTTTTACCTCCTACTACCCTAAATTTCCTAAATCAAAATTGTCAATTTGATGTTTTTTGAGGGCAACACCAGGGCTTAATTGCTTTATATATCACCTTACGACGGCATTGTATGAGCACTTGTGAGTCGTCTATAGTAGAGAAAGACGACTGTTTATAGGCGTCACAGTGCTCACAGAACAGGTGTCGTGTTGTTCCGCTTGAAGAGCTGTTTGATCTTCCATGCCCACTCTTTACATAAACTATTTTCAGTACCCTTTTTATGGGCATCTGTAATTGGCTGTTGTTTGTCTATTCTTAGATTAAAAAGAATGGCTAATAACGTAACCTCCTTGAGTTTATCTCATTTAAGAAATTGTCTTATGCTATATTAATCGGTCTCATGTATATTTTAAATATACTATTAATATTTATTACCTGGTAAGGTCTTAAGTCTATTTTATAGACCATAGAGATATATAAACCTAAAAAGACAGACTAGAATAACTTCCACAGTATATGTATAATCTAGACACGATATAAAACAATTCACTCTATATTACAGAGATTATACAATTAATAAATACAAGGAACCTTCACCTCATCTAAAACAAATAATTCTATGTCAAACTTAAGTTTATCTAGTAATTTCGGCAGTTAGTGAAAAGATCGCTTAAAACATGCGTCAAAAGAAAATAAAAGTGCTTAAGATATTGTCTTCAGCATTTGTCTTATGTATCCTCATATCTAAAGCTCTGGTCTCTATATAGATCCCTATCTGTGATAACAAACTGCAACAACAGAATTCAAATCATGAAACGTCGCGTCGGAGTCTGATATAAAAAATAACGTCGCTGGCCATCTATACTTTCATATAAAATATATTATTATATCAGTGTTTACTTTTCTTAGGTTCCTTTTTCGATTATATAATCAAAGATAATCTGAAAAGAAAAACTAAAAAGCTCCCACAGTACCTACACTAATAGAGTAACACGGAATATAGAGATGACTTTTTCTACAACATCGATGTCCTCTTTATTTTCGTATTCATTAGGTATTATAATCTATTTATATATATTCTATCAAGCTTAGCATTTGAAGTTTGTATTTGCAAGGTTTCCATAAGATAATCCTCCTCCATTAAATATAGGTAATCATAACTAACCATAAGTCAACACACAAATCTTTCATCTGTAAAATAAAATACAAAGGCAGCAAAATTAAACATCCAAAGCTCCCGATGGGGATAGAGCTAAGATCCCCGCGGCTAAGTCAAATTCGAGCGGCGAGGTGGCGCGCGATTGGCCTGCGCTAGTGACGTCAATGGCGACCTCCCGCCGCGACTCCGCGCGCCCCGCACCCTCTGCCGAAGACCGTGATATGAGCTTCCGAAAAATAATCACAATTTTCGGACGAAGCGATTTCTTTTTTTCTTCAGCACGTACACAAATTTCATTGTTCCATGTGTTGATATGTAGGTGAAGGTGTTAACCTCTTATTTATGGGCTGATATGAAATGTGGTTAGCACGAGGTGCTCGTCTATTCGTATAAGATTGTGACTTACGCACGGTCATGTAAGCAGCAGTGGTTAGTTTATAGAAATATCCATGTAACTGACCCTTTTAATTAAAGTATTTTAAAATAGTCAAGTACGTATCCTGCAATTGATATTCATGAGTAGATCGTAGTTTAGGGATAAAAATAACACAGAGGTATATATTAGAAAATTCAGAAATGTTCTAATAAGTATATTGGATCATAAGTTACTTCTCAATTATAGTGAGGCTTTGTGCACTTTTTAGCACATGACATTTCTTTGTTTGGGTTTATCGTTAGGACTAGATTTCATTATAAGTTGCAATTCTAATCAAACTCTTCACTTTTGTGTTAAAAAGCAAGCCTAGTGTCAACGAGTACTTTTCTGTGGATATCACCTAAGAGGTTTTTTACAAAACATAAAGAGCTTATTTTAAGTCTCTCAAAATTTCATGTTATTCTTCTATGCACCAATATCTATATCTTATTTGCACTATTATAAAAAAAAATTAAAGAAATACCGGTCTAACAGCATTTCATTTTCATTTGCACAGATGAAATTCAACTTGTTTTTTTTAAAGACCGCTCGTTTAACCGACCAATAAAGAGTTGTTATCGAAAGAGGCCTAGCGCCTCGCAATGAGTTCACGTGCGGTCTCAATCGCAACAGGTGGCCGGAATTTTTACGATACATAATTAACTACCTGCCGTTGTAGGGGCACGTCCCTTGCCTGCCCTAGTCAGTCAATTGTTTCTGATTAAGTCAGCGGCTAAGCTAGTCTGTATGTAGTTTGAGTATAATGTGAATTTCTTATCCAACAACACAACGGTTTTAATGAAATTTTTCGGCACAAAGATTTTATTTCAAACTGCACGGTTTTTGATATAATTTGATTTGAATAGCTATTGACAGTGACTTCTCTAGAAACAATATTCATTTTGTCAATCAATAAATGTTTTCTTCGGGGGAAGCATTGTTTAAAAAAAGATACTCCATGATAGGTAGGTGCATAAAAATAAGGGACATAAAGTAAAAATTTGAACAATTATCAAATAAATAGTACTTGTTGGGATAAAACGCTCAATTTTATTGTTTGGCAAACTAACCCGTGGGCCAGCAATATCTGATAACAGTTTAATATTTAGACATATTCTTAATTATAAGAACTCATTATTATATATTCTTAAATATTAAAAACACACTATTAGTTATTATCGAAATTATAAAAAAAAATATCGCACAAAGTAACAAGATGTCATTATAAATATAAAAATCCCAATACAATATGCCATAACAGGTAGCACGTGTTTGTGAACACAATTCGCCTAGCAATAAACTGATCTATAAATACGTGGTGCACCCAATAAGGCGTCAAAATTGTTTGCGCGCCAGTTGCGTGTACGCATGTTTACAAGCGCAGATATATTTAGCCCGGTGGCTTTTCGTGTGTATCTGACTCACAACAATAATTAGCTAACAAGAGGTAACCGACATTTATACTTAACGCACGGATCTCGGAACTTTCTGAACTATTAAAATACCATTTATATGTTATAGCAGTGTGCGTTATATTTTGATTGGTTTTCTTGGAATATGAACAGGAAAGACTGGAATATTTGAAGATTGTAACACTGTATGGTAAAATACGGTATTATATGCAGTATTTTGCGCATTTCACATTTCTTCTCGTTTATAAGTAGGTACCTTATAAACTGGACAGAACTCATCCTGTTGATTTTTTATTCAGCAACGGTTCTATTATCTAATATTAACTTATTGATTTCTGGTGACTGCCCTTTCTTATTGCGTGGTTAGGGTAGGGTGACTACTCTTCGACTGCAGTGAGGACTCGGCTCAGCATACGCTCGCGGATTGTCCCGCTTGGGCAGCGCAGCATGGGGTCCTCACTGCAGTGATCGGAGAAGATCTCTCGCTACCGGCCGTCACACTCTTCATGGCCGGTAGTGACAGGAATTATACCGCGGTCGCAACCTTTTGCAAGGAGGTCATCTCGCAGAAGGAGGCGGCGGAGCGGGCCCGGGAGGACGATCTCCACTCGGACCCAATAGTACCTTCAGCAGAAGGGACAAATCCCTAGTTACTCCACGTGAGACAAATTCTAAAGTAGGATTAGGTAACAAAATATGTATATATATTTTTCTGTTATAACGGGCCTCAAGTAGAGAAGTAGCTAACGTGTCATTACGAATAGTTTGCGTCCATAAAATTAGGTTGTAAGCTTTACAAAAAATATTTTTTATACACCTGCATATAAACCTGACTTGTTTCGTATATTCGTACCGGCAGGCATAAGTGAAAATTCACATATCACACTACCTCTTCTGCCTAGACTGCAACACAAATTAACTGTTACTTTACAGTATAGTCCATCCAAAGGTTGCCTGTAAGAGATCGCAGACACACGCAACACAATGCAGTTTTAGAAACTCTCCATCTGCTTGGCATTAGTCGAATGTATACCGGGCTAATGATAGGTACAAGGAAACCTCCTCCGTTTGTAACAGAAAAAGATCTAGCCATCCACGTTGTATTCGTACGAAAAAGGCGGTCATATCAGTGAAGGAAAGAATTCGAAGAAATCCTGTCCGAAAGCAACCGCGACATGACCGAGTATATGAATTAGTCAGCAGAGTAATATGGGTTCTATCCGACTTCAGTGATGGTTTAGTGGGGTGTTCCCTGTCAAGGAGTGACTGAGCGATATTTTTGTGAAAAAGGTGTCGAAACTTCAGCAGTAGTGTATTAAGATACGATTCTCGAGAAGGCCTCACCTTAACACCATTTTCTAACATCATAACAGGCCTCATCGTTTAAAGGACTGTATTAAAGCCAATGAAGATCATTTTTAATGAACTTCATATATTTTGAATACTATTATTTTAAGGTATAAACTAACACACATTACAGTAATAAAATTTTAATGCAATAGAAAACAAAAGCATAACCTTGTAAAAATATCAAGACTACTTATAAAACCAGTTCTTAAATATTTGCACCTCATATAAAGTAAAACTCAAAAGAAATTTATACTATGTATTTTATGAGATCATACAAATTGATTGACTCTCATTTTTAAAATACGTAGATCATTGTAAAATTATCCGCACGGTAAGGGAAAAACGCAAAAAAAACTATAAATATTTAGCGACGTGTGAAAAGGTAGTAGGGACTTTTAAGTAATAAAGAAACAGACAGATATAATACAAGCCGATGACTATATGGCTAGGCTATCTTATACTTGTAAATACAAACAAGCAAGTACAACAAGCGAGCGACTATATCAAGACATTTAAATTATTTGATGCATACGCATTGAACTTCAGAGAACAGGATTATGTAGATAATATAGGTTATTGCCCTCACTCTATTTTAGTGTCGATGAAGTGTTTACTTTGGCTGTACGACTAACGGTCGGTGCTCATGAACGTGCTTTAAAAACTTCTGTAATTCATGTGTTTCCGTATTTGGGAGTGTCCGGAGCCAAACTTTATTTTAAGGAAGGTAGTTTAAACATGAGTCTATTCAATGATTTTATTACTGCTTCATACTTTCCAAATACTCAATAAAAAAGTTTATAAGAGATCCTAGAGCTTGCTCGAGTCAAAGACTAGTCATGCAAGCAATGTGCTTATATGGTACTTTGCTATATAAAAAGTGTCTATAAAGAATTAGAACATACTTCATCTTTGTGTAACATTGTATTTCGGTCGGTGACTAAAGGCCTACTAGAGCTTTATGAACAGGAGAGCTGTAAGATTATTATACCAAAGTAGGTACTAACAACATGCTATTGCAGTGTTTTTTAAACCAGTTGTTTGACATCAGACAGACAATAGGACTTATAGGACAAGATAGCTGTCTAAAAAGAAAGACCAGGTCCCTTTCATACACCGTTGTAGGTTATTAGGTTCATAGCTCATAATTTTTTCCATAACAAAAAGGTTAAATATGTATCAGTAAATGCAGGAGGCTTCTCTAACCATATATTTTATTACACGTGGTGCCACGCGGGCTGCAGTCCAACATTCGGCCACTCCCCGCGGCCATTTAAACTTATAGTGACGTATGTATATAACCAACTGTTTATGTTCTGTGGTAATGATATCTGGAACTACGGCCACAGTACATTTATACAAACTCAATTTTGATCTACCATCAGTATTTCGCTGGGAAAACTGGAAATGCATGATTTATCTTTAAGTTATAGCGTCAGTCATATTGTACAAGTCGTGAACACTTTCTGAATAAAGAAAATAAGATTGTTCATTTATACATACACCGCGTCCTCTTGTGTATTTAATTTATTTTTAAAGTTAAAGAAGCCTTATTTAATGTTTACATCATCAGCTATATACCATTGAAAGCCTTGTATAAATCAGTGTACTAAATCTTAAGATTAGTCGGAATAAACTGATTGACACCGCGACAAAAAATGTTTTTTTTTTTATGAACGGGTTATGCAAAGTTTGAGATGCATTTAACAATTATTGTAACAATATTACAAGTATACATCTATAGAAATAAATACATACACTCAAGCCTGATCCCCGTGGAGGTATTCAAAGGCGTAATTAAAGCCCACATTTAACCCATTATAATTTACACACATCTATAGCCTCTTTTAAATAATATCTCCTCGTGTCCCAAACACCTTAGTTTTACTTGGAAACAGATGATTCAGAAATAGAGAGTCTAATACCAATCTTAGAACCAACTGTGAGTTCTGACAATCTTTGCGGTTCATTTCTAAAGAAATTTATAAACCTATTAATCCAAAACTTAACATTTTTGCGTAACCTGACATTTCGAATAGGAACTTTTCCTGATCCTTTTGAACTAGCTATTGTGCATCCTATCTATAAGGGAGAAGACAAGACTTGATCGAACAGCTCTTATAGTCTTTATCTGTTAATAGGTCTTTATCTGTTTTTACCGTTTTTAGTAAGTTGATCAAATATTTAGCACATAACAAAGTTCTTTCATCTTATCAATATGGTTTTCGATTAGGAATCTCTACAAGTAATGCTGTTTTAGATCTAACGGATCGGTTTTTACTTATGCCGAAGATACTGTCTTAATAATTTAAAAAAAAATATATGAAAATATCGAAATAATAATTTAAATTCACTATACATAAAAAAAGACTGATTATTAATAAAAGCAGAAAATATAGTGACCTCTTAGTGGCATTTTGTATATTATGATAATGTTATACAAAGCTCTCTTCCCTCGTATCCTGTCTATTGAAAACTTTGCTGAGCCCAACATGGTAAATAATTGATTATTTCACACCTTATCAATGTAATTAAGGAACGGAATAAAGTATTAAGTATAATATTTAAAACGAATTATTCAATTTGTTAGGACTAGCTTCTTCTAGGTCTTTAGAAGAAAACGACTGATGGGCAGAATTAACTGCTTAGAATGAATGGTAGTTAAATGTAATGAAATTGGGTTACCAGTTAATTCACCTTAAATTACGTACTATATTAAATAGTACGTAATTTAATGTTTTAGTTTTAAATAAACAGGTATAGTTTTAGAGATGTGCGGTTTTAAGGAATAAAATATAACATCATAAGGAATAGTAGCCAGTAGGTATAGATCTACGTAAAGCTACGGCGTAGCAGCCGGCTGTAGCTTCTAACTTACTCTATTAATCCGACATAGATACTCCGTACATAAGCCTCTCGAACGCAACGAGTCACAAAAAATATATTTACATGTTTTTATTCCTTATAAACAAAACTCCGCACTCTACTCTGCATTTAAAGAGGGTTCCATTTTATATTGTATGTATAGGTATATATGTATATTTCTTGATTTCCTTTGCTCCACTATACGTTTTTAATGTCTTAATAGATTTGAAGTATTGGATATCGTTAGAATCCTTACGTCATCCTGGGCGACATAATCGATTATTTAAAAAAAATTGTTTCTTCATGGCGCGTAATTAGATTCTTTTTGCAGGGTTAACTACCCCTTTTTATTTTAAATACTCACTTGTTTTAATGCTCTTGTGTAATAATATAGACTTGAGAAATTTATATTCAAAGCCCATAGTGCCCTAGTAAAATCCTACAAGTAATCTTTTCATTCAAATGAATAAGATGACTATTTTCCAACTAAATGAAATTAACTTTAGGATATCCTAAATTATTTCATAGTGTGGGATTGTACACTAATCAAAAGCTTGAGATGTAACGTAAAAATACTATATGTGTAGGTAGGTAGGTTACATGTAACAGTCGTAACAGAGTATAATGTATAAGTTGGCAACATCGTGTCTCTCGAGATGGCGGGATGCGAGCATGCGCGCCCGTATCGATCTGCGCGAGATGACTATGAGAGCGACGTCGTGCGTGCTCCCAACACTACGATTGTCTATGCCCGGTGCAACCTTCAACACGTTATGCTCTTTTTAAAAATGTTTCATGTGTCTTTTTGAATTTATAATCTCCTTTTCGGTGCTTTATAATTTAAATTTCTTTTTTTTTTATAATCACTGGGGAAATATTTCGTCAGGGAAACCAAAATTAATAGCCTTCTAGACATAGTTATATCCATAGAGTAATGGAATTTAGGTAAATAATGTCCCATCTAAATCATATCTTGGTAAGTTCGTATCATATGTATGTATATACACTAGTTCACATCACCATCAACCTTGTGGTCGAATTTAAACCATAAAATTAATTGTTATAATACTTTATTGGCAAGTATATCTTCAACTGTAACAGTTACCAGGAATTCTATTCACATATTAACTATATATGTGATTTTATTAACTAAATATAACAATAGACATATATATATATAATAAATTATATTTAACTAACTTCTAACTAACGCCGTGTGGTTCTCGGTAGAGTAGAATGGGGCTACCCTATGCCTTCTTGCGAGTGTCGTAAAAGGTGACTAAGGGATTGGACTGGTATGTATCATTCAGTCATACACTGACCGAATGACGGCAAATAGACTTCCCTCCTATGACGTAATTTTTTTTTATACTATTGGGGTCAGACGAACAGGTGGGCCCCCTGATGGTAAGTGACAACTACCGTCAATGGTCACTTGCAACTCTATTTGGAAGTGCGCTGCCCGCCTTTAAGGGATATCGGGATGCGGGGAGGGGTAAGAAGAGGGGGGAATGAAGTTAGAGGAAAGAGGAGAGGGGTAAGTGTGACTAAATCATTGTTGGCAAAAGTGAGCCTTTGAGAGGCTGCCTAGACTGAGTGTTTGTATATATGTGTATATATTTTACTAACTTTTGTCCAAAAATTATTTAACAAACCTAAAGTCAGGTCAAAAAAGGGTGTACCTACCAGTTCTAATGATATGTGCGAAACATCGAAAAGTTACTGGTAGCATTCCATTCAGATCAAAATATTGAGTAATGAAAGACGTAATGAATCCAATTTTATTGCTATAAAAAAAGAGTACGAGAAGTAAGTTTTTGAAAGCCTAAATCTGCCAAGTATAAGACGCAACATGCAATTCTGTTTCCTGTATGAGAAAAGGAACCTCGCAGGCAATAAAACACACTGACTAGAGGCTATACATACATATATACATATGCTCACACCTTATTACAGTCCAGGATAGGTAATGGACAGTAGATTGCCATATGCCTTGATCTTGAAGAACAACTGCGCCTCTTCCACATTCATCAGTATTTTCATATATGATCGTCGGTTACCGGTGCTTTTAATTAGGCTCAGTCTGGTCCCTCTCGCCCACTTACAGAAGCCTTAAAAAATCCTTTATATTGTCGCTCTTGACTCATCGAATCTTGATATCGAAGTGGTTCTATAAAAATACCGATTCAGGTACGATACCTCATTTATTTTAAATGTTACAATGTAATCCCTAATTGGATTGTTTACAAAGATTCTAAATTCTATTGTAAAGCAATCTTAACTCTTTTACAGGCTAATTAGTTAGTTAACGTGGCTAAATCCCATGCGGCTAGCATGACCGAACTTGTTTATGGGTGCATCGCGTGAGGGTTAATGTAATGCGTGCTCAACCCCAACCCAGTACGTTCACCACTCATTATTATACAACATATCAGTCAGATTAAATGTTTTCATAGTATAAACGCTGTTTAAATCAATAAATTAGATTGCTCGGACTCGAGATAGACAGCCGGTTCGAGTTCGATAGATATGCCAACCCTATACATACATATATATATGTATATGTAACCCAACTTGCCTAAGCTATAGCTTGTACTCCCCAATCCATCTGTATGCAATATTCCTTTCTTTTTTATCCTCCTGTCACCTGTCAATATACTCTAATTTCGTATCCATTTAATTTCAAATCCCTGGCGTCGTATTTTTTTATGTTTGCTTGTAATTGTAAAGAATTGTGTTTATATAACAACTAACTGTACCACGGCTTCGCTTCTATTCATAAAGTTCTTGTAAAGCTGGAAATTGCAACTATTATTTGGTCTTCCATCACTCAGTTACACTGTTTTTTTCTTTATGTTGATGATGACTGTCTTTTTCTACACTCCTGACAAAGCGTTAAAAAAACATGGATGTACTTGGTGTAGTATACATTAAAAAAAATAATATACTCTCGACAAGAAAATCCCTACGACTAAAAGAAAAGCTGTTGATCTTCAAATGTTTTAGCAGATTTTCTGCAATCACAGCTGAGAACACTTTTTAAACCAATGTGTTCTCTGGTCCTTACATAATGTTCTATTAAATACATATGTTCATATAATATGAGTATCACGTCTCACATCATATAGATGACGCTTACTAGATGTCATGTTTGATTTATCTTAGCGAAAACTTTCATTTATTAGGTACATAGAACGATCCTGTGAAAAATATTAACACGATTCACAGAAATATAGTAGTAGTAAAAAATTGTTGCACTTAAATTATTTTTTACTATACACATATAACTGAAACATCTTTGGTTTCAATGAAATTGCACTAACACAACAAAAAATTGCTAATTAAATTTAGTAAATATGTGTTAAGAAAATTCTCAAATGATTTAAGGTAAAACGAAAATTTAAATTTAATATTATCATATTTTCTTTTGGATTATGTTTTATCCATTATGACTGATTAGCCATTTAATTGTATTCAACGTGTGTACTACGAAGGAGTCGCGTAGAATCGGCTACGAGCTACGAACTTGTAATTGTAACTCAGATGAGTGTATTACAATAAGCAATTGTTAGTTTGTTGTTGAAGAATTTTGCCATATCTTTATGTTTACTGGAGAGATAAGAATTAGAAGTAACACCAATAATGCTGCCAAATCCCTCTCGATGTTTTCATGTTTTGCGCTAACTAACAAACATAATTTAATTTGTATTCATATAATAAGATAAGGATTATCTTAAAAGTGTTTGTGTTGAGTCTAGGTAATGGTCACTTATCACCAAAAAGCGATATGCATTCTTGCCATAACATCGGGTTCAGTGCTACCACCTAATAAAAGTATTTTAATTCCAGTCTGCAACTTCATAGTGCACGAGAGATGCGTGGGGCAGGTGGTAACGCCGTGTTGCGGGGTAGCGCCGAGCCTTATCAAGGTAAATTTAACTTAAAAACAAACGTCATAGCTCAAATATCACATTAACTGGATGGTAACATATGATTCAATATATTACTACAGGCCCCAGTTTAAATTGCTTTACCTAAAACTTTGAATTTGGAACCCAACAATTTGTTAATTTATTTCATTACAAAATAAATGCTTTGATGCCTCGTACAGCCTTTTTTATTCTGAAAATTAGACACCATCTAAATCTATCAACATTAAATATACCATTTTCTTTTACTAGGGATGTGTTTCAGAGGGTTCTTATTTACTCACTTGAATGTTTTGTCCAGAACCCGGTGGCTCATTGCTGGTCGGAGCCGACACACCACAAGCGCAAGTTCTGTACGGTGTGTCGGAAACGGCTCGATGAATTACCAGCTTTGCACTGTATGAGTAAGTATAATACTTTCTTTTTACAATTCTTGTTCATATACAGTTTGACGTTTAGTCTGTGACATGACGTCACTTCTGTTTTACAAAACCAATAGCACCTAACGATTAGTTTCAGTTGTGATTGAGACTCCGTTCATATACAATACTTAAAAGAAATTGCGATGGTATATAGGATTCTTTATAACGTTACAAAAGTCCAATGTCACGCTCGCCTAGTTTTATGAGACGGTTTTCAAATGACACCTCATAATAACATAAATAGGTTCAACTGTGATATCAATGGTGATTTTAATAACGGTTAACTTCAAACAAATATAATTTGGTAACAGAGCAAGGCATTTGCAAGCACCGCAATATAGTTTATTTTAAAGCTTACTACAAACGAGATCTTATCTCTTTCTACTCCATCTTAATAGATGAAGTAAGATATAGTAGATCTGGGACTCTAAGAGCTTCTACTCGGCTATTTAAAAACGGTCTTCAGTAAAATCTAGAAAGAGATAAGAGATAGAGAAGCTAAATAGTCCTGATGCTATCACAACCAACAACAAAATCCGTCACTTCTTTTGTTAAAAACTAATATTTTCTGTTTCTTATATTTAGGAAAGAAGGTGGTGAAAAAATTAAAAGTAAAACATATTTTTAAGTATTTTTGGCTAGAATGTGTGCTAGGCCATGTTAGGTTTTTATGTTCGTTGGGATTGGAAATATAATGGTTGGATAGATGAAGAGCACTTATTTTAAAATCAAGTTAAAGTGCTCTAAATGACAGTTGTCTGAAGTTTGTTTGCTTATATTGATTTTGCAATGAAATTTAAAATGCAAATACTAATTGCCGAAATAACAGGCTTTTGACCGTCAGTAAGATATGAAAGTACTGCTGCTATGCTATGATATGGTCTTTTGGTGAACGGCTCTCCTGAATCAGAATACTAAATTTAAGCACAATTGAAATAATGGCTATGTACTAACGGTGGCTATAAGTAGTTTAAATATAGTGTTTTATTTTCTTGTTTGTATGGCTTCATGGTTGGGCTCTTTATTTACACATACAATTAGTTAAGAATCATGACATGAAATTGCTAAATAATAATAATTTATTGAAATAAATACGATAATCGCTTTCTGTCTATATTTTTGCGTCTTTTGTTATATTTTTCTTTTCATAATTGTATATTCCTGGTGAGTTGTATGTCTACTGTGTTTTATATACCAATAAGGTATATAAAACACAGACAAACACATATAATTAATTGAAAAGTTATATCTTACCTGTGTCTACCATATAATATTTCTTCATCACCCTAAGGTTGACTGCCAGATACCTTGGGATCTAAGTTCGCCTTTGTACAAATTGTACATTTAGTTTCCCACATACTTGCCTGTAACAAAATTAGGGGACATGTTGCAACAAGCAGTCTTACAAGGTTTTCATTCTATAGTTTGCGAGTACTACGTGCACGAAGAATGCGTGGACTTCGCGGCCGCAGACTGCAAGGAGAATGCGACGTACTGCGCCGGCAGCGAGCCTCGCCATGTTCATCATTGGCGCGAGGGCAACTTGCCTGCAAACTCCAAGTGCGCCGCGTGTCGCCGCGCATGTTGGTCCGCCGAGTGCCTCACCGGCTACCGCTGCGAGTGGTGCGGGAGTACGGTACGTCACAATCTTGGGCACCGCCATAACTTAAAATTCATCTAATATTTTTTTTTTCATTCATGAACAACAACAATCAAATAAAGAATTGCACAATCGATTAACACATAAACGAAAAAAGTTATGTTGTTTTTAAGGAGTTGGGCAAACTGCTTTTATTTTGAGGTATATTTGTGATCTTGTTCAGCTTGTTTTTTGTACAATGACACCCATAATATTTTGCTACGTCACGTTCTTATTTATCTATAAGTATACTGCTGCAGTTTCCTCCCCTCCACAAAGTATATTCATTTTTTTTTTTTTTTTTTTTTCACTACTAGACAAAATATTCCTAACTATTATTAGGCCTGTTAGCCTTCATTTAGCTTTCTATAATTCTTGGTTCGTTCGATTGTATTTTATTTTATAAGGGACAATAAAGTTTTATACACTGATATGCATTAGAATCAATAACATAGTAATTAATGCACAAGCAACTATCCAAGTTAACAATTATTGATTTATCCCGATAGGTTTCGGTGCCTGCACAAGATATGATTATCCACATACTATTTCCCTCACAGTGTCACGCGGGTTGCCGCGCTTTAATATCAGAAGAATGCAACTTCGGGATGCTGCAACCGATCTTCTTACCACCTTCAGCAGTATCGATACCTCGGACCGAGGTCCCGATGGAGGCCATCATCGGCGTGCACGTGCGCCCGCCGCCGTCGCAGCGGGACTTCGGATGCCGTAAGTGTTCTAAATGACCCAGTGGGCCCGACCCCGCACCGCTTGCCGTCACCTACATGTGCCACGCAGTCGGCGAGCTTACTTAGTATAGGCCTCGCTTAGTAGTCCAATAGACAGGCACACACGGTCAGAACTCGCCCTTATATACATACTATCATATTTCAATTTTCGTCTCCTTATTTACCTACTTTTGATCTATGATACTTTTTCTTTTACTAGTATTTTTACCTCTAAACCTGGATTCGGAAGTAGTTTTGTTCTTTTGAGATACCTACCCACACATTTGGCTTCCATCAGTACACTTTTTGCCTCCTAACGACGGCGCACAGTAGATAAGAGCGACCGGAGCGGTCCTGATCGTGCGTGGCTGGGCGCGCCCGGCACTGGGGACTCGGGGCGGTGTAGGCGGACGTTAGGCGGTGTAGGGCGCTGGCACATGGCTCGTGGCGGCGCAGTGAGCGTGTGTGTTGGGGCAGCGCGTGCCGAACCCGGCCGTGCGGCCACGTGGGCGCCGGCGCGGCTCGTCACGCTGGCGCGCCGCTTGCTGCCCGCCGCCTGCAGCCCGCACGGCGGCGCCTCGCCCCCCTACTCGAGAGGTAACCCGGCGCTCCCAAGATCCCGCCCTCCGCCGCACTCTTACACACCTGCATATAACCTCTCAATACAAATGTACCCACTAGAGAGTTCGCCGACAATAGTCAATTCTGCCTGTCGTTTTAACCTTATTATTGCAAGTAAGAGGTTACACCATAGAGGTTAGCACCTCGTACTCTATGATTTCAACTTCTTAATATATCGAAGATGATCAAATTGATTAATCTCCAGTTGGTACACGTTTGTGCATGCGACTTGACTGACCTATAAAATCATATTTCAGTGAAGTTTTAAGAGTTTTAAAAGCGTTCGCCGTAAGCTTACACCTTCCTTCAAGATGCTGTACTATTATGTATATCTAGTTACACGACTTCTTAACAACTATTGACAGGATGGACACAGGAGTTTAAAGATTCAAAACTTAAATACATATTACATTACGACGGATCTTTTAACAATATAATCAGTAGGTATAACTTAGAAGTATACTTGCTTGCTTGATTTCACTTCATAGATTGTGACTAAAGATTGTAACTTGTACAAAAGCGTTCTGATGGAAGCTTTTAACGCCCTTTCATTAAAATGTAGAGAAGTCATTTAAGAGGGCGATGACGAGTTATATCGAATTACTAAATTCGAGTACTAACTCTTCGTCACGTATAGTATGTGCAGAAACTTAGAATAGCCACGAGGAGCAAAGCCACATCGCTACCCTATTCCCTCGACAAGTATATGGTTGCATTATAACGATGGACATACCCAGTAAAAGAAGGATAGGCGCTAATGCGTCGTGCGACTGACTTGAAATTAAGTAAATATCCACTACGTAGATATTTTATTTATGAAAACCGTTGGTGTTGACATAAAACTGACTATCCGAGAGTTTTATTACAGAATTTTAAGATATCCACTATCCGGAATAGCATCAAGCAAAAATAACTGCAGTTAGATATCCTAACCTTATTACTTTGAAGTTATGTCCCTTCGATGTAAAATTATTTAGAAACAATATGAATGATGACGTGTTAATAATATGGAATTTCTCCTGTATTCATCTTCAAACCCTGAAATCGTCCTACTTTACACGCCTTTCGCCCTTTTCCTGTATTTGCATGGACAAATAGACAAATTCCCGCAAACCACACCGTCACTGGCACATGTGAATAGACTATGGATTATAACACTATCAATACTGATATTAGCCACATTTTCTCTATATTATGTCCCTGTCTTGTAGTTGAGTGAATCCCTCAACCAATTAACTATTGTTCGCCATTCCTCAAACAACTTCGTGGCCGGCCAGCCCAAGAATACTCATGATGCAGTATTCCAACGGCACCAAGGTAACAGACGGACAATTAATAACATACATTATATATATATATATATGCTTAAGTATCCAATGCTGCTTTAGTGTAGGATGTCGTTAGTTAAAACGAATGTTTAAAAAATATATACATATATGTATGTAGGTACAACAGCAAAATTAATATCATTTGTAACCGACAAGCGTGTATAAAAAGACTGCTAAAATGTGGAAGAGGCGAAACGTATATACATATGTGGCAGGATCGTGGTGTGATCGCGGTGTGGTGGATCAAATAGTGTTCTAACGTCTCTGCCTACCTGCGTGACCATATATACATATGTATGTATGACATAAACCTCGAAATTAGGAATATACCTGTCTCGCGCGGGCTTCAGAAAGGACACAAAGAATAAATAAATGACTATTAATTAATACTATGATTTTTAAATTCTTCATGTAATTCTTTTAATTAGTATAAATTGTATAATGTGACGGACGGACGGACGGTACATGTTTTTTATGGAAATCGTGCCTTCCTCCGAAATTAACACGTTATAACGAAAAAAAAATGTTAGTATTCTCTTATTACATTTAAATACACATATTTAATGGTCAACATAAACGTATTTACCCACGACGGAACGGAGACGGTATATGCATTTCGGGTGAGAGGATGTTTGTTTGTGCAAATCCATGTTGCCATTTTTCTCCAAACTCCTAGTCCGATTTTGATGCAGTTTTAATATAACTAAAATTTTATTCGTACACCAATTATTGCAGGTCATGTTAAAATTATATATATTATTTACGATTAATTTCCAGCTCCGTTTACCTCAAAGCGTTATAAGGAAATATTGTTTTAACTAATGACATCGTAAAATAGGTATGTGCACATGATAACGATAATATTTTTGTTTTTATGGAATATTCTTTTCAGATATATGTACCTATCACACAATATAATGTTGGTAGTAAACTAACTACGTAAAATACATTACTACATAAGATCTCAAACGTAAACTTGTTTTAAAGCCGTTAATTAAGTGGCGTAATGACAGTTTTGTAAGTATGAAAGATCGGATTATATGTAAATTGTTAAAGTAGTTTAGTAAATAAACAAAATTGTTATTATAAACATATATACTTACCTATTTTACATGCGTTTAGCTTTCTAGGAGTGCTGGACTAAACATTCCCGATATCCGCTTTAATAATATTTACCACGAAACTTAAAATATTTTTTAAAATGTAAACTACCAATTTATTTACAGCATTTGTGAGTTTAATAAACCTGTATTACTGAACTGTTTCCAAAGTGACTCCTGTGACGTCACAAGACCCAAGATCTTGTTTCTTCACAATTTATGATTGTACTAAAATAAAAATCCTTTAATTTTCGGGTATGGGGGGCGATCGGGGGTGTGTATGTGAGCGATATGGGTGTTGCAGCTCGCAGCGTCAGCGAGGAGTTCAGCTCGGGCTGCGAGGGTCGCTCGGGCTCGGGTAGCGGCTCCACCGGCGCGCCCGCCGACCAAGACCACCGCCCTGACCATAAACAACATCGGGATCGTACGCCTGATGATAGGGACGAAGGTAAGAATCTTATCAGCTTATATATCAATCAAAGGAAAACTCGTGAGGTGAAACTGTGCCTTACTAATATAATATCTACAACTAATTATAGACGACATTCTTGAATATTGTACATAAAGTATATTATTAATATAAAACCTAATATTTATTTCTCTTAGCTAGAACTGTTATTGTAAAAACAATGTTTTGTAAATTAAAAAAAAAAAACAAATAAAATTATGATTACTTTATTGATTTTGAAGTCACTACATATAGGAGGAAATTATAATTAGT
The DNA here is from genome assembly GCA_947561695.1 of Tyria jacobaeae. Taxonomy (NCBI): domain Eukaryota; kingdom Metazoa; phylum Arthropoda; class Insecta; order Lepidoptera; family Erebidae; genus Tyria; species Tyria jacobaeae. Next base: position 18,064,465 of record OX387218.1, on the reverse strand, counting down.
ATATAACATTTGCTAACTCACTACATATATAACTTTATTAACTCAATAAAATTTATTGGCACACTAAATAGCGTACGTGCTCTAGTAAGGCCTGTTTAGGAATTACACAACTAAGTCATCATATACATCTGTTCCTGTAGGTCAAGCCATATATACCACTTTACTAAATAACCACCGGTTATTTCAAACAGAAGTAGTTAAGGTGTACGACGGTGAAGCAGCATGGTCGCGACGGCTGTACCGGCCGGTCGTAGTGGGACGCAACTGGAACGAACGCGAGTTGGTCTCTGCCGCCTTACGAGCCTTCCACGTTGTGCGGGACCCGGACCTTTTCGAGCTGACCGACGCGCTGGCCGGCGAAGAGCCGCCTCTCCACGACCCCACTCCACTCGCTCGAGTCACACGGCTTCCGAACAAAAGACCTGCGCTCTTCTTGCGCTTCAAGTAAGATCTATTTCTACTTATTGAAGATAGCATACATTCATACATACATAAATTCAAGCCTCTATCCCCAAAGAGGTAAGCAAGCCATATTATACGCAGAAGTTTTGACGACTTTAATTAGGTACTTATTATATACTTAATTTGGGAATTAAATGGGAAAATGGAGAGAGTATTGGAAGGGAAAGGAAAGATAGAAGGGAAGGAAAGAGATATTGCTCAGATAAGGTCAGGGCGCATGTAACTCAACAAACAGGCTGATGCCGCGCAGTCCGAGCCCTCTAACCAACAAAAATTAAAAAGAAAATTAAATATGAAAGATAGGTTTTTTTTTTATGTCAGACGGGTCACCTGTTACATATCAGACACCACGAGAAAATGTTTTTGCTAACGTTATATTTATTTTTATTAGTACCTCGTCTTTGAAGATGAGTTTACAATGATTTAACATAAGCATCGTTACCCAACGCCTAGTCTTTGGTAAATCTATTTGAAGCAACCTTAACTCGGTTAAGGGTTATCCTATCTCTTTTTATGAATGAAGAAGGAGGACGGAGAATGATACTTTCCAATAACAATAAACAGTATCTAACAGCAAAATCGTTTGTACTCAAATATTTACAACAATGGCGATTTGTTATTTGAGTTTCACAAGCATTTTCATCATTGTTGAGAGATATCGTTTGTATACAGGGAACCGGAATCCGGTGGGGGTGAAGTGAGGGTGTACCCTGGGCGTGTGGCAGGCGCAGGGGAGACTTTCGTGACGGTGTCATGTTGCGGGGACGACGCCGTCGCGGATCTAATGGCCGCTGCGCTCGAGCGCTTCGGCCTTGACCCTGCACAAGCTGTGCAGGACTTCCGCTGCTCTGAGATCTTGCTCGACCGCGGCGGTAAGTTATCACAGTAGTATTTTAAAATGTTCGAAGTACCTCGCAAATCTACATCACGTTTCACTTCTTTAATCAAGCGAAAATATGAAGGACGATGTCATTATACAAAAAACTTGTAAGCGGGATTTAATGAATTTATTGATAAGCAGTAGGTACTGTTCAATTGATTGTTCAATTTATTATATAAACACTTTCTTGATAAGACCTCTTAATGCATTACTGAACTCATAAATACCTATAGATCCCTCAAGAAATCTTGGCAAAAGCTTTCAGCCCATTCCCTTTTTAATTTTGTCCGATTTAGTTTCAAGAACTCTCCAATTTGGCTTTCTATAATGTATTGGCGTATGTTTCTACTTCCTTTATCGTAAGTATATATGGGAGTGTAATCTGTTGGTGTGCAGTATCAGAACGCGTGCTAGAAGAAGAAGAGCGACCGTGGCGCATCGTGGTGCGCCTGGCGCGCGAGTCAGTGCGGCGCATGGAGCTGGCGCGCTTCTACCTGCAGCCGCGCCGCGATCCGCACGGGCCCACGCTCGCGCTCTTCGTAGCCTCGCTGCCGCCCGGTCTCTCTGAGAGGAACTACGAGAACATTCTAGTCGAGTTCCTAGGCACCGGTTTGTATTACTTACTACTGTTTTGTTGTAAATATATAATATATTGTATAAGTTTGATTTAAATAATTATGAGAAATACTCGTAGTAATTTACGGTGCGATATACAATTAAATTTATAACTACTTTGACGATTTAATGGAGAGACACCGGACCACTGGTGGTGTTTCTGTATTCACTGTTTATATTCACCTACATACATCAAAATACACTTGTCTAACAATATATGTTACACAAGTCAGGTACAGTGCAATCGGTTGCAATATCAAATTACTAGTTAAGTCCTGAAACTCTCTGAATGCCTATCCAAGCCAAAATCTTTTGTTACACACAAGTTCTCCACCCTTACGAAATGAATTTATGTCGTTGTACAGAGAACAAGTTCACGTCTATCGGTCCCATCTACTACGAGTACGGTTCAATGGTCATCACGTACGAGGACGCGAGCAAGGCGGTGCGGGCCCTCTACGCGCTCAGAGAGGCCAAATATGAAGATAAGCATTTATTAGGTGAGTGGACCCTACTCATGTTAACTGCAGGTACATATTTCCGTAAGGAATGGGAACGATTGTAAATATTAGGTACAAAAACATTTTTTTAGCTGCACAGTAGTCATAAGACATGAATTACAGTGCAGCGTCTGCAGGAAAAGCCCTCCAACAAAAAGGTGCCAAACTAATTATTCAGTGGAATTGAGAACCTTCATTTATCAATGTTATTTAAAATTTGTTTGAGTAAATTTGATATTTCATGATTGCTAAAGCATCAAAACACTCCTGGAATCAAGCGTACGCGCCCCTTCAGCTTCTATCAAAATGTAATACAAATATTATTGTCGTCTAGTAATGTTACTGCCGAGCATTGAGCCCTCGATGGTGCCGGTCGGTGTGAAGCCCCTCTTGGTGTTTGTGAACGTCAAGTCGGGCGGCTGTCAAGGGCTCGAGCTCATCTCCTCCTTCCGCAAACTCCTCAACCCCTACCAAGTCTTCGATCTCGAGAACGGAGGTCCACTGCCTGGGTAAGCACTATTTACTTAATATTTATTTGCCACTTTATTCTCAAATATCAAAACTAGGCTTAATGATAAAATTATTGTACCGTGACAGACACTGTTAAATGCCTTTAATCGAGATATTACAAAACTCTCCAATTATTTAGTTATGCGTGTATTAATATACCAAGTAGGGTTACTACTTTGTTTTAAAATAAAAAGAGTTTTTATGCAAAACAACTTTTTTGTAGTAGTTATACGTCATTTTCTTGAGCTCACATTAACTCTATTAAAATAGCAACACCACTAAATAGTCATTTCTACCGTTTGGCAGTCTGTACGTCTTTCGGCACATTCCCAACTACAAGATCTTGGTGTGTGGCGGTGACGGCACCATCGGCTGGGTACTACAGTGCCTCGACAACGTCGGCCAGGACTCGCAGTGCTCCAATCCACCCTGCGCCATCGTGCCTCTTGGCACTGGTAACTATCTGTACCTGTTCACTAATTGTAGGCTTAATAAGACAGCAGTTCAATACTCGAAAGAAATCTCAACAATATTTTTACCAATAAGAACTGTTTTCAATGATTCGTTTTGACCATAAGAAACCTTCATATAATGGATTCTGTCTAAATCTTTCAAGAATATTATACGTGCGTAAGAAATTCCAAAATAAAAAAAAACTGCATACCTGAATGATATAAGTATGTCCAGAAGAAATATAAGGTCGGGAAAAAAGTTTCTTAGTATTTTAAACATTTTTTTTTTATGTTTCATTACATTTAATTGTATTAGTATGTGTTCGATAACATGTTTCCATATCGAAGATAGGGACATGATCCTGTCGCATTGTTTTTATCGAAAATCTCCAAATTTCTGGAGATTTTCGATAAAAACAATGCGAAAAGTAGTTTTGACAGTCCTCTCTTGATGTTAACCAAACACTTCCCAACCAAGCACTTTCAATTTTTGCTGGGGGCCAAAGGTGTGTGGGGTCCGGCGGTAACATAATGGAAGACCTCCTTTCCTGTTGATCAATTCCAGCGGTTTTTTTTTTAATTACTTGCTTAGGTCTAATTAGTTATTGGCAGTAGAGATCCGAAGCGATGGTTTTGCCTGGCACTAAAAGCTCATAATGAACGATAGCCTTCCAATCCCACCATGAGGTGACTCATAGAGAAAAAATCATAAGACCATTTTTGTGGAGAATTTTCAGATCTACAATTTTGGTCTCAAGTAATTTTTCGATAAAACTTACCGTTTTCGAGAAAAATCCAAAAAGCCTCAAATTTTGACCTTTGACCCCGAATAACTTTGGTAGCACACATGGGATTGATGGGAACTTTTCAAGTTTTCTTTCTGATGGTGAACCCAAGATTCCCACAAAAGTTTGGCTTTGTGGGAATTTTTGTTATCTGACCACTATTTTTATGTTTAACTTGACCAGACTACCACGAAAATTGAACAAACTTTGTGCTCTCTTTATGACACTGCATTAGGTCCATAAACGTCACACTTTTTTTGCGTCTTGAGTCGCATTTTTTACTTTTTTGTAATAAAACATCAGAATGTATAGTTTCTTCGCTAGATTCACTCATTTTGGTGGTCAGAAAAACAATTGAAAATGGCGGGAAAGTGTTTTTTACTTTTCTTAATATCCTATATTTATTAACATTAAAACCAGCCAGATACAAACAGTACAATCAAAGAAATTTTAGTATTTTACTACGAAACGAATTTATCCCAGACCTATTATATATTATATAGTAATAAAAATACAATTTAAAAATCTTACAATTTAAAAGTCATCATCTTAATATGTACCAATAGAAGAGCCTCAGTATGATCAGATTGACACAAGTAGCGGGCTGTTGACTGCGTCAACCCCGAAACTAGAAAGATGTAAGTGCTTGTTTGTCTATAAAGGAACTTGCCTCTTGGCTTAGTGGTTAGTTATCATGACTGTTAAGCCACACGTGGGTTCAATTCCTATCCAGGACAAATTATTTTGTGACGAATACGATCATTTGTTCTGCGTCCGAGTGTAATTTATCTTTAAAATGTACATACATTTGTTTCTCAGCTGTTTGATTACTATAGTACAAGCTCTTCTTAGTATAGATTCAAACGACCGTGTGCAAGATGTGAGTAGTTGTTATTATTATTATATAGCTACAAGTAGCTGTGCTGTTTTAGATTGAAGGGTACCAACGACTTCATCGACGTAGGAAAACCTTGCATTCCTTCAAGTTTTGTGAACTGTTCCTAGGTAACGACTTAGCGCGCACGCTCCGCTGGGGCTCCGGATACACGGGCTGCGAAGACCCGCTTTCACTGCTCCGTGACGTCATAGAAGCCGAAGAGATCCGCCTCGACCGTTGGACTGTTGTCTTCCATCCCGAGGATAAGCAAGACGAGCCAAAAGAATTGTCCAAACAACTACCCGGTTAGTAATGAAAAAACGAGCAAAAGCATTGAGGACAAATTACTGTAAGGAAATTTAGTACATATTACATTTTAAAGAATTTAAGGTAACGTTAACCATTCTTCTAATTAGGGGTGATGAATATAGAAAACCATCTGTTTTCTTTTTTACCCCAAAATATTTCTTTACAATAGCATACTTTCCTTTCTAAAATTCTATGACTTTTTGACTGTCTACTCGATACCAGAGCTGCTTAGCGTGATTTTTATAAGTTGTTACTATTTTGGGGTTACTACATCCCTTTAATCGATTGAATATGCATTTAAAAACTCATTAAGATTTTACAACCCAGAAATTTTAAGACTAGGTGTTTTTTATTTAAAAACAACATAAGAAGAATAAAACCCACATGTAAGTAAATTTATAAAATCAAATACCATTCATAGACATGGTACAGGTTAGCTCCATCCAACATAATACGTCTGACAGCTGAGGGCATAAACAATCTTAGTGCTGACTAATGTGATGACATTGCAGCGTCTGTGACCACAGGGTCGCAGAGCGAGGACAACTCTCAAATACTCGTGATGAACAACTACTTCGGCATCGGTATCGACGCCGACCTCTGTTTAGACTTCCATAATGCTCGTGAAGAGAATCCTAATAAATTTAATAGCAGGTAATTTTATTTTATTTATTTATTTGGCATAACAAACAGTAGTACAATATTAAATTAAACAAATTTACAGTGTAATTAATGAATACTAATTATACTATCAACAGTATTATGCACATATATACATACACAATTTTATAGAAAAATGGCGCATTCTACGTGATATAAAATAAAGAAAAAAATTCAATCATTTGTTATAATCAGATTAATTATTAAGAATATGTGTACAATAAAAAATGGGCTAATGTGATTAAAAATATTTGTCTTATATAAATTAGGAACCTGACTTGGAAATAGTTATATTATTGAAAGATGTGCAATTGACAACCAAATGATAGCTATAAACTATCATCTTCACTAAATAACAGGAACCGCCATGTTGCTCGTATCTTGATCCGATCTCAAGTGACCAATGTAAAAGTTATCAATCCCGCCACGTCTCATCACCCACCATTTGCCGTCACTTTCCGGGCGGACGAAATTAATTGTCATAATAATGTCTGTTAACTCATTTTATTAAATATATACAGTTTATTATCTATAATAGTTTCCCTATTTTTAACAGAATAATTAGTAGGTTTTGATGTGGCGATAAAAAATGCCAGTAAACATTTTCTATATATAGGGTGTTTCAAAAAGGTGTGGTCATATATTATGGTCGTATAGTTGACACCTTGAATAACGTAAATCGCTAACAGTTTTAGGAAAATACGTGAGTTATAATACAAAAATCCTACTTTGAAACTGAATATTGATTCTTAAAATACTTGAAATTATTTATAAAGCCAATCCTTTGTAAGATAATTGCTTGACGGATTTTTCTAGATGTGATTTCAAAATATCCGTAATAAAAAATAATTAACATAGTCTGTAAGTATGTTTTAAGGCAAAAGAAATGGAAAAAAATCGTAAAAATATGGTAAAGGATCCTGATTGATGTATGCTGTGGGTTCGATTCCGACATAGGACAAAAATGTTGATGATCCACAAATATTTTTCCCGAGCCTGGGTATTTTTTGTATATTTGTGAAACCCTTCACACAGTAATCGATCCTAATTAGGCAGTTGATTAAACAAAAATAGAATATTGATATTGATTGAAAATCACCGTTGACACCGTTCGTGGGGTCAGGTTATGTTATGCAACAAAATCAAATATTCAAACACAATAGATAGAACAAATACATTTTAAGTGTAATTTTAAATGTTCATGTTAGTCTAATAATTTAAACACGTCGGATTTTAATAAGTAATAAGTTCTATGTTAACATTTTTACATTTAATTACTACCAAATGATTAGTATATATAATGTAACTGTCGTTTCTCTGTTAGACTCCGTAATAAAGGTGTGTACGTGAAGATGGGGTTGCGCAAGATGGTGGGTCGCAAGATGTGCAAAGACCTGCACAAAGCTATCCGACTGGAGGTGGACGGCAAACTCGTAGAACTGCCAGCGCTCGAGGGCATCATCATACTAAATATACTCAGGTAAGGTTTACCACAGATATATAAAAGTTCTTCTGTGTTAAGAGGGAAGATACACACTAAAAATGGTGTTTGTTGTTTGGAGTCTATTAAGAAACCTATATCACTGAACGCTCCAAAATTTGAAGTGTATTTAACACTCACATTGTGCCAATTCGAATTCTGTCCTACAAAAATATGACGTTTAAAAATATGGAATATATATTCCATATTTATTTCACGTAATTTATTAGTTTCTGCACGACTGTATACCTAAGGGGTAAGTAGAGGTGTATTAAACACCCGCATGTTTCCAATTAGAATTTGGTCGCACTAACGTAACAAGGGGCAAGCTTACTGCCGTTAAGGTTTAAGGTGGACTTCGGCATCTTTTAGACGCTTTAGGAATTAAAGATGAGAAAATTAATAATATATTTAAGGGGAAAGGTAAGAAGAAGAGAAGACAATGGAAGGAAAAAGAGCTAAAGCTCAGGAGCTTACAGGTTGTGGGAGACACATTCTTCAGGGGTTACACTACTTTTTCTTCATTTCATGCTCTCTCTAAGTGCTCTGCCCGCCTTTGAGGATGATGAAGGAGGGGTGATGCGGGTTAGGGAAAAGAGGAGAGAGGGTGTGAGGGGAGGGGGAAGAGGAGAGAGGGACTTGGGCCTACGAAACCTCACTATTTACAGCAAAATGCAACGCAACCGGCTGTGAAGAACGCGTTGCTTCACAGCCGGTTTTGTGTAAGGCAGTGGTATTGCACCGGTTGAGCCGGCCCATATGTGTCTAAGCATGGATCTACCACGGCTCTACGTTTCCTTATAAAATCAAATTAATTGAAAAAATCACGGTACACTTTAACCCTTCCGTGCGTAACTCAATGCAATGTGACAGCTGGGGTTCTGGAGCGAACCCGTGGGGTCCGGAGAAGGACGACCAGTTCAGCAAGCCGAACCACTGGGACGGCATGCTGGAGATCGTCGGCGTCACCGGAGTGGTGCACCTCGGACAGATCCAGTCGGGACTACGCGGCGCAATGAGAATAGCGCAGGTAAACAAAAACTCACACTTAAACGGTCCCACTTCTATTCCAAGTTTCTTATTTGTTCGCAATTGTACTTGTGTATCCCAGTACGATACTTCTATCACCCTATTGGGATAACCAACCCAACCAGAGAAGCTTTTCCAATCATGTACAATATTAGCAATTTATCAATTCTTGACCATCTTTCATCCTGTTCCGTAGGGTGGGCACATCAAGATCAATCTGAAGAGCGAGATTCCGGTGCAAGTGGACGGTGAACCGTGGGTGGCCGCGCCCAGCGAAGTCGTCGTGCTCAAGTCAGCGCTCAAGGTACATAATATACCTACTTACAGTGAAAACACGTCTTTATGAGACTTGAATAGTTGAATAGTTACGTATATAGCACTAAGTACCAAGACAGCTACAACCCATCATGTTGTTGCCGATACGAAGGAAAATGAGCTGATGTTATGATTGATCTTGTATAGTCAGGTTAATAAAATTGAAATATAAAACAAGAATCTTATATAACTATTTTTTAAAAAATTACCAACTAGGTTGGCGAATAATAAACCCGCCATCTCTGTACACAATTTATTTTTATTTAATTTTTTAAGTATACAAAATCAAATTATTTCTCAACTATATAAGCACCGTCGTTTTCTTTCACCTGTTGCCAACGCGCTGGCAGAGTCATAATGGCTTCCTTATAGAAGTTTTTAGGCTTTTGATCAAAAAGGTGGTAAGGTCACTTTTAAGCTGGTCTTCATTTTAAATTTTTTTATCTGCTAAGTAGTGGGTTAGAAAACGAAATAGATAATAATCTGAGGCCATGTCTAGAGAGTACGGTGGTGAGGAAGGACAGCCCAGCCAAGCGAAAGTAATTTTTCACGAGTCGCTTTTGCTACATGTGGTCGAGCATTATCGTGCAAAAATTATACTTTATTTTGATTTTTTGGTAATCTCGCTGCTACTTTATACAGTTGGTCACAATAAATATTGCCCGTGATTGTAGTGTGAGATGGCTACAGCTCCCAGTATATAATTCCGTTTATTCCCAACCACACACTTAAAATAACTTTTTTACTCGTGTCAGATTTCGGCGGCGGTAATCCTGCTTCTCCAGGTCTAAGCCACTGGCGCTAACGCCAAAAATTTATGTACATAGCCCACTTTGCATCCCCGTAATTACATCCCTCAGCCACTCATTCGTACGATTATAACTAAGTAGTTCCATGCAAACGTTAGCTCTCTTCTGAAGTTGAAGCGGCGTCTACTCATGTGGCAACCAAACTGAATATTTCCAGGTCTTTTCTAAAGCGTCGAGTTGTTTTTCAACTGCAATATGAGAACACTTAAGCTGCTCTGCCAGATAACGTGAAGTGAACCTGGGATCCATTTCTATGAATCTTTTTAACTAATCTACATCTATTGTAGGAGGTCGTCCTGGATGAGGATCGTCAGATAGGTCATAATTTCCATCCTTAAATCTTCTGAACCAATGTTTGGTGGTATCGTAAGAGAGCACGCCTTCGCCCATCGTTGCACTGCTGTGTATCGGGCACTGCTTCAGCGCTTTTCGACCTAAGCGAAATTTGTGAAGTAAAAGCAGGCGAAGTTCTCTACGAGAAATATCCATAATTTACTGTAGTTTTACTATTCGAGATCTAGTTGTCAACTGATCTGACACAACACAACTCTTGCTTTATTTATATACTACTCTAAGAAATTCGAGATAGTTAGTTCTATTACGTTTTAGAATCTGATCGAAAAAAGTGGCGGGTTTATTAGTGGCCAACCTAATAGTTTTTAATTAAATAAGTGTTGAAAGTTTTGAAATATTGTTTTTTAACGCCGACATGAGGATTGGATTAATAAACCTTTTTAACATAACTGCTGCAGATGTTAAAAAGCTGCTTCGTGTAGATCTTTAAGCCACAAGGAAAAGTGGTTAATCAAATATTGGTCATAATCTTTGGATTTTAATATTTCTTTATGCTTGCAACTTTATTGAACTTAGCATCTGCTCACTCGCAATGTGAGTGGAAATTCTTCCTCGCGTCAAGTGCAATCGCATCAAGTCGCGAACCGTGAACGAAGCCAGAACATATATGTATATAGGTATCTATATAACAGATGTCCCGAATAGGTTTTAACACGGTTTAAGGATTAAAATGGCAGACTTAAATATATCTAGTGATTTTTAACACTTTTTTTATCTAAAAGTGTAGCATAAGAACTTTTATTTAATACCTTTTCAGTAAATGGGTATTAAAGATACTGTTCAAGTCTCGTAAAACATTCATATTTCTGTTTGCATGTGTTCACTTTTGCCCGAGCCGGGTCTAAATTTAGTGAAGCTTACTTATTACTACTTATTTGGATTTATTCGACTAAAACCGTATTTGATATAAAAATTCCGCTTAGTTAATCCACAAAAATATTTAAAAAGAAATTATAAACAATTGACGATTTCATAATATTTGATCTATTTCATAAAATTGCTTTACGATTAACAAATCAATCCTTTTGCTACTTTTTAAGTACTTGGTTGGGTTGGCGATGTGGATCAAGCGGAATTTTATGTGAATAACGATATACCGTCCCGAGTCACGTAACGCCCGAGCACTCAAATTCCACTCAGCACCGATGTTACCACTAGTTCATATAAGGTCGCAGTTTCACCTCATGCCGGTGAAACCGCGACTGCAACACGCCCGACGGATTACCACGTACACCTGACATGTTATATCGCTATGACCTCACACGCGCCTAGTATTACCTAATAACTTTAATATTTCGGGCACGATAATCAAGGTAAATATCGCTTTGTAAATAGTCATCGCATCAGGTACATTAAGTAGATGGCCAGGGTAGGGGGTCAGGTGTACGTGGGGCGGGCGGGTGCGGCGGGCGGGGCGGGGCAGGGCGGGCGGTGACGTGCGTGTGTGGCAGGCGACGATGCTGAAGAAAATCAAGCGTGGGTCCGGTGCCGGCGCGTCGTCAGCGGCGACAGGTCCCTGACCGCCGCGCGCGCCCCGCCCCGCCGCTGCCAGTCGCGCCCCGTCCGCAGGCCACCATGCTGAAGAAGCGCGGCAAGGTGCGGCGCCGCAACACGGAGCCCAGCATGCCGCGCTCGCCCGACCGCGCCGAGCGGGCCGAGCGAGCCGAGCGCCCCGACCGCGCCGAGCGCGAGCGCGCCGAACGCGAAAGAGCCGAGTCTCGATCACGCGACTCCTGAATCTGGCTGAGCGAGCGCCTCATCTAATGTGCGCGCCCGCCTCGGGCTCAAGGCGGGCGCGCGCTTCGGGCGTTCGCCGCGGTCAAGCCGCACTGCTCGCGGGCGATGTTCGAGTACACCAGCCTCCGAACGCTACACGCCCGCGATCATCCACGTTTCATGTACATAAATTATTAACAGAAAAAATATATAAACCTAATATAAAAAAAATAAAATTTATAGAATAGCATTGTTGTTTTATTTGGTGATTGAGTTTAATTCTTTATTGTATGTAATAAAAATACCTCCTTATGTGTCATGCTCTCGCGTTTCTGTTCATACTTTTGGAACGTCCCGGTAGAGTACTCGCATTGCATCGTTTGCTGCGGATGGCAAAAAATAAAACGTACATTGTGGTAGATCTGTAACGTAATGCATGTAATTCCTAGGTGTCTAATATGTAAATCATGACGCTTTCTTGATAAAAAAAGATTTATATAAAGTAGTCGGTAACCTTCAATACTACATCCGCGAAACTAGTAAGATGTGTATATCTCATGTGCAGCAAAAGTCGTATAGAGTTGACCCTGAGAATGTATGAAAACAATGTCGCATCAAGCTCGCTTCGCGCGGGCTGAATGAGTGTGATAGACTACTGATCGTTTGTAATGGCTTCGATATATTCATAGATGTTATTTTATAGTTCGTATCAATGTAAACAACTTGTACAGCTCCAGGTTGCCCAACAAATCGTGCCATTTGGAATGACTCGGATTAAAAGGAAAATTTTCACTACCTTAGTACTTTCCTGATAGGACGTCTCCATTTTATATCAAGGAGTTTGATTGAGGCCCCATTTTTGCATCAAGCATTAAGAATGCGCTAGTCTAGAGTGCTAGGGTGGCTAATATTTACATAATATTTTGAGCCAACGATTTCGATTTATTACTAGATTACGATTTCACTCGAGGTTTAACACGTATACAGCCTACGTTGTTAAATACACTTAAATATTTGTCGTTCGTTTAACAACGGACGTTTTTAATATACACAGTCTTCCTTTAAAGTTTGTTTAAAAGAGTTATTGACTAGCGCACTCTTAAGACTAATCGTTTGTTACGTCATTTTCAAAATTAGAAAATTCTCCGGCTTAGAATTGCCATCAGATTTCTTCCGTCTACATTAATATACTTATTATGACCATATTAAAAAAAAAACTGTTTTTTGATGCGATAATGGCTTATGCTGCGAATGTGTTGAGTGCAAGTTAAGTATGACTGTTGTAAGTATACACACGTTTGGATTGGATAAAATACCTGTTAGCTGAGTCATTGTAAAGCTAAGTTTGTAGTTCTTGAACAGTTTGTTGTACGCATGACTGTATATAAAGAAAATATTTCTTTCTGTACATTAGTTTTATTTTAATAAAAACATAAAAGGATATAGATGACACTGGATGCAGTATACCGAGTCATCTATCCATTCTAGTCCTAGAATGGATAGATGACGCGATATACTGCATTTCATGTCACTGAATACCTTTAAATATAAAGTATATAAAAAAAATAGAACATAAAAGCGAAAATAAAAAGAGCTACTTACTGTTGGAAAATTTGTAAAGCAAAATAATAGGAGAATATAAAATAGAAATATGTACAATTATATATTTAAATTTTAATTCTTTAATTTATTAAAAAAAATATGTCAATGTATCCATATACTATTAGCGACCACGGAATAATAAACACAAGAGTAAGTGCCCCTCTGCTTAGTTTAAAGGGTGCAAATTTGCATAAAAGTTAGCTCCAAATGCTGATGAGTAGCCAAGTTCTCTTCCATTTATTCTTCCGTGAGTTACACCATAGAAATATTAAAAAGATGTATATACCTGTCATAGAATCATATCCTAAAGAAGTTTATATTAGCTATAAGTGACTAACTATTGTTTTATTAAATTAAATAAATAAAATAAATAACACATTTTATTTAAGAACCCCGTACCCGATCGCAGAGCTGATGGAAAGGTGATAAGAACTAGAAGTGTTAGCGTTGGTAAGGAAAGTAATAATAAGAGTTATATTTATTTTGGAACAGATAACAAAAGAATTACAACAATGAGTTCGATAATGGCTGCAGTGGTTCAAAACTGTGGCGGGAGACAGCGACATTAGTTCCAAGAATAGCTTGTTGATGTAGCTGAGAATTTACTAACATTAAGTAATACAAATATGCTGCTTCACCTTGCAGTGAAGCGGTACTATGCATAAGTACAAGAGTGCACGCGCGTGTGTGTTTGTGTCTGTGTGCGTGTGAGCGTGCATGTGTGTGTGTGTGTGTGTGTGTGTGTGTTACGAACATATACATACATATATGTACACGGTATTTTATCGATATATACCACGATGACATGAGAAACGATTCAGTCTCATTGTTGTATGTAAGGCTAATCAACATTTTAGGAACACGTGATTTACAATTCATAATAGTATTAAGGGAAATAAGATATTATTCTAGTTATAATCTACATTTTTCTATTGTACATACCTTATCGACTCTGCGTTTGTTTATTTAAGAATTAAAGTGGACTTTAGTGGTCTCAAAATGACATTAAGCAAGAATAACTTTCTACCTGTAAGCACTTGTAAGTCATTGTATAACTAATTGGTAGGAAACCAAATCGATCTAAACGACAACACTTTTAAAACCTCTATGCGCTCTTTCTATACATAGGAATTTAATTTTGCCAGCGCAAACCCAAGCTGTAATGCAATATCCTGTTATAGATTGTACCAGAGCGAAAAAACTGTATTGAGTGTCTGAAGATCATCAAATGATCGGATATTGACTATGACTGAACAGATCCATACATTTTCTAATTTTGATGGAAGTGACTCTTATGTGTTCCTTCCAAGAAATACGATTATCAGATACTTGATAATGGTAATCTCATTTATTTACATACAGCATATATGTAAATAAATAAGCCTATATTATCTGGACAAAGTACAGCTAAACAATTTAATATACATTTAATGACAAACTAAATAAAAGTAAGTTATCTAAACGAACGTTTTTCAAACATTTTTAAAAATAGTGTAAGCAGCTGCATTTCTAGCCAAACTCATACAAAATCAAATATATATTACGGCCTTTATAGTGTACCATTATACATACCTATATATATATATATATATATATATATATATATATCTATGGTATCATGGTATCATTGTAATGGTATTTTAGATGAACGATATATATATATATATATATATATATATATATATATATATATATCGTTCATCTAAAATACCATTATATATATATATATAATGGTATAATGGTATATAATATTTATATATAAATCGTAATACGTTCATCTAAAATACCATTACAATGCCTAGCATAAAAACTAAAGGTACAGACTACAGCAAAAGTTGTGGCAGGTTACAAACACAAAAGAAAAGTACAAAGCGTTTTTCTAGCTATGCCTATAAATAAGATTATGTCATATATTGTTAAGCGTTTCTAAACTAAAAACAGATCTTAGACACGTTACATGTTTATAACTAACTTGGGTTCTGAATAGTGCAGTCAGTAGTAATGCATTCATTTCACGTTTTAAAAAAAAAAGACGTTATCTGTAAAGGTTGCCGAGAGTTTTAAAAAATTTAAAAACTTTCTAGATAAAACTAACAAATGACTGGGCTATATCGCATGCTACTAAAGTTAACTGTCTAAGATTGTTGGACTCGTATACACAAATCATTTGAACCCATACTCGAGGGGTTTATTAGTAGCCACTGAGGGCTTCACCAGTGTGTGAGTGTGTGAGTCTTTGTGTGTGTGTGTGTGCGTGTGCGTGTGTGTGTGTGTGTGTGTGTGAAAACTTCAAATTTTGGTTCAAATTAAGAAACTATTGGAATGAGAATACATAATAACGAAGTATTTAAAAAAATCCTACTTGTAACACTTTTAACTAAATTATGTAATCAAATTATTTTTATTTTGATGCAAATGGAGTAGGTACTTGAAAATATTGCAGTTTCATATTAATGTTTTATTTGATATTGATAGTACGTGATTTTTATATATACAGTCGTGGTCAACTAATTAGGGACACTCTCTAGTTAATCCAAATTGTGAATTTATTTTTTATTTTCCAACGAGTCTAAACAATATTCCACATCTTTTACATGTAAGTATAATTAGTCATTTATGTGCCTAATTATACAAACAATAACAACTTCTTAAACATTAAACCTCTTTACAGTATAGCTGATAGATGATCACAGTGCTATTTGTTCACAGAATGCTGGCTGGCCATTTAATTAGGGACACTGAGATATTGCGTTCTAGTTTCAAAATCTGAATCTCAATTATTATTTTCTTTCTTCTCCTATTCTTTGTGGTAGTTTTGGCGGCAATCTAGATTTGTAATTTCAAGTTTTGAGAGTTATTTTGAAGAACAATGGGCAAAAATAAAAGTTGCGATGCAACACTACGAAAAATTATCATGAAGTTTGTCGAGCGTGGTTGGTCATACCGAAGGATAGCAGGATATTTAAATTGTTTAAAAACTATGGTATGCAATGCAGTGCAACATTTCAGGCGCAATAACACAACTTTAAATGTGCCCAGAAAAAAAAGATCGAGAAAAACAACTCCGCAAGAAGATAGAATGATAACCAGGTTAGCTAAGAAAGATCCGTTTCTAGGCTCTATTTTAATTAAACATGAAGTGTTTGGGGCAGACGAAAGAGTCAGTGTATCAGCGAGGACAGTTCGACGACGTCTGGTAGAAGCAGGGTTGTTCGGAAGAGTGGCTCGCAAAGTACCGTTGTTAAAGAAAGAGCATAGAAATGCACGTTTGGCGTTTGCACGTAAATATGGACATTGGACCTACGACCAATGGCAACATGTATTATTCTCTGACGAGACCAAGGTTAATTTGATTTCTTCAGATGGAAGGCAATACGTACGGCGTCCTGTAAAAGCGGAAGTGAATCCAAGATTCACAAAAAAGCAGGTGAAACATGGCGGAGGAAACATTAAAATGTGGGGATCATTTTCTGGACGTGGAGTGGGACCTGTGAGGAAAGTTCAGGGTAACTTAGACCAACATCAATACAAGGCAATATTAGAAGAAACTATGCTTCCCTATGCTGAGGAACATCTTCCTATTATATGGACTTTTCAGCATGATAACGACCCAAAACATACAGCCCGTTCAGTCAAGTCGTTTCTTAACAGACAGTCGGTATCAGTGCTAGATTGGCCAGCAAATAGCCCCGACCTCAACCCAATCGAGCACCTTTGGCACGAAATTAAGAAAAAAGTTGCCATTTATCGTACCACAACTTTAGATGAACTTAATGAAGCTTTTTGTGAGGCATGGGCAAACATTCCTGTTGAAATATGTCAGAAACTGATAATGTCTATGCCACATCGGTGTCAAGCGGTAATTACTAACAAAGGTTTTGCTACTGGGTACTGATTTTACCCGTAATAAAATGAAGTTGTTAAAGAAATTAAAATACTGCAGATTATTAGTTCTGTTTAACTCTATTTTTCATTTTACTTTACTGTTCTTAATTAAATGTCCAGCTACAGAATTGTACCTTAAATTGAATACATGGTTAACCTTTGATATTAAACACTTTTTTATATTTATTTAATCTTTTATTTACAGCCATTTATAGTATAATAATCGGATCAAATTATGCAAATAATAGTTACTGAGAAATCAACAGGGTTTTATATTTATATGTACATAGCCGGTTATTGCTGTCCACTATCTTGAATGTCCTTAATTAGTTGACCACGACTGTATATAGCGGCAGTTAAATACTATAAACTATAAAGCATATACAATAATTACCTGTTAATAGAATATCGAATTATTCATGTTTCTTTTACTCTATTAAAATACTCCTATTAATTTTAAAATGTTACTTTTTTTTTTTATTTGTAAGCCTACCATAATGACTCCACTTTGCCTGATGGTAAGCAATAAATGGAGTCCAAGAGTGGTGGTCACCATCTTCATTGCATGTCTAGTCAATGCAGCATGGTGATCCACACTATGGCGGTATGGCGCTTAAAAGACCCGGGATCAAATTGGGAAGAAAACACGTGGAAAACGCTGGTAGGGAATTCCAGGCTTTCACTGATCGGCACAGGAAAGAAGAGCCAAACCATTTCGTTCGGGATCGCATATCTTCGAGTCGCAAACGGTGACTCCTCAGGCCAGCACGTGTAGTCCTGTAGAGGAAGGGAGAAGGTGGGACTAATTGGAAGAGCTCGTCAGAACACTCCCCGTGATGTAGGCGATAGAGAACTGCCATAGAGGCGACATCTCTTCGCAACTGCAGGGGCTCAAGAGACTGGGTGACCTCAGGACAGTCTATAATACGGACTGCGCGTCGCTGCAACCGATCGAGAGCGTCAAGCAGATACTGCGCATAGCCATCCCAAAGATGAGAGCAGTACTCCACGCAGGAGCGAACCTGGGTCTTGTATAAAAGACACAGATGCTCGGGCGAGAAGAACCGTCTCACCTTGTTCAATACACCGATCTTCCGCGAGGCCGCCTTAGTGACGCTCTCGATGTAATCACGCGGATTGAGATCCCGACAGATGTCCATACCCAGTATACTAAGCCTATCCTGTAGTGGCAGTTGAGTGTTCTGAAGAGT
This sequence comes from Tyria jacobaeae, assembly GCA_947561695.1. Taxonomy (NCBI): domain Eukaryota; kingdom Metazoa; phylum Arthropoda; class Insecta; order Lepidoptera; family Erebidae; genus Tyria; species Tyria jacobaeae. Next base: position 18,046,014 of record OX387218.1, on the reverse strand, counting down.
AAGAAGGGGAAGGAATGGAGACTTTTTGTTTGAAAACGCGCACGCCTGTGTTTTCTTGGCGCTGAACTCGACCAGATTCTCACAACCCCATTGAGAGATGCGGCTCAAGACCCGGTCGAGCTCAGCAACAAGCTCCTGTCGTTTTCCCTCAACGTCTGCTAGCTTGGCAGCAGGATGTCCAAAGTATCGCCCGTGTACTGTGCTGTCGTCTGCATAACAATGTATGTTGCCAAGAGCCAACATATCATTGATATGCAGAAGGAACAGCGTGGGCGATAGGACGGAGCCCTGAGGTACACCAGCGCTAACCTCCTGGAAGTCAGAGGCCGCGCTGTCACAGAGAACCCTATTGCGGCGCTTGTGGAGGAAGGCAGCAACCCAGTTGCATAGCTTAGATGGCAGACCAAATGCAGGAAGTTTGGAGAGAAGCGAGCGATGCCAGACCCTATCGAAGGCCTTGGCAATGTCGAGGCTAATGGCCAAGGACTCCCCATGCCTATCCATAGCCTCACCCCAAAGGTGTGTGACGTACGCTAGAAGATCACCCGTGGATCGGTTCGGCCTAAAACCATATTGCCGATCATTTAACAAGGAGTGATCCTCTAGGTGGCGGATTAATTGGGTGTTGATTATCCGCTCGAGCACCTTACAGAGTATGGAGGTGACGGCTATAGGACGGTAATTAGCTGGAACGGAGCGGTCGCCTTTTTTGGGAATGGGTTGGACGTTCGCCTCTCTCCAGGCCTCCGGAACAATTCCCGAGGAATAGGACAGGCGATACAAGCGCGTCAGTACAGGAGACAACTCTGGCGCACAGTTTTTAAGAACCACCGCCGGAATACCGTCGGGTCCACTGGAACCGAACATCGAGTGACCGAAGCTCCGCACGGACATCCCTCTGCCGGATGCGAATATCCCGCATTGCGGAGTCGCAAGATGCAATGGTGGGCGGGTGAGCGCCACGGTCGTCGATTCGGGAGTTAGCCGCAAAGAAGTAGTAGCCGCAAGTAGTTTCGCTTTCTCTTGCGGCTCGCGGGCCAGTGATCCGTCAGGGTACTTCAGCGGTGGCAGCGAAGGCCGGCAGTAGTTGGACTGCACGGCTTTGGCCAATCGCCAAAACTTACGGCTACCCGTAGGGTATTCGACGAGTTCTTGACATCAGCATCAGCTCTGATGTAAGACCTCTTGCATTCCTTAGTGGCTTTGTTAAACGCTGCTTTTAGGCGATCAACGTCTGGGTCACAATGAGCGCGGGCCCTGATCCATGCACGGTAGGCTGACTGCTTTTGTGCAACAGCACGGGTGCACTCGCGATTGAACCAGGAACGGGTCTTTGTGCTGGCGACTTCACTGTAGGGGATATAGTACTCCATACCAACAGTGATTTCGTCAGCCACGGCAGACGCACTTTGCGACAGATCCCTGTCTTTAAAGCAGCGTTGAGCCCACGGGATGGATGCAAAATAATCCCGCATTCCATCCCAGTCTGCTGACGAGTAGTGCCATAACCGTCGCCTTGTTACCACAGGCCGTGGTGGAGCAACAAGAGGCACCGAGGTGGACACCAGGCAGTGGTCGGAGGATCCCAGAGGGGCGTGAACCGTTACACTGTACTGCGCTGGGTGACTCGTCAGCAGAAGGTCTAGCAAAGAGGGCGCTTGACCCGATATGTCTGGTATCCTGGTGGGCTGGAGTACCAGTTGGGTAAGGTCATGCGTGAGAGCGAATGCGTGGGCAGTTCGACCAGAGTGGTCCGTTCTGGAAGATCCCAGCCAGAAGTCATGGTGGGCATTAAAGTCTCCCAAAAACACCAGTTCGGCGGTCGGGAACTGCTCCTGCGCTTTGTCCGTTGCGTGACTCATGTAGTCAAAGAGTCGAGTTGTCTCGGAGTCTCCGGAATGGGACCGATAAAGGCAAACGTAGATCCGGCTCATAGAGCCAAAATCCACGTGAAGCCAAAGGATGGAGAAGGATGCGTCTTCTAGGCAGTGCAGACGGCGACGACAAACATCCGCCCTGACGAAAAGACATACCCCAGCCCTCGCGAGGAAGCACTCCTCTAGAACGTAGCCGGGATAGTAGAGAAATGCCGTGTCGGCAGGGCGGCGTATTTGTGTCTCCGTAAGAAAAAGCATGGCCGGCCGAGCCGTCTCAAGGTGCTGGTGTACGGCGCTGAGGTTTGCATGGAGTCCACGTATGTTAGTGAACTCCACCTCAAAAAGCGGGTTGGTGGGAGAGGAGGATGCCGCTGTTGGACCATTTTTTTTTCTTTGTACTGCCATGATAAGAGTTGGGAAAGGGGGCGTAAAAGGCATACTGATACGACACCGACGCATTATGAATTAGCTCACCGGGATCGACGTGTTCTCACGCGTTAGTCGAATAGAGAACTGTGACTTTCGTCACTATAGAGTCGGCTGTTGGACTAATCGTATTCTCCTAATGAAGTTATTTCGGTTATGTTCAAAACTAGAAAAACCGAAATCGAGATATTTCAGTAATAAAGGTGCGATAGGGATGTTACACAAATGAAACGCCAAAACCGTGACATTTATAAATCACATTGTTTTATATTGTTTAAAGCCTTAAGAGTACTTACAAATCGATTCTACATATTTTGTTAATTAGTAACCGTTATTATGACTGTCCTACCCCCTACAATAGGTAAGGGACCTCATTTTTTTTTATATATGTACATAGTCTTTGAGACTTATCACTTAAAGCTAAAAAGACAACAAGCAAAAAAATCTAAACAACCTTAGAAAATTTATATACCTACACGCCATCTAGCGCACTTTAGATGTAAAATGAGATACAAGTACCCTTAAGTAGGACTCATACATGACAATAGTACAGCAGCCTTCGACAAGTCTAGATTAAAACTAAGGATTGAACGTTTTATAAACTTATCGGTGTATGAAAATTGATTACGCGATGCAGGATGAAATTAATTTCTTAATGTATTTAAATTAGTTTAGCTTTACGACGCTAGATGGCAGTGGATGGTCTGTTCATACTTACAAACATTGCCTTGTGACATTTTCACACACTTTTTATATTCATAATTTTTTGACTGTTTTTGACGAACAACAAAACAATATTTTCTATTAAATTCCTCTTGCAAGTATTTACATTATAAAATAACTATTTAAATATTGCATCTTGAAGCGCCCTATATTTGTTTTTTAAATATTGGGGGACAGACGAACGAGCGGGTCATCTGATGGCAAGTGACAACCATACGTGGAGTACGTGGAAGCCACGGACACCTGCAACTCAAGAGTCGTAAGTGCGCTGCCCGCCTTTGATGATGATGAGGAATGGTGGGATGCGGGGAGGGGATAGAAGAGAGGGGGGATGAGGAGATAGGAAAGAGGAGAGGGGGAGTTGGGAATCCGAAAACCTCACAGATTTCGGGGAAATGCAACACAAGCGTTGATTCACAACCGGTATTCTGTGAGACCGTGGTATCGCAACCGGCCGAGCCGGCCCATTCGTACAAGCATGGCTCTACCATTGATAAAAAATTTGTACATCATCAGTTACGTGAAGACTCATACTCATCAGATTTAATTTAAATAATTTACATATATACAACTAGTCATCACAAACTAAAAGGTCCGTTTTGACACATGAGATCACAGTGACAATTGACTGTAGAAAGAGTTAACAAAATTATTCGTTTTACCCAAGTAAAGGAACTCACAAGAAAACTCACAATCTGTTCCAATATTTTGGTATCATAGTTTGAAAGATATACATAATTTTAATATTATAAATGACGCTGAAAATAATTGCATTACTGTTTATTACATTAGAGTGCAATAAAAAAGTTAGTAACTATGTTTATACGAGTTTTTGTCTTTTAAAATATAGAAAGTTGAATATAATTGACAAAATAAAGAAATATATAGACCACACTTATATTTTGACAAAATCGTCACTATATAATATTATGAATTCGAATCTGAGTGTACTTTTTGTTACGATGGCAAGGTAGCCTCAACGATCATCAATATATTTACTTACTTATGGTAACAGAGAACATTTTGTATTTTAAGAAATTTGAGGTTATTTATTATTTTTATGTGTGTGTAGCATAATGTATCGGTCTTGGTTAGGTTACGCTAGTTTTAAGTTGTCTCAACCCTTTGGAAATATATTCGTGCTACAACCTAATAACAGCGATCTGTTAAATTACTCATAGTGCGATAAATTAGTTTTTCAATAGACTTTTAATAACATTAAAAGCTTTTTATGTTTTTTAAATAACATCGACTACATTTATTTACAAACAAGTATACATTTATTTGTTTTAAAGCATTTGAGTAAGATTTTATGTATGTACGTTCATTCAAGGTTAGTTTAAAAATTTACCATGACAGACGGTAATAAACGGCAAAACGGCCTTTTAAATTTGTGATTAATAGTTTGTCGAACAAAAAATATGTTTCATATGAAAAATTTTCACATAACAGTATTTAAATCTGGTAAAACCATTTATCACAAAGGAACTGAATACTTAGCATTAAATTAGCTTAGCCTAAGGCAATAAAGTCACAACGCTTGCCATTTATCTTATACACGCATAAATCTAGTTTTGTCTGAACATGGGACCCAAAATTTTTATTTGCATCGAAATCTTAATTTTAATATAAGTATCGTTTATGTGTAGAAGTTAATATGTCTAGTTTTATTGTATGGGAACAGCTCTAGTGATTTACCGTAATTAAGCTCCGCTAAATCTGATGTGGGACTGGTGAGAGCTTCCCATAAGACACTGGTTTTTAAATGCAAACAAGTTTTTAGGCGTTGTATTGTAGCGGCCATAATGAAACTGCGCTTGATGTTCCGTCAGCCACTGGGGAAGGGACAGAACTTCTATTGCATGGGGTTGGCCTTGAGTCGCACTCTATTGTTTTTGGTAGTCGGTAGGTAGCAAGACTGCAGAAATTGTTACAAAATTGCCCGGACTCTCCCCCATTGTGTATGGATTGTTTTTTTTTTTTATTACATGACTGCATTTCGAAATATTTTTTATAATATATATACCTTTGCGTACTGTTCAATTAAGAATAAGTTTTAAGTTTTTTGTTATGATATATGTATTATAATGATTGTGTAATAACGAAATAAAAACTGAAAAGTTCCTAGGAATGTTGATTTTTGCTAGTATAAATGTCTATTTGTGCGTTAATTTTGATTATATATTTAATTACACTTATACTAACACTGCTTATTTAACTTAAAATTACAACCGAATATCGTTTTACATATGGCCAACCGCACGATATTACGTGATATCAGGATCACTAACCAACAGACCCGTCGAAATACCCCATTTTCCATATTATTCCCAAAAGCGCCAGGATAACGTCCAGCCTTGGCCTTTATTACGTAAATAGAACTAAATAACTTAATTGTTATAGGCAAAATGTGGGCAACATTTTCGGTAGGCAATGAACATGTTAAGGGTGGAACCATAAAAAGTAGCCAGAAGAAGACCCTACTACATATACTGATTACATGAGGCATTAATCTATCTGTAGAAGAGTGCTTTTTTAGTCTGAAGAGTCACCTCGCACTTACATTTTGCTACTTGAGCTTCAAATATAGATAACGTAACCAAATTCCTACATCCTTGTAATCTGGATTCTAGACTTAGCACTTTAGGAAACTTTTCATCTTCGATCGGCCGGATGACCTTCAATGGGCACCACGAATACTATGAGTCAACTGTGATCACATAAAGGATTCCAAGATGGATGGATATTTCGGAATTTCAGGGGTTAAGGATTTATATGAGCAAACTGATACCCTGGCCCATACACTATTAAAAAATACCCTCCGAAATCTACTTGTACTTGGTATTTTCAGAAATGAATCAAAAGCCAAATTATCGTGATGACGTCAGGTCCAGGTTTTTCACACCAGGCATAATTCGATTGAAATAAGCCTTGCGTGAAAACAAATAACATAAAAACACAATTATATGCTGTGACCCTATTTAAATTAAAAATATATGCAGCTAGTGTTTAACGATGATGTTATGATTGTAACCAAGCTCCATACATACAAATCTCAGGAATATCATATACGACAAAGTCGATTCGACAAAGTCAAATTTGAGTACTACCCTTACCTAAAAGCAGTCGAACTGAAAGTGTATATGGGGAGCGATTTTCCGATTGGCATTCTATATACAGCAGTAAGTATAGGAAGTCATGGTATATCTTATACAAAGTAAACTATATCGTATCACTTCATAGTTGTCTCAGTCGGCACCAGCCTGCAGCCAGTCAGTTTCATCTGTTGGTCAACGAATTTAAATAAGATTCACTATTTAAACGTTCTCGAAAGTGTGTGTAATATACTTATTTTGAAAGAACTGCTATTTAGAGGTCTGCATATTCAATTGTACATTGACACAGCAATACTTCCTGGAGCGGGAGTTATATATTAAAGAAAAAAAAATACCGTTAAAAAATTTACCTAATTGAGCAGTGTTCGGTGAGAAGATTAGTCTACATATTAGTTAGGAAGTTAAAGTCAAGAACTTGACGAGCGACAACTGTAACTACGCCACTATATAACTCTACTAAACTCACCTCGCTAAGTGTAGGCGTGTGTAGTGAGTACTCACCTCGCTAAGTATAGGCGTGTGTGGTGAGTACTCACCTCGCTAGGTATAGGCGTGTGTGGTGGGCAAGGGCGCGAATGTCTCGGCGGTGTAGGTGCGCACGCGGCTGAAGGCGAAGGGCGGGAACTTGCCCGGCGACAAGTCGAAATGCGTCCACTGGTCGCGCCGGGAACACACAGAGTACCGGCACCAGCACAATTGAAAGTTCCGTCGGGAACGCAGGTTTCGAAGCTCGAACTCCTAATTATCAATAGAGAAATTAATTTTTAATTTTTTTTTCATTAATTATTTTCGTTCATTAATTACGCGATCTATTTTCCATTTGCTAAGTGCCATATGTGAGATTAAAGCTATAGTTGTTATGTTTTTCCATGTATTTTCATGAATATTAATAAGTACAACATGAAAGTATCCTAATATAGCACAATGCAAGAGATTTTTCATCGTATCCCAATCAACTTAGTTAAAATTAAATATTAACAATTTTTATTAACTCCATCTCGAACCCTATTCGAGTTTACGTATTTAATGGATACACAACTGTAAGAAAGAACTGTATAACTATGACGACACTCCTTTTTATTAAAATAAAGACATGAATAGAAAGAGACTTAAATGATAAATGGATACTAAACCCTATAGTAAAAAGTACAATTCGGCTCGAAGGACCAATAGTGTGGACTGTGTTATCTAATCTAATAAATAATGCAATATGCACATATAATTGCTATAGTTCAAATAAAGATATCGTGAATAACTAACCATATGAAAGGTTTGTTCATGTTGTTCGACTTCCTTACGCCTTGCGCGGAACCGGCCTGACGTCTGCGACGCTTTCTTGTCCGCATTCGTCTTCTTTATTACTATCACTACCTGTAATGCAATAACACATCAACAGTTATACAGTTATGTATATACTAATAGATATAATTGATCTCATGAAACCTCATGTGTCAATATTTATATTTGTTATTTAACAGTCCTAATTAAAAGACGTGCTGTGTTTATGATTCATAAAAATACTTTAATTATTATTTGTTAAAAAACAGAGGGGAGTGTTAAATAATTAAATTGAACTTAACAGTCCTAGTAAAAACTTTTGTGCTATAGTACACACACATTCACATTTCATTGTTATTGACATATTTTAAAATGAAAGAAATTAATAAATGAGTGAGTTTTTTTTTTCAATAATACATACATACGCACACGCCTGTATCCCCTAAGGGGTAGGCAGAGGTGAATAAAACACCCAGATTGTACCAATAAGAATTTGGTCTCAGTGACGTAATAGAAGGCAAGCCTATTGCCGGCAATCAGGCACTTTAAAGTATTGTCAATAATAAACTCATTAAAACTTCGACAATATGTCAAAGTTTACATTATAGTACAATAATGAACTCTTTTGACGTTAAATATAGCGAAACTTGACAGTCAACTACGTATAAATATATAAAAAACCCTTAATACCTTATCAGCAATTAGCCTGTAATGTCCGGACATGATCCCGAGCCCGGGCTTAGCGTGCCGGTACTTGAGATGTCCCACGCTAGTCGCAGGCTCTTCAGCCGTGGTCCACATTAACACCAGGCCCTCAGGAAAGAACCTGCAAATTCACACAATGAAACAACATCATTTGAGGTATTTTAGCAATACAAATTGGGCATTAAGAGGGCACCCATTAATTACTTGACCTTGAGAGATCGGTTCCCTTGGTGCGACCCCCGTAATATTCACTCTATAGACTTTAAATTGTGATTCAGTTAAAATGAAATTTGATGAGATTTCGATTTGGGATTTTGAGTTCACGTAATTAACTGATGCTCTCTTTAGTTTTTTATATACCGTCGCCCATGGACTACTGCCCACCTTTGGAATGGAAAAAGAGGAGAGGTTAAGGTGAAGGGAAAAAGGGGAGGAGTAGATGGAAGCGGAAAAAGGAGAAAGGAAAGGAGAGGGAGGTTGGGCCTACAGTAACCTCACTTACTCGGTGAAATACAATGCAAGCATTGCTTAAAAATCGGTTTTCTGTAAGGCCGTTGATTACAACGGAGTATTAACTCCGGTCGAGCCGGCCCATACGTCCCTAAGCATGGATCTCCCTCGTTAGTCATGACATAAATCCTAAAATCTAAAGAGCTTGCTTTTTACTCCTTTTTTTTACAGGTCGAGGCAAACACCGAGACTCTGTGTCTTCCGGAGTATTGTTTTTTTCAATATTTTCGTATATTACCGTTACATAAACATATACTATATATACTAACCTGAGGTACCTATAATAGTCTATAAGATACCAGGGCCTGTAGAACTGGTCCTGGAAGGAGTTCTCTCCGTGTCGTATGTAGGTGGTTTTGCTGATATAGCATCCGTGCAGATGTACGCGGGGACGCTCCACGTACATCTGGCGCCAGGAACTGAAGCCTGAGGCACGGGGAGTACCACATTCGATACCCCAAGTCCTATGATATTATTGAAGTGTTATTTCCTTATAGGCGCTCTACTATATCTATAAAAATGTGTTGTTTGGGCCATATTATACATCTGTGACTGCATGAATGAAAAAAATACATAATTATTACTTAATACTTGAAAAATGTAGATAAAAGTTCTGATTGCAGACGCTCAGGCAATGTAATATTTTAGAATTTAAAAAATATCGACAATATCAGAACTAAAAATGTCACATAGCTCGTTTGTTAGCGTAAGGGTTTACATAAGATGCAACTGTTTAGTTTATTCAGTGCCATTAGTTGGGAACAATAAATTATATTATTGTAATTCGTCACTGTTGTGTATTGTGTCTGTGTATTAATTCAACTTCCCGATCACTGGAACTTTGGGTATTGTTCACAGTACATAAAATATTACGAAGACACGTAAAAACTTCGTATTTAAATTTTTGGGACTTCGATATTACATGTGTAACTCCGGACTTAATAGCGTTTATATATATATTTCATAACGTACAATACTTTTGTTTACCCGATGTTACGATGAAATTGCATTTAACAAATTATCGTGAGTTACACACATAACAAGTTCAGACAGACATTTTTGGAACCACTGAGCTAAGTATTGTGTTTTACTAACTTGACACACAAAGAGCGCCATATGTCGGGCTCCCTCGCCACGACGTAGAGCCCGCGGCACACCGCCGCCACTCGCTCGAGCGACGCCGCGTCTAACTCCGCGCTTACCACCCAACGGAGGATCACTATTATTACTTCATATGGTAACCAGGAGATGTGGGCTCCCTACACAAAAGAAATATCGAAAACTTAATACATTCTTCTGAGGAAAACTTAATAAAATTTAGATATTTTGTTTAAATTTTAAACAATAAACAATATTTTTACTGGATTAACTGTCCTTACATTACATACCTACACACGCTTATTCCTTCTTCTTCTTCTTATCCCTTAGGGGGCAGGCAGAGACCACGTGCCGACTTGTCCGGACAAAGACGCCGGCAGTGGGCGAGCTTAGAATGCATGCGGACTTTACACATCAAGCTGTTTTTTTTTATGCGAGGTCGATGTGATGCGACCTGATGGTAAGTGACTACCGCCGCCCATGGACACTCAAGATTATGTAAAATATTGAAAGCAGTCAATTTCAATTTTACAGTAGGTGTAAACGATGGATTAAACCAGTGAATTAGGAATATGCTTGTGTCCCAAATAAATTTTTTTGCAAATCACAATAAAAAAATCTTCACTGATCTAAACTTGACCCCACAGCAGAGCATTCACGACTAACACCTGCACTGCCAATAAGAATTTGGTTTCACACACTTTGCCAGGGGCAAACCTATAGCCGTGATTTGGGCCTTGTATTTCTGTATATATTTTCTGATAGATATATAACTCTTCAAATTCTAAACATTGGTATAAGTCATCTAAAGTTAGACAAGTGTAATAAAGGAAAAAAATATAATAGCTGTGCAATTGGCGGCCTTATCACGATTAGAGATCTCTTCCAGGCAACCGCTGGATGGAAAGGGAGTTCCCTGAACCTCCGTCTGTTAATAATTGAGATCGCTACTACTAGTTTTTCCACAGATGCTTGAACATAGATCTGTAAATCATCTGCATAGAGGTGGTAAGAGAAAGCTAAATCATTGGAAATAAAGTTTATAAAAACTGCCTAGAGCAAGGGAGATAATATGTGACACGCCTGCAGTCGTAGTGCACCATCCAGAGAATCTTTTATCATTTCAAATACGCTGCCGGCGCCCGAACAGGTAGTTAGGACACCAGTCAATTGTCGTAGACATGTTAAGAGAGCACATTTTCTGCCATCCGCAAAGCCTGATCGTATATCATCAAAAGTAAGGTAATTCTTGTTAATAAGTATTCGAAAATCTTTTCAAACACTTCAGTCTATTTTTTCTTTTTTTCAAAATTACGATCCACTTATTACCATTAGTGTTAACAACCTCAAGTTGGCAACACTGAGTAGGTTAAACACTTCTGCTATACGATGTGAGTATACCAACAATAAGGAAATCCTACTCAGACTCTACTAGACACTTTTAGATAAACCTCTTCCCAAGTAGGTTTTTTTTTTAAACTATGTTCAGGACGAAAACCAGATTGGAGAGGATTTAGATGGGAATTTTTATAGAGATAAGGATTAATTTGGTTGTAAACAAGACGCTCGAGAGTTTTAAACAGGAAGGGTAGGATTGAGATAGGACGATAATCGGAGAAACTTGATGGATTAGATTTCTATGGTAATAGAGTTGTTAATGCTTCTTTCCATGCAATTAGAAAGGTTTTAGTAGTTAAGGAGAAGGTAAATATGTAAACAAGGACAGGAATGACTATGATTGATTGATGATTATAATTTCTGATAGATAACATGCAAGCATGGTGGCTTTATTCTGCTCATCCGAGAACCGTGTGGTTTTAGGTAGGGTTATGTATATAGGGTTATAATTATAGGGTTATTTTTTAACTATTTCATAGATTTAAGGATTTCTTGAACAAACAATTTATTCAAGTAAACGCTTACTGGCTGGACGTGAAATCACTCTATAAGACAAGCGCGGATTCGCTTACATATTACTGTTTCATAAGCAGAGATCGGAATAGATACAGTACATTTACCTAAAGTAAGTAACATAGAGTAGATAAGTATAAAAGCTCTAACATCTCGGAGTCTCAAATAAGGTCTCGGATTTCCCAGCACCAGCCAGTTCTAGTTACAGGTAGGTGACCCTGACTTGCTTCAGCTATTGTTTATACTTCCCAATCTTTTTTCCTTCTCTTTCTATTATCCTGTCCTGTCAATATACTCCAAAATTTTCCCTATTCCCAAAAGTACCCAGATGACGGCAATCCCTTGCCACCTATTAAGGGAATGGGCAAAATGTGGGCATTAATTAAGCCTCTCGCTACCCTTTCAGGGAAACAGGCGTTAGTGCATGTAATCTATGCATAAATTTTACTGAGACTTTATGAGTTATTAAAAAGTCTTTTCGTTTCATCATAAAATAAAGAGTGCAGACTATACATTAAATCCTTATCAAAATAAAAAAAAATATAACAGATATTTATTTAATTAAAAAAAACATAAAACTATTAACTAATTACCTTACCTTAATAGGAAATTCAGATTCGCACAAGACTCCTTTCCTGGCGAGGATCCTCTGCAGCCGAGCGAGCAAGTCCTCGCCTTCCACCGCGTCCTCGTCATCACTAGGATGTGCATCATCCACCCGCGGCACTTCCTCTGCCTCCAATTCCTCTATAAAACCAACATTCATTGGGATTAAAATCATCAAAATATGTTACACTTTTATGGGTTGAATAAAAAAATATTTGATTGTGATCATTTCATGGTAATTCAGAGCTATGCTTACTTTTGCTAACGAAGAAGATGCGAGGGGGGGGGGGGTGGATAATAATTTAAAAAAGAAATACTTGAACAGCCCCAAACTGTTTAATGGTTCAACCCAAACAAAGGTTCCTTTCAATGTATTTCAATTTGCAAGTATTTATGGCTCAGTAACATCATTAACATCATAGAATGATACCAGGTAATCTAAGATACAAATAAGACACAAGACCTCCGATTCATAAAAAAAATGTTTCAAATTATTTGATTTGGCAACCACAATAATTTAATAACATTCAATTGCAAAAAAAAATACTATCTACTGCAAAAATAAAATTAATTTACGCTACATAAAAAATGTTAGCTGCAGTACCCTATTGTATTATTAATTTACTAACAGAATTATTATGAAAATTAATCAATCGCGATTATGAATTGATTAATCCGGTGCATTCAACAAAAACATTACGTAAATAATTTAGCTTGTTATCTAACTTAAACTAAAACTTTGAATATTTTAGTGAACGAATGTGTAAGGGCTAGCGCATACCTGACGCGTCGCACGCCACTTTTATGAGCTACAAACATATGCCGACTAATACTACTCGTATTTTTGTTTAGCTTTGCCATTCCATTCCATTAGGGTTTATCTTTAGCTGTAAAGATTGTTTAAGTAATATTATAAATTACCTTCCGGCGTATCAGAGCGCAGTTCGTCATAGAGGCGCGTCTCAACGTCGGGAAGAATTTGCATGGCACGCTTGTAGTGTTGTATTGCTTCGTACAGCTTGCCACAGCGTTCCAACTCCACAGCACGTAGAAATAGTTGTTTAGCCTATAACAGAAGTGAACCTGAACAGTTATACTTATCTAAAATGTGAAATATAAATAAAAATAAGGTAGTTATTGTTAATAACAGTGTTCGAAAATCGTTATAAACACTTCAGCCATTTTTTTTTATTTGGAAGAACCTAAATTGGCAACATTGAGTAGGTAAATCACCTCTGCTATACGATATGAGTATACTAACAATAAGGAAATTCTACTCAGACCCTACTAGACACTTCTAGATAAACCTGTTCCCAAGAAGTAGATTTTTTTTTATACAAACATGCTTAGTGCATGACATGGTAATGCCACAGGCAACTCAGTATACCTACTATGAGTACTATGCGTGTAAAAATAGCATGTATCGCTCCTTGATAAAGGGTCGAAAACGACTTCAGAATATATCCAAAATATATTAATATCATGTTAAATCATAATGACTACCAGACACAAAAGTTATTATTCTAACCTTTTCATCATCACTGAGGGGTTCAGAGTCCTGTGGTTTAGCAGGGGGTGGTGGTGGTTCTCTTTTTGGAGTGGGGGTAGCCTCCAGTTCCCGTTGCCATTGCTGGCGAAACGCTAATAGTTCATCATCGCCGCCGCCATTACTCTGCAGAAAATCTTAATAGACTTAGTATATAATTAACTAAATAAGCAATGTTAGAATATATTTGGCAAAGTTAGCAAATATATGTACATTCAAGAGAATCTCTAAAGATACAACGTTAAAATTTATCACAATTGTAAAGTAATAATTAAGGCTTTGAATGAAATATATGAAAATCTTTTATAAAATTTACTTTAATACTTATTTTAATACCTATGATTAAAAATTTAAGTCTTATTTAAAATGATTATCAATGGCGTTTTTTTTTTCAAATCTTATTACTTTTTAGTTTATATATACAAACAAAAAACTTTTATGTATTTTAAATTTTAAAATACATAAATCTCGTTTTAAAAAACATGAAATACACTATGCTACTTTTAAAATAAGTACTTAAAGTATTAAATAATAAATTCTACAACATATTTTTAAATATGATGAACATAATATTAAGACAAACAAATAATTTGACGGCACGGATGGCGCAGTGGCTTTTGAGTGGTCGCCTCGCCGCTACGCTACTCACGGAGTGTTATGGGTTTGAATCCCCACACAGGACAACACTTTGTGTAATTCTCAAATTGTTGTTTGAGTCTAGGTGGGTGTCCGTATATGTTCAGGAAGACAGTAGGGAGATCTGTCTCTAACTTCTCCTGTACTATTGTTACACGCACTTTTGAGAATATCTTAAGTGCTTTCCAATAGCACCCTCGTTTGGTGCTTGCGAAAGACCGACGATATTTATTTAATATATTGAGTCTAGGTGTTCTTTGTGTCCGTTATTTGAATGTTTGTAAAGTCTCCCGCGATACAGAGTTGTCTTTTTGTTTTTTTATTAAAAACAAGCATAGTATTTATCAATATAATGTATGCTTAACTGAACTTTTTAAGCCTCCGGGTCTGAAAGTAATTCGTTCACGTTCAATAGATCTAGAGTATCTTGATCAAGTTCTTTCAAAATTTTGCTATAGCGTTTTCTAATGCTTGTTATATACGGATCAGAAGTAAAAAGACGAGTATGAAATACATCCTTTTTAATAGCTTTTCGAGAGCATTTTCTAGAATAATGCAGACTTAATTGTTTATAATCCTTGTTAAGAGGCTTGTGCATCCTCCGAAAGTTGACTAATATAAAGAACTCCAAAATGCTAAATGGTACTTTCCCTGTGAAATAAAGTACCATTCGTAATTACTGATATAAATACTGGCAGTATCCATTGCACAACTATCAAATTGCTCAGCATTTATCATTACACCTGAAAAGAGGTTGAAGATGAAAGAGCTTGAAGGATTATATAAAGTCGTTTAATCAAACTCCACACCTTTAATTGCAGCAGAAGCACTTGCAAAATCTTCTAGCAGTATTATCTTCTAGCAGTATTATCTTCTAGCAGTATTATCTTCTAGCAGTATTATCTTCTAGCAGTATTTTCATCTATAGTATTACCCCTTATTTGACGTGGTTGGCCTATAGTTGGTGCCAATTCGTCACGAAAACATTTTTGGACCAGAGATATCTTGTCTTGTTTTTGTCGTTTCATTCCATTTCCATGATCATGTTCAAAAGAAAGATTGTATGAGAAGTGTAATATGATTTTCATACAACAGATTCAGGCATATTATGTAGAAAGCCAGTATCGTTAACTTTCTGCATTATCGGGCCTGGCAGTCACTTTCGCCAAGTCGTTAATTAGCGCAGGAGTAGCTCCATATATTGTACATATGGAACTAAAATATGTTTCTGTTAATACCTGAACTACTTTGCCATTTATCATTGTTAAAAAGAGTTAATGTCTCACTTGTGTTCAACGTTGGGGTCAAAGAATTTATTTGTTTTTTTTTTTTCTTTCAGAAGTTTCTTTCCAAAATTGCCAGATTTTGCCAGATAATAGCGCCATTTTTGATAGGTATAAAAAAAACTTTCCATCAGATATAAGTTCAGATTATTCTGGAAGCTTCTTTTTATAATGACTGGTCAGATGAGCCACCACAGAAACCATTTACTGTACATTTCAATCTAATTTTATATACGTAATCTATTGTTAAAATTTTTGCTGCAATGTGATCTAATAAATCTTGAATTTGACTTCTTTTGCAATTGTTTGTAATATCTATCGCTGAAGACAGTAGATAGCAGGTTTGTTTAGTTTAAAGTACTTTCATTTGGTGGGAGTATAGAAGTTTCGTTCTTCTGTTAAATTTCTCAAATAAAAATTTGATGCTTTCATTCATTAAATCTATATCAATCAACACGCTCAATGTTTATTGATAGGTTAACATTTTTTTCTGTGTCTGTGCCTTTTCAAGAAAATGTTTGATAAAGTTATTGAATATTCCGATTACAACCAATTACTTACTGTTTTTCTGTGAAACAATCTCTATTTTCCTGAAGCCTGCTGTCATCGTTAATTGAAAATGGGAATAATTGCCATTAAAAATCATTGACAAAATATCCTTTATATTATGTTGTCTTCAGAGACTTAATAATTTTATTCCAAGAGTTGATATTCCCGCCATTATTTTTCCACCTTCGATGTAAGCAAGTATTATTTAACGTTCAGAACACTTGTAACGTATACATTTTGAAGAGATTGCAAAAAGCAAGTAATAAAGTAACTTTATAACTATTAAACATTTATTTAATGACCACGTTCAATTTGTTATAAAAACACTAATTTCTTTTAACAAGTTTTATATGTAATATTAATGTTATACCTATTTGAAAAGGGGCAGTATCTATTTTATGTTTCTTCTATAATGAGTGCCGAAATGATAAACTTCTTAATATGGATGAATTTTTAATAGTATATAACAAAATACACCGCAAGCTATCGGTATCAAAAGACAACTACCGAAACCTCAATACACCATGGGTTTTACGTTTTCTGACTATTGTGACATTTCTATCCAGAACTTCTAAAACCGCAAACATCCGAAGCCAATTTGCATGTATGTTTTTAATAAATAACTAATGGGTAACAGCCAAGACTCTCGACAAACTTTAAAAAAAATTATTAAAACTTGATTTCAATTTTCAATTATTTCAAGGTTAATTTTACCATATAATCTTTAGATTATTGTGTTACAGTATAGAAATTGCTACAAATAGGCTTTCTAAAAATGTAGCCCCTAGCCGGCAAAAAACGTCCGTAACGTTAAAAAAAGCGTGAGACTTAGTATAGTCTATGTATGATGCCTATACAGTGTCTGATGTATAGTCTACGGGATGACTGTTATTATTGCAGTTTGCTATTATTATTATTATTATTTTTTTTATACTATAGGGCGACAGACGAACAGTCGGGTCACCTGATGGTAAGTGACACCGACGTCCATGGACACTTGCAACCCAAGAGCCGCAAGTGTGCTGCCCGCCTTTGAGGGTGATGAGGGATGGGGGATGCAGGGAGCGGAAAGAAGAGAGGAGGGATGAGGAGGTGGAAAAAGAAGAAAGGAGATGAGGGAGAGAAAAGGGGGGAGGGGGAATTGGGCCTCCGGAAACCTCACTCAATTCGGGGAAATGCAACGCAAGCGTTACTTCACAACCGGTTTTCTGTGAGGCCGTGGTATCGCACCGGTCGAGCCGGCCCATTCGTGCCTAAGCATGGCTCTACCACTTGGAGATTATTATTATTCATTTAATTGATGATATTATTATTCATTTAAATAGCTGTTGTTCTTTGTATATTATTATTATATAATTTTATAAATCATTGTAAATAAAATAAAGGTGTTTAGATAATTTTGTAAAGTAGTTTTTTTTTTATTTTTCTTCTAGAGACTTCGTTCCTATCTGGTGTCCCATGCCAACACATATCTTTTTTATTCATGAAAAAATCTAATATGTCTAATAAAAATGATCTGATATCTACAATAAAAAGAGTAGAACCCTTATGCTATAAAATTTAAAAAGTATATCAACAGTTGAAAACAATTTTTAATCTGCCATTCGAGTTTGAGCAGTAGTCAGTCAGAACTAGTTGTTATAAGATAGGTAGTAAAAACAAAAGCAACATACACACAAAAATTAAATTCGTAACCAGTGGTCAACTACATGGTATATTTATTATTTACGATATATGTAATTCAATAACATTGTTCAATAAATTTGTCTTTATTACAAATGTATGATAGAAAATGGAACACCTATTTAACCATTTAAAATTTACTATCCTGAAAAATTGTAAAAAAAACAACGACCAAGTAAAAGTTATGACCATTTTAATTACCAGGTATTATTACCTCCATTTTGTGTTCAGTTAAAGACTTTAAACACATAACATTCGAAATCTTATTTTTTTTTTATATTATAGTTGGGACAGGCGAACAGACGGGTCATCTGATGGTAAGTGACAACCGCCGTCCATTGACACCTGCAATTCAAGTGCGCTGATGCGCGGGATGAGGGGAGGGGTAAGATAAGAGGGGGATGAGCATATGGGAAAAGGGAACGGGGGACAAGGGTTAGGAGAAAGGAAAGGGGGAGTTGGGCCTCCAGAAACTCTAACTCTAATATGAGGTTCTACCTTGTAATAAAATAGCATCTTTGAAGAAGAATTTAAGATTTTTTATTGTACATATATTTTGTTTTGCTGCTATTCAATTCGCTTATGAAAAAATCCACAAAAAACTGACTTTTTAAACAGTAAAAACTTAAGTGTGTTTCTTCCCAATTTTTCATTAAATTAATTCCTAATTCCCAATTTTACCGTTTTTCATTCCCGGTGCCACAATGGACAGCCATATGGTTGCACCCTATTACAGTAGGAAGACCAAATTCTAATTGGCAATATTCAGGTGTGAGTGTATGTATTTATATAATTATAACCTAACTTATTTTTTTATTTTTTTTGACTATTTTTTTTTTGTACTTCACAAAGTAGTAGAGTTGCTACAACAAGCAGGAATTCAAAATTAGTAAACAAATATCAAATCAATAAAAACCTGTGTATCATCTTGGACATTCAAATTGTCAAGATCATTAGCTACTTCCAGCACTTGCTGTTGAAGAGACGAGGAAGAAGAGTCTTCTTGTTCCTCTCCCTCACATTCACCTGAACCACTTGCACTTGCTCCAGAGGCCTATAAAAATGTAAAAAATGAAGGTAGGATTGCACAGTGGCTGTTCAAATATATACCATCAGTGTCAGATGTTAAACTTATTATTTAACTATTTTGTGTTTCGGTAAAATAAAGCTTATTTTGAAAACATATTTCTTACAAATCTAGTACTAAGGATCCGAAAGTATGACAACACTTATCATATTTGCAATCAAAATTATTTTCCTAGTAATAAATATTTATGGCAAAGTTCTGAGACTTTAAAACTTTTAGTGGTGACAAAATATTCTAAGGATATAATAAAGGCCAAAATGACAATCTTGTACTATTGTCACAAATGTAGTATGAGAGACTTTAATTTCACAATTTTTAATAGTTACTGCATATAGTACCTCCTCTAAATTTGTTCACATAAGATTAGACATACTGAACTCGCAATAAAGTTTAAGATAACAAATTAAATTAAACTAAGCTATTGGATATTTTACATACAGCTATTTCTCTTTACATTAAATACATAAAGAGCTACATCTAGCAGGAACTTTTATTTTAAAACAAGTAAATAGTGCTTAGTATCAAGGTTAAATCTTAAAACATTTAATTACGTTCACTTATTATTTCTAGGACTCTATATCTGACCTCTATATAATTACTAAATAGGCAGTAGTGAGGGACGAGTCTACAATATACATGTTTCCTAAATAGCAATGATTTAAGAGATATAGGACAAAAAGGTTATTAATTTTCTGAACATATTTCGTGAAATACCGCTTTATCTATATATTTATTAAACAAAGTCGTACCATTTTTACAATTGTTTACGACGTTCTTATAGATTCATTAACCTGCTGCTGATTTACAGTAATAATATTTGGAAACACTTCAAAATATGTAATCCAAGATTATGAAAATATTGAAATCAATCTCGCGTTCCAGGATTGAAATGGCATATTTTTGGCAATTGGTTGACAAGAGTATGACATAAGGAAACGCAATTGCAATGAGGTATATATTATGTCAATAACAAAACGAAGGTAAGGAGTTACGATATATTTGTGCTATTTAATTACACTTAAAGACATAAATCGTATATTTTGTTTCAATATAATTGTCGGCTTTGTTTATCAATACAACGTGTACTTAACAATACGTGTCAATAGGTTAGTTGTGAAACATCTGTACACAAATTATTGCTGAATTGTTAAGTGGTATTGTTATCATTACAGTCAGATGACAGTTTTGTTTTTGATATATTGTTTTTAATAAATATATTTGAACACATAGCTAACGCTGCTCCCTTTCGGCTGGGACGGAATCCTTTGTTACAGTTAGTTGAGGAATTCATAATAATTAAAAATGTAGATTGCTGGAATTGAAACCATAGAACCTGTCTACATCGTGCTTTAAAGAGGATGACACTATAAAAAGTATAAGTTCTTTGATATTATATCTGACGTTATTCTTGTCAAAATTAAGCATGGTGAAGATGGAATAATAATTGGTTTTTCCTTGTGTATTTCCTTCTTTTCGCACTCTTAAGCTATATTCAATAAAATTACTGAAAAGAAACAATTTATCATGGGATATAACATTAATGCTTTATCATTTAATATACCCTTGTTAAGTTACTGTTGCTTTTGTATACCTATCGAACCTGCCTCATGGATTATTGCTTTGTTAGGAATAGTACCTACCGCAGCCTGTTTTATTCTGGCTTCACCCTTGGGCAATGGCTTTTTACGTGAATATGGACTACCAGCATCTTACTCTCCATTTATTGAGTGGGTCTACGGTGTTCTAGGTGTTGAAGTTGGTGTAAGTTCATTAATTTTACTTGTGGGTGCTAAAGAAGGAATACTGCACATTTATTATGTAATCTATTTGTGGATGTTACCAGTTTATGCAGCTGGCAGTTTTGCCGCAGCTATATTTATTGCAACTGAGGCTGTAAAAAGTAAATTCATAAAATTTGGAGTAACATATTTATTGCTAGGTATGTCACAAGTGGTAGTATTGATATATTTTTGGATTGTAATCAAAAGTAGGTTGTTCGTGAAGAAAGCTGATAATAATGTTGTAAATATTAATATAACTATAATATAAAATTTTAAAACCTATCGATGTATCTATGCGTGCATCCCAGGTGAGCACTATGTCAAGAACCCGCAGACCTGAAGGTAGCTGGACTATTTAAAGATTGTCATATATGTCTGTTTTAGTGAAAATTGCTTTTTATTTTTTTATCCCATGAAATTCGTATTGTAACAATTCGCTTGTCGTTGAAATGTTATTTATTATTTCCACATAACTAAGAATAACTAAGAGTACTTAAGAATAACTACTTGAAATATATTATTTTTAGTTTTGTGTGTTGTGTTTTACAATACTTCTGTTATGCATAATGGTCGTAAAGCTGTTTAAATTTTGTTGCCAAATTTAGTTGAATCGATTTTACCTTAAATTTGATACACGACAATACCTATTATATTATTATTGATCTATTATAGTTTTTGTAATACTACCTAAATGGTGTTGCTAAAACTGATAGCACCAGGGAATAACTTAATAACAATTTTTGGTTGCTTGCAAAAAATTGCATTTTTTTAAGTTTTTAAATATTTCCTCTGTTTTCGATACATATACACCTGTGAGAAAAAGAACACTAACAATTTTGAATATACACTTGCATAGCTTTCTACTAATGTTTTTTTTGGTCTCGTATTGTGTAAATAATAGTTGGCTAGAACACTAGAATTGTACATATCGTTAGTAGTGACAGAAATGGTGAATATGTTTTTTTTTATTATTTAATGTGACATGAAACATCCATAATCTAAATAATTAATTTACGTACCAATATTGTATTAAACCCAAAATTTTGTCAATAAGATTTAAGCAAAGATCGACATTTAAAACGTCAATGTTTTTTAGTATTACTATTTGGGATTACTCCGTGCTCTTTAACTTATAATAACTTATATTAACGTGCTATTAGTGAGAACCCAAGTCATAACGGTGAGAATCGTGAAACCTTAGGAACAACGGTAAGGGCTTAGAATCAAATGCTTATAGTTATGTCTAAGTACTACTATTATTACAAACTCATGACACTGCCTGGTTTAAAACCCTAAACGAAAAACTAGCAAAAAAAGCGTGGGCAAGGGGATGGCTGGGCGGGGGAGGCTGCAGGCAGCATTACCACGTTGAATGGCTATGCTTATTCACTGTGCAAGGGAAAAGACAGTCGACCACTCGTTTGGCTAGTTCCTTGTAAATGGACCGCGTGTAGCCAGCTATACTTTCAAGATGTGATGGCGCTATTGGTGGAGAATTTTATAGCTTTTATGTAATTGAGCCTCCTTTGAATTGCTGGCAGCTTAGAAGTAAATTATAACATTCGACATATATAATACATACGACGAATGTTTTTGAAATGGTGAAGTTATTGTATTGGTGACACAATGCAGTATTGTATTGGTGATCATCGAAATAAGATGTTGTAATTTGAAGTATTGTATTGGAGATTATCGAATTAAGATGTAGTAATTTGTAATGTGAAAGTGTTTTGATAATAATGTTTAATATGTATAAATTCAAGTAAAGTGATGAAGAAAGTTTAATTTAAAGGGTTACCACAGATTTACACCTTTAACAGGCCAAGGGTGTCGACGAAAGTTGCGTGCCACACCTTTACCATTTTTTCATGGTAGTAATAATATACCATCTGGTCTCTTCCCATCGTCTCGCACCAGATCATTGGGCCCACGTATGGCCAGAATGCCGGCGGTGTAAAAAGCAAGATGGATTATGTGTTTGATGTTAGCATGTTGAAATATACGGGAAGTGCTTCGCTTCTGTTCGTCCTGCTTAACAGCCTTCATGAATATGACAGGCATCAATAGGAAGAGCTCCATCATACGCGATTCGACAATACCGCTACTGCCCGTGTCCCATCCCGCAACTCTCCATGAACAGTCCGCAAAGACCAATGCCATTAGTGATTGGAGGATGGTTTGTCCCAATTTCCTATTACCTTTCCTCAAAGCTCTTTTCCTAAGGTGCAAACCTAACTGCCTATAACTGCCTATTTTTTTTAATTTTACTTAGTTTTTAGGCCGATAAATGACTGTTTTAGAACAATATGAAGTAATAGAAATCGACTAAAAACATTGACAAGTCTTTTTTAATCCACGACCAAAATGGAGCAACCATGTTGAGATTTGCCACAACGAAAAAAGAATAAGAAACCTGTAGGGATGTCGATGTTAGAAAAACGTCGATGTCAACATCGAATCATAAGTATCGATTTGAATTCTTTTATGAAAATGTGTTTTTATTTACAAAAATGTTTGAAACTGTAAAAAAAATATATTTCAACAAGTGTTTACCTTTAAGCCTGTTAAGATGCTGATAAAGCAGTTGTCCAGCTTTGGATTTTTTTTTGTGAAGCTGTAGATGTCGCTGTGCAACACAAATACTCTTGTGGAAAGTAGTAACTTAATGGTCATCTATAACATAGTTATGAACTGATAATGTTGAACCTAGTACATTCAATGCACGCTGTTGGTGGAGAATTTTATGAGTTTCATGTAATTGAGTCTCCTTTGCATTGCTTGCAGCTTACAAGTGAGTTTTATATATGTCAGTAGAAGCAATGCTTAATATAGATACAACAATGAAGAAATAAATTCAAGTCAAGTAATGGAGAAAGTTCATTTTATGTAAAATTGATCCCCCAGACTTAATACCTTTAACGCACGCTAGATGGCGCTCTTAAGAATTATTGACTTTTCGTCTTTTATTATATTTTTCGTGTTTTATTCTTTTCACATCGATGTGTCATTGTTGTCGAAGTCAAAACAACGATGTATAAACATCATATAAACATCGATGTTTGTGAAACATTGATGAATATCGAGCATCCCTACAACCATGACGTGACGTCACAGTATTAACTAAAAGTCAGGTCGGCAGTTTCGTCACCTGAAATAAACTGATTTTTATATGAGAATTCTCTTTCTCAAAATGTAATGCATTTATAATTAAGCATTAAAGTACAAATAAACATTCCACTATTTTCTTGATTTGTTCTGATAATCTGCAAACAACAAATATGGTGAGCAACTCATTTTTATCTTAAATTGTCATTTTGCATTAAACATTCTATTCAATCCAAAGCAAAATCAAATTTCAATAATAAAGAAATCTTGTTTATTAAATTTCATTTCATTTAAATAAAAGAACTTTATTTTTCTAACATAAGTGTAATATTAAACTTTATAGTCCCTTTTTTGGTTTCAGATGCAGTTTATGTTATTATTCAGTCGACAGGGGAAGCTTAGATTACAAAAATGGTATGTGGCTCATCCGGATAAACTAAAGAAGAAGATTACAAGAGAACTGATTACGACAGTGCTGGCGAGGAAACCTAAAATGTGTTCCTTTTTAGAGTGGAAAGATGTCAAAATTGTTTACAAAAGGTAGATACAATATTTTTAAACTATTGATTGTAAACTATTTGATATCTACTGAAATAAAAATAATGTAGTGTTGTATCTGTAATTCGGATAATGAATTTACTGTTCAAATGCCATCACAAAATTTAACTAACTATCTCTATCTATTATATTTTAATATCTATTTATTTTATTTATTATCTATTTTTTTTTTGTTACTACTTAGATTGTGGGTTTGATTCTAAAAAAAATGTGTGATCTACAGATAACTGTAATGAGTTTGGTTGATATTTGCATCTGTTATTTTAATGTTTTTGCTACACAAGAATATTCCTAATACAAAAGAACTTTCTTTATATTTATTCATTTATTAGAGTTAGATATAGTTATTGTCATGTTTTATGATACATAATGATAGACAAGTTGCACAAGCAGTTGTGGATATGGACTAAAACCCCATCCACACTTATCATGTGCACTCATTTCTAACAAAAATCACACATTCTCTCATGCATTTGTAACTGAAGGGGTAAGCAGAAATGTACTAAACATCCACATTATGCTAATTATTTTATTTAATTGCAAGTCTTTATGGATGTACTGGGCACTGTATGACCATATATACTATCTCAAACATAACAGGCTCCTTAGTCACCAATTTATGACACCCCAAAGATGAAATGGGGTAGCCCTATGTTAATATATAATAAGGAAAATAAATTATTAGTAACATATTTCCTTTTAATTGATGGATATAGCTAATATAGTCCTCCTCAGAGCATTTTCCCAACTAAGTTTCTATGCTGACTATGCTTATCTGGAGTAATATCACTGCCTCACAGAAAACCAGTTGACACATTGCTTGCTTTGAGTGAGTGAGGGTACTGAAAGCCCTGTGCCCTCTTCTCTTTCCCTTGCTACATCCCTACACAACTTCCTTCATTACGCTCAAAGGCGGGTGGCGCACTTACGACTCATTCAGTAAAAAGTTTCCATGAACAGCGGTTATCATTAACCACTAGATTACCCATATTTACGACTATCATAAAAATGAAAATATCTATAGTGAAAACAAATATAAGCTAAAGTATATTTTCGACTAATATCATAAAAATAAAAATATCTATAGTGAAAACAAATTTAGGCTAAAGTGATCACTAACACTGAGCTGCCTTTGAACCATAACACACATACAGTCGTGGTCAACTAATTAAGGACATTCAAGATAGTGGACAGCAATAACCGGCTATGTACATATAAATATAAAACCCTGTTGATTTCTCAGTAACTATTATTTGCATAATTTGATCCGATTATTATACTATAAATGGCTGTAAATAAAAGATTAAATAAATATAAAAAAGTGTTTAATATCAAAGGTTAACCATGTATTCAATTTAAGGTACAATTCTGTAGCTGGAAATTTAATTAAGAACAGTAAAGTAAAATGAAAAATAGAGTTAAACAGAACTAATAATCTGCAGTATTTTAATTTCTTTAACAACTTCATTTTATTACGGGTAAAATCAGTACCCAGTAGCAAAACCTTTGTTAGTAATTACCGATTGACACCGATGTGGCATAGACATTATCAGTTTCTGACATATTTCAACAGGAATGTTTGCCCATGCCTCACAAAAAGCTTCATTAAGTTCATCTAAAGTTGTGGTACGATAAATGGCAACTTTTTTCTTAATTTCGTGCCAAAGGTGCTCGATTGGGTTGAGGTCGGGGCTATTTGCTGGCCAATCTAGCACTGATACCGACTGTCTGTTAAGAAACGACTTGACTGAACGGGCTGTATGTTTTGGGTCGTTATCATGCTGAAAAGTCCATATAATAGGAAGATGTTCCTCAGCATAGGGAAGCATAGTTTCTTCTAATATTGCCTTGTATTGATGTTGGTCTAAGTTACCCTGAACTTTCCTCACAGGTCCCACTCCACGTCCAGAAAATGATCCCCACATTTTAATGTTTCCTCCGCCATGTTTCACCTGCTTTTTTGTGAATCTTGGATTCATTTCCGCTTTTACAGGACGCCGTACGTATTGCCTTCCATCTGAAGAAATCAAATTAACCTTGGTCTCGTCAGAGAATAATACATGTTGCCATTGGTCGTAGGTCCAATGTCCATATTTACGTGCAAACGCCAAACGTGCATTTCTATGCTCTTTCTTTAACAACGGTACTTTGCGAGCCACTCTTCCGAACAACCCTGCTTCTACCAGACGTCGTCGAACTGTCCTCGCTGATACACTGACTCTTTCGTCTGCCCCAAACACTTCATGTTTAATTAAAATAGAGCCTAGAAACGGATCTTTCTTAGCTAACCTGGTTATCATTCTATCTTCTTGCGGAGTTGTTTTTCTCGATCTTTTTTTTTTTCTGGGCACATTTAAAGTTGTGTTATTGCGCCTGAAATGTTGCACTGCATTGCATACCATAGTTTTTGAACAATTTAAATATCCTGCTATCCTTCGGTATGACCAACCACGCTCGACAAACTTCATGATAATTTTTTGTAGTGTTGCATCGCAACTTTTATTTTTGCCCATTGTTCTTCAAAATAACTCTCAAAACTTGAAATTACAAATCTAGATTGCCGCCAAAACTACCACAAAGAATAGGAGAAGAAAGAAAATAATAATTGAGATTCAGATTTTGAAACTAGAACGCAATATCTCAGTGTCCCTAATTAAATGGCCAGCCAGCATTCTTTGAACAAATAGCACTGTGATCATCTATCAGCTATACTGTAAAGAGGTTTAATGTTTAAGAAGTTGTTATTGTTTGTATAATTAGGCACATAAATGACTAATTATACTTACATGTAAAAGATGTGGAATATTGTTTAGACTCGTTGGAAAATAAAAAATAAATTCACAATTTGGATTAACTAGAGAGTGTCCCTAATTAGTTGACCACGACTGTATATGCCTCTAAATATTATATTACATTCTCAACAGGTACGCTTCCTTATATTTCTGTTGTGCAATGGAGCAGGAAGATAATGAATTGCTTACACTGGAGTTGATCCATCGTTATGTAGAACTGCTTGACAAGTACTTTGGAAGTGTAAGTATGAAATATATTTACATCTATACTAAATCAATTAACTTTAGTGCTCACATACTTATAGAACAATAGATGAGCTGATAGATACATAGCTAGGGACGAGTAGATCCGCTTCTATTGTCGAAGTTGTAAGTAAACATGATCAGGCATTTTGTAAGGTTCCCTTATTACTCCAGTTGAGCCTGCCTATTTGTGCCTAAGCAAGGATCTGCCACAGTAATGTAACTCCCATTAAGTCTCAGCAATTGACAAACATCGTAAAGACGCTCAATAAACATGATCCTCCATCTTGCAGGTGATTTCATTTTAAACACTCTCAATAAAAATATTGGGCTGTGTTAGCCCACAAGCATTCTCAGTTTTGTTAGTAGCATAAGTACATGCACCTCGACTATAGTGTAGAACCTCACTGATTTTCACAACTTTCACATCCTAAAAATTACAGGTTTGTGAACTGGACATAATTTTCAACTTTGAGAAAGCATACTTCATTCTCGATGAGTTGGTGCTGGGCGGAGAGCTCCAAGAGACCAGCAAGAAGAATGTTTTGAAGGCAATTGCTGCTCAGGATTTACTGCAAGAGGTCAGTAGCCAGGATAATGAGCTTGTTTAATTATAGGCTTATTATTCGATGAGTAACAATTATATAAACCAAAATAGAATAAGTCTTAAAGCGAAATATTAGCTAAAAAAATTTAAGTCCTACGTCACTGTAGACAGGACCGTATTCAGGACGTCTTATTGATGCAAGTTATTATTCTAAAATGAAACTTTATTAGAAACGGCTGTTATAATAGGTAGGTATTCTATTAGTGAAAAAATAAACCTGAAATCTATTGATGTAGATCGAAAGTCGATAAATAAAATATTTTTTCTATTAAAGCAATGCATGGCCCTAATGACTAAAGACAGAAAAAAGTTAATTGACAATATTTGGATTCAATCCTTTTATTTGATGTGATTATATTTATTTGTACACATGTGATGATGTCGAGATGGTTTGGTCGTAGCCTCTGTCCGTAAAACTGAAAAAAGTAGCTGGTAAATAAAGAATGAAGAAATTATATCAATTATAGTCTACCTACTAGTCTATAATTATATCAAATATAGCCAACCCATCAGTAGAAGCGAGACTCCAGTCTTACTCCAAAAAGTGTTTCTGTAGCACCTTAAATGTCTTACTCGTATTTTAAAAAGACAGGCAGCTTTTCATTAAGTTACTAACTTGAATCACAGTGATTGTTCATTAAAGGTTGAATTTTGTATGAAATACATGTCCAAGTCTTATTGTTGAAAACACTTACTGCAATATGCTAAATTAATGCAAATCTACTCACTCTTTATGTTATTTTAGAATAGAATAAATGTATTATGATATTGTTAGGAATATAAAGTGGACCAGTTTTAGGACCGTGGCCTCGGTAGTGCCTTTTCATTGTGTATTAGATATTATGTCCTTTAATGTATGAGTATAGTAATAGGAGCACTGCCTTTTTTATATTTCATCAGCACTAACATAAACATCTAAAGTCTTGGACAGAATATACATACAGAAATACATATGTATATTTGAATAAATTTATTATTTATATCTCTGAAAGTAAAATATGGTTTTATTAGTGAATTTACATTTAAAATATTTATAGGTAGAAAAAAGAAAGTGTTCAATAAATACTATTTCAAATGTGCACCTTTTGTCACAAAAAAAACAATAATATGGTGTATAAAACATTGTAGCACAGAACTTTCGCTGAGTCACTTCATATGTAGTTGTTTACAAGCTAACTGAAATATAAGGAAAAAGAGTAAATAAATATTTAGTTGCTAATAATAAATAATGTACCTATTATTGTCACATATCAATGCCATATTTAGACGTATTTTAGACAAGTCATTGCGTACCTATAATTCTTATGATATATACATATTTACATACATGTATTTTATAATTGTCTTATGAACTTTTCTATTGAGCCACTTTAGATTTTCTTGAACATGCATAAAATACTTTTTTAAACTTGTCAGAAAAAGCAGGAAGAAAAAGATTTCAGTCACCCTAGTTTCATAAACACACGTTTATCTTCGTCTAAGTTATAACAGAGATTTTAGAGAATACTTGATGATCGATCAGATCTCGTTTTTCTGAGATAATATCTATAGGAGTCACTAAGCTGAGCCTGACATATCTAAAAATTTCAATTCTTAAAGTTATTTAAACTGATTAAACATTTTAAAGAGATGTAATATAATAATATTCTAATAGTGGGATATTTAAAGTGGCTTGATTTAAGTGTTCAGAAATTTTATTTTGTGTTATAATATTAGAAGCAAAATATTCTTCTTCTATAAACCTAGCACACTCCAATGATAAATACACTAGCAAAATTAAAGGACTGACCGAAAATACAGATGAACTGTCTGCAATTGACGAGGTACTTTGCTCAATTTTACGTTTAAATGCATTTCAGGTTCTTAAAATGTTGGTATATTTCATTTTTAATAGAAAATTATGTTGCCTAAAATTACAAAAGATTAATTCATTCTAAGAAACAGTCTACTTAAATTAATTTCCAGATGAGAATCAATAAATTAATTCAGTGAATTAATGATTATTTAATCAACTCGATAATCACTTTCGCTTATTAATTGCCGGCAGTTTAACTATTCAACTACAAACAGCTTAAATATAATTCTCTTTTACTTACTGCACTCTGCTAATATTATCCTCTGTTTTGGTGTGATATGCATGCATTGGTGGCGGTCAGGACCTGAACGATGGATTATTACACTGATGTGTCGCACAACTTGGATAACAAACAAACAAGCTAAAAGTATTATTGTATGCCTTAGTGTTTTTTGTGCATGCTCTTCACTTTTGTTTTACACTTATCCTATGCTTTTTTTCATTGGTTTACGTTGCAAATGAATAGTTTTTGAAGCTTTTCGCATGGCGATTAAGCCTTTATTTATAGTTTCATTTTAATCACACACTCAATATATACATTTAAGATATCAGAAAGAATCACATATAATCTCTAATTATAGATATTTTCATGCGATATTATGTATTTTTAGGAAGTAGGTGAAGGCGTCATAGTTAAAAATAGTTTATATGTATACTGTTGCTTCATATATTATGTGTAGTTAAATGTTATTATGATTATATTGTACTGGGACATTGCTTTACCGCCATATTTATATATTTATCTTACATAGATACATGGATAGGGGATGCAGGATGAACTGAATTTATGCTTGAATCACATCTAGGAAGCATTCATCAACATCCATTTCATTATTAGTTTTATTCTTAATGTTGTAAATCAGTGTCCTGTGGTAATGGTCTGGCTGTTCGTGCGTTACTGTAATGAGTTGTCGAAATACATAATATAATAAAACTAATCTGTTTTTTTGCATGTACCTAATTCCTGTACCTCGCTGCCGTAGCATGAGTTTTAAAACATTCTTCTAATGAGTTGTCAAGTTGTCATCTTTGTCTCTGTTTTTGAATATCTGCTCGATTCTGTATTTTTATGATCTGCTGTATTATATTTTTGGAGAAACTACAAAAGCGTCCTTAAGAATAAAATAATATCAAAATTTCAATTCATGTTTTAAATTAAAAATAATTATTTAACTCTAAATAATTATATAACTCATGCTACGGACATCCCATTATTTTATGAGGTGGATCGTTCGGACAATGCTCTTGGAGACTCTCTAACGCTTTACTTTGGTGTGGTCTAGTATAACAATTAATAGCATGTATAATTAATATTTGACCATCGTTAACAAGTTAACTACTGATCTTACTATATGTAACTTTCGTACATCAACATACTTACATCAAAATGCAATATATATGTATTCCTGCCAACATCACATTAACAAAAAATGCACCCTTTTTTAAAGTTCAGCCCTGTATTATTTGAATATGGTTTGTAAAAATAGATTTCATTTTTTGGCTACTAAAGACAAAAATCGATGACATAAATAGGTAGCATATTATATTATAATGCGGCTAAAAATGAAGGCATGTTGGTGACGTGCATTACAAGTTACTTTTGATACCGAATTAGTTTAGCTGCATGTTTACGACGTGGATTGTATTAGGACGAGACAGTGGACGCGGCGCTTCGAGAGGTGGGGCTGCTCTGAAACTCATCGATGAACAAAGAAGCCGGTGGCGACACTCCCGACAAACTTCCAACCACCACAGTGCAAAAGGACACTATTTTTTTTTATAAATCTTTCACTTTGGTTGTAGAACTAATTTTTGGCGTTATTACGTACGTCCGTATTTAAGATATCGAGTCAGGTTTTAAATAAAATAAGTAAGTATAGGAGGCGTGGTCCCATGCAAAGAATGAGCGTGACTTTGTATTTAATTTGTAAAATTTCAATAAGGTACATTTCGGAATTTCCCTTACAACTTACAATTTGTAAGTTGTAAGGGTGTAAGGGACGTATTGGCAAATGAAAACAAATAGTTTATATTATAATTAGATTAGGAAATGTAATTCTTTTAAACAATGTGTTATGTTTTGCTACGGATATGGTATTCCAGGAAAAGTAAGTCTTTAATTATTTTTTTTAGTTATCCATTTCAAACAAATGAGTTTTTTTTATATTGCAACATTAGGCATTCGGAATAATTCCTGTGCCACTGGGGCCTCACAAACATTCAATCCACACAAAGACCACCCAGACTGGGGACAAGTATTTGTGTATCACATAAATATTTGCCCCGCGTGGTACTCCGGTTCAGTAGTCAGGGTCACTAACCACTAGACCAACAGGCCCGTCACTATCAAATTCGTCCTCTTTGAAATCATGAGTGTAGTGTGTATGTAGCTGAACTATCCGGCTGCGATCTATCATGTACTACGTTTACATTTTTATATTCAACACAATTTACATGTTTCAAATTCCTTTTGTCACCTCAAAATCCCCGGAGACATTGAGGCGTGCTACATTGCGAGTTTATACATCATAAATAATAAAAGACAAATTAATGATGATAAAACTCTAATAAAATATTGACGTTGAGCGTTCAGTATCAACAACAAGTCATGTGGTTTAAAGGAATTATACGAATTAAGTTTTTACCATAATAAATGAGATATGGAAGTGTTATATTTTGTTTCAAGTTGTGTATTTTTATAATTGTTGCAATAAAATGTTTATAGTTTATGTGGAACTCACAGATTATTCATATAACATTGAATTTATTAGTTCTTTTAACGAATTTATTAGGTTATTTTCTTTTTTTAACATAGTTTGATATAACTATACATACATCTCTACTTCTACGGCCAAAATAATTAATTATTTAATTTTAATCTAAGAAGTCTTATAATATTATGCCAAAATCAGTGTTCATCTCATGCTTAAGTTCGTGTCGAAATACCACCAAACAGTTTTAAATTATTGGTACAGTGAAAGAAAAATAATATGTAACTGATTAGGGAGTTAGCAATAATATGTACCTATCTTCTTAATAATGTTTCGTGTTATGATACATGTACCTATGTGATAAAATATTCTAATAAATTATATTTTTCTTGTT
Organism: Tyria jacobaeae; assembly: GCA_947561695.1. NCBI lineage: Eukaryota > Metazoa > Arthropoda > Insecta > Lepidoptera > Erebidae > Tyria > Tyria jacobaeae. Next base: position 18,012,934 of record OX387218.1, on the reverse strand, counting down.
ACTATTTTTTACTTGCAAAACTTACCTCAAAGCATAAGAAAAAAAATTGCAGACGTTGATTTAAAATAAGTATATGATGTACCTTAATGTTTTTATTATAAAAAAAACGAAAAGCGATTGCTCGGTCTAACGCGGCCACGAGCGACACTGGCTCAGTGATAACCCTTGTTGCAGGAGGAGACTCCGCAGGGTTTCTTCGAGGACCATGGCCTCGGGTAAGCGTCCACCATCGCCACTACAACACCGTACGACCATACGTATCCAGACACCCACATACGTCAAATTTATTTTGATATTAGATTTATTGGAAAACTCATTTGATATTGTCGACATCGTTGTATCTAAGGACTCTTGTATGCGTTAGGTCATAAGTAATTGTACTACCAAAAATATGTATACAAGCAATGGAGGAGATTAAAAATTACAGTCGATCAAGATGGGAATATGAAGTTGAGTAAACGATTTGCAATATAGAAATAGTTTCGGGTAACTAAATTAAAATATTGTTGCTATATTCATTTTACTTAATTTAGAAAACATACTCTGCGAGTTGCACGTGAAGTAGGCAGAGACGCAGTGTGGCCACCAAGCTTATTATTGCCACTACCTTCTCGTCATACTCGTCGAGTATGTAGCCGCAGTATTATGTGTATGAATTTATTGACGTAGTGAACATATTCGCATTTTTGTTTTGACCATATGACACAACGTGTACAATAGTTTAGATGGCGTAAAGTATTCTGTAGAATATATTTAATTTTGACAAAAAAAAAAGAAAATAGGTTTGTTATAAAAGTTTGAAAGATATCAGCTTCATAAGTGTAACTTTTTTTTATATATTTCTTAGTTCTGTTGCTACGCTTTAATTTGAAATCATTGCACAAAAATCGGTGAGATTGTTTTTGAAGTTAGTGCATTGTTTACATATACTATTAGACTAGTAATTCAAGCGTAATTATATAGTTGGTTTGATTAAGGGTTTTTTCTTTAGCAAATGTTATTACAAATTAATATAGCACAATATACCTTATCACATAAGCTGAGTAAACGAACTCAGATTAGACTACTCAACAAGTCATTTAACTTTCTGATTATTTAAAACCTACTTTATTTTTGAAGAATGATTTTTTAAAGTGAGATTTCTACTAAAATTCGTATCTGAAATTGCTTGGCTAATAGTATATATTTGTATGTATGTGTTATTTCCTTAAAACGTGTGATCTTTAATACCAATATTGATGTGGATTGAGGCTAAAATAAGTAGTACATATATAAGATGGCAGCAGGTCACGCTGACTTATTACTTCGCATAATTATTTAAATTGTTTGACTGCACGGGTGGCGCAGTAGTTTTAGTGGTTACCTAGCCACCCGCTGCCGCGCCGAGTGTTGTGCGTTCTATCCTCGCACGGGGCAACCCTAATCCTCAATTTCTCCCGAGTCTTGTGAAAGACGCACTAGGAATTAATCCTAGTGCGGTAGTTGTTTTTTAACGGAAAAAATATATTATATAACAATTGGTGTATACACAAAATGACCTGAATTTCTTCCGACTTTAGTTAGAGGTAATATTTGTGTAAGGCGATAAGATCACACGATTAATGGGATATACACTGTTTAAATCTCGTCCTGCTTAAATTACAAAGTAGCAGCTTTAGTTAACTTAGAAATTGATTGTCGGACGCAATGAAAAATTTGTGGCAGTTCTCATTTTTTTTTTAATTAGCAGTTATTAGGCAACATGTACTATCGGTGTAATGTGTTACTTCATGCGTCGGATAATTAGTTTCTAGCGTAACATTCAAACCAATGGCAACTATTCTGTACTTACGTTAATTTTAAGTTTCCGCACAGCTTTAGTTTTATGCTCACTGAAATATACGTATTATTATTATAATTATAAAGATTTTTAGTATATCCAATTTCCAGTATTTTATAAGTTTGTGCCAAAAGATGACATATGTACATACTATTGTACGTATGGGAAATACATATATATTCAATTTCTCATACAATTATATTTATTTGTTTATTTATTTAATGGATCGTTTTCGTTATGCACTCTTCTATTTGAGATTCATCCGCATCGAGTTGCATTCTACAGCGTATGTTGTCTACGGGAAAATAGTATTTTATTCATAAATATGTACCTAAATATATGAGATATCTGTTGAGTTAAATACCAACAGGAAACTTGAGAATTTAGGCAACACCAATTCTCTACCTTTTCAGAAAAAAATGGTCTAACTTTGGGTTCAAGTGCACGTCAATCCCAAGTTGATACAAGCTGAGCTATTAAATACCTTTATCAAAGCGCTTGTCCAGTTAGCGGCTTTAATGTCCTTTCACTCATAAGTCTGTATATTTGTAAAATTGTGTTTATAATATGTACTTTTCTGACTCAAATAATAGTAAGCTTAGTGTTGTAATAAACCGTAGTCCCAGAAAATGGTATCCAATTTGTAAGCTTATATATTTCTATATTTGTAAACTTTACAGAATTTACCATTTATGCCCGAAATTTTAAAACGAATATTTCGCAGCAGGCGCTAGAGTATACATAAGTGTAGTGCTTTACAACGTTGCACACGAAACACCTGACCTAGAATAATATATATCTAATACAATAAAATGTTACAACTCAACAGTCATTTTTGCGGCTAGCTGTTTTTTTTAATTATTTTTAATTCAGCTATTAATTAGACGTTGGTATATAAATACTTAAAGAAACTATTTGCATGAACTAATAAAAAAAAATATTGTGTTCGAGATGAGTTTTCAAAAGTAGAATCGAGTATTTAACATTGTAGCTTTTCATTTAGGCTTGAAATATCAAGAGTCAACGTTTTTACACACTATCAGTTGAAATCATTATTGTAATTTACGTATTTGTGATAAGCATATACTTACCTACCAAAAAAAAATGTTTCATAAAACCCAATTTCAAGTCATTTTGTTTAAAACTGATAGGAATTTCGCCAAATAAACATTATCAATCAATTAGTCTGCCAGTCCACTGCAAAACAAACACACATTACAAATATGTAAATTAAGAAATGTTAAACGTTTTAGACCAAATGTACAATATGATTAATTTTATGGCTACACTTAGTATACTCTATTTATCACAGACAATCATATCTCAATTCTCATATCAACATTTATATTGATGAGGCCTAATGTATAAACAATCAGCAATTATCTTTGAAATACTTATATTGCGTATTAAATAAATATTTAACAATGAAACGTCGTTTTATTTCAATACAAAAATATTTATTACAATATGATTAAAAAGTCTACACAATATAAAATAGTTCCATTACAATATGCCGTATAAAAGCAATAAATAGCTCAAAATTATCGACATTAACAGGCTTTTCAACCGACTTCAAAAATGGATCTCATTTCCTGCGATTTTAACTTAAAAAAATTGAAGTCGGTTATTTTATTGTATAGGAATAATATAGACATACATCCAAATTGCCTTACAACTAAACTCGTGCCAAAACAACGCAGATACAACCTGTATACCGGCGTTGTGGCTAACTATAATCTTAACATAAATATCTGTATTCTTGAATTCAGCATTGCAGTTTCAATAATGCTATTATTATTAAATACTTCAAATGTTTCGCCAACATTGTTATGGCCAGTCTACCACTAAACTTACCCCCCACTAAGTAATGACAGTGACTTTCATGACAACCATAGAGGTTCTGGGTACAGAGCATTTGAATGTTTTAGTTTCATAAATTAAAAAACAAACTTGAGGGTATTTTAAAAGTTCTAATCAGACAAATCAAGTAGTGTAGACCACATCGATAGTGTCTTACTACACCCAAACACTATTCTTTTTACTTTGTCGACCGTAGCTTGCTGGCAATTCTACAAGGCTAACTTATTTGCAAATTTAAATACATATAGTTAAATATGAAAAATAAAATCAATTTGAATGCTCTGTAGACTTAGATTCAGGTGTCGATTTCACCTGATTGGTGGTAGTGGGAGAAGATGAAGTGACCTCAATGTTAGAAGGGACATTCTTTTGTGGAGTAGGTTCTGCTGTTTTCTGCTTCTCTTTTTCTTTTATCTCTTGTTCTTCTTTTTCTTGTTGCTGGCTGGTTACTTTGGCGAGGTGCAAGGCTGCGAGCAAAGCGGTGACATACCGACGTACGTCCAGCTCCACACCTGCAGTAAACAGATAACAACATAAAATATGTACGCAACTGTTGATAAGGCTTAGACTTTACATTCTTTGTTTCAATAGGCTTCAGCTTAAGGGGCTAATTGTATTAAATGATAAGGGTCATTCGTCATGGTATTCTTAATGTCATTTGGTTTAAATCTCTAATCGAGTGAACATGACTTGAAACGGCTGCCGTGAAATATATTAATATCTGTTATTTCAACTAGAGGTTACCTCAAAGAAAAAAATCAAGTTAAAAGCTATTGAAGTGGGGGAAATGCTTGTATGACTTGAAGGTATGACGTCCTAACTTTCAATCAGTTATAAACTTTCCTTTAATGGTCTAGTAGACATACCTATATAATGAATGTTAAGTCGTGCCGTGATAATACAAGCGTAACGAACGATCTTTAGACAGAGGCAACTAAAACATACTAGGGCTAAATGAGTCATTAAAAAATTACAACAAATCTACCATACGTATTGCATGTAGTCGCAGCATAAATAAAATTCGTATAAAAATATTAGCTTGCCTTTTTAATCGCATGTTCGAAAAGAAGTCAATTAATCAATGATACAAAACTACTAACAGACAGACAGAAGAAAACGGAACACTTATTCTAACCACTGAAAATATACACCTATAGGATGCAGTTACGAAAGAAATCACCAAAACTAACTTTATAAACTATTAAACCTTAACCTAATTTTTATGCATATTCTCAAAAACGAATTGATAATTGCAAAACAAAATACACGTATGATTTAGAATCTTTAATTTAACAAATTCCAGAGATTCCCAAATTTATGAGAAACGGGAAAGTTGAATACCTGTCAATTAAACGGCCATAACTTTTGCAATATTGCAACTGCACGACAGCGATATATATATGTATATATATATTTTCAGTGGTTAAAAATAAGCGTTTCGTTTTCTGGAACACGCTGTATAAAGTAGGAGCTGCAGCGAGGCGTAGATATTAAACAAACATTTTTACACGTACGTACATTATTTGTAAATGAATATCCTTTTCCTCTTAATAAAATTTAACCTGATTTTCCTTGTTTTCAATGAACCTAAATATACAACTACCGTCTTGCAGTTTAGTATTTCTAATCATAAAAATTAAAAGTTCAAAGCTAAGGTCTTACAAAAATCACTCTTATTCTACTAGATTACGTATGTATGAGTTACAGCACTCATACATATTAGTTTTAGGCTTCGAAATGAATAATATAATTTCATAAGTCATTGTAAACCCGTCCAATACATAGTAACAAAAACAAAAGTGAATTTTATACAAAAAAAAAATAGTCTTACAAATAAAAAAAAACGTATTAGCAAAAAGCTTACCAGAGTTTCTCAACTCGTTGATCTTGTACGCGAGGTTGGCCCACACCCTTCTAGCGGCTACAGCGCTGAGCCGTCCCACGGTCTGCACCGTGTGAAGCGCTGGGTCGTTCGACACCGCTACAATTTCATCTACAATTACACAACTCTGCCTTCATACCAACAATGAAAGTTGACATGCACTTACAGACTATGTTTACAAATCTAACTTATACTACTGGTATCATTTCAATTCTAACTAATGCACTCTCATAATGTTTCATAAAAGGGTGTTAAGCTACTAGATATAGTTAGTATTTATGAACCATGTTGTGAGCGGCAAAAAGTAGGCGAGAGGAAAAGTTCTAATTAGATACACATGTATGTATATAATTCCAAAGACTAATGACATCATGGCCTGTACTAGTGAACGTATAGTATATAAATATATATATATATATATATATATACACATATATACATATATATATATATATATATATATACATATATATATATATATATATATATATATATATATATATATATATATATATACACATATATACATATATATATATATATATATATATACATATATATATATATATATATATATATATATATATATATATATATATATATATAATAGTAAAATCGAAGCCTAGAATTTATCATTCAAATAATCTTTCACTGAATGTAGTAGCATTTTTGGGATAATGTTTATTTTAATTTACGATTAAGTAAGTTTTTCTGCACTTTTATGACAAATTCATATAAGACTTTGAATATGATTCCATTTTCAAAATCAAACTGCTAATTTCATTTATAAACTGGAGTAGGTATAGATTACATTCTATTTACAATTGTTTTTTTAATCATCTTAAAAATATATATATTATTTTATGTCGATTCCGTAAAAAGTCTCGACATAAAAGTACGTCTGGTACAAACTTTTTATGACAAAACACACACAAGTTGTATTCTACTATGCTCCTGTATATTGCGTCATATCTTTTTATAGATATGTCGCAAGCAGTCATTACTGGTAAGTTTATCTTTTGTCACTTATGGTATGCATACATGTTATAGCAGACACAGAAAAACCGATACGGTGTCTGCACTCTTTCCCGGATTCTGTTATCATTGAAAAATAACATGCTTTTATTATAAACGGACTTGGTTATTTTATCATTTTAATACTTGTAAATATTGTATTTATACGCCGCAATATGTTACAAAAACTAGAATCAGAACGGTACACAACATTCTGCTATGAATTATTAATTATCACTTAAAATATTGGTATTTGATTACCATACCACCATAATGATGTGAATAATTGTATATGAATATATGATGTATTTATATAATGTATAAGAATAATTGTTCTACATTATTTTAAAACCTCTAGTTTTTCAGCCTTCGAGTAGTCTAAATACTCACCGCTTGGTTCCTCCTGAGGTCCAACAGGTGGCAGGTAGTGGTCAAGCAGCTGCATAGCGTATGTGGCTCCTGCGTCAACACTGTGCACTGCCTTTTGACCGTATGCCGTGGACAGTAGGGAGTTTGCTTTGGTCCAGGAAAGCTCCTTGAGGGAAGCCACGCGTTGCTCAGCTGCCACGCGAGCACCGTATACCTGTAAAGTATAAGATTTCAAAGATTTTTTCTCAAAATTAGCTGCAGGCTGCTGATTAACAAAATTAATTGAAGCAACGCACGACACTACAGAGTTATGAAAATAAAATATATACATATGAAATATCTAGACTAAAAGCTATAGTCAATTATACATATGCTTCTATATATCTTTAAGATTCTTTTTTTTTTAATATCTACGTGAATCTATTTATTCAATGTTATTTAAAACGGTAACGTCACAGAAGTTTTATACATTACAGAAATCAGCTAAATATAAAAATGTTGGCATAGAAATAGAATCGAAGTCGACTCTTAACCTACCAGTTGTCTGTTAGACTGTCGCAGTATGGTTCATAGAACTAACTATTTCACCATGAACCTGCTCTGGAAAACGCAAGGAACTGAGGCCCAACCCCCTTCCCTCATCCCTTTACCCTAACCGAAATGGCGGACAGCACTCTTGTGACTCTTGAGTACCAGTATTCATGGGCGGCGGAAGTCACTTACCACCCCCCTATACCATCGGCAATATATCCCCCTATACTATATAAAAAAAAAAAAAAAAAAGCTAAGCTCAACGCATCGTGGCCGGTATATACTTGTAGCTTAATTGTACTATTAACTCTGTTATACTAACAAAAAGTTCATCCTTATACACAGCCATTGGTTAATATTTAAGTAAATGGAAGACTGGCCTTTTTTATTTCCAAAAACGAATAACTTTTAGATATTTAAATAGATTTGAGGGTACTGTCAGTCTTTACAACCTCAAATGTATGTCATTGTGGGGTGTAAACATTTATAACTTTTTTAATGTTCAATTTGTAACCTGTACGGCGAATAATTATGCGTCCTTATTGCTTGTAAAAAATATTACACTAATAATATACAAGAAGCATAATCAGAATGACCTACAGACATGGTAATAAAATGTATGTAAACTTCGATAGAACAAGTTCCGGCAAGTACTCGTTCCGGTTCATCGTCCACCGCGTGACAGCTATCACGTACGTATCGACTGCCTTTATCTTATCACTGCTACTGGCGTTTTTTGTAGTGGTTGATGTTTTAAATGATTTTAAGTACATACTACTATATATACTACCAAGCATGTGCAATAACTGGTAGTACAACGGCTTTTATAACATTTAATTGGCGGGCCTGTTGGTCCATTGGTTAGACACCGAGACTACTGAAAAGGAGGTCGTGGATTCGATTCCCGCGTGTTTATTGTGTCCGTTGATTCAATGTTTGTCAGGTCCACCGCGACACAGAAAGTATTCCTAATGCGGGAGTATATAATATAATATGATGAAACATTATTGGGAGCAAGCCTTTGGCAGTCATCCTGGCACGGCACTGTATGACTGCATTTATACAGACTAATAGATGATATATAGATAAAAACTTAATTATACAATCAGATACAATATTTTACTTATAAATACCTAGTAACTATAGTTAACAATTCATTTAGATGCGGTGGCACTATTGTACTCCACAGATAACCACACGACTTTAATGAACATTATTACGTAAACTGTGGAGAATATATTATGTATCTACAAGGACAGGGGTTAATAAAAAAAAAAAACACTAAAACTCTACTAATATTTGTTTAAAATTTGTTGAGAAATTTTGATAATTTTGCTCTTGTGGATATTGTTATAACACTGCGTTCGTGTATAAAAAATGAATTCTGTTCCAACTAAACATTTAATATAATGTACCTAGTTACAAACACAATTGCAACATAAAGAAACAACATATGTCAGGTGGTATAGTGACTAATAGCCATCATATTTGCAATATTAAATATAAATAATTCATACAGACATCTGCCTCAGGTGCATATTTGTCTGTATGAATTATAGAATGGCGGTACTAAAAGTCGTAATTTATTTAATAAAAAAGCAAAAACAAATATATGTTTGTGAAACATGTTATACGAGACGAATGATACAATAAAAAAAATTAACAAAGGTCGACTGTTGTGTGAAGCTATAATAAGCTATAACGGAATTATTCTCATAAATAGCTGAGCCTGCAAGAAAATAGCCTCTTTGTGAAACGATTCATACAATTCTCGTTAACATATCATTTAAATTTAAGAGGCTAGGGTGTAGCGCCAGTATTATTGGGCTTATTGAAAAAGTTAATCAAACAACATTTATGTTTCGACAGGTTATGTTTAAAACAGCAACGAATCTACCCTACACAACAAGGAATTATTTTATGGATATTTTAGATCATATAGTAATTCATACCATTGTCAACAACATTACAACTACCCTCATTATGATTCCTGGTAAGACTACTTTAAAAATAATTTAATAAGAACCAGACTCTTCGTATTGTTTAAGACTGAGTAAAATAGTATTAAACATCATGCATGCACAGATGGCGTAATGACTTAACTTGCCTTGAGACTACACCGCTACAATTCCACACGAGACAAAACATTTTGTGACCTACTAATAGTTGTTCCGAGTTTGGGTGTTCCGTGTCCGTAAATTCCTAGTGTGCGAGTTGTCTTTTAAAAATAAATAACAAAAAATATTGACCAGCAAGAACAGCTTACGGGAAACCGATTATAATAATCAATATGCAATACTCGAAGTAGCTCTCGATACCAAAACGCCATAACTAGCGCTTTAATTACTACCGCGTATAGAAAACATTTCCTAATAATAATCTCAGTACGTCGAACTGGTGGGGCTGTCGCGACACAGAGTCGCAGTTACCGCAACCAACGGAAATACATTTGCAATTCCCTCACGCATCGAATTACCATTACGTTATGTTGAAAGTAAGTACACCTTCCCATTTGTTTGTTAGTGTATTATGAACTAACGATTCTTTAAGCTCAAACTGCTACTGCACTGCACTTCCTAATATTAGTGTAAATGTGGTATATTTTTTATAAAGGGTAAATTCAGCCGCTTACCGAATACCGAACGTAATGTGAATGCTTATTTCAGTAATTTAGAACATTTAATTGTTTTAGTTAGAGAAATTTATGTTTTACTATAACTTCAATAACAAAACGAAGTGTCTTATTAGCAGCAGTGTTGACTGTTGTTTGGTTATCGTACTAAAAGTGATAGTAATTATTTGCATGTTTTTTCATAACAATATTGTAAGAAAAATAACTAAAAAATAAATAAGTAAAATTTATGAACTACCCACACAATAACTTTCTTTTTTTATAAAATAAAAATAAATTATTTTCATAAAGTGCGCCGAACAAGATTTATACAAATATTTTAAAAATTTGTTATTATTATAATTTGATTTAAATCAGTATATTTTTTTATATTATATATTTTTTAATAATTTGATTGAAATCAGTCTAGATCATTCCTTATCAGTTACGAGAGTTATAGATTTAATGGTAATACGAATAAAAATTACTTTGTACACCTACATGGTCCTATTTTTCTTTTCTTTTAATGCTAAACTAGCTAGGCTAGGTAGGGGGACGGGCGAACAGACGGGTAACCTGTTGGTAAGTGAAATACAATGCAAGCGTTGCTTTTGTATTACTCCGGTCGAGCAAGCCCGTTCGTGCATAAACAAGTGTAAAAAGTGAATTGAAACCGAAACAGTGTTCATATGTAGAATCACCTTACAATGTGCGATCGATATGTGCACGCGCTCCTACTCGAATTTCTGCTTGTTTTATAAACATGGGACATACGTTTAATGATTCAACGGTATCACTGTCAGACATTTGATATACAACATCCTATTAATGCAATGTATTTATCGACGTAAATTTTTTTTTTGAATAAAATACCATGAAAGTGGTGCAATTAATGTACACCATATCTATTCAAAAATCTGTATCCGGACATTTAAATAATATACAACAGTAATTATAAAAAAATCAACAGGCGAAATTCTTGTCTATTAGGAGCCATCCCCTCCATCTAGAGAACCCTTAGAGGCCGGCAGGTGACCGCTGGACCACTGCTCGTTCTTACGTTACTTACCCTATTACCCTACCCTACCTACGGTTTCCGAGATACCCGCAATTTGTTAAAAAAAAATCTTTATTAACGTGAGAAAGGCCGCGGGCAAAAGATAGTTGATTATTAAAAAAATACCTAGTCTAGAGTAATTATCGACCAGATCATTAAAATACCGCTCACAATAAATATCAGGGTCAAACAACAATCTACACACAACACTCGTTTGATGTCTGCTTTTTTTTTGAATACATGTACTGTATGTGGTTAAAAATGCATACCTATTGTTTTTTTCTTCGATATCCGCGCGACGGTCAGGAAGTCCATGCTAATTAGAATGGAGGTCAATTTATTTACGTATAGGTGTATGTGTGTCTGTACTTTTACAACAAATTGCGTGAGATATATGAATAACTAAGATTTAAAGTGCAATTATAACGGCAAAATTTTATAGTACATGCACTAATCAAATACCATCTTTGAATTTGATATTTCGTTTCAGAGAGCATTGTGGAGTATAGCTGATGTGAAATTGAGTGACAGAGTGAGGAATAGTGTGATAAGGGATCAGTGTGGTGTGAAAGAGGATGTAGTGACTAAAATAGAAAAAAAGTATGCTGTACTGGTTCGGGCATATCGAAAGGATGAATGAAAGAAGGTTGACAAAATGTATTTATATGGCAGAGGTAAATGGAGTTGTCGGAAGAGGAAGACCGAGGCGAATGTTCTTGGATCAAGTTCAAGACAATCTAAGCAAAGGCCAGGGCAAAAGTACCTTTAACCGACGAGCCTGTATGCGGAACGGAATGAAAGTTGAAGAAGCGAGAAAGGTATGTCAGAATCGTAGCAAATGGAAGGAAGTGGTCTCTGCCTACCCCTATGGGAAAGAGGCGTGATATTATGTATGTATGAAAAGAATGCTATAACACACATTTAGAAACTTAAAATAATGAGGGTAAATACATAAGTTACCCTCACTTGTTGATGTCCGCAGTTATCTTGACTTTGTGGAAGAAGAGAAATTGAAGTGCTTTTATGAACTGTACATCGATAATAATCTGACATGTTGTAATAGATGAGTACATACCATTAATTGTACGTAAGTTAATTACTACTAGTATAAAGAAAATACTGGAAGTGTATACTAAACCTACGTCTTTAGTTATTTATAGGTTTATCTATTCTAACTACTCTTTCCCGGTTTATATATATATATATATAATGATGATGCACATTTTTGATCTGATTATTATGAAATTATTTTAATAAATAATTGTAAAATTTTGTTTATACAGAAATATAGAATAACAATACAATAGAAAATTTAAATATGTACATGGTAAATAGAGTACCAAAAAATTGAGCTTATCTTTATTGATAAGATACTAATGTTAATTTGATATGAGATCTATACATTTATTTATCTTTTTTATTTCAAAATTATCAAGGTCTAAAAAGGTACAATAATATTAAAAAAGCAAAATTAAGAATTCTTACCTTATTTACATGTGGAGATATTTTTGATATGACAGCTTGTTTGGTGGTTTCAACAATGACTTTGGGAGATTCTGTGACGAGAGGGACACGGCGTTCAAGCTCATCTAAAGCAGCAGCTACCCTCGCATCGCCGGCAACTAGGGGAGCTGAAACGTATGGCGCAGCTGTGTTCGCTGCGCAGAGCATGCCAGCCTCGGCCGTGGAGAGTGCCCACTCCAGAAGTGAGTGGGCTCCTGTGATAATTGTACATTAATTTTAATATGTGCATTATGACAAAATTCAAGAGCACATAGGGAGAGCATTACAAGTAATTTGATGATAGTCTAATAAAAAAAAATGTATAAAAAAACATAAGTAGACAAATAATATTTATGGTATAGACACTGCATTAATTCAAAACTAAAATACCTTTTACTTTGGTGTACAATGCCCCAACTTGGCCTACAGCTGCTCCAACTGTTGGGAGTGCCATGGCCTTCTGCACCGACTGCAGCTGTGGCAGTGACGATGATGAACTTACATCTGTTGCCATCTAAGAAGAAAGACGTTGGGTTCGGTTTAATATAGTTATGATTTTATGGTTGTCATTTAAATTATCAGAACATAAATATAGTAATTAAGTTTAAGGTTAAAGAGAAATAAATGATCAAAATAAGGGAAAAGCAATTAGCAGATGCTCATTGTACAAGGTACAAGTAATAAGTTTTACTAATAATTAAGTAGTTCTTATTGACAAGGTATATTATATGGCAACTTAGCAAGCGATTCCAGCAGCTTATGAGGAGTTCACATCCTCCTAAGCTTCTGGAATCTCCTCACGAGAGCTTAGTATATCTAGTCTAATGAAGATTTTGTAGAAAGATGTGAGCCTTCTCACAGGAAACACAGGAAATCACTATAATTTTAAAATAAAGAAAACATGCACCACCAATACAATACATCACTTTTTCACTTTAAAATCAAGTGAAGTAGAAATTTCCAAATAATGATGATCCAATTACACCAATGATTTGGAGAAATAAAAAAAAAATTAAAAGGTGTGGGCCTGTACTTATTTTCAATATTTACTTGCTAAATAACTAACAAATTGTGTTAAAAGCAAAGTAAATGTATTTTAAATCAATAAGATAACAAAAATTATCTATTGATAATACAAAGATATTAAAAAGCATTTGTAAAATAAGTGAAAACATTCATTTAATAGCAAAAAATCCTACAATATCAATAAATTTCTTACCCTCATTTATTATTTAAATGTCAGTAGGTACTTGTGCACTAACAGGGATAAGAAAATGCATATTTTTAGACCACACGGTATTTTTCAATTAACTATTAACTTTGCTTGAATGTTAAAATTGTTATTAACGTATTACCCACCTTTATATTTGTCCACAAACTTATATAAAACTTTTTAAATAGTTTCCAAGAATTGGAACAAAGAGTTAAACTCAATCTATAACTTGTTATAGCTGACTCCAACGAATGACTGTTAATGAAGCGGACGGGCCGGTGCTTATAATACACGCCAACGATAAACCAACGATAAGAGGACAAGATGATTAAACATTAAAATTATTTATTGGGATGATTCAAGCGCTTCGCTTGGACTTTGATCTACAAATTGGTTTAGTGACGTTCAAATCTTACTAAATGATATTGAACGAAAACAGGCGATTGAAAGTTTTTCGCATTTTAGTTTAATATTGTGCAAGTTCATTCCTTTTAACTTACAAAAAAATATGCTGATATGTAGATGTTTTTGACGAATATTTTTTAAATCAACTGAATATGAGATAAATATAAAAGCATAAACTCTTACCGATGCTGTCGTTAAAAGCCACTAAGGGATCGAATTGTTTCATATCAAACTAAGACTGTATACATACATACAGTCTAAGTCTTACAGTCCCCGGTTGACCAGACTGGTCTGTACCAATGGTTTGGTCAACCGGGGACTGCGTTTTGGCAATAAGAATCTGGTCTGTAGATTCTTATTGCCAAAACGTGGATGTTTAATGTATTAAACACCCCCATTTTGGTAATTACGGTGTACTGTATGTACGTATAAAACCTCTTGAAGGTTAAAGAAAAACCTTTAGTAGGCTACATAGCTTATCACAATATTCGATAACTAAACCATGAAATTAGACATTACATTTTGCAAGCAACACTATAAATGTCAAACGAGAAGGAAAGATTGAAAGAAAGAGATGACAAACAAACTTTTCTTGTGTTATTTTATATTGTTAGAAAATCGAGTTGTATTTAGTATTCCTATTTTAAAATAAACGTATTCAAACAAGCAAACATAATATTACTTATAGTTTTTCTTTCTTTGTATTGTATAACATTTATTCCAACTGTAATCCAATGAGATTTCACCAAATATTTTTTGGTTGGTCGCCAAGTGCCAATGACGAACATTGATCGCATTTGTGGAACGAGGCCAGTCACCGGCATATAGGCGTATTCTTATTCATACAAACATTGGCTGAGGGACCTATTCTGATTGGTTCAGAAGTTCATTCGTTTTTGTTTTGATCATCAAATCGGACGTTTTTGCTGTTTTCAATTTCAAACCAAGGAAAGCAACATAGTATTGAGAAATTGAGAATGTCGTGGACGAACGATAATGTATTGGAATTTTTGGAACTATATAGACGGGAGCAACATTTATGGGATCCAAAACATCCTCTACATAGAAATAGAAGCGAAGTGTCCGAGGCTTGGAACAGAATACAAGCGTCTTTGAGTATACATTGCTCAGTTACAGATCTTAAAAAGAAAAAGGAGTCTTTAATGACTTCTTTTAGAATGCATCTCGGAAAAAAGAAAACTCAAGATGGTTATCGCACGACTTGGTTCGCTTATCCACTTATGGAGAGTTTTCTTGGCGGTAAATACGAATGCGATAGTACAAACCATTTGGAAAATGAGGTAATTTAAATTTGTAGTACTATAATTTTATGTTTTCATTTTGTTTTGGAGTTAAGTACTAAGACATACTTTTTAAGTTTGCACCAAGTTTTGAATATTGAAAATCTTCGTCAATATTGGTCCAAATTTGATCCAAGTACGTAATGTTTGTGATATTGGTTAAATATATTGTCACCACTATGTTGGCCCTTACATGGATTCGACAAAAATCTCTACTGCTAGATAGAAGTATCACTTGTAGCCTAAGATGTGTAATGTAACATCTATATTATAAGCCAAGGAATAAATTTAAGTAAAAATAGTGTTATTTCAATTGCTCTTGTTAGTATTTTAATGTATAAGTATGTAGGTATAGTTTTTTTTTATAGATGTAAATCATAGTAAAGATTACTGGAGGGATTGCTTGTCGTGTCGACAAAAAATTATTTAATTACTTAAACTAAATATTATATCGCTGTATACTTTTAGTGTAGTGCAAAGTTAGTTTCGCACATAAACTTAGTATACTACGCTAGTATACAAAGTTGGTTTCGCAGCAGTGATATTGAATTTTTTGCCCATTTGATCCTACCAATAGAAATGTGTGAAAAGTAAACTGATTAGTCATTATCGATACCATCATCAGTTACAATCGAGGTCTAGACCTTGGTGCGAGGGCCATCCTACATCTCCAAAGATTGTGCTCTGTTCATACTCGTGCTTAGAGTAACTCTGGTTGCTATCAACTACGAATGTACTTTTGAACAGATTGTCATAAAATTTTGCAGAGAAGTGTCAAATAGTTAGAAAAGATAATCTATTTTAGTTATTTCTGAACAGCTACAATAGGGTCTTCTATTTTATTTCCGTCTTCACCGTTTCCTATGGGTCTACGAACTGTGCCATGGAGGAGCTTCAGTGGTAGAGCCATGCTTAGGCACGAATGGGCCGGCTCGACCGGTGCGATACCACGGCCTCACAGAAAACCGGTTGTGAAGTAACGCTTGCGTTGCATTTCCCCGAATTGAGTGAGGTTTCCGGAGGCCCAATTCCCCCTCCCCCCTTTTCTCTCCCCTCATCTCCTTTCTCCTTTTTTCCATCTCCTCATCCCTCCTCTCTTCTTTCCGCTCCCTGCATCCCCCATCCCTCATCCCCTCAAAGGCGGGCAGCGCACTTGCGACTCTTGAGTTGCAAGTGTCCATGGACGGCGGTGTCACTTACCATCAGGTGACCCGTCTGTTCGTCTATCCCCCTATAGTATAAAAAAAATAATAATAATAACGATGCATTTGTTTTACAGTTTTTCTCGAGCGCTGACAATTACGGTACACAATCAGACCACAGCAACAGCATTAATAGATCTCTGAATATTTCTGATAAACATATGTCAATTGGCAAACAGAATAAAACATTACCATCGTGCCAGAAAAGTCTGAAAAATTCTGTTTATCCTAAAAAAAGGATGGACGAAACAGTAACATATATGAAGAACTCCGATGATCTCAAAGCAGATATGGATGAATATGATTTGTATGGACAACTTTTAGCAAAAAAATTACGCAAACTCGATGAGCATCAGCGTGATTTAGCGATGCATGAAATCGATAATGTCATGTTTCGCTTCAAAATGCAAAGTTCCACAACACAAACACGAAGCTATTCAACTTCGCCACCTCCCATTCCACGGAAACTAAAATCTCCAGTATTTATTGTCGCTCAACACAGTATTTCTACAAACATTCAATACGAGGATGAAAATAATATACAATATCAGGAACAGCCACCATCTTAGTTTCTACAAGATTCCTGAAGGAATGGTTTGGTACAGTTGGCAGATGAAGAGTCAACTTTAGGTCGGCGATTAAGTACTTATTCCGAGATTGGCACTATTTCAATCGCAGAAGGAGTGTTTGTGAGTACTTAAATAGGTGCGAAAAATAGGCTGATAGTCTAATACTAGTGACTTTTTATATTAAACATCACAAATGACAAATGTGTACTTTTGTTTATTACCTACCAAATTAACTTAAATGTGTTACAATTTCAAAACCCATAACGAGATAGTCCGTCTGACATCGTGTCCTATAAGCTGAAGACAATAATAATTAATGTATGCCATTGATAATGCGGTCAAAGTGTCATACTTCCGGGCTGCAACAATTTGAATTTATAATCTAAACATTAATAAGAAGAATAGATATAAATATATCATTTCAACATGCAGCGATTACGAAATCTTAAAGAATTATTAGGAGCAATATTTGAGCAGGGTCTGTCTAGATTTTTGTGTAGGACATAAGCTATTACATATTTCAAATCAAGGTTCAAAATTATTCCAACAGAGATCCTGCTGTACCTAACGACGCTCGACTTACGTATTTGTTTTATCTTGTTACAAAAATCTTTTGTGAGTGATTATTTTCTTATGACGTGAAAGTGATAAGGATAACATAATAGGGATATAAATTATGCAAATCTTTTGTCGAAGCAAATGGTAATAATAACGATTACGGAGACGTGTGGTGGTGATAATATTGTGATATCGTATCAGTGATAAATGAAGTTACGCGCGTCAATACAAAATATATTTATATAGCTTAAGTGGCAAAAATAACAGCTTTGCACTCAAATCCAAACCATGTATTACGCGTATAGGTATTTATAAAACATATATTCATAAGATGCTTATGTACCAAAGTCGCGATTGTTAATTTGATTTCTGTGGATAAGTGGTAGTAGGTAGTATTAGTTCGCAACTTTTACAAACATGGCGTTTAGGTCAAACTTACGTGAACTCGCCATCTATTCCATCTCCTCTCTCTTGCCATCGAGTAAGAAAGAACTGCTTATATTATTTTTTTTTGAAGTGAAAACTTCTGTAGGTGCGTTGAGCACTTTTTGGGTGAGCAAAAATCATGGAACTCGCGTCATCGTCACCGTACGAGTCTACTGTATATGTATACTGTGTATAATCTAATAACTCGACGATACAATTCACAGTACTTAGTTTTCACTTCGCCAGTCCCCAAAGACTGCCCGTATATTTTTTTGAGGGAAAAGGAGACAGTGTGCACCTCCATTAACCTGAGTCACTGGGTAAAGCACAATGCACGCCTCGTTTTGTAACTGGTTTTCGGTGACGCCGTGGTATTATTTCGGTCGAAACGAAATAAGACGAAACGTTTCATACACAGTGGACTTAGATTTCATTTGATGTAATTTGGGCGAAAATCGTGTAATGTACCTCATTGAAAGATAAACCGGTCTATCGTTCGTATCACGTAAAGTTATTTAAATTGATTAAATAAGTAAGCGGTAGCTACTGCGTAGTTTAAATGACGAAATAAGATGTTTATCTTTCAAAGCGGTAATCCTACCTTGATCATGTGTTTGTAAGTATGTCTTTCTATAAGACGACTTTCTTTTTAAATTTCTCAATTGGCGACTGAACTATAATTGACTACTACGTTTTATGATAAATCGTAGAGCGTGCAATTTAAAGACTCATTCGTAACGTGATTTAAAGAGATTGTCCTCTAAATCTTAACCGCTAGGGAGTTGTTCCTTCTATCTTCAGCTCAGAAACATAAAAAGCATTTATCATAGCTTTAGAATGTATAGAATTCAGTGAACAAAACCTTACGACTTAGATAAGTATAATTACTTGTTTTGACTCATGTGACTTAAAATAGAGAACTAATTCGACTTATGTGAGATCGACTTTAAGTGATATCTTCGTCATTTGGGAACTCATTTAAAAATATATATAATGGAATTAGTTGTATTATTGTGTTGGTTTAAATTTGAAACAAAAAGGGATGAAGACTGTTATACTCTTTATGACAATTTATAATTATTTAAGCACCTTGAAGTCGGTGATCCATTAATATGAAATATTTGTAACTCCTCGTCTTGAAAATTTAATTAAAATGTATTTATAAAAACTTCAAGAGGCAAACATTAACTGTATGTAGTAGCCAGCACGCAGTCAGGACCTCAACCCAATGTAGCATGCTTGTGACGGTCTCGGTTAGCTTTATGTGAACCGGATTCATTACTATACATTTAATTTTTTTAATAAACATCAATGTCGTGGCCAGATCGTAAAATTGATCATGATGTGGCCATAGTTATGACGTTATGCGCAAATCCTATCCTCCTCCATAAATGTGAATGTACGTTTTTTTGTTACTAAACGATTTTTTTTTGTTAATTCACGCCGAAACTACTCAACCGATTATCATGAAACTTTGTTAACATATTCTCAAAGGTAGGAAGGACATAGGATACTTTTTATTACAAATAAAAATGACGGAGAGTAAAAAAATATTTTCTCAAGTGTGATTGTATGTCAAAAAATTTGAAAATCTAGCAACTTCAACGCCATCTACCATTCCGGTATGGGAATAAATGCAAGCGAAGCCGCGGGTAAAAGCTAGTAGTAAATAAAAGAGTGATGAGTGATATTTAGGACAACTAAACTAAATAAATGATAAATGATCTTTATTTTGTAAATAGGTTATAACAACACTTTTACACGTCAATATATTTTTTTCTGTTAGTTTATGCTAGATGAGGCCGGTGTTTCCTAGCTGACTACCCTGAGAAGAAACACCGAAACAAACTCTGAGGTCAAAGTCTGTTTTAAAGTCCATACAGATGTACTGGTCAAAAACATATGAGAACCATGCACGCTAACGTCTGAGATGAGCTTTTGAAGAAAGCACCACATTCATTTGAGTGGACCCGTCCAAACAGTGCAAGCATTTGTCAGTTATCGTGTAGCTCACTTTAAGGAGCTCAACGGACCGACGAGCAGTACCAAAGCAAGGACATTTGGGTAGGCCGCAAAAGTACTCAAACAGTCAGACATCGTTGGAAAACAAACTTACTGGAAAAAAGGAGAAAAGAAAAAAAAAATAACCTACATAGTCCTCACATTTACAATAATTATTTTTTTAAATTAAAAAAAAAAAACAAATATATATTATAATTAACAAAGTATTTATGTCAAAAAGTACAAAAACTAAAACAAAAACAAAAAAAACAGTATAATACTTAACAAAGTAAGTATTCATGTCAAAAAAAATAGGTAAACTAGTTATTTAGAATTTGTATAACTTTTAGTATAACTTCTTTGATCTGAGTTAGGGGGATCCTAAATTAATGATATGGCCAAACGTGGATTGGCATTATCAACAAACTGTTACGTTTATAGAAGAATTGGCCACGTCATGATTGAGGGCACCATTTCATGAAACGGTAAGCTAAAACGGACCATTAAGTATGAATGATGCAAAGCAAAGCAAATTAAAAATATTGGTACGATAATTATTATTCATTGTCTTTTTTTTATAGAACCAAACAGCTACTTACTTATTCAAACAACATGACAAAACATGGAGCCATTTCGTAATTGACGTTAAAATGCCCGCGTTGTGACATTTACGTTAGACTATTCCATATCAGCGTGTAAATAGGTATGAGTCTCGGCGAGATACCCACCAACTTATACTCCATATTCGTAATCACTATAAGTTAAAAGCACCGTACTTGCAGCTTTTTCTTAGTTGTTAGCAGGTGTGCAGTCAGTTCTGCGTATTTGATGAAAAGTTCTGCCGCAATCTTTTGTACCAAAGCAATTCATGGATATTTTTAACCATGCCTTCTTTCTACTCTAGGTCATCCTTTTCTATTTCCATCGTCCTTATTTATACCCGTCGTACTTGCATGGAACCGGCTTTTTTTTACGCAGATGCCGAGCCGCGCTGTACAAATATTCCTTGACATGACTTATTTCCGTATTCGAATCCTCGTCGTCGATATATCAAGCGAAGTCCAGTTCCCCGGTCACTTAGAGGGTAACGCCAAATTAGCCTGGAAGAAGCTCGGTGTGCTCAACAGATTGAGACAGTATTTCACTCCGGCCCACCGCCTGCAACTTTATAAGGCGCAGGTTCGGCAGCACCTGGAATACTGTTCTCATCTCTATGCAGGTGCACCCCAGTACCAGCTTCTCCCTCTTGACCGCATTCAACGGAGAGCGACTCGCTTTATCGACTGCCGAAGATTTCTGATCGGCTTGACACCTTGGCGTTGCTTAGAAATGTAGCTTCACTCTGCATCCTCTATCGCTTGTATAATGGGGAGTGTTTAGAGATTGGCACTCCATCACTGTGCGCTTCTCCAGAAGCTTTTTGCCTCACACAACTAGCCTTCGTATTTCCGGACCGATACGACCTTCAAACCTGCTAGAAAAGAGCGTACTTCTACCTAAAAGGCCGGCAACGCACTTGCGACTCTTGAGTTGTGAGTTTTCATGGGCGGCGGTACCACTTACCATCAGGTGACTCGTCTGCTCGTTTGCCCCCTAGCAAAACAAAAAAAAAAGAAGTTAAATACACACTTAATATAAATATACCTTCCCATGTGTGGTATATCGATAAAAGGTAGCGTTCTTCAGGGTTCGTAGTATTCATATACAAAATGAAATCAAAATCGGTTCTGCTATTTAGTTATGGTTGAAAAAGAAACAGACAGATAGATGTATAGTACAATATTAGTATATTATATATATTACTACTAGTGCCACACACTACATATACTCTTTGCATCATATCATATCATAAAAAAGTTAGAAGGGAAGGGTTTCTTCTTCTTTTTTTTCGTTGTGGCAACTAAGCCAACAAAAGTTAGTAATACTGCCAACGTCGAGAAAGTAGGTATTTTGATGCAATACTTAAATAGATACGTCTAAAACTTTATCTTAGGAGACGGCGACGAAGATAAAAGTTGTTCAACTCTTGTTTTGCACCTTGCACAGCTGATTATGACAATTCAGTTATAGTATGCGAAAATAACACAACATTTAGCATTAAAGAGTTTAAATGTCTTGTCATCTCTTTTGTTCCTATAATCATTGTTCTCTATCCTGTTGTCACAAAATGAAGGCCTTAGGCCTAATGTTGCCATAAACAGATATTTCCCTGTATTTATGGCAAGTTTGTAATATTAAAGGTGTCATTAAGGAAGGTGGTAAGATTTTTTTTGAAAGGCGTGTGTTATCTACGCACATAATTGTGAAATTTCGAGCATTTATTTTATATGAATACCAAAAGTGAAGATAGATATTTATCTCTTTAATGTCCACTTTTAAGTGAGATATAATACAGTGATATTATAAACATTCAGTTATTATAAGGGCCCATTTTATTACACAATTATTGGTAGAGCCATGGTTAGTCACGAATGGGCCGGCTGTGAAACTGTGAAACCGGTTGTTAAGCACGCTTGCGTCCCGACCCGTCTGTCCGTCTGTCCCTCTATAATTTAAAAAACACATGGTGATATCTTACAGACATCCTAGATGACGATATTTTCTTATTTAGTTTATTTTTCGTTGAACGAAATAGATTGTAGTCTATTTTTTTATTCTATTATGCTTATTTCATCACTCTCATCATCATCAAATGAGTCTCTCCCAACGTTCACCATATTACGTAGTCCACCACCATTCACATTCAATCTATCCTAAGGAGTCCTCTTACATTCCGTTTATTGATTCGAGGTTTCCACTGAACTATGTATTTTGAGTTTTTAAAAGATATTTAATATTACAAAAAGAACATTGATTGGCATTTATATTTTCTAAAGATATACAGTTTTGCATTCTTATTGGCAAAATGTGTGTGTTTAATACACCTCGCCTAGGGATACAGGTATGACCGTATGTGCGTATGTATACGGTTTTCTTCTTATGTATCGGCATATATATCTTTAATAAATATATGAAATGTTAATAGTTTTTGAGAATTTTCTCAAAATTCAAAAAGATTATTTAAAAATTATATCTTAAACTGAAATATATGGCAGGTGCCCAAGCGATAGTCGAATACAAGTGAAAGTCGTTAACCATCAGGTTATCCGTTTATTCGTTTGCCACTATCTCATAAAATAATAACGGATTCCATGTAAATTAATTGTGTTAAAATATTGATCTTGAACTGGTAACATTTGTGTGTCAAACCATTTGTTTTGAAATTGGGGAATAACATGACAGTAAAAGATTGTTATTTTTCTAAGAATAAAAGTGTAAACAGAATCGATTTATTATAGCCTGTACACTAGTAATATTATTTAACTTACTATGGCGACTATGGTTAAAGAGAAACGTAAAGAGGTACGTAAAAAGATAGTGAGATGGCTTTCCTTTGTTTAACTTTTACGTATTAAGTAGCAGCGCATAGTTGTTCATGCCATTCTATGTTCTATTTTAAGTAACCTGTTATGTTATGATTTTGAATGCCTTGTCTTGAGTCGATGGTCACAATTTTATGCAAAAGAACTGCCAATATTTACAGAACCTTTTTGTTAATTCGTACTTTGTAGTGTGGTTACAATAAAGATATGAATTGTTGTAATAAATACAAAAAAAATACACAATTTATATGTATGAGAAATAAAAAAAGGTTATCCTGTTATTGTATGTACCCGGGTCCTATAATTAGATATAAAGGCTTAACGATTTCATTTTTTACTGTCAGAAATTTAACCTATTGGCAAACGAAAAAGGGGGTACTGTGTGATCTTGTGAGAAAAAGAAAATATAATTACTAGATACTCTTCTTAGTGTGACTCACATTATAGACACAAATTCTGTTAAACAATTGTAATAATTTGAACATATATTTCAGTTTTAGTTTGTATTGAAGAAGTTAACAAATGTATTAATAAGCTATATCATAACTGAGAGTGAGTTTCTCTCTTCTAGCCTCTTGTCTTCTGCCAAAGTTACAGAAATTTTAAGTTGTAATAAACTATGTAGAAGAAGTACATAGTTTATTACAACTTAAAATTTCTGTCCTAAAGTGTTTAACAGTGACAGCAGAGCCATGCTTAGGCACAAATGGGTTGGCTCAACCGGTGTGATACCAAGGCCCCTCAGAGCACTGGTTGTGATTGACACCTATGATTAGTGAGGTTTCCGGAGGCCCAACTCCCCTCATCCCCCTTTATTCTTTCCCTTCCCTACAACCCCCATCCCTCATCACCCTTATTGCCTATGGTTGTCACTTAACATCAGACAACCCATATGTAATAAAAAAGAAAGAAAATTTATGTTATACAGTCATATCTAATTTAATGCAACTAAAGTATATGTATAAAAATTTACCTAAAAAGATGTTATGAAAACTTCAAAAGAATTAACTTTTCAGTGTTTTCATAATGTACTTTTTTAAACTTGGAATGCTTCACATGGTTATTGCTAAAGAATGCTTGACAAACATTTACATAATGGCTTTAAAAAAATAATATTTTGATTATCACATTATTTGTGATAATTACAATAATGTCATCACCGCCATTGAGCATGGCCATCAATGCATAGCAACACCTGTACAAGTTTTTTATTTCAGAAAAAGAAAACAAAAGATTCTAGAAACAGATCCACCAGCGAATCAACTCTGCTAGAAAGTGATATACCATTATCTGAAGAAAAATGTGAGGATACAGTAAAGATAGCAAGTATTAATGAGTCATCAATGACAGTAACCAAAGAACCTTCATACTCAAATACTACATTAGCATATAATAAAAAATTAGGAATAAATATACATAATCAAGAAATTGTAAAAAGCCAATTGCAATCTAGTGCTGAAAAATCTGAGACCATACATAACTTAACCACAGATAATAAATCAAATATAATTCCGTATGTTCCAATTTCAAATGTAGACACTAGTTATGAAGTTTTAAACATATCAAATGTGTCTGATGTTTCAATTACAAATATAGAAGACAATTATGTAGAGTTGTCAAAAAAGTTAGAAAGGATGGCAATACCATCAGATGTGAGAGAAAGTGCACAAGAAAAAGAATTTGAACTTTTAAGTCCTAATTCTGTTTTGCAATCTCAGTATATGGAACAAGCTCCATGTGTTGTAGAGGATGTTGTGCCATCTGCTCCATGTTTTGAGGAGATACAACAAAGTATAGAATATCAAGAAGAGATAATAGAATGTAAGCCTAAAGTGAATGCAATGCCAATAGAAGATGTCATGAGACTTTATAGTGGAGGGGAGATGGAAGATGTTAGGTCTATGATTGAGAGAGAAGAGGAGATAGTAGAAGCGGGACCTGTGAGTGGTCCTGAACATCCACTTGTTGATTTACTGTCAACTTTTAGGTAAGTTTTCCTATTGTATTACTTTTTTCTACGGATTCCGTTTTTGGACGGCACAAGCAGCTAAAATCGGTACTATTACTGTTTCAAAACAGTATGGTGATACACTTGCTGTGTATACAGCGAGTGTATGGTTCAATCACTCAACTAGCTTACTGCAGTTCACTGCTAGACATGGACCTTTCTTAACGTGCACCATAGCACCTGGTCTTCTGCCTTGGTTATTCTGGTTTGGGGGTTTCCTATCTTCTGTTTAACGGCCACCATACTGCTATTACTAACCATTAATTTATGTAGAAAGCCAGTTCTAGCACCGAGATACCGTCACGTCTTCAGAAGTTAGGTTAGTGAGATTATAGTTCGTGGGTGGCGGAAATCGAAGTATTCTGCAAAATGTTTAAAATTATATCATAGTATTTTTTTTATCACATTACCCTTCAGGTCATCTCTAATGGCAGTGGAACGTGAACGAATATTATTAGCAAATGGTTTCGCTGACGAAGAAAAGCACAGAAAGTCCTTATGGAAAATTGAGAAAAGGCATGCTAATCTAGTAGAAAAATGTCCCTGTGGTGCTAACGTAGTACTGAAAGCGTCATATGAACATGCTGAGTTTGCTAAGGAGAAACTTCCAGTAGCTAAGATGAGATTAGAGAGCTTGTTACGAGATGTTCAAGACTCGTACTGTCATCATCAGCATGCAGCTCTATTGGCATATTATCAGGTAGGTAAATCCTTTTTTTTTTATATTATAGGGGGGCAGACGAACAGACGGGTCACCTGATGGTAAGTGACAACTCCGTCCATGGACACCTGCAACTAGAGAGTCATAAGTGCGCTGCCCGCCTTTTAGGGTGAAGAGGGATGAGGGTATGCAGGGAGGGGAAAGAGGCGGGGATAAGGAGATGGGAAAGGCGGCGGGAGGTCAGGGGAGAGGAATGAGGAGAGGGGAGTTTGGCCTCCGGAAACCTCACTCATTTCGGGGAAATGCAACGCAAGCGTTACTTCACAACCGGTTTTCTGTAAGACCGTGGTATCTAACCGGTCGAGCCGGCCCATTTGTGCATAAGCATGGCTCTACCACTGTTAACTACCGCTTGTATAAAATATGAAAAAATTGTTAAGCTCTTAAGCTGAGGGAAAGTTAGTCAATATCATTTTATTTTTTTAATTTCAACAGATAGAAGAGTTAATATCGGACACTATCAAAAGCAATAAGCCAGTGATCCGCGAAGCTTTATCTTTAGTGCTCGGCGCGTTGAGGTTGAGCGCTAGTGCGCTTGATGCGCTGACGAGTGCGCTGCAGCGATGGGCAGTTGCACTTGCAGCAGCGTTGGTCGACCACAGGGACTTGAGACAGCTACTGTTTATATTGCATCATTTGTTCAAGTAAGTCATTTGTTATACTTATTGCTGTTAGTAGACGATGAGCTCATAATGAGCCTATTTGATATAGAGTTGAGCTTGTGGCCTTGAGCTTAGTGCGGCTCCTTTTCTTATGGTTGCGGCAGAAATTGAACGATTACCGTTGATAGGGGCTGGTCGTCTGCGGATTGCAATTACTTAGCATTATTTTTACGGTACAGAGTCACCTGATGGTAAGTGACTACCGCCGATCACCGGTAACAGGGACACCTGCAACTCAAGAGTTGCAAATGTGCTGTCCGTCTTTGAGGAGAAGGGTAAAAAGGTAGTTAAACATTGTATATGTTTCCTAATTATGTATTACATTGTGCTCATATTGTATTTGTGCTTATGAGTTAAGTATCTCATAGACCACCTGTAGGATGAGTTGAAGAGACGAGTCAGAGTGAGAGATTATATATATTAGAGAAGAAGAGTGGGATGATATCCCACAACACAAGATTAAGACTCTCATCCGTTCCATCAGGAACCAATGATTGCTAAATAAATTTAGTTTTAATTTGAAACATTATTACGATTACACGACCATATTCGTTGAACGATACTAACTATACGATACTAGAACGATACTAGCTAAACAAACATGAAACTCATATAAGACCTTCAGTAGTGTTTAGATTTTTTTGTTTTGTTTTTCTTACGTGTTTCTTAGGATCTTTTTTTTTTTTTTTTTTTTTTTTTTTTTTTTTTATATTAGCCTACCATAGTGACTCCACTTTGCCTGATGGAAAGCAATAGGTAGAGTCAAAGAGTGGTGGTCACCATCCTCATTGCATGTGTAGTCAATGCAGCATGGTGACCCACACTATGGCGGCCTGGTGAGATGCTTTTAACAGACGTACGAGATCGTATTTTAACAGACAACTAATGTCATGACTGACTTAGTCTCTCTGACTTCTTTTGCAAAATAAAAGGAACCTACGATTGGTTTAATATAAATAAATGATTTTGATTTGATTGATTTTGTTTATTGTTTAGATATTATAAAATTAACAACAAGTATTGATTACAGACAATCACGCTCGGTGCGGTGGGCATCCCGCGTGATACAATTGCGTGTTGACATAGAATCTCCTCCCAGAATCCTTGCAGTTCTCGAATTACTGCTCTCCAAGCAGAGAGTAGACTCTGCCCAGGAGTGTATTGAAGGTTAGTCCGTAATTACGTAAATTATTAAAACGTTACAAAATCGTCAGTAATTATATGTACTAAGTTTTAATTAAGCTTAAATTGCTCAAGATCACTAACAACTTGACCATCAGAGCACTTTTAAAAACATTGACATATCAATAGTATTGTTTTACCACCAACCAAGCTATATTCCTGTGTAAGAGGTTACAGCCGGGAAACAAGGGGGTGGGGGTTTACAGCGGTATGTATATAATCGATGTGGATTTCTACAATTACGTCATGGCAAGGCTATTCCACAATCTGTTTTCCCAGCAAATTTATCTTCGCTAGCGTCTAGACATTGCATAGATACAAAATATCCAACATTGGATATTCAAATTAGATAATATGGAAGATTTTAATAATATAATATAAATAATGTGAAATTTAGACTGGTATCATTTTGTAGATGTAAGCGGGGAATGAGGGGAGGTGGACTTCGAAATTCAAAATTAGTAATGCTTTTCAAACGCTTACGAGGCGTGGGAGGTGGTGACTTCGAATTTCAAATTAGTATGATTTTCTAGACGCAGACGAGGTATGGGAGGAGGTGGACAAGCGTGGTGATGGTGGCGCCGTCAGCGAGGGCACGCTGAGAGAGAGAGATTTGCTGTCCCTGCTACACGCACTACCCATAAGAGATCTGGTTGCTAGAATACTCTTATTGACGCACAATGTAAGAACTTGCTTTTGTTTCTATTAAGTGTAAGGTAGGGACTTCTTCGTGACCTTAACAATGCAACAATTGTTTTAACAACTGAAAGTATATAATATATCTCCTGCATGCACTTGCAAAAGAAGTAAAGAAAAGAACGTCTCGTTTAAAAGTTATGACCATTTTAATATCCAGGTATTGTCACCTCTGTTGCTCATAATTTTTGATTCGCAATATTCAATCCGCTATTGAGAAAATCCATACAAACTAATTGCATAATATTTAAATATTTAGATGATACGGATAGTTGTTTCCCGGATACCTCTCGGATCCGGATACTCAGTAAAACATGAGTTCGTGTAGCCGGATAGCGATAAAAGGTATTATTGTTATTAAAACTTTTCAACTGCTAAGGATATATAACTTTTCAACTGCTTAAGTCGATAAAGCTCTTCATAACATTTATTTAGGTAAACTACGTTGTTGAATCTGAGAGAGCGTACACACAACCCCTTGGAGTATAAATAAAAAATCCTAGACGAGTCCTTCTGTAGCCGTTGAACGGCTACGAAGTACCTTGCAATTTTTTAACTACTTTACACCATTTTGCCAACCAAAATGTAGTCCCACTTATACAATAAAAAACGATATCCATACCATACCCTGATTTTCTTATAGTAACAAAACTAAATTTGTACTTCTTTTTAAGTATCGTACTTAAAAAAAAGTACCTAAATATACTATTACGGACACTAGTCACTACATTTTTTGCCGGAAAGGCCGGATAACGAATAGTGACCGGATATCCGGTTATTCTCTAGTTGAAACAAGTGTTACATATTCAAGGTCACGCTGTGTATTTCGCGATCTCGTGCTCTACCAAACCGTGGGCATATATTTATTTATTTACTTTTATTTAAAACTTTTTGCACTACAAAATTGTACCTATAATAATTGTGTATATCTTCCTTAATCCTAATTAATTCCTAATTGTAATATATCTTCCTTAATAAATAATAAAATACTAATAAGTAATTACTTTAGCCAATTCATAATGCTGCCAACCATTTATTTATTTATTTAAGAAGTACTGCCACATCACAAACATTTAACATTGAAAATAACTTAAACTATTTAATTTATGGCCTGATGCATGTGACAATAGTGGCGTACATAACATTGGCAATTCATCGGCTAGAAGATGGAATACAATAATTCATTAATAAAAAAAAAAGAATACCATTTCATGAAATGGTCGGCTAAAACTGTCCATATCGTTAAAACGTCAACGTTTAGTGATATGTTAATGCACGTTTGGCCCTATCATTAATTTAGGTTCCCCACCGTTAAAGGTTAAATAGAAGTTATATTTGTCGTAACTACGAGTGTATTAACCGCATTTTTGTTTGCTATTTGCACATGCTTTCATTACAAAAAAATATCAGCTGCTGCAATGTATTACACACACGACATCAGCGCCTCTAACAGTGGATAATGTAACTGTTTCATGTATAATGAAATGGTAATTTGTTCACGCGTTTAACTGTTTATATCGTTAAACGCTGAGTATTCAATGATCTGGGCTGTCAACGTGGCTGGGCTGAAACAGGTGGCCTTAACATGAAATTGTCAATCTAGCCACGAGATATAATTGGATATCTCGTAATTGTAATTTATCAATTATTTTGAAGGATATCAAACAAGCCCGTCCTAACGAGTGGGTGGACAACAGCGGCGGTCGTAATGTGCTACGAGCGTGTTACGGTACTCGTGCACTGCTACATGTGCTACAGCGCGCTACGACGACCCATGGGAGCTATGCGCGCCTTAGACAAGCGCTACGAGATATAGCTGCGCGTGCGTTGCATGGACTTGGTTACTTACACCTTACAAACTGGTAAGTCAGTTAAACTAATCATGACTTGGTAATTCTCTTTTAGTGCTGAAATACCTCTCAGTAGGTTGCATGAGGCTTTAGATTTTTCCCCCCAAACCCACTTCATCATCCTCAAGGTTGTCACTTACCATCAGCTGATCTCTCTGTTTGTCTGTCTACCTATGCAATAAAAAAGGGTGCAAAGGGCGGCAATATCGCTACATAGCCATTTCTGCCAGCAACCATAGACAAAAATATACAAGATGGCACCAGCGTGTTATTTTATATCTTATTTTAAAAGTACGTATGTATTAATACTTTTTTATTGTCAGTTCATAGTGTTTTAATAATACCTTTTATAAAAAAATTAATACCTACTCAAACAAATCCAGCTTTAACGAATATTTTCAGTGTGACGTTTCATCAGGCTGCTCCAAAATATTTTATAAACAAGCACAGATGATGTTTAATAGGACCTGAATCATAGTTTTATTTTTAAATTGTAAAAGTACTTACGATAGTCAAAACTTCTCTGTTAATAATACTTTTAGTACATATGTACGTGTGTATTATATAATACCCCTCTGTTAAACAGCCAGTACTACACTTCGGAACTGAAAGAGAAGATAACTTCCGAGCTAGAAGCTTCATTTTTCGAGGGTTTGCGTATGTTCGAGTGCAGAGACATACACCGCCTGCCCTCGACACTCCTCTCAGAAGACACAGTAAAAAATTACTGCTTCACTTACATTGAGCAACTGCACGGTATGTTTTATTTTGACCACCACAGATACACCTCAGTTTGTTCACATCAGGGATGTTGGCTGGACTGTTGATTGTTGGCACTTGGTGGAACTTGCACATCTTGAGTAAAATCACTTGTACTTTACCACAATATTTATTTAATAAACATGACTGGTTTCACCTTACGGAATTACAAGTGACTTTACTCAAGATTACTTCATTACTTTTAATTTTTTATTTATTTTTATTTTAAATTTTAAATCGGATCAGTAGTTCCTGAGAAGAGCGCGTAAAAACACAAACTCTGCCTCTTAATAGTATTAGTATTAATACTAAGTGTTTATCACATTTTTTATTTATGATCACTGTTCCGCTCCTAGTGTATTGGCGTGATGTGAAATAGAAATAAAATAAAATAATATAATATACTGTAAAATAGAAATAGCATTACTCAAAAATCTGTTGAAAAGTAAACATTCAACAGTTTTAAAACAAAATAAGTTGAAAAGATACAGGAACATATTATAATGTTTAATTGTCAAAGTGACGAAAATGACGTCAGAAGTTCTTATTTTAAATAAGTCTAAAGAACTAACCAGTTTGAAATTTATTAAAGAGAATGTACTCTGACTTTATGGTCGACGACCGTATTGGTTTAGAAATAAAGTCTATTACTTTTTTTAAACATTTAATTCTAGATGCCTCGGTATTGTCATGTGAGGAACGCGTGCGGATTGTATCGCAGGTCGCAGTGGACCGCGCGTTCGACCACGAACTAGCTAGTATGGTGCTTGAGTTTCTACTTCAGGTATGTTGTACCATAAATGTAGAAGTATGTACAGTTCGAGAGGAAGAGAGAAGAAAAAGTGTTTGGATGTTAATGTTCGTATATAATAATTGCAGCGGTAACATAGTGGCTCTCTAAAACCAGTTGTAACACAAGTATTGTAGCTCAACTAGAGGCGTTATTTATTTTATTTTAGCTATTAAAAATGTTGTTATGGTATTGACATAACGAGTTATTCCGGGTTTTCATGTACAACGCTTAATATTTTAGTTACAGAAAACGTTATATTTAATACACGTTTTTAACTGGGAGAGCCATACTTCGGCACGTATGCGCCTGCTCGACCGCAGTATTACCACGGCCTCACACAAAACTGGCCGTTAAACAATGCTTGCATTGTGTGATCGAGTGAGTGAGGTTACCGGAGACCCAACCCTCTTTCCTTTGCCCTCTTTTCCCTTCCCCTCCTCCATTTCTCATATCCTATAAGGCGGAAAGCACTCTATTGACTCTTGAGTTGCAAGTGGTCATGGGTGGCGGAAGTCATTTCCCAACAAGTGACCCGCCTGCTCATTTATCCCCCCTATGCCATAAAAAAAAACATATAGTCACAAACGCCTTGCATCTCTGAAGGGGTAGGCAGAGGTTTATTACACATCCACAGTTTGCTAATTAGAATTTGGTCCCAATACCGAAATTGAGAGCAAGCCTATAACCGTAAAGCGGGGCTTAAAAAGATAGCTTAGTAAGGTAAGAACGAGGGAAGGCAATAGATTGGAAAGTGTAAACAATAATTCGTGGAGTATGAAAGTATCTATAACTCGAACAGGCAGTAGCTGGAGCTCTTTGCCAGTTTTTTTCTTTTTAAATACATCTCCCGCTTTAGAACTCCCGAACTAAACGGTTCGGCTGATCGCACATGTTTCCCTCCCACTTTGAAGCCTGGTCTTTTAAGCGGGACGTGAAATAGCATCTCATAAGGCCGCCGTAGTGTGGGCCACCATGCTACGGCGGCCTAATGAGACTGCATTGACAGCACTTACAATGAGGATTGTGACCACCATTCTTGAACTCCACTTATTCTATCCTTTCCATTGGGCAGAGTGGAGTTATATTGATAGGCATCAATAAAAAAATTAAAAAAGCCTGTTTCACGGCGAAGTTTGACTCTCAAACCTGTCGCGCGGTTTGAGAATCAAACCCACGACCTCTGGTTCACAGTTAGGTACAATTGATTTACAAAATAAAAAGCTTTCTCTTAGTCAAGATATAATGTTATACAGACTAGTCTCAGACGCAAGACGGTTCAGTGCAAGGGGTCTTGTGACGTCACGGCGCGTGAGCGTGTCCCGCGTCTCCTCGCCGCTCACGCCTACATTCACACCATAGCACTCCATAAACTTGCCGACATGAATATGGGTAAGATTATGCAATATTATTACATTACAAACTTCTACAGGTTTCAGAACGGTGTGGTCTTATTGCGGCGGATGTATTAGATGGACCTGTGACCTATATTACACCATTATTTATACCATTTAATTACATTTTATACGATTAAATTACTGTGTGTATAGGGCCTTGCTTATCTATAATGCGCTGCCTGAAAATATAGTTTCCCTACCGTACCATATAGTCTGTCCAGCTTTACGAAAATGGTTGATAGAAGAGAGCTTGTATTCAATCAACGAATTTCTAAAAAAATCGCCACTCGCTCCTATCGTTTTAGATAGGCGTAATGTACTAATATGAACGATTTTATATTAGGCATATTCCAGTAACAATTTCAACTTCATGGTATGTCAGTTTTAAGTCAATTCGTAATTGTATTTTCATTTTTTTTATTGTTATTATTCAATGCCATCATAATGTACCTACCTAATATTTTCATGCTTCTATGTATAGCTAAATGTGTATTATGCTCATAATTCATTTGTCATTCTTTTACCACATTTTAAGCAAATATAAGATATTATAATAAAAAAAAAACTCTTAATTCACAGGCTTATTTATATCTAATTGTAATAAAGAATTATACATTTTATTAGTGGGAGAAACTGCTGACGTCGCATCGGCCCTTATCTTATTTTATATTGAAATATCAAACATTCTTTCAATTTATCTGAATATCTGATTATTTTATAGTCGCATAAAATCCCTGTGAATAACTAGAACTGATATTTCTTTTAGGACAATTTGTGATTTTTAATATAACAATTTTATTTTGAAATTGACAATATCATTTTAAAATTGAGACAATTGTATAGAGCTAATATTTCGTAAGAGAGAGGCTGACATGAATGAAACTATAGGTAATCAATACCAAGGAAGTTGGTTTCATATCGGAACTTTTCCGAAAATGTATGTACTTATCAAAAATGAAAACTCTTGAAATTCATTACTAGTTCTTTAGAAAAGTGTGTTTAATATATTTTCGGGATCAGCTGTTGGGGTAACTGACCCGATAAGTTTTGAAAGTAGTACTTTTCCTACGTCTGTGCCAGCTGGCTGAATGAGGTGAGGATATCTACTTAGCCGGCCAGGCTGTATAAGCCGTCGAACCGTAGCTAAGTAGATAATACTAGGAGCAAGGAAAGGTGTCTATGTTAGCCGGCCAGACTGGTTAGTCCTTGAACCGTAGCTGAAGTGAAACACCAGAGAATGGTTGGAATCGACTTGTATTTGATTAAAAGTGTGCTAGTTATATTTACATTTTTGACCATTAAGTAATGGAGTTAATTTACCGCACATTATATGGATTAACCAATCACATTTCTTATTCTATATTTACAATATTTACTGTGCACGCAACCAATCAGCTTACGTTGCTGTTGTCGTTGTTTGTGTGCGTGAGTATAAATTAATGCATCGTATAAAACCGCGGTGTCGCGCGGATCGCGTTTATTCGCCGCTTGGTATGCTGTGCGAGTGGATGCGTGCTGTCTTGATGCATTTTCAGAGCTATAGAGTACGTGGCATATGTACGCCACAATATGTATAAATATTAAAACAAAGCTATGTTTAAGCATTTTCAAAATCATTTTATTTAAGAAAAACGATGTAATAATATAAGGCTCTTAATACTTGATCACACATTTTAGAAACACCTGTATATTGTATGTACAGGTCTCCCAAAGTAATAATGCGCATAGAAATCTTCATCACTGTTCGGCAACGGTCGTATGTCGCGAGCGTCGGAAGACGATATATATATATATAGAGTGGTTAAGTGCATTCATGCATAATTTAGTAGAATTATGTGTTTTGTTCTAAAAGAGATAAATATTGATTTATCAGTAACGAAATTTGATTCGATAATTCCATGTAAGTAAATAGTGAGGAAAACCACACGATTGCGAATTTGCTACAATCTTTGTTGGATTGATTCACTTCGAAGATGTTATAGTACTTTTCAAGTGTCTTACTGAAGCTGGTGTAGTGATGGAAGAAAAGAAGGTTTAAATAACACAAGTTTTATATTAGAAGAAGAAAAAATGGTTTTCAAACATAGGTTTACATTAATATCAGGTTTACATAATCTTAGAAATCCAATCATTAAAGTCTCAGTTCAAAAGTATTTACAGCACTGATCATTCTAGAATAATATTACAATTACAAAAAATTAATCAGAATCAGGGAGGATCTCTATTCCTGACATCGTAGATTCATCAGAACTTTCGTTATGCTCTTGTTCATTTACACTTTCCCCACTGCTATCACCTGTGTAAATAATCATTTCATCGGAAAAACTATCGATTCTTAGCTCAAATTTTCTATATTCATCTTCGCATTTAACAGCATGATCACAAACTTTTTTCCATTCTTCTGGTCCTATATTATTGTTTTTTTCTAATATAGCATCTTTAACTGACGTGACAGTCATTGCAATATTTTTTTTGGCTACGTGTTGCTTTATTTGGGACCAAATCAATCGTATAATTTTATGCCCATGTTCCACGGTCAATGGCAAATTCTGTGTATTTTTCTTTATATCTTTTTATAATTTCATACAAATCGGGTTTCAGTTTCTTTGGGTCATGCGGAATGTTGTGTTGTTGTAACCAAGCTATCATTTGTGGTTTAGGTGTGTTTGAGTTTGATGGTTTCACAGACAGCTTATTATGATATGGGGCGTTGTCAATTACTAACACACTATTAGGAGGCAAGTTGGGAATCAATTGATTGCGTAGCCAAGTTTGATAACGTTCCGCGTTTATTTCTTTATGATAGTCACCTTTTGTGTCGACCCATTTATGTAACATTAGAGCCCCTGGGACGAAGCCTTTTTCATTGCCTGCGTGTACAATAATTATTCGCTCTCCTTTGGAAATGGGTTGTTTGATACCTTTTTTGCTGCTATCTTGCCAAGTTTTACCCTTAGTATGCGATGTATGCACGTATGACTCGTCCATAAACACTATGTTTCTACCAGAATTCCTCAGCTGTTGTATTTCTCTGAGATATTTGATCCTTTTTAAACGTATATCATGCTTTTCCATAAGTAACCGTCTGTTACTATCAGATTTCAGAAACCTAAACCCCATATCTTTCAAGATCAGCCTTAAAGACTTTGCACAGCCTTTGAAATTAATAGCTTCGATCAACTTTTTTCTCAAATTATTTACAGTTAGTAGAGGGAGTTCTTTGAGCGTCAACTGAAAATTGTATATCATATTACGAATCACACAGTAGTCGAAATCATCAAGCCCTAGTCCGAAATCTACTTTTAGGTTTTCCTTTTTTCGGTGTGGAAAATTTCATTGATTGATTCTGTTTTTTTTTTCGTTTAAGATATTACTTAAAGTTCGTCGTGAAATTCCTGTAGCTTTTGTAACACGGTCCTGAACTTTTTTAAAATAATCATCATGGTCTCTTTTGACAACATTGGCTTCATTTAAGAAATAAAGGTACACATTAAATACCATTTGTCGTGCTTGTGACTTAAGCGGCTTTCCACGTTTAAATTGATCCATTCTGGAAGAATTCGTCTGAAAGAAA
This sequence comes from Tyria jacobaeae, assembly GCA_947561695.1. Taxonomy (NCBI): domain Eukaryota; kingdom Metazoa; phylum Arthropoda; class Insecta; order Lepidoptera; family Erebidae; genus Tyria; species Tyria jacobaeae. Next base: position 17,975,552 of record OX387218.1, on the reverse strand, counting down.
ATGGTATGGGCAGAGTTAGGCATATTTTTATTTGTTTGTTGTATTATTGCATTATGTACTAATATACTTTTTAATATTATTTATTCCTATATCTATTTGTTTATTTATGCATGTGTTTATTTATTTGTTTATTAAATTTATATAAGCCTAAATCTTAATATGTATTTAACGAAGGTATTTTTAATTTTTTAATATAAAAAACCGTGAACATTTTTATGTATATTTACCTATTTTACAAAATAAACTATTTAAATTTGAATAAAATAATTAAAGTTGAAATTAAATTTACCTTTGAAAACAAAACCAAGAAGGGTGTGTAGTAGCAGCTCTATATAATTCCACACAGAAAGAACACGTGCAGTCACCACCAATATATTAAGACGACTGACGGACCTTTAACTGACCGGCGACCGCCGCCGACCGCTAGAATTGTTTTCGATTGTGTACTCATGATATTGACTCCTATTCCTTTCGAACAAAGTGGAAAATGCAAGTGCGTTGTTTAGGGCTCTTGAGATTCAATGATTCGGGTATTTCCGGGAATACGACCATTAGCGAAGATCTGCATGCGCATTATTAATTTGGGAATACTGTATGTTATTGCTTGACATATCGATTGCTTTGTTTTGGAAATGTACTTAGTGTGACCTAGATTTAAACAATAAAATCACTTTACACACAATTATTTGCCCTTAAAAAAAGAAACTAAAAGAAAAAAAAATGTTAATTGAACCGAAGATTTGAAGTGTTTCCAAGTGTAATTATTTTTTCTAATAACATTTTTGATAAGTAATATATTTTAATTTTCATGTTATAACCGAAACAATTTTATATTATAAAATAATTTATATCTTCATTACATCATAACATTGTCATATCTATACTAATATTATGCCTTTGGTTTAACTGTGTAGCTCGAATCTTAGGGAAGAACATAGGCTTCTTTATATAGTTGTATACAATATATATAATTAATTCCCTAATTGGTTATATTAATGTGAAATGATAGTGGAACAGGTCGACGTGTCGTGTATTGAATTGTTGCACGTATACGTATGGCGGCCGAGTACGGGCGAGGTGCGAGCCGTGCTCGAAGATTGGTCGCGCCGGTCTCCGCACCTCCTTCAGCATCTCTTACTGGCCTTGGACTGTACGCCACATGTGTGAGTTCATTTCTATATTTATCAATTTATCTCTCGTTCTATTTTGTATATCGTGAGATATATTTTCAAGTGACTTCAAAAAGGAGGAGGTTCTCAATTCGACTGTATTTTTTTTATGTTTGTTACCTCAGAACTTTCGACTGGGTGAATCGATTTTGATGATTTTTATTTTATTTGAAAGCTGGTGCTTCCCGTGTGTTCCAATTTCATCCAATTTGGTCCAGTTCTGATGATAATGGCATCCATGAGAGGACCATATAAGTTTTAAATTTTATAATAGACGCATTGAAGTCGTTGTCTACTTCTTTAAAGTGAATTATTGCATTTCGAGATATAAAAAAATGTAAAAAGTTCTATTGAATGGTTACAGACTGTATTCGGGTTACAGCCAGATGGAACACTTATTTATGTATTTCACAAACATTTATAGCAATGTAATATAGCTGAAACGTTTGTTTGTTTAAACGCTCTAATCTCTAGAACTACTGATTCGTTATAAATATTCTTTTTGCTTTAGATAGCTCGTTTATTGAGGAAGGCGATAGGCTATAAAACATCACGCTGCGACTCTTAGGAGCGGAGTATTAAGCATAAACGGAAATGAAACTCGGGGAACGGCTAGTAAATATATAAAAACTGTTGACTTAGTAATACGCGACCCTTATCTCCTTATTCCAGTGGTCTTCCTCTAGACGTGCAGCTAAGTATAGGCACATGGCTATGCTCCTACGTGAGGAACAGCGTTGGGGATTCAGGAGGCAGTTTTGGAGTACCTGAATGGTGCTGGTCAGTCTTACGACGGTTGCGCACCCATCGTTCGTCGTGGCAGCTGCCCTTGGATGCTCCTCCACCTGAGGAAGAGCCCACGGATTTATTCTCTATTGCGTATGCATTGTTGTCTACCTCGTGGGGACATTGTATACCTGTGGTGCGTATTTAAAAACTTATTTTAATGTCAAATTTTGTTTATTGTTCAGCGGAATGTTGTAACTTGAAACCTATTCTGTTGTTAATAGAGTTCAAAGTGTTGAGGGTATATAACCTGAAATTACTTCTTAAATGACTTTTATTATTCTTATTAACAACTTGTACACAATTATCTAGCAATTATTTATCTGTTGCCCGTTAAATAATCCTTCTACTGTATTTACATGTTTTGCTCAACCAAGAGTTAATTACAATACAACATTTGTTTATCTTATACTACTTTTTAGTTGTAAGTAATCAATTTTAATATAATATATCAATTGTAGAAATTATAAAGAGTATACACTACTTCTAAATATCAACTGATAAAATAGTGAATACGTCACAACCGCAGAGCGATTATTATGTATTTGACAGCAGATTAGATGCGTTTTAATTACACATCTTAATCCTTTTGTGTATAAATTTACGTTTTGTTGTTTGTTTTCTCTAAAGAGTAGAATACAACCACTCCGTTTCTTCCTGGGTGTCGTAAAAAGCGATTAAGAGATCGGATTGTTATCTATCAGACAGTATGTATACAGTCATAAAGTGCCCGAATGACGTCAATAGGCTTGCTATTTCGTTAGTGGGACCAAATTCTTATTTTCTTATTAATATAAATTTACGTTTATTTTGAATAGTAATAATCAATAGGCAGTAGGCCGTCATTTTAGAAATTTGGAGTACATTGACAGGCAAGGGCGGATAGAACAAAAGGGATATTTCTAATACAGTTTTTTTTTTTTATATTAGCCTACCATAGTGACTCCACTTTGCCTGATGGAAAGCAATAGGTGGAGTCAAAGAGTGGTGGTCACCATCCTCATTGCATGTCTAGTCAATGCAGCATTGTGACCCACGCTATGGCGGCCTGGTGGGATGCTTTTTCATGATGGATTGGGGAGTACAATTAATAGCTGGGAAGTCCTAGCCCCGTAAAAAGCTATACTGAAAATGATTGCAACATGTTTGAATAGTAGATAGATAATTATTTATTATCTTTGTAGATATGTTCAGAAGGTGTGTCGGGACTGTGCAAGCTGGCGGCGGTACGTCCTCGAGACGCGGTCCACTGTCTGTCCGGCGTCATGCTCGTTATGGCACATTCGCCCGAGTCTGTGGCGCTCACACCCAAGTTAGTACATAGTCTTATTATATTATAGTTATATGTCCCTCAGGTACAAGAAATTCAATTTGTAGTGGATGCTGATTGATTTTATGTTTTACCTATGTATGTAACAATACTTGAGTTATGTAAAATGTATTATTCAATAATTGTATTAGTTATATCTAACCTTAACATTATATTAGCACAGATTGAATAAAATCCGTTTAAAGGTTGTCTGGAAGTAATCACCGTGAGTGATAAGACTGCCAAGAGACTGGTCTGTTGGTCTAGCGGTTACTGACCCTGAATGCTAAGCCAGAGGTCGTGGGTTGAATGGAACCGTCGCGACAAACGAATAATTCCCAGTTCAGAGTTGTGTTTCACTAGGAGGAGAATTGTTATGCCTGTATAACATTACATGTCTGATTTTATAAGAAGAGGTATATTTTATTAAATAATAATGTACTAATATAATAAACCTAGATAGCTTTGTTATTTCAAAGCGCTAATCTCTGAAACTATCAGGCATATTTGAATGATTCTTTTTGTAATAGTTGATGACGAATAAAATAGGCTACTAGCACACCTGCTGACACCCCCGCAACACCCTTTGTAGGTGGAATTACGTAAAATCCATTCTTAGCTGAACTCTACTCGCCGAAAGGAATATTCTTACTAAATTTCAAGTCTCTACGCCTTATGGTTCCAGAGATATCGTGATGAGTCAATATATCGGTGGAAATTTCTATATATGTATTTATAGATTTAACGTTACTCTGCGATTTTTTAAAATGAAGCAGTGACCATAAAAGCTGATAACATTCATAGCATAGCGGTTTAAATGGTCACCTCGCCATTACGCTGCTGCGCTGAGCATTGTGGGTTCGATCCCCGCACGGGACAACACTTAGTGTAATCCTCAAACTGTTGTTCTGAGTCCGGGTGTTCTTTGTGTCCATTGTTTGAATGTTTGTAGAGTCCCAAGCGACACAGGAATTAATCCTAATGTCTTTTAAATGAAAATAAACAAAAAGTGATACTAAATATGTTTGTCAGCAGTCAGGGTACTATTGTAAAGATAATACGTTAAACATCGAACAAGATAAGTAAAGTTTTTGCCCCTGGGCTGTTGTCTTTCGTCCATTTGTGGTTTCACAGAGGACTCTTATTAGCACTGCACTTTTGAAGTGATAAGGTAAGAGCAGATTACCTTATCACTTAAACAAAGGTGCAGATAGAATACCCTGCTGATTAATCGTTGTTTGTTTGTTGTTGAGTGGGAGTTACTTACACAATAGAGTATCCTAAATTCTAGTAAAAATCTTTCTGAAAGAGATACATGCCTAGGCTCGTATGGGTCGGTTTGACCGGTGTAATGCCACGGCCTTGCAGAAAACCGGCTGTCAAATACTACTACTGTTGTGTTTCACCGAGCGAGTTAGGGGAAACGGAGGCCCAACTCCTGCTCTCCTCTTTCCCCTTCCGTCATCACCCCCAAATGCGAATTTACGACTCTTGATTTGCACATGTCCATGAGCTGCGGTTATCACTTACCATCAGGTGACCGGGCGTGCTGTAGCATGGTGAGTGTAAGAAGACGGACTACAGTCTATGTAGAATATGGTCTAGTGGTTAGTGATCCTGATTTCCAAGCCAGAGTTTGAGGGTTCGATCCCTACCCAGGAAGAATATTTGTGAGATGAGCACAAGTTCCGTTTCTGAACGTAATTTATATATAAGTTTATATTTCAGCAATCTGCAATGACGTAGATGGTTCTGGAAGTATCTGATTGTCTGTGTTGTACATGGCCAGATTTTCGGAAGCGCTGTCATCCGTGCTGAGCTGTGCGCCTGGGCTGCTGGCTCGAGCTCTGCGCCGCGCCACTTCCTCCGGCGCCGAGCTGCTGCTGCGCCTGCTGCTGGCACAGCTGGAACACCCACAGTTAGTGTCTTACTAATATTATAAATGTTAATAAGGTTATTACTCAGTGGTGGGTTACATGGAAGAGAAATAGACTTTCAAATAATCAATGCAATGTAATATGAGCTAATATGTTTTTCTTTTTCTATCATTATGTATATATACTATATTTCTTTCTTTTTACTGACTGACTGACTAAATTATAGTTAGCAAAATGTGTACATCTGACAAGCCTCTGCCAGTCTCTTTAAAGTTATAAGGGTAAATCGTAAGTGTATGTATATAAATAACATTGAAGCAAGCTGTTAAATTAAATGGCTACATAAATACTAGGAACTAAATAGTAAATACGAATCTTGTAATCGTTGTTGACTGGCCTGTTGGTTCGTTTGTATTCGTTCTTTGTATGTTTGTAAAGTCCCCTGAGACACAGGGGTACTTTCGAGTGTGTAATGTCTTTAAAAAAACAACACCGTTAATGAAATATACACTATATACTGCAAAGACTAATTATCGTTTAATTTTCAGAGTAACATGTTTTATTATGCAATATTTCTCTATGAAGTAATATATTCCAGTTGGTCACATAGTCAGGATAAACATACTGTATTCGAGTTGGTTTGCATAGCAGTGGGTATAATTGTATTCTCTTTATTCTTTTGCGTAATGTTGAGGGTTATGTTTTTCGAGAGCATGTATATTGTATGATTCTTTGTTAGTCCTTACAGCCTTAACGGCTTGAATTATTAAGGTTATGTAAGGTGTCATATGAATCGTCTATATAGTGGGAGTGAGAAGGGTTCGCTATGTTTTCGAGATAACGTCATCAAGGGGGGAATCATTGAGGGGAAGTTGATAACGCTATAAATTATTTTATTTATATATTTAACTTACATATATATATATATATATATATAACTCACACACATATATATATACGTATGTATATATACTTGTACGTCTGTATCCCTAAAGAGGCAGGCAGAGGTGTACAAAATATCCACTGTTTGACAATTGGAATTTGGTCCCATTAACGTAACGGTGAGTAAACCTATAGCCGTGGTCCGGGCCCTGTGTGACATAATTGTATATATACTGTTCAGTACTCACTGACACTCCACCGTGAACCACTCGGGTATAAACACATCAGCCTATCGCCGTCCATTACTGAACGAAGGCCTCCTCCAAGGAACGCCACCTATCCCGGTCTTGGGCAGTCGGCATTCATCCGTTGTCGGTCACCTTCCTCGAGTTATCAGTCCATCGTGCTACACTAAGTTAACCATAGTTATAAATGTAACTTGTTATAAATACAGCACAATAGCGGCAGGCGTGCTGAGTGCGTGGCTGCACGGTCTGTGGCGCACGTCGCTGCCCGCGGGCGCGCTGTCGCTGGCGGACAGCGCGGCCTGCGCCGTGCGTCTGTGGCCGCAGCTCGGCGCATACTGCTGTGTACTGCTGCAGGTACCTACTGCCTCATTTTGTGTAATAGAGTGCAAACAAGCATGTGATGTTATGCGAATTAAATTAAAAGTTGAATGAAAAAGATAACATAGCCACGTATAAAATTGGGATAAAGGTTAGAAGATGGTGAGGGGGTAAACGAGCAGATGGGTCACCTGATTTGAACTGGTATTAATTTTTTTTGGTAAATCGTCTAAAAGAACGAAAAAAAAAGTAAAATAAAATAATCATTAGGACTTGAACCGGGGTATTCTCGTTACGGGACCGCCTTATTTCCCACCTGACCTATTACAACCTTGTAGATGGAGGCGAAATTTACCTTAGTATTCTAATGATATTGTAGCAGTTTTAAAAATGAAACCTAGCTAGATTGATTTATCGACCCCGAAATCACCTGTATACAAAATTTCATGAATATCGTTAGAGCCATTTCCGAGATTCAGATTATATATATATATACATATATATACAAGAATTGCTCATTTAAAGATATAAGATTAGTTACTTATAGAGATATAAGCTAATACAACATATAATAATATTTATAAATAATAATACTTTTACGAGCGCTTCGTCTGACTTCGGCTGACGAACGACTAACTTTTTTGGCCCATGCAGAGGTTATTTTTTTGTTATTATTACCAGATAATGATAACGTTTCTCTTGTACAAAATAAATATACAGGTGTTTCAGAAAGGTGTAGTCATGTATTAGGGTCGTATTGTTGACCCCGTGAATAACATAAATCGTTTTAATACAGAAATCCTACTTTGAAACTAATCAAAATTAATAATTGCAAATGATTTTTAAACTCAATCAATTTGTTTGCCAATTTGGAAGATAGATTGCTGAAATTAATAAAAAATAAAATCTAGTAAAATCTTTAGTACTAAGGATGTTGTTGAAATTACAGATTTTTCCGAAAATGTATGCATAAAAAATTAAAATTAAAATCTTTGAAAATGACAAGAAAATTCAAAGTATTGTGTGTGTGTGGACCCACACTAGGAAAATTATTACTACAACAAAAAAATATTAGTACTATTTTCCCAAGAAAGAAAGAAAGTTACACAAAAGAATCTCCTAAAATTTAACTGAACTTTTTGAAACACCTGTATCTGTTCTCTTTTTCTGTCCAGGATGAGAATGCAAGTGAGCATGTAAACCACGCGGTACGCAACGCGAGTGTCGCCCCACTGTTGTGCGAGTGTTTGTTGCGCGAGTGTCACACGCAGCACGAGACGCTCGTACACTTCGGGTACGCGCGGCTTCTCAACGCTCTACATCAGCAACGAGCCGCCGGACATAAGATACACGTTGACAACGCGTTGGAGGTTAGACAATCATATATTTTAATACTATTTCAAGTATAAATGTAATTTGAGTATACATAAAAGCGAGAGTAACTATCTATCTGGTATGTTTTTATATCTAACCTGGTGGATCTGTTTTTTTAAGTATGAATTTTAGTGTAGATATATAATGAAAATTACCAGTCCATAGGCTACTATTTGTCTCAAAAGTAAAACATGCAGTGTAATAGTTGAAAAAAGCGGATAACATGTTGTATACGAGAATTCATCTTTGCAGAATACGCAGACGAAGTCGCGGGTGCTAGTTTTTGTATTTTATTTAAAGGATTCTCCATCCATTAGGAATAATTTTTGTGTCGCAGGGGTTTTCACAAACATTCATAGAACCGATTAAAATTGTTGATAATTTTTGCTTCACCCAATATAGGTTGTTTCGTCAAAAGTGTGGCTTGCTATTAACACAGTTCTGGCGGAACAACAGCTTTTAGCTTCGAATGATTTTTTTCAATTAAATTGTTTTTTCTATTCTATTCCCTATACCCTAGTTAATGTTGTTCATTGTTTATTTGATATTTTGAAAGGTTGAGAGCATGCGTGTGTGTGCGTGTACGTGCGTGTAAGCATGCATTGAATAGATACATAAGTTTATTTTTCTTTTTATATGTTTATTCCAGCAAGTCTCAGCCAATATAAGTTCTGAAGAACTAGTGATATACCGCGTGGCGACAGCGGCTCTAACGGCTCCTATGAACCACCCATCACATCTAACACTCTGGCGGCTATTGCTTCACCTGTACTTGCAACGAGCCCCAGATTATATGTGAGTGCGTGTCTGGCGAGTTCAGGTTCTGTGTAACCCCAAAATTTTATTATCAATAAAGTCTAGTACACTATTTATATATTAAATTAATGTATTTTATGTTCATTTTTTTTTTGTTAATAGTAATATACTTTAACAGAGTATAATAAAGTTTGGTAAAGCTTATTTAAATACATATATAAACTCAAGTCAAGCGCATACCTATGACTCGAACTGACTGCCTATAACTCGAACTGACTGGTTCTCGATTTTTCTAAGACTTTTTTAAAATAATAATAATATTCAGGAACATATTACATCGTATCTTAGGATATGCCGAGTCCCCTGCAATAGACCTACTTGTTTCGCAAAGAACACCGTATGGTTTAAGTCGGTTCGACTCCGACATAAGGTTTTTAATACATACAGATTATATATCTAAACACCTGTTACTAAACACGTTTTTTTTAATAGGTTAGCGCCACCGGTGGGACCTCTCTTCTTCAGCGGATTAATAAAATCTCGTACGTTAGGTCACATTAAGAAACGTATACAGAAAACTATAATATATCATCACACTGAGGCTGAAACACTAAAAAATAATAAATCAACCGAAACGAACCAGGCACAATCGACTAAAAGTATAAGTGAAACTAGTCCCGTTTTAGTCGATGATAATATGTTGCCTGCACTTACAATAGCTGATTTGGCGGGCGAATCGAGCAGCTCTAGTGACTCGGAAGAGAGTGACGAAGAGAGTATCAGTAACAGAGAGGAGAGTCCGACCAAGTCGTGTGATGTGAAGAAGAATGTCTTCAGCTTGATATCGTATCATATAGCTGCTGAAAAGTAAGTTTTTAATTTGACATTTAATTATTTTTAAAACTAGAAGTAGGAAAAACACCTATTACAATTCGTGTAAATATCCATCCCCATCACCTGGATGATTGGCAATCCACCACTGTGCGCTTCTCCAGAAGCTTTTTGCCTTGCACAATTAGTCTGTTTAACAAATTGTCGCCTGCCGTTTTTCCGGACCGATACGACCTTCAAACCATCAAGAAAAGAGCGTACTCCTCTTAGAGGCCGGCAACTTAAGACTCTTGACTTGCAGGTGTCCATGGGCGACGGTACCATCAGGTGACCCGTCTTCTCGCATAAAAAATAGAAAAAAGAATAAAAATATTGCTAATGAAGTTTACTATTATTTTATGCTCTGTAGTATTTAGTCTACAGTGGTATTCTAAGAGGTACACAAGCCAGTTCAATTTATACTGTATACTACCTTGATCTTCTTAAGCTGCTGCTTACACCCCAATCCATTCGTATACCCTTTCAATATATACCCAATTTCCCCATTTAATTCCCCATGTGTCCATATGATGACAATAGGCTTGCCCCCTATCATCGTGGTCGATGAAATGTGGGCATTTAATACCTTTTACCTTGTTTAGGTAAGAATGGGCCGGCTCGATAGGATTAATAAAACCCTCACTGAAAATCGGTAGACAAATTGTATTGCCGAGTGAGTGAGGTTAGTAGCGCAGTGGACAGCGGCAGTGTTCGTCTGTCCCCTTTTATTAAAAAAATTAGAACGCCTTGGCCTACACACTAGGGGTACCCGTCAATTACTATATTTTCAACGACAAACAGTATCTTTTTTGTTTTATTTCTATATTGCACTTTAAGTATCCCAGTTACTATGATCTTTGTAATTCATACGTCACGTCGGTTAAAATGCTTAGGTGTATATAATGGCTTCCTTGGTTTTGTAAAGACGCGATATGTGCTGCATATTTCTTGTACTAATTCTTTATACAAAAAGTACCACGATCATTTTCATTATCATAGAACTTCTATCTAATACTTCTATCTTCAATCATAGAGTACATGACAGTAGCTCTCATATATATTATCAGGATGCTGAGCGAGTACCTCTGTTGGTTGGAGGAAGGTGAGAAAGTACGCGCCCTGCCTCACCACGCCGACATCGCTAGGTACATACCGGAGCATGTAAGTATTACGTCTATTAGGACCTACATGTACTTATTACTTGTTGTGCATGTTTTTATTAAAGACAATTTCCCTACCAGGAGACTTCTTTACAAAAGTTCCCAAAGAACTTTGTAGGTCACACAATTTAGGGTCCTGTGTCCTGTCTTCGCTATGCCGAGTTTTGAATGGCAAGGTGACCATTTCAACTAATTCCGCAATTTCCTTTTTTTTTCCCTGCAGTCGGTTATAAGATGTTCCCGAAAAACAAACATTCTAAAGTATTTTTCTGTTATATTTTTATATTTATAAAAAACTAAATGTCCGTTAGTCTCACAAACTCCGTAACAGCATGACTGATTTGTTCTTTTCGTCCTATCTATCTTACACGAGCAAAAATAATCTAATCAAAAAATATTAAAGCTACATTGAATCAGCAAAAGCCTTTTTTTTGCCAATTAGTAATTGTAGAAAATGTTGCATTTTTGGTAAATAAGCAAAATGTGTAAGTTATACTTAAGGCCGTCATATCTGCCATTAGATTCCTCACTTTAAGGTTTATGTTTCACATCTTTAATGGTGAAGAATCATGTTTATTATAATAAAAAAAAACAAAGTTTTGTCTATGGGAATATAGCTCAACATATACAAGATGTCTGCTCGTGCTTTACACATTTGTTTTCTTAAACAGGACAAATCCCGTATTAGGAATAATTTCTGTGTCACGGGGGACTTTACAAACATTCAATCAACGGACACAAAGAACACACAAACTCGGAACAATATCGGCAGATCACAAAAAAAATCTATCGTGTGGGAATCGAAACCTAATACATTGTTTGTAATGTTTCTTTAAAATTAGTTCAAATGTATTAGTTTATAGTCAAATATATTTTATTGAACAATCCATAGTGTCCCAAATTGAGTTCAGACGTGCTTTCTTTGTCTATAATCTTCGGTTGGTACCTAATTTATCTCTACTTTATAATACGCAGGCCCTCGAAGAGGCATGGAAGCGGTCAGTTAGCCGTCCAGTACCTTCGGATGACTTGGACAGCTTCCCTCTACCGACACCTAAACCGGCGTCTGAATCTGCAGCCTCTGATACTCCCTTCCACAGAGCTGTCGATACCATATTGAAGATCAAGGATCGTTCACGGAAGAGGTAATGATAACCGGGTTAATTTATTTCTGTCCCAAATTTTATCTACACCCGATTAAAATATATGTATGTATGTATATATATGTATGTACATATATTTTAATCGGGTGTATATATCCTATCTTATCTACATATATTTTAATTACATTAACCTATCTTATATACCTATCTTATATACATATATTTTAATTTTTACCGCAACTATAGGATGCTATGTACACCCGATTAAAATATATGTATGTATATACATATATTTTAATCGCGTGTACATAGCATCCTATAGTTGCGGTGACGCTGTGTGTATTGAGGTATAACTTTGAAGATTATTTATATATTTTTCAGGACGATTTTAAGTATTTATTGAGCATTTTAATGAAATTAGGAATTTGTATTGGATTTGCACTCCCCCTTTCCGCTCCCTGATACCCTTCTCCTCATAGCCCATTCTGCTCCCCCCCCCCCCCCCTCTCAAAGGTATTGAGTTACAGGTGTCAATGGATATGATTGTCTTTTGCAATCAGATAAACTATTTGTCTGCCCCCTATATTATCAAACAAAGTCATCTACAAAATTTTCACGCTTAATCGACTGACTAAGAACCCTGTACTGCTGTGCTGTACTGTGCTGTACTGGAAGTTGTGAGTTCGATTCCCACAAGGGTTGATTGAATGTTTATAAAGCCCCACGCGACACAGGTATTATTACTTATGCCGCAGTTGTCTTAGGAGTACAACTTAGGTTTTTGCTTATAAATATATATGATTCTAAAAAGCGAACGATCCTTTCGAAGTTATTTGACTGTTATGTATCAGACAGTATACATATATATAGTGTATATGCTGACATATAGTGCCCGGATGATAGCAATAGACTTGCCCAATACAAAGTGTTAGTGAGACTAATTTGGATGAGCAAAAAGTGGGTGTGTGAAACGCCTCTTGCTGCCCCTTCGGGGTTTAGCGTTTAGTGTGTTATTCCTTTCGAAATATTAACTTAATTTCTTAATTCGAACATTATCTTCACAGGCACAAGACGGCTGAAATCAAATCGCCCGTAGAGGACGTAGACTACAGAGATGCTCGCACACTAGTATCGCTGGTCGATAAACATCTTAAAGATATTCAGGCGCTTGCACAGTAAGTAGTACTGGGGTCCAGCAGTTAGTTACCCTGACTGCCGAGCGATGCTTGGTGATCCCCACAGGATGTAATTTTTTTGTGTAATCCACTAATAGTTGACCCGAGTCGAGTGTTTTTTGTACGTTGTTTATGTGTTTGTAAAGTCCCCGAAACACAGGAATTATAACTGAAAACTGTTTTCGTTAAAGAAAAGAAAACAGAAAGCGTGGGAGTGCCATGCTAATATCACTGAAAACCGGTATACAAATAATGCTTGCCTTGTATGCAGTATGCAATAATGTACCAAGTGAGTGAGAGTCTACTTCCCCTCTCCTCTTTCCCCTCCTTAATCACCCTCAAAGGCATGCAACGCACTACGACTCTCGACTTGTTGTCACTTACTATCAGGTGACCCGTTTGTTCATTTGTCCCCATATAATAAAAATTAAAAAATAAAAGTAGTATTGTAATATTTTTAGAATTGTTAGAGTCCCTGGTTACTTAAACAGCAATTTTAAAAATAAAGTACATAATTGTTTGTGGGCAGGGAGTGGTGCGACGAAGTATCCCGTATATCATCACTGGACGGCAGGCTGTGGGAGCTGGTGGGCGCGCTGCGAGTGGCCCGCCCCATACCCGTCGTGCGCAAACAGTGTGCCAACAAATGTGCACCCATCGCCTTTGCTATACCGGTATATTTGTTTATTCATTTATATCTAGTAATACCGTTTTATTTCTCGGTGGTTTAGTAAAACTATCTCTTCCCATGGTGGCGTAAAAGACGACCAATAGATTAGAATATTATAGTGTCCGGTTAAAGGCAATAAACTTGCCCCATTTAACGTTAATGGGACAAAATTAGGGTATAAGCGTCAGAATACGTTTCATTGGTCTTTAAGTAGGACTTACTCATTCGGAAATATTCTTGTCCAAATATTTATATGTGTAGTATTATATGTCCATAGGCCAAAGAGTGGTGTATATCAGTGGACGCAGATCGCGGGATCAAGGAGAACAGAAACAGCGCCAGGACTAGGATTCGACGCTTGGCTCGGGCGCGTCCGAACGCTGCTCGGACTGCCGCCGCACTACATACTATTGCCAGGTTAGTGCCATCCTTCATTTAGTACAATATTAATCGACTGATTAGTGATCCAAACTACTTAGTCGAGTCGAGTCTCGAAGTCGAGTTTTCGATTTTATCACTCAGAACAAATAAAAAATTGTGGGATGAGCGTATATTTTGTTTCTGTGAGAAATTTATCTATAATTTGTATGTATATCGTAGTAGTGTATATATATGTATCCATCAGCAGTCATAGTACGCGCTCTAACTTTTTGGGATCAGGCGGTCGTCTGTGATGTCTAAAGCAATAATTATCATATTAATGATTTTAAATTGCATGACAGATGCACACGTACCAGTGAAGCTGGAATACGCGTGGTGGAGCGAGCTTGGCGCTGTGCAAGCGCTTCGTGCTGTGGAGAGTGCGCGCCCGCCCGCAGCGTGCTCACTGCGCTCGTCACGCACTTGTGTGAGGTACGTATACGTATACGTAAGTAACGCCCGATTGCGTGTGGTTCTCGTTGAAGTAGAATAGGGCCTCTCCAATACTACTTTCGGTAGTGAAAAATAAATTATGAAATAATAATTAATAAATACTTACAGTGAAATTAGTCTCGAGAAATTTTTGCATTGGTGTGTATATTACTCAGATCTTAGAGCGCGTTTCCACTATATCGTTCTGGCCTATACAAATATGTTTCGATATCCTAACATTACTATTTACTTTTATACTTATCCCTAGCAACACTCTGAATTTGTTTTCAATAAAAACAAGTTTTTATTTTAAAGAAAAAGGTTTTGACTTTATAAAAAAAAAAGGTGTGTGTGCGATTCACACATGATAGAAGTGAAACTTCAAAGAGGAGAGACCGATATATTATTTTTTTTTTCCTTTCATCTAGGTTTTTAAAACTTCGGGGGATCTACGGGGGGGTCAAATTTTTTGTTATTTTTGGCCTAGGACGCATTGTTGCCGGGATATTTCAATATAAAGCAAAAAATCGTTACTTGATAGTGGAAAGTGGAAACACGCACAAAACCAGAATAAACCAGTTTACGCTGTTCGCAGGTGCCACGTGCAGTCCGGCGTCAGTCGCTTGGTACTGTTAGAACATAAAGCACACATTTCATTCAAAAATTATAATTATTACGTTAATTGTTAAATTTTGTATTTGTTGATTGTTGTTATTGTTTGTTATTATTGTTATAATATTTGTTGAAGTGTTTAATTTGTGTGTAAGTGTTGTAACTTTATATTGTTAATTCAAAATGGCTCCAGTGTTAAAACATGGTCGAGGCAAGCCCTTGACTTCTCAAACTAAAGAAGTTTTGTACTGTTGTACAAATATTTCGAAAATGAGTGTAATAACAACCCGAGCAGTATTATGACCCCCACTCAATTAGTTGCTAAATAACAGGAATTTCAGTAGCATCCCTTAGAAAGGTAGTATCAGAAAGCAAATGTCGTCCTTCAGATCAGGAAGTATCATTTAAATCTCCTAAAAAGAAACCGAATCGTAAACCTACAATAGTAATCGATAACTTTGATCAGCAAGTTATCAGAAGAACAATTCATGACTTCCACATCACAAATAAAGAAGTTCCCACTTTGAAAACTTTGCACGCAAAATTGAAAGAAGATATCGATTATAAAGGTTGTGTCAGCACGTTACGAAAACACGTCATGTCATTAGGTTTTAATTGGAAGCAAACAGAAGATAACCGGAAACTTCTTATGGAAAAATACGAAATTAGATACTTGCGAATTAATTATTTGATGAAAATTGCTGAATATCGCGAACAACGGCGACCAATTCTTTACACCGACGAAACATATATACATACATCACATACCCTCTCGAAATCTTGGTCAGATGGAAGCACTTCAGGTTTGAAGCAACATATATCGAAAGGCAACCGCTTAATCATTGTTCATGCCGCTGGTATGGATGGCTTTATACCAAATGCATTGCTTATGTTTAAAGCCAACCAAAAAAGTGGAGATTACCACGACAATATGAACTATGACAACTATTCAAGGTGGATTCAAACTCAATTAATACCCAACTTACAACCAAATAGTGTTGTTGTTGTTGACAACGCATCATATCATAACTCAATACAAAATCCTGCACCGAATAGTAATTCTACAAAACAAACAGCAAATGATTGACTGGCTGACATTGCGAAACATTGAGCATTCATCCACGTTGCTTAAGCCTCAATTATACGAACTGATTCTGCAAAACAAGGCGAGATTTGTAGAGTACAAGATAGACGAAATATTACGACAGCACGGTCATACTGTGCTGCGTTTACCACCATACCATCCGGAGTTTAATCCTATAGAAAATATATGGGGGATAGTGAAAACATATGTCGCAAAAAAGAATGTCGCAATGAATATGAAGGTTATAATGTCATTAGCTGAAGAAAAAATGAACGCCATAACTGTAGAGGAATGGAGAAAAGTTTGTCTGCATGCTATTGAGGAGGAAAACAAATATCAGGGTAGAGACGCAGCTTTAGACACAATATCAGAACGAATCATAATTAATTTAAATAATTCATCTGATGAAAGCGAGGATGGGGATGATTGTGATATGCCTGGGGTTGATGAATTATTAGAATAAAACATTTATGGCCGGAGAACACCTAATTCATACACGTCTTCACTGAAGTGAAAACCGGCATTCACTGCTTGTAATGTTTGGAACTGGCTTGTCTGCCTCATACAGTTCCATAGATTACAATGCAGTGGATACACATTTTCACGTCCGTATTAGTACGTAGTGCGTATGCGTAGACGTGTACGAATTTGGTGCGCTCCAGCCACAAACGTACCTTTAAAAAAATAAAAATAAAAATAAAATGTTGTTTTTTTTTTATTTGCTGACCATACACTACTACAAACGCAAAAAATTCTCCAAGCTAATTTACCTGTAAATATCCTGATTTTGAGTCATAACAGCATATTATAGTTTAAGTGTATTAAAATTAAAAGTCGTTATTTATAATCTGTATATCAATTGACCCAAAACGTTGTTGTGACGTTGTGACCTCATAAGGCAAAAATGGTCAGTTCAATGTACAGCTAGGTACATATTTGAATGAGTATAGTAGAATGAGTGCCGGTCGAACATACACGACTGTTTTTTTTTTTGTTCACCAAAAGGGCTGACTAAGTTTTCGCAGGAATAAAAAAAGGTTAAAAATTTAATTTAATTTTATGTCAAGAACGCGTGTTTATTTTGCCAAAAATTAAACATTTTTTTTGCTTTTTATTAAGAAAATCAACATTTTGTAGTACCTTTTCAACCATAATAGAACCCTATTCTTCCCGTAGGTGTGGTAAAAGGTGACTAATAGATAGGACTGTTATCTATATCAGATGCTACCAGGTTTACTGCAATAGGTTAGTCCCCTGTTACATTAGTGGGACCATATTCTAATATTCATATTTTAATATTCGGCAATATAAGGGTGTTTTATGCACGTCTGCCTTTCCCTTCATAGATTCAGGCGTGAGCGTATGTATGTATAATGTAACATACCAAGATCGTGGCTTCGTACAGGTCGGCTTCCATTTTTTTAGTGATATGACAAGGTTTATAGTCCAGGTACCGGAATACGCGTTAATTATTTAAATGTGGTTGGTCGCATTGTTTGCCAGCGATGGCCGAGTTTCATACCCCACAGGAAGTGCTCTTCGGCAACGTCGCTTAGTAAGATCGGTTGAGAGCCCTCAGCGCTGAGGCCCGTAAGCCGTGCAAGGTCACTCGAGGAGGCACATCACTCAAGGGCAACTATTGGTATTTTATTTTATAATTTAAAGTCTTAAAAACATGCTTTGTTCCTTGTATGTATTAAGTAATTACTGTAAGTTCTTTTTTATGTCTCACGAGGAGTCGACATTTTTTTTGGTATTAAATAAGGCGTCACAAGTGGTGACTATTATAGCTAATATTCTTTCTTCTTATTTCTTTTATTACGACAGACTCTGATTTCTTACAGTATAATCAATAATAATATAATGACCGAGAAGTTTTAATATATTAAATGTACAGACAATAATATGTATGGTTTTCTATAAAACATAGCATGAAGTTTTTCAAATTTTAATTGCTCCACCTGCCCTAAAAGCGGACTATAGCTAGTCGAACTTGTCTTTCATAGGTTTATATACATACAAATAGTCACGAACCTGTTTTTTCCTGTTTGTAAATATTTTTTTTATGATATCAATCAAGATAAGATTATTAACTTAAACAAACTTAAGATTATTATCTTAAGATCGGTGTTGGAATTACAACCTATATTTATTAAAAGTTGAATGTTTTAATTTATTTGTTTCACCAGTATAACTTCAACTATCATTATAAAGACTCTCCGTACATCATGTCCGTCATGACAGGTCAACAGGTGTACTAAATCCCTGTAGCTATTTTTACTTAATTGAAGAATATCAAATTCAAAAAAAAATATTGATATCACTTAAACATTGCATTCGTCCATCTAAAGATTATATTATCTGTAAGAGATCCGAACTAGCGATAATATCGCCATTAGCACCACTATATGTTTGTCTTGGCAACTAACCTTAATAGTATTCAATGCAGAGTATTGTATTATAAAACTTGTCAATAACAACTAAGCAATCAAGAAATTAAAATCCCTTGATCAACACTATAGAAAATGATTTTTGATTTTTTTCCACATACACACGACGCGTGTTACCCTGAAAGAGTATACAGAGGTTTAACACCCTTATTTTGCCTATTAGAATTTGGTCCCACTAAAGGATAAGCCTATCGCCGTCAAACGGGCTCTTTAGAAATTAAACATAGGAAAAATTGAGGGTATTATATTAAAAGGGAAAGAACAAGGGAAGACAATAGCAGGAAAGGTATATTGCTCATACGGAAGGTTTTGGGAAGAAAAAGCAATAGTTCGAGGACATCTGAGTCGCATACCTGTAACTCGAACTGGCAGTAACCGAGAGGTTCAGCTCTACCCAAATTTTTGTCTTGCATATTTTAGTGTAAATTTTGTAAATAATTTAGTCTTTGTGCTTATTTCTGTATTGTTGTAGAGGTGGATATGCGACAACGGGGCATCTTGCTCACAGCTAGTGAGCTCGTGGGGCAAGCGCAGCACCACTCCACTACAGCAAGCCTTATGTGGAGCCCTGCTGTGTCCGAGACGTCTGCCCCCGCCCGACTGGCCTGCTGTCTACATCGCCCTGTTAGATGCACAACTACCTTCTCATACGGTGTTCAGTTACCTGTCCAAGGTCCGTTTTTATGTTTTCTTATTAATCAATTAGCTTACCGCACTCCACCGTTGGACATAGGCGTCCCCCAATGTGCGCCTTAGCACCTGGTCTATTGAAACCACATTCTTTGATATTTTCTTCTACTACTAGTCAATCACTTTTTAAATAATAAAGCGCTTCTGTTTTAAGACACACACAAGACATGGCTCTAGGTTAAGATGGCTCTAGGCCGTGACAAAAAAACATCATACATGTAGGTATACCCAAAAAACTTAACTCTCAGTAGTCGACTATATCAACTGTATTGCACTGTCATCCAACAGTTCGGCTCAGTCGGAAATCGATACGAATTATGAAATAAACGTAGAAGAGCTGCCGTATGACCGAGTGAGTGAGGTTACCGTAGGCTCAACCCCCCTTTACGTCGCCTAATTAGAGAGTTTAACAGCAGACGGTGCCCGCTTCAGTGCGGGCAAGCGCTGGGAGGGGTCCGGTTTTAGTCGGTTCGATTCCGACACACCGCCCCGCCGCAAACCCCGGCGGGGTGACGGTCCGAGGGGATTTCCACACGTTAAAAAAAAAAAAAAGGCTCAACCCCCTTTCCCTTCTCCTCTTTTCTACTTATCATCGGGTGACCCGTCTGCTCGTATGTCCCTCTATACCACAAAAAAGGAACTTAAATGTAACTTGTAATATTTGATTACAGACAAGCAGACTTGTAAACACGAGACACTAAAATAGTTAAATAAAAGTTTGTTATTACTCCACCCACTTCTGAATTTGTCTTTCAAGTTAATAATGAGTATTTATTTAATTTATCCTACAGTTTGAAGTGTCTCGCTGGTCAGAATCAGCTGACATAGCACAACGCCGTGACGTCGTTGACTCTCTACTCCGTGCCGTTCAGCGTTACGGGTCCGTTCCCGCGAGAGAACATCACATGCTCATAGAAATACTAGGAGTCCACACAGCCGTGGTGATGACGTCACAACTCCTCTCCTCTCATGTCAAAGACTGCGCCCGCATGTCTCTTTTGAATAAACTCCCGCATACGCACTGGACGCATGTTGTTAGAGCTGTTGATGCTAAAGCTGCTGAAGTGCCTTTTGATCAGGTATGATTTATGGTCTCCCCTACAGGCCATCACCTCACTGGAGCCAATCGTAAAAATATTGGGATAGAATCGACTAAAACCACTGTCACAAATGAGTCTAATGCAAACGACCTGGATACGCCCTACGAAAGAAGCTTAAAGTAAAATAAAATATTTATTTGGTTGTTCTTAAAAAAAACACTGGTTAACATATTTGTGACAATCGTATATTATTTGGTATTAGGTATTTATATTTTAGAATTAGATATCATAAAAGGATGAGGCATATTAAACCTAGATTTGGTCGACTATAATTTAGTCTTATTTAATAATAGGGCTTTAAGATGACATTAGAATTACTTTATACACTATATACATATTTTGACACTTACATAATCCACTACATTTTTATTTACTTTAGTACGTTTGTTTATAAATAAGTGATATAAAACATGTGTGATTGCAGCTTGGTCATTTACTACGTGAACTAGGAGTGATGTTCTGGGAGGCACGGACCGGTGTTAAAGGCTCCGTTAACACGTCACATCTTTCCGCCTACGCGCCACACGTAGCACGCCTGCTACAGTCGCTACAGCGAGCTTTCGTAGCAGTCGCCATCAGGCTCAGCTACGAACCTGAGAGAGGTATAACAATTGACAACTTATTTTTTTCATTATATTTAGTCTATCTGCTAAGAAGCGAGCCACTTCTATCCCTGTCTTTAATAATATACGTGATTACTTGGTAGTCGTATACTCAACAGTCGCGGTTGTTTATTTAGTATAAACTTTGTTAGCGCCATCTATTAATGTGAACCGAAAACAAATTAGGTTTTTTTGTTGTCCTCTAACTATAATACTGTAAATGTCTTGTCTACAGTTGCGTGGTACTCCTGGTCAGCTCTGCAGGAGTCGTGGGGCGCATGGATCTCACCGCACCCAGGCTCATTGCCGCTCCTGCCGTCCACCATTGAAGATGAACAGTATACGGCCATGGTTCGACACTTCGTAGACAACGTGCACCAAATCATGCTCGACTGTTCTGGTGAGAACCTTTGTAATGCGAACTTGTCTATCAAGGCCATATTGGTCATCTGTACTTACATGTATACTTAATACATTAATCAATAACAGTCCGAGCCGCTCTTAGAGTGTACAGGCCAACAGATATTTCTACAGATCTTTAGTAAATATAATAGTAGAAAAGTTTGTTTATGGTTCCAAACACGACTGAAACTACGAGGATCTGCTAGTGTTTTTAAGAGGGAAACAGTCGTAGACTCAACATGTAAAATAACTAAGTTACAGATAAAAAAATAATTTAATACAGAATGCTTTGACGACCTTCTTAGTCGAAGTTTTTTTTAATTAAATGCCAACTATCACCAACAAAGTGTGTCTGACACTCTTTCTCACTCTTAGATGAACGAGCCCATACATACATACGCTCTCGCCTGTATCCGTTCTGTAAGGGGTAGTCAGAGTTGAGTTAAACCCACATGCTAATTAGAAATTGATCCCACTAACATAACAGGGGTCAAGCCTATTCCCGTATACCGGGCCCTGTATGGCTATATATACTGACTGATGATAACAGAGTAAAGATAAAGAGCCCAATAACAATTCATGAATTTAATGTATGCCTGTACATTATTTCAGGTACAGAAGTATATCTATTACAGAATATATTCGAATGGTGTGTTCAGACGTATTTAAGCCTGCAGACAGTTCCTAACATGACAGTCATGCCTGCAATGAGTGTACCGAGCGTGATGCAGGAGAGTCGCGTTCAAGCGTCCGCTTTGCTCGCGGAACTTGGCGTGCTACCGTGGCGGGAATACCAGTGGTTCTACGGAAAGAGCTTGCAAGTTGCTGTACAGGTATAGCCTCACCATCTTTAACATCATTTTAATATACACATACATATGCTCACGCCTGTATCCCTAAAGGGGTAGGCACAGGTGTATTGAACAACCACATTTTAGCACTTACAATTTTAATAAGCCCCCCTTCCGCTCCCCAAACAGGAAAATACTTTATGCAACAACTTACAACAAATTGTTGTTCTGAGTTTAGGTGTTGTTTGTGTCCCTTATTTGAATACAAGAATGAAACCTGGTGAGGGTTTGGACTTATTAAAATAATAATAATAATTATAATTAAGTTGCTATGGTGATGCTTCTTACCCTGGAGAAGCACATAGGCTATTGCTATATATATACATATATACATATATATAGCTATTGCTGACATAAATATTAAAGTTACTTCACCTGTCTGTCAATATGTTATATTATCACGCTTGAACAGCTAAACCAATTTTGTAAAATTGTATATAAAGCTTGAGAGAACGAGAATGGTACCATAGAAATTGAGATCAACTAGTTTTTATTGCAAAAATAAAACTTTAGGAATACAAATTTGTATGGGAGAGATTCTAGGTACATTCAGTTGCTTCTAGCAGTCAGATGCAATATTTTGCTTAAATACTTAGTAAATAATGATATATACAATTGGCAGGCAACTATTGCATTTAGTGAGAGATATGGTTCGAAAATCAAATTGCTGGCTGCAATATAAAATTTAAGGATCTACTGTCTAAATACAAAATCAAAAACCGCGTATATAGTCACACACACATATATAAATTAATATTAAATAGAGCTTGTAAAAATACAAATATGTAATAATAAATCGGTAGGTACATACATTATAAATACATATATACATAATACTACCAAGTATGTGACAAAGAAATAGAGTGCCATTTCGTCGCCGAAAAAAACGTATAGGCTTTTAATTCCTTTATTTAATTTCTAATATAAAATTACTGCTATATTACACCCCAAAGTAAAATTACATTGTTATTAAAAATTACGATAAACAATACACATCGTACACCCTTTATTTTTATTTTAGATAATTAGAATTATAAGTATATGTAAAGCAATAACCTACAAAATATCTAAAATCTTCGAAATATCTTCTCTAAAGTAAGCGATTTTGATCCAGATGTCGTCAAGTTCAGACCGTGAGTTGACCTCGTGGTGCTGTCAAGCTTGGAGTCATACAACGGCTGAGACGTTACTGCGGGACGTGGGTGACCAGCTCATACCACGACTAGCCTTGCTACTCTACTTGTTCACTGGCACATTGTTACCACATTCTCAACAGGTAATGATACAAAATGTGCTTATGTCAGTTGACGACCAGTTTTTCACGTCGCGGTTATAGTTAGGTTAGGTTTTTTCTATTATAGACCGCGGCTATGTAAGCATTCAGTAAAGTGGTTGCAGATTTCAAAGTGAATAAATTCAATTAAATTTCAAGTACCTATACCAAAAATCATTAAATTTGTCTACCTTTTTGTTCTACCTAATCTCGTAAATGGGCCAATTGATTTCTGCAGGACTTAAACTTGCAGATAGCCGATATTATAAAAAGTACATCTGCCTACTCCCAAATTTGATAAAAATAAAGGTAAAAGGCAAATGGCGGGCTGTTTCCTCTGCCAACCCCGAACGGAAGAAGGAGTCGTTTATGTTTGTTACCTACGAGCGAAGCCGTGGCGGAAACAAATAGTATTTTTATAATAACTCTTTGCAAACTTTTTGTAATATGTGAAGCGACTGTAATAAGACACTTTCAGGTACTGGAAGCTGCGTGCAAGTTACCTTGGCATCGCCTGCCCGAGCGAGCGCTGGACGAGGCGCTGGAGCGCTTCTATAGGGAACACCACAACGTGGCACAGCCCTACCACGACCTGCCGCACTTCACGTAACTCTTATTTTACACTTGCTATTTAGTCCTCCTTTCCTACACGAAAGGAGGATCCTCCCACTAGGCGAGGCGACTTATTACATAATAACAGTTCTATAACATGTTGTATTCATAACAATATCTGATATTATATATATATTCCAATTTATAAAATCGTGTATTAATTCATTAAAATTAATATATATACATAATTTGACATTCAGTTTATATGTCATACTTAAATTACTACTACACTACTACTTTCTGGATAAAAAGTCATTCATACTATAGTTAGAGCAGTCGCTACGGTAGTTCATTGTATTCTCAAGCTGGTGTTTCGTTTGTGGAGCTTGCTTCGTTCGCTTCGTGTGAGCCAGAAAACATAATCTACCAGGGAACAAAAATAAAGGATTATTGCTATAAATAATCATAATATGTATAACATTTTTATTACACTTTTAACTTCACTCACTCTAAGTCAAAACAATATTATAATACATACACTAAAAAAAAAACACCTTGATTTATATTTATATTTCACTACCACTATGTTAACGAATGTAAAATACTTAACAGGAGACTTACCATGTTGATTACAGATTAATTCTCCTGGCATGTGAGCTGGCTGTCCCTCCAGGTGCATCGTCGTTACAAGCGAGTACCTTGTCACGCAGTAAGCGCTCGCTCGGCGTGTCCCAGTGGGTGCGGGCTGCGACCTCGCCCGCACTCGTGTCGCACGTGACCGCGCATACAGCGTGTTTGCTAAACACCATCGCGCTATTAGGTATGTTCTTGTCATTCCTTTTTTCTCTCTAACTTAAAAAAAATACTCCCGCATTAGTAATGATTCCTCTGTTTCGGGGGACACAACTAACACAGACTCGGTGCAAGTATTTCTGGATTACACAAATTTTTGGCCCCTGTAGGAATTGAACCCAGAGCCGTTGGATAAGCCGTAAGGATAACTAGACTATCAGGCCGGATACCAATCCCACAGATCACCCCAAATTATAGACTACGTTTTAAACAGAATGCTATGAGCACGTATCCTTTACTATTAGAGAATCAGAAACAAGTGAATATTACTATTATTAATTTATAAAAAAAATGTTCATGTGATTTTTTAGTCACGTTATCTGTAAACAAGAACATAACTTATTCTATCTTCTTATGACTTATGAAAGGGAATAAAAGAAAAAATGAGATGAGAGAATGAGACAAATATATTTACGTGACCTATTTTTTCAGAGACACATTTGACCAGTTCGGACGGAGAACTTGAAGAGCTGCTGTGTCGAGCCGTAGTGGTCATGTGTATAGAGCCGGCTGCCTCCATAGCGTTACCTGTAAGTTAAATAAATTATACTACAATCCTGACCCAATACATTATTATACAAGACAGGAAACTGAGAATGGAAGTAAGTGGTTCGACAACAGCGATACTGTGATCAAAAAAAATCTAAGATTTTTTTTTGACGTGATAGAAGCAAGCTTTGAAGAGTATTGTATTTTAAAAGCTTTTTTATATTGTTGTACTTTAAACTTCCTTTTTCATTTCTTAATAACAAATACGGAATATGTATGTAAAAAGTTGTAAGTTTTTGAAGTGAAAAGTGCTTCTTTAGGCACGTTGAGCACTTTTTGGATGAAAAAAAATATGGGACTCGTGTCATCATCACCGAACGCTTCCCATGAGCTATATGTATACTGTGTATATCTAATAGCTCGACGATACAATTCACAGGATACTTAGTTTTCGCTTCTATTGACAGTCCCCAAAGACTGCCCGTATTTATTTTTATCTTATGTTTGTGTTTGTTCCCTACAATATAATTTTGGCTCTTCCGTTGCAACTAGTGTTTGTACATATAACGTTATTTTCATCAGGTGTGGGTGAACTGGGTGAATGGTGCGAGTATACGCCTCGTGTTGGCGAGTGCTTCGGCCGCCGCCACCGTCACTACCTTTGAGAACTTCGCTACACTCAGTGAAACAATTGTTAAGGTTGCCATGTTGGATAAACGTAAGTTCAAAATATTTGTATATCTTGGTATATTAATAACCGTTTAATTTTCCACCCAACGAACCACTGTAAAGTTAAAAAAAAATGGTTTGAATATATTACATACAGACTCTGTATGTTATATAATAAGGTATATTATGAAAAAGAACCTGGTCTATGGCGCTCATGAGAAGGCCTACGGCAGTGGGCTGTAGTAGA
The DNA here is from genome assembly GCA_947561695.1 of Tyria jacobaeae. NCBI lineage: Eukaryota > Metazoa > Arthropoda > Insecta > Lepidoptera > Erebidae > Tyria > Tyria jacobaeae. Next base: position 17,949,130 of record OX387218.1, on the reverse strand, counting down.
CTAATTGATAAAAATAAAGGGTGGACGTCACTATTATTTATGAATAAGGAATCTGTCGTATAGCGACATCTATGTAGACCAAAAGAAAACGTGAACTATATTGTAATAAACTAACCTGAATGGTGCAAATAAACTGCTTGCGTTGGTTAGTGTTGAGGACGTTAGACGTAGATGGTAGGCACGTGTAGAGTACTTGAAAATGAATATATGTGAACATATGTATTCTTTCGGTGTTGTTTCATCAAACGGCACTGTGGCTTATTGTATATTTAAAAATTAATTTTTAACGGTATTGCAGAGGGTGCTGTACAGTGGCCAGATGTGTCGGGTCGTTGGTCACAGTCGCCCTGGCGCTCGGCGAGCTCGCTGGCGTCGCGCGCGCTCCCGCACGTCGCCTACACGTGTGTCGTCGCCCATGAACACGGGCCAGCACAAATACTCGCCATGCTAAAAGCACTCCTCACCGCTAATATACATTTGTAAGTTGCTTGCAATAACTCTAAACGTAACAAGATTTATATAAGACATTAATTTTACATAGTTTCTTATTTATTTCTTTTCACGAGCATATCTTTTCCATTTTGTATTACCAGCTTAGATAACGAGCCGATGGTAGGTGTGTGGATCTGTTACGCGTCACGCATGGCTCAACAGAGCGTGACGCAGGAACTAGCGGAGGGAGCGCGCGCACTACTGGCGCGCTGGGCCGAGCCTGAGCGGCGCTCGCTGCTCAGCCGCGTCATGCACGCGCCCACGGACCAACCCACGCCACGGTCAGTACAGTACAGTTACACTAGGTATATACTATGTAACAGAGTGCGACGCAGTAACTAGCGGAGAATATATATATATATATACAGTCGTGGTCAACTAATTAGGGACACTCTCTAGTTAATCCAAATTGTGAATTTATTTTTTATTTTCCAACGAGTCTAAACAATATTCCACATCTTTTACATGTAAGTATAATTAGTCATTTATGTGCCTAATTATACAAACAATAACAACTTCTTAAACATTAAACCTCTTTACAGTATAGCTGATAGATGATCACAGTGCTATTTGTTCAAAGAATGCTGGCTGGCCATTTAATTAGGGACACTGAGATATTGCGTTCTAGTTTCAAAATCTGAATCTCAATTATTATTTTCTTTCTTCTCCTATTCTTTGTGTTAGTTTTGGCGGCAATCTAGATTTGTAATTTCAAGTTTTGAGAGTTATTTTGAAGAACAATGGGCAAAAATAAAAGTTGCGATGCAACACTACGAAAAATTATCATGAAGTTTGTCGAGCGTGGTTGGTCATACCGAAGGATAGCAGGATATTTAAATTGTTCAAAAACTATGGTATGCAATGCAGTGCAACATTTCAGGCGCAATAACACAACTTTAAATGTGCCCAGAAAAAAAAGATCGAGAAAAACAACTCCGCAAGAAGATAGAATGATAACCAGGTTAGCTAAGAAAGATCCGTTTCTAGGCTCTATTTTAATTAAACATGAAGTGTTTGGGGCAGACGAAAGAGTCAGTGTATCAGCGAGGACAGTTCGACGACGTCTGGTAGAAGCAGGGTTGTTCGGAAGAGTGGCTCGCAAAGTACCGTTGTTAAAGAAAGAGCATAGAAATGCACGTTTGGCGTTTGCACGTAAATATGGACATTGGACCTACGACCAATGGCAACATGTATTATTCTCTGACGAGACCAAGGTTAATTTGATTTCTTCAGATGGAAGGCAATACGTACGGCGTCCTGTAAAAGCGGAAATGAATCCAAGATTCACAAAAAAGCAGGTGAAACATGGCGGAGGAAACATTAAAATGTGGGGATCATTTTCTGGACGTGGAGTGGGACCTGTGAGGAAAGTTCAGGGTACTTCCTATTATATGGACTTTTCAGCATGATAACGACCCAAAACATACAGCCCGTTCAGTCAAGTCGTTTCTTAACAGACAGTCGGTATCAGTGCTAGATTGGCCAGCAAATAGCCCCGACCTCAACCCAATCGAGCACCTTTGGCACGAAATTAAGAAAAAAGTTGCCATTTATCGTACCACAACTTTAGATGAACTTAATGAAGCTTTTTGTGAGGCATGGGCAAACATTCCTGTTGAAATATGTCAGAAACTGATAATGTCTATGCCACATCGGTGTCAAGCGGTAATTACTAACAAAGGTTTTGCTACTGGGTACTGATTTTACCCGTAATAAAATGAAGTTGTTAAAGAAATTAAAATACTGCAGATTATTAGTTCTGCTTAACTCTATTTTTCATTTTACTTTACTGTTCTTAATTAAATGTCCAGCTACAGAATTGTACCTTAAATTGAATACATGGTTAACCTTTGATATTAAACACTTTTTTATATTTATTTAATCTTTTATTTACAGCCATTTATAGTATAATAATCGGATCAAATTATGCAAATAATAGTTACTGAGAAATCAACAGGGTTTTATATTTATATGTACATAGCCGGTTATTGCTGTCCACTATCTTGAATGTCCTTAATTAGTTGACCACGACTGTATATATACATATAGTCCGGGAGGTAGCGTTGCAAATACAAAAGTCATAGTATGCCGGCTGATATTAACAGCGATAGTTGATCTTATATGACTAATAAGTGAACCGACCGTCAGCTGCTCAAGTCGCGGTGGGTGCGGCTGTGGGGGGCTGCGAAAGAGGCACAAAAAAAAAACAATTGAAGTGATAGTACGCCGGCTGAAAATTTTTCCATAAATAGTTGTCATCATACTGAGCCTAAAAGAAAAATCGTCAACTGCATCGTGGAGGGGGCAATATGCGTCAGCTGCTCACATGAACTTGTAAAAAAAAAAACGTAAAATAAAGTTATATTACGCCGAATGAAATTTAACTACGTGATTCTTCAAATAATTAAGAGTACGAAAACAACAATTAGCTGCTTGTATAGTGGTGAAAAGACCTTCAGCTGACCCAGTGAAAATTTAAATTATTGGAGCATTGCTATTATGTGTTTCCTTTTAAACACATGTTTCGAGATAGATTCTGGACTAGCTTGAATCCATAAGACGACCTCTCCCCCATCCTATTTCAAAGCAAAATCTGCTTGTCCGTGTGGATTTTTGTCGTACACAATCAGTTTCGGTTCTCCTCATCGATGGAACGGTAATCCACTGATGTCGACAATTAAACCGTTTTATGTTTTCTGTGGCAAAAAAAAAAAAATAATATTATTTTCTGACAAAACGATTAAAAAATGTTTTTTTTTTTATATTGGCCTATCATAATGACTCCACTCTGCCTGATGGAAAGCAACAAGTGGAGTCTAAGAGTGGTGGTCATCATCCTCATTGCAGGTGTTGTCAATATAGTATGGTGACCCACACTATGGCGGTCTGGTGAGATGCTTTTCACGCCCCGCTTAAAGACCCGGGATCAAAGTGGGAGGGAAACACGTGCGCTGGTAGTGAGTTCCAGGCTTTAACCGTTAGTCACAGATAGGAAGAGCCGAACCTTTGTACTCCTATATTGTAGATTCGTCAGAAAAATAATCTTTCTATGAAAAACGCTAAAGTGCATTTAGAATTAAACGATTTTCAAAAATACCATGCGAAGTGTTATCCACACTTCACCGCTTTACCGCCAAAATACAGAGCAGCCGTTGAAAATCCTTCTACATCTGCAGCGTCAAGGTAACTTATACTTTATTAATTTTTCACTGTTATTTGTATTGAAATTAAATTTAGATTTTTACTATTTTATTGTACTAATATTGAAGTGCGAAGAATTAAGTCTTGAAAAAGCTAGTCTAGCCCGAAGGTCGTGTTATGGGTTCGAGGAAGGCCAGAATCATTCTCGAAATATGTGTTTAAAAGGACACAGCATAATAGCAATGCTCCAATATTTTAAATCTTCACTGGGTCAGCTGACGGTCTTTTCCACCGCTATACAAACAGCTGATTGTTGTTTTCGTACTCTTAATTATTTGAAGAATCACGTAGTCAAATTTCATAACTTTATTTTACGTTTTTATTTTACAAGTTCATTTAAGCAGCTCACGCATATTCCCCCCTCTACGATGCAGTTGACGATTTTTTTTTCAGCTCAGTATGATAACAACTATTTATGGAAAAAGTTTCAGCCGGCGTACTATCACTTTTTTATTTTTTTTTTTGGCCACTTCCGCAACCTCCCAATTCCCAACCCACCGCGGGTGCGCCAGCTGACTCTTGGTTCAGTTGTAAGTCATTCGAGATCTATCGAAAAAGATGGCAAGCAATCGGCGTAAAATGACTGCCCAAAATGCAACGCTACCTCCCTGACCAATATATTCTAAATGGCCTGTTGGTCTAGTGGATGGTGACCCTGACTGCTAAGCCAGAGGTCTTGGTTCGATTCCCACCCAGGGCAAATATTTGTGTGATGAGCATGATCATTTCTGTTTCTGGGTGTAATCTATGTATAATATGTATTGATTTAGAAATATATAAGTATGTTTATCAGCTGTCTGGCTACCATAGTACAAACTCTGCCTAATTTGGGATCAGACGGCCGTGTGTGAGATGTGTCAGGTTATTATTATTATTAAAAAGAATTCCTGGCTTATTAGCACACGCCTCATCGACACCAAGTTATGTAACTTGCAAGATAGTTTTAGGGTTTTGCCAGCTCGCCGGATAAAGCTATTCTGCCATCAGTTCGATTATACTAAAGGTAAGTAAAGAGGAGTATAAAGCCGTGCAGATTTTACAGGTACATTGATAATGATTTCAGAAAGAGGTTCAGGGACGGAGTGGGATTTTTTCTAAATAAATAACGTTTGCAATACCACGTCGTTCTGACAAAGGAGGAATATGAAACTTTGTACATAACTTTAAATATTTGTCTGACTTGTAGGTAGCTCCAGTTCTATAACATAAGTATTTTATACATTTTCTTAGTACATTTTCAAACCTATTTCCAACATTATACCCCAAAATTTTGATGAGAATTACATCGTGATTCTTCATTGTTACTGAATGTAGATAATCTTAACTCAGTGCCATTTGCATTGAGTGATCTTTTTTTATTTCGTGAGATATCTGATTCTACATTTAATCAAAATAGTCAAAACTCATAGCCCAACGTAAAATTATCGTTACTTTCACGCAATTCAGAAATTTAGCAAAAACGGCTATGAGCTAAATCTCAACAAAAACTTACTCTACTGACTGAATTTTTATCTCAAAAATTTGTTTAGAAATTGTCACAATATTTTTAATAACCATCAAGGCATTGAAAGCTTATCCCAGTTATCTGCGATGGTATCATTGACATCATTTTTTTTATATGAAAATTCAGTCAGTAGAGTTAGTTTCTGTAGAGAATTAGCTTATAGCCGTTTATGCAACATGTCTGAATTGAGTAATCCACACTTTGGGCAATAACTAAAGACCCTTAAGAGTGACAGTATTTTTACTTTGGGCGAGTTTTGACTAGTTTTGATTAAATGTATACTCAGATTTTGTCACGAAATAAAAAAAAGATCACTTAATCCCAATGCACGTTTCAACATTACTTAACACTATAATTTCAGACACCGCGCCCTCTGTCGTTACGCCCAGTGGCTCCTGACCCTGGACGACACATCGCGGCGTGCGTTTGAAACTGCATTCGCTTCAGCACTGGGGTCTAACAACGACCTCGCTACTTGGCTCATCGCACCACAACCAAACAAACTAGTCACGTTAGCTATCAGACTGTATCCTAAACATGACAACTATTTTCAGTTTGAGTTACAACAGATATAAACAAATATGAGACTTAAACTTACTAGACCTAAGCGCTAAATTAGATTGAGAATAAGAGATGTTTTTGCCTTGATAGGGGTTGCGAGCAATGGTATGATCAATGTGTTCCTCTCTTTTATATATCGGAAAATTGTTCCTTAAAATAACTTTTAACTAATAAAGACCGATTCAGAAAGCCACCTATAAATAAAAAGTACATTATTATGTGTCCAATTTGCATAAGAGTTGATTAGTTGGTGATCTTTGGTTTATATATTTGTTTTTAGGACATTTAGTACATCGCTAACGTCAAGACTTTGCGTACACCTTCAGTGAACGTACTATCCACACAACAATGTCCGCGAAATAATAGGTACGTAATATTTTGTAAATGAGTGTAAATCGTGAGCGTTTCACAATTAAAATCTTTTATTTTATTTTATGAATGAGGAACGGCTTTAAGCACGAAAGCTTTAAGCTTTTTAACTGCTGTAAGAGAGTGTGACTGCTAAAATGTAAATAAATATCCGCAAGGTATGTGTTACACATTTGTAAGATAAGGCGATGTTTAGGCACTAGTCCGGATCCTAATAATGCACAATACGTATCTAAAGGGTTGAGTACAGAGCCTCAGAATGTATAAGCCAAGGTTGACGCCCGTTGCCGAAAGGTTAGTCATTTAGTTTACAATTAAATCTATTCATTGCCCTTATATGTTTTGAATAGAGAAAGTTAACAAATTGTCAGTGTAGGTAACAAATTTAAATGTTATTTTCGTCTTAATAGATATGGAGAAACAGAAATTTAAATAAAATTATTTTTACTAGTAGTTATTGTTACTAGTAGTCTTATATAGTCTATACAAATTATGGAAAAATAACTAAGTACATTCTACTTAGTTTTTTTTTTTATTATTTTTTGAATTGTAAATAGTGTATTGGATGAAGGTGTTCTAGATTATTGAACGATTTGAAATTTAAGACTGAATAACATAAAGGTTTGCCACAATACTGACAGGTTTCATTCAACCCGTCTCAGCTAAATATAGATTTAGAAAAATATAAATATATAATATTTAAATAGGGAAATATAACATAGTTTATAGCCAATATGTCCTCTGTTAGTCAACTTATTTTTTATTATTATTATTTGTTAAGAAGTTATTGTCGAGCTTTAATTATCACCATCGTATATTTCACTGGCCTGTTGAGCCCAGCTTCTGCTGATCCAAAGGTCGTGGGTTCGATTGCCATGCGTGTAATCCACAACTAATTGTCCCGTGTCTGGGTATTCTTTGTGTCCGTTTATTGTATGTTTGTAAGGTCCGCGACACATTAATAATTACTAGTGGAGGAGTTGTCGCTTAAGAATAAATTATCCTTATCATCATCATCTAGTCATGTCCTCTTTCACGCAGTCCATCCATCTTTTCGTGGATAGTCCCCTACTCTACCCGTCAACTTCCAAACATAAAACTTTTTTTCACATTTTCCTTCTTTCGCATCACGTATTAAAGATCGGTTAGTGTCGAACTTAAATTCCAAATTTAAAATAAAAGTAAAAAAAAAATAGTTTTAGCAACAAAAATATCACTTTATTAATCGTCTGCTCTAATTAAAACTAATATACACATTTTGTCAAATATTTTCTAGAAAAAGCTTTTGATTATTTAGCGCCTCATGTAATCTGTATTGTCTTGATTTTTTGAAAATAGACTGAATTTAGTTGTTGAATCTCGAATAATGTTACTAAAGTCTTCACAATCTATGTACATACATATATCTCAGTATAAGTTTATGATGGTCGGTAGACAGGTAAGTAGTACACACATAAGTATTGAATTAGTGTATCAATACAACAGAGCACTAAGCTGTTAAGAGATACCAGGGTGTATATATGGATGAAAAAAACGTGACACAGTCTATGATTTGCCATCTGTCAATCGACATAATATCTAAAAAGACTAATTTTTGTATACCTTTTCATTATTAGTTTATTAATAAATTTTGGCGCCGATTCTTTTGTAAACCTGCACTAAACAGAATTAAAATATTTTAATTATTCTTTTCAATTATACTACGTAATGACATTTAACTGAAATAATACATTATTTTAGAGAATTTTAAGCAGGTAATTAACGACAAACAAAAGGCTAGTTGACTGTCAAGTCAAATCAACATCTTTTTACTGAACGTCAAAACGGTAGGTTCGGTACATTTTTGTATGAAATGCGTAAGCTTGACGTACCCCCATGTAATGTCAAATAATTGCCTTTTAATGTTAACTGGATGATTAAAAAATACATTTAAAACGTTAGAGCAAAAGAGAACGACAATTATCAACCATTTTCAGTAATAATTTTGACCGACTTAGGGAAATAATTTAATTTAATAGTCATCTACCCAATTATGGACTTAGTAAAGTAACTGTACCAATTCACTTTTGTCAAATTACAATACTTTACTTTAGGTATTTAGAAAAGGAAACCAATTTAACGGGATTAAAATATAACAGTGTGATATTGTGTTTAGTGAGTTTTGTAACAGTAGAACCGGCACCATCTTTATATTATTGTTTAAATGTTTGTTATTATTCCAAATAAAAAGGTCACTACTAGTTGGACTTTGTTTGTGTAACGTGTAACACCAGTGAGTTTGTAATTGTTAGTATTATTTAAAATCAGTGCCTTGGGAATCAGACGCTGGAATTAATTTATGCAATCAGCAGGTACTATACATTTGTATTTTAATTGATAAGCAGGCCACATGTGAAGCTTAAAATCTTGCTCAAATATTATTTGATAATTACTTTGCCAATAAATAAATTAATATCAGTTCTTTTTATTTGGAGTTTTATTTCTCAGGGGCAAGACTTATTATTAGCAGTCTATAGTCTATAGCCTCTGTTAGAGGTCTCATGACGTCCTGGCGAGGGATATGCGACTCTGATGTGCTCAAGACATCCAGTACAGTGTACGACCTATCATTATTTTATTTTATTTTTATTTTTTATTTTATTTTGTTCGGAATACCAACAGCATAAATATTATAATCTAGAAACATTAAAGTTAAGTAACAACAAAGCCATTTACAGGTACTCGCAAATAGATTTGAAACATCAAATACAATGTCACAAACAGTTTAACAACATCAAAAAAGGCACTTAGGAAAAATAATAGAAACTAATTGTTTTAACCTAATAATTTTCTTGTGTTTCATAGGAAAATAAAAACTAATTAGATAAAAAGAAAAACTTAAATAAAGGAAATGTTACGCTCCAAGGATTGGGTTCAAAAATTGTTGTAGCATGTATTTTTTGACGTATGAAGGCTTGGATCTAAAAAGCTCAAACTCGCTGCTCAATTTATGCATGTCATTTACGGATTTACTCGCTCGAATAATAAATGAATTTTTGCGGTAGTTGGTACTTGCTCGAGGTACTGCCAAGGATGGATTGTGTCTGACACGTAAATTATGCGGTACTCTAATATTAATTTTCTCGAGAAGAATGGAGCAATCTATATCTCCGTTAATAATTTTTAGTAACGTTACAATATCAGCAACGGAACGCCTATTCATTAAAGGCATAAAGTGATACCTTCTACATCTCGTCACATATCCATGGTCAATACACTTACACTTATACTGCAAATATCTCAAAAACTTTTTCTGAACAGACTCAATACGATCAATATAGACACCACAATGCGGATTATGAACCTCAGAGGCATACTCGAGGATACTACGCACCAGCGCACAATAAAGCACTTTAATGGGTTTAATATTTTTAAAGTCTGAAGTTGATCTAATAAGAAAACCTAAGGTTTTGTTGGCTTTTTTCACAATAGAATCAATATGTTTATCGTATATTAGTTTAGAATCTTGTATAACGCCCAAATCCTTTATTGACTCAACATAAGCAGGGGGTGCATTACGGATAGTGTAGCAAAATTGAATGGGATTTATTTTACGGGTAAAATTAACTGCAAAACAGAGGGGCTTTTGATAGCCATAAATATTTTTGTGTCGTCTGCATAGGAAAGAAAACTGGCGTGCTTAAGGCATGAACCAAGGTCATTTATAAAAATAATAAAGAGCAAAGGTCCCAACAAGGAACCCTGAGGAACACCAGATGGAATCGGCATCCACGCAGACGTGAAGCCATTAATTGCGACCGCCTGAGATCTATTCAAAATATATGAGGAAAACCATCTGAACAGGTTTCCGTGGATTCCAGCTTTATTCAGCTTCTGCAAAAGCAGTAAGTGATCGATACGATCGAACGCCTTGCTGAAATCGGTAAACACAGCATGCACTTGACCTCCAGACTCCATATGTGAGGTTGCAAAATCATTTAACACTAATAAATTAGATACAGTCGATCTTCGCTTCAGAAATCCATGCTGTTCAGGAATGAAAAAGGGTTGCAATGCTGCGTATATCTGATCGTACACAATTCTCTCGAATATTTTAGCGAATATACAGAGTTTAGAAATTGGTCTGTAATTCTTTATATTCGACCTATCTCCTTTTTTATGAACGGGTGTGAGTGAGTCCAGGCACCACACCCTCTTTTAATGAACGTGAAAAGATGATATGCAAAGGTAATACAAGGCTTTGAGCGCATTGCCTAATGAAGAAAGGAGGTATACTATCAGGGCCTGCTCCCTTATTCAAATTAATGGATTGCAACTGTTGTTCAATTTTGTCGGGAGTGATATCAATATTACTAATATTTGTAATGTTAGGATGTTGATAGTCAGAAATATCTGAATGTAATGCACCTCCACTCACGGAAGAGTCAAGGAAAGTTGATTGGAAATATTGTGAAAACAAATTACAAACAGTTTCCCCAGTATTCGCATAAGCACCGTCCATGTTCATAACAGATGGAAGCGCATGTGAGGGTTTATTAAGTGATTTAACGTATCTCCAGAACATACGGGGGTTAACAATGACGGAATCCTCAACTCGAGCTAGGTACGACTGATAGCATTCATCTTCTAGCTTTGATGCACGTTTCCGAAGCAAAGTATAAGTAATGTAGTCGTCTAGATTGTTATATTTCTTGTATTTAATGAAATATTTATACTTTTCTTTTAAAACCTTTTTAAGAGGCGAATTGTACCACACAGGAAAACTACTACTAGGTAACAATTTTTGAGGTATGTGCGCATCTCGAAGGTTCCATAGACATCTATAGAAGACATTAGTGACATCGTCTAAAGAGCCCTCAGTTAAAATTTCATTCCAATTAATTTGAGAAAGCTCAGAGTTAATTTGGTTATAGTCACCAGCCTTGTAGTTGAAAATTATTCTTTTATTTTGCGAAAGTAAGCTGTGGTTAGGTAATTCTAATTGAATACAGATCGATTTATGATGTGGATCTTCTAGAACAAGGGGGTGCTCGCAATGTTTCACTACTACATTCACATTACACAACACAAGATCCAAGATCCTATCATTTACATTTTTAAGATTATTATATTGATCAAGATTTGATTCCAATAGTACATCCAAGAAGTTTGTTTGACTTACGTTAAAAACACCCGTGACCTCCATTATACCACCACTCACTGGTAGCCAGTTTATAGATGACATGTTAAAGTCACCAAGTATCAGAAATATATCATTAGGGTTGGAATGAAAATTAATAACAAGTTGATCAGAAAAGTTCAATAACTGAGTGTTTATCGAGTTACCTCCACTTTGGTTACATAAATACACAGTACACACGTGTAGTTTTACAATACCACTAGCAGAACGCAGCGTCAATGTGACCCATATATCCTCAGCTGACGAGCGCCATGTTGGCTACTCAACGGCAGAAAAACTACGGTTCACAGCCAAAACGACGCCCCCACCATATTTCTGTGAGGTACTCATATCATCACGATCGCGTCTATAAACAATATATCGGTCGTCAAAAAGTTCGCGGTCGGTAATACCATCTATAAGCCAAGACTCAGTTATAGATATTATGTCAAAGTTATTGAGAGAAACGTTCCTTTAAAAAAAGTTAGTTTTAGTACGCAGACCCCGAGCATTCTGGTTAAAGAACTTGTGCTAACATGGATTATGTTACCTATATCAACTGTGGGCAAGTATAGCATTAAAAGATCTATTTTCAAGAATCTCCATCCAAACAAGCTCAAATCCGTAAAAGTATCAAGATTCCGCAGGTATAAGATAGCTTTATTCAATATCAAAATATCATCACGAAAGAAAAGTAAAGTTTTAAGATTCCGCAAGTACAAATCAATTGTAATCACTAGCAAAATATTAGTACAGGAAACATAGAATAAAGTGTTAAGATTTCGTAAATATAAGGTAGTTAAAGTTACCAACAAACTATTAATTTTAAGAAAGTAAAACAACTCGATAGCCGCAAAAATTCTGTACACTGTTGATGTATTTTGTAAGAATAAACTACCGACCAGTAGTATGCCACTTGTAGTGTAGAACGGATCCTAATGTTATAAGATTAGGAATCAGAAACGTTAACAAAGTAACGTCACTTATGATCATAGTTGAATGACAATAGCGAGGAGCGATAAGCAATACAAAACAGCCAGGCTGACCCAATCTTCGGTCGCAACAATTACAATAATGTAGTATAAAATAACATTTAAAAATATTTTAAGTATTATTAAAGTTCTCAGGATATTTTATATAAGAGCTATATATATAAGAGCTATATATATCTAAATTAAGTTTCCTTACGAAAGAACTTAGTAATATCCTTTTCCGTTCTAATTCTAAATATAGGCGATGTGTCCGACTTCCTTACCAGGATTTTGCAGTGCTTTATCCATACGTATTTGAAATTGCTTTCAGTGGCTTTGTCCTTAACTTTTTTTAAAAGCGCCTTGTTATAGAGAGTAAGGTGGTCATTAACGAAAACGAACGAACGAACCTTTAAATCCCAGGTCAGAGATGTTTATACCTTTATGCTTACGAGCAGCCGCCACAAACTCCTCTTTAGTGTAACGATTATTCAGTGCAATTATTATGGTCTTGGAAGAGTTGGATTTAAGGCTGGGGATGCGCGCTATTTAGTTTATATCTTCTTTGCGTACAGAGCACTGAATAATATCACCGACTTTCTGTGCTATGTCGTAGAGGTTCCCAGACTTTGTGAGCGGCACACCCTTAATCTCAACGTTGTTGGCACGAGCCCATTGCTCCTTTTCTTGCAAATCTTCCTTGAACCTGTCAAAATATACGCAATATCCCTCGCTTTCTTTTGCTTCACCTTCAATACCCACACATCAATATAGTATGTACTTCGAATATTCCAATCTTTACTTCTCAAAGTGTATAAGTGTGAGTGGGGCCAAATTGTAAATGGCAAAATGCTTTAACTTGCCGTAAGCGATAGGGGGCAAACGAGCAGACGGGTCACCTGATGGTAAGTGACTACCGCCGCCCATGGACACCCGCAACTCAAGAGTCACAAGTACGTTGCCGGCCTATTAGGTATGAAGTACGCTAGCTATATAATCATTTTAAATAAGTACTTACATAAAAATAAAAAACAAAACTACCCAAGGCTTCCTGTAATCTCTCTCCTCTTTCCATTCTTTTTCCCCTTCCCTCCCAACAAATGTGGGCAACGCACTTGCGACTTGAGTTGCAAGTGTTAATATGCAGCGAGAGTCCCTTAAAAAACTTTGTGAAAATTGCAACCACTGTGTTTTGGTTCTCGATATCTCTGTAATTAGTAGAAGGAAATAAAATGTATACCAATGAAGGGTTCTTTATTTAACAAGTTGTAAATAAATATGAATACATAATTGTATTAATTAAATGCTATTATGACACAGTAAATAGAGTAAAAAATCTAATAATACACAATCGAATAGGTATCTGCACGTTTTACCGCATGTTAATTTAGCACAACAGAAAATTCATGCTCTGATGCCTGATTCCAGCGGAGACTGAAGAGATGAACGTTGAGAAATCATTAGTGGCTAAAGTATATTCTATCTGGTCTCCACTAATCGCGGCACGAAACATTTTTAACGTTTTTAATATAACAACATACATATGTATGTTGTTATATTAAAAACACAAATCACTATTCGTTGCAGTAACTATGAAGGTCTTTCTCTTTCTTTGGAAGATATTCAAAATCAATTAATTAATTCTTGAATAACTAAATAAAATATTAACTAATTTAATTTTGTAATGGAGATTTCATTTACACGTGAATTTGCATTGCACAACTTTTTTTCTTTTTTTTTCTATGTTGATTTATTTTATCACGACTAGACTAACCGATATGCTGCCTAACTTAAAACAAGCGGCGAAAACTCTTGTTCTTTCATCTTTTTATTTTTCACTTTCTCTTATTCTATCTCGCCTACTGGAACTACACATTGTTGTCTCTGTCAAAGCAACGTTCAAACTTGACTGTGAACTAGATGTATAAATGAGTCTATAAAAAAATATACTGCAAGCATGGAAACATCCATATAGCATTATACATCGCCCCTAGCACTGAAAGACTAATTTAAAGAATTATTTTTTTATAAATTAATTCTTTACTAACCATTTAAAGCAATCGTCTTGATGATCGCTTATAAAACAACGCTAGACTTTTAACAAAGCAAGAGAAATGTTAGGAATAGTGCAAGTCCGTTAAAACCTTTTTCCATGGTAATGTATGACGAGACCTAGCACAGCAGACGCGGTAGCCACCGCGCTGGCCTGTTGTGTGGTCAGTGCACTGCCCCAGAGCCACCCTGGAGGCAGCCAGCTCACTGCGTGCACGGTGTCTAGCATGAACTTGGTCGTGGTCAGCGAAGCTTGTGTGAATCGCGCAGATGCGCACTTTGTGCGATTTGGTGATTTCAGGGCTTCAGAAGACGCATGAAGACCGCGGATGGATCTGTTAAATTAAACTAGGTCAGATGTGTGGAGACATACACTATAAAATTACATACTTAAGCGTCATCCGAGTAAGTGGGTTGATGTGGTATAGCGCAACAAATATCTTGCACCGATAACTAAGATTTATTCCAAAACTTAATGTTGCACAGAGCATCTAGAATTTTAAATAGTGCTGTAAATAATTTGACCTAATTTTGTAGTAACTATATGTCGATTTAAAAGAGTGACAGTAAATTTGATTGCCCGATTTCTCCTCACAACGCTCAACAATTTGGAAAAGAGCGGTTATGTATCGAAACAGGCGATTAGGTACGTTTACTACACTAATAACTTTTGTAATAGTTTTTCATTGCGACAAAGCAACCATTGGTGCGGTGTTGAATAGGTCGATTTCAAGTAATTGTAAATATACAACTCGAAGTGAAAAAAACCACATAACATTTAAAAAGAGGAAAGAGTAAGTATACCTACTTAATAAATAATTATTAATTGAAAACACAAACCTGAGTAATCCGAGGAACGCCGACAGTGACCAAAACAGTTTGTGTGCAGTCTTTATGTTAAACTCAGTCTCTTTAGACACGGTGAGAATGCCCGTGTCGATAAGCCAAGACAATTTCTCAGCCTGCAGGTACACCAAAGTACTGGCGCCAGCTGCTACGCCGACTGGACCCCACGGCAGACCGTCCTTCAATTTATTGTTTTTATTAACAGACTTTCAATAAAAGGAGATATTTTCAATTCGCCTATTTTTTATATTTTTGTGTATCTATTATGTACCCGATATTATGACACATACGCTCAAGCCTGTATCCCATAAGGGGTAGGCAGAGGTGTATTAAACACCTACATTTTGCCAATTAGAATTTGGTCCCACTAACGTAATAAGGGCTATCCTATTGCAGTCAACCATACAACCGGATAACAGTCCGGTCCCTTAGTCGCCTTTTACGACCCCACCGGGGAGAGATGGGGTGACCCTATTCTACCTCACCGTGAATCCCGCGACTAACGCTACGTCTACGGTCATACAATGTAATATTGTTTTTTAAAAGACTTACAAAAAGAGAAGGAGGTTTTCAATTCGACTATATTTTTTTCTTTTTGTGTATCTGTTACGCGGTATCTTTATCATTTATTAACCAACAGTATTTCTATTTTAATTGAATTGGTTGTACTCAAAGTTGACCACATTTACATTTAAAGAATAAGTTCCAACTCTAAAGGTGCTTATTAAAATTCAAGGTGAATCTTACAATTTGTCCTTATTGAAGTCACAAGCATTGAAGTCTGTTATATCGCTTTTATAAGTATAGGTAAAGCGAGTGTATGGTATAGAGTAGGAATTTCTATCTAGACGTATTTCTGCTAATACCTACTTATCGGGATCATAATCAGTTCTAAAAAATCTACCTATATGTCTATCTATGTAAAGTGAACGAGAAGGAAAATATGAGAACGTCGTAATTACTGACCTGTGTACCCCATCCGTATGTAAGCGCTGTTTTGAGCGCGAGCGCGTCGTCGTACAATCTCAGTGAAGCACGGGCAGAAGCAAGACGAGTGCTTGCAGCTAACAACTCTTTGCGGTTGGCTGTCGATCCCCACAATTTTAAACTATAGCTTATTAGATTTACAACCTGGAAAAAAGGCAATATGATGTGTGTACTTGGTGAAAATAATGCTATTGAACGACTAGGGCTGTCATGAGCTGTGCGAAGCCCACGTAATTTAGCTCCCAACTCCGCACTCCAAAAATTTAATTGCTAGTTTTTATTACAAACTTACATTCTCGGTTCAGCCTTATCAAGTGGTAATTTTCATTAAGAGTAATTAGTAATTTAATTTTCATTAAAAAAAATATACGGGCAGTCTTTGGAGACTGCCGATAGAATTGAAAACTAAGAAACTTGTGAATTGTATCGTCGATTTAGATTATACATAGTTTCACGCTTTTTGTTCACCCAAAAAGTACACATACATATAAGCACAGTATACATATAGCTCCTGGAAAGTGTTCGGTGATGATGACGCGAGTTCCATGATTTTTGTAGACTTAAAAAGTGCTCACCACGCCTAAAGAAGTTTTCACTTTAAGAACCGCTTCACCGCAAAGCAAGTTTGTCAGTTTCTCTACCAAATCGTTTAAATGATTACACATGACTTACATATACATATATAGAGACTCAACTGAGTTCACAGACAAACTGTTTTAAACAGTTTCGTATTAGGCTTAATAATTGTCACAATAAACTTAAAATAATATATATAATTTTCATTAATGTTAGCCAGGACAAAACAGTGTTATTTTATTTATTTATTTCTATACTATATATTTCACTAGATAGATAGGTCTTCTGATATCTTCAGGACTGTGGCAGCATATAGCAGTACTTTATTTTGAAAATCATATTAAATTTAACAACTAATCTTCATCTGATAATCAGAATATATGAGTGCAATGGTCACACCTACCTTGTCTCTGTTGGCGTGAGTATGTAACAACTCGGCTAGTTCTTCGACGACCTCCATAGTGCTGGCACCGTCGCGGTCAATTTTACAATGAGCGATAGTCGTCACATGCTCCAACACAAGATAAGATACCATCCACACTTGATCATCAAAAACTGTTATTATATACTTTTATATAAGCTATCGTGAGAACTCAAGATACGGATTAGATAGTTATTGACATTTTAATGACGTGTTGTGTTTGTAGGTGTTATTTATTTATATTTTTTTATTATTTAAAAAGATAACTTCACAGGATTAATTCCTGTGTCGCGGGGGACTCTACAAACACTCAAACAACAGACACAAAGAACACCCAGACTCAGAACAACAACTTCAAGATTACACAAAGTGTTGTCCCGTGCGGGGATCGAACCCACAACACTAGGTGCGGCAGCGTGGTAGCGAAGTGACTAATTAAACCGATACGCCATCCGTGCAGTCTACATACAACGTTATATTTGTTAGTGTGGTTTCCTTAGTACATTCGTGACTTTATTTCCAAATTCTATGGTAGTACCTACATATATATATGTATATGTATATAAGTTGGGTATATAATAATATATACCCAACTTACTATTTGAAAAGCTTTTAACAATAATAATTGCGGTTATCTTGTTGACAAGCTAGCTGCCGTCAAGTCTAAGTTTACATGGATTGATAGGTAGGCTTACACAGTATAATTTATTATTATATTTAGCACCATAATGTTTAAATAAAATAACAAAAGGCATTTTTATGTTTGTAATTCGTTTTCAAAATTATAAATTGTACCTAATTATATAATAATAATACAAGGAAACAGTCGTAATTCAACTTACCGTCGTTGTATTGTCTCTCAAATAGGCCAAAATTATTACATTTTTTATTGAAATATTCAAAATACTGTAAATAAGGTCTTAGGAATATTATATCACTTTTGTGTACTCTTGTTCAACGCTCAAGTGTACGAAGGCCTGATATAAAAAAAATAATTATTTTTTTTACTTAACAATCGAGCCCCAGTAGCCGTCTCTAATTAAAAGAATACCTATTTTGTTATGAAGTATATACAAGTGAGAGTCTTTTGTGTTAATTGTATCTGACTAGTGCAAATGAACAAAAACAATTATGTCACCTAGTAACTATGTTTGAATAGAATAAGGAAAAGTTATGGGAACATTTCTTTGCCATAGCATTAACTATAATAATATTAGATTTTCTTAAAAATACAAATTTCGTTGAACCTGTAAATAAGCAATCCTATTTGAAACAAATGGATGTATACTTATTAAAAAAATATAACATTTTGGCACAATAAAAGCTATTATATATTTTAGTTCAATCACCATCAAGAATTGGCAAATACGTACTAAACCAAAAGAGTTTCTTAATATACATACAGTTACAGTTAATAGAACAGACAATGATAATAATAGAATTAATTACAAAGTAATAATTAACATTGGTACCCTGTCATTTGTGGAAGAATTATTTTCGCCAGTTGTTGCCCGTGACTTCGTTCGGTTTGAAATGTTGAACTGTAGCCTATGTGCTATTACATTAAATCTATCGCTGTACCACATTTCATCCAGTTTCGTGTAGCAGTTCTGGCGTAACTAAATAACAAATACCCATACAAGCATTTATAATAGTAAAGATAAGAAAAAAAAATAGGTATATATTTATGCCGCAAAAAAAAAGGAGAGATTAGAGAATGAAGTAAAATAATTCTCACTGGGATCTACAGCTAACCCTATATAACTCCTTCTTCATAAACATAAAGAAGCTTTGTCTATGTCTAAGATACCTACAGAGTTATAATTTTATAGCTTTCAAAAGTAGTATGAACTTTGTAAACATGCACGCATTGATCCATGTACCAACAACAAGATGATCTTGTATTGAAGAAAATAGGGGAAGTAATATTGTAACTTATTTACTTTATGTACAAAAAAAAATATGTTTTTTTTTTTTAAGTTTTATATGTACAAATATTACAACAATTTGGTAGTATCCCGCGTACTGACAAAGAAAGCCGTTTAAAAAACTTCCTGTATGTCCAAATTATGTTTTATCTAACCTTTAAATATATCCTTAACACTTAAAGTAGTAGGAATTTTGGTGCCATGAAACGTCATCAATCTATCCCTCAAAAATATTATTATATCAAAGGTCCCGAGCAGAATGGACTAGTTCAATGTCGCATTCTGAGGTTTTGATATAATTTATATAGCAGTAAAAATGCGAAAAATGCATTGATATGTTTCTACTTGCACAAGAGTACAATCGATACTGATATAAGTGCCTTTAAGTATCTGAAAAGATATGATATTTTGTTGGTATTCTAGACTAAAGCTAAAAGCAGAACCACATTTTTTATTTTCTTTTCGTAAATACTTTGTCATTTCTGCATGTAGGCGACCAACCTTATTAGTTTGCATTTCTATGTACATTATTAGACTAATTTTGGAGCAATTGACTTGACAGCACCTTATTTCAACATCCTTTTCTTTGCGAAATAAATTGCGATTCCTATAATCGAAGATGTTGTAGCAATACCAGCAACTTTGTACGCCCCAATCTTCTCTCCCCACAGCCAGCCATCAGGCAAGCAGCTTACCGCGTGGACGATATCTAGACAGAGCTTCCCTGCAACCACTGTTTGTAAAGTCAGTCTTACATCTAAGTTTTTCTTGGCATCGGCGCCTCCGTCTTCTGAGGAGTTTTGGAGGCAATCTCGGCTCCACCATAACTGGCGGATTGAGCGGGTTGTTCTAAGGACAAAAAGTATATACCAAAATATTAGTAGAATTTTTAAGTGGTTTAAAAATTATATTATGGAACTAACAGGAAAATAAATTTGTGACCGCCGTCCTAGCAAACATTTATTTATTTATTTTATTTATAAACAACAATGGCATCTCACATTATATAATTAACAGTGGCTTCCGCACTAAGCTCGAAGCTTGTATCGGACAACCGAGTAGATTTTGCATTACATTCCAGACATCGGTTTTACAAATAAAAACTGTGTTTTTGGCAACTACTAATTTTAAAATCTAAAAATAAGAAGATACCCTTTTAAAACACCTTATTTTTGATGACTACCTGGTGAACTCCACATATAGAAGAAACACAGCTACATCAACATCTTCTAACGAAGACAATATGAAATGCGTAGCAACTACTCTAACCTCGTAATAAGATTCTGAATAGCGATATGAAAGTTGTTATGAAAGTGTGTGTATACAACTGCCCAAAAACCTTTCGCCGCGGTCAACTAAGCTTTATTACCTCGCGAGGTTCCTTTGCATTGTACGGCCACGACACCCGTTCCTCTGCAACCTTATCCTTGTAACGGGAAACTCCCTAATCTCATATAAATACGTATGCATATGAAGATTTTCCCTCTAATGGATCTGTGTACTTTAATTCCTCTAAACTTAATAAGAACTTCCAGCTTATGGAACAAATTGTCGCCTGCCGTATTTCCGAACTGATACGACCTTCAAACCTTCAAGAAAAGAGCGTACTCCTACCTAAACGCACTTGTGACTCTTGAGTTGGGGGTTTCCATGGGCGGCGGTAGTCACTTACCATCAGGTGACCCGTCTGCTCGTTTGCCTCCTATCGCATAAAAAAAACTCGCTATCAGAGTTTTTGTCATTTTAAAATATAGAATAACTAAGAATATGAGAATCTCAAACGCGATGCCTTAGACTCAGTTGCCAATTTTGTGATTGGTTGGAGTCAGATATGCTGCTAGACACGGTCGTGGGGTTGGTAATTATCCCAAATAATTATGTAGGTGTTCTTTGTTTCCGTCATAATAATGGAAGTTTATAAAATCCCCGGCGGATTAATTCCTGGTGCAGGAGTTGGTTGTAACTAAAAAAATATAGGTATATAAATGTGTATATATAAATGACTAATTTAAAAATATAGTTATATAAATTATACAAAAAGTAATTTGACTACTTAAAGCTAAAAAAACAAATTAATATATTAAATATTATAATAATTTATATATCTAATATATAATTTATATATATAATCGTGTCGCGGTGTTTGATACCAAACTCTTCCGAAACGGCTGGACCGATGAAATTTTGTGTGCCAGCAGAGAATCAGCCAACATTCATTTTTCGTACCCCTAAATGATAAGAGTGACCCTATACAGATTTTTTATGGCAGAACAACGTTTGGCGGGTCCGTTAAATAATCGAAAGTTAACAAAAACAACAATATAGAGACTATTTTACATATTTGCGTATCGACAGGTATTATCTTATACAATACAGATATGACGTCATATATTTTTGCTTCCAAAGACTCTCAAAATCACTAATTCAATAATCGATAATCTGTCAATAGCATTATAAAAACTTTTGGAAGTGGTTTTTATAATATAGGGGGTGCACCTGATGGTAAGAGACAACCGCCGTCCATGGACACCTGCAACTCATCGTAAGTGCGCTGCTCGCCTTTGAGGGTGATAAATGATGGGGGATGCAGGGAGAGGAAAGAAGAGAGGAGGGATGAGGAGATGGGAAAGAGGAGAAAGGAGATGAGGGGAGAGAAAAGGGGGAGGGGGAAGTGGGCCTCCGGAAACCTCACTCAATTCGGGGAAATGCAACGCAAGCGTTACTTCACAACCGGTTTTCTGTGAGGCCGTGGTATCGCACCGGTCGAGCCGGCCCATTCGTGCCCAAGCATGGCTCTACCACTGAAACACTAATTCGGGAACTAGCATTCTCGATTTTTATAAGAGGAGATAAATAATATCAAGGAACTATCTGCACCAACCAATTAATACAAATAATTCATATTACTATAATTTAAAGAATGGATCAATGTCGTCAAAATGTAAAATATTCAAAATAAATATCAGAGCGAAATCGAAATAGTAGGTCAGTACAAGCGATGTAACTACGGCTACGGGCCGGGCTTATCAATCGAGCTAAATCCTTATATTTCCTCGATAAACACGATAATTTGAGTGTTCCAATAGCAGATGATCTTCAGTCCGCGTTATCACTTAGCATGAAGTGATATAATAGGAAACTACAATAGTGAATTATTTACCAAAAACAATACAGTTGATAATGTTTGTAAATATACTTACTGTAGAAGCGAAATGACGAGACTGGCTGCCCAAAGCATTGTGCTAACCGTGTCTAGGATTTCACCATTACGGTCACTCAGTTTGAGCACTCCCAATTCGTACAACCAGCACGCCTTCTCAACCGGTAGAAACGCCTGGTCCACAATGTTGGCAATCACTCCTAAAGCCGCTGCTGTAGTTGAGGATTCCTACAAGTTGTTTTGAACGTTTATACAAACACTGACGTCTATATTGCCAAATAGGTTCGTTCAATAATGAATAATCTTTGACCCTTTTTGTAATTACTATATTGTTATTTTTTTATGATATAGGGTGGCAGACGAATATACTGGTCACCTGATGGCAAGTGACAACCTCCACCCACGGTAAGCTGCAACTCACGAGTCACTGCGCTGCTGGCCTTTGAGGGTAATGAGGGATGGGGGAGTTGGGCCTCGCACAGTAAACAATGCAAGCTAGATATAGTTATCGTTTTTCTACCGGTTTTCTGAGAAGCCGTGGTATTATTCCGGTCAAGCCTCCCACGTTAAAAACCCCCTAATTGATTCAAAATATAGTATTATTATTAAAAATATTTTTTTAATCGGGTGAAATTAAAAAACCATATAATACTTACATGCCTTCCTAAGCCATAATTGTATGTATGCCGGATCATTGGTATATCGTCAAACAACCGCAAGAGCATTCTGGCATGGGACAACTGTGAGCCTGCCTTCTGCCATGGCTTCTCATCTTTAGCACAACCATATAGCTTACATGCATAGCAAGCTAAACGGACTATCTGTGGAAACAGAAAATATATACATATATACATATATATATATACTAGCTGACCCGGCAAACGTTGTTCCGCCATAAAAAATCTGTATAGGGTCACCCTTATCATTTAGGGGTATGAAAAATAGATGTTGGCCGATTCTCAGACCTACTGTTGTTTAAATGCCGTTTCGAAGGAGTATGGTCAATTGCCGTCATTTGGGCACTTGTTGGAAATGGATGGGAAAGTTTTGAGTATATTGATGAATGTATGAAGAAAGGGCGGATGAAAAGGTATATACGGATGGATTGGGAAGTAGAAGCAATAGCTCAAACAATACAGGGTCGGACACCCACATACCTTTACATACTCTAAGGCTGGTGCAGGGAAGTCCTATAAGTAATTTCATATCCTCTTATATTTGTGTGTGAGATGTGTCAAGTTATTATTATTATTACAATTATTAAAAAAATGCGATTTGTTACTACTCCCACAAAAGTTCTATAAAAGCACGACCAATTTAAATAATTCTTTTTTGCCGTAACCGCTTTAATAAAAAAAAAAGTGGCCCGAGGGAGTTTCTACACATAAAATAAAATAAAAATTACCTTAGTAGTTATATTTCTTTGATATATTCTAAACTGCCACAGTCAACTAGTATTTTGTTTTAAATATTTCAGCATAAATTAAAAGGCTATCAATATGTCATCCACATTCCAAAGAGAAATTTACATAATCGCAGGTAAATTATATTTTAGGAGTATATGCATGTGGGGTCGACTACAGAGAACATACATATGTGGTTAGTGATGTTCTAAAGAAAGGTCAGGTCAGTAGTACCCAAAACCAATGGGCTTGTATGAATGGTTTAATGACATTAGGGGAAGCTTGCGATGTATGTAAGGATAGAAGCAGGTGGTGATGTATGTATGAATGTATGTATTATGTTACTTTGTTACACCATAGAGCCTAGACTGCTTCGTACATATCAATATAGTTAATTTAAATTGTCCTAATACTAGTGATATAGGTTGTGACACATCCTGACATTTTACTATTTACTTTTAAACTGTAACAATACAATTGTATAAAATATTTGTTCTCTATAGGATCTACGTATCAGAACAGGCAACTAGCTGCACAACTCACTTAGTGTGACCGACTTCTTCTCTTATCAATTCAAAAATACCTATGGCTTTTCAATTCAATTCATTTTTTTTTAAATATTTCACTGGTTTAACTATTTATAATTAAATATATTAGACACCTGTCTTCCTTATCACTCTTGTAAATAGTAAATAAGGTTTATACAGTCGAGAAGCACAATTGTAGTAGCCTAGATGACTGTCAAGTCAATCAGTATCTTTTTAGTAAACATCAATATGGTAGTTTTGGTAGATGTATAAAATACATAGTTGTGATGTCATGGGTATGTACTGTCAAATCATTCCCTTTTAATTTTAATTTAATGAATATAAATAAACTATTTTTAGTAATCTTATTGGCCAACTTAGCAAAAAAAAATATTGAATTGTCATCTACCAGTGTCTTTATTGTAATATATTGTCTATAGCAAGAGTTATAGAAATGAAACACTTGCTTTGTGTATCAAAGTGGTCTTTACCACTTTGATGACTTTATTTTTGATGATTTTAATTTAATACATAACTAAAAAATGTTGTTAGTCATGAGACATAGAGAAAATATTAATTTTGGGCACCTCAAGCTGGAAAGATGGTGATCTTAATTAATCAATTAGCTTAATTTTCTGTAAGAGCCGAATGTGCCTAAAACATTAAAAGGCAGCAATGAGCACAGAAGTTATTATATCTGCTCATATAGCAAAAAATATTAATCAAAATATACAATATAATAAGAGACTTGAAAGTAGACGCGACAATTGACTTCAGGTTATTGACTGGTTAATCCGGTGTAAGCGATATATATGAAGGTCCTATATCTTCCACATGCCTTACCTTATCTCTACCATTGTAACTATCCAGCAACTCACAGACATCTTCAACTATCGAAGACATTTCAGCGAGTTAAAATTCACTTATGAATAAACAACAGCTTGTAACATAAAATGACTTTAATATATTATCTTAAGAAACACACAACTCCCTACAAAACGTAGGCGTGAGATTCCGCAGATATGCGAAAGACAACTACCTAATACATTTCTCCAATCTGTTATATTATTCAACCTTGAGAATGAGATTGCTTTCGAAATTGTCAACAGCAAACCAAAACTTGCTCAGCTGACGATGACGTGTGTTTTTGACAAATGACATTCATAGTGAGGCACTGTACTCTAAGAATAGGTTCAACAATAATTATCATATATTCACTAGTTATTAAAGGATACATTTCCTAGATGATGTTAAGCTATAAAAAGTGTGTTTAGTTGCTGTAGCTCCGACAGCTGAAAAGTCTATAGGAATTTCGTGACAGCTGTTTAAGATCGCTGACACCATGTTTAATGTATGAATACTGGCGTAGCTCGTAGAGTAAGTATCTTTCATGGTAATTGTCTAGGTTTTGAATCGCCAAGTTCTAGGCCACTAATTTGTGATCTGATTCTTGATATTTACTTATTTGTCTGTCTTTAAGGATTCTGTATTTACTGGCAGCGAGTGGATTGAGTATTTTGTCCACTATTTGTTCAAGGTCAGTGTACCGACCTTTAATGTTAAGTTATGAATTAATTACTTAATAAATTTAGTAACTATTGTAAATGTTTTATTTTTATAAAATGTATCCGTCATATCTAAATAATAAATAATTAAAAAAAAAATACGATTTAAGTATGTAAAAAGACGTTTATATTTTGGCCCTTTTTAATGAAGTAGGTAAGTTTATCCTATTTCTTATGTTATGACTACTATTCGTTACCAAACTTTTTTTTCAGTTTCATAGGAACTACTATAATAAAAGGATACCTGGTGTCACATCAAGCTATACAACATTTCTATAAACATCACTATAATTAACCTTTGCAAAGATTGATTTTGAAAATCTCATTACTACACAAACTACTATAATTTGAAAACACAAAATTTACTATAAAATTGTAATAAAAAAAATTAAAAACAGCAAATTGTTGACTCTTTTACGAAAATTGCAATGGTGTTTCTGAATCGTATTTTATTACATGTAGATCCCCAAGGTGCTTGGTAACATTTTGAATTCAAAAAAAAATTGTAAGTTGAATCAAAACAAATGTCATTAGTCTATTAAACGTCAAGTTAAATATTGTGATGTTATAAAAATAACAATATGAAAACTTTTTCTATAAATGATATACCAGAATTTTCACAAAAAGAACGTATCGTTGTGGTCGGTGTTATTGGGAAGACCCCATATCGATACCCTAACAAAACAACCCCACTTTTACCATCAACTCAGTCCGAAGAAGTAAGTTAACATGTCTATCCAATGTTTTATTTACCTGTTCCGTTTTTCAGCCAGACTATAATAATTATTATTCATTCAAAATCTTAGTTTTTTCACTATTACTTAAATAATATATAAAGGACTGTGATAGTAGTAGTTTCAAAGAGTTACAGGTGCTTATATTAACTTGAAACACTTCACACACGGCTGTCTGATCCCATACTATGCAGAGCCTGTATTATGATAACACACTTGTATATTAACTAACAAGTCAAAGTTAAAATTTCTAACAAGTCAGAACAATTTTTCATGCTAATCACACATTTATATGTTGTTGGTCTTCTTCAAATTCTTCAAATATTGAGCTGACAATCTGACTATATATACTACTTATTAATTAATGCTATTATTGTATAAATGACTTTTTAAATGGAAGATTATTGTAATTTAAAATTTTTGCTTATTTTCCTAACTCTAATGTAATTGAATTCAACAATGATATGTACTAATTTATAAATAAATGTAATAATCTAATTGAATGAGAATAACAACTTAACTAATAATATTGGTGTCTTGATGACAAAACATAGCGTAAATAAAATTTATTTATAAAACCACATTGATTGTATCTGCCTGTATTTTCAACTGACTTCAAAAAGGAGGAGGATCAGGGGGTTCAGGGAGGAGGAATTTTTATTTTTTATGTTTGTTACCTCAGAACTTTTTCAATTTTGATTTTATTTTATATTTGAAAGCTGGTGATTCCCGTATGGTCCCATTTCAATTTGGTCCAGTCCTGACAATGGCATCCATGAGAAAACTATATAAGTCTTAAGTTTGCATTAAGCATGGGCGCAAGAAATGGATGAATATCTCAATATCATGCCAACCGATTGTGATGATTCTTTTTTTATTGGGGGGATGTACTTCTAGGGTAGTAAGATGAGAGTTTGGTCCAGTTGTGACAATGGCTTCCATGAGAAAACCATATTAGTGTTAAATTTTATGATAGATGCATTGAAGTCTGTTGTCTACCTTTTTAAGTCCGATTATTAAATAGATAAGTTGATTTAATTTAGTGGAGATTGAACCCACAACGTCTGGCTCAATACTTCACTAACCACTAGACATTAATCAGATTCAGCTTTGTTCAATTAACATAATATGACTTATGAATATGTTACCTTCATTTAAATGTTTTTCTGTTATACTGAATTTAAGATATTTATTGTGGTGGTATTTTACATGGTGGATTTAGATGGTAGCACGAATATCAGTTGCTACCATGTTTAATTTATTGACACATATATTGAATTTTCTTGATGTCACAAAAACAATCTATTAATGAACAGGTCATTGAATACCTGCAATTTACCTTACTCACATTTACGTTCATTGTAATCATGAAATTAATTTTAATAAACAATAGTTAAATGTATTGAATCTTTGGTCATAATGATAGTTGACTCTACAAGAATGAGCAACAACAGACTTTAAGACAATGCCAAAGATACATAAAGTATACTTTTAGCTACTTAAATCAATTCAATTTCATAAATTCCTAATAGATAATATTTTTTTGATGCTCAGAATCATCTTTATCAAATTTAAAAGAACTGCTCTGTTGTTCTATATATGTATACAGTTTAAAGAATAATTAAAGCAGCAGATAAATAAATATGAAATAATTATACTATAATACAATAAAATGAAAGGGTCTTCTGTTTCTTTATTTGAACATGCAAAGATTATATTATTTCATAAATAAGAACATTAGTTACTTCATCATCAACACATTTTATAAAGATCAACATTGTAGTTTGTAGTATAGTTCAGATGCACAGTTTGAGATATGTTTATTTTCTTTTTAATAGTTGCTTGAGAATGTAACTGTGCCAAAGATCAAAATGCCTTTCTTTGTTAAATGGCTACAGAAATACTGGGTTTTGGACCGAATTATGAAATGCAATTTATGAAGATGTGGCTTTTTATGGCAGCCTCTATTTAACAATGCGACAATTGATCCTGAACAAACAGCTTGATTTGATTCTATTGATTTGATTTTAGTTTAGATTTGGATGCTATGCTTTTTAATGTGCATAAGCTTACGTCATATTTTCAGAATGGTATCGAGTGTTTCTGGGATGAACGCCGCAGCATCCTTTACCTGCACGCAATCACATACCTCGACACTAAACGTCTCACCACTCTTGCAGCAAACCTTAGTGATGATTGCAAGGGCTCGGAAAAAGAGGCTGATGCAGCAAACTGGCTAGTGGCATCAGGAGAACTGGCTGCGGAGTCTTGTAAAGCGATAGCTCTACTTTTCCATTTGTGTCATATTGTAGTGCTGTCATCACCAACATCAGTTTTTGATCTTGGATATCTTCAGCTATTTAAAGCTATTGATGCGTACAGGTCAGTTAAAGTGTTGTAAATTAAATTTTCTAAATGTTAGGTTATAGGCAATTTCTACAGGTATCTACCACATTGGAGCCACGAAACAGTGAAAAGAAACCATAAAATAGGTTAACTATCCCAGCATTTTTTCTTACTTGTCAACAGATATGACCATGGGATTGGAGGATGGATTTAAGAATGTATGACCCGGTAATCACAAATTTGTTTCCACACTTTTTCATATAGCAATTAATAATTGTTAAGAGACTGATGATAAATTGTAAAAATACTTCATAAAAGTTCTCATCTATTCTCATCAATTCCCAACAATCCGTCAGACTCAGGAGTGGCATTGTTTGTAGTATCAACTGCCAAATTCACTGTAAATATAAAAAAGTTCCTTTGATATAGGAATTGAAACTCAATGACACTTTATTTATGACTGACCTACTTACAGACATCGACTCAATACTAACTTACACTGCAGTTCCTCATCTAAATGTCTATGGCGGGCACGTATACTTCACCTATTATAATTATAGAACGGAGCTAATCGGCCGAACAACAGCTGCACTGTTAGACTTCAATGCCACGGGCGCGTGGGAGACTCATGGACGTTGCTGTTGTCCTCGCCTTCTATTTCACTTCCGACGCGCCCCTACCCCCTTGAGGAAAGCTCCAGCAGCGTTAAAAAGGTTGGAGCATGCAGTTGAAGACCAGCTCTACTTTATATTGAGGAAGGGCAGGATTATTACGAATGTTTGGTAAGATTTGTTTGACAATTTGTTAATTTTATGTAAAAGTTTGTATACACCCAAGTTGGTTCCTGAGAAGTAGATATGAATATCTGTTTTTTGTAATATAGAGGGACAGACGAACAGACGGCTCATCTGATGGTAAGTGACAACCTTCATCCATGGACACCTGCAACTTAAGAGTCGTAAGTGCGCTTTTGAGGGTGATAAGGGATGAAGGGCTGCGGGGAGGGGAAAGAAGAGAGGGATGACTAGTTGAGAGGAAAGAGGAGAGGAGGAATTGGGCCTCCGGAAACCTCACTAATGTCTAGGAAATGCAACGCGAGCGATGCTTCACAATCGGTTTTCTGCGAGGCCATGGTATCCCGATCGAGCCGGTCCATTCGTGCCTAAGTATAGCTCTACCACTGTTATAACAAAACAGTTCAACAATAACAACAAATAAATAGTCAAATAATAGTCACTCTTGCATTGTAATAATGTGTTAAGTATGTTTCAATCTTTTTATAGTTTACAGTCGTACTTACCTATATTTGTTTATTCCCGCACTCATGCACTCACGCACGCACTCATGCTCGTACCCACCCACGAACGCACTTTCGCACGCACTCACACATATATAAGAATTTGTGTAAAGTCGTATGTTGTCTGACTACTAACATTTTCCGTTCAGTGCCAAATCCTTATTTGCCATCCCGAAGAACGAAGAATTCGTGTACATTAGCAGTGATGAAGAAAGTTCTAGTGCCCGTGAAGTGAGCGCACTGGTCCGTGGTTTGGTCGCACGGTGTGCCGGTGTCGTTGAGACCAGCTCTGACCAGCCGACGACCCCGACCTTCAGAAACTTCCTTCAAACCCACATAGACCTGGCATTTAGCGAGGGATTTAATGATAATGTTGGGAAGTACGCTATGAGCACGTTGTTCTTTGAGGTGTGTATGTTGCATTACATAATTGTTAGTAGTATGTAGCATTATAAACGTTATAAATAAAAGAAATACATATAGCTGAACATAGAACCTCCTCTTGTTTTGAAGTCGGTTAAAAGTAATGAGATATCAGGTGACATGCGTTCGAAATTAGTTTAATTGGCTATAGGTATGCAACCCTGACTTTTTTTTTTAAAAGAAGAAAACTAGGAATGTAGGTTATGTTACTAGTATTCTTCCTTAATAAAAAGTCTAGCTTATACTCCCCAACCCATCCCTAAAAGCAATATCTCTCTCCTTTCTATCCTCATTTTCCTGTCAGTATACTCCGAATGTTCCAATCCAATTTCCAGAAGTGCCCGGATGGCGTTAAAATGCTTGTTATGTGTTATTGCGTTATGCTGTTATTACGTTAATAGGACTAAATTTTATTTGGTAAATAACGCCTCTGTCAACTCCTTCGGGGATGCAGGAGTGAGTCGTATTTATGTATGTATGTATGTATGTATGAGTTCGAAATATTATTTCTACATATCTGTATGAAATTATAGTCAAGACTGAAGAGTAATGTAGTGTGCGTGAGCGTATGTTTTTATTTATCTGGGGTATTATTAGAATCTTCGTAATAGAGGGGGTGGCATAAGATTAATAATTTCTAGATAACGTGTAATAATGTGTAATAATAATAATGCGACCGGATTTTTAATTTTATTTAACAATTTTACTAGTAGGACTTTATTAACTGAAAACAATATAATGTATGTATGATGTATAATATAATGTATAATTATTGACTTAAAGCAGCATATTTTTAGTAAACGTCGTAATTTCACGGGTAGGTATGTATTATGAAGTCATTTTCTTTTGATGTAAATTTAATATTTGTAATAAATAAAATTTATTTAAAAATGTTACAGTAAAACATAACGATAATTGTAAACAATTTTTGGTAATGTTATTGCCCAACTAAGTGAAATATTTTAATTTAAGCAAAGTCATCTACCTAATTACGAATTACTGTAGCTACCAAGTGCATCATCATGGCGTGCTGCAGCATCAGCACTAGCTCCCGTGTACCTGGAGCCTTCCCTACGCACCGATGACGACCAGCCCTCCGCGTTGTATGATGCCCTTGCTACTGACGTGAGGTTCTCTCAGGCCAGGTGTGCTAAGGTAAGGTTTACTCATGTGGCTTTGAAAGGGTAGGCAGAGGGTTATGAAACATTTTTTTTTGTTATGGGATAGAGGGCAAACGGGTATACGGGCCACGTGATGGATAGTGGCAACCGCCGCGCAATGACACCAGAAACTCGATGGTCGTAAGTACGCTTTCCGCCTTGAGGGAAAAGGGAGGGGAATGAGGAAAAGGGGAGTGGGCCTCAAGTACTCTCACTCACTCAGTGAAACAACGCAAGCGTTAATTAAATACCGGTATTCTGTGACTAAGCATGGGTCTCCTACAGATTTAAACATGTTTAGATTTAAGTATATTCTTCTATTACACACCAAACCATTACATTGGCCAAAATTGTTATGAATTAAAAATTAGATTTTATAAAAACAACTCCTTCACAAACAATAAGCCGTTAGGGTCACAATGAACAGTCTAATCGCAAACTGGAAATCAGACAGACATCTGAATGATTTATTGCTACATACTCTACAAGCCTCTTAGTAATTTCCTTAAAATATACAAAATAATACTAGAATCAGTAAAAAACGAAGAAAAAAATAAAAGCTAATATGATACATATTGTGATGTAGTTTTTTGGTGATAGAAGATTTAAATGATCACCAGGTGCTGCCTATAGCTCAGGCGTCCTACGCGGAAGGCCTCCCGGCGCATTACTCCAGTCAACATCATGCGCATAAGGTGAGATATCTACTTTTAATTTATATTATCTTAGGTACCATTTATTTATAAACTTTTATTTTTATCCGAATTGTTTGCCAAACAAATATTTTTTCTTTCTATATATTATTAGAAAGAAAGAAAAAATTGCCTCCATTCAAGGTCAGTGTCAAGGTTGTCAGTGAGCGGAGCTACTATTTTAAGTTGCTAGTATTCTTTAAAAGAAAACGTTACGATTGTTAGACCAGTGTTGTACTGGTTTTCTGGAAAATCCAATTTAGTGACGGCGCCTTATGCCCATAAATATAAAACATATACTTGGAAATGTAAAATATGTATATACGATTAAATAAGATATTATAAATGCAATTACTAAAACTTTTGCACCGCTTGAAGTCTATATATAGAAGATTTACAGAAAGCATTTAAAAAACGTCATCGAAAGCCGATCCTAACTTGTGTCTGAAATCGAAACTTCTTTATCAAAAGTTTCAGATTAGGGTCGACTTAACCTAGTCCAGTTTCACCCCACGAAGACACAGGTTTGCGCGTTCACCGCTAAAAAGATGCCATTGGTCGTATCACCTCAATTTGAGAGCACTTCCCTAACTGCATCAGCCAGTATCGGAATCCTTGGTGTCGATATATCAAGCGAAGTCCAGTTTCGCGGTCACTTAGAGAGTAAGGCCATAGTAGCCTCGAAGAAGCTTGGTGTGCTAAACAGATCGAGACAGTATTATACTCCGGCCCACCGCCTGCAACTTTATAAGGCGCAGGTTCGGACGCACATGGAATACTGTTCTCATCTCTATGCAGGCGCACCCCAGTACCAGCTTCTCCCTCTTGACCGCATTCAACGGAGAGCGACTCGCATCATCGACTGCCAAGATATTCCTGATCGGCTTGACACCTTGGCGTTGCGTAGAAATGTAGCTTCACTCTGCATCCTCTATCGCTTGTATCATGGGGTGTGTTCAGAGGAATTGTTCGGACTTATACCGGCTGCTGGTTTCCGCCATCGTCCTACGCGACAAAATATCCATCCCCATCACCTGGATGATTGGCACTCCACCACTGTGCGCTTCTCCAGAAGCTTTTTGCCTCGCACAACCAGCCTGTGGAACAAATTGTCGCCGTATTTCCGGACCGATACGACCTTCAAACCTTCAAGAAAAGAGCGTACGCCTACCTAAAAGGCTGGCAACGCACTTGTGGCTCTTGAGTTGCGGGTGTCCATGGGCGGCGGTAGTCACTTACCATCAGGTGACCCGTCTGCTCGTTTGCCCCCTATCGCATAAAAAAAAAGAAAAAAATTAAATAAAACGACTTACCTGTTGGTCTAGTGGTTAGTGGCCCTGACTGCTAAGCCAGAGGTCTGCTCGTTTGCCCCCTATTGCATAAAAAAAAATAAGATTGAAACGCTCAGGAGCACACCTTTCTCCTATCGGGGTAGGCAGAGACAACAGACTTGCTTCTGTCATACATATATACATCATGAGATTCTTACATGTAACATATCATTGATAAGGTAAACAAAGATTTGGAAACTATAAGATCCTGGTCGTCGAGATTTGGATTATCAGTAAATCCAACCAAATGTCAAGCGATCGTCGTAGGAAGCAAACCAATGATGGGCAGGCTCGACACTGGGACTCTCATACCAATAGTCTTTGATGGCTCACCTATATCTGTGAGTTCAGCAGTTAAAGACCTAGGTTTGTTTATTGACTCGACCCTGGATTGGCGGGCCCAGGTTACACATGTGAGTCAGAGAGTCACTGGTGCTCTCCGAACGTTATACCGTCTCAAAAACTTCCTCCCTATTAAAACAAAAACTTCCTTAATGCATTCCCTAATTATTCCCATGATTGATTATGGCGATGATGATGATGCTACTTTATTTGTCATTCGTTCCGCATTGATTCCTCTACGAGCCCAAACCACCTCACAAAACCCTTTTGAATCGGGCTACGCCTTCTTTCAAGCTCTGTCAACCAGTCTTGCCCACACATCTCACTCAACCCAGTGTGTGTACAAATTTTAATATAATATAAATCTGTGTCAAACTACACGCGTCCCACATATGCCATGGCACGAAAAGCTATACAATGATAGTTCAAGTTATACTGGCCAGTAAAATATAGTTCAAACCTGACTTAAATTTCTATCGATCATTTATTAAGTTTGGCGTAGAAGTATGGCTATGGCCATGTTTATTGTGAATGGTAACTCGTCAGGTGGACGTGGCGCTGGGCGTGCTGGACAGCATGGCGCGCGGCCCGCTAGTGCGCGGCGCGCGGGCTCGCCTGCGGACCGCGTGTGCTGCCATCTGGCGCACGCGCAGTTTCTGCGAAGCTCTGTCGCTCACCGGACACGTGTGCATCGAGCCTGAACAGTCAGTACACGCACTTACTATACAGCTGTCCCAGAAAATGTAACACATATTTTAACCACTGAAAATATACACTCTTGTCTTTGTTATGTGACATGGGGCTGTATACCTGCTCGTCTACGTCAGCTCTATGTTGTGTACATACAATTCAGCAAAGTCGTCATCATTGTACATTATCATTTGAAAGAAATTTCTTAAGTTATTATTACTATTATTCCCTTTATTTAATTGAATGACATGTACAGTGTCATCCGACAAACGTTTTGGCGATGCGGACTATCCAATTTGTGGGATTATAGCGTACCACAAACCCCCTATAGTCCTTCTAATTCTACAAATTACAAATCGAAGTGATAAGATTATATCTGAACTGTAAATCATACTAGATATATATATAGTATGTAGAATTTAGTAAATTCACTCATTCAATTTTATGTTTTATTATAAAATTAGCATCATTAATGCCAAAGAACTAACAAAAAATAACTAAACTTATTTACGTCAGGTAATCATTATGCACAAACAAATGTACTAAAATGTAAGTATTTCAGATGATACTATGGATTTAGAGATTGAAATAAATTGTACCTCATTACGGGGGCTACATTTTTTTTAAATACCTATAAAATCAAATTTTCAATTTCTGATTTTGCCGTGTCTTTACAACAGCTTAAACGTCTGCCATTATTATTCTTCAATAGCAATAGACAGTACTATATAAAAAAATATAATGGTAGCTTTGTATAAATACTTTTGAAGGAAGAACCGCCTAACCTAGTTCTAGACTTCGTTATTTTTCTTTTTTAAATATGATGTAGGTGGACAGACGAACAGACGGGTCACCTGATGGTAATTGAGAACCGCTGCCCAGCTGCAATTAAAGAGTTGTAAGTGCGCTGCCCGCGTTTGAGGATGACGAGGTGGGTGGGGGTGAGGGGATTAGGATGTACATACGTATAAGAAAGTGACTGGACAAATTAGATTTGTTGAATTATTGACTACGTTTCTTTTACTAATTCTTAAGCCATATACAGTTTTATACCGCGGCTGTATTCTCCCGAAGTAGTTCTTTTTTGTAAAAAGAATTTGAAATATCTCTCAAGAACAGTATTTTTCATATTTATAACAGGTAGGTACCTCTCTTTGTTCTTTAGTAAATCATAAGTCATTTATTTAATATACAAAAATACTTTACAATCATTGATTAGCATATCACATTTAAATAAAATCACAAAATAGTCTGTCAATAATATACCTCTAACATACGTATGTACACGCATTACGTACACGGATACGCAATGTGTGTGCTACGTATGTGTTTCTTGAGTAGAAATCGATCGGAAATCATGAATTGTTAAGTAATTAATGCGCAAGACGAGTAAGAATCAAACCATACTAACATTTGATTTTCAATATTAATTAAGATCGAAGCATGTACTGCTTCTTTCGTTGCTGACCGTACTTACAAAATGCACCCACGTGTTAATTTTCAGTGACAGTACAAAGGAGCACTCGTCCGGGGTCCGTTACGTGTCGGCATGCAACTGCGGCCGGTGCAAGTGCTCGCGCGAGGACCCCTACTCGGTCCGTAAAGCCAACAGCACCTTCTACACGCTGGCCGCCGAGGAGTGCGGGGTCTGTCCCACGCTGCAGAAAATCGAGTTTCCTGTCTTTCAACCTTCGATACCTTCTTACAAGTAATATATACATACATATATATAATTAGCTAAGTAAAAAGCGAAATTCATTTCATTATATACAAACGTAATAACTAATGTTTCTTGACAATTTGATCCACCTACGAAATCAAATTGTAAATTTAAACCAATAAGGAACCAAAAATCATCAAAATCTGTCTAAATGTTTACGTAGTTTTCAATGACATACATATTTATATATAATTAGAAACTAGACATAACATTATAATTAAACTTTACAATTAATAGCTTGTGACTCATCCTACGATAGATTAGTGTTATGTACATGACTCTTATCATTATCATTACTCTTGTAACGTAAATATTATCTTATCTTAACTCTAATTCAATTTTGAGGATGTTAACTCATGGCTTAATAGTATAG
Organism: Tyria jacobaeae; assembly: GCA_947561695.1. Lineage (NCBI taxonomy): Eukaryota > Metazoa > Arthropoda > Insecta > Lepidoptera > Erebidae > Tyria > Tyria jacobaeae. Next base: position 17,912,301 of record OX387218.1, on the reverse strand, counting down.
TAGACTTATATTTAAAAAATAGCCTTCTGTAGACATATCACTCAGTATAAATCCCTTCATGTCGCTACATACATTCATTCATTATGGTTTCACTGTAAACAAGCCCGGTTCACCTTAAGTTATATTATATACATGTATATATAGATCATAGAATTTACCACTTTCTAGATGTGTACTGTAACGATATTTCACCGCACTTTTATTTGCTATTTGCCAATATTATTCGCTTTTAAAACAAAATAATTATCAGCCGCCATGATGCATTTCAAAAACAATAGGACATCAGCGGTCATACAGTGAAAATTAGAACTATTGCATAATATGCTTCCTAACATTTGACCATATAATGAAATAGTCATGCGTTTAACTGATAAACAGTATATATTTAACGTTAACCGTTTATTATTCAATGATCTGGTTTGACCATATCATGATGTGATCTACCATTTCATGAAATAGTAAGCATATCATGAAATTATCAATTCTATGATCGAGCCACGACATATATATATATGATCTGTTAGAATTAGTTCTGAAGATAAGCCATACAAGCGTATCCAACAAAAAAAAATGCTTTTGCAGTAATAATATTACTTAGGATGTCCTAAGCTCACAGAAATCTCTTAGAGAGGGGTACTTACTTTTCAGAGCTGCAGCCCTAAAGGGCGCTCCTCCCGAAGAAGCATCAGAAGCTACTCGACAAGATTCTCCCGCCGGGTCGGGTGGTTCTGTGGCCTCAGTTCCTTCTGAAGCAGGCGGATGGTCAGCCCCAGATGCCCTGTCGCCAGGGTCTGTGAAAGAAGAAGATGATGAGGATGATAAGTCACACGCTTCTGATAAATACGTCGTGCCTGTTCGGGGCGACTCTGCTACCGGTGAGTGTTTCAATTTTGAATGACAATGTAAACAACTCCAAAAACAGTTAGTTTATAGACATATGTACGTGTTAGTTTAATAACTTGTCAATAGGTGGCGTTTTCCTTTTTTAATGTATTTTTTTATATAAATTATTACGATCTTTGATCAAGTTTTAAGAAGATAACCCTTGCGGCAGTAAAATTACAGCAACTTAAAATTATTTTAATATTGTGCGTAGTACAGAAATCCAGATCTTAAATTGTAGAGTAAATTCACTGCACACTTAGATACATGATTATTGGTAATGCTTTCTTTCATTCTTTTTTAAAACACAACTTCGTACTAGGAATAATGAATTGACAAACGACTAACATAGCAGGTACAAATAACAGCCAGACTCAGGACCACCATTTGAGGATCACACAATTTTTTGTTGAATCTCTGGTTCAACACTCAGCTACTAGACCACTAAAACTTTTATAATTAAGAAAATATTTATTTCCACCTTGTAAAGACCATATTTTTTCAAATGATTTCAGATAAAATAATAAGTCGTCAGCCATCTACAACAGAATACCTCCCTGGAATGTTACACACGGCTAGCCCGGCAGGCTTACTCCCTGCCTTCTCTTCCTGGAGTGTTGTGTGCTTGGGAGGCTCCTCATTGTATTCTCACAGTCTGGGCTTACCTGAACACTTGCAGCCTGGCTTCCTGCCGCACACCAATTATCTCTTGCCATGGGATTGCGCCGTTCGGTTAGTTCATTTATTATTGAGTTAAATAAAGAAAATGTTTAATATCAATAATAGCTTAATTTTCGGACTGTTATTCATTAGACAGTATATATATAGTCACACAATGGCCGGCTGACGGCAATAGGCTTGCCCCCTATACTTGAGTGGGACTTAAATAAAGTGGCCATTTCAGACGTCTCTACTTTCGCCTTCGATGATATAAGCGTGAGGATATGTAATTTTGCATATGACTATGCTCGTTTGCCCCCTATCACGAAAAAAAAAACATTCCACGCTACATAGCGTAGCGGTTTAAGTGATCACCTCGCCACTACGCTGCCTGTCTGGTCTGGGTATTCTTGAAGTGCGTTGCTTGAATGTTTGTAAAGGCCCTCGCGGAATTGAGTGGCCTGTTGGTCTAGTGGTTAGTGACCCTGACTGCTAAGCCAGAGGACAAATATTTGTATGTAGTGCATGATCATTTGTTCTGTGTCTAGGTATAATTTATCTATAATATGTATGTATTAAGAAGTATATAAGTATGTTTATCAGCTGTCTGGTTACCATAGAACAAGCTTAAGCTGCTTAGTTTGGGATCAGACGGGCGTGTGTGATATGTGTCAAGTTATGATGAATGTAGAAGAAGTCTCGAGTTGTATCTTAGGACCGTGCTAAATGTTGTTCTGCCGTCTCTGCCTCCCCCGTATGTAATAACATCTGTGAAGTGAGGTAGTGATGATGGTGTATGTTCCAGTATGGAGTCGGTGAGCGCGTGGCGCGTGCAGCAGGCGAGCGCGCGCGGGCGCGGCAAGCCGCAGCTGCACCACCACCTGACCGTCAAGATATTCATCGGCATCGAGTACGAGTGCCCTCGCGGACACAGGTCAACAAACTATATTACTGTGTGGAAACACTCCCCCCCCCCCAAGTCGTTCCTTCAGCGGTGCTAATGGGCAAGTGTGTAACTTAGCAACCCTACAGTGCTGCATAAGAGACTCATGGGAATAGCATTATTCGTCGTAGAATGAGCTAAACCATAAACGGAAACCATGCATTTAATAGGGTTGGTTAAAAAATGCTCAATTTATGTAGTCATGTGTATTATTTATTTTGTAGTAATAGGTTTCTGAACGTGTTAGAAATATTTGTCACATTGCGGTATAAGCAGTTAATGATCTTATCTATCAAAGCCATAAACAAACTCAGAATTTAGCACATGTAATATTTAAGAGAGATTGTTTTTCACCAAACTTAGTGAGCGCGCGACCTCCAGGAATTTTAGACAATATGGTTCAGCAACTCTACGTTTTTAGGTTTATGATGTCATCCCCGGACACGGTGGTGAACGGTGGTGGGGGTGGTTGTGGGAGGGAAGCGGGCGCTGCGGGCGCGCGGCTGGCGGCCACCGACATGCCGCTGTACGCGGCGTGCTTGCCGTGCTTGTGCCGCGCGCAGCCCGCGCTCAGCGCACAGCTCATGCGCGTGCACGTCGTCACGCCCAAGGCGCCCGTGCACGTCACACTCGACCCCAAGGTAGGGAACATTAATTAAAATTATACAATATTTTATATAAATGGAATACTTCTTTTAATCAATGATAACATGTATTCATCTCTAGCATCCAGTTACAAAATAAAATTGTGACAAAAAAATACCGTGTAAAAGTTGTGACCTTTTTTATATCTACATTGTTATCTGCGATTCTCATAAATGTAGGTGGAATGTGTAAAGTTAAAGATATACTTACGTGTCTTTATATAGTTATTATTCAATTCGCTATCAAGAAACTCCATTACCTATTAAAACTTTTTAATATAATCGGACTTCAATGCGAAGAAGACAACCGTTACTTCACAATCGGTTTTCTGTGAGGCCGTGGTATCGCACCACTCAAGCTGGCCCATTCGTGCCTAGGCATGGCTCTACAAACTTAAGACTTATTTGGTTTTCTGATGGATTCGACTGTCAGAACTGGACCCAATTGAAATGGGACCACACGGGAAGCACCAGCTTTCAAAAAAATAAACATCAAAATAGGTTCACCCAGTCGAAAGTTCTGAGGTAACAAATATAAAAAAAAACAGTCGAATTGAGAGCCTCCTCCTTTTTTAAGTCGGTTGAAAATGTTTTGAAATCTGGAGAGACGATGGTACCTGGAAATTAAGACTGTCATAACTCTGATATGGGTTGTTCTTTTTAGGTTTTTTTTTTTGCAACTGCACGGTAGAGATGTATATTTTCAGTTGTTAAAAAGAAGTGTTCCATTTTCTAGGACATGCTGATAGAGTGGTTAAATGCTCTTTCAAGTGTTGAGTACTAAAACTGTCTTTTGCTTATTGTTCACGATATAGTGTAGGGAGGTTCTGCAAAAAATAAGACTTGACTTTGTTGAGTTAATTTGAGTTTTTAGACAGAAATTTTAATACTTCTATAAATATATATGTATATACATATATATTTAAAGACAACTCCCGCACTAGGATTAATTCCTGTATCGCGGGGGACTTTACAAACATTCAAACAACGAACACAAAGAATACCCAAACTCAGAACAACAATTTGAGGATTACACAAAGTGTTGGCCCGTGCGGAGATCGAACCCACAACACTCGACGCGGTAGTGTAGCGGCTAGGTGACTACTTACACCGCTACGCCATCCGTGCAGTCACTGTATCAAGTCAAATGTGCATTACATTCCTCTATTAACTATAAATTTCTTATTTTTTTGTTAAATTAGACTAGTTTATAATCGGCAAAATGTAAGCTTTGATTACGCCTCTGCCCGCCCTTTTGGGTAGACAGGCGTGAGTGTATGTATTATGTATGTATGTCCTTATTTATAGATTTCATAACTGTTCTCATGAATCAATAAAGACACCAGCTCCCCTCTCCTCTTTCCCCTCCCCGCATCCCCCTCATACTAAAGACTCACTTAAGACTTGAGTTTCAGGTGTCCATGGACGGAGGTAGTCACTAACCAACAGATGACCCGTCTGTTCGTCTATACGATATATTATAAAAAAAGAAAAAATATAATGTATAGATTGCTTACTGATTGATTGAGGTTATAATTACATAAATTGTGGTTACATAATGCTTTGCTAAACTTAACATCCATGTATCACAACTGCAGATGCATATTACGCATTGTGTTTACAGGTGCAACCGGTAGCAGGCGGTCCAATCTTCATCCCTCAACCGGTGGGATCCCCGCCAATCAAGCTGACGGCGTCCGCGTACTGGGTGCTGCGTCTGCCGTACATGTACAGCGACGAGCGCGGCTGCCTGCCTCGGCCTCGGCCTCCCGCCCCACCAGGCATGCTGCTCGCGCCATTATTCGGCCTGCAGGACTAACCTCCAGAAAATGCGATATTAATACTTATTTTGAACATATAAACTGAGACTGGCCTGTTAGTCTAGTGGTTAACGACCCTTTTTGCTGAGCCAGGGGTCGTAGGTTCGATTACTACACGAGAAAAAATTTGATTCTCAAATAAATGTCCCGATTCTGTATTTATATTGGTTAAGTCCCCTACGACACAGAAATACTTCCTAATGCAGGAGTTTTCTTTAAAAAAAATAAAAAAAAACCACACTATCTTAATAATGCCCATTTCTAAGCGTTAATAGGCATTAAATCTTCAGTAAAGCGGATATTTAATAATTAAATGCTAAGGATATTGTACGTCAACAAACGACAAGAATTAATGCAATTAATAACGATGCACTACTCTTAAAATGAGACCACTAAATAGACTAAATAATAGTTAATAGTATAAGTGGTTAAGGCCTCAGACTTGCGTTCAAGTGGTGGCGGGTTCGAACCCCATCCAGTGCACTACCGTCGCGAAACCACCTCTAACAAGCATTTAGCTAATAGCTGGGGTGTTAACGAGAATACTAGTAATGTTTGACCCATATCGACTAGTATTCTTAAAAAAAATTAAGAACCATCGCTATATGAAGTACCAAAATACAAAGCACTATGCGATTACTCTCTGCGAGTACATTTTTGACACTTACGTACAAGTTTTTTTACAAATTCATGTTAAAACTGAAACCACATGATCTGTTCTTTTATTTCAAAAGATACTTGGACTGAGGTTTCTTGAGTTGTGGTATTCACATACATACACGCCTATACGTCTCGAACGCCCACTTTTTGCAAACTAATATTTTGTCCCACTTACAGAATAGGGACAAGTCTGTTGCCGTCATAAGGACACTGCATGACCGTATAACCGTACTGTCTGATAGACAACCGGCCAAACCCTTAGTCGTTTTCTCACCCTTAGACACCCACGGGAAGAGATCGTATGGTAGAGAAACTACACGGCGTATTAGGACGCGGTAATCTAGAATTACAAACAGTTTCATTGTGAATAAGATTTCAGTTCTGAAGATAAATTATTATATATTCAACATTACTATGAGGATCTTTTCGCTACCGTATTATGGATACGGTCATACTTCTGTAAGTAAGCGTAATGTGCTTATTTCTACACAGCGTTTCTTCTCTTTAAAACCTTTTATTTATTTATTTCTTTGATTGTAAATCTTTAATTTTAGAATGTATAATTTTCTTATTAAAAAGTTGTAAGAAAATGTTATAACAGTGTTTTCGTAATGGATTCTTTATTCCGTTCGGTAGATACCTGATAGTATGAGAGAAATGTCACGAATTGTAATCTATAAAAATGTATGGTACATTATTAAAGATATTGTTAAAACGTAGTGTGTTTTTGTTTGTCTGTAGCCTCATTATGATCTACATATAGCTTTGTTGTCCTTTGGTCCTGCACGATCCAGTTGATGATATTCACTTACCTATACTTATATTATAAATAGATAGTTTGTTTATTGGAGCGGCCAGTAAATAATAGAGACGTCAGAATTTAAACCAATTAGAGACCAGAGTCCATGTCTGTTATAAAGTAAGATCTCTATGTTGAAGATTGCAGGTGTATAACTGCAGGTAATAACTTGTGGTGAATATAATCTCAATTTTTTTCAATAAGTGGCGTGCAAGTACGAGCAAAACAATTTCCGCCTTTTTGTTATTTTTGTTTGTTATCTTTGTTCAGTTATACAAATATTATTAAATAAAAAAACAAGTTAGTAGCGTCACTTATGAAATAAATTCTTTTTTCTTTTTTTCTTCTCTAAGTGACAAATTTGTCTTTGTTACAGTAGCGATAGTAAATGAGCCTAGAGATACGCTCTGCATTCTACAGTAAATCCTGATGATACTGATATAAAACAACAGCCTTGCCTTACATTTTAAAAAGAACTTGGATATATACTCATTTTAGTAAAAACCATTCCCTATTTCGAATTCTTTTTTATTTTAAGTAGTATTTTATTAAAACGAATATTAATTTAAATTTTTACATAAGTTCCGATTTACTCAACAAATTATTCGATTATTTTGTCATCTATATTAAATTATATATATTTGTATTTTTTTTTTGATATAATAAAATTTTGAATTAAAATTGGGTTTTATTTTAATATTAGGAATTTGATATGCAAAATACTGATGTAAAGTAAAGTTGTTAATTTAATTTTAAAATAATAGTCAGTTCAAATATTCACGTCTTTAAAATTTTATGCTTGTTGCCGCTATATTATATTAACCACTATAATATAACATACATTTTGACCTTAAATTGCTGTTATAATTTTAGCTATAAACATCGTTTCATAAATATTAAACAATTTTCATATTATCTTTAAATGGACATGCGCAATTTGACTAAAACCACGTGCCTTGAACCACATGCGGCGCGCGCACGTCACGTTCCTTTTTCTAAATTTTGATCTTTACCATAAAGATAGTGCGATCGCGCTTTGTTTTGTTAAAATCTAATATTTTTAAAGAACAATTTGAGGTTTGTAATTACATTTTTAGCATAAATTTAAACTAAAAGTATTGTGTGGTAGGCGTGGCTAGTGCGGGTGTGTAGTGTAGAGTGGGGATAGTGAGGGCTTCGTGCTTCGAAGCGCGCAGTTAGACAGTCAGTCGTGTGTGCGCCGCCGCCGCGTTAATATCTCAGCCAACCACTCTGCTAGACGTTGGTACAGGACTACTACGAAACTTCGGAAAACTTTTTGGCGGCATAAATGCCGCTTCTACATCAGGTAAGTGTTTGGATATTGCAATTTTGTATACTCATTACTTTCTATCCTAGTATTCTGTAGGTTACGAGTGACATTCATTAGCTGAATTCTCTAATTTTTCAATTATAACAAATAATAAGTTAATTTCCTACCCTCAAAAATAAATTTAACAGCATTTGTTACTGAAACGTGTCCAACTAACGTAGTTGAAATGAAAGTTCCTTTTGTAATAAACTTATTGTTGAAAATGCAGTGAATTTTAAATTATATGAAATTACATGGGCCGTGTCTTGACTAAATTAGGAAATTCTTCGGTTTTTTTTTGTGTAGGACACCAGCCGCAGTGGCAGCGGCTCTAGCGAGAATCGTCGCTCTATAGCAGAGTTTCTGGGTCTGGACACCTCGCATCTGGGAGAACCTGTAACTACTTCTCCCGCCGTCCATCATCGTAATGTAAGATTTTTTTTATATTTTCGGTAGGTAGTTGGATTTTTTGGAAAATTTTATTATTTATATATGGATATGCAGTTTCGTGACTATTGTGATATTAAACTGCCGATGTGAAATATATTAATCAATAATCGGAATATTATCATGCTTAATAAATATACATAATGTGCAACAACTGATTCTATTTTTTTTCGAATTTTGATCTTATTTTAGACATGTGAACTCTTTATTAAAAAAGTTTTGTGATAAATAGACCCGAATCTGAAGTGAGTTTAAGAAAGAATTCTTATATACAGTAGATAGTCGTTTAATATTTAACTACTTTTACAAAAGTTTAATTTAACGAGTTCAAAATTCTCAATATCTTTATACTAGAATCCTTTTAGAATTTTAGTCCCGTGTTGGGCGCCAGTTATCACTTTTAAATCACTCCTTATATTCATACAGAGCCAAATGCTTAAATCAAATTTTAAGTACAAAGCACTGTAGGTTTTATTGTCCGTTCATAATGTACCGTACGACATCCGGTTTGATGCCAGTTAATGTTAGTTGAGATTGGTGCCAACAGTGGCTCGTATTAATGGGTGCACGGTGCCAAATAATGCAGGCTGGATCGCTTGGGATAGTGTACTTGAATGGTAGTTCAATTTCATCCCCATGTCTGTGATGTGTACATCTAAATCCCTTTTAATACCCCTTTGGAATGCTAAAGTAAAACATAAAGGCCATTTATTTCTACCCTCAAATACCGTTCAAAAAAGATGACTAGCTATTTAACTGAATAGTCTTTATGCTAACACCTCCCTATCGATTTTCCTATTAATATTTCATCACGTGCTTCACACTTCTAGGATTGTGAAACTATTTTTATTTGGTTATTTACGGAAATAGGTGGCGAGTGGGCACAACTCTTAGCATATAAGTTGTGTCCACTCGCCGTAGTGATAGGAATCGGACTACTTTAAAAATGTAGCTTAAACGCAGTTAAGTTTTTCGGGCTCTGTGATTTACAATGCTACATTATTTTTGTTTGCAATTATTTCTTTATGCGAAAGGAGGCAAACGAGCAGACAGGTCACCTGATGGTAAGTGACTACCGCCGCCCATGGACACCCGCAGCTCAAGTCACAAGTGCGTTGCGGCCTTTTAGTGCCTTATATCCGAAGTATTAATACTAACTCTGATATTCTTTGCATCTTAGTAGCTATTGAGAATTGTGACAAATTTGCCTTACTTAGTATTCTGCCAATTAATAACTAAGGGGTCGAATTTGATCTTTCTTTTACTTTTATTAGACTTGTTTATCGATTGGGAATCTAATTACGATCCGTGTACAAAAGTCCATGGAAAGTATTTGTTAAACATTATAATAGGGTAGTCATATGCAATCGGAAACATCCAAAGACTAATTTTGTTAAATCTAGTAAATTAAAATACTTGAAATCCTAAGTCCATCGAAAGTTTAAAACGTTTTAATAGGGTAGCCATTATACACAATTAGATCCGCTCTTTACTTCTACTAAACGTTTATTCTCATAAAGTAAAAAGTAGAAGTAATAACATTTAAAATGACAAATTTATTATTGAATTGTTGATTAAAAAGATTGGAAGAGGATCTGCTTTTAGTTAACGGTATCGCTAGAAAGGGAAATGCTTTAAAAAAGTTTTTTCAGCGCTAGTTGATAGCTATTAGCTCAATTCACGCGGCACCTCTACTTCCCATTAGTTACAATGTGTACGAATGTATTGTTGCAATAAAAGGGTACGTGTTAGATCCTTGTGCGTGTACGTAAAAATACCTATTACGGTTTTTTTCACTCTATATAAAGAACCTCTCAACAAGCTGAATCCAATGGCCGAATCCTATGAATCTCACAATAATTATGAAGGCGAAAGTTTGTATGTTTGTTACTTCATGTATTTAGTTTTTCCCCTTTATTAACAGATGTACCTTGTAGTGTATACGATAAACCGCGTGGCGCAGCTAGTTTAATAATAAAATCAGCACCGTCATAGTACTGCTTTGCATTACTAACCTTTTTAGAATTTGCCAGCTTCCATTTTCCCTTAACATTCATTCGTTTTATTACGAAAGTAAATAAAAATAAGTCTGTTTAGTGTTAATGAAAGGTGCTACGGTCTATTAGTTGAGTCTGTTATTTAAATATCCACTTTAAATACGAGCCGTAGACAAGACTAAAAATATAGATATCAAATGTTACCAATACGCTGCTAGCGTATAACGTCGTAATCTCTAAATCTACGCTTCTGTATCAACTTCTAACAAAACTTCAATTGTAGAACCCTCATAATTGTAAGATAAGCAGTCCCATACAATCGGCTACAAGAATATGGATAGTTCTGCCAAGTCTCTGCATCACAACATACTCCTTATTGCAAGTAAGTTAGCAATCGCCCTCTTGGCAATCGTCTGGCGGCGTCTCAACGTATTGGCATGCATCTGGCAATATAATATTATTTGTATAGGCTCTGCCAAGGCCCCGCGCGTTTAATCGGCCGCCTCCGCGTGTTCGCGACCCGGAAAACTATCTTGGATACATACACGGTTTTTCATGCTTGTTACCCTTTAGATGGGTATCGTTTAGATTTTGTATACCGTATCTTTAGGTAAACGGTTAAGTTCAGTACCTTATTTTTCTCGGGTACAACCTTTTGATCTGGATCTAATGCTATTTAACATAGCTCTGGGCGATTAGTCGTACTTCCAAAATGGTTTTTAACTAACATTAATAGAATTAATGCGAAATGCTGTAACTGTCGAAATAGCCTATTAGTCTAGACCTTGTTATACCATAGTTTTCAAATGGGCAAAACAAAATGTGGCTGTTGAAGGAATGCGTAATTTAGTTCTGGGTGAAAGTTAGATGCACGTACAATCTTACAGAATTTGCTGTTGCTTTCTCATATGTTCTCTTGTCAGAGGCATTAAGTTCACGTTTTATTGAAAGTACAAAAAACTATTTTTAAGTCTTGCTACAGTTGAAGACCGGTAAGGGAAAACCATCGTCAAACCAATTGGACTCGTTTGACACTGAAGTGAGCATTAGATTTCTGTGTAGCGAAGTAGTTAAGACTTCTAGGGAGTATTGCTTATCAGTTAAGTCTTAAAATTAAAGCTAATTAAAAGTAACGTCAGTGTATAAACACTCGGTGATTAGTTTTGATAAAGTACTTGGGTCATACAAATTATATTTCATTATGGCTAATATTTCAGTCTTACGATCTCTCACTTCGGCGGATATTTGTCCCTTCAAAATTTATACGTTCGTCGTAAGTACGTAAACGTTTATACATTACATTTTAGCCAACCAAAATTAACGGTCTTGTTAACTATGATTACTGCCAATCTAACAAACTGCAGCTTAGTATATCTAAATGTTATGTTAGCTTTACAAAAAATAAAAATGTTATGAAACATGAATGTTTTTTGTCATTCATTGAATGACACGAACCTGACCAGACTATCCCTAGTTCGTGATCTTGGTGTTCTTCTGGATGATACTCTATTTTGATCAACACATTGATAACATCGTAAACAACGCCTATCGGATGTATGGTTTTGTAATGAGAACAGCTACAGAATTTACGCGTCCTTCTACTTATTTACATCTATATAAATGTTTCATTAGATCACAATTGGAATATGCAGTACCGGTGTGGAATCCCTTCTATAACAGATATATAGAACACATTGAGAAAGTTCAAAGTAAATATTTAAGAGCCATGCGTTACGGTTTTTTCCGCAGATTTACTTCTGATTTGTTATATAAAATGTATCAAATTATACATTTTATATAACAAAAGTAGGCGAACTTTATTGGAGACAGTGTTTTTTTATTTGTGTAGCAATGTTTAAGACTGTATTGGTGTTCGAAATAAATTATGTTACATAGTACCTAGAACACCAGCACGACGAGAGGCACGAGCGCAAACTACATTTGTTGTTTCGACTTGTACTAATGCTGGTCTGCGAGCGCCTCTACGTAGAATTACTAATAATTATAACCTGTACTTTCACGATATATACATGTTTGCAATATCTTCGGGAACATTTAAAAAGCTTGACACAAAGATTAAATTATTTGAATGTTTAGATTTTTTAAGTTAGTTAGTAGGTTAGTTTTGAATTTCAATTCGTCTGGGTACGAACAACTCATATTTGCAGAAAAATGTTAAAATATTACGTGGAAAATGTTGTTAATCTCACAAAGGTATTTCTTTATTTTGTTTTATTGTAATATTGTGTGACTGTTTATTTACCCAAATAAATAAATAAACTATCAATTGAGATATTTAAGGGTTTTGATATCCAGGAGTGTGGAGGCGACAATGAATGGCGTTGGGAGGAGCCGGGCAGTCCGGAAGCGGCGCAGACGCCGCGTGGGCTGGTGCCTTCCACCTGCTTCCCACCCAGGCACCCGAACGCTTTCACTAGTTTTAGGCAAGTCTATTAAGTTTATTAGTTATCGAGCAATCTCAATAAGGTCTATGGTGTTTGAGCTAAAACATATTAAAATATAAGGGAATGTACTGATCTTGCTCAATACTAAATATATAAAAACCTATTATAAAAACTTAACCCTAACTTCTTAATTCAAAGAAAATTAAGAACCAGACTCGGGACAACTTTTTGTGGATCACACATTTTCTCGTGGGGGAATGAACCCACGACCTCTGGTTTGTAGTCAGTGGTCACTAATCAAATGTAAATGTATTAAATATTTGATATTTCCTGAATGCCCTTAGCTTTAATCAATTAGATTATATATAATACTCTACTTTTATATATATTTTATATCACCTGGTATTATACAGTTAAGATCTCGACTCCATTAAACTTCAACATTAAATTTTAAATAACATTTCGTGCCTTGAAAGCGTAATTTTTCTTTTCTGGTCGTATCATTACTTCTAATTATAAAGTTGTGCGGACATTACACAGCCGGGGGAACAATAGTGCTCTATAAGTAGTGTTTCGTGTATTCTAATGTAGCAGACATGACCAATTAGAACTAGGTACCTATATATGTATCTCGTTGCAGTGAGAGCGCGCAGCCGGGCGCGCTTTGGGCTGAAGAGTCTACCTCGAGCCGGGGGATTACAGACCTTGTTGCCTCCTTAGTAAGTACTTTAATCGTTTGTATTAATAATTATATTTGTAAGTGCTCGTAATTGCCAGAAGTTTCTTGTAGTTTCGAAGATACATAGATTAAATAGAAAACTGTCAATTTGCGTGGAATTGTGCTTGTTGCCATACTAGTCCTGTTCATATTCCCGGGTTCAAATTGTTTAGTTTCTGGTTAGCAGAACTAAATCTCAATATGAGGATATGGGAATGATTGATACATTTTTGACTGTGTTTTTTCAATTATCGACAGATTTATTTTTTTGTTTGAAGTAATTCCGCCTTTGTCCCATTGTAATAGTCTGGATAAGATAGGATCCCAGGGAAACTCAAATTTTATGCACGTTTTAAAGATTTGTCATTATTGTAGGCGGTTATCGTTTTTTCTTTAAATATAAACTAAATAAAATATTTTTGATATATTAAATTTCCGTGAACATTTTTCGCCGAAACCGAACCGCGTATAACACCGGTCGATGTTAGTAGGTAGTGTTTACCGGATATAACAGCGACTGTTTCAGAAGGCCCTGGCGATGCCGTCAAGTTCGGCAGCGGCGGGCGGAGGCCGCGATGACGTTCTGTGGCACGGAGAACGCCGCCCGCCTTCTGACCGCGCTTCTCTCATGCCCAGGAGAGCTTCCTTCTGTGAGTCGAACATACTTACATTATTTTCTTCAATAATCTCTATCAGTGTATATAGTCAGTGCCCGGTAAACTGCAATAGACTAGCCCCGTATTACGTGAGTCGCTAAGTTATGGTTGACAAAATGTGGGCGTTGAATACACCTCTGCCTATCCCCTCGTGTCATAAGCGTATTTTAAAAACAGTTGGGTAATTTTTTTGAAGGAAGATAAAGGTATTTAATAATAAGGGCTAACGGCGAATATACTGATCCTTAGACGGTGAAATCGAATTTGAATAAAATTAAGTTTACCTACACAATAAATTACAATACGTATAATACTGAAATTTTCTGAAGACTTTTTTTTGATTAGGATTTTCTGATACCGAAGATTCTTACGAAAAAGTTAAAGCGTTACATTTATGGGCCGTGTAATGTTGCACTTTCTATACCAGTGGTCACCGATAAGCAAGCAGCGATCTAAAAATAGGTTTGGTTTTTAGAGAATTATATTGTTCTATATCCAGGTGGGGTAGTATCAAGTGGTCGCAATGGGGGTGAAGTACTACGTTGGGGAGGCAAATTGCCGCCGCGATGTTCCGACCCGAGCGGAGGCTTCTCCGCCAAGGTGTTCCTGGGGGGACTGCCTTGGGACATTACTGAGCACGCACTTATGCAAACTCTAAAACACTTTCAGCCAGTACGGTAAGTGAACTTACGAAGATTTACTGTTAAGTTTTTACTTGTCTACGTAGGTTAGGAATTTTTGTGGAACATTATTGCACGTATTTGTTAGATTCTTATAAAGTGATAGTAAATTGTATAATCATTAAAATTATATTCATAAAAAAATTCAAGATATATTTTGATGGCATCCTAAAGGATCGCGATTCTTTAGAGGGTTGAGCGATCCTCAACCCTCTAAATTCATCAGTTGAAAGTAATTTTTGGTTAATATTCAGTGCTGGTAAATAGAATGTGTTGTATAGTGTGGAGTGGCCGGGGCGCGAGTGCGCAGGCGCGGGCGGGGCGCCGCGCGGCTACGCGTACGTCACGTTCGAGAGCGAGCGCCGCGTGCGCGCGCTGCTGGCCGCCTCGCGCACCGACGGGAACGAATGGTTCTACAGAGTCGGCTCTAGGAAGATGCGGAGTAAGGAGGTACGTTCACCTTCGCAGTCTTCTTTCAAAAATATTTTTATATTTGTAATACACTTACAACTTAGATGAGTTGAATACTATCAACACTAAGTTTGTAGAAACCAATAATTAAAAAAACCTTAATTTTATTGCTTTTCGAAGCATCTTTCTAAGCAGTCGAATGCGAATCATTTACTGAAGCAGTGTAGTCCTATCAGCCACACACTTCATCTTCAGTAGTCGCCTGAGGACGTAGGACTTCTCGAAAATCTGTGAAATTCCTTCGATCACGTTTAAGCTCGGTTAAACAAACCGTAAACAGTGGCACGAGATAGCTTCGTAATGAAATGCATTTTTGAACGGTAATTGCACAACGAAAGTCTTAATAAATCATTGAGCAGAAAATTTTCTACCGCCGATTTCTAAAAATAAGACGTGAATACTTTACAATACACATCTACAAATTTCCAGGAGTTTTAGAAAAATCTATCACATAAAAAAATTAAAATCTCAAATTATGGCTATTTATAAACTTAAATTGTGTGAGAGAATGTGAGGTACGTAAACTAGAGCTATAGTCGTTTTAATATTTAATATTTTTAAAGTTAATAAAAAAGTAAATGTTATATTAGCCCTTAACCTAAAATATTTATTATACATTTGTTTGACCTAAAAGTATCTTGAGAATGAAGAAAAAGTAAGATTAATCTTAAAAATATAGTGATAAATGTGTACTATCAGGTGCAAGTGATCCCGTGGGCGCTGTCTGACTCCAACTGGGTGGTGGGCGGGTCGGTGCGGCTGGAGCCGTCGCGCACGGTGTTCGTGGGCGCGCTGCACGGCATGCTCAGCGCCTCTGCGCTCGCCACCATCATGAACGATCTCTTCTCGGGGGTCGTCTATGCCGGTCAGATATTCTCTATACTACTCTCAAAACTTCCACGTTATTGAAGTATGACTAAAGCATTAATTTGTTTTTAAGTGTTACAATAATACCTAGACGTCGCGGTCAGCTGAATCCTGATCGAAAGATTGTTTCGATCTGGAAACATTACTAATGAATACCTCTTGATGCAGCATTACAAGTTACTATGTACATATCTACTAGATGGCGCTGCAGTCAAGTTTAAATGATAGTTAAATTCCCGACACTGATTATTTTAATGTCGTTAATCTATACACTAGACAATTATAAATATTTGAATCGTAATGAATTCAAAGGTAAAAGGTTTCCATATTAATCGTTCACAGGTATCGACACAGATAAATACAAATACCCCATTGGGTCCGGCCGTGTAACATTCAACAACGTGCGCTCGTACGTGCGCGCCATTTCTGCCGCATACGTCGAAATACATACGGACAAGTTCACCAAAAAGGTAAATGCGGTTACCGTTAATACTTACATGTTATTTTCAGTTTTATAATCCTTTTTTACTGTTACAGGTGCAAGTGAATCCGTACTTGGAGGATTCCATGTGTTCAGTATGCAACTTGCAGCAAGGGCCTTACTTCTGCCGCGAGCCAACATGTTTTGGGTATGAAAATTGTAATATTACATACAAAACGCTGACGATTGCTACCTCTGAAGGGAAGATTTTGTTCCACTCCATTTCAAATGGACGTAAAATACGACTTGACGGAGTTGCGGATGTCCGTCGGCGCCGGTGGTCACTTGCACACTGGTGACCAGTCTGCTCGTTAGCCCCCCTATCCCATAAAAATACCGTTATAACGTTTCTACTCAAAATAACTGCGTAAATATTAAATCTGCCTGTTGTACAAAAAGTTCAAGATATGGATAGGGTTTGAAATATTAAGAATTAAAATGAAGTCTGCCCAAAAATTTTATTTATTCGTGTGAATATGCAAGTTCTTTCCACTACAACTTCTAAATGCTTAAACATACTACGATGTATGTGGTAACATTAATCAGGGTACGGCTTTATCAGTTTATTTCTATTGTAAAGTAACTTAACAGCACTTGCTCATATCTAAAGTAGAAACCGAATACTTTATAAAAATCAGAATATTCCATGCGTAAATATTTGGAACCCCCTTCTGGCCTTTCTTCTAGCGGAGGCTTTCGTAATTTCTATTTTGCACCAAATAATTTTATATGATCCCGCGGAGTGAGATGGGAGGACTATCGGTAAATGTAGATACCGGAGTGAGCAACGTTTAATTGTCCAGCTACTTCTGTCGCTCGTGTTGGTCGTGGCAGCATGGCGCGGGCGGCGCGACGAGCGCGCACGCGCACGTGCCGCTCACGCGTAACTCTGCGCGACACGACGCGCCCGAACAACACCCAAACATCTTCAACGGGATGTTCCCGCACACTAACGACGGTACTACTCTTGCGTATCCTTTTTATTACGCTCTTCATATCGCAATCAATACAAATTACACATTTCACAATCTAAATTTTCATTCGCACTTCAGATGTAACAGAATTTGAAAACGAAACCATTTGATAAACAATAGTTATTTAAATACATTTATAAACTTTTACTCACTATAAATACTAACTCTTAAAATATTTCTAAATTGTTAATGACTTTAATTCAACAATCATTTAAATTCCTACTTCTCGTAAACCAAAGTCAAGAAGTAAATGTTTGCAGGCACCCCCTCTCCCGCAACGAGCGGTACGAGCGCCACAAGCGGTAGCTCCGACACTGGCGGCGTACCCGACACCAGCCAGACAACGTGGTTACGTTAGTGCCCAGTACTAGGTGGTCGCTAGTCTAATCGCTTAAGCGGTCGGGTCTACGCTAACCAGTAAGGTAGCCGGACCGCTTGGCTAGACTAGTAGCCGGCACTACTGCCTCCGTTGTCGACCCGCTATTAAGTTCGGCGCTTCGCCAACATGCTTCCATCGACTGTGTAATTAATCGAGACCGTGTGAGTTAATACAAAACAATTACTAAAAATTTATAACAAAACTTAAGACTTGCATAACTAATCAAACTATTAAATCTTTGGACATGTTATCTATGTAACATTACTACATTTTAAAGATTTTAAAATCAATATTTTATACGTAAAGTTTAAATATTTATAAATTCATACTTTATTCGATCATCTTGATATCTGTACTCACATGGTCAATAAGTGATCGTTTGATTTGGAATTTATTTTGTATAATTAAGAATATGTATTTGTTTACTGTGATTAAGGATAATACTTCTGTATCATTCGATACGTAATATTTGTTAAAGAAAATAAAAAAAATTGTTCATTTTAAGGATCGGTATAAATTAGAATATACCTTGAATTTTTTATAATTATTATTTTTGTTTATATATCAGTTTTAAGTTACACGTTAATTTCAGTACAAAGGTATCGTTAGATAGCAACCATCAAGTAATCCATATTATAATACGCTATTGACGTAGAGATGTTCCTTAGACAGTATTACATGTGCCTATTAGATTTAGGGTGATTTTAATCGATTTTAATGTGCCTATTGTACTCGCCCCTAGGCCTGTGCGTTATCGTTTTAAACATTTTAAATGGCTTTTAAAATGTATAATTGTGATTTTAATGTTTTAATATTCATAATCAAGTTATGAAATGTTGATTTTATAACAGCTTGTTTGATTTTAAATTATACAAATAAATACTGTTATTCCAAACTTAAGCTTTGATTTTTATATTCCTCTGACTTGTACGTAATAAACTATCAATCCTGTTGTGCTTAGTCTTAAGTAACAGTACGTAAGGACTAACTACTAACTTCAACGATTCCATACATTCGAAAGCAGTCTAGTTCTCGTAGTTATGGCCTCCATCTTTTTCGGAGGGAATCTAACACTATAAATAGTCCCTTGTACTAAGCAGAAGCAAAAAGAGCCTAGGCGCCTTTGACCCGTACCCTTAGGATATACATATATAGGCGTGCAAGTTCTGGAAGGGTGCGTCTTTGAAACTGCGTTTCTTTTCTTTATTTTGACCTTCCAATACTAAATTGATCAAAAACACTGATGTGGCCTTCCGATGCAGTATCAGGCCTATCCACATTTAACCTTCAGAACGCACGTCACTAATAACTAGCGACAAGTCTATAAATTGATAAATGTTGTGCATGGTTTATGAAGAAAAAATGCTGTATTAAATTTGGTCCATATTTCATAATTCCCAGCAGAGTTAAAAATAACCCCTCCACATCGCACGTAAACGCTGGCAGCGTACTTGAGACTTGAGTTGCAGGTGTCCATAGGTTGCGATTGTCACTTACCATGAGGTGACCTGAATGTTCGTCTGTCCTATAGAATCGAAAAATGATACAGGATACCTAATATATTTGATATTAAAACCCCCTACAAATTTGCCGAAACTGTCATTTAACATTTACAACACATTTTTAGGGTTCCGTACCTCTAAAAGTAAAAAAGGAACTTATAAGATCAGTGTCCGTGTGTCACCACCGATTTACTCATTTTGGGTCGAAAACCTAAATGATAGTTTCCGTTGACCTATAGTATCACGGAATTTTACAACAGCACAAAAGGCTTATGGTAAAATTCCAAAAATCAAATAGGGTCCCACACATACATAGTTGAAAAATGATACCAATTTTATTATGGAGGTATAATATGGTAGGTACTGAACCCTCTGCGCCCGAGTTAGACTCACTTCCGGTTATTTTATGGTTACAGGTATGGTGCCTTTGTATCCATTATACATATTTAGACTTCACCCATTACTTCCCAAACATCGAAAACTTTGGATTTTTTTATCAAATCTTGAAACGTAAGTTCATAATACGCTATGAAAAAATAATACGAACAAAAAAAATGTACTTTTAATGCTGAGTCAGCCTGTCCTATAAATATGACCATACTTCCATATATCCATATCCATATAGACAGTGGGGACGTATAATCAGAAATAATAAAAGTAAACAATTAAAAGAATATTAGCTGTATTTAAAAAATTTGATAATTAAGTTTTAAATATAAAGTTCTATTAACTTATTTTGTATGGTAAGGTATAAAACAATCACTGCAGTGTTTTTCACATTTAGCGCAAAAAGTAAGAGGTTGTTTTTACAACCTTGACCCTGGCAACGCCTCTGTTTGTCCCTCTTCGTCATATAGTGATTAATATTGTCAAACCGGACAGGTTGTAAAAGGCGTTCTGATGTAGCTGGTGTAGGTTTGCTTGCCTTGCCTGCCGATTTTTTCATCCAAGAATAACAACCAAGAATAATATTTTGAAAGATTACCACAAGTTTTTAAATTGTTTTGTTTGTTTTCATTTTTTATATATTTCGTAAAGGTCTAAAGAATCAGTTTCATATAAATTGGAGTGGGCAAGTTTTTTACATTATGGTATATAAAATCAGAATATGATGCTTCTTTTTGAGGCAACAAAAATTATATTTTGAATAAATTACATTAAAATTACGGATACACTTTTTGCAGAAGAAAAAATATTTTATCAGAAAAGCAGTGCAATACGAATTTTGTCGGAACAAATTGAGCTCTTCATTATCAGGGTCCAGCAGCCTGATCGACGTCATATCGTGACGTGTCTACTCGTCTGTGGCGTACAGAGTATTGTAAAAGGATTCCACAGATAAGGGTCACGTGAGAGTAATCACATATAACTCTCCTTGAATGTTGTTATTTATTACACATGCTTTGTATTTAATCTGATATAAAATGTAGTTGACGAAAAATAATGTACATCATATATTAGTAAAGTATTTTATTGTTTTCATTACACATTTAATAAATATTTGATCGTAATTTCTTCCTTATGCATCAATAGCTGACGGCTCTTCACTGCCATATGCACGCAAATAGATACGTTTTGAATAATATTTTTACATTGCGTTTTGCCGTTTACAGAGTGACTCTGTTATATATCGTTGTGTACTCTTGAAGGTAGAAATACTTTGCAAAAATACTTTTAAAACGGGCAAATAAAATAGAATTCCCATAAGTACTTCAATCAATCCGATATAATACAAAAAATGGCAGGCTTAGGCTAATATTGACGTGACACCACTACAATGGCGTGCATTGGCTTGGCTGGTGGAGTCAACATGGCGCAATGGCGGCCCGACCGCTCATTCGTTACCTATATTGTTTATTTATTGACTTAAGTTGCCCAATTGAATGACAAGCTTTTGTAAAAAAATCAATTGAATTACCCGACTGCGAAAGGAAGGTCTCTTCGAGTGTATATGGATTTCAACATGAGAGCTGTCCTCTGAATTATCTTCATAGTGACGTACTGTGATATAAGGTATTATTAGTTCAAGATAATGATAAGATAATAAAAGAATCTATACTTAATATTGCTTAAAATTACATATAGAAGACGATATGCACAATGGGTGGCCTTATCGCTAAGAGTGATCTCTTAGAGGCTTACAGAATTGATTTTGTATATTTTTTAATAATACGAGTATTTTTATCTCGTGTATCATAATCGCTTTGTGTACAACTATGTTGTGTACAAGTCTGAAAGGAATATTAATGATGGTTATTTGTTAATTTTATAGGGCCAATTTTCAGATAATTTTATAAACCGACATATACATATAGTCTATAAGAATATAATACAATTAATCGAAACTCATGCTCATGTCAGAGTTATTGGTGGCGTCAGCACCCGGCGTATCTGGAGCCGCTATTGCCGGTATACTGATATTTACTGTCGGGAACGGAAATTGTGGAATCTCTTCATCTGAAACAAATATGATTTATATATTAAATGGTGATGAAATGTCGAAGTGCATAGATCAGTTTTCAGATTCAATTAATGAGAAGTGATAGATGTAATCTCTTCAATCGCGATCATAGTATTAATTAAATTATTAATTAATACCTAAAATAAAGAAAAAAAAAAATGAGTCTTTGCATAAATGGATTGTGAAATTCTTCATCGTCGCCTACAGGTAGCGTTCCCAGGAGACTGTCAGCATTATTACGTTGAATAGCAATGCTTATTATATGTGCAAGGAGAAGTCAAGCCTTCTGATCGCTAGAAGTGTCGACCAGTCGTTTAGAGCTAGTTCTTTGAGAATAGAACGAGCACTTTGACCCCATGACCCTAGTGTCTCCACCCCAAAACGGCTCAAAAACAATTTGCGCCGTTTGAGGCTCTCTGCGGATGCAGCAGCAGCGACGAAAATACACAACATCGTGATATATTATATACGTACGCTCAAGCCTGTATACCTAAAGGGTTAAGCAGAGCTGTGTTTGACCACCCGCATTGTGACAGTCAAAATTTGGTCCCACTTTCCGTTTCCGACAGCCATGCTTAGGCATGAGCCAAGGACCAGAAAAGACCAGAAATGGACGATTTTTTTTTATATTATAAAAAGACAGCTCCGTCACAAGGATTTATTCCTGTATTGCGAGGGACTTGCAAAGATTCACTCATCTTACACAACAGGTTTGCTGTTTATTACTCTCTGCCAAGGAGAGCAAGATACAGTTAAGCGTCGGTACATGTACCTACAACTTACCTGTAAGCGCAGCATCCAACCTATCAACAATGGTATCGAGCAAGGCTAGCGCAACGACATCATCAGGGTCCTTGGCGAGGGCGGCGTGCAGTACATCAGCGGCGTCTCTCTCTCGGCCGAGGAGCGCGAGGCACAGCCCTAGAGCGGCGAGCGTGGCGGGGCGCGCGGGGCGAAGCGCCAGCGCCCGGGAGTGCCAGCGGAGCGCCTCGGCCGGCCGGCCCAGCGCGCGGGACACGTGACCCAGCGCGTCCAGGGTTGGTGCCCAGCGGACACCTACCTGCACGCAATTACGATAAATGTATTTTTTGTTTTATTTTTTCAAAGACTACACATTATGATTAATTATTGTATCGAGGGGGATTTAACAAACATTTAAGCAAGAACATCCAGACTCAGAACAACAATTTGAGCATAACACTAAGTGTTGTCCCGGGCAGGGATCGAACCCAAAACACTCGTGGCAGTGTGGTGGCGAGGTGACCACTTAAACCGCTACGCCATCCGTGCAGTCAATTCATATATATTGCGTACAAATAACTCAGATATCGAGAGATTTTCTATCTGTATTTATACGGTATAAGGGAAGCTGGTTAAATTTAACATGCAAGGTTTAACTCGAAGTGACCCTGTATTGTTGTGCCTGGCGCTGCCCACCGTCGCGGCAGTTCGCTTTGTTCCTTGAGAAAGGTCCTCCGCCAGGCCCTAAACTAGTCAAGATTCCCCGAAATAGACACGTGAGTAAAATATATGCTATAATGTAGCATTTTTTATTGTACATTCAGGAAAACGATTAAATCGTCAGCGAATTTTAAATATTAAATTTCTCTCCGCTTTAAGTCCGAAATTATCAGACTTATTTCATAAAGATAATTTCTAGCACTGTGGTATATTTTGTTATACTATTCCTCAATAAATATGAACAACTCACGAAAGTTTTTAGTCTAACATAAGATTTTTTTATACAACCAAACCAACTAGCGCTGAAAATATCGAACACAATAAAAAATTATTATTACACCAAACTGGGTACAATCGTTCGGAAATTATGGGGGTACAAACATTTCAGTATTTAATATATATACATATATTATACATATACATATTAAATATTATTTTTTTGTTTATATATATACAAAAAAAAAATTATAGTAAATGACGTACATTAGAAGCACTAGCAAGTTTGTAATATTTTTGTACTGACAAAATCGAAACCAGTTCTGAAATAAAATTTATTTTAGGAGCCAGAGACAGGCATTTCCTGACCAAGCTGTCATCAACCCTAGGGCTGATATAACTATTATTATTATAGTAACCTCTTGTTTGCCGGGTGGAGTGGCAGCATCGAGCGCGTGCAGCCACAGGTTCCTGGCGGCGAGCAGGTTTCCGTCCGCGAAGGCCGCGGCCCCCGCCTCGTGAGCCACGTGCGGGTCTCGAACCAGAGACAACACGCGAGTCCACTTTACTTTCGGCATGCATTCAACCTCTTCCGCCACCTAACAACAAAACTTTGTTAGACATACCCACCAATTTTTTTTAAAAATATTCATGAATACGAGTCGGAAGATGAAAGAAAAGAAAAAGTACTCGTAAAATAAAGTTCCAGAGCCAATTCGTACCTAACCTCAAGACTACCGTACTCTATAACTCTATGAGTATGTTTAACAAACTGTACGTGCATTTGAAATGTCTTATCAACCGACTTCAAAAAGGAAGAGGTTCTCAATTCGACTGTATTTTTTTATGTTTGTTACCTCATAACTTTTGACTGGGTGAACCGATTCTGATTTTTCTTTATTTAAAAGCTGTTGCTCCCCGTGTGGTCCCATTTTAATTTGGTCCAGTTGTGACAATGGCATCCATGAGAAAACCATGTAAGTCATGGATTTTCATTAAGCATGTGCGCGACAAATGGACGAATAACTCAATATCACGCCAACCTATTCTGATGATTATTTATTTATTTGATGTACTTAAGTTAGATAAGTTTGGTCCACTTCTGAAAATGGCCTCCATGAGAAAACCGTATAAGTCTTAATTTATATGATAGACGCATTGAAGTCGGTTGTCTACTTTTTTAAAATAATTATGTTATCATTTAAATATTTTGAATGTTTTTTAAACAATATTGTTTCATAACAATCGTTGTTAAAATAAAAATAAATAAACTTTAATTGACAATCCTGGGTGTTTACTACACTTATACTACTACTTATGTATGTAAGAATAACTGTATTGAATAATAGCTAAGGACTTGCAATTATGTGGTTGCGGGTTCGACCCCATCCAGTTCACTACCGTCGTGAACTAACCCCTCAGACAAGAATTTTAGAATAGCTGGGGGGGTAACATGAATACTAGTAATGTGTTACCCACATTGCTAGTATTCTTAAAATAAATGCATGAACGCCCACCGTCGGCATTCCTATTCACGTATCCCTTATACATATATGAATCCTTCCATATTTTATTTTCTAGACCTGCATTGCCAGCCTATGGAACAAATTGTCGTCTGTCGAATTTCCGGACCGAAACGACCTTCACGCCTTCTAGAAAAGAGCGTACTTCCACCGCAAAGGCCGGCAACACACACAACACACGGCACACACGCGCACATTTACCCTCTATAACAAAAAAAAAATAACAATTTAACATTACCTTGTCATTATTGTGTAGTGCTGCAGCTCTAGTGAGGAATCTGTCGCACATTGCAAAGTTGTTGAGTAACGAACACTCTACTCCGACATAGAGAGGAGGCAGATGACATCCAGCCATTAGTTGGCTAGCCTGAAACAAATATATTATTATTCATATTCTCAAGCAATTGTAGAAATTAGTACACAATATATGTATTAAAATAAATATTTACGCCTATATCCCTTCAGCGGTATGCAGTGGCGTCTCAAACGCCGTCATTCTGTCAGCTATAATGAAGTCCTAATTACATAATAGAGGGCATCCCTATTGCCTTCAAATGAGTACTGTATATGTAATGTTTGACAGTCCAATCCTTTAATTGCCATTTTTGACTCCCGCGGGAAGAGAACTGGTGACTCGGGTGTTATGTCCCTCCAACACAAAGGGAGGATCCTTCAGCCAGTCGACGTCATCATGAGTGGCAGACAGCGACCCAACGGTTGATGTTGAGAAGTTATGTTTACTAATCAGCGCGAGAACACTCGCATCGCGATTCAGGCTATTAAATCATTAGTCTGTAGTTTAGCTTGTCTCAGCTAGATGGTGTTGTTGTATTGTTTCTGGTGTATGTGGAGGTCGATGCAATGTTATACATTATTTCAGTCCTGCTATTAAGATGTTTAACTATCCAGCCGTCTATGCTCTACGGCGTGTCAAAGAAACATCATACATACATACTTTAATAACATAATTGTACTTAAGCTTTCAGGAAAGTTTAGTTTAGTTTTTCAGAAAGTTTAGTATACAAACTCCTTATTATACGTACTTTGAAGTAGGCAGCCATCGCTTGGTCGTGCTCATTGTCAGCGGCGAAACTGTGTCCGTAAGCAAGCCACACGCACCCCGCGCTCGGCTCCAGGCTCTTAGCTTTACTTAAGTAACGTCGCGCCAACTCACTTTTGCCTAAAAAGTATTAACTATTTATAAAAAAAAACTACTTGTAATAGAGCTCTTGAAGATAGGATTTCAATTTATATGGCTTAACGCAGAATAGTATTTGATAAAACCATAAATAATACTTTTTTTGGCATAAACAAGAATTAAGATGTGAAGAAAACTATTAAAGAGATCATTTTGTTATATGTTATGGTTGAATTAGTAAGTCAGGGCCCTGGGCCTCAATATATTCCTTGTGGCACTCCTATATTGAATTTAAATAGTTGATATGAAATCATGTCGGATGACTCTTCGTATATTTAATATAATGTGCATCTATTACAAGTTTGTGTATATACATTTAAAACCTAAAACTTCAAAACTAAAACCTAAAGTGTCAGAGTATCTGTGTTGTAAAATCATGTTTATATGTTGACCCACTTACCAATAAGATAATAATAACATCCAACAGCATACCACGACGTCCAGGCATTAGGGTAGGTATCCACCAGTTCGTGCGACAAAGCGAAGAGCTGTGAACTTTTCTTTAGCTCTACTAGACAAGCGACTCGTACGTCTACACAGCACCAAGGGTCAACAGCGTCGAGCGCTTTAAGCGCTTCATTCCAGCGACAAGCTGCTGCCAGGCGACGAGCAGTGCTAAGTGCAGCTTCGAGCATTCGAGATCCTACAGCTTCTGCTTCTACAGTTATCTAGAACAGGAGGAGGGTATAGTAAGATAATATGACTGTGGCATTGAGTCTATGAAAGCGAAAAGCTATTTGACTCAATTTGGGCATTGTCAGAATTACCTACATCTAAATATTTTTTTTTATTTGAAACAGAAAAATGAGAAAGAAGAATATAAGAGAAAGAGTACACATGAGTAGATAAAGTTACATAATATGTTATGTAGGGCTTAAATCAAAGATACAACTAAAAGTCTCAAACATAATACGTCATAACAAGTTCGAATGCCCTGATTTAACAAATCAATTATGTTATGTTGTACCCACAACGGTACATCGCAAGGTGATATTTCGTCTCTTTCAAAGTATACCTCTTTCATTTCCCTATACAAATAAATAAATAACAAAGAATAATGTATACGGGCACTAATGAAGAACAGATATGCAAATTGTCGTTATTTCCGGACGGATACAACCTTTAAACTTTCAAACGTTCAAGAAAAAAGCGTACTCATACCCAAAAGGCTGGCAACGCACTTGTGGGTGTCCTTTGGCGGAGGTACTCACTTACTATCAGATAACCCGTCTGCTCTTTTGTCCTCCATCACAAAAAATATAAAATTTATTGAACATACTGGACAATCGGTATCAGGTGGTGTCAGTTGGACAGGTGCAGGCGAATAGCGGTTGAGTCGCTCGCGGTACGCCGCCCTAAGCAAGGCGCCTTCTGCAGCACTCAACTGACTGCTTATCGGCAAAGAGTCTATCAATTCTCGCTCTGAAAGTTACAAAACGTTTTGTCCATTTTAAAAGCATTAGAATAAAAACTTTCGTGAGTGGTACTGATATTTATGAAAATGTATATATAATAATGTATTATATTCGCGGATGCCAGACTAGATTGGATCCCAAATGGGGACCTTAATCAAGGATTGAAGCGTCCTGTCGCGACGGTGTTGGCTAACTGGCGACGAGGGCATCCCCGAAATACACACGTAAGTAAAACCGCATATTTTAGTATTTAAAAAAGTTAAGAATTTGACATCAGAATTTTGTCTTCTACATGGTAATAAAATAATAATCTATTTTATAAGTAAATTACCACTAAAACTGTACATATATATATATATATATCTTTATATATATAATTCTTCTGTGAGTGTGTATGTCACTGAACTACTCTCAAACGACTGGACGGATTTTGATGAAATTTTTTGTGTGTGTTCAAGGGGATCTGGGAATGGTTTAGATTCACAAATCAGCCCGGCAGATGGCGCTGCAGTCGGTATCTAGGTTATTTATCTATATTGATCCTAATCGCTTGAAATATCATGCAGGACAACGTCTGTCGGGTCCGCTAGTATATATATTTTTGGATCTGACGTGGAATATTTATTGAAAAAGAACAAAACCCCTTGATTATACAATTTATTTACACAAGTTATTTATAATTTTATACAGTTAACATTAATTAAAACACAAGGAACAAACCAATGTACAAATTCTGAAGGACTTACAAGTCACACCGACGCAAACCGGCAGAGCTTCCACTCTCGACAGAATTGCAAGTTTTAGTAGTCATGAACGTCCCTTGCGCTGCCTTTTATAGGTAGCGAGGACCTACCTACCCACACTAGAAATAAAAAAATATTTGATATCTAACACGGCCTCTCCTGACTATGCATCGCCCTCGATCGCATCTTGAATGTCCAGCAAGGCAGTGGTCTCGTCTTCAATGTGTTGCGAAGGGCCTGCTTGCGCATCTTCAGATGTGTGGTCTTCGGTGTCATTTGTGCTATCAGCATATAAATTACACTACTTATGTATTATTTGTTAGAACATAGTAAATGCCTAACTCTCACATACATCTCGCTTATAAGGCCCCCATTCTTAAGACTTCCAGACAATAGCTAGACCCTATAAATGTTCATGAAAATCCAAGACTAAGTAATCATAGATTTCCATGAACTCTGAAGAACTCTTAACTCATCAGTCTTACTTCACTTAAGCTACTAAGCTTGTTAGACAGCACAACATTCATCTTCTAGCATGACATGTAGGACAAACACCCCGCAGTTTGTTTGCCGATAGGAACGTCCCGCAGTCCGTCCTCTACATGTCGAGGTATCCCGCAGTCTACCTCACTCGAGATGACCTGCAGATCACCTCGAGTCCCGTCACGACATCCCGCAGTCTGTCGGACACAGAACGTCCCGCAGTCCGTTCTCTCTCACTAACGGACAGTGCTCTGCAGCAACTGCACACCACAATACTCACGCTCAAAGAATGTAGCGCAAGCATCAGGGCACCACTCTCCAAGCCACCGTATCATATACTGGGCTGCTGCCTGTGTGGACCCACTCAATAACTGCAGTTCGTACCGCCCACTAGGTAGCACACTTATGACCCTATAGGGGCCACGCATGCCTGGATATAGCTTGCCAGCCGACTGCGAATACTAAAAGACAAACAAGATCATTTATATTGAACACCCGGGGAGGGTGTCTTATTCGATTGACATAACTGTCCTGCTGAGCTTGGTTACGCCGCTATAAGTCAGCAGCTCGACTTCGTTGTAACTCACGACGTCCCTCACGATTTGTCAGTCTTCAAGCGCCACATCGCGAATGAGGAGTCTTATCACCGGAGTCCTTGCATCAGTCCCAATAAGAAAGTTATCCCAATAAGAAACATAAACCAAACAATGATCAATGTATTTCCTTACAAACGGTCTTATACCCGAAAACCAAAAGTGTTTGAGAATAAGGTTTAAAGTTTTATCGAACCCTACATGGGCATGTTCGTCATGAAATATGTGGAGTACACTAAGTCGGTGATCCTTAGGAATAAAACAGAAGTCTGGTACTCTCGCCAACAGGAGAGTTTTTATATCTATCATTTTTTAGAGTTTCGTATTCCGCCTCTTGCGCTATTTGAGCCCAGTTGAGAGGTCTTGTAATGTTAAATACATCGGTTGAAGGATTACGGCTCAGATAGTACGCGTGAAACATAACTTCCTTTCTATACTCGATTTCGAATGTAAAATCGAAAAGGTACACCCACCAGCGAGCTACGCGTGGGAGGTCCTTTTTGCGTTCAGTGGCCTTTAAGGACATTCCAATCGGTCACAACTTTAAATGTTAAATCTTTTAGGTAATGCCTAAAGTGCTGCAAGGCCTTCAATACCGCCAGGGTTTACAATTCTTAAGAATGGTAGCGGCTCTCCGCACACTGAGTTACCTTACTAAACCACTCTCCTATGCAACCACCTTTCTATTACTGTTCTCGTGAGTACAGTAGAAGTACTGCCCCATAACCTATGCTACTTGCGTCTGTATGTACTTCGGTCGGTAAACTGGAGTCGAAAATTACTAAGACAGGGTCAGTTGTCAGTAGTATTATAATTTCTTGTCTAACAGATTCCTGTTCGGGAACCCAATGCAAGGCTACACTGTTGTTAATTGGGAGATACAACGCGTTTTACTTGCATAGCTCCTAATGTACCGCCGGAAATACCCATCAAGCCCTACAAACTGGCGGACTTGATTTACGTTTTGTGTAGGTGAATCTACTAGAGCACTAACCTTGTGAGGGCTCGGCCTAACCTGACCACTAATGACTCTGCCAAAGTACTCAATTTAGGTGGAAAGAAATTGTGCATTTCCGAAGATTTATGGAGAATCCTGACCCAGTTAATGTGAAGAGTACTTCGCGCACGAAGCTACTCCACGACCTATCGTTTGAAACCCACTCATTAAGCCATGTTTTAGCGTCACCTCTAAGGCGACGCTGCGACACGTGACAAACACTATTTTCCCAATAATTAGCCATCGCACCACACGTCTATATCGTTGATGGCAGGGTCGAAATTGGACGCGTAATAATTATGAGTGCGGACAGGAGCTAGTTTTAATTGCGGCTACTATAGCTTGAGTTATCTTTGGGGGTAGATGTCAAATTATTCTCAATTGTTTCTAAACGCGTAATAATTGTGTCTAATGTTCGATTAAGACTGATGTGCGAACTAGTCAACCGCGGATCAATATCAACGCGAACCGGATCCCTGTCGTGTGCAGGTAGGCGAGTATTCTGGTAGTGGCTGTACTACATGATCATTCGATTTTTCTCTTAGCGCTATTGGTGTTCGCTCGTGCGACCTCCTGGGTAATCTGCTAAGCGATTTACTGCGAGACCTAGTCTCGTAACCTATGACGCGATCTACGTGGCGTCCTACTACGCGTCCTATCACGGGTGCCGCGACGTCGGCGTGACTTGCTACGCGATCTACGATTCTTCGGCATATCACACAGCAAATTTATTTAGCACACAAGCAATATGATGACACAAACGAAAATATCACAAAATTATACAAATGACAGAGGGTACTTGATTTGTTCCAAGGTATGAATAATTAAAATAGCTGAAAACGGTCAAGGCATATTACCTGGATTAGTATCCCACTTCTGATTTTGGATCTGACGTGGAATATTTATTGAAAAAGAACAAAACCCCTTGATTATACAATTTATTTACACAAGTTATTTATAATTTTATACAGTTAACATTAATTAAAACACAAGGAACAAACCAATGTACAAATTCTGAAGGACTTACAAGTCACACCGACGCAAACCGGCAGAGCTTCCACTCTCGACAGAATTGCAAGTTTTAGTAGTCATGAACGTCCCTTGCGCTGCCTTTTATAGGTAGCGAGGACCTACCTACCCACACTAGAAATAAAAAAATATTTGATATCTAACAATATATATATATATATATATATATATATATATATATATATATGTGTAATAATAGATTTACAATTAAAATCTATTAGCGTCATAGAAGTTTTCAACAAAAATACTCAAAGCTAATATAATTTGCCTGACATGGTAATCGAACCAAGTAATGCTATTACAAAATATGTATAACCGCAAACTCACTGCACTGGACCAATCAGACAATCTTAGAGACTCGGTTTTATTTCATTAAAATCTATCTTTACTTTCAAATCAACCCAATAGTCTGAGACATAAAAAACATGTACCTTGGTGTGGCGTCAGTGCATGTTGATCTAGAAGTAAGTCCAATGCCTCATAGCACGCGCAGTCGGCTCTTAGCGCGGATGCTAAGGCTTCAGCTGCCGCGTCTCTTCGTTCTAAAGCAGCGAGTGCTCGCGCCTGCGACACCATAATGCCTGCCAGCGCACGCTACAGTGTTGCAAAAGGAACAATATATTAATATACAAGAACATATAGAATATACTCTATTGCACACCAAAAGATAGTACACAGAGGAATTAAATAATTACATAGTTGCTCAATGAGCGGTCTCTCATGGCAGTCTGCGTTCACTTACACACAATAGTTGATGACGTGAGACATGAGGACACAGTAACACTTTAAAAAATAATGAAATCTTTATTATTATTATTATAAGTATTTAATAACATAGGCAGTATGCAATTTGCATTAATATATATTATTTACTACAATATATGCAAACTTATTATAAGCATTATTTCTTTTAAAAAAACGATTGCCGTACTAGGATTAATTGTATCGCGGGGAACTTTACAAACATTCAAATAAGCGATAATAAAAGTAAGACTCAAAACTCTGTTGTCCGGCTTGTGGATCAAAACCACAACTCCACCATTTAAACCACCGCGCCATCCATGCAGTTCAGTCCGGGGAATAATGTTTCGACTAGTTTCGGATCAATATTCGCTTCACAATTTTCAGTGCCACGATTAATAAATGTCAGGCATGACCAAAATTCATTTTTTTTATATAAAAGCCTGCCATAGCGATTCCACTTTGCCTGATGGAAAGCAATAAGTGGAGTCTAAAAGTGGTGGTCACCATCCTCATTGCATGTATAGTCAATGCAGGACGGTGACCCACACTATGGCGGCTTGGTGAGATGCTTTTTCACGCCCCGCTTAGACTTAGAAGACCCAGGATCAAAATGGGAAGGAAACACGTGCGGCACAGGAAAGAAGAGCCAAAACGTTTGGTTCGGGATCGTATATTTTCGACTCTCAAACGGTGACTCCTCAGGCCATCGTGTAGTCCTGTAGAGGAAGGGAGAAGGTGGGACCAATTGGAAGAGCTCGTCAGAACACTCGCCGTGATGTAGGCGATAGAAGATTGCCATAGAGGCGACATCTCTTCCCAACTGCAGAGGCTCAAGAGACCTCAGGACAACCTGAGGTCCTGAGGTGCAACCGATCTTGAGCATCAAGCAAATACTGCGCATAGCCGTCCCAAAGATGAGAGCAGTACGCCGCGCAGGAGCGAACCTAGTTGTTGTATAAAAGACAAACTTGCTCGGGCGAGAAGAACCGTCTCACCTTGTTCAATACACCGAGGCCGCCTTAGTGACGCTCTCGATGTAATCGCGCATAATTAGATCCCGGCAAATGCCCATACCCAGGATACTAAGCCTATCCTGTAGTGGCAGTTGAGTGTTTTGAAGAGTAGGAAGGGGAAGTGTTTACTCCGACACAAATCGTCATCATTATTGCCTTTTGTTAATATTCAATAAGTTAAAGTAACCCTAACTTATATTTGCAAATGTATCAAAGCTTTCTGTAATTACTTTAAGTTGCGAATGAACGAATTAAAAAAGTCCACTTCCTTACCGATATGTAAAAATATATATACCGCATTGTTTGCAATTAAAATCAGTACCTGGATAACCGGTACTGGTATTTTTTGGTAAATCGTGTAAAACAACGAAAAAAAAAGTTAAATAAAATAATCATCAGGACTCGAACCGGGGTAATCTGGTTACGGGACCGCCTTATATCCCACCTGACCTATTACAACCTTATAGATAGTGGCGAAATTTACCTTCTTATACTAATGATATTGTAGCAGTTTTTCATTGCCTGAAAACACGGATAAAATGACGTTTTCTAAAACTGAAACCTAGCTAGATCGATTTATCGCACCCGAAACCCCCTACATACTAAATTTCATGAAAATCGTAGAGCCGATTCCGAGATTCCAATTATATATATACAAGAATTGCTCATTTAAAGATATAAGATAAGCAATTTCTCATTTGTTTCGTTACGAACAGGAAGGAATGGAGACTTTTGTTAGAAAACGCGCACGCCCTTGTTTTGTTGGCGCTGAACTCCAGATTCCCCATAACCCGATTGATCGGTAGAGCTCAGTGACTAGCATACATGATTACAAATACCATGGATGAAGTTTTCTTATAGTTGCATGAGTCACGGAAATATCGGATGTAATGAGGACTAGCTGTTGATATAAACTTATTTCAATCGTAAAGTCATTTATATCTAACAATATTTGATTAACTTACATTGTGGGTCTGGTCAGTATTTCTAGGCTCCAGTAACATGGGATCACACTCTTCAATCAGCTTGATGGCCATCGCAGGCTCACGAGCTATCAAATAAGCGCGCATCGCCACTCCCAGGCATAGTAAATGACGCCTGAAATGAGTACATAGTCGTCTGATCTGTTTTGGAAGTCAGTCCACTGTCCGTAAGTATGTTTCTTTGTACGTTATGGTGTAAGAAGTAAAAAAGCTTGTTTTTTTTTTTAAATACCCATAGCATTGACTGAACGGAACTGGACTGAGTTTAAATAATTACATCAAAGAGAGCAATCTCAATTCTTTGAATCATAATTGAATATTATAAAAGTAAAAGTGTGTTTGGAAAAAGATACCTCCCGCATTAGGGTTAATTCCTGTATCGCGGGGGACTTTACAAACATTCAAATAATGGGCACAAAGAACACGAAGACTCAGAACAACAATTATTAAGGTTTACACAGTGTTTTCCTATGTGAGGATCGAAGCCACACACAACACTCGGCGCAGCAGCGTAGTGGGGAGGTGACTTAAACCACTGCGCTATTCGTAGTATTTATTTGTATGTTACACTTTCATGCCATGCACCGGTCATGATTTTACGATAAACATGGCCAGGGTAACAGAAACGGACATAGCCTACTTTTAAGAATTGTTCCCATGGGATATGACAAATCACTTTACGCGAGAGGAGTCATGCGTAAAACCTGAAAAACTCTCTGAATTTTTTCATCAGTAGGCAGAGAAGTATGAAACAGCCACATTTTTAACACATTGCCATTTATGGGGCATTGTATGATTGTATATAGTCTCTGATATCTTCCTCCTTTGATTAAACTCCACCATGAACCACAGACTATTGTAAGTATGATATACTAGTATACATTTTTAAACATAAAGTTTGTGTGTTTAATTTATTTGTAACCTTTTAGAGCTAAAACGCAATAGCAGTCTTGCCAGTTACCTGTGCAACCCTCTAGATGAAACAGCATGGGCCGCCCTATGTAATTCTCCTCTAGCAAGCATGGCACTAGCAAGTAGCCAGACATCATCCCCACTCGCAGAATCGAGGCCACCACCAGCTGCAGCGGCGGCTGCGTCTGCCCAAAATAGGGCACTGGTCCATTGCCCCTACAAGATAATCTTATATAATGTAAATATTTGTTTTGCAGGAGTGTTCTTATTCCATTGCAAATTTTTTAATAAAAATCCTTGCAAGTTCTACAATATGGAGGGTACTCAAAAGTTTATTGTTATTTATTTTTTGTTTTCAATATATATATTTGATCACAACAATGGTTATTTAAATTGAAATTGGATTTATTTGATTAAATATAGACTACATACTACACAGATAAATAAAAATGATATATTTAAAAAGAAAGATGCCTTCTGCATCAGGCCCTTAATCTAGCTGTCTACAATGTATAATGTGAGCCTCTACAGATGTTGGCCCAGGCTCTCAATTAACCCAAGAGCTGATTAGACTATTAGCACAACTATTGCCAAATTAACATACCACATATCTACAACCCCATAGGCACAATCCAAATATTTTATTTGTCTTTTTCAGGCTTTATGACATAGTTGTCATGGGGAATGTTAATATCAATAATCATAGTTTGGCGCTCATATTGGTATATCATCACTATATCAGGTTAATTGGCAACAATAGCCCTGTCAGTGAGATAGATTAATCTCAGTATAATGTTGCATGAATATTTTCAAGCAGGGCACATATCTATACTATGATAACTCAACAGCCACAAGGTTATTTATAAGAGCAATCTCAGATCGACTATCCTGGTCACTTGGTTATGTCAGTGCAAGTACTTATATAAAATATAGTCAGATACATAAGTTTCAGTTTGTGAACAAAGTAGTTAAAACTGTGTAGAATGCAAATGTAGAAATACTAATTTTTATAATCTTTGATTCCTTAAGTTTTTCTAGGCCCAAACAGCAAAATACCTTATAAAATATATTAAATTAAAAAAAACATTATAAAGAAAATTCATTGGCTAAAACAGTGTTTAAACTAAAACACTTCAGATAGTCAGCTAAGAGATTACATTTGTGAAATGGTATTGTTTATGATTATTAAAGATAAGAAAACAACATTTCAGATGTTCTGCAATACCCATGTATGTATATTCAAATTAAAAAAAAATTGAATTTTATGCATAATTGGAGGCCTCTAGCTTTATCTCATCTTAACTTACCAGGGAGCTTAAAGAGTTCAATATGGACACAAACTAATATTTTATTATAATGCATAGAGAATTTTCAAAAATAAACTAACTTTGCCAAGCACTTAGACACAAACAAATGTTATATAGAAAGCAATAGGCAAACATTTATCGACATCTAGTTGTTTGTAGGCCAGCAAATGGTGTAAAATATACTGATTGTATATTACCAATAAAGCTTAAATTTATATAATAACAATATTGCATATGGTGGCATTGATGCAGGAGGATGAAAACTTCCCTTTCTCTTCATGGTAAAGAGTGGAAAAGTTTATACCTAACGTTATAAATGAAGTTTTTTTTTTCACAAGATGATTATGTGGTGCTGTAGAATTCCAAAAAGAGAACCAGAATATGCATTGACCTATGTTACTTTCCTACCCATTAACTATCCCTATACAAAATTTCTGTAAATGATTTAGCTAACTGCTAAGTAAAGAACAACAACCTATAAAATAATAAATACTCTATCATCGTTTGAAGCATGTTAGGAAAACATACCACACACAAATGGGCTTTTCATTGCCTATATAACCTTTTCGAAATTAATTAACATAATAAGATACGACCTAAATTAATACTTACTAATTCCGAATATTGCTTTACAAGTGACCGCATAAAATCGATGTTCATACACCCTTCTAACCCACTTCTGCCTGTTGTATCTGCTTTTGCCATAACTATCTATATTGTTGTAGGCAAATGCATTTAATAAGTGAGTTAAATATGTTTATTATAAGTCATTTCATCTGAACAAAATGTGTAAAATTGCAAGTACTTAGTAGTTAGTAAATAAGTTTATAATTTAATTTTACAACAAAACAATGTTATCTTTCGTTTATCCCGCCGACGTTTAACAAATGTTGCTACTCTTCAGATTTTACAGATTTCATTTTAATTATTTGATTACTTTTATAGAACGTATTCTAATATTTAGTTGTTTATTTGGTTATTTTTAAATATCTATTATACCTGATCCAGACCTCAACCTTAAGACGGTGGAAATGCTGAAAGCTGACCTATCCACCCCGTTTGAAGCTCCAACACAATTAATAGAAAAATCTGGACAAATTAAGAGTCCAATCTTCAATAATTAACTATTTGTAAAATTTTGAATATTTGTGTCCTTCCGAAGATTATCAACTTGAAAAAGGCCATCTACAGAAAATATGTAGACTCTGTAGAGTTACCCGCCGTAGCCTCGAATCAGTAGACATTGAGGTACATGTGGGCGTTCATCACCGATGTTTACAGTCACTTCTATACTACCTGATTGTTTTTAACGAAATCATGTATCGTGAATAACATGATAGACGATATCGTCTAGGACAATAATGAGACGTTTAATAGACTGGGATTAACCGATTATTATTTATTATATATATATTTATTATTAGAAGACTTCGAATATACTGACTATGCGTGCTGAGTAATACACACAGAGACATATACTCAGAATTGGACAAGAAGTCGAGAGGCTGGTTTTACGGTGTTTAAGATCAACACCCGGAAAACTCAAGAGATGTGGTCTAGAGTTAAGAATCGCACACCACGAGGGACTGGTCTAGATGATGAGGAACGAGCCTACACATTCATTTAATACCTCGGGACAGTCATGTCAGTGATTGGGAGTAGATACCAAAGAGGACCTAATCCCAGATAGGTACTGGATTGGAATTCTCTAGGGAGGTGAAAGCATTGTCATCCCAAGCAAACTTACCCGTCGATGGACAGCAGCAGACGAGTTGAAAAAAATTGGCAAGGCATGGTGCGAAATCAAGCTCGCAGCTTAACATCCAACTAAATTAAGAATTACTGTGGATGCATCATTTCATTCTGTTAGTATTCCTAACAAATAATTATATAGGCATACAAAGTACATTTAATAATATTTGTTACTACATTTCAACTGCGGCTCACCCCGCAAAAAATGTTGTAGTTATCCTGACAAAGTACTCTTTCTCCTTATTCTGTCATGTATTGTCTGCAAAGCGTCTGAAAAATAACATGATCATCACGACACGACAGTTGTTATGTTAAGATAACAACATACAAGTCGATCAGGTTTTCATAAATATTATATTAGTATTGGGTCATAATATATCCAAATTTTCAAGAGACTTAGCAAGGCTTCCTTTTATCGGGGATTGATTCAAACCTGACAAACGAGTTTGAAGTTAAATTTTAAATCTGAAACTTTTGTTTTTAATCTGGAGCACTGTTATGAAAATTACCCTATTTACGTACCAGGCGAAAATAAGTTAACAAGTTAAAAGGCATACTTTCAGGGCAGTCATTTTTATGATAGATAAAAAAGAGCCGTCGACTTCCTCACTGATTCATCCTATAAATCGGGCAATCCTAATGCCTATTATGATGTAATTTTTTTTTTACATCATAATAGGCATTAGGATTCAATTCGACTTAGCAACCTAATAACGCCAGTTAGTTAAAATAATGAAGTCGACTAATTAAAGTTAATTTTCTTTAGTTTAATACTTTCAGAACTTTTTGCTTAAAGCCACTTTTAGTTTATTAAATATTGACCTAAATGAGTAAAAGCGTAAATAAAAAGTTCTTATTAAAAAACTGTCTTTGGCATCCAACCCTTACGGATTTAAACGCTTTATTTAAATGGCGGATCTACCATTTAAATAAAGCGTTTAAATATATAATGTAATACTTCCCTCGTATCTATTTCCCATGCCATAATGTCTTTCATTTCAAAATGTGCCAAAGTATAAATTCGATTTAGATTGTGATATAAATACCCCTACTCAATTTAGTC
Organism: Tyria jacobaeae; assembly: GCA_947561695.1. Classification (NCBI taxonomy): domain Eukaryota; kingdom Metazoa; phylum Arthropoda; class Insecta; order Lepidoptera; family Erebidae; genus Tyria; species Tyria jacobaeae. The sequence goes on along the minus strand of OX387218.1, from coordinate 17,873,093 downwards.
GTATATACCCATGCTGTCAATTGACAGATTTGAATTTTGATGACGGAAAGAAAAAGGTTATACATAGAAAAAGAGGGAATAGGCTGATTAAGATTTATTTATTATCCGTCACTGAATATTATTAAGCCAATCCTAGCTTTTTATTGTATAGTGTTATAAAAGAAACATAGTCTGAGTTTTGTGTACATTCTGATAACTGAATTAAGCAACGTGTCCTAGGTTAGGCCGTTAGTGAAACATGTTAATATATTTGAAATAACATGACTGAGAGGAAAATGTGCAAGTTTTACAATTTAAACGTGCCTGAACGTCGATCTGGGGAAGGTGGGCAGGGTGGTGGCCCGACGCAGAATCATGGAACGAACGAGGAGGATGAGAGGAATTCGGAGGAAGCTGTTCCACCACCAGTACCACCGCATGAGCACAAGCTTGAGTATTGTTATTGGATGTGGTTTTCTCGACGACCTCCAGCGCGCGAGCTTTCCGCCTCCACCACTGGTTATGTCCAGGTAACTTATTCAAGTCCTTATAGTGCTGCATTATACATTACTTACATCACAATATACTTGCTCATAGAGTTATTAATAAGTATCCTTTAAATTTGATAAAGTTAAGATAGTGGAACTTCTAATATTTCTACTCAATTCTCACAAATTTACTGACCTCAAAATACTGAAGAGACATAATCATGTATAATAAAATAAATATATAACAAACTTATTCATATAAAAAATTACTTGTGTTTACTAATCAATACTATAAATCATTAAAATTATCAGTATATACTAGGCCTTATGCATACTATCAGTGCCTTATTATTTTTAACATTTTAATGCACAAGTTTTGTACTTGTTATGATTATTTTTACTGGTGTTAGTCTCACACAGTTTTCAAATAATTATAATTGCAGATATAATGTTATATGAGTTGCATGTAACTTTAAAAGAGGAAATATGTGTTTAGTTGTTGAGGGCATGTCATCATTGTGCATATGTATATAAACTCCGAATTAGTTCAATATATTACATATGCATTTTAAATAATATAAAAGTCAAATATGGTATGGTATTCAAAAAAACTAAAAATATTTCTGGCAGTAGGCTTGCCACCTGTCACATTAGTAGAACCTAATTTTAATGGGCAAAATGTGGGAGTTTAATACTCCCTATGTGTGTCCCTCCAGGGATACATGTGTACTCCACCTATACATCTATGTGTATCTATATATCTGTGTAAAATAAGTTAACTTAAAAGTGTGTTGTTTATTTTTGTGTTGTGTGTGTTTGTGAGACTTAGTCTTTATTATTCAAGTTTCACAAAAGTATCTGCATAGTTAAGTTAGGTTTTGTGTATGAAACATTTCAGGCGTTACGTCTGGTGGGTCGGGTGGCCAGCGTGGAACAGTGGTGGGGGCTATATACGCATCTCGCGCGCCCCTCGGAACTCCCCCCCTTGTCAGACTTACATCTCTTCAAGATCGGTATTAAACCTATGTGGGAGGACCCTGCAAACGTTAATGGAGGCAAATGGGTAAGAATGCTTTACAACTGAAGAGAATATGAACTGCACACATTTATTTCAATTAAAATGTAAAAGTAGCAGCTTAGCAACTGTAGTGGATAAAATGTATTTCTGAAGGTGTAAAAGATATTTATTTTCATTAGTGTGTGCATTAGTAATCCACATTAGTAGACTATCTACAGTATAATATAACAATATAAATTAATACCAATACCTTATTAAATTGTCTATAATATACTAGCTAAATCTGACGATGCTATCCGCTCAGTCTATCTATGAAAACTGAATTTACTTTCAAAAAATAAAGATTAGTTTATTAAAAAGAGTGACATACACTCTTACAACACACATAATAAACATAAATTTAGTTTACCTGCCTCCAGGTTCAACTAACAAGTTGTTTCTAGGTCAATGCATGTGATTTTATATTAAAATCCCTGATAGTATACAAACTTTAAGTCTAAATAAATTTAAGTTTACTGTGAAACAAAAGTGTACTTTATAGGTTATTACTCATTGGTGGAATACATGGAAGATAGAATCGCTTGGGATTGAACTGTTAGAGATTCACAGGCTATTCCAAATAATCAGTACAATGTACTGTCAGCTAATATGTTTTTAATTTTATCTTGTCTTTGTTTATTATATTTCTTTGTTTTGCCTTTTTAACTTCTTTTTCCCTGTCTATCTACATTAGCACACAATAAAATAGTATTTTATTGAATACTTTATGTTGAACACGAAATATTGTAATATCTTTCTGGTAATTTAAAAGAATGGTCATGAGTTTGTTTGCCCGATTTCTTCTCATAAGGCTCAACCATTTGGGTTTATAGTTTATCATAGGCGTTTATAGATGAACACAGGTAGTTTATATATAATAATTTTACCTTTTTAATATTAATATATCTATATCTTTTTAATATAAAATAATAGGAAAACCCTGTGACCCCTGCAGACTTGGCAGCCTGTTGAGCAAGGCGACCCCTCCATTGCGTATTCTATATTTAGAGAGACGCGCACGGAACACGTCGCGCCACGGTTACAGGCCTGCTTCTGCCTATAGCCTTCCTCTGTAAACAAGCTATCTGTTGCATAAATATTTTTTCAAATTGTGTTAGTAGTTCTTGATATTAGCACCCTCAAATAAACAAATTCTCTGCCTTTATAGAATACTAGCTGTTACCCGCGACTTCGTCCGCGTGGTATTTAACAAAAAAGTTATTGTTCAGTTTGCAGAGTTTACGATAACTTATTAATTCTGTATTTAAGAAATACCTATACTAATTTAAATGAAATCCTTCTTTTAATCGAATATTATAAAATTTGAATTGGTTTTAATTTTTTTCGTGAGGTCCTATTTTTTTATCGAAATTAAAAGTAGCCTAAGTCACTCCTTGTTACATCAGCTATATGCCAGTGAAAGTCCCGCCAAAATCGGTCCAGCCATTTCAGAGATTAGCCGGAACAAACAGACAGACAGACAGACAAAAATTGTAAAAAATGTTTTGGTATATGTACCATGTATAAATCCATATGTAATTAGTAAAAAACGGTTATTTTAATATTACAAACAGACACTCCAATTTCATTTATTGGTATAGATTAGTATCCGATTGGAAATTATTTTATTTTAATGTTTGCAACATCGGAAAACGTTAAATCCATTTTTGAGATAACACTTATACAATACTTATTAGACAATTTTTATGCAATAAATAATATGTCTATGTAATTATGTACAACCGCTTTGCGTGTTAAGCTTCTTCAGGTAAGGAGTCTTTTTCAAAATGAAACAATTGGCAGTTTTTAGATCTGTATATTCGGCAACCCATCAGCGACATCTATTATATTTATGTTGTTGGTTGCTTACAGGTGGTGCGGTTACGTAAAACGCAGACGGGTCGCGCGTGGGAGGACCTGTGTATGGCGATGTTGGGCGAACAGTTCATGGTCGGACCAGAACTTTGCGGGGTTGTGCTCTCCGTGCGGTTCCAGGTATTAATCACCTTTACTATTGCGACTGTTTATGTGTGTTACGTACTTATATATATATACATATTTTTCAAAAAACAACTGCACTAGGAATATTCCTGTGAGAACCTTACAAACATACAAACAAGGCATACAAACAACACCCAGATTTGTGATGACTATCTGTAGATGACATATAATTTTGTCCTGTGTGTATTGTATTGTATATCCCATGAAGGGGTAGGCAGAGGTGTATTAAACATGTGCCAATAAGAATTTGGTCCCACTAACGTAATAGGAGCAAGCCTATTGCCGTCAATCGGCCACTCCATGACTGTATACTACTGTCTGATAGATAACAGCCCATAGGAAGTGGGAGTGGCTATATTCTATTCTACAGAGAATCACACGGCAAATAAAATCTGCATAATTTACAAACCTAGGCTTAATTATCGACTAAAACATTTTGATCTAATAAATTAGTATAATATATATATATATATATATATATATATATATATATATATATATATATTAATAATAATTTTCAATTTGTAGACTTTATAATGTACAATCACTTGCAATTATAAAATATTTTATCTGTCAATAAACTCAAAGTTTTTTATCTAACTCCTAATTACGAGCCCGGAGAGGGCAATTGGCTTGCGCCCGTATTACGTAAATTATAATGGGCAATCTGTGTGCGTTAATTACGCTCCTGTCTAGCCCTTCGGGGATACAAGCGTGAGTGGAAGTATATATGTATTAGTAATTATCAACTATGTACATTAGGTATTCTTCTCTTCTGGTATGACATATGTACATATATTAATAAAGTAGTGAAAACTTCAACATCACACCCCAATCATTAGGTATTTGTATTATTTTTTAAGCTATTAATTATCTAATATATAAACAAAAGGAAGGTCTATACTTCTCAGTCAGTACCTATCGATATTTAAAAGAAAAGTGTTCAAAAAAAACAATGATTGATATCCCTAAAATTTGAATTGTAAATATTAATTCATAATATCAATTAATAAACAAAGATAACGCAGGGACCAAGGCACCGGTGGTTACGGTTTCAGAGATAGAAACCTGTTGATGTTTTTATTTTGACTGGTCATTTCAAAATATAATGGTTTTGAAGTGACCAGTCAAAATAAAAACATTTATATTCCGAAGATGTTTCCAGGTAATTTAGATAGAAAATATTGTCTAAACTATTTTAATTTCATTAGGCAGAAGGTCAGACTTGAAAATAGTTTTTAATTTGATTTGTCTATTTATACATAGATGTGATAAGATGCGTTAAATGTATAGGACGACCACCTAGCGGTGTGGCACCGCACGGCGTCGGACGGCGCGGCGGCCGCGCGCGTGCGTGACGCGCTGCGCCGCATCCTACAGCTGCCCTCCTCCGTGCCCATCGAGTACAAGGCGCACGGCGACTGCCTGCGTGCCTCCGCCTCACGAGCCGCACTCGACCCCGACCCCAACCCCCACCCCCACCCTCACGACCCCGACCCCGAGCGCTCCTAGCGCCGCCACCCTCGCCCCGACCCTCTCACTCGCGCCCGACCAACCCCCTCTGACGCTTGTTCTCCGACTTCGACCGAGGAATGCGTGAGGTGGCTCTCCTCTAATTTCGAGGAGGCCCGCATCTATTCCAGCTTCTGGTCGTAACGTGTGTGCCTGAAACTCGTTGGTCGTCGTAGAGTTAATAATAAGATAAAATAATAAATAACTGCACAGTATTGAAACTAACCTGATGGAAGTTCATTGATCTGTTCATCGAGTGTAGCACTCATCTGTTTTACTAAATCTATATCGCAGTGCAGTGACCGTACCGGCCGTGGTGTGTTACATCTTGTGTAACACTTTATATCACAGACAGAGCAGTAAATGATGTGGCACCGCAGTTCCGATTAGAAAGGACTTCTGTAATTGTTGACTGTGTACATGTTAGTACCTCCGTTAATCCTTAGTAACTTGTAGAAAATTGTGAAAGCGAGTGAGACGTCGCCCGCTGCAATAGTTCGCGTCGGTGACTCACGGACAGTCGTGCCGACGATGTACATATAGTGAAATGTGAAGTTATTAGAGAATTTGTATGCGCTGTGTCGTGAGAGCCGAGCGCGCCACACGCCCGCCGTCACATTGTACAGACAACATCTGGATTTAAATGAAATAAAAATCAGAATTTGTATACTTTCATGTTTGTTTTTATTTATTTATAGACACCGTTTTATATTTTATGATCCACCAATCAAAGCACCCACATTTTAACTCGACTTCGCAAGGACTGCTATGTTTAAGATTATTCATGTATACATACATGTTTCTTTAATACAGTCTTATATCTACATGGCTGGATTGATTTCTATAGGTGTGTAGGGTAGGTGTTATTGAACTCGTTTCATTAATAGTAGCAGTCACAAATCGTGATACCGTCAGCTAAAAATAGGTAGTGAAGAATGACAAAATTGAAGCATACATAAGCAGCAGAAGCACAATGTACTCGGCTTCATATCTGCATGGAACACTTATTCTGTAATTATACCCACATTCTATGCAAATACCTGATTTGATATTGATAAAGGGTGACACTACGTGCAGTTATCCGAAACGAAGCCTGGCAAGTTCATCTAGACTTTACAAAAAGGTCTTTTTGCTATCGTTTTGCTTTTTCATAGTGTAAGTTTATTAGAAAATAAGTCAGATCTGATTGATTCTATTTGTATCCTAAAGAATATTTATTAAGGGATAATATAGGTTATTAAAAAAACTGCTGTAGTTACTTTAGTAATCAGGGTCAACCCGATCACTAGACCAACAGGCCATTTGTTGACTATAAGAGTTTTTGTTTGATTAGTTCTTTTGTTCTTTCATTTGTGTACCTACCAGTTACACTCGTGAAAAAACTTGTATAGACCGAGAAATTATATAGGCTAAGGCTAAAACATCACGCTACGATTTCCAGGAGCAGAGCGGTGACCATAAACGCGGGTGAAAATGCGAACACTACTAGAAAGGAATAGAACAACTGAAATAAAATAAAATATTTGTCTAGAAAATATATTTTAATACATCAAATTTCAACAGACATTCACGTTTGTTAATTAAAAATAAAAAGATAAACATGGCCATTAAGACATACGTTATTCGACTACACACGAACACGACTCATCGACATCAATAAATTAATGCCTAATAGATTCTATGGGCTACTTCTCAATCTAGAAATTTCCACTAATCGCTTATAATAATAAGTATATTACATTATAGTTACGACCTCACTGGCAAAGTAACCATCAAGTTAGGCCTTTTTGTGTCGTTTCATATTCGTTAGTTTTTGTCTATTGATTCAGAAGTGTGTCCAGAACCTACAACCGACATTCAGAAGAAAATATTTCTAATACTAACTTACAATTATAATATTTACATTATTTTGGCAACATTACTTAGTCTATGTGTGTTGATATGCACACGGCAAAGGTAAATCAAAGTCATCAAGATTTCCCATTTTGATATTTCAATTATGCTCTAAAATCACAATTTATTTTCAATGATATTTCGTTCAAGAGGTTTATTCGCTGACGTCACTTACCAACTTACCACTACCACTACTATCAGTGTTGCCAGTGTAAAGAAACGTTAGCGTATAAAATCACAGTTTTATTACAGATATAAGTGCGTTCTATGGCACAATATGTACTGTTCATCAACATCTCGCTTATATTAGAGCCAATACCGACAACAGAATGATGGGGTAGACATATGTTAAAATAAAACCATCATTGGTATTATCACCAACCTGTCCCACTATGGTAAATACGTACTATGTATAAGCCGTAGGTTTTCGTAAAAAGGGTACTCTGTACGAGTTGAACTTACCGCCTAAGTAATTAAGTTACCATGTAGTTATGTATTAAGTGATAACCATTTACATATGTACATATAAAGGTTCAAATAATGTCGATTTCTAACAAACAAATCACGACAACACTATTGCATCAAATTTTAAATTAAAGTTACAACTTTAAAAGGTAACAAAATTATTCAAATGTATAATCCACTTAATTATGCTGTAATTGGAGAGGGTGTAGCACTAATAGAAGCGAGACACGAGACTGATGAATGCTAATCAACATTAAAATGAACTTAGCAAATGACACACTTAAACAAACATTGATTACGCTAAGTTCATTGCTTTAATTTCTTCAATATAGCACTTGTTTTCACCCCAAAATGCCATATAAACTAAGTAAATAAAGCCAATTATACAAAATATTACCAGTCTTACAAAAAAAGGGGTTATATAAAATTAAATTGGCAAGACTTTTCTGTTATGGAGGGACATGAAAGATAAAGCGCTGCCTTCTTTATTCATATTAAATAAACTTAAAAATACTAACAAAAATAGTTAATATTCTGGTATATATATATATATATGTATGTTAGTTTACATAATAATTAAACACTAAATTAAAATATATAAAAAAAACTAAGCTTGTGTAGTTTCAATAAATTCATTATTGAATTTTTCATCACTTTTCAAAAAATTTAAAATATAAGCACAAATAAAAACTATTATTTATGTACAAAATTGTGGGCAAAATACCTAATAGCAGCATCAAGAATTTATTCTAAAATAGATCATCATTGTTGAAATTCTCAAGAATTATTCGAAACTATACAAAAATAGACATATGTATATTCAGTTAACTATGATAAAAAAAATCTCCTAAATATTTACATCTTCATTTCTTACTCCAATTAATTCTTAATAATAAGAATTCCTTACTGGGAATATTTTTCGGTCACCCAATAGTTGTCTCCTGAACCTAGTATTTTATTTATTGCGACGTACTAGTTAATACATTGTGAACTGAGATTGGCAGAGCATAAAGCGGGCGGGGGCATAATTTTATTTAATATTTTATTGTTCATTCATAATTCATAACCATAACTGATCTATTGTAACAATTTTGTTTTTTATACATAAAATATCTAATCATTCAAAAAACAGTTTGTAAGTTCAACGATTATAACTTGATCCATAATATATATATATATTGAAAAAATATATTATTATAATTTTAATTCATTAATAAATTGGTTCTGATTTGAAAAAAGCGAGATAGAAATATCGGTTATACAAAAAAACATATTAAGCCATTAAAAATTAAAGAAAAAAAAAACAATATCAAGAATGTTTAATCCTGCTCAACAACTCGCTACACGCTTCGCTGTAGTGAGCTAGCTTACAGTACAAGTGCCCGGAAATGAAGATGGGTTAAGGAAAGGGAGCCGAGTCTACAAAGATTACGGTACATTACAATGTTAGCAGTTTATTACGTTTGGGAAGGATGTTTACGTCTGTAAATTATTTATAGGACAATTGCTCTTGACTTTTTAGTTGGTGACAATACAATACCAGTTATAAATACTTAGATAAAAGCGAATGACTATATCTGTTGTGCCACATTTTTTTTAAATTTAATCGCTTATTAGTTGATTTATGGTTAAATTTTAAAAGTATTTAATTACAAAGTGCATTGTTCCAAATACAAATCTTATGAAAACAATGATTAATTAATTTAATCAGTTTCATGGATTGTCAGTGTTTTTTAAAACAGTTTACATCTGTTTTAGTTATCTATGGCAATTAGTAGATATAATCAATGCTGTTTAAAAAAATAAGATAAACGATAATCGATAATAAGAGAACTAGTTTAAACTATTAACTCGTACGAAGCTAATGACATGTTTATTTTAGCTCCTACTGTTCTATAATTTATGTCTATATATATAATTTCTTGTAATCTGATAACCTATTCTACGGAGGTTAAATACATAGACAGAACTTCTTAAACAAAAGTTGAACGAGAAATAAAATTTAAAAAAGACAAAAAGTTTGATTTTAATATGGGCACTTGCAACCTAGACATAATTCCAACATTTTTTTAATTTCTTTTATTTACAGTATATATCAAATATATACAGCATATATATTTAATATATTCAAGTCTTGATGTGCGATCGATTAAACTTCGAAATAAAATAGTTCAATGCTTTGCTATCTTTGAAGAATATTTACGCCTAACTAACTAGATAATTACCAAACATTTAAGAAGCTGTAGTTTTCAAATTCATTTAATATATATAAACATAAGTAAAAAAAATATAGTATCTATAAATAAATAGATCAATGAAATCTTAAAATTAGTTAGAATCAACATTTTTCATATAAAAAAAAAGTTAAAGCTGACTCGTGTATCCTTCTGCAATTGTTAACGTTTTTAATCAGACTGGAGAGAAATAAGCAAGTTGAACAAAAAACAAATACTCTTCAACTGTAATATTATCTCTTTTCTTGCTATAATCCTACAACGAGTACATCTATGATCAAAATATACTATATAGTGTTCTTAGACAACTTATCAATATCCTTGTTCATAAATCACTTACACTATTACTGTTGAAAGTATGTTTTTTTTTAGGGATTGAGGGCAAACAAGTAGACGCGTCACCTGATGGTAAGTGAGTACCGCCAACATATCTACAACTCAAGAGTAGCAGGTGTGTTGACGGCTTTTGAGGTAGTACATTTGTAGTGATTTTGTTCATTTGTTTGTCATGTTTTTACGCCTCAACAAGACAAAATTTTAAATACACGTTGCCAGGAGTATAGCCACATATCCAGAAATTAACTGCTCCCGAGGGATGAAAAATAACGTTACTAGCACCGCGGTTCAATAAAAATAATTGATAAGCTACATATGAAAATACATTTAAAATAAAAAAAAAACTTTAAGTGGTTGTATGTAATCCTTGCAAGCGCATTCTTACGATGTGTGCGCATCATGGTACCAGTAGGTACCGAACGAAACTGTAACGTTATTGAAAACGAGTCGTATTATCATTAAAATGTAGATATATTGTTCTGACCAGTTTTCTTTTTTAATAGTACATTAAATATGACGATGATGGGAACATTTCCTATACATATGTATATATACGTTACACATACGTAACATACGTGAACAAACGAACTTCAATCTTTTTATACAGATCCTTATTGAAAAAACAAAAATAACTAAGCGACATGGAGGGTGGAGACGATTTTCTGATATGTAAATCACAATAATTATTTATTACATATTAAAAGGCAATAACAACAAAAATTAAAGACAACAACACTTTTGTTAGTTGGGCCTTCTCCATGGCGCTTATTCCCTTTTGCCTTTCAAGGTCGACATCCTTTTTAATATCCACATTTAGTAAATAACTGTACAGATGATACAATTAAGCAGCGGTAGCGATCAAGTGGTTGCGGGTTCAAACCCCGCGCAGTACACTGACGTCGTACACTCACCCCTAACACAAGCATTTAGTTTAGCTGGGGAGTTAACAAGAATACTAGTAATGTGTGACCCACGTTGCTAGTATTCTTGCTATCAAAAAAAAAAATGTTATTTCAATTTTATCTACTTTACGTAGAATTTATTTTTAACATTTTAATGTCTCAATCAATCCAATCTAAAATTCACTCACATGCCTCAATACATCGCTCTCCAAAATTGCTATTAAAAAGTGCCAGCCTTTAAATTGCATATTTGATCAAATATTAAAACACAAAGCCAATCTAAAACCAACTCTTCTGGTATATATTTTGAAGTTAATTTTACCAAGTACTCCAATTATTCGAACAAATATGTCATACCGATATGCCACTCACACAAGTCAATTGTAAAGCCGTTTCAAACACGGTCACTTAGTCTCACATTCACTTTCTCAGAGCTCTATAAGTGGTAGGTCCACATACTCGTCATATGGTCGTCAGCATAGTTGTTGCTCGGCAAGTTCGTGGATGAGCAGTGGCGTGGTGTCGGGAGTGAGCGAGGCGGAGACGGCGGCGGGCTGTTGGGCGGTGACGCGCTCTAGCACGCAGGAGGCTGAGAGACGCGCCTCGGCGTCGTGGTCCCAGCATTCTTCCATGGTGTCACACAGGACTATTAGACCCTGTTGAACCCATTAAATTATTAATGGAGATACTTGTATATTTAAAATTCTCTCAAAAATACTTTTGGATATGTATATATTTCAACTTTGAAACTTTATTAAAAGAAATTATGTATGTTTGCTCTTATAAAGTTACAAGAAAATTGCGTATAATATATATTTCAAGAAGAGTGCCCTCGTGTTTCATGCCTGCTCTTCCTGCTAGCTGTACATACAACGTGGACTCTTGACAATTCAACAATACCTACGTATAATGAAAGTAAACGCTTTTGATTTGATTAGAAACTGTAACCCAAGTAGGATAAATCTAAGTTCAGCAAATAATCCATATTAAGGCTCTTGCAAATATTTAAAAGTCGAACCGGCTTAAAAATAAAGATGTATCACTAGTCAGAAGAGGATAGCGATTACCAGCTTTACGACACTTTATAGACGTCGAATGCTAGTGTTGCATGTGCGGCCATATGCGCAACCGTGATTTTTTAGTCTTTATGTATTATAATACCATGAAGCGGAAGATATTTTATTTAAAAAGAAAAAACTAATATATATTTTTTAGGAAAAATAAATTAAAAATACTAGCGGCCACATTTTGATAGGCAACCGTAAAAATAATTAGTTTTTTAGCAAACACTCAATGAGTGCACTACTTCTGAAGCCGGATCTCGTACTATTACAACCATGAACAAAAATATAAGTAAATTAGAACGATATTAATATAAAACTGCACAAATACTTTGATAAAAGTACCTGAATAAATATGAATATCAAAAGGCTTGTCTTAGATACGACGAACATATTAGTCACTTATTATAAAACGAGTTATAGAAAGAGGAGAGGCTTCTTCTACTGTCGCTTCACTCACGCGGCAAAACACTGCAAGCATTGTTGTCTACCGTTCTGTGAGGCTGTGGTATTACTCCGGTAGAAATTAATTTATATTATAAAACTGCGAAAATGAGTTTGTTTGCTAGCTTTCAAGCGTTAATTACCGATCATAACGAACTTTGACATACATACATGGTAGGGATCCGAAAAATACATAGGTGCATCCCGAAAGACAAAATATTTTTTAAGCGAGAGCAGTCAGTAATTTTCATTCTTTTGTTCACTTTTAATAACTAGTATGGATATTTTAATCTGTATTTCTAGAAAACTTACAGGATGATGCCTCCAGTGTGGTGGTATCTGTGGTCTGAGCTTACGTTGTACAACGGCTTCCTGCATCTCTTCTAGACTGGGATGAGAGCCCACCTCCTCTTCCAACGGTAGTCGATATTGAGGAGGTGGCTCCGGGCTGGCTTCCGTACATCTAAAATGATCACAAATGGTAATGATATTCAGCCTTGTTAGTGGATTACAGTAATTGTTGCTGACAGATGTACAGAGGAATTTGCTATGTATTGTACCTACTAATTAATATTCGAAAGATTGAATACATATGATGCGCAAATAAAAAATATTTATTTAAAAAATAAATAATTAATTATTTAAAAAATAAATAATTTAGGTAATAAAAATACTTTCTGATAGGGAATCTAATGAATGATTGTTTTAAGTATATTTTATAAAATATATTAAGATTCTCTACTGATAAATTGCAATTATGAAAACAGTTACATAACACAAACAATTACATCCGATTTCTATTTTTATATAAAATATTCATGAGAAGATGACTTACTGTCTTGTGTCTTACTCACTAATAAATTTTTCATGTTAAGAGTTTTAGAAACTTCCCAACGCCTTTTTTAAACATTGTTTTATACAAATCATGTCATAAAGGTTTGGTTTAGTCAGTATACAGTTTAAATACTATTTATAACAACAAAAAAACAAGTATATAAATACATAATAATAACTTCAGACATCTCACACACAGCCCTCTGTTCCCAAACTAAGCAGAGCTAGTACTATTATAATTATACTGTTAATAAACATACTTATATATTTCTAAATACATACATATAGATAAATCACACCCCGACACAGAACAAATATATGTGACTTCTACGTAGCATTCGAACATAATTACGTAAGCTCTACAAATAATTTCAACTCAAAATCAAAATATGTACATATGTATGTATTTGATTTCATAAACAATATTTTATTTTAAATCATAACTAATAGATTGAATGTTCAGACTGAGCTTGAAATATGTCAGGACTGAATATAAAATAAATGAAGTATGAAAGAAAGCCACACTGTTCCTTTGCTTCGTCGTCAAGTTTGTAGGCCGATTTTGGGAGCTTCACTTTAAGTCTAAAATAGTACAACGCAGAAGGAATAACCACGCAAAGTAATTGATAAAAAAAGATGGATATGTGATAAACTGAAATTGAATGCGTAAAAGTAAAATGAAAGCTTCTTTTAAATAGGATTTTGTATATTACACTCTGTTACTATATAACTATTTTTAGGCCAAAGGATTTTCTGGATAAAACGAACCACTTTTATGATTATTAATCCTTAGTTTTTAATAGGAATGCTTATGCAATTAGGCTATATTTGTAGATGAATTTGCATTTATTATAATTAATTCAAGTGCACCTACAAACAGGATGCACCAAGACAACACTTAATATGTTCGAGAAATCAGTTTAGAGACACCATTAGTAGGTATCATACGTCACTAGCATGTTGTGTAGAACTGTAAACGGTCAACATTACGATCGAATATCAGGAAATGACACCACAGTTCACGGGGTTGTTACTACGCCTCTATCAGTCAACTCGTAGTAATAATCAGTGCAATTTTATAGAAGGGCCTCAAGCGCAAAAATGTTTAAAATGTAAAGTTTGTTTTGTTAAGAAAAAGACAACTCCCGCACTAGGATTAATTCCTGTATCGCGGGGGACTCTACAAACATTCAAACAACGAACATAAAGAACATCCAGACTCAGAAGAACAATTTGAGGATTACACAAAGTGTTGTCCCGTGCGGAGATCGAACTCATAACACCACCACTTAAACCGCTACGCCATTCATGCAGTTTAGTTAGAAAAGTTACTGTAAGGTTAAACTGATTTAGCCTAAAGTGTATTGGCTCTGAACATTTAACTAAAGTGGGGAAAATTATACTTAGTACTTAAAAGTTTAAATGATTTGGCTTACCTTGAAGCTATCTCCCACAGCACAAGCGCGCATGCGTACATATCTATCCTCAAAAACGCATCCTTAGTAAAGTTGATTGCGCCATCCAGCACTTCGGGGGCCATATATCTTCGTGTTCCAACTTGGCCATGTGCATCTCCACATCCTCTGCCGGTCACAAACACTAAGGCAAGTCCAAAGTCTGCAATACAAGCGCTTAGGTCCGCTTTGAGGAGGACATTTTTGGATTTGAAGTCGCGGTGTGCTACTGCTGGTTTGCCTCCGCCCTCTTCGTGAAGATGTGCGAGACCACGTGCTACGCATGCCGCTATCCGCCATGCTTCTGTCCATGTCAGTGTGTGGCTTTTCAGGTAGTCACATAGCGAACCCTGTTGGTGATATAATAGTTTTATATTAGTAGTATATGGAACTAACTAAAGAAACAAACTAAATTAACAAGTCAGGTTCTATGGATCAGTTACAAAGCTTTTCATATTGTTGTGGATGGTAATAATAATGATGCAGTTCTTCAGAGTTCGTAGCAAAATTAATTAAATATAAAACATCTTACTTTATAGGTTGTTTTTGAACATAAATTTTTCATTTACATCAAGCACCCTTTGCGTTGCTCATATTATATATGTAACATTTTGCATATTTACAACATTTTTAATTTTTTACATGTGTTGTCAACACCGTTGTCAACAGCTAAACACCTAATGAACTTTATATAATATGATTCTATACTTTGCACACTTGTTTAATACAAATAAATATTAATTATTATTATGTATCACAGTCGTCTGTCTAGTCCCACTAGGGAGAGCTGGAATCATACTTATATATTACTAAATTCATGCATATTATAAATAAAGTACAGTTTAGTTTTTTAGTGGTAGAGCCATGCTTAGGCACGAATGGGCCGGCTTGACCGGTGCGATACCACGGCCTCACAGAAAACCGGTTGTGAAGTAACGCTTGCGTTGCATTTCCCCGAATTGAGTGAGGTTTCCGGAGGCCCAATTCCCCCTCCCCCCTTTTCTCTCCCCTCATCTCCTTCATCCTTTTTTCCATCTCCTCATCCCTCCTCTCTTCTTTCCGCTCCCTGCATCCCCCATCCCTCATCACCCTCAAAGGCGGGCAGCGCACTTGCGACTCTTGAGTTGCAAGTCTCCATGGACGGCGATGTCACTTACCATCAGGTGACCCGTCTGTTCGTCTGTCCCCCTATAGTATAAAAAAAATAAAAATAAAAAAAAAACACCCAGATATAGAAAAAAATATATTGCTCATCACATCACACTATTATGTTTCCTGGGTGAGAATCGCACTCACGACCTGTGGCTTTGTCGTTAAGTCACTATAGAGTTATGTCGAACCGCTAAGCGATAAATTAACACACTTCCTGATCAGTGATTACCGGTAGTATTATTAGCATTCGGTGATGTAAAAAAGCACAGTTATGAATACCAACGTGTTTAATATATACTATACTATATATTGTAACGTGAGCACGTGAGTAAATTGCAGTTTGTGCAATACCTTTACATAAACTAAAGACTCTATAAATAAGGCCACGTCTAATTGCTCAGTATATCTATAATATTATAATAAATTTAGACTTACTTTTGTTCAAGCACGATAATCTTTAGAACTATCAGTGAGATTTGAATGATTATTTTTGTATTTTTCTAATAATATAGAGGGCAAACGAGCAGATGGATTAGAACGAGAACAAGGGAAGAACTGGTTTTTAGCCCATACGTGCTTGTGACGGCGGCACGACGTGTTCCACGAGTGCCTGACTAAATATGAGGGGAGGGACAGAACCCCCCACACATCATATTGGGGTCGCCTTGCTCAAAATGCGGCCAGGTCCGCCGGGGTACACAGGGACTTCCTTTCTAGGGTACACCGGAACCCCCGGCCATAAGACCCGTTGACGGAACACTGTGTGGTTTTAGTCGGTTCGAGTCCGACATACCACCTTACCCATTAGCCCCGGTAAGGTGATGACCCGTGGGGGTTTCCGCATAAAAAAAAAACCCATACGTGCCTAAGCATGGCTGTCCCACATTGCACTGAACGTTATATTGAAGTATTTATTGACGAATCGTATACGTTACAAAACATCAACAGAACGCAAGTGACATTGTGTACGACGTCTTCTAATCGGTATTACATACATATATTTGGATATTTTGGTAGTAACACAAAAATGTGGGTTTAATTTTGTTGACATATTTAATTACATGCGAAGGTAACAAAATTGTTTTAAGATACCTCTCTAAGAGAGAAGACACCTCTCTGTAACACGTGCAAGTATACATCTATTTTCGGCAATATTGGAGCACCTGGTGAACTTGATAGACCTCTCGCTGTTTCTGGATACAAATCGATCCAGAGGTGGTATATTTTTATCTCGGATTGTACTACATCTGATGTTCAACTCTCATATATTATTTAACAAAGGCGGACACTTTATTTTGACATAAAAAAATGTTATTTATGGTAGACATCACGCCTTTAACCCCGAAGGGGTAGACAGTAAACGCCAACATTAAGATTTCCTTACTTAAAAGGGGAAGCTTATCGCCGTCAACCAGGCACTGTGTTGTGTGATAGATAACAGTCAAATCTCTTAGTCGGCTTTTACGGCGGGAGCTACTATTCACTATTCTATTTTGCTGACAACTACACGGCAACATTAATGGAGGAGTAACTAGATTATGTTTAGACAAGCTTGACCGACTGTAAGCAAAAAAAATGGCAAAACTCTACCTATTTATATAAGTCTGTCACCATCATCATTCGACCATTACCAGCTAGCTTTAACTAACTTTCAGTAATAAATATTTTCGATTTCTTTAAATAATGTAGAGAAACGCTGAACATTGCAATTCTCCGACTTGTTGAGCGACTTCGGAGATTTTATGAAATATATAGTTGTTTGGTCTAGTGGTTAGAGACCCTGAATGCTAAGCCAGAGGTCGTGGGTTCGATTCCCACCCAGGACAAATATTTGTGTAATGAGCATGATCATTTGTCCTGTATCTGGGTGTAATTTATCTATAATATGTATGTATTTAGAAGTATATAAGTATGTTTATCAGCTGTCTGGTTACCATAGAACAAGCTCTGCTTAGTTTGGGATCAGACGACCGTGTGTGAGTTGTGTCAAGTTATTACTATTACTATATCTATGCCAGGATATATTTTTCAGCGAGCAGCAGCAGGCCTCTACTACAGGAGTGGCAATTAAGGGTCATATATCGCAGTAATGTATTCAGTGTTTCTAAGAGACAACTGAGACCAAGAGATCAAGCCATTCCTTTCCTTACTTGCATCTCTCGGCCGGCTGTTTCGAGTGTTACTGTAGAAATAGTAACAACCAGTATTCGATTGACTACTTATACATCTTGATCTTGAGTAAAGTCACTTGGACTGTTCCAAAATATTTATTTAATAAACACCCTAGGGCATTTTCAAGACTTCTACTTGTTTAGGAAGTTAATGCAGAAAGAATAAATTAAATTAGATGTCAGTAATATGGAATGGTACAATTGATTTTAATCAGTATTCTATTCTAGTTTCAGTATATACGAGTAGAAATGCATATATAGGCCAATTAAAAATTATGTATGAATAATACACACCTTCTCGTGATAAGCAGTGACGAGCCAATATTCAGCTTGGAGATTATCTCCCTTCTTATCAACGCCAATGTAATGCAATATATCTGGATGATCCATCCTGGCAAGTCTAAATATCTCTTGTTCAGCAAGCCACGACTGTTTATCCTGTAGTGGAAACACTTTAACAGCAACATCTTTCTGACCAAGCTTAGCCCTCCACACTGCACCAAACCTTCCCCGAGCACGGACTTCGCAAAGCGTGACTTGTCCAACTAATCCAGCGATTTCATTCTCCATATTAGCTCCAGCTGACGGAGGTCTCGATAATGAAGCTTCTCCATTGGCCAATTCCGCGAATGATGTGCCTTTACGCTTCCTGTACAATAAATAACAGCCAACGAGGACGGCAAATAATAAGAATAACGGCGTTAGCGTATAAGCGATTACTGCTTTCGTATCATCTTCGGAACTTGGTATCACCGATGCTGGTACTCGTTCAGGTGGGACTTCAACCTGTGAAGACATTCCAGCTTCTAGGCCTGGAAACACAAGATCTTGATTGCACATATCCCCTTCGCAACAGCAGTGTAGTAGAAGAAGCTTGGAGCTGTGCAGCCGGCAGATGGAAGACCGATCCGTGCAGGATACCGTATCGACGAAACATCCTTTGAATTTCGGATAAGCTTTATTTGTAACATTATCGTACTGCCACAGAACAAAGCAATGGCTCGATTTATCTACCTCAGCTGGTGGACATTCTTCTTTTACAACATTTGGAATGCATGTGGAGTTATTTGAAGAATCACAGGTGGTGGACTGTGATCCATCATAGAATTCACAAACTCTCGTAGTAATTCTGCCCTCTTTGGGGCGAGGGGGTAGGTTTTCATCAGCAGGCGGAGCTGCTAGTGCCACTTGTATACCTATAGAACAAAGTAATGTTTTAGTTTAAAGGAGATGGTTTAGTGGTAATTATTCTATATGCTTGATCACCTACAGTAGTGATGATTTTTTAATCAACTGCTTTCAGTTGATTATGAGGCATGGGAGAGGAGCAATGATCATACAGGCTGCAGAAACTACAGAATGGCTAGTGCATAAAAAGCTATTAAAACAATTCATATTTCATAGTGACAGTAGCTTATATTTCTTTAATTTAATTGTCTATTCAACAGATAATATAACAGTAGGGTAAATTTATAATTAAACCAATGCTAAATGAGCTCTTTGATGTGAAGTTTGCAGAATCAAATTGTGTTAACCTCTCATGTATTATATATTGTAATAATAAAAGAGAAATAGTAAGTGTAACAGAAAATTACAATAATTTAAACAAATTAAACAACCAACTAATAGTTGCTACAACATTTTCTTTTTATCCAACTGCACAAATTTTTTTTATTGCCAAGTGAATATATTTATGTATGTTATGATAGTTATGTTTTACACACTAGTCTAAACGGCTTGATGAATTTCAGAATATAATTTTTATAGACAGCCTCAGCAACACGTGGCAGTCACATCAATAATGATGGCAGTTGCAGTTTCTTTTGAGGTTGAAAAGAAAGGAAATTAAGCAAGGCAATTTTTTTATGATGTTACAGAGCCTACTCTACATATACATGCAAGGGAAGACAGTAATGTTTCTTTAAACAATGTATAAGCATTTATGGAATGAATACTGGTATCATAGCAATTTTATATTCAAGAAACATGTATGCCAGAAAGTATTGACATGTTTTATTTTTTAGGGGAATGAAAAGGAAGTATAAAGTTTGTATAATGATTGCTAATCATTCTGTACATAACATATTAAATACCATATTTTGTGATTTCTATTATCATAGTTAACTAAACTTTAAATTTAGTATAGTTTTAATTTTAAAATTTAAGATATTTTTAATAAAAAAATTAAAAAGTATCACTTTTTTATATTGACATAATTAGATACAATTTTACTATCGCAAGATGGTTTATCATAGAAGACACTATTTATCAATACACAATAAATCATGAACCATCTCAACTTCATGTCAACATACACACTGGCCTCGATTTAAGTAATTATTGAACTTCTAATGTTGTACGATACTCAAAAACTTGCATTTATAAGTAAAAACTAATAATAATGCTTACCTAGCACAAGAAACACGGTGAGGTACACAATCCTTGAAGTAAACATCAAAGCCATGGCGCAGACGGGATCAGCCCTCCCGAACTAACGCGACAATCCAATGTTATTTTTATACGCGGCCCCGACATCAAACGTCTAGTCTATTTAGGAAATTCCGACATAAGTACATGTCAGATAAACAACGCACATCCAAAATCCACCTATCTAAACACATTCACAAAAAAACAACTACACAACAACTGTTAAAATACAGACAACGATGAATTTAAATTAATCTAATAATCCTAATTGCATTGATTTCAATTGGTATTTCCGAAAATACAGAACATCAAACCAATCGTGATAAACCGAGGCTTCACCTCTTTGACGTTTGTGGTATTCAGGGTTGCCAGTAAAATGACCTGATTCCTAGATTAAGACAAAAGTGAATACGAGAAGGTCGCATCTTAGAACTTGACTCGAATTCTGCATTAATTGTGTCCTTGAATACCATACTTACTTAAGAATAAGGAGTAAAATCTAAACAATCACATACATATCAATCTCTATAACGATGTGACTTACTATCATATCATTATATAGTTCATCTAGGAGTACAAAACCAATAGACCAGATTTCAGATGCGTCCGATTACGGGCGCCACACCGTCGAACATTGGTACGTGCAGCATCCGCACCTTGTGGATACTGGTTTACTGGATTGCAGGCTAACCTAGTGCTGTCTGCTTTAGGAGCTCAACTCAAAAACTTAAGCTACGTTCACGCGCACAACCTTTACTGTGATATTTTTTTATATTTCATTTTAATTTTGAATAATCTTTATTGTACGCACATAGCTAATCATAAATTATAACGAACTAGACTAGACGTCTCTCTAGACAATTTTTTCCCAGAAGTTTTTTATTGTTAACTTTTTTTTAAACATACAAACCGACTTCAATGTACCTATCATAGAAAAAATGTATTTACCTAAATTTAAGCTGAACCTTAGAGTACAACCAATTTCAAAAATAAATAATTATTAAAATCGTTTCATAAATGACAAAGAAAACGCGATATATATATTCTTTATCCTTTTATTAACCACATATATAGCCAAAATACTCGACTATAACCGAATATTTTCTCTAAATTAAAAAGGATCTTCAAAGAGAGCATACCCTTCTTAGTGAAAAATAATTTTACCGAATCGGTTCTACAATAACACAAAGAATACAAAGAAACAATATCGAAGCAAATTAAAAAAAAACATGCAACCGAATTAAGAACGTTTTTCTTGTTGAAGCCTAATGTAGTAAGTAAGTATAGTGAGTTTCATATGGGTATATCAATGTTACTGATCGTGTTAGTTAACATTTATCCGTATAAACGTTGTACTTAATACGCTAGCATTCTAAGTTGGCTTTTAAGTTTGAGTACGCTAGTACGCTTAGTAAAAAAAAGGAGAAGGACGAAAAGGAAGTTAATCAAATTGGGCAGTTTCTCTTCATAAAATGTAGACTATTTCCATTGTCCTCATTTGTATATTACATCAAACTTTGATATACATTCCAATATTTGCTGTTTTTTGCTGTTTAAATGACACAGAATCACCTGTTATTTTTAGTTGTCTGTGTATATTATTATAATAAATTGATTTCCTCCAGTATGTCCATACAGTAGCACTTAGTAGTATATACATAGCTAGTAAATAATATGACCGGTAGACGCCAATAGGCTTGTACGCCACTGTTACGTTAGAGGGACCAAATTGTAATTGGCAAAATATTGGTGTTTAATAAACCTCTGTCAACCCCTTTGGCGATACAGGCTTGAGCATATCATGATGATGATAAATAATAAGAGAAAAAATATTTTTTAGAAACCAACTTTTATAATACACAATTTATTGATTAATACTTCTATACCTTAAGAAATAAGAATTAGAATCGAATGTCTCTGGTATTATACCTACACTACCAATTGTGATTTTTGTAGAATAGTAGTATTCCCTAATTAAGGTAGGTCAGGTCCATGAAAAGCTGGCGCACAATACTCTTCTCTTTATGGCATAGGGGGACAAACAAGTAGACGGGTCACCTGATAGTAAGTAAAGGAAGGAGGGGAAAGAGGCCAAGGAAGAGGTACGAGGGGCAATAAGGGAAGGTAAAGGGTTAAGGGAAAGGGAAAGGGGGTTGGACCTCCTTTAACCTCACCCATTCGGTCACACAATGTAAGAGTTGTTTAACAGACGGTTTTCTGTGGGGCCGTGGTAATACTCCGGTTGAGCCAGCCCATACGTGCTTCTCCACTTGAAACTAATTTGCCGCGGGCGAACAGCGCGGCGGAGGCGCGCTTACCTGCGCCTCATGCCACCCTGATTGTGGCTGTGGGTGGTCGGGACGGGTTTTCCCCTCCACCCGCTATAAAGGCCAGCCGAGAGGAGGCGACGTCCTGGTGCGCCTAGATGTTGCCTAATTGAGAGTCACCAGAAGGTGGTGCCCGCGCTTTTGCGTACAAAAAGCGCTAGGAGGGGTCTTGATGTCTTACTTAAGCTGTTCCCGGATTCCTCTTATTTTAAGCGCAGCATGGCACACCGTGTGGTTTAAGTCGGTCCGATTTCGACACACCGTTCCACCGAAAACCCCGGTGAGATGACGGCCCGAGGGGGTATCCACAGGTTAAAAAAAAGCATAAATCTCCCACGTTAATTTACTACGTTAATACTCACTCTACTCGCACGAATATAATACTTGTATTTATGGTAACGGCTTCTTAATCTTCATCAAAAATATTCATATAAGACCATTAATTTTCAAAATATAAATAAAACTGAATTGAATGGAATATTATAAAATTACATAAATACATGCATCGGTTATATTAGAGGGCTCAACTTTAAAATGGTATTAGCCACTTCCAGTAACATGGTATGTGACACTGACTAGATTGAGGTATTAATTACACTACTTAATCCATCCGCATAAGCACTAGCCCGTTCCTTATCTACCTTTACTTTCAATATACTACTAAATTACCATTAATAACCAAAGTTCCAGACAGACATTATTATAGTCGGTAAAATGGACGTTGGACGTTTAATACGACTCTGCCTTCTTCTTAAGATACAGGTGTTAATGTACGTGTCATCTTTAAAAGTATGTTCTGTAATTTTTTTATTTCCTTTTGTATGATTTGGTTGTATGTAATATTCTCTAGATTTTTTGAACTATTATCAAAAGCATTTCTAACATGTCTAAATCTCTATATTTTTAACCGTATATGATGATAGTGCTAGCCTCAATAATATCTATGCTCCCTAGCAGATGTGACTGATGGCAGTTGTCAATTGTGAATTATGAATGACTAGCTGTTGCCCGCGACTTCATCCGCGTGGTATTTAATAAAAAGTTATTGTTCAGTTCAAAGTTTTCAATTGGTTAATTGGTTTTAATTTTTATTTGTGAGGTCCTATTTTTTCTAAAATAAAAGTAGCCTAAGTTACTCCTTGTTATATCAGCTATCTGCCAGTGAAAGTCCCGTCAAAATCGGTCCAGCCATTTCAGAGATTAACCGGAACAAACAGGCAGACGGACCGACAGACAGACTCGTTTTGGTATATGTACCGGGTATACGTCCATATGCACTTAGTAAAAAGCGGTTATTTTAATATTACAAACAGACAGTCCAATTTTATTTATTTGTATAGATGTATAGATAAACGCATTGGTACAAGATGATCTTCTCAGTCAACAGATATCTCAACCCGTTAATTTGGCCCATCTCTTAACTTGAGTTCATACCCCACTTATCAAAATTCTTTACAAATTCATTTCCTTAAACAAAATCCATTTCTAGTCTTTCTTGTTCATTGATGCCCTAACCATCTTCTCTTCTCCCACAGATACACAAACAGTTTTCACCTTGACGTTGGCAAAAACATCGTTAAACGATGGAGCCATTGTTGGGAAAAAAAAAAACAAAAAATACAAAGATATCTCTTTATCTCTATGGATAAACAAAACAAAGAAGTGCAGTTTCTGCCCTTGTATTGCATTGCATATATTTTATTTAATAGAAAGAAACGAAAGTTATCGATGTACATAAAACATGGAAACAGTACCAAACAAACATCACTAAGTAAATGAAGAGATGTCGTTTTTTTACTTGTCCCCAGTGAAAGGTGAACTGCCTGTACATTTATTGGAGGTTATTCTTATTAATAGGCTGGAGCATTTAAAAAAGATATTTAAAGGAGAACCTATAATTTACAACGAATATGTGGTAGAAGGAAGTATATACGATAATGTTGGACATTTCATGCTGTGCATTATAACAATATTATGTAAGAACAGAGATTTATTTCAGTTTTTTCTAAAGGCTGAATTAGAACAATTCAAACATAGGCTGGCTTCACTTTCTGCTTATGAAATGAGATTTTTCGCAAAAAAGTTGTTGCGAACGATTAAAAAGTTCGAAAACTTTCCAACATTTATTAATTCACTTCAAATTTTATGCCAGCATTTGATGTTGAAAAATGTAGCCCAACATGTATGTTCTACATGTATCAATACCTGTAAAACCTACAATGTCAGTATGAAATTCATTCATTGTCTACCCTTAGTAGCCAGAAGACAAGTTGAATTAAAGAATGGACAAGCTATCATACCCTGTGGAAGGTGGAAACAATATCTGTTAATACTTTTTCATGAAAACTTGAGAAAAAGAATCAATGAAACAAACCTTGACCCACTTCAAAGTGATCCTCGTTTAATAACACTAGTAAATAGAGTTAAAACTGAATTTTCTGTAGGTAAAGATAGTTTCAATATTTTACTGAGTAAAGATGTTAATACTGCCTCAATCTACTTTCCACCATGTATGTTAAATTTACATAAAAGTTTAAGGAGTAAACACAGGTTATCTCACTCTCAAAGATTTTATTATAGCTTATTTTTAAAGGATATTGGTATGCCTATTGAAGAGGCAATACAGTTTTGGAAAACTGAATACAGATTAAATCCCAATGGCAATCATAGTTGCATGCACAACTGGGAAAAAGATGAAAAGAAGTATTTGTATGGTATAAGACATATGTATGGTTTAGAAGGGTGTAAAAAAAATTATACATCTGTAAGCTGCCAATGTATTCAAAGCAAAGACAATGCCTGTTCAGAAGGAGGTTGTCCATTTAAGTCTTTTGACACATCAAAAATGCTTACACTTTTAGGAGATTGTACAGAACCTTTGTTGTTACAAATAAATGAATTAAAAAGTAAACATATGTATACTACAGCTTGTATGCTGTTTATGCAGTATAGTCATTCAAAAACAAAGGAGAGTGAAATTAGTTGCAGCTTTAATTTTACTCCTTTAAAATATTATATAACTGCTTCTAAGATAAGTAATGATTAAAGAATTTATGAAGGTACTGATTACATTTTTCTAAGTTATAAATATTTAATAAGTGGGTAAAGGGTAATAGCTCTTTATTACAATTGTTTACACCAACAGCAATAAATACATAAAGTTAACTTGACTTTTTTTCAATTGTCCTGTTGTGGACACTGTAATATAATAGACGTAAAACCGTATAAAAACGTATATAGATAAACCAATAGATAGAATAATTATGACAAAGATATTGATAGATAGCGCAGTGACAAACGTATGACCAGAGTTGTCACTGTTACCATAAATACTACATTCAAGGAGGTTGCATATCGCCTCATTCTTCCCCAGTTGAGTTTTCACTCCCTTCTGCATGTACCACAAAGTCGCTCAGGTAGGCAGGAGGGCGGCTTTCTGATCCTGTTCGATCGTCGAGGGAGAGCTTCAGTCTGGAGTATCGGAGAAGGCGACGAATAAGATAATAGTGAGGATTAGTTTCAAGGAGTTCAGCTTCTTCGACTAGAGGGTCTGTTTTAGATTGTCGAACATTCTTCTTAACCAATATCGGGCCTGGTGACAGCCAAGACGCAATGAGTCTCCATTCGGGGATCTTCTAGGGTATGTAAATTAATAATAATAATTAATGTAATTTTTTTATAGGCACATACGCGGGATAAACCGTCCGCAGCTGCATTTTCGGAGCCTAGTCTATAGACAATATCATATTTAAACCAGGCAACTCTAATCGCCAACGTAAGATTTTTTCGTTCTTGATGTTACTGTTATGATTCTGATTAAACATGAAGGCTACCGATTGTTGATCCGTAATCTAAAGAAAATATTTGCCAATTAGATAGTGTCTCCATTTCTTCAAACTTTCTACTATAGCGCAAGCTTCTTTTTCAATTGATGATTGCTTGCATTCAGAGTTTGACAAGGTTCGTGAAAAGAATGCTACTGGTCATCCTCGTTGAGTAAGTGTAGCCGTTAGAGCGAATGCTGAAACGTCGGTCTCAACTGTGAAAATATCGTCGTCATTAATCGCTACTAGAGCCGCTGCCTTGATGTCCTGTTTGAGTTCCGCTGCCTTGATGTCTGTTTCAGTTCTTCAAAACATTTGAGAGCGTCTTGCGATAACGGAAAGCTGACGCAGATGAGCGGTTTTATCTTTTCTGAAAAACACCCAATCCATTTTGCATAATGCGTGAACATTCCTAGAACTCGTTTCAATTCACTTGCTTTAGTTGGTGCGGGGAGGTGTAGCAGAGGCTTTAGCCTATCGGAATCAGGGCTCATAGTATGATTTGTCACGGTAAAGCCAAGTAGATTGATTCGATTGAAAACGCTTTTTCGTTCATTGAGAGTTAAATTAAACTTCTTAGCGGCGTCCATAAATCGTTTTAGATTACGCTCGTTATCCATATCATCCTTGCCGCAAATAGTTACGTCATCTAAGTATGCGTACGTCCCATCTAATTTTTCTTCTGATATTATAAAGGAAGGCAGCTACGCCGTTAGTCACTCCGAACGGGGTGCGTGTGAATTGATAAAGTTTGCCATTCACTTTAAATTTTGCTACG
This sequence comes from Tyria jacobaeae, assembly GCA_947561695.1. Classification (NCBI taxonomy): domain Eukaryota; kingdom Metazoa; phylum Arthropoda; class Insecta; order Lepidoptera; family Erebidae; genus Tyria; species Tyria jacobaeae. The sequence continues at coordinate 17,845,754 of OX387218.1, read as the reverse complement.
TTGCTCACAACCGTTTGATATTTGGCAAGGGGAAGGCATCTAGGTCAGTAAATTTATTGATTGTCATTGAATAATCGATCACGAGCCGTTTACGATGGGTCCCTCCTCTCACTACGAGGACTTGGCCCTCCAAGGGGAAATACTTTTTTCAATGACCCCATCTTCGAGCAACTTGGATACTTCTTCTTGTATGAAGTTAAGGTCTTCTTTAGTGTAGCGCCTGCTTTTGACAGCAATCGGTTGGATGTCAAGTTCAGTCCACACAGATTTTATGTTATTCCCGGATCTGCAAACGCTAGCAAAATGGCCTTTCTTTGAACATTTTTTACAAGTAGCTTTGCTAGCTGGGCACCTTATTCTAAGATGAACGTTTCCGCCGCAAAAGAAACAGCGCTTGGCTGATTGTGTAGTGGAGGATGGTGTGACCGAAGCAGTCTGAGGCATTCGAGATGATGAAGCTACCGCCAGATTGTCAGATTTTTGGCCTCGGGATATTTCAGGTACAGCATTTAGATGCGGAGGGTTAGTGCTGATAGTCTGTGCATCTCATTCATCTGTGAGGATTCGGCCGAGGGACGCTTGACCGAGTGGACGCGTGTTGACTCCGTTTGCAAAGTTTTGTTTTCAAATTCTGTGATTGGTCATTATCAGAAAGTTTAAATTCCTTGTCGCTCTTTAATACTTTAAACCGGAGGGCTACACCCAAGAGGCGGTTCCAGAGAAGGATGCATATATATTTGAGATATGCGCCTTAAGAAACATCTCAAAAAGTGTTCATCATTGGCGGGATTTGATCTGGAGGTCGGAGTTGTCGTGTGGGGCGTTTGACCGCTGCGCCACTGAACAAGTTGCTACGAAAACCGAAATTATACGCTACGTGCGGCGTGCTTGACGTCACTGCAGCTACACAGTAAGTGCCACGGATACGCTACGCGGACTAAGCTAGGGACGTGCTACAGAATACACATTACACCGCAACGTGGTAATAATTTTAACTAGGCTAGCGGCAAATACTTTTACTAACTCAAAGTATTATAATTGATAATTGATTTGCTCATTAAATATTTTTACATCACCTGAAATGTCAAAGCTGCAACGCACTCCACCCAGCGCCTCAAAATCAAAATCAAATAGTAACCTGAATCAGACCCAATCGGAACCGGATATAAACTCAGCAATAACAATAAGTGACTATGTCAACACAACTAGATCTAAGCGTCGGCGCAATGAAAACTCGCCGAAAAGCGGATCTGCGCCGGGTTCGCAGGAACTTCAACTTACCTTAGCAAACTGGAAGAGAGAACAGGACTCTTCTATTACCTTAATGCTGTCGGAGCAAACTGCTGTTATGGCTAAGTTGGTATCTGAATTGGCTGATATTAAGAAACAAAACAATGAAATACAGGCGACAAACGTAGAAATACGTAACTCAAACGCTGATATCGTTCAGTCTATGTCCTGTTTATAAACAAACAGTTTGAGGAACTGAAAAAGGAAGTTGAAATTTTAAGAAAGGAACGAAAAGAGCAAATTAAATACATTGAGAGCTTGGAAAAGAAGATACAAGATCTACAGTATAAATCTAGGTCGTCGGGTACTGAAATTAGAAATATTCCGTATCAAGAGATAGAATCTAATGAATGCCTTATGAAAATTGTATGCGACATTGGAGAAACTGTTGGAGTTCCTATCATTAAGTCTGATCTTCGCGATATATACCGGCTTCCTGGTAAAACCGCAAATAGTACTTCTCCGCGCCCAATAATAGCAGAGTTTAAGGATGTTCTAACCAAACAGACGCTTTTAAACGCCGTTAGATTGTATAATAAAGACAAAGCTATACTTAAAGACAAACTCAATACTGAACTAATCGGGATCCAAGGAAAGCGACTCCCGGTTTATATAACCGAACAACTACCCCCAAGCCATAAAAAGCTGTTTTACCAAGCCCGGGAATTTGCCAAAAATAATGAGTTCAAGTTTTGTTGGACTGCAAACGGTAACATCTTTCTCCGCAAACAGGAGGGTGAGAAACTAATAAAAATAACCTCAGAAATATGTTTTCTGAACATAGTTACTAAAAGCCCATGACTGTATGAACAGTTATCTCTGTACTATACTTATCCCATATTGTTCTTAATATTTGTTAAAATGTTGTGTAAACACACTAACACTTTCTTTCACCACACTATTTTACACTGCACTGATGTACTACATCTCCAATTAACTCATAAGATTATAACCACACTAACTTGCATTTATCCTTTTCCCGCACATAATAATATCAGCGTCATAATAGTAATTGTTATTACTACTATAATTATGCCAAACTCATTAATCTATCTACATATATTATGCACTGCTTGCTTTTCCCTTACTTTTAATCAATGGCCACCTTAAACTACATTAACAACGAATTAGATTCTATGGCAGGAAACTGCTACACCTGTTTCCCAGAAGAGTCTTTAAAAATTGTTAATATGACTGAAAATAACCTAAAAATACTCCATCTTAACATACGAAGTATTAACAAAAACTTCGATCAGTTACAGATTTTAATTAAAACTTTAAAAATTGATATTGATGTCATCGTTTTAACTGAATGCTGGCTAAGTGTTTTAAATAACCTGCCTATAATAAGGGGTTATCATTCTTACTCCACTAAGATTAACTCCAATCAAAATGACGGCGTTGTGTTTTATATAAAATCTGAAATGCAAAATACAGTATGGGAACCGGGTTTCAAGAATGGAAATTGTCTGATATGCGAATTAGATAATAAAATCGCCATACTGGCCATTTACCGCTCACCTTCATATTCCACGAAAGAAAGTTTTGACACCTTTTTAGATAGCTTAGACACCATTTACCAACAACTATCTAATTACCCTAATATAACACTCCTCGGAGACATAAACATTGACATAATTGAAGAACATAGAGACAACCGCTCCTTAGATTACCTTCTACTAAACGCATCCCACGGACTATTACCAACGCATTTTTTAAGTACTCGGCAAAATAAATGCTATGACCACGTACTTTTTAAGCTACCTCTACTACCTTGGTGTTAGATTCTCACATTACTGACCACAAACCTGTATTATTAGATATTGCAGTTACAAAGCCAAAAAGGCCATCCACTGTGTTTTCATTTTGCCTAAATTATAAAGATATTAAACTAGAATTGCAAAATACAGACTTCTCCTTTATCTACAAAATTCAATCTGCTAATGAGGCGATGAATGCACTGATAAATAAAATTAAATCAATAATAGGTAAATATAAAATATATAAAAAAATCTCACGTAAAAAAAGGTGCTTAAAACCGTGGATAACTGCTGGTACACTGAAATGTATAAGAAATAGAGATAGGTTGCATGCTGATTGCAAAAAATCCCCGGACAATGTTATCCTTAAAACTACATACACCCGCTACCGTAATTTTTGTAATGAACTCATCCGTAAATTGAAAATATCATATGAGCAAAGCGAACTGGCAAAAACCAAAAATAACCCGAAGGCTCTTTGGAAAACAATTAAAGAGATAACTAACACTCAAAACCTTCACTCCAGCCCCACTGAGTTGCTAAACATTAGTGACAATCCAAAATCGTCTGTAAATGAGGTCTGTCACTATTTCACAAATATAGGTAAAAGTTTGGCACAGAATATAATCAACCATACTACTACTCCTCCAAATTCAACCAGAGACCGCTTCCAACTTTCTTCAGCCAATTCGCTAACCATCCTAGAAGTGGAAGAGGCTGAGGTGGAGTCTCTTATTCTACAGTTACGCAATGACTGTGCTGTTGGGTGGGATAGAATATCGTCTGTGTTTCTAAAGGAATGTCGTCAAATTTTAGTACCACCTCTAACTTTCTTATTTAACCGTTGCATTCAAACAGGAGTGTTCCCGAATGCCCTAAAGAAAGCCATAGTTCACCCGGTATACAAAGGAGGAGCCAGAAACTGTGTCAATAACTATAGACCCATCTCTGTATTATCGGCTGTTTCTAAGTTGTTTGAAAGAATCCTTAGTAATAATTTGAAAAGATTCTTGCACAAATATGATATCATAGCGAAGAACCAGTTTGGATTTCAACCAGGAATCTCTACAGAAGATGCGGTATTACAACTTACTCAAAATGTAGCTAAGCAACTTGATAAGCATAATAAATGTCTTGGAATAGAATAGAAGAATAGAGAATAGAGATTTTCAAAGACTACCTTAAAAATCGCACACAGTCCGTAAAAATTGATTCTTACCTCAGTGACGAAGAGCTGGTGACCTTCGGCATTCCTCAAGGTAGTATCCTGGGCCCGATTTTATTCCAAATCTATGTTAATGGTCTGTGTTTGATTAATCTCCCGGATAATGTTAAAGTCTACGCATATGCCGACGATACCGCAATTCTAGTCCACGGCACTACATGGGAATTCGTTAAAAGTAAAACAGAACTGGCTTTAAGCGAAGTCATAAAATGGTTAAACTTGAACCTCCTCAGCATAAACGTAAAAAAAACATCATACTTACCTTTCACGATCAGACGTAATGGTGCACCACCTGACTCCTTTAACATTTCTGCTCACTCGTGTCCAAACCTACAACCAACCTGTAATTGTCCGACGCTTAACAGAGCTAGCTGTGTCAAATACCTTGGAGTACAAATTGACTCTGCACTAAGATGGGACAAACACGTAAGCTCAATCACTACTAGAACGATGCGTCTCATTCACATATTCAAATCACTTAGGAAATCGGCTAGCTTTGATATTATTAAGTTAGTATACCATGCACTATGTCAATCTGTAATTGGGTATTGCATTACAGTGTGGGGTGGTGCTGCAAAGTCCTATTTACTGGAAATAGAAAGAGCACAGCGTGCTATACTGAAAGTGATGTCATACAAACATTTCAGGTATCCAACAATCCAACTCTATGACGATTGTAAGGTACTTACAGTGCGCCAGCTTTACATTCTTCAAACAGCCCTTAGGTACCATAATACCCTCCCACCTCCAGAACCAAGCAAACGAAGATTCATTGCACCTCCTGTTCGGCACAAAACCTCCTTTTCCGAGCATCAATTTTACACGCTAAGCCCTTACCTATACAGTAACATTAATAAAGAGTTAAACATCGTTAAACTGAATAGATTTAACAGATTTTACAAACACTCATCCACGCATAACCAAATATACACGCACATTCACACACTCTCCCACACGCACTCACACACACACACACACACACACATACACACACGTACGCTCGCACTCACACATACACACACGTACGCTCACACTCACACACACACACACACACACACTCGTACGCTCACACACTCACGCACGCATTCTAACTCAAAACTGTATATATGTATACAAACGCTCATCATCCAATCAACACAGTATCAATCTCGTTTCAATGCCTTATGGAAATCATTATTGTTACACCTTATAGCCGATTCCTGTCTCTTAAGATACAGGCGTAGCCTAGTTTAAGAGACAGCTCGATTTTTTTTTAATTGCTTACAATGTTTTGTAACTTTTTAGAATACTAGTGTATAATTCTGTAAACACCTACTGTGTCTAATATGTTTCACTGTTGTTGTAATACTTTTGGATCAATAAATTATTATTATTATTATTGGTTAGTATTTACTTTTTTCTCAGCTCTTTGGCCGGTTTTAACCACATTTACGGGTGGGAACCAAGTAAATGTGGAGTGTGGTGTGTTACGTTTTTATGCTGTGTTGTGAGGAGAGCCTGTTTCATTTTCATCAATCTGCATGAATTTTCTAACTATTCTACATGTATTTAAGATGGCAGCTTTTTGTAGGGTTGTGTAAATATTTTCTTTAAGGTCTAATAATTTCAGGCTATGGAGGAGATTATTTGGGATAACACCAGTTGTTGAGATGACTATAGGTACTACATATACTTTTTGTTGTTTCCAGATTCTAGTGACTTCTTCTTTAAGTTCTGCATATTTGCCTATTTTTTCAGTGATTGTCTTCTGTAAGTTGTGTGTGTTGGGTACTGCAATATCTATTAAGTATGTTATTTTCTTTATTTTATCTTGTAGCGTTATATCGGGTCTATTGTAATGTACAGTTTTGTCGGTGAGTATAGCGCGGTCATAGTAGAGCTTGTGGGTATCGTTTTCCAAGACAGTCTGTGGTGTGTATTTGTAATAGGGTGTTTTTTTGTCCTGTATGAGTGTATATTTGAGCGCTAATTTTTGGTGAATAATGTTTGCTACTTGGTTATGTCTATGAGTGTAGTCTGTTTGTGTGAGTGCTTGGCATGCTCCAATTATGTGTTGAATGGTTTCCGACTGACTGTGGCATCTGCGACATTTGTCATTTGTTATTGTTGTGTCTTTTATTATAAATTTCTTATAGTTTTTGGTGTTAATAATCTGATCTTGTATAGCTATTATAAATCCTTCAGTTTCTGGGAACAAATTATCTATTTTCAACCACTTATTTGAAGCTATTTTATTCACATGTGATTGTTCTAAATCATGAGGATGCCGCCCATGTAGTACTTTCTTCTTCCAGTTATCAATTTTTTGTTTCTGCGGGTCATCGTTATGAGTAGGTTGTGTGCCTGTTTCCCTATTTAAGTTAAGTGGAGTGTAGTTCAGATCGTGTGAAATTATAGCTTTATGGATGTTACTAGATCCAGATTTAGCGTGGAAAAATACTTGTAGTCTATTTATTTGTTTATGCCAAAGATTCTGAATATCTATAAGACCTCTCCCTCCATATTGTCGTTTGATAGTAAGTCTTTCTATTGCTGATTTGGGGTGTAAGTTGTTATGTTTTGTCAGTGTACTGCGAGTGGTTCGGTCTAACTGCTCAATATTTGTTTTTGTCCATTTAATAACTCCGAATGAATATGTAAGTATAGGAATGGCAAAGGTGTTTATGGCTTTTATAAGATGTCGACTAGATAGTTGGGTTTTGCATATGGAGTTAAGTCTCTTCTTGTATTCTACGGTAAGTGTATTTTTAATTTTTACGTGATCTAGACCTTTTAATTGTGTGTATCCTAAATAATTATAAACGTCAGTCGGCTCCAATGCTGTGATTGTTTCTGTGTCATTTACTGTATAGTCACCAGATTGTATTTTGCCACGCACTATATGAAGTGTTTTGCATTTATCAATTCCAAATTGCATGCATATATCACGACTAAATTCTGCTGTAGTATGGACTAACTTATTCATGTCTGTTTTAGTTTGTGCGTAAAGTTTAATATCATCCATGTAAATAAGATGTGATATTGTTGTCTTTCCTGTTGTATGGTTGAAAGAAAAGGCAGCTTGAGATCTCTGCAGGAGAGTGGACAGGGGATTTAGGGCAAGGCAGAACCACAGGGGACTCAATGAATCACCCTGATAGATGCCTTTCTTAATGGATATCTGGCGCGTTGTAACTGTTTTATCATTGTAATTTATTTGGAGTGTAGTGTTCCAGTATGACATGATATCACGCAGGAATTTTGTTATTATGGGGTTAATTCTATAAATTTCTAATATATGTAGCAACCAGGAATGCGGGACACTATCAAAAGCTTTCTGGTAGTCTATATATGTGCAATGAAGGTTTTTGTTCTTGGAGGTGACATGTTTATGAATAGTTGAATCAATAATTAACTGTTCTTTGCATCCCATGTGGCCTCGTCTACATCCCTTCTGTTCTTCTGCCATTATATTGTTGTGTACGATATGCGAGTTGATTTTTGCTGTAAGTGCTGATGTTAAAATTTTGTATATTGTGGGTAAGCATGTTATAGGTCTATATTGGGAAGGCTGTCGTGAGTACGTTGACTTTGGTAGCATGTAAGTGATACCTGTTGCAATAAATTGGGGTATATGTTGTTTGCCTAATACTATGTCTGTTAAATTCTTTGCTAAAAGTTTGTGTAACGAAGTTAATTTTTTGTACCAGAAATTGTGTATTTTGTCTAAACCGGGTGACTTCCAGTTGTGTGATCTACCTGTTATGTATGCGATATCACCCTCTGTTATCTCTTCAAACTCCATTTCATTTATTGAACCCCATTTTGTTTCTTCTTCTGTTATCCAGGATGCTGTGGCGTTGTGTAGTGATTGTTCTTCCCAAATGTTAGACCAAAAGGTTTCTAAATGTTCTTGGGAAGGTATGTCTGTGTTATTCTCTGCGTTTGATTCAATATGCGGTTTATTTAGGTTCCTATAAAATACTCTTTCGTTGGTAGAAAATATAGCATTATCATTTTTACGTTGCTGTGCTTTTTTATATCGTCTGAGTCTATTAACTTTAAGTGCTAGTTTTTGTTTTAAGGTGTCCAGAAATTCTTCAGGCTTTCTATTGTTATTTTCATGTCTAGTGTGGATTAATCTCGTTTTAAATATGGCTTCAACTCTCTTGACTACTTTTTTTGACCTATTATTGTTGATATATTGCGTAAGTCTACCACAGTCTGCTCTTAACATTTCAATGTCGATCTCCAGTCTCTGTTGCCATGGAGGTTTGCTACCGTGTCTTGGTCTGGTTTTTCGTGTGCAATCTGTGATTTTAAAGTTAAGTTCTTCGGATATAACTAATGCCGTGCAATAAATAAGAGTATGTAAGTCTATAAGTTGTGTGTCATCCGATATGTATGGTTTTAGAATGTTATCATTAAATAAATTAACTAAACGGTTTAGATTAGGGCTATATCTCAGTTTAGGTAGTTTTGGTCTAAGTAAGGGATCCATCCCAGAGAATAGTGCTAAGGTTCTTGTAAATTTATCATAGATGTCTTTGGTATCCATATTATTTATCAGGTTTTGATCTGTGTCTGTTAACGTCTGGATATCATTTTCAAGGACTAATGTAAAAGTTTATGTTTGTGTGGAAGTGTGTGACGTTTGTGTAAATGCTTGTGTGTCAGATGTATATTCGTGGTTTTGTGTGTAAGGTTGGCTGTTGAGTTGTTGTTCTGCAGTAAATTCACTTATATTTTGCAGTAACGGAGTAACGTTACTGGCAATGTTGTTTTCTGTTTGTTGAAGTTGTGTCTGTGTTTCTTTCTTTAGTTGTTCTATTATTTCTTGTGATAGAAGTTTATTCCTGACTATAGTTCGTCTTTGATCGGAGACTCTCTGTTCAGTAACTGTGATTTCAGGATATTGTCGTGTAAATAGTTCATGTGGTTTTTTCCTGTAGGTGGTCATATCTGTCTCTAATTTGGTGATGTAGAAGTAAGTTCGCATAATGAATATATTTACTTCTTTGTTCCACTTCATGCGAACTCTAGGTTTCCCTGCTTATGTGGACGCGGGTAAGAAGGCAGTTGCCTCCCGCGCAACATTCAAAGTTGGAGTCTGCAAACTTATGTTATCAATGGAGGCTGATGATGTTCTAGAGTTTAATGAAACTATTGTAGGTGATGATGATCTGGATGGTGTATGAGATGTAGTGCTTGGGCTATATGGTTCTAAAGGAGTGTCAGTCATATCTGTCAGTGTGTTAGTGTTATAAGTGTCTTCGGCTGTAGTATCTTTGTTGGTGGGAGCCCGCCTGTTCAACTCTACACCACTGACGGTTCGCATGCTGAGACACCCAGCGTCAGCTCCAGGTGTGCCCCGGCGATCACCCCCGGGCAGCGGTCCTATACGTTTTCTTTTTGAACGCGTCTCCATATTGAATGGGTTTCCAGAGCCACGTTAGCCACGCCAGTAATTTCTCATTCGTGTGTCCGCCCCCCACGTGATCAGATGGTCAATCAGGACGTGTGGTTGTTTAGGGGGCTTAAAGAGCTCTAACATATTCAGAGATAGTCTCATCCACTCTTTGTTTTCGACCGAATAGGACATGTCGAGCTAGTATCATGTTTTTCGGTTTGACATACATGTCTTCTAGAACTTTCATTGATGCTTTATACGTCGCCGTCGTGCAAAACTTGATATGTTTGTAGATGAAAGCGGATATATGGTTAACTAACAGCTTACACTTGAGAGAATCCGATATGTCTTCAGTAATCTCTTCAACGAGAAAGCTTTCGAAGGTCGACTTCCAATGTAGCCATTTTTTGTCGGCATCCGCGACAGCAGGTTCGACGTCAAACTTGTCGGGTCGGAGATACCTTGACAGAGATGTTTTGTATACCTTTTCGTCAGGCATCTTTTTAGTTAAATAAATTGTAATATAATAGAAGTAAAACCAACCAAGAAATGTGGCTTTATTTAACTAAAAGAATTACATTAGATAGAATAATTATGACAAATATATTGATAGGTAGCGCAGTGACAAACGTAGGACCAGAGTTGTCACTGTTACCATAAATACTACATTCAAGGAGGTTGCATATCGCCTCAGACACCCTAGCATATTATGGGTTCTGTAACTATTACTGCCACCTGTTAGCTTATTTTTTCATACATGTTTTTGTAGTCTGTGTTTGCAGAACACTTAAATAAGTAAATGAATAAATTAAAAGTGAAATATAGTTTTTATTCATTGCATTATTGACTATATATATAATATAAATGATTATATTTGACAGATATTTCTAATATTTATATATAATACCTAATATTTTGATATGCTGTGTTATTTTATGCAATTACTTTATCCAAACAAGCACAGATTAAGCCCAAAATGATCGAATGAATGTGACGAAATAATGAGTAAATAAATAAAAGTGGTTAGTGAACCTGCTAAGCCAGAGGTCATGGATTCAATTCCCACCCAGGTCAAATATTCATGTGAAGAGCATGATCATTTGTTGTGTCTGGGTGTAACTTATCCCGACGCATGCTTGGCGTCTGGACGCTTCCCTGACTGCTGGAAGAGCGGGAAGCTGGTTCTTTTAAGGAAGCCGGGACGGCATACGTATTCGGTCGCGGCCTACAGGCCCATTGTACTGCTGGACGAGGCGGTTAAATTGTTTGAGAGGATCCTCTCTGCCCGCATCGTCCGGCACCTGAGCGTGGTTGGCCCCGATTTGTCGGACGCCCAATTTGGTTTCCGAGCGGGGCGTTCGACGATCAGTGCTGTAATGCGCCTGAGGGCCGTGACCGAAGAGGTAGTGAGCTGTGGCGGCGTGCTGTTGGCGGTGTCTTTAGACATCGCCAACGCTTTTAATAGTCTGCCATTCAGCTGCGTGCCACAGTACCTGAGGCGGCTGGTGGCAGACTATTTGGAGGAGCGTACCGTCGTGTACGAGGATCGAGAGGAAAATTTGAGTCGTCGGCCCATGTCGTGCGGTGTTCCGCAGGGGTCTGTCCTTGGACCACTCCTGTGGAACATGGGGTACGACTGGGCCCTTCGAGCTGACTTTCCCCCTGGGCTGGGCGTAATCTGTTACGCCGATGACACTCTGGTCACACCCCGGGGGTCGACCTTTCAAGAGGCGGCACGCTTGGCCACCAGAGGAGCCTCACTGGTGGTCGGGCGCATCGAGGCGCTAGGGTTGCGAGTGGCTTTGGATAAGACGGAGGCCCTTTTATTCCATGGGCCCCGTCGAGGTCCACCCCCTGGCGCCTCCATAATGGTCAACTCGATCCTCGTACCGGTTCAGGCCCACATACGATATCTGGGCCTGATCCTCGACGGAAGGTGGCGCTTTGACGAGCACTTTCTGCAGCTGGCTCCAAGGTTGGTCGGCGCTGCGTCTGCCCTTGGGCGCCTTTTGCCCAACTTGGGTGGACCCAGCATCGCTACAAGACGGCTGTACACGGGGGTTGTCCGGTCAATGGCACTATACGGTGCACCGGTGTGGGCGGATGCTCTAACCGCCCAGAATAGGGCACGCCTTTGGCGCCCTCAGAGGGTTATGGCGGTTAGAGCCATACGTGGCTACCGCACCGTGTCGACGGAGGCGGCTTGCGCGTTTGCCGGAACTCCCCCGTGGGACTGGAGGCGGACCGTGGAGGCGCTCCAGCCGGTCATCGTCGAATGGGCAGAGCGGCAGCACGGGACTCTTTCTTTCCGACTGACGCAGGTTCTTTCCGGGCACGGCTGCTTCGGAAAGTACCTGCACTCGGTCGCTAGGAAGGAATTAAGTCCCGCCTGCCACCACTGCGACTGCAGTGAGGACTCAGCTCAGCATACGCTCGCGGGCTGCCCAGCTTGGGTGGCGCGGCGTCGGGTCCTCACTGCAGTCATCGGAGAGGATCTCTCGCTACCGGCCGTCATACGCTCTATGGCCGGTAGCGACAGGAATTTTACCGCGGACGCAACCTTCTGTGAGGAGGTCATCTCGCAGAAGGAGGCGGCGGAGCGGGCCCGGGAGGACGATCTCCACTCGGACCCAATTCGCCGCCGGCGAATCGGGCGGCGTAGGCGCGCTTAACAGCGCCTAATGCCGCCCTGAGTGTGGCCGCGGGTGGTCGGGACGGGTTTTCCCCTCCATCCGCCATATAGCCAACCGCGAGGAGGCGACGTCCTGGTGCGCCTGGACGTTACCTAATTGAGAGTTACCCAAGGGTGGTGCCCGCGCTTTTGCGGGCAACAGGCGTTAGGAGGGGTCCGGATGTCTTACCAAAGCTGTTCCCGGATTTCTCCTATTACAGGCGCAGTATGGCGCACCGTGTGGTTTTAGTCGGTCCGATTCCGACACACCGTTCCACCGAAAACCCCGGTGCGATGACGGCCCGAGGGGGTTTCCACACGTAAAAAAAAAAAAAATGGGTGTAACTTATCCACAATGGTGGGTTGAAAAGTTTTCGACTCGTCTTACGGTGTAAAATTTTAATACTATAGATTTGTCATTATAAAATATCTTATATGCTATTGTAACCTTTGTTATAAAGTTACCAATTTAAAAAAAAATAAAGAATATGTTACACTACTTTTCTCACTTGTTTTAAAAGAAAATGATCCCAACAGAGATTAACAATAGCATGAAATCAACGTTACGGTAGTCAGCACCATATAAGCAATATCCATTTCCAAACTTTGCTGTCGTCCCTTTCCTGTCAATATACTCCACGTGCCCGGTTGACAGCAATAGGCTTGCAGCATTTTACGTAAATATGACTGAATTATAACAGGCAAAATGTGAGCGCTAATTACGCTCTATGATCTCTACGCTTAATGTATGTATGTATGTATGTGTAATAAGTGAGAGAATTGTCAAATAATTATTTCTTTTTGATGAATAAAAAATAAAAAACGTTACAAATAAACGGAATGACAATTGTAAACTATTTTTATTAATGTTATTGCCCGACTTAGTGAAATTATTTATTTTAAGCAGTCATCTACCCAATTGTTGAATTCCGTTAGATGGCAGAACTGCTTGAGCTTGCTGTATAGTCAAGGTCTCAAGCCGATCAGAAATATCTTGGCAGTCGATAATGCGAGTCGCTCTCCGTTGAATGCGGTCAAGATGGAGAAGCTGGTACTGGGGTGCGGCCAAGGAAACTAGTCTTGCGGTATCCATGTCTGTTTATTGGCGGACCATCCTTACGGCATATGCTGCAGAACTGAGCCTCTTTGAAAGAGATGTAAAGTGAGGGCCCCATTGTAATCTAGAATCTAGCGTTATATTACGTAAGTGGGATGAAACTACTGTCGGTGTTTAAAACACCGTTGCCTACTTCTTGGACAATACATAATATGTGACTATGTATACAATTGTAGACAGACAGATTGGACGATAGTTACGTTGTCATCATGTTAAGTTAGTGGTTCACAATTCACAAGAGGAAGCAGAACAATGATTGTTTCTACACTCCTACATGTTACTTCCGAAAATCATTTTAAATTAACTGGTACACAAGAATACAATACCATAAATATTTTTTTAAATAGGTACATCGACTGCTATAAAAGTTGATCTAGGGTATTCTTGTGCAATACACGCAGACATTTCTGGATTTTTTTAAACAACAGAACAGAACTGATAATGGCAACCGCTGTCTACGCTTGCAACTCAATGATGCGGCATCAGTTCTGTTCTGTCAAACGGTAAAGTTAAGCTCAGTACTAATGATAAAAAAACATAGAAAAATCTATAAATGAATAAGAGACCAGCACTGAGCTTCGATAACTTTACGGAATAGAAGGTAAATGGGTAAAAACAAATGCAGATTACTGAATATTACTTATCGTGGTGCAGCCAAGTGGTCCGGCTCGACCCGAGTAAAACCACGGCCTCACAGAAAATCCTTTGAGAAACAATGATTGGATTGTATTACCCAGTGAGTACCGGAAGCCCAACTTCCCCTCCTTTTTCGCGAGCGCTTAGGACTCTTGAGTTGCAGATGTCCATCGGCTGTGGTTGCCAAGTACCATCAGGTGGCCTGACTTTGCATCTGAGTACTGATATAATAAAAAAAGTTTTCTGCTCTAACAGTTTTATCAGGCGCTTGTAATTAAAACTACCTCACCCTATACTTCTTGACTGGCTTTGACCTACCATGGCATCTTAAACGCAATCATAATAAAATGATTTGTATAATTTTGTTCACAATGAAACACTTGTGTTTAAAGAAATCTGAGGCTGATAACATTCACATTTATTTAATTTTAAGAACACAAAAGAAAGAGCCTTACAACAAACTATAGTGGTGAACAAATTTCAAGGGTCCTTGGACGTGAGAAATGAAACTTCGAACTGCTCAGGAAACTAATTCGAGTATATTTCACTATAAATAGGTCTCGTCCTCTAACAAGACATAGGCCAGCTTATATAGTGTGGCCGGCAAACAAACCATAGCGCGATTCAGACGGACTAAACAACGCCATCTATCGAGCGCTCTTAAAAACAAAAAATAAATATCTTACAATACTAAACATTCCGCCCACCAAGGTACATGTAGGAACTACATGTCCTTTACAAGGTAAATTACATTTAAAATACATATACAATCTCAGCGCGGGCTTAAACATATATCCTATAACTAACACGCTTAGTACGAGAAAATAAAAACGACATATAATAATTGCCAAGCGTCAACCAATAGGCAGGAGACACAACCTTGAAGTTGGTCTTTTTATCACCGACCCGCTAGTTTGAAGTGTGACTACTCGCGTTAATTTGTCTGGACCGGGATGTTTCTCAACCACTCTACCAAGTAACCACCTACAAGGAGGTAAATTATTCTCCTTGACCAAAACAATATCTCCGACATTAGGCTCCGGCGTTTGCTTACACCACTTATATCTTTGGAGGAGAGTGGTCAAGTATTCATTTGACCATCGACGCCAAAAATCCTGCATCATTCTTTGTACCAAATGCCATCTCTTTAGACTGGATATATTGGTAGATTCAAAATTATGATCTGCTACGTTTAAAAGAGATTCGCCCACAAGAAAATGTCCTGGGACGTGAATTTAAACATGCTTCTATCTGACTTAAGAGAGTTGCCATCTCTTCATAAGTCAGAGTAGCGCTACCTATTACCTTGCGTAAATGTTGTTTGCAAGATTTGACCCCAGCCTCCCATAGTCCACCGAAGTTTGGTGCATGAGGTGGGATAAAGTGCCATGTGGTTCCTTGATTGGCTACTGCTTCCGCAATTTCTTGAGCTATGCCTGACCTTTCTGACTGTACTAGTGCATGCAGTTCTTTAGAAGCACCTTGAAAATTAGTCCCATTATCGCTCCATATATTACTACAATGTCCACGACGGGCCACAAACCTTTTAAAGGCTGCTAAAAAACCTTCTGTCGTTAGGTCACTTACGACTTCTAGATGAATGGCTTTAGTGGCCATGCATACAAATAAACAAATATAGCCCTTGTATGCACGATGACCCCTACCCTTGGACGTTCGTAAGTTGATGGGACCGGCATAATCGACTCCACTATTACTAAACGGCCTGCTTGGTGTTACTCGAGGTGAGGGTAATTGTCCCATTAATTGTGTCTTAATGGAACCCGTATAACGTAGGCAAGTTACACATTTTCTCACATAGGCTCTAACTAACTTTTTAGCACCTAGAATATAATATTTAGTACACAAATAATTAAGCATTAAACGCGGTCCACCATGCAGTGTTGAACGATGTGCATCAGCTATTAAAAGATTGGTAAACGGCGACTTATGAGGTATCAACACCGGATGCTTCCGATTTAAACTAATGTCAGACAACTCCAGTCTACCGCCCACCCTAAAAATATTAGAAGAATCCAGGTAAGGACTGAGAGAATGGAAAATATTACTCTTCTTACAGGGTTTTCCTTGCAGGTCTAGAATTTCATCACCAAAGTTCTGTTGCTGACACTGCCTTATACAAACATCTAAAGCTAATTTCATCTCAGCCGCTTTTAGGTAAGATTTGTTTCTTTTATCTGTAGGGTGCCTCCATTCCAGGACACGTCTACAATACGCTACTATTCTAATCAGTTTGGTAAGTGTTGAATATTTATCCCAAATCCAATTATCAACATCTACTGGCTTGGTAGTCACATGCACATTAATTTCCTCCACATTAGTGGAACCATGCTCACGCCTACCTACCGGTATTACCTTTTCCTTTAGGAACTCAGGACCTTCCAACCACAATCGACAATTAAACAACTCGGAAGGATAAAGACCTCGTGAGGCACAATCGGCAGGATTCTGCTTGGATGACACGTGATTCCATTGCCTAGGTTCACTTAAGCATAAAATCTCAGACACGCGGTTAGCTACAAAGGTTTTCCACCGACTGGGATGACTGTTTTGCCCTGCCAACACTATTTCCGAATCAGTCCACGCGTGTATATTCGATTTTTTTATTTTCATCACCTCAGCTAGTTCCCCTAAGAGTTTTGCCAGTAAAACCGCACCACATAGTTCCAACCGAGGAATGGATACTGTTTTGATGGGAGCTACTTTTGTTTTGGCAGTAAGCAGTGTGACATGAACATTATCTTCCGTGTCGACTATGCGTACATATACGACTGCTGCATATGCTGTTTTTGATGCGTCACAAAAGCCGTGTAAATCTATCTGCTTGTCACTCGACTTCATGCCCAACCACCGAGGAATTGAAAACTGTTCCAAACATTTTAATTCTTTACGGTAAGTAAGCCATTCTGCTCTCATTTCATTTGGTAGGGGATCATCCCATCCAATGCCTATAATCCATAATTTTTGAATTTGTACCTTTGCTACTATAACTACTGGAGCAACCCAGCCTAAAGGATCGTACAACTTAGCAATATCTGATAAAATTTTCCTTTTCGTTACACATCCTGTCTGAGATGAGAGCTGAACTGAATACTGGAAAGTATCACTATTTCGCTTCCAAGTAAGTCCTAAGGTTTTCAGCACTTCATCCTGTTTTATCCTAAACTCTTTACCTATGCTATCCTTTGATTTATTTTCACTATATAATATGTTATCTAGTAACACATTGCTATTACTGGACCACTTTTGCAATTCAAACCCTGCTTTGGATAGTAATGCGTTCATTTGACGATAGATTTCTATTCCTTCTTTTAATGTCTCACACCCTGTCAAAAGATCATCCATGTAATAATCACTGAGTAATCTTTCCGCAGCCAATGGATAACTCTCACCCTCGTCGTAAGCTAACTGTTGCATGGATCTAACAGCCAAGAACGGAGCAGCTGCTGTCCCGAAAGTTACCGTAAGCAGTTTATAATCTTTAAGTTCAGCATTTTGGTCGTTTCGCCAAACCACTCGCTGGAAATCGGTATGTTCGTCTGCTACACGTATCTGGCGGTACATTTTAATGACATCAGAGATTAGGCAAATTGGATGTGCTCGCCAACGAATAAGCAAATGCCGAAGATCAGGCTGCAACTGAGGTCCGATTAATAAGTCATCGTTTAGCGATCTCCCATTACTTCCCTTGCATGATGCGTCAAATACCACACGCACCTTTGTAGTCTCCTTATCATTTCTTACAACTGCGTGGTGAGGTAAGTACACGGTTGATCTATTTGCTTTATCAGCTTCTGATATCGGCCTCATGTGTCCTAATTCTAAATATTCATTAATAACTGCCGAATATTGTTCCTTTAAATCATTGTTTCGATTTAGCTTACTCTCCAAAGCATGAAAACGCTTTATTGCAACATTTCTAGAATCGCCATATTGGCATGCTGGATCAGCATCACGAAATGGTAACCGCACGACGTATCGACCATTCCCATCACGCTTAGTTGTGTCCGAAAACAATCGCTCGCATTCGAGTTCTTCATCCGTAAGTATTCTTTTAGTTCTAGGCGGCTCAGCTTCCAATTCCCAGAACCGTTTTAACATCTCATCGGCTTCAAGACAACAGTGCGTTACCGTGATATGCGAGTGTACCTTACTTAAAGCATTATCTACTTCACAAACACCTGACAATATCCATCCAAGCGCAGTTTTTTGCGCCAAGAGAGATCCACTTGAATTCCGTTTAATGCCTTCTTGGACAATTTGACTGTAAATTTCAGCACCTAACAATATATCGACTTTGTTAGGTCTGTCATATTCAGGATCAGCCAAATTGTCCACCATCACGTTAACCCATTCCGTTCTAGTGACCTTTGTCACTGGGAGAAGGGATGTGACCGATTTTAACACATAGGCGTTGGTCTGAAATTCAAGTTGAGGATCTATTCTCGACCTAATCTTAATTGTAACAGTTGACCGCGACATCACATTACTATCCCCACCTACACCTGTAAGGGTGTTTAGAGCACTTACCTTCTTCAGACCTAAATAATTAACAATGGATTCATTAATGAATGATCCTTGTGATCCTTGGTCTAAAAGAGCCCGTATTGATTTAAATGTTCCGTCTCTCGATCTGGCTTGCACTACCGCTGTGGCTAGCAAGACAGTTTTATGATTCCCTGTCGATAAACAAGACACCACGGGTCTAAATGACCCCTTCGCTTCCGTGGTCATTTTCTTTTCCATTAAAGATACCTGTGCCACTATAGAAGCTTTATCCTGAGCCGTCCTTTCTACGTCCTCAAGAAACCCTGAATTATCACTAGGGTGTAATAAAGAATGATGGCGACGCTTACACACTTGGCATCGGATTGTGTTTTTGCAGTACTTTGCAGAGTGGTTGCCGTTTAAACAAATGAAACATAACCTTTTTTCCATCGCAATGTTACGGCGGTTTTCATTGGTTTCCCTACCAAATTGTTTACATGCAGTTATCTTGTGATCTCCAGCACAATAGGAACAAGATTGCAAATATTTTTTTTCTTTTACCACGTGGAAAGCCTTAGGCCTTTTATCCGAATCGGGCCTTTCTCTAGGCTCTAAATTTTCTAAGCCACGAAAACGACTCCCTAAAAATTCCGCGAACTGGCTAAAGGTTGGCAATTCCTCCGTTGTCTCAGAGGACACCTTAAATTCCCACGCTTTGCGCGTGTCTTTATCTAATTTAGCGCTAATAATATGGATAATCAGTATATCCCAAGTTGACACGTCTATCCCTAAATTTTTTATCGACTCCAAACAATCTGAAGTGGTGCTAATTAATCTTTTTATTTCCACAGCTGATTCAGATACTAAACATTTTTGATTTAAAAGCCGTTTAAGTATTCCGTTTGCTAAAAACCGTTTGTTATTGTAAGTTTTATTTAACTTATCCCAAGCAACTTTATAACTGTCTGACGTTACCTGAAAATTACGTAACAACTGTTCAGCCTCGCCGGTCAAGTGACCTCTGAGATAGTAAAATTTTTGCGCATCATCCAGAGATTTATTTTCATGTACAAGTCCTACAAATAAATCTCTGAACGTCTGCCACTCTATATATTTACCCGAAAACATTGGGATTTTAATTTCAGGCAACTTGACACGACTCCTTGAAGAGTCTTCTGTAGTACTATACTCTTGTTTAGTTACTGATTCCGCTGGATTTACCTTAATTAACAACGCTTTTAAACTAGTCTTAAATTCAATATACAACTCTTCTACTTCCTCATACAGCCCTTTTTTATAATAATCTGAACTTTGCAATTCAGTCCGTTTTACTTGACTTACCATCTGCGTATGAGTGTTATTGAATAAAGTCCATTGCTGTTCCAAGCTTTCCAGTCTAGTCTCTACATATGGAATCGTCAAACGTTCCTTTGGCGACCTTTTAAAGTTACTTATTATTTTCTGCAACTTACTTTTAATATCCTCTTGCAAATTGCTAAAGGATTCCATTTTAAGTAATAAATACAATCAAGTAAAAAAGTTTACCAAAGAATTACAAAGTACACAAACAGACGTTATAAGATGCTAACATAAATTTATATTGTAATTTTTCTATCTCCTAAGTAGTATTTCACAAAAAATTACAAGTGTTTTTAAACTTTACACATTTACGTCTAGGGAAAATCGGGCATAGGTTCCCCGTCCCAACCACTTTTGTCTTAAAACTATTACAAGTCCTAAATCTCTACTATTTACTTTAGAATTAACACAATTTTTACAACTTAAACTATTTTAACCTTAAAGTCCAATACAAATTTCTAAGTGTTCTTTACTCTTGATATTTACTTTGCTTCTTCTAAGTTAAATAAACGTAAATGTACTCACAGTTTTACGGCACTCACTGACACATCACCTTGACGTAGTCACCTTCGGCTAGTTGCCCACTAGCGCTCCGCTACCGCATGTATCTCTTGTTCAGCCGCTATCGCGTCTTCCACTTGTGTCCCGCCTCGTTCCTCCAGAGAAATCTCCTCCGGTTCCACTACTGCTATGGCGCCACCACTCGGCCCACTTTGATGTAGGGATGATAGTACACGG
Source organism: Tyria jacobaeae (assembly GCA_947561695.1). Taxonomy (NCBI): domain Eukaryota; kingdom Metazoa; phylum Arthropoda; class Insecta; order Lepidoptera; family Erebidae; genus Tyria; species Tyria jacobaeae. Next base: position 17,825,063 of record OX387218.1, on the reverse strand, counting down.
CAACGTTCCAGTGTACACGAAGACGAAGTACAACACGATACCTCCCGCGCGCGATAGACAGTTTATACAAAAACACGTCCGGCCATATACTTATCCGGCTCGAAGGACCATGAACAAATTTCAAGGGTCCTTGGACGTGAGAAATGAAACTTCGAACTGCTCAGGAAACTAATTCGAGTATATTTCACTATAAATAGGTCTCGTCCTCTAACAAGACATAGGCCAGCTTATATAGTGTGGCCGGCAAACAAACCATAGCGCGATTCAGACGGACTAAACAACGCCATCTATCGAGCGCTCTTAAAAACAAAAAATAAATATCTTACAATACTAAACAAGTGGTAAACTTACGATCTACTACGTTTTAATATATTAGGTACTTATAGTTGTGTATAAGAATATATTTATATATATAATATATTTTTAATTTAAACGATATATATATATAATTTTTAAGTTTAGTTAGTTTACACAACATATACTATATTTTTAATATGTCTGATTACAGTGAATGCGAAAGTCATTGTTCAAGTTTGTCAGTATTCCGTCGTTGTCTGATAGCCTATAAGTACAATTTTCTATTGTTTCTAAGAATTATGATGTGATGCTCCGAGTATTCCGGCACAGTTTTCGGATATGCTATATGGGCAATACTTTTTTCCAAGTCATGGCTCAAACCATGTCTTCCTTCCTATTTGTACTATATAAGCTTGTGGTAAGCGGTGGGAGGGCTCTCCAGTCTTATATTCACTACAATGTTAAGACACAAACTACAACTCGCTCTACCAAATGCGGGTGAACATCTCTTCATAGAAGTCGAGCTCAATCACACCCAAATCCTTCTCGGTATATACTTTTTCTTAGCTCATTATCTTTGGTGGAGGTGCTTGAGAGTTACTCTCAAGCACCTCTAGAATAACTGTCTGGAGTTAACAACATTAACAATGAATAATAAAAGGCCGGCAACGCACTTGTGTCTCTTGAGTTGTTGACTTGTCCATCAGGTGACCCATCTGCTCGTTTGCCCCCTATCGCATAAAAAAAACCACGATTGGAGTGCTTCACATGAGGTCACAGTAAATCCGGTCAAGTAACAAGTTATTATCGTTGGCAGCTCTTTAAACATTTCAAGGAATAACTGGACACAACTCCAATTAGTCAAACAGTAAAAAACTTGGGATGCTTGTTGAAACTGAATTTTTTTGGGGCCTAGAATTGTAAGAAGTAAGTTACACAGATGTCAGCTATCCAGATCTCGCCAAAAACCAATAAGAAAAAGCGACAAAGACCAAATAGACATAGTGGAGAAATCACTTAACATATGTTACATAAAGAAAGATACATACAGTCGAACATAGAACCTCATCCTTTTTTGAAGTCGTTTAAAAATGACAGTGAGATATATTTAAAAAAATATTAATACTAAAGCAGGCAATGCATATGGATCAAATTTAATGAAATATATATGTACATAATAATTATTATTTATTTACAGTAATTGTGTTACAATAATCTCAGAATGCTCTGACTCCTGCACTAGTGTGCAATAGCCTGTGTCCTCCCCTTTCTATGTGAACATTCATTGTATTTGTTGATACAATGTTTTATTTATGTAATTAAAGAAGTACAGAAAAATAAAATCTTAAAGTACCTACTTATTTAAATTACAATTCATTATCTATATTATTTTTAATTATAATTTTAAAGTATTTTAGATAATTGATACATTAATGAATCGGGTACGGAATTAGTATCTGCATTATTGTTTCCTCTTCGTAGAAAGTGCAAAAAAGTCACGAGACGACTGACTTAGGTTAGGTTAACAAAGATGTTTTCGCAACTCTAGGTCAAAGCGTTTTGAGTTGTTATGAATAAAATTTATTCGAGCCCCCAAACTCTTCAAGGAATCCCAGCACCCCCTTAACGCTACCGACGATTCCGGTTAGCCTTGTTAACTAGGGAACTTACTATGATGTCCGTAGACTGTCGTATCTACGACAAAAAAAAAATCACGACAGATTTATAGCTTTATCTATAATTTCACTGACATTCCGGTTCTCTAGAAATATAATCACACCCAACCACATAGATCCATTCTGCAGAAATATTCTAATAGTTCTGTTTGTATTGTTTGACGTGCGTCAATCGTAGTCGTCGTATATCAGACAAATGATTCAATTTAAACTCAAATATATTGTTATTTATTAATAGGCAGCACAATTTAAAAATGTAGTGATATAATTAATATATCTATTCAAGGTTAACACCGATGTGTGTTTTGTGACACGCATCTAATTCAGACGTAAATCGTTAACGTAGGCGTAATGCATACCCTAGCATAACTACTGCCAACTGTAACTACTGGTCAAATATATAATAATAACTTAAGATGAGGAAAGCAACAGGTACATGTCTAGTAATAATCGCGTGCTTATGTATTACATTACATTTCATATAATTAAATTACTTTTCAAATAACGTTTACAATAAAAAAAATTAACTTCAGATATCTCACACTCGGCCATCTGTTCCCAAACTAAGCGGAACTTGTAGTATGGCCGTCAGACTGCTGATAAAGACATTTACATATTTATTTCTAAATCCATACATATTATATTATATATAAATTACACCTAGCCAGATATAGAACAAACTGTTGTGCTGCTCACACTCAAACCCACGACCTCTGACTCAGTAGCTAGGATCACTAACCGCTAAATACAAAAAGCCAACCAAGGTAAATGGATCTCTAGTTATGAATTGCGATTTAGGACGTACATATATGTAGGAACTGGTGATAAAAACAGTTCACAGCTGTTTTTTAGGCGTCTAAAAAGTTAATATCAGAGTAATACAAATAGAGCTTTAAAAAAAAAATAATTTTTTTATGACTTTGTAAATGAATTGAGTGCATTGTTCACTTTACCTTCTATTTTAAAGTGGGTCATAAAGAATGTTTGAGAGTCAGGATAATCATTTCGCAAAGGTTCCTATATGTACATAACTAAGATTTTTTTACACTTATGCACTTGACACCGATTTTAAAAGTGTCATTATTTAAAGTAAGTGGTGATAAATTCTATACTTAATATTTTTGAGAAATATTATCTTATCGTCTATTTTCATATTGGTTGATTTAAGTGTTGAGTCATTCGTATATTTTTTTTATTTATACCTACTTTATCACAAACAATGACAAATGTCATTCTTGTAATTATTAATATCTGTAAAGCATCATCGAGGAGAGTTGAAACGGAATAAACAAAAAGAAAACATCAAAGTAGTGTTTCATATACGTATATGTATGTATTATATTTTTGTAAATTTTCTTTAATTAATATTTTCTACCTTATTATTTTCTCAAATTAAATATTGTATTTTATATATAAGTGTTCCTATTGTATAATATAATTATTTATATAGAAAATTATAACCAGCGCAGGAGTTAGGGAATTTATCATGTAATATGTTTCTTTTTATACTTTTTTATATATTACATTATATTTATTAATTTTATTATAAATTTATTTTGATTGCTAATGCTATTGTTCAACAACTGGCCGAAAGTCGAAAATATCATTATTATTAAAAAAACAAAAACATTCTCCATGATAACACTAAATTCTGGTACACGGTAGTGTCTCAGCACATTTTGATGTACAAAACATTGTCTTTCAAGCATAGAGCATAGATTATGTATCACAGCCTCACAGTGGCTACAGTCACATGGGCAAGCAAGGTCAACGACTATTTCATCGCAATCCTTCAGCAAATAGGTACCATGACACCAAGGCTAGACAATAGCTACAATCTGGTCTCTGAGAGTTAATAAAAGAAAATAGGGTTTCCATTCGTGTTAAAATTTTAAACCGCACATTTTTCCAGACTAAAACGTGAATTATATCTTAGTATGTGCTATTCCAAACTATAATCTATTTCTATGCCAAAAATCATGGAAATCCGTTCCGCCATTTCGGTGGGATTAAGTAACAAACATCCATCCATCTAAAATTATTTAGATGCCGCTCCCCCCACAATTATGACATTCATCTCGGTCTTGTCCTAAACTAAAATACAACAATATACTTGTTTTTAAGTATAATATATGGACGGATGAGGAACATGACGAAGTCTGTAAATAAAATATGGTGACGTCTTCTTCTTAGGCTTTGAATAAGCGACAATCGATATTCTTAGGTGATATCATAATATATCGGACTTTACTTATTCACAACTATCAGACAATTATAACGTATTGATTTTAACGTTTAGACATATTATGATACACTAGGCTAATTTATTGATAATCATGAAATATCAAAATATTGGACCGAGCTAGACGCGGAGTGAAATAGAACTGCGTGGGCGGTTTGCCAACAGAATTAAATGAAATACGATTGCCTCTGTTGTATTATTATCAATTAAGACACTTTTTAAGGCTAGCATTGAGTAAGTTTAACAATCCGTAAGCTTCAATTTTTCAATATTTAAATTTTTGCTAGGCACAACAATCACTAGTAAGTACGAGTCTAACTGAATAGGCTTGTTAACGATGGTCTGCTGATGAAGATAGCAGGAGGATAAATAATTTGACGTGGGAGGGACTTGTGTGTGCTTAAGCACGAACAGGCCAACGATTTGACCGGAGTAATACCACGGCCTCATAGGAAACCAGCAGCCAAACAATGTTTGCATTGTATTCCCAAGTGAGTGCAGGTACCAGAGGATCAACCCCCCTCCCTCTCCTTTTTCCCCTCCAAAGGCGGGTAGTGCACTCACTCACGACTCACTGTACTCACGACTCTTGGTTGCAGGTGTTCTAGGGCGGCGGTTGTCCTTTACCATCAGGTGAGCCGTCTGTTCATCTGTCCTCCTATTTCACAAAACAAGGATAATTTAGGCACGTTTTAACGAGTAGAATACATCATACTTAGTGTCAAATTGAAGCTTTTAATTTTTTTAAATATATTTTTTTCAAGTTTTTTTGAAACCAGACGTAGACTAGACTCTAGACATCTCGGGCCCCGACTGAGTGGGCTCTTTAGCGCATATTTAGAGAGAGGCCAGTTCCCGAAACAATGGAAAACGGGGAAACTGGTTCTCATCGGTATGTAAGCTCTTTGAACGTATCATCACCATGGAACGCCGCGTCAAGCATCTTTCGAGAGTTGGGCCGGACCTGGCTGATCACCAATATGGCTTCCGCCGGGGGCGCTCCACCGTAGATGCAATCATGCGCGTAAGGGCCCTGGCGGAGAGTGCAGTATCCCGGGGTGAGGTGGTGTTGGCGGTGTCTGTCGACATCGCCAATGCTTTTAACACCTTGCCCTGGAGTTGCATCAGAGGCGCTAGTTTTCCACGGAGTGCCTCTCTATCTCCGCCGCATTGTCGGAGCATATCTATCTGAGAGAGCCGTGCTCTATCCGAATCGGGCAGGATATGGTTGGCGAGAAATGTCGTGCGGTGTTCCACAGGGTTCAGTGCTAGGACCACTTCTGTGGAACATCAGTTACGACTGGGTGCTGCGCGGTGTGTTTCTGGCAGGTGTGGCTGTCACCTGCTATGCAGATGATACACTCGTAACGGCGCGAGGAAGAACATACCGGGAAGCAACCATAAAAGCTACGGCCGGGGTCGCTCAAGTCGTTGAAAGAATTCGGCACCTGGGTCTCGTGGTGGCCCTTCATAAGTCGGAGGCCCTCTTCTTCCATGGGCCTCGGAAAAGACCACCATTGGAATCCAGCTTTACCGTAGGAGGCATGCGAACCGGCATCGAGTCTTCGATGAGATACCTAGGGCTCACACTCGATAGTCGGTGGGATTTCGGTTATCACTTCCGGAATCTGGCCCCTAAGCTCATGAGAACAAGCTCAAGGAAGCGCTGAAGCGAAACCTGAGACCCGCGCCTCGGGAAATCGAAGCGCAACGGTTCCAGCTTTATCAGGTCCTAATGAGTGAGTGGAAGGAACGGCTTGAGCGACATAGCGCAGGGCACGCCACAATTGTGGCGATGAAATCCATTCTGGAGGATTGGCTGGAGAGGCAACATGGCAGCCTCTCCTACCGGCTGACACAGGTGCTCACCGGTCACGGCTGTTTCGGTAAGTACATGTATCGAATAGGCCGGGAGCCAACGTCTGCGTGCCACCACTGCGGAGGCTGTCACGAGGATACTGCACTCCACACCCTAGCGGAGTGCTCAGCGTGGGCGCAACAGCGGCACGACCTCGTGATGGCTATTGGTGTGGGAAACCTCTCGCTAGAGGCCATAGTTCTGTCCATGGTCCAAAGTGAGAGTGTATGGGATTCTGCCGCCTCGTTTTGCGAGGAGGTGATGTTGGCCAAAGAGGCGGCGGAACGGGAAAGGGAGAGGATAAGTACTCTCCCATCCCGCAGAAGACGCACCAGACGTCGGAGAGCAAACACTGATCTCCGACCTCCATAAGCGCTGGCCTGGGGTATCGGGCCGGGCTGACCGTTACCCCAGCAGAAGCAGGCCTGAGACGGTGGCGTGACGTACGTGTTCCACGCGCGCCTATTTGATGTGGGGGGCGTAAGGCTCCCCATATTCCAAAGTGTGGTCGCCTGCTAGCTTGCAGGTGGCCAAGGTCTGCTGGGGTTCCCGGATGTTTCCTTCTGAGGGTATCCCGGGTCCCTAGCAATAGACGCTCTCATGACGAAACACCGTGTGGTTTTAGTCGGTTCGAGTCCGACATACCACCTCACCGTCAGCTCTGGTGAGATGATGACCCGTGGGATGACCCGTAGACGTTTCTTATTAGGCCTCTTAACTATTCAGATTCAATAACGATGACGACACAAGGCGGAAAAAGCAGACGCTAAAACATCTCAGGAATTATACACATATGCGCACGTGTATACAATAATACAATTCGGGTTTAAACCTTAGGTACATATTAATAGCTCTGTATGAACAAACTTACCTTCATCCATAACTGAGTGCCGAGCATGTGTATTAGTTATTTAGTGCAAAAATTAGACAGAGCAACATTATTTATACACAGGTACACACACACACACTCACGCCCGTATCCCTGAAGGGGTAGGCAGAGGCGTAACTAACGCCCACTTTTTAACGGTTAATAATTAAATCCTATTCACGTAATAGGCAAGCCTATTGCCATCATTCGGGCACTTTTGGGAATAAGATGTGAAAATTTGGGGAATGTTGACAGGAAAGGAAGGATAGAAAGGGTAGGAAAGCGATATTGCTCATATAGATGGAATGGAGAATGTAAGCAATAGCTCAAGTGAGTCAGGGACGCATACCCATAACTCGAACTGGCCGAAAGTCCTCTAACTAAAGGAAATAGTCCTTAGTTAGAGGACTTTCCGCCAGTTCGTCGAATCGAAGTCGAATCTTACATTATATACGCGGTGGGCAGTCATAAAAAAGTAAATAAATTCCTGTATTTTTTTTATGGTTTTTAATCGTATGGCAGATAAAGCACACAGACTCTTAGACTCTTTCATGAGTCGTTTATAAAGGGTTTTATAGTACCAGGAGCAGGTTTTTTTTGGATGTACTAAAATGTAATCAATTAGTCGTAAATATACAACTAACTAACAAAAAGGATAACTGACATGTAATAATTTTATTTTGTTTATTGGTAAATGGTTACGCCCATGTCACTCGGGATGATGTAAGCATTCTTACGATACCCCACATATCCAAATCTGTACAGACATTTTAAATTATAGTCAAATAAAAAAACTCATTTATACATACTCAACCCTAAAACACTATTTTTTTGGTCAGTCGTGTAAAATATCAACTTCTCCCAAAATAATTGTTTTGTGGTATTATTGACAAGGCAGCCTTACGATTCGCAGATGCAGTTTAACAGTGGTAGATCCATACATAGGCACGAATAGGCCGTTTCGACAGGTGCGATACCACGCCCTCGTGATGGCAGGAGACAAAACCGGTCGTGAAGCAACGCTTTCGTTGCATTTTCCCAAAACTAGTTAGGTTTTCGGAGTCCCAACTTCCCCTCTCCTCTTTCCCATCCGGTTGTCACTTCCCATCACGTGACCCGTCTGTACGTCTGTCCACCTTTATTATATAAAAAAAGACAAATCTATTTCAACATTTATAAACATTAACATTTGAAAATCCTTTGTTTTTCTCTTTCGGATAGCAAATCTATTAAGAATCAAATTAAGTAACAATCTGTTTTATCTTCTCAGAACACCTTACGGCGGCATGTAGTACTAGTAGATTAGGTACCTAGTAAGAAGATCTTTAGTTATCAAGTTATCATCTACAGTTGTTTTAAAAATAATTGGATAATACCTACCAATCTACTTTTCTTTGGTGATTAGTTCATGGTCGCACTACATAACATGACTTTTTTGAAACTTAATTTGTCACTATTGATATTTTATTATCATAGACATTACGCCGGTTGCCATAGCGACCGTAGACAACATTTGCTTTATTTATTTTCAAACTATTATCTCACTACTGCTACGACATTCTAATACGTACTCTGTACTAAAATCTACGGCAAGACAGTACGTCAACGTAACGGGCGCCACTTGAAGAAATCGTACTATCACACGGTGCCAAATATCGGTTGATAAAGGTAGACAAGTGTTTAGTCTGTACAAACGAGTCCGAGGGCGCGGTTGCCTTTGCCTAGCCGCCATGACTTCCCGCCAATTTTTCCCCATCAAATTCGACGGCGGAGTTTATGACTTAAAAAAATTTCTACGTGATCATCCGGGGGGTGTTAATACTTTAAAAAGTTATAAAGGGAAGTCTGTATTGCAGGCAATGGAGAAGTTTGGACATAGCACCAGTGCATATCATATGATGAAGGATTTAAAAGTGAATGGTGATGATTTAAAAGATCTTAATTTGACGGGTGAAGTGAGTGAGAACGGTAGAATTATTACCAGTAAGGAAAACTCTAGGAATATTGAAGAAATTAAGTTCTTGGAGGAACTCGAGGTATGTACGTGGTTTCAACATGTTTGTGTTATAGAAGGTTTTATCATAATGTAACACTTTTTGCCAAGAGTTTTCCATAGTCACTTTTTAGATTTTTATTTGTGCACAATTTTTTTCCAAGCACAATCGGTTTGTCTTGTGTATATACAGTGCATACAAGATAAATTGATTTTATAATGTTTATAAAATGGTAAACGATAACAATTTTACTTTGATAATAAATACTCATTTTAATAGGACAATTAACTTTAATATTTGGATTGTCCCTAAAATCTTGGCAAAATTTGGGTTTTTAATACATCTCTGCCTCTACTATTATACTCTCTCTTAGGATTGTATAATCTTGTCAAACAATTTTTTTATTGGGTTTTATTGCCTGAAAATTGTTAGTTAAGTAAATAGTTTCTCTAAATAATACACCTCTGAATACTGGCTAAATACATAGATATATACAGAGTAAAACAACCACGTTGTCTGTCGGTTAAGGTTCGTTAAATAATTACTACTAATTTAATACTAAGTTACATAAATCAGTATTTCCCCTTTGACTAATTACATTTGTGATAGCGGAATCTATGTTACGTTTTTATTGGCAAGCATGTGGTTGAGAGCTTGTTAAATTAGAAAATTAAGACTGTAACTTATCAAAATACATGTATCAGGTGTCTAGGGATCAAGTACGTTTTAGGGTAAGGCCGCAGTTGAGGATTATTATTTTAACTTTTTGGATCATTATTGATACTTTGTAGTAAATTTTACTATATTAATACAGAATCTTTAATAACGATTCCTATAAAAGTGTGTAATAGCGTTTTTACGAAACTATTACAATTTCTGCATCAGAACTGAAAAAAATTGCATCGATATTGAGCGACATCATTTGACACGAGAAGAGATTACGAGAACCGTCGGAATGTTGTAAGCTGGTTCCGGGCAATGTACTGTGGATGTCGTGCTTGGCACTACACAGAGCATCATAAGCTGCCTCTGGACATGCTTTCGTATCACGGCCAGCGGGGCCAAGTTATATGCTCACACCACTCGCAGACAGGACCGGTACATCTAAAATACTGCTCGACGAAATCGTACCATGACCACCATAATTCAAGTTGTGGAGCATCGCACAGTTCTTCAGGCTTGATGATAAGCGACCAAACCATTCGAAATCGTTTACGTGAAGTAGGCCTTCGGGAAGGCTGCTGAGAGTTCCATTAATAGCACCCTGCAATCGCAGGGTCCGTTTACAATCGGCTCGCGAACACAGAAATGGCGATGGGGTCGGTTCGGGGTCTGCCCAAAGAACAACACTGCCGACTATGAATGCTGTGCATACGGCATACCGCACAATAACATTTTGACTTTTTAGAATGACCATGGGCGGCCATTCCTAAAAGTGATTTTGAAGAACATACCGGTGAACCGCACCAGTGTAGTAGTATAGTGCCATTGACCGGAAACCCCTGTGTACAGCCGAACTTCCCAAGCTGTTCCTACCTTAACCGGTCTTGAGAAAAATAAAGATTAACTTAAAAAGGTTTTAACTAAGTAAATAGTGAAGTCCTCGCCTACGCCTGGCCTTCAAACTCATACTCCACCTGCAATTGCCAATTTCACGGCCTTTGCAATAATATACAATTGTCCCTAATCAGAGGTCCTCCAAAAGGTGCAAAATAAGTAAAATAATATAATTATCTATTGTAAAGTACTTCATTGTATTGATGTATGATATGACTACTGATTACCCCTATCGATATGTCAGGCGCGTGACTCACGCGAGCCACCTATATATCCCTCATATATGACATACTCATCTACTTAGTTATCTGTAGGTATTTTGAGAGGCGATAACACTACCGAAAGTGTTACAGTTATTGATACCTAAAAAAGCAGCATACTTAAAATAATATAGGTTTGGTGGAAATTGCTCCAAAAAACCTACTTATCCATCAAGGAGGGTTATGTTTTTGCTAATGAGAATGGAGTTGGTACTTGATTTTATTGACGGTTATTCGTAGCTGTAGAAGAGTTTAATGGGTATTTGTTGAATTCTAAACGTCATATATGCTTCACTTGATTTATTGAGATAGGAAATAATTTTGGAATGCGACAAAGTTTAAGAACAATAATTGACTTTTAGTGGTTTCTAGGGGTTAGTGATCCTGAATGCTGAGCAGAATCCTGAATCCTGAATGCTGCAGAGATCGTGGGTTCGATTCTCACATGGGACATCAATTTGTATTCTGTGTCCTTTGCTTGAATGTTTGTTAAGACCCGTTGTCTTTTAAAATAATTGAAAATAAGATAAATAATTTAAATTAAAAAAAAGTAGATAACGGACTTTACGCTCCTTTAAAATTAATTTCTGCGATACTTTTAATCGTCATTTCCCGTGTATCCCATGATGAAATCCTGATTTGGTTACAAAGGGACCACCGCAGTCTTTTGAACATAAGACATGGCGAGAGGCGTTTAAATCGCTTAACATAACATATGTACATTAAAAAAAAACATACATACGTCTAACATTTGACCCCTTCCTTTTTTGTAAATGCTTATGTGCAACTGTAGTGTATACTTTTTTTTACTCAGAAATCAACGGTATACATTGCACAGTGCAAGTACATTAAAAGAAAACTGCATTAATCCCTATGTTTACAGTTTATGAGATCCTAATATTTTTTTATTTACATGCCCATAATTATATAATTAAACCAGTATTAAGTTGATATGAGCACTAAAGTATTTTTAAAAACATTCCCGTAGACTTCGGAAACAAACCTCGCTATCATACCGCATCGAGCTGGTGATAATTTAATCAATAATTTAGAGTTTTGTTATCATTTTATGTGTTTGGCTTAAAACTTCATGGTTGCGTATGACGCATATGATATGAGTAGTACACTACCTACTTCCAACTTGTCCTAATAGATTATATGCATATATATAGTTAGAGGACTCGGATTTCACGGCACCAGCCAGTTCGATAGGTATGCGACCCTGACGTGCTGTATAAGGACCTTTCCTTCTATTTATACTCCCTTTCCTTCAAGAAGACGGCAATAGGCTTTATTTTTTTTATTAATATTATAGGGGACAGGTGAACAGACGTGTCGTGTGACTGATGGTAAGTGACGAGCGCCGTCCATCTACAACTCGAGAGTCGTAAGTGCGTTGCCCGCCTTTGAGAGTGATGAGGGATGAGGGGAGGGGAAAGACGAGAGGGGGATCAGGAAATGGGAAAAGGGGAGGGGGGACAAGGGTGAGGAGAAAGAAGAGGGCCTCCGGAAACCTCATTAATTTCGAGGTTGCTTCACAACCGGTTTTCTGTGAGGCCGTGGTATCGCACCGGTCGAGCCGGCCCATTCGCGCCTAAGAATGGCTCTACCACTGTAACAGACAAAATTATAATCGGTATATGTTAACGTTAATTACGCATTACAGGTAGGCAGCCTGTTTGTCGATATACGCGTCAAGGTTTCCATGTGTGTATGTATTTAATATTACTTAGTTACATAGTAAGTTTTCATTGCTTCTGTCCTGTGGCAGTATTTATTTCAGTGTACTCTAGATCAAAACTGGTATGTGTACACGCCTTCGAAGTATTTCGTATTCTTTGGGAACAATTTTTTTTCTATACTTCTTCTTCATCTTTTTTCTTCTAAAAAAAATGTATTGATTAAGAAGATAAAGTGTGATAAAATAAAAACAAAAATCCTCACGTACGCATTTTTACTATTAGTTTGATAAGAACCTCTATATAAGCGATAAGTAAGTACGCGTGCACAACAAGGGATTGTACCTTGCTATTAGGGTTGCCACCTTTTTATTGCCAAAATAAATTTTGTACATTGGATATTAAAGGTAAAAAGTACATTGTGTCAAAATAAATTACTGTTTATTCTACTTCATTATTATTTTATTTATTTTTTCGTTACTTCTAGCAACTTTTAACAAATAATCTTTTCTCTCCTCTTCGTTTCATCCTTATTAAAATCTGCACACCATCATTAAATTAAAATTATATTAAAAAAATTGAAATAATAATTAATTGTGAATCAGATTCAGAGATACTTTATTTGGTTCAGCTCGCCATTTCCTATTTAACTCAGATAATACTCTGTCTGTGAACGCTGAAGTGGCGTGAACAGATAGTAGAAATGAAATTACTTAATACGAATTTGAAAATTATCTCAGTCTTATTAAATATTAGATTTAATTTATGGGCATTAAATAATAGGCTAGATGACTGTAAAGTCAAATCAGCATCTTTTTAATAAACGTCAAAACGGAAGGTTTACTACATTTTTGTATGACATATGAAAGTATGACGTAACGCTCCGGTATTGTCAAATCATGACCTTTTAATGTAATTTGATGATTAAAAAATAAATTGAAAACGTAAACGTAAAACAGAAAGACAATTATGAATTATGTTCAGTAATTTTATTGCCACATTTTATACACCCAATTCTGAAAAACCTTCAAAACTATATACATATCTGATTAAATAATTTGTTTAACAGAAGTTTTTTAAATAAATAATAAAAACAGTTCAGTGAATTTGGCGTTCAGGAATGAGCTTATAGTGATCTCTATGTTTATATGTATTCTGTCGTTCTGTTTTACGCAAAAGTTACAACAATCAACATTTTCTTTTGAATATATATATTAAAGTGAATCCTAGAGTGATCAAACCACCCATAATAACTATTCACGTAGTTTAGCATTGGTATAAAGTATAGTGTATAACTACCCCAAATAATGTACAATACTTTATAGTAAAGTAAAGGTGGCAACCCTATTTGCTAAATACCTATCCATTGCAATCTAGCTGTAGCAAGGAGGGCACTATTAGTAAAAGACTGACTCAAGATTTCTGGAACCAAGTAACTAAGTACACCTTCTTATTTATAAATTATGATTTGATTTACGAGCTGAGGGAACAAGTGTGCCTGTATGAATCTTGTAGACGTAGACGAAACAAAAAAAAATATGGAGCTGTTTGTTCTTGAGCGTAAATACTGAACTGCATTTTGTACGAGGCGATTGAAGAATCCTCAAGAGACTTCAGATTATTTTTTTATTATATAGGGAATAGATATATCCTAAAATAGACGAACAGATGGGTCACCTGATGGTAAGTGACAACCGCCGTCCATGGAGACCTGAAATTCAAGTGCGCTGCACCTGGAAAAAGGAGGTGTTAGGTTACAAAGGAAAGGTGGAGTTGGGCCTCTGGTACCCTCATTCACTCGGCAATACAATAATAAAATTGTTTGTCGGGCCGTGGTATTACTCTGGTCGAGTAGGCCCATTCCTGCCCGCATGGCTCTCCCACGGTAAATATTAATTGAATGATTTAAGCCGTAAAGAATCTTGAATCTCACACATGCCGCTAAACAGAAAATATGCTCCCAGGAATTCTTGTCATGATGCCCATGGCCGCAATTGACCACCTTACATTATACTATATTCACACATTTACTATTTAAATAAAAAAAGGGCGTGGACCATTGAAAGGTCTTCCCAACAAATATTGAGTAACTTTTGTTAAAATATTTAAAGATTGATAAACGTATTTAGACATCAATACTAAGAATACTTCCTACTGATAAGACAAGAAACAGCAGAAATGTAGATATAACAGTTGTATTATACTTTTATACATATTATTACTAGTATTTCCTCGTAGTTTCATCTGCTCACTTGACTTTTGTTAGCCTATAGCCTTCCTCAATAAACGGGCTATCTAAAATCTTTTTAAATCGAATCAATAATTTCTACGATTAGCGCGTTCAAGCGCGGAAGTAAAGTTAAAATTCTAGATGAAATTACTGCGAAGTATATGTGGGTTAAGACTGGTTGTGAGAAAGAGGAATGTTGTTGATATATATATATATATATATATATATATATTTTCTTTTGTTTTTATTTATTTTTTTCTCTTTCAAAAAGACAATTACTGCACTAGGATTAATTCCTGTATTGCTGGGGACTTTACAAACATTCAAAAAACGGGACACAAAGATAACCTATAAAGTGTTATACCGTGCGAGGATCGAACCCACAACACTAGGCTCAATAACATGGTGGCGAGGTGACCAGTTAAACCGCTACGCCATTCAAAATAGTATTTTGAACCGTGGCTTGAAAGAAGACGTAGGGACGATAATTGAAAAGGGTATGCTGAGATGGTATGGGCACGTAGAAAGAATGAATGCGGAACAAATGATAAATCAAATATATAAGTCAGGTATACTTGAATGGGAATTACGCCCAGGGTTGACCACACAGAACATACACCGATCAAATTCGTGTTGTGGTGAAGCAAGTACAGGTGAGGAATACCCGAAACCGACCGAAGTATGCAAGGATCGAGGCGAGTGGCGGGCTATTGTCTCTGCCTACCCCGATGAGAGAAAGGCGTGAGCTTATATATGTTTTTATGTAATTCATTCATTGGAATAGAATAATAAGTACTTCCATATACCAGAAAAATCATTAACTTACATTTGAAAAATTCCCGAAAATATTGAGTGTTGCTATACATTTTGAGTCTATAGAATTCGATTATTATAACTAAAAGCTTACCATATAAATTTATTTTTACAATTAATTTATTATCTTAATAATATTAACTTTAACACAAAAAAAAATATTAACTTACACAACACAACACAATATTTAAACCATTCTAATGATAATGTCGTAATAATACACGTTTTGGCTATACAATTATTATAAACATGACTTTTTTATGATGTATATATTATAATTATAATCACCTCGCCACTACGCTGCCATGCGGGTGTTGTGGGTCCGATCCTCACACGGCACAATACTTGTGTAAACCTTAATGTATTCTGTGTGTTGTTTGTGTCCGTTATTTGAATGTTTGTAAAGTCACCAGCAATACAGGAATTAATCGCAGCGCAGGAGTTATCTTTTAAAAGTTAAAAATGCAGTCAGGTTTTTTATATTTTTATGAATATTTTTACTTGTATCTGTTATTGTATTTATGTTATGAACATATACAGTTCCACCTGTTGTAATAATTGTATTATATCAAAGGTTCTTTATTTCCAGGGCAGATTAGACTGGTCGAAGCCTATCCTGAACCAATTAGAAATCATAGCTCCCCACTACGACAAGTGGATGAACACGGCAGTGTATAAGCAATGCAGGATATTTGGTAGCCCCCTGCTTGAGAGTATGACCTACACTCCGTGGTATCTTGTGCCCATATTTTGGGTACCCATTATTTTATATATTGGAATCACGCAATATTTTGAGCTTGTGGTTTGTGGAGGTAAGATTTATATTTTTAAAATAAATAAAAAATTCACGCACACATTTGAAGAAGGTTCTCAATTCTGAGAGACTGTATTTTTTAAACTTTTTGTTTGTTACCTCAGAACTTTCGACTGCGTGAACCGATTTTGATGTTTTTTTGGTCCAGTCTGACAGTGGAATCCATGAGAAAACCATATAAGTATTAAATTTGCATTAATTTTGTGCGCGTCAAATGGACCGCTGATGAATCGATTTCGATGATATAGATAGACGCATTGAAGTCGGTTATCTACTTTTTAAAGGAATTATTTAAGTGTATGATTTGATATTGTGCTAGTTAGAGGGTTCGGGCTTCCCGTCAGGCACCAGCCAGTTCGATTATAGGTATGCAAATCTGACTTGCTATCAGTAATATCAATTTCGTTCCTTTTCTACCCTCCCTGTCAACATACTCCAAATTTTCCATTCTAATTTCCCCAAAAGTGCCATGAGGCCGGCAATAGGCATGCCTCCTATTACGTAAATCAGCAAGTGGGCGTTAATTACGCCTCTGCTAACTCCTACTACAGGGGAGATTGTATGTATGTATGTTATGATATTGATATCTTGTAAATGATTGGGAATGTATTTTGATGATTTTCCTGTAAACCAGCTGGGTGCACCGCAGCTTTGTTTTCGTGAACGTTATATAAAAGAACCCTTATTTGTTTCAAATAAGAAAAGTAGCCGAGTTACTGGTGGTACTATTAGCTATCTGCCAGTTAAAGTTATGGCTATATGTCCAACCGTTCTTGAAATTATCCCGAACAACTATAGACAGAAAAAAATCAAATTAATTTTCAGAGCCTAAACATTAAGATGCATTTCCTAAAAGGCTGTCAACATAAATATATATACATATATAAATGCGAAAGTCGACAGGCCCGGCCCACGGGGTCAGGGCCCCTAACCCTTAGAGGGTTAGGGGCCCTGATTGCCGAACAGAGGTCGTGGGTTCCATTCCCACACGGGACAAAAATTTGTATGATCCACAAATAGCTGTCCCGTGTCTTCTTTATGTCCGTTGATTGATTGTTTGTTAGGCCCCCAGTGACACAGAAATTATTTAGGAATAATGCGGGAGGTATTTAAAAAAAAAGGGAAATAAAGTTTGGATGACTATATTATTATGTTACTCAATCACGCCAGAAAGGCTGAAACTGGACACAGAGATAAATTATAAGTCTCAGGCAACAGTTTGTAGATAATAATTGAGTATGGCAAAAAACTGTATTTTAGGGTATAAGCTGTTTCGTAACCTACCAAGCTGGTGTATATCTATCTTTTAATTAGAGGTAGAGCCATGCCATGCTTAGGCACGAATGAGTATTCTTGATCGGTGTGATACCACGGCCTCACAGAAAACCGGTTGAGAAGCAAAGCAATGAGGGAGGTTTCCAGAGGCCCAACTCACCCTCTCCCCGTCATCCCCTTCTCCTCATCCTCTTCAAAGGGGAGTAGCGCACTTATGACTCTTGAGGTCGTCACTTACTATCAGGTGACCCATCTGTTTGTCTGTCCCCCTATACTATAAAAAAAACCCTTACTTTTACGCGATGTGTATAGACACACGCTCGGGAAAGGACCGTTATATTAACATTTCTTTAAGGCTGCGACTTTGTTTGTCTCTGGTACAAAACAGTATTTTTTATCCATTACAGATAACTGCCAACAAAAGTCTCTTACAAATTTGCAGTTCATGTACCACACTGTATTAGGTGTATTAATATGGTCAGCAATTGAATATTCACTACATAGATGGGTATTCCACCTGAACCCTGGCTCTTCGGTCACCTTGATTAAGTTTCATTTTCTTATTCATGGAATTCATCATAAGGTAAGATGAAAATGCTACTGGATGTCTTTGTGTACTTCGTGGAGTGCAATAGGTCCACCCCATCTGTAGATGCTTAAAAGCTAAGGGATGGGACTGCTATCTATCAGATGATGACAGCAACAAGCTGGCCTCCTATCAGGTAAGTTTGACTAAATTATAGCTGGCAAATATTGGGCGTTTGAGACGCTCTGCCTATCTCTCTAAGGATTAGGTTACAGAATGGTTATGATGAGTTTTACAGATCAAAAATGATTTCACGTGTTAAACGTCCATAAGAGATAGTATTAAAGAGGATTTAAATGATTTGTTTGTTTAATGTTTGACAGCTACAACACTACTTGTACAAAATTATGTAGTATGAAGTAATTATGTAGAATATTTACTTCATATTATAAGAATAATAATAATTCTACACATCTCACACATGATCACCGTCTGATCAAAAACTTTTATGGTAACCAGACTGCTGATAAACATACTTATATAGTAAATTGACGAAAATATCGCTTAACATGTATTCAATACCAAGCATCAGTATACTCTTCCAAAAGAAAGATAATTAACTAAATCGCTTACTCCTAATGAGTGACTCACTTATGCGGTAACAAATTAAAAAAAAACTTAAAATTCGGCTAAGAGAGGTAGGAGAGAAGAAGAAGAGAGTAGGGAGAGAAGAGGAGGTCCCAAATCCGACTTATAAGTCTACTTGATGTTTTTTTTTAATACAGCGAGACAGACGAACAGACGGGTCACCTGATGGTAAGTGACAGACGTCTCCGGAAACCTCACTTATTTCGGTGAAATGTAACTCAGCATTGCTTCGCAATCAGTTTTTTGTGAGGCCGTATATCGCACCGGTCGAGTCGGCCCATCCTGGCCTAACCTAACCCGCGGGAAGAGATCGCGTGGCCCTATTGTACTCTACCGAGTACCACACGGCTGCTAAGCTAATCATTACCGATATACTCGCAGATGCCCTTCGATGGTCTTCGGCAAGTTTTTCCTCCAGTGCCAGCGTTATTCATTACCGTGTTCCTCTACTCCATACTGGAACCAATGCTTTCCTATCCAAGAGTTACGCTGGCTGGAGCACTTATGGGTAAGAATCTCTTTTTACATTACTTTTTTTTTTAAATGGAGTGTGTAGCTTTCTATATACGTGAGTACGTATGATAACGTCTGAATGCCTGAAATTTGGATGTGTAGAGAATAATTACTTTTTTGGCGGGGTAAGTAGTTGAATTTTTTTAACTAGTAACTATATCGTATGGCTTATTGAGGTAAAAAGCAGGTTCAAGCCAGTCTTTCGGCGCTTATCGGGATTCTATACGAATTAAGTAACTTCATTTACTAGGAAAAAAGACATAAAATTTTATGGAACAAATTGTTTTTTGTATGATGTAGGGGACAGACGAATGGATTGGTCACGTAACGATAAGTGACAATCCATTCGTCCATGGACACCTGCAACTCAAGAGTCGTAAGTGAGCTGTCCGCCTTTGAGGGTGATCCGGAGTTTTGAGCTAGTTTGTAATCTACTCTGAATAGTAAACAAACCACTTGGATTTATTTATAGAAGTTAAATCCGAACAGAATGATGAACAGTGATAGTAAATAAAACATTTGTCTGTCTGGAATAGATTCATATGTCGTCTATACTACTGATATGTTTTATATATTGGAATCACGCAACATTTTGAGCTAGTCGTTTGTGGAGGTAAGATTTCTATTTTTAAAATAAATAAAAAATGCCTGTATACATTTAACTGTATTTTTCAACCGACTTTAAAAAGGAGAAGGTTCCCAATTGGACTGTTTTTTTTTTTTATTTTTATTATTTGTTACTTTCGACTGGGTGAACCGATTTTGATGTTTATTTTTTTTATATGAAAGCTGGTGCTTCCCGTGTGGTCCCATTTCATTTTGGTCCAGTTCTGACAGTGGAATCCATGAGAAAACCATATAAGTCTTAAATTTGCATTAAGTTTGAGCGCGAGAAATGGACAGCTGATGAATCGATTTCGATGATATAGATAGACGCATTGAAGTCGGTTGCCTACTTTTTAAAGTGAATTATTTAAGTGTACGTTGGTTAGTGGTAAACCAAAAAGAATCTCTTAAAAGACAACTCCTGCGCTACGATTAATTCCTATATTGCAGGGGAATTTACAAACATTCAAACAACGGACACAAAAAACACACAAACTCAGAACCCCCATATACCCTCATCCATCATCACCCCTAAAGACGGGCAGCGCACTTACGACTTTCGAGTTGCAGGTGTCCATTGACGGCGGTTGTCACTTACCATCAGGTGATCCGTCTGTTCGTCTGTCCTTCTAAAATATATTTAAAAAAAACATATGGGGCTCGAATCCATAACACTGGGCGCGGCAGCGTAGTGGCGAGGCGACCACTTAAACCACTGTCCCATCCGTTAAGTATGTTTCATCATCATTTATGTTTCAATACCAATATATCGTTATGACCGACATCATATCTTTGAACCACTTGAATAATTCAGGGTTGCCACTGTCTAAAAAGAATCTAAATCCCGGTCAGGCTCCTGTTACTTCCTGCCACAAGATTAATTCCTGTTGCTGATGATGATATGTATGGTTAGGCAGGGTTAAAATAAATTCTGATAGTTATTCAATAGTTTTACAGACTGATTTGTTACTCAAGTGAAATGGAACAAATTTCTTTTTTTTTTTACTATAGGGGGACAGACGAACAGACGGACAGGTGACAACCGCCGTCCATGGACACCTGCAACTCAAGAGTCGTAACTGTGCTGGCATCCCTAATACTGTTTACGTAATACATCCTCATATGGTGTAATTGGAAGAAGTGCTATTATTTTACGGCGCTACACACACGTAACACATCTATTAACACCTCGAGGTCAAGGTGATCATGTGTTATCAAATATAGGTGGTGCATTATTATCAGTTCTTCTTCTTCTTAGCCTTATTATTCCCATGTCTAAAACCAGTCATTGCCTGAATATCAGTTAAGTTGAACTTTTACTAGAAAAATATAAGGGGTCTGTATAAAGACGCGATTTTACTAAAATAAGAAGGTCTCCATTTTTCGTTTCAATTAGAACATTTTTTTTAGTTTGTGAACTGAAAATATTAATTGTTCTACTGATTTTAAGATTGCTCCTAATAAAGTTTTAATTAATCAAAGTGTTAAGCCGGAACGGGATTGATTAGGTGCAACTATTAGAACAAAAGTGTGGAAGGTGAGTATATTACTGTTGACACCAAAACTATTATTAATTACATCGAATTACGTTGTCTGTGTCCATCCAAAGGATGCCTGTAAGAAATCGCTTTTAGCCTTAAGACCGCCGTATTTTCTTTTATCTTTTGTGAACCATTTCTTTTGCTGTACAATAAAGTTTATTTTTATTCTATTCTTTTAATTGTGTAGTAATGTATATCAATAAAAATTACTACGCTTTTACAGAGAAAAATTGTAGATTTTTGCTATGGGACTGCCAAAGTCAGCTTATGACAAACGATATCTGCCAGTCAGCTAGTAATAAATAAATTAACACTGAGCGAGCAATTAATTTAGTTGTTTCTAATTTCAAACCACCTGACACAATATAGTGGTAATGGGTTTTCAAGGCTAGTATCATCGCATCAGTTCCTAATGGAGCAAACATTTATTATATTCTAGGCATATTAGTAGTAGTAGTAGTAGTAATGTGTGTATCATAAAGCAGAACATGAAAAATTATTTAAAAAAAACTAAAACCTTACTTTGCCATTGATAATTATATACAAAACTAGTTGGGAGCCCTCTTGTCCTTCTCGTTTATGTTACTTCAACCTTTTGACGTCCATCCTCGTCAAATGAAAACGTGCTTACTACGCCAACGACGGCAGAGCATGTCGAAAATAGGACTTGTATAGTACATAATAAACATAAGTCGTACGACGTCGATAGGGCTGCCAGACCCTGATAGTGAAGTGCAATATTTTAATAGTCTATAATACCTACGAGTAGAATACGCAGAAATCTGCATCTGCATTAAATCTCCAAAAGACGATCCTGAACAAGTAAATGCTTTCTCTATACTTAGTGTGCACACTGCACAATGTGTAATGTGTAATATTGTGATTTCAATATCCTACCGTTCGATTAACTTGACTGCACGGATGGCGCAGTGGTTTAAGTGGTCATCTGGCATCTACGCTGCGTCACTGAGTGTTGTGTGTTCGATCCCCACACGGGACAACATTTTGTGCAAACCTTCAATTGTTGTTCTGAGTCTGTGTGGTGTTTGTGTCCGTTATTTGAATGTTTGTAAAGTCTCCTGCGATACAGGAATTAATCCTAGTGCAAAATAAAAATATGATCTGCCGATCGCTAATACTTTCTATACTATAAATTTTATGTAAAGAAGAATATACGGGCACTCTTTGGGGACTGCCGATAGAAGTGAAAACTAAGTAACTTGTGAATTGTATCGTCGAGCTATTAGATTATACACAGTATACATATAGCTCATGGGAAGCGTACGGTGATGATGATGTGAGTTGCATGATTTTTGTTCACCCAAAAAGTGCTCAACGCGCCTAAAGAAGTTTTCACTTCAAAAACGATATACACAGTCAGGAGAATGTTTATTCCTAATAATTTTAGTGTTAAATCTGCAGGCTACCTAAGTTATGACATGATCCATTACTACGTGCACCACGGCTCGCCTTCCGCTGGCTCCTACCTGTACACGATGAAGAGATACCATTCAAATCACCACTTTATAAACCACAACAAAGGTGAGAATTTCCTTATTTTCCATTTTTCTCTCCGCCCCAAATAATCGAATATCTCAGCTTCCATTTGAGAGAAAGAAGCTAATTGTAATCATATTCTATGGAAATGTTTTCTTAGGAGTTTATAAAATAAAAGAAATAATTGTTACATTAACAACTCAACCATATTTGTACAGTATACCTGCATTACTGTGTCTTGTGTCTTAGGGACACATATGGACATTTAAAGGGATTACTTGAAATACTTTAATACAAAATGAACAATACTCACCACTATATTCGGGTACTAATAAAAAAAAATGTTATGACGTATTGTGCATGTTTAGTTACATATGTAAGCTCACGAGCTTCAGAGTACTTTCTTCTAGAAAAGTTTGACTAAATAATACCTACATATATGTATTAACAGCATCATAGTTACGTTTTTCTTCTGGATTATCATAACTACAGATCACAGTATCATATCAAATTGTCGCCTGCCGTATTTCCGAACCGATACGACCTTCAAACCTTCAAGAAAAGAGCGTACTCCTACCTAAAAGGCCGGCAGCGCACTTGTGACCCTTGTGTTGCGGGTGTCCATGGGCGGCGGTAGTCACTTACCATCAATTGACCTGTCTGCTCGTTTGCCTCGTTTGCCTATCTACCTATCGCATAAAAAAAATTACACACAAGAAATCAATCATACACTTTACTTATTACACTATACAGATTTACAGATCGCCTGTTACCCGACCTCTGCAAGACTAACAGGCAAGTCAAATATGTTGAATATATTGTTTAGACTTTGTATTTTCTCTTGTAAAGAAATCGGGAATATCGTTTAATACATTTCTTGTTTATCCAACAAAGAATGAAGGTCAGACATAGTTCGCAGAATAAAAGTGCTGAAGTGTCATATTCGACATCTGCAAAATTTGATCGTTGGAGGAAACAAGTGCCAGAGTTAAGATCGCGAATCGACAAACAGAAAGAATGACGCCTCTCAGTCTGGATAAACTAACGATCTTAGAAAGGAGTCTACTTTGAATTAGATACGTAATTCAGAAGACCGGTTGATATGGCGCAATTTGACAGGGACTATGTCAAGTATTAGACCAGTCTGTCCAGTCTCTATTTGCTGCAATCTCTTATAGCCTTTTTATCACGCAATCTTCTAGTAAGGATTTTTATTGGAAATGTTACGGTCCTGTGGTGTTGGTTCCTATGTATTTTTGTCTTTGTCCTAATTGTTTTGGTTTTCTCGTGAAATCCTCTTGTTTGATTTAAGTGAATGAAAGGTGCCGAAGTGTCTTTTATGGTATTTAATTGTATGCATAGAATGAAAAGCTATTTTTTTATATAATAGAGATCACCTGATGGCAAGTGACAACCGCCCTCCATGTACAGCTGCAACTCAAGAGTCGTAATTGTACTACCCGCCTTAGAGGGTGATGAGTGATGGGGAGATGCGGGGAGGGGAAAGAAGAGAGGGTGGATGAGGAGATGGGAAAGAGGAGAGTGGGAGTTGGGTCTCCGGAAACCTCACAAATTTTCGAGTATAGTTTTTATTTTTAAAACTTACTTTTATGTTACTTTTCTGCAATTTATTCGAAGTATTAACACAACATCGCTTAGGTAATACCGAATATATGGTAATAATCACATGTAAGTCAGTACATATTAGAAACATTCATAATGAAAACAGTGAGAGAAAAACATTTAGACTGTTATTAGAACAGCCTAAATGTTTTTTAATATGAAATGTAATAGCAGTTTACAAAATACACAAAACAATTTGTACCCGAATAAATTGGTAAGGGCTGTTACCGGCAATTTGCCATTATAATGCTGTAATACGTTTAGTAAAAAAAATTATGTACTGGAATTATTCTTAAATACGAATTTTGTAACTTCTGAAAAAAAATTGACTACGCATTTTTTTTTTTAATTTTCATTCGACTAATCGTGCAATAAAAGTGATGATGACAAAAATCGATATATTGCACGTTGCTATTAAACTCAGCGTAGGCGTCCATACTATCAACAAAAGCATAATTATCTATTTACTATATTATCCGGTGGGGACGGCGATATCTTAGACTTATTACAATAGCAAGGCCAGTAAGTCAGAAGGTCTCGAGTAGATATCTCAATGAAAACGATCTGAAGGATCTATTTAGATTTAGTGTCTTTTCTATTATTTTCCACTACTTAATTCTGCTTTGCGTCGCTTCTTTGCTTTAAGAATTTACATCTTTGCTTTAATTAGGATATTATGTGGTAGAAATTATTATATCTACGGCCAATAGTAGTGCTCCGAGGTACTCCCACTGTTGTTGGTACTTTTTGATTATTATATCATATGAGGTTTTAAGTTATTTATTAATGGTTCATTACACTTTTCATCAAAAAAATCTAAACACTTCTGAAGTTTGGTTTTAAATGAGTTTTATGTTCTGTTTTACATTAAAATAAAAAAATAAAAATAAAGCCAGTTATTGTGGATGTAATAAGGTATCATTTAACAAATATTAATGTTTCAAATTAAAATTAAATTTATTTATCTATCGTGTTTTGTTCAACAGCTGTGTTTTAACTCTTTCAGAAGAATTTGTAAAATGTTAGAGACAAGGACCTAAAACATTTATTTTTATAAAAAGCTTATTCAGTATCTCGTACTCGTTCAGTCGCGACCTTGTATTGTGGAATGTAATCCCACTCTTCTTGTATAGCTGTTTTAAACTAGCCAAGCGTATCCGGAGCAGGATCTCTCACTCTGACTCGTCTCTTCAACTCATCCCATAACTGTAATACCAACTTCGCTCAGGTATTCATTTACAATACCTGTGGTATGAACCCTGGCATTGTTCTTAATAAAAATGAACTCTTCGCCAATAAATATGCGTAGGGTACCCCTTGCGGCTCCGGACACTCTTCGATGTAACGTAACCCATTTAATGACGGTAAGCAAGTTCGGTTTTTAAATCGGCGCTTTTATCTCCCCAAACCGTCCATAAACCGCTACGACTCTTTCTTCAAAGCAGCAACTCGTAAAACGTTCGATACACCATATCTTCGATAAACCTTCTTTCTTCCGTCGTTACCATACAGCATGATCTTACTCTCATCAGAAAAGAGAACTTTGCTCCATTGAAGGTATGACCAATTTAGGTGCTCACGTGCAAAGTTAAGGCGCGCGCTTCAGAGGTCTACCGTCAATTTTGGGCCATTCGCCGGTTTATGTGGTTATATATTTGTTAGGAAAAAATCTCTTTGCTGGGATGTCACAGAGCTTAGTTAACTACTTACAATACTACTTTATTAACTATTAAAAATAAACTATATTTTTAGCAATAAAAAAAAAAATTAAATGCAGAAAGAAGAAAATTTAAATTCAAATTTGGAATTACGATACACCATTGTGTATATTTGTGTACTTATGTGTGTATTTTTTTAATGATATCGTCCTCCTTATTATTTCCACCTAAATAGTACTTGCAGTACTGTTTCGATTTTTTTGATGAGAAGTGTATTTTCCTATCATAAGTAAGTTTAACAAGACAATATCAATTTCTGTAATTTATTATTATCGTCATATCAAATCCTCTATTTCATTTTACAGATTTTTTTTACTTATTACCGAATGTTTTGTTTTGAACACAGGAAAACTCAATTCTTTTTTTTTTCATTTGTTTAATTTTTTTATTTCTTTTCAGCTTACGGCATCAGCAGCAAACTATGGGATTACGTATTTAGAACAATAGTTCAAGTAAAAAAATTAGGATTTAGTTTACAATGGTAGCATTAGGTGTTTTAGGTATTATAACTTCAACTGTTGATTGATAATCCTGCCAAAGGTTGCCTGCCTGCCTATTATACGTTCACATGCGTGTACGTGAGAAGAAACAGGTCATGTTTCAAGGTTTAGTCTATGACCTGCTTGCATCTATTACACATTCAATAGTCATGAATGTCGTATAATTACAAATTAAAATATTGTAGGTTTTTAAGTTATTTCCATTCCAGTGATTTTAGAATAACCGTGGTGCCTGCAACCCATGCGGCAGGTCACACACCACTATACAGAACTCCCGCCGTCGTCGAGTCCCAAACTAGTCGGGAGATGTTACGTAAGTTTAAAAATAATAAACCTATCAACCTTATCAAAATGTTTGTTGTGTAGTCAAAATATGTTAACCGCATATTATATAAACGTACATACATACATTTGATGTTTATTGTAAATAAAAATCCAATTGTTAGTAGTAGAAATTACTTTAATTTATGCTACAGTAGTATTACTATTTGGTTATTTTAATATGTATTTATTAACAATCCTTTGCGTAGAACAAGATAAGGACTATATTTTTATTAATAGTAAATAGTTTATTGCGTGTATAAAACAATTGAGTATGCAGCGTGTAAGGAACAGCGTACCGAAAAGTCTAAGTTGCAATTAGGTCGAATTTTCAACCGGCAAATGCATGTTATTTTAATTAAAAAGTGTAATCATAAGGAGTAAACACAACATTATACTTTTATCCCTTTCAAAATATATACGACATACCTACGATCAAAAACTGCAACGCAATCAAATTAAACAACATTGAAACATTTAATGTAATTAGCTACCTTGATGGCATCAAACGTACCCTCTCCCCGGCCCTCGCACTTGGGCGACAGACTCCTTCATTGCGTTGTGCAAAATAAAACAGACCACGACTGGTCTGTTGGTCTAGTAGCTAGTGATCCTGACTGCCAATCCAGAGGTCGTGGGGTTGATTCCCACCAGGGACAAATAGTTGTGTGATGGCATGATCGTTTGTTCCATGTCTGGGAGTATTAATTTATCTGTAATATTTATGTGTTTAGAAATATAAGTATGTTTATCAGCAGGTACAAACTCTGCTTAGTTTGGGATCCGCCGGCCGTGTGTGAGATGTCTAAAGTTACTATTATTATTCTCTTTATTAACATTAAATAAAATATAATTAAAAAAGAGTAGACCACGGACATCGGGTACTAGACCATGACACCGATGGTTAGGGCTCCAAACACAGGAACCTCTTCACAGCACAGGCCGTTTCGAGCAGAATTCCCTTCTGCGTCACTCCCTTGATCCAGCTATGTACTAAGAGACCATTTCTTATTTTTTCGTAAACGATATTAAATTGTGTTGTAAAAATACTTTCATGAAATTATCGATTATAATAGAAAAATAAGTAACAATACAAATGATAAAATGATTTGAGATAAAAATAATAAGTTGAATAAATAAATTGTTGTCATTTCATAAAATCATCAATTGAATAGAAGCACCCTGCAACAAGAAATGCTTTAAGTTACATGAATCATACACATCGAAATCGGCTGGTCTATCCTCACCATAGTTCTTATAGCTCTTATTTGAGCGAAGAAGGCTCTCTGAATGTTGTAGTCCTAGCTATCACCCAAAAAAAAAAAAAATAGTAGATTTGAACAAGATTATGTGTGATTTATTTGTATTTATTTAAATGAAATTTAGTAAGAAACATTTCCTGAGATATGCTAAAGCTTCATTTCATCTTTTTTATAAGTTCTCTAAGTTATCACCTGATATAATGCGTGTGTCCTCTGCTCTTGAGGTGTCTTATCTTTATATTATTACTACTTGATTCTTGCCTTGTTCCCACATACATATGTACGTTCAACTAAGTTTTTCGGTACTTTGTAGCTTTCACGCTGTATACAATAACATAGTTATGTATTGTAATTTAAATATAATGTACACGTGCAAAGTGCCTCATCATTACTAAATAATGTTGTTTTTATAGATGACGTCACGAATTTTGAAGTAATAGGAATTTATCAAGATGATGGTAATATCTAATGTTTATTAACCGTCAACAAGATAAGAAAATCAAGATTGTAAGTAAATGAAATAAATATATACAGCCCTTTGTGAAGCTACATAGTTTCTCTTTAAGTATATACTCAGAGTTTTTTAAACTTATCGGCCAGATACTTATGTTTGTAGAAATAGATTAACACCTAATTCTTGCTTTGTTACAAGACTTTAATTATTGCAAACGTATTCTACTTAAACAATATATAATTTTAATATTCGAATGACCAATGTTTTTTTATATATATTATTTAAATGTATTTCATTGATAGGCATATAATTTTTACCTACGTGTTCAAACTACGCCTAATTCTGTTGAGAAAAGTGCACACGTCACTTAATTGTTTTTGTACAAAAAATATTTGTATTATTTATTTTTGTTTTAATTACTTTTATTTTGTGTTCGTTGTATACGTTATTAATTATTACTAAACAATATAATTACTTTTTTATTTAAAAAATGGTACATCGATTAAATAGCAATACGTATAGTGCCTTAAATAAAGATAAAGTGCTGACTGTCACTATTAAGACTACATCTATGCGCGCTTTATAACTAGATTACATAATTATATTGATTAAAAAAGTTCAACTTAATACGAATGATCTTAATGAGTCTCAGTGTCAGAATCCAAAGTCAATCCAAAGTCAGAATCCAAAAAAAAATCTATAGTAAATACTATAGATTTTTTTTTTGGGTTCCGTACGTACGAATAAATAAACGTAACCCTCATTAAGATCATTCGTAAGATGAAATTGCATAGCAATTACTGTAACAAAAACACAATTGAGCAACGTAAATAAATGTTTTTGAGTATGGAGTAAGTTTCAGGGGAATAATTATAAACTGAAAAGTGTACCATGTGACATATTAAATAAAGGGTTTCTTTGGAAGGTTTGAAATATATTCAGTGTACTACAGTGGGTTAATTAATTAATAAATATATTAATAATACATATATTCTATAACACCTAATAAACAACAAGAAAATTACTTTTTCCCCCTTTTCACCGAAACTGATAACCCAAAATATTTGTAAAGAACAAAGAGAAAATATCAGTTTACTTTATAGATTCCAGACATTTTAAGATCATATTAGGTAAATAGGTAATCTTAAAAAAATATGTTAGATAGATTGTATATCAATATTGTATGTATAAAGTTACATTGCCAGTTGGATGCTCCGCTCTTCAACTACGAGTTATATGTTTAGTTTGTTCGTGGGATGAAACGGAACCCGTTAGTTGAACTCGACCTGTGCTTTATTTTGAAGGTATTTGTTCCTTTTTAAATTGTTAGTGTTTATGATAATAATTCTTATTCGTTTATTTGTGTAATATGCATTTATGACAAGATTTACAATAAACTTATAGTTACTTAATATAAAAAAAAACAAATGAGAAAGGCTTATTTTGACTACCTATTATTTTATTATTAAAATCTTATAAATTATGTGACTAACACTTAATTTATAAGATTTATAAAGTTTTTCATCTTCAATTAAACTTGACCTAAAACTCAAAACAAGAATATATCAAAGTAAATTTTGAAAACTGTTCTGATAATGGTAATTCGTCCTGTTACCCCAAGGTGTGAAGATGGCTTTACATATGACCTTTGTTGTAATTCTTGTAAGCCAAGGCATTCTGTGCCATGAGTTAATAAAAAAAAAAGTGTTCAGTCTAAGATACTATTTCTTAATAAAACGTTTTGTTAATAATATAATAAGTTGTTTTATTACACTATTGTCATGCACGCGAAGGCTGAGTCATAGTTCAGTATATTTAGTTAATTTTCTTAATCAGTATTTATTAGGTAATCGATAGAACAAAGAAAGGTGCAATATAAATAAGAATTATGAAAATCAAGATAAGGAACTGTCCACTGTACCTGCATTGGGAAAAATATATGTAATATACGTGACATGATTAGATGTTAACATTATAATGTATTTTAGTATTATTATTTTTAGTTCTCCTTCGGTTTTTAACCGATATAGGACCTTTTTTAAAGAGTGTTCTATATATATTTTTTTAATTCTTTAAATTTACCTCATTTGAATATTTTTAATAAGACTAAAAGGTGTATTTATTTTTTGAATTGTTAGTAGATTGTCTGTATTTTAAAATATGATGAATTTCAGTGTAAACAAGAGCGCTTTGAGTGTGTTCACATTGTTTTGTTTCTTATTGAATGTAAATGGTTCGTTATTGGGTGGATGGGATTTCTTTAGTGAGTTAACAGAGGAACTAAATTGTATATGCCCAATCTTCGAGAAAACTACGTCCATACTCGCGGATTTGTTTAAAATACCTTCCATTGGTAAGTTTATATATTCGTTTTTAACCTTTTATTAGGTAAGTCTATAATATGACATAGAAGTGATAAGAAAATGTTGTCATAAGATTATTTACTTTTTAAAAAGGTTGTTGAAATTACACCCGTATTGATTTAAAATCTTATAACACAGAACTAATAAATAATTATAAGAATTATACTAGTATATTTATATAATAATAACATAATTAATTATTTGAATAGACTTGCCAATATAACTTAAAGTGGCATTAAGTCCGCCTCATGCATTCTATTATGCAGGAAGAGTTTTAAGACTTGCTGTTCTATAACGGGTACCGCAACAGCTGGCCTGTTCGATAGTGATCTTAACTGCTGAGCCGAAGGTCATGACGTTTGTAAATTCTCTTCACGCATTATACATAACCCTCAGGACTTTTTGCTCGGATTCCTTATAGGCTGCTCAGGGTAAATATAAACAGGTTAACAAAATATATTATAACTTTTTGGTCTAATTGGAGCCTCCTATCTGATGAATGAATGCGATGAAACCTTAAAACATCTGCAGGCTCAAGTTTCGGGTTGATTCTCGGTGGAGTATGTTAGGGCCATCTTATCTCTATTGGGCGTCGTATAAGGTGACGAATAGATTGGATTGTTATCTATGAGTCAATATACACTTATAACCGCTGCCGGCACGAGGCTTGTCCCCTAAACTAAATTATGGATGGCATGTCCAAAATTATGATATGATGAATGATGACAATTCCAAAAGAAAGTACACAGTACAGAACAACAAATGTTATACTTTCCTCAGATAAATGTTCTATGCTTGAGATTTAAAATTTAAATTAGCAATATAATTAAATTATTTTTTTGCAATATAATTTATTGTTAAGCCCTAGTATCACATTCATAAAATTTTCGAGTATTGATGGTCACCTAGTTCAGTTTACCTAGTGCAGGTTTTTGATTGTTTGAAAAAGAAGGGTGTTATAAGTGTGTTGTGTTTCTATCTGTGACATCATAGCTACTTAACGAATTAACCGAATTTGATTAAGCTTTTCGTCTTAAAATCTGCACAGCCGTTTGAGGATCAACCTTGATAATCGTTGGAGGGATCAAGTTGGGGTATTTTATATTCTTATGCTTGTATCATGTCGTCTTTTGATATACCATGGCAGTATACGGGTCCGATTGGGAAATCTGCAAAACAGTATCTATGAAATATGCATAAGCAGTTATGTAGAAAGTTTGCATATTGTCTCCATAGCTACTTCACAACGTCCCTGGAATTAACATAATAATATGTCTACAAGTCATCGATATTGATTTACTGTCAATGTTACTCGCTACTTGCCGTCTGCAAGATTCACACTTATTTAAATAGTATTAATCTATGTACATATTACACCGCTCAAGCGATTTTAGGTATAAACGGAATATTGCAGAGACATGATTAGGTTACTTACTTACTGTTGCAAAAGTGAAGCGCAAAAGTTGTGAAATAGGGGATGAAATTTTAAGAGCATCTTTTTTTTACACAGACGTGTTAAAAAGAAAGTCGACAAAAGCTAGAATTGATGTTTGTTGTTGTTGTCAATCACCTCAAAACGGCTGAAATGCTCTGGATGAAATTTGGTACAGAGATAAATTATAGTCTCGATTACAAATTACAATTAAACCTTTGTACCATCAAAGGTTAAATTGTCTCCCAAAAAATGTACGCTTCAATTTTTTTTTTTAATATACAGAGGAACAGGTGAACAGATGGGTCACCCGATGGTAAGTGACTACCTCTGCCCATGGATACCTGCAACTCGAGTCGTAAGTGCTCACTTACTCGGCAATACAATTCAAGTATGTTGCCAAGTAACCTTCGCTGACAACAGCTAGTTATTAAATTAAATTATGACTGAAATTAGAATATTATTCTATATCTATCCTATCTAAAACTATCCTAGTCGTTTTTGCATGCCATTTTACTCTAAGGGTTACTTGACAAAAGCTTCAATCTTTTTAAAACACTAACAAAACTTACACATTCTTAACCAAAAATTATTTACACCTTCATATATGAATACATATGTATATACTTCGACATAAACATTTGTAATTTATGTTTCTTTGCAAGATGTGTTTTTGTACAAAAAACTTCTGTCATTGATCTCGTCATTGATGAACCGCAGAACACTTAAAATACTTAAGAAATAGTGTTCTGCGTTATTTGTAAGGCATTCAGTTAATCGCTTGTAAAGGATACACGAGAGATACCTAAAATAAGTTAACAACATATATATATGTGTAAAAAAACTTTGAAAACCCAAATGTTACTTTTAGCATAGGACAGTCTTCTTGTGCTTGTTGTCAGGATTTTTTTTTTTATATTTTGTATTAATCCAATTTTTGTTTTTAATTTCAATAACTACCAAAAGAGGATGAAGGGCCAATCACATCCAAAGACGTATCGGAATGTCTGAAATGCGGTCGCGAATTGGCCCGAGCGTCGCGCCGAAGAGGCAACGAACTGGTCCGAAGTGGGATCAACCTGGACGCCTATGCTCCAGGAATTTTACACTTCTTCTCCGCGGACCTGCCTCCGGATCTGAGGAAAGCTTCTGACATGTCTAAGGAGATTTTGTCAGCCACTAAGTTGCTGCAGATGAAGATGCACTCCGGGTATTGTATAGTACTTTCTTTCGTATGTTAGATGTTCAAGATAAAAAGAACCAACATAAGTAGGTCACTGAGACGCAGCCGTAAAAGGGTTTTGTTGTTGAGCGTGCTAATGAATTCAATATTAAGATTTGGTCGAAATATATTACCGTTTCGGCAGTCATGTCAAAACATAAGTCATGCTTTAAAAAAAATTAAGTGTTTATAATTGTCTACATATTTGCTGTAAAGGTTAGATTTTTGTATTTTATGGCTAGTATATTAAACACGATATAAACTGATATTTAATCGTTTCAAACATAAACTATATATCTATAAACATCATAGAATTCTACAACTAGTCACTTATAATTCTATCTAGCTCAACACATTTGCGGTACTCAAAATAACTCGAAGCAAGCCGTGATTTGCGTGAACTGTGTTGTTAGATTCTTGGTAACACAAACTTTTATTGTGACTTCCTAAACAGTAATCCAATAGGTACTACTAGTACTAAGCTCAAGTTAAGTAACAACAACAGATGTGGTAGTTGGTACTTTTCAATTTCAAGAAACATCCGTAATCCATCATCATCCATCCATCCATCATCAGTACTGGTATCCGATAAGAAGTAAGAATGCGATACTAACAAAATCCAGTACTTGTATTTGCACAAAACTTCCAGAATGACACCCAGCATGTTCCATTCGTACTTGGAACACCAAGGTGTTTGCCTACGGGACCCGTTCTGCAAGCCTGCGCTCATCAGCTGCAGTAGTGTCAGCAAGTATCGCAGTATTGATGGCACTTGTAACAACGAGGAACATCCGGAGTGGGGCCGAAAAGGAGCGCCGTTTACTAGGATAGCTATGCCTAGATATGCTGATGGTAAGAATAATGTGATGGTTCATGTCGAAGAGAAAGAAATTGTGGAATTTGAAGTATTACTTTGTCGGGCCCTTTGGTCTAGTGGTAATACCCTGAGCGCTGAACCTGAGGGTTCGATTCCTATACGGGTGAAAATATTGTGTGATCCACAAATAGTTGTCCGGAGTCTGGGTGTTCTTTGTGTCCATTGATTAAATCCAATGTGGACCTTATTACTTACTCACTTTTACTGGTATTGTAAATGTTATTTAACTCGGGTTTGTTACGTTATTTTATACCAACAAAATCAAGATTTGATTGATTTTAGGTCAGCAAAATGGACAGCAAAATAGTGGTTACGCGGGCTAGTATCCGCAACTCGACGTCCGAAGACGAAAATTGTGGTTGCTAGGGCAGCATTTCAATAATTCTCCATCCTTTTCAGGTATTTACGCGATGCCGGTGGCCCGCAGTGGCCGTTCTTTACCTAATCCAAGGGTGCTCTCCACAAGACTGTTTGCTGACAGAGCCATCGGCAGCCAAGTGCTCTCAAACATGAACATGCAGTTTGGACAGTTTATCACACATGATATGCTGTTCCAAGTCATGGAAGTTACTGGTAACCTTTATAAGTGCCACAGTACAGTATTACATATATATGTGTGCATGTCATCATTGGCTTTATTGGGGTCGAGTACACATTGACCTCAATGTCATGTCTTGTGGAAAAAGCATAACCGCAAAAAAAAATATTTAGAAGAACAGCTTAAATGTAGACCAGGGCATGGTAGATTATTGTTTATATTATATGCGAGAGGAGCAAAAGCGAACTAATGTCATTACCGTATTACTCGTACAAGTGCATAAATGCGCTGTACTTTACTTATAAGCGATTTACAGCAATGCGAACCATGTGGTTATCTCCCCAATTATTCGTATCCCTATGAACTCATTTAGATACATAACAATGCTGAAACTCTCACTTCCTAATCCGTTTCTAAGACTTCTTTATTTGTACAAAGATGAAGGTGGCATCCAATGCTGTTTGGGTGAAGGTCGAGACGTATTGCCTCCTGAATGGCAAAACGACAAGTGCATCCCTATAACTGTGCCAGACGACGACCCTTTCTACTGGCAATATGGCGTCAAGTGTCTCAACTTCGTCAGGAGCGTCACTACTCCGAGAGATGATTGCAGTCTTGGACACGCTGAACAGGTTCGTAATAGAAAATTTTAATAAATTGGTAAATTATTTCCTGATCAATAATGTAAAAGTTCGAATATTGGTTGTACTTAAATATAAGGTACGTTAAATAGATATCGCAACCAAAGAAAAAAGATAATTACCTATTTTAAATAACCTAACTACCCTTTTTGTCCAAGATGAATACAGTAACTAGTTATTTGGATGGCTCAGCGATATACGGCTCAGACAAGAAGCTGTCATCCAAACTTCGCACTAAGTGTGGTGGTCGACTTCGGCAAGAGGACCGTAAAGGGGCCATCAGAGGCTTCCTGCCAAGCGTCAGCGATAAGTCTGCCGTTTGTGATTTAAGAAATGCGTCTGAACCGTGTTATTTAGCTGGTAATTTGTAATGTATATACATATTTATTAAGGCAAACGGTTTTAGTTTGTATTTCGGGGATGCACGACTAGCATCAGTATCGGTCCCGACGAGGGACCTTTATCAAAGGGTGGAGCGACCGCTGTCAGACACTGCACTGACAGCGCCTGTCGCTGAAATAACGAAATACCGAGTAAAACCGTTTAACTTAGTTTTTATACAAACATATATATTTTTACAACAATATTTAATTAGGTAATAAATTGCGTTCATAACATGTATAAGAGAGATAACAGAAAAAGCAGAGAAATTTTACTTATACTAAAAGGATCTATTGTGTTGTGGCTCTACAATATTGAAAATGCTAGCGTGCGTTAGTTTGTTACGACTACACGGCTTTGAGACTCAACCGATCATCAACACCATCCATACAATATTTTATAGAGCAGGACATGAGCTGACGTTTATATACGGAAAACAATAACTATTCTTGAGGATGCATCTGATGTCTAAAATCTATAGATTGAATGACTAAATGTTCATTAGCGTGAGAGATCCTAGGTCAAGTCTAGCATATTATAAAAATTATAGACTGTGTAAACTAATATCTTCTGAGACACGGCGAAAATGTGTATTTCTTCATATTGGTATCGCTAATTAGCATTTAGCTTGATCTTTAATTAATTGTATCGAGAATCCATTTTATTTTCAGGAGATATTCGCATCAACCAGAGTCCAACTTTAGCTATGCTCCATACCTTGCTACTTCGGGAACACAATCGCATCGCAGGCAAACTGTCAAAGCTAAACCCTCTGTGGACTGATGAGAAGCTATTCCAAGAGGCAAGAAAGATCGTCATAGCGGAAATACAACACATAACTTACCAAGAATGGTTGCCGACTAACTTTGGTAATACACAGTACATACAAACATTCTGTGACTCCTGTATCTTCGAAGAAGTAGGCAGTTTTGCGCATTAGCTGGGAAATTTTGGAGCAGCGATATTGAAAGTCAAGATCGTATACCTATAACTTGTACGTGCAGGTGCCGGGAAGTGCGAGCCCTCTTAACTTGATCATACGTGTGTATTGCTAAGTTACAGGGCTCGCACTAGGTAACACAAACCCTGCTTTTTATGCTAGATTTTTGAAGTGTTCAGATAAATTGACGGGCATGTTAGTAGAGTGGTTAGTGACCCTACTCGCTGAGCCCGAGGTGTGTAATCCACAAATATTTGTCACGAGACTGGGTATTTTTGTGTCCGGTGTTTGTCAAGTTCCCTCCGACACAGTAATCATTTCTAGTTAGAAAGTTGTTTTTTTAACTCTAAAGCTCCAAGAAGGATACCAGTTTCTAAAATAAGCTTATCATAATCGATATTGTAAGTAGATTCAGTAAATACATATAGTGTATTAGAAACATTACTATGATATTATAAATAATATTGATAAATATATGATAGGCGTGACTATTATACTGTCCAACCTCTCATAGTAGGGCAACAAGGAGAAGAAGATATATCATAAATTCTTATGTGGTTGAGCCATGCTTTGGCCAATTGGCCAGCTTGACCGGTGCGACACCACGGCCTCTCAGAAAACCGGTTCTGAAGCAAAACTTGTGTTACATTTCCCCGAAATTAGTGAGGTGTCCGGAGGCCTAATTCCCCCTCTCCTCGCCCCTTTTCCTAGCTCCTCATTCCCCTCCCCGCATACCCACATCCCTCATCACGCTCAAAAGCGGGCAGCGCACTTACGACTCTTGAGTTGCAGATGTCCATGGACGTAGGTTGTCACTTACCATCAGGCGACCCGTCTGTTCCTCTGTTCCCCTATAATATAAAAAAAGACATCTTGTCTTACAGGCGCAGACTACCTCCGCTACTATCGAATATCGCCTTCGACCCTG
Organism: Tyria jacobaeae; assembly: GCA_947561695.1. Lineage (NCBI taxonomy): Eukaryota > Metazoa > Arthropoda > Insecta > Lepidoptera > Erebidae > Tyria > Tyria jacobaeae. The sequence continues at coordinate 17,786,969 of OX387218.1, read as the reverse complement.
TACAGTCGTGATTATAACCCAGAAGCGAACCCTGGTGTCATTAACAGTTTTGGAGCTGCTGCCTTCCGGTTCCTGCATTCCATTGTCAGCGATAACATCGTCACCTGCCCCAAATCTTATGATATGGCCTATTTGTACAAGTAAGTATTACATGTTTGCGCACGTTCGGAAGTCTATGACAGCATTAAACTCCTATAGGCTAAATTAATGAAGTCCAGTAGAGTCATATGGTCAGACAATTTTTTTTGTAATATTTATTTAAGTACATACTTTCAGTGTGTATGTGAGTATTTTTATTTTTCAAATATTAAACCAGAATAAATGACTTGACTATAGTAACGTAATTATAAAGTGAAAAGTTTTTATTTTAGACATTGGTCTGCAAAAATTTCCTTTTCACGTACAATAAAAATAACATTGGTTGGACAATCCACCGAGATAACGAATAAAAAAACCGTAGACAACGGGCGGGTAATTTCTATATTGTCTATGCTATTTAGAGGTCCCTGGTTTAATAAGTCGATTATTACGTCAAGTAGTTTGATCGACCGATTTTAAATCGTTAAATGGGCGCACTGCCATACAGCCCCATACTGTTCAAACTGTAGACCATTTAAAAATCACCAGTGCGCGGTAGCCCTGACTGTAATTATATGATATTTTCTCTATCATTTCAGATTAAGTGACTACTATTCTAACCCTTGTCTCCTAGAATCTTCTCCTGACTCATTCGATGACGTTGTCCGTGGCATTCTCGCTTCTAACGCGGGAGAATCAGACCCATTCTGCACGGGAGAGATCACTAATCTTCTGTTTAAATCTCGCAATAAGTGGGGAATGGACCTCATAGCTATGGATATACAAAGAAGCCGAGATCATGGGATAGCATCTTATAATGATTTTAGGTAGGTTATAATATTATATATATAATAATTAAATAGCTGATTTTCGGCCTCCATAAGCGATGGCCTGACGGCGACGGATAAGGCTATCTGCCACTCTAGCAGAGGCAGGCCCAAGACCGCGGTGCCTTAATAGAATAGTGAAGCTACTCCACAGCGGGGTTGCCTGTCGGTCAATAGGCGACCAAGGGATTTTAACAATAAAGGATACACCTGAGACGGTTCGAGTTTTAGTCGGTTCGAGTCCGACATACCACCCTACTGGTCCCAGTAGGATGATGACCCGTGGGGTTTTCCACACGTTAAAAAAAGGTTATAATATGAAATACTTAAAATACTGCATAGCCCAAAATGGTATTTCATACAGATATTTATGAAATAAAAAGTTAATAAAAAAGTCAATCGGTGAATAAAGACATATAAAGATATATGTACTTAGGCCTCTATCCCCGAAAAAGCCCACATTTTGTTAACAATTATAATTTAGTCCCACTTAATAGGGGGTCAGTCTATTGACGTTTAACAGGGCATTGTATAAAGAAAGGAAAAAAAGAACTTAAAGCGAAAAATCATATAAAATATATTATATTATTTTTCGCTATGCTAACAAGAGCGAGCACTATAAATTTTTATAGTATAACTAAACTCTAAATAAAACTAACGTAAAACCTTAACAGTTTTGAGTCGACGTCAAACAGACAGAACTCTCGAGATCATATTACGCAGTAAAAAGTAATGGGTGGTCGTTATATATATTATTGTAGGGGTTGAACTGAACCTCCCTCGGTACCTCGTTTATAATAATTTAGCTCTTCTTTAATTTCAGAGAAATATGTGGCTTACCAAGAGCTAAAAGTTTTCAGGATTTAGCTAATGAAATGTCTCAAGATGTAAGTATATATATAATTGATCATCGTACCTGCAGGCAAGAGTACCGGGTAAGGCAAGGAAATGTGAACTTATACCAAATTCGTTACGTACATAACATACACGGTACATTTTTGTACATAGACACGGTAATAGGAATAAGGATCCCACTTTTACTTGGTTAATTCTTCTTAGTGTTGTTTTGTAAGCAATGAAACCGATTTTAGGATAAAACGTAGCTTGTATTATCTATCAGTTCTAGACCTACACGTGAGGAGTGAATCTTAATATATTTGAAGATATTACTTCTACCCGTTTCATATGGTCCAGCTCGAAGGACCGTGTAGTCGACTGTAAATTGGTTATCGCAACAAATTTATATTATTTAACGGTAACGGTATTTATATATATTATTCTACTGTTAGTAGGGTTAATTTAATTAAGATTAACCTCTAGAACCAAAATGGTTCAAGGTTGCCGCGTTTAATATATATAACATAAAAAAAAAAACAAATTAAACCAGTGCAAATAGACATATTTGTGCAGTGATCGGGAATCGAACCCATAATCATAAAATATTGTAAATATTTACCGTTTTTTTAGTTCTGATAGTTAACTCTTTTCTAGCGTATAAACGCGCTCCAACATCTGTACGAGTGTGTAGATGACATCGATCTGTTTGTCGGCGGTGCTTTGGAGCGGGACATGCAGGGTTCTATCCTGGGCTACACCTTCCAGTGCATAGTAGCTGAACAGTTCTATAGAACGAGGATTGGAGACCGATTCTTCTATGACAATGGGGAGATGCCACACTCTTTCACCACAGGTAAACCAATGATTATTTTATGTATAAAATTACTGTATATATGTATATATATAATGTACTAAAAGTTAATTTAACACTTGCCGGGCCCCGCAGTTTCATCTGCTTTGCTCCTTTGTGTGGTGATGTTTTGTAACCTTTATTATTCCTCAATAAAAACTGTATTCAATACAACATTTTTGGAGGATTTTTGAAATCTGAGGAAATCCCCTAAGGAGTACGCAGAGGTATATTTAACACCTAAATGTTGCCAATTAGAATTTGGTCCCAAACCTATTACCATGAAACGGCCCCATATATAGATAACAGTCAGCTCCCTTAGTCGACTTTTATGTCGCCACTTTGAAAGGATGGACTGGCCCAATCCTACTCTACCGTGTAGCACACGCCACAGCCATATTATTCCTTAGTAAATACTTTATCTAATACAAAAGCATCTGACTTATCAGTTCCAGAAATTATAAACAAACAAACAAACAAATTTTTCTACTTTATTAATATAGATTAGTAAGATAAACTAGTACTAATTTAATAAATAGAGAATATTAAAGTTAAGGGTAAACTGTTCTCAATTTATTAATATTATTATATTATTTATTTTTATTATATTTTAGACTGTAGTCAATCGCAATACTACCACACAAACGAACTTAAAGTACTTATGTCAAATTCACATCCCATGCCTGCGCAGCGAAATTTGTCTAAAATAGTAACACAAAGATTTTTCTTCGGACAAGTCGGTCCGTCGGTCCTGTCAGTCTTTTTTTTTATCGTGTGGATACCCCCCCACGGGTTATCACCTCACCAGAGCTGTCGGTGAGGTGGTATGTCGGAGTCGAACCGACTGAAACCACACGGTGTTCCGTCATGAGAGCGTCTATTGCTAACGACCCGGGGTACCCTCAGAAGGAAACCTCCGGGAACCGGGTCTGTTGGTCTAGTGGTTAGTGACCCTGACTGCTGAACCGGAGGTCGTGAGTTCGATTCCCAGACGGGACAAAACTTTGTGTTGACCACAAATACTTGTCGAGAGTCTGGGTATTTTTGGTGTTCATTGACAGAATGTTTGTAAAGCCAGAATTTTTTTTTTACAAGAGAATTGTACTTTATAATTTCAACATTTAGTTTTACATATATGTATACTTATATATACATACGAGACCGTGTTTATTCTTTTATAATACATACACGCGCTTGATACTCAAAAATGTTTGTAATAAGAATATGTAATATAATTTAGTACTGCTCTATTATTACCGGTGTCGTTTTCTGTGAAGTAAAATACGTATTTATTAAAATATACGGTTTTACTCACGTGTGTATTTCGGGAATGCCCGACTAGTTTCTGTCTCGACAGGAGGCCTTTTTCAAGGAGTAAGTCGACCAGCCGCGACGTACCGTGCTGGTCGACATCGTCCGGTGAATCTAATTCACGATTTTTTTTATTCTAATAACAGTATAATACGCTTCCGCTAAAAAGACACTTACGGGAATATATGGGGTGGCCCCCATCTCTTCCCGTAAGCGCCTTAAATGGCGCTAATGGGTTAGACTGCATCCTATCAGACAGTACATACCTACACAATGTTCGTATTATAAATAAGCGGGACAAAATTATGGGCCCCGTTATATTCGGGGATACTATCGTGAGCGTATGTATGTCTATTACTTTATATGAATCGAGTTATTCATTTTGGTAATATGTTTAAAAATATATATTTAATCTAGGATGTATTGTTTTCAGATCAACTGAAAGAAATAAAGAAAGCATCGATGGCTCGTTTGATATGTGACAACACGGACGGTGTCCATTTTGTTCAGAAAAAAGCCTTCGAAGTGGAGTCTACTTATAACCCTAAATATAAGTGCGATGATTATAACAATATACCCTATGTAGACCTTACTGCGTGGAAAAAACCATCAATAGATCCGTTTGACTAATATAAAGAAGTTAAAATTAACTTATTTTAAAAACTGGCCATAGAACGTAAGCTCTATTTGTTTTTTCGTCTATAAAGTATTGTTTTTTTTTTATAATTTATTTTTCGAAATAATAAAAAATGTGCAATGATTTTTAGATATTTATTTAAGGCATTCAATTGCTATATGTCATACCACCATTATTGGTCAAGATTTAACTAAATTATCACATTTAATTTTACGCAATCTTGTGAACAATATTTTATACTAGTAGGTATAATACAGTAAACAGTCATTTATACAGTAAAAACTTGAGCAATGTAGTTCTAGTGCTGTGTTTCCGACTGATAGCTAACTATCAATAACTTATCAATATTGCATAACAATATCGATAGGCCGACAGTATCGGTGCTATCCTTCTTGTTATGGGTTTCACAAAGACAAGGTAATAATCTTAATAATCACTTAGTCTACTGCAAGAAAGATTTGATTGAGAGATATCAGGATTTAAAATAGCCCACAAAGCTTCCCAATACTTTACGATGACTAGCGAGCAGGTGTAGGCACTCAGTGCTAGCTTGGCCATCAAAGGGGAAGAAAAAGCATTTGCTGATGCTTTCTCTTTGAAGGTTAGCAGTAAGCAATGGAAGATGCAGTAGCCTATCTTGGATTCGACGCACGGAAAACCATTCAGGAGTTTCCAAAAAAGACCAAGAGCAATCCTAGAGTTGTGACGGACATAATGACAGAGACAAGAGACTGGCTTTTCTTTATAACTTTATTTCTAGAGAGGTATAATAACATTTCAAAAATCCTGCTAAAATGTGATCATAAAGTGGGCAACTTGTTTAGGAGAAAGGTTTCTGCATACGGAATCATCATGGAGAAGAAACAATCGTCCACAATACCAGGGACCAGTTCCCTCACTTAAGCAAGACTTTAACAAGCTTTTCATATTGGCACAGCTTCAATCATATTAAAGAATGATATTTCTAGAAAGATAACTCATGAGCTCTAGCTGGCGTGTTGAGCCTACCACTCATTATGCATCACACAACACACCATATTTCAGAGTCTCATCCCATGGGAACTGAAGACGATGTTAAGGAAAGTCCATATAACAATTTTATTACACAAAAATTGATATTTAATGGTTTATTAATATTTTCTATCACAATACATTCAAGTTTCAAGGGTGGACACTACAACTATACCTCATTTCCCTGTTCCTATTAATGCAGTGCGATTAAAAATAAATAAGAATACAGTATAATTTACTTCATTAAACATTATTGAATATAGCGTGATTAAGTAATTATTGTTATCTACCGTAGTGCTGTACGAAATATTATCACGTAGCAGAGTATCGATGGCGTAATTATTCGTATTCAAACTCACCTGTTACAACACTAAAATCTACTCAAAACGTTTTTTTTTGTATTTAGTACACTTTTAGCTTGTAACAAGTTTTCTTTTTAATTTTAAATTTATTTACAACTAATATTGAAAAATATAAAAAGTATTTTGGCAGGATTCATGAACAACCTTTGGTAACATATAGTAATAATTCTGTCCAACCAAACTACACATGATTAGTCATCAAGCGGTTGGTCAGTATTATTAACTCGCTTCGTTCACACGAACGGCATAATATCATGGACAGGATACATACAACCTTATTAAATAAATATAACAAACACTTAAAGTATAAAATAATATCAAAGTATTGTCAAAAGCTCAGCTCAACTCAACTATTTATACTTTTTTTTAAACTATTATATAAAGGTTTACATATCTTATTTAATATTGAGTACAAGCTCTTTCCCGCAGTTTCAGCTAGGTAAATGGCCGCAGCTCCACTCCTTTGCAGTGTTATGTTTAAAGACTGTATTTTTAGTCAATAAGTACTAAAAGAATCAATCATATCTGACTAACAGTTTTAGAGATTAGAGCGGTTAAACAAACAAAATACTCTAGCTCTATGGTGTATAGATTTTTTGTATATAAAGTTTACTGAACTTCTATCAATTCACTGAAAATACCTAACAACACTGCTCGGCTCCTTCTCAGTCATGGTTTAAGGCGTGATGTTCAAGACCTTAAACCTTTTTCGAATTCTACTGTTACTACTACTTAATTATATTCTACTAAATCAGTAAATTTCTATTTCTACCACCCTGCTTGTCCTTACCCAAGAAAGACGTCAGTTTATTCTGCACGGTATTCCAAGTGACTGATGTATTGACGAACTGCGAAATGCTGGCTCCAGGGTTAACAATCCTCTCGAAGAACGGCCGTTTGTACAAACGTTGTGCTTCTAGTCTCTGGTCGTCCGTCACTCTCCTGTCATCTAAATGAGTTAGTGCTGGGAACTGGGATATAACGAAGAGTCTGTCGAAAAAAAAAATGGTTAAATAGTAAAAGCTCTGCTTAGTTTGGGATCAGACGGCCGTGTGTGAGATGTGTCAAGTTATTATTACTATTTAAAATGGTTCCTGGAAGCATCCCTCCTAGAGTATACCCAGGTCCCTTGCAATAGACCCACTTGTGGACATACACCCCACCGTCCGCTCCGGTGAGGTGGTAATCCGTGGTGGTTTCCACACGAAAAAAAAAACAAAAAATTAAATCCTTGTCCTTATTTTTAATAAGCGCACATTTACTTTTGATTTGGTTTGGAGACTGGCGAGGCATGGAGAGGGCTGGGACTTGGGATCTTTCCTATCCCTTTCAATATTCTTTCAATTTTCCCATTTAATTTTCAAAGGGTTACTTTGAAAATTAAAAGGGAAATTTGAAAGTTAAGATTAACGGCAAAAAGCTTGCTCTAAATTATTGTCGAAACAATATATGTGTTGATTATGCCTCTGTCCGTAAATATATGAAAGAAAAAACAAATCATTTAGATCATTTATATTTTACCTGTATTGAAGGTACTCATAGAAAGTGCCTCCGTTAAAATAACTCGGTGCAGCTGGATTACCCATTAATGATAGGTATTGCAAGTTGGGACACGACTCCTTTAGTTTACCAACCCATGGGTAAAGCGAGCCGATCTTGCATCTATTGAGCCTGAAAATAGTAAGACACGTAAATTAAAAAAAAAACCCACTCCATTTAAGCTTCCTCTCTTTTATTGCCGACGTTATATTTTATATTTTACCTTTATCCCAAGCCGATCTAGGCTCCAGGGCGCGATGAAGAAACATCATACATACCTTTATAGTTTTTTTAAGTATTTTTTAGATGAAAAAAAAATCATGCGACTCGGGTCATAGTCACCGCAAGCTGCCCATGATACAATTCACAAGTTACTTAGTTTTCACGTCTATCGGCAGTCTCCAAAGACTGCCCGTATATATTTTTTTTTATATTATAAGACAGGCGAACAAATGGGGCGGCTCGACCGACAGATTTGGTAAAAAATGGGATAGAGTGATCAGTTAATATTTAGGTATGAAAAAGGCAAAATAAAGTTTTTAATATGACTATTAAAATGTCGTATGGCCGAAATGTTGCTTAACGATTGTGATCTTTAATCCGAGTTATCTAATCTATAACACATGCTAATTAATATATAATATAAGATTAGAATTGAATAATAATTTAACATTAAAATGTCGACCTTCTTTTTCGTGTCGAAATCCCCACAGGTCGAAACGCTAAGATAGTTACATAAACATTTATTGCTATGGAAACATTACCTTCTACCTATTTTTATTTTATATAATTTTTTACCTGTATTTTAAACACATGCACTTCATTAGTCGAGTTAGTAAATATTAATTATATATTCATACCATAATAGTTCTAATTTGGGCAGGGGCGGTAAATGGCAATCTTCTGTAATTGGGTTTCCATCGGCTATTAGGGATGTAAGATTTTTAAAGAAAACTAAGCCATCTAGATTTCTGCAAATAAAAATAAAAGTTCAATAAATTAAATGCAGTTTTAAAAAACAACGAAAATTGCTATACTTTTATCTTATGATATTTTAGAAATTCAAAGAACGAATAGCAGAAGCTACTTTCTGTTTTTGACAGGATGTAACGTGGTAGCCTGGTCGCCATGTTCTAGAAACGTGGTCAGCTACGAAAACTAATTAACAGGTCCTCCGTTCTTTATATGGGACCGTGAGTGAAACGTGAAGTGAAGCTCAACAATGTGGCCTGTATGTTTGTATATAAACAATAATCTCTCTTACAATAATTACACTTTAACCATGGGAGAGTCATGCTAAGACACAAATGGACCGGTTCTTCCGGTGCAATACCACAGCCTCACAGAAAACCGGTTGTGAAGCAACACTTGCTTTGCATTTCCCTGACATCAGTGAGGTTTCCAGAGGCCCAACTCCCCTCTCCTTATTCCTCTCCCCTGGCCTCCCACCCCTTTTCCCATCTCCTCATCCCCGTTTCTTTCCCCTCCCCGCATATCCCTCTTCATTCTCAAAGGTAGGCAGCACGCTTATTGTAGGTGTCCATGGATGGCGGTTGTCACTTACCATCAGGTGACAGGTCTGTTCACCTGCCCCAAAAAAAAAAGTAAACTGACAAAAGTATACCCAGACTCTGGAAAACTATTTGTAGTTCACTCAACTGTTTTTCTGCTGTAGGAATTGAACCCACAACCTCATGTTCAGCAATCAAAGTACTAAACACTAGACCAACAGACCAGCACAGATACTTAAGACAGATAAGGTAACTAAAGATCCATTCACTTCAAGTAGGTAATAATATGTTTCAAATTATAACTTACGTGATTTTGTTGTGACTAAGATCTAAATATTTTATATGGTCACCAAATCTTTCCACTATAGTTTTTGGTATCTCATATAGATTTTCATATGCTAGAGTTAGCCTGCTTTCACTGTCAGCATTCTCCACAGTTGTGTCAACTGATCTGCACGCACACAAGTTTTTTTTTTTAATTTAGTAACAGTGAGTATACACAGGGTATACAGAGTATCTTGGATTTGTTATATAATTGTTTAAGTTTAATGGTTTTGGAGGTTTTTGAATTAGAATATCTACTTCAAAGTTTTAAAAAGCATATGATCGTTCTCTATGAGGCTTTACCGTAACAGCTGATCCTTGCTGATTATTTTATTTATTATATAGGTAGATAGATAGATAGCTGCAATATAGCTCCTAAGCTGAACCTAAAAAAGAAGCAAGAATGCGATTGGATAGGAAGTAATAAAAATCTGACCGAAAGATTGCTGATTCACTTTTAAACATTCTAAATTGATGTTTAGCACTCCCACAAGATTACTGTTCATTATTGACATTGTAATAGACTATATTTATACACACACACACACACAGTACAAGTTAATAGCCTAGCTTCTTAGCTAAACAACAAATTTATTTTCAGTAATTAAAAATGTGAACATGAATACACTTATAATAATATAAAAGGTAAAGCTAATAAAAAATATATTGAAGTAGAAAAAGGTTTGCCTCCATTACATTAGTAGGAGCAAATTCTAAGTGGCAAAATATGGGTACTTTTTTTTGAACACACCTCTGCCTTTGGGGTGCAGCAATGACATATAGGGACTGCATAATAGTTTTAATTATACTGACCACACACAAAAGTATATTGAAGTATATCAATAAGCAGGCTATATGTATAGTCTAAGGTATTATGTCACATGGGTGCTCTACATAGAAATGGTTACACAATGTAAATTAGTTGCTAATGAACATTTAAAATAATAATTAAGATGTTGATATTGGATCTTATTAAAGACATTCATAATAACTGGTTTGCACCTGTTTAATAGTAAGCTGTTGGGTTTAGAAACTAGGTCAACTAGGTCTTAAATGTATATTTTGGCATATTTTGACAGTTTATTTTACAAGAGAGTCATTAAACAAACTAATTATAAACACTTTCTGAAAAAGTTTACTCATAAATTTGTTTAGTAACTGCACTAACATAATTAATTGCTTTCCTTTATTGTCTTCATAGGGTTAGCTGTTATGGTTAATTTCTTTCACATGGCAATTTTGAACCATTCATTTTTTGGGATAAATATTTGTTATTCCAGACTATAATGTATCCCTTAGCCAAATTATATCCAGATCCAATCAGCATTTAAGGTGTGATTGAGTAAGAAATATCCATACATTTTCTCTGTATAATAATAACTTCTTATCCGAAAAGAAAATAGTTCTTAACTAATATTTCAATCTGAACACAATACCTACTTCCAAAAAAAAATATATTTTTGTGTACAAACATGCTGTTTGTTATTATTAACTTTTGAATTCTATATACCTAAATAAGAAAGCGATCAAGACAAGGAAAACTTAAAGTATACTTACGATATAATATCAGGCGGAATTGGAGTCTCAGACATGTCAGTCATTGAGTCTACTAGTACATCACGAGATACATCCACTGATATAACACCGTCGTCTGGAGCGTATGATGTACTAGGGTAACTAGAATATTCAAATCAATTGAGTCGAGACTTCTCACTTTACAGAATTTAAGATATATTATACCTATATATAAAATTTAACGCATAAACTTTAAAACATATCTTATCTCAGAGTAAGACACTTCGCACGAGTCTCACGTACCTATAATTAAACTAAAATTAATATCCAAACAAACCTATGCTTGCAGCGATTGAAGTAACTTCTTTTAATACTACATTAAAAAAGTTTGAAAAGTTATGGCTGTCTCGTGTCGTGTACTTGTGTTTTGAATGTTTTGATTTTTGACAATGTTACTATTATTATGTTATTATGGTAGTTTTTTTAGAGACTAGCGAACCACCTACATACGTACAGCTTTAACTCGCCAATATACAACATGTTAATATTTTAATTTATTATATACAGATTTGTAAAATGATATACTTTTTTGTAGTTAATTATTGTTTTCATTTTATAACATTGATAATATCAGTTTCGTGTGTTGATATAGGTTGATATCGATCGTGAAACTTGAAATAAACCGCAAACTTAAATGAGCTGTTATAACAGAAAATCATTATATAATACAACAAGTACTACGTGTCTGAATAGGGATCGATTTTATTGATTCAGTAAAACAAAAATGAGGAAAATACTAGAAACGCTAAAGTGTATAAGTTTGTGAAGTCAAGTCTTAACCACCAAGCACGAAGCACTGACCACCATGATTTTTTTAATACCCGTATCCTACGTACTATTGTAGTCTTCGGATAGACCAAAGACTATAATAAAATAAAGGGTATTAGACGATACAACTGCTAGTATACAATATCAAACATTGGTACATGGTTGACAAATTTAAGATTGTCAAACACCACACCTATTGTAGCAGCATAGTTATCACTACGATTCTAATCTAAGTGCTAAGTAGTCGAAATTTAAAGGCACTTACTTGTTTTTGAATGTCTGGTTATCATCCATTATAAAATTAAATATATTATAACTTTTCACACTGAAACACTCAATATTAATTCTGCACAATCGAATTTATCAATTTAAACACATGATAACTTTTCCTAGTTATTTTAATAATAGAAAACATATAATTTAAACAGAATACATCCACGTGCGCGGTTATCTATCAACTTGACCAAAGCAAGCCCGAGGAAGAGATAAGTAGTTAATATTGTTTATTTGTGTAACAAAGTACTTTGATAAGGAATTGGATCGTCCATACCGTTATCAAATTTTTGATATAATAAATTGACTAGCGGGAAATCGTTTTGGAAGCAGTCATAAAAAGTGTAAAATGAATTGCTTTAAATATTTAATAAGTATGAAAAGATCTGTTTGAAACTATCTATAGATAGATAGAAAGGTAGATAGTTTTATATTTGTTTAAACATGAGCATGCAAGGTATTACAAATTACAATCGTTCCAATCTGATTAGCCGTCTCTATTACTGCGTACAAATTAAAAGAAAATAAAATGGTTTTTTTAAGATTTAAAATACACAAACAGTCTTAATTAAAAGAAATTATTATAACTCCGTCATCTGTATGTCAATAGTAAAAAAAATGGAAATCAGTCGATGATGACCTCACACGTTAAACTTATAGCAACTAAACATTAATAATAATTAAGCTATGATTAACAATGTTCAAAATATATATAATGAAATTGATATTTACTGAATATAATCTGCAAAAAAATCTGGAACACTATAGTATGCCTCTTGTATAAGGAAGTTTTACACATAAAAGCCGTTGTAGACTTGTACAAACAGAGTCTACTATTATCTCGCCTGTTGCGTGAAACCGTAGAAAAATACTGCAAATACTGCAACTTCAAAGATATGTAGGCTAGATAGCGTTAGTATTTTATTTTCTTGAAATAGTAATTTCAACAGTTTACTAACTACTTTATTTCTAATCAGAGGATACTTTATTTGTAATATACGTATATGTGGGCCATACCTTAAGTAGTACATTTTTTATTTAACAAAAGTGCTGATTAAAGTCAAAGAATATAGGACATACTCCTAAGTTAGGAATAGGCGAATTGAAGGGTATTTCCTATAAATCTATGTAGATTGAAAGAATACGACTCTGACTATCATAAGATTGACACAACTCTATGCACTTTCTTGAAGGCATGTCTGTAGCAATGGGAACGGTTCTTTGCTCCATCCATCCAAGATGTCTACAATCTCAAGGTGACAGCGAGTATATAAAGATCAGGTGAGGTATATTTCAGGGTGACAGCTTGAGTCCCTTGTGGTCTGATTAGCCTTGAATCCTTTCCGTTCAGGCTTGGTTCTCGTTTCTGAAGGGGGGTTAGGTTATTTTTCACCTCTTTTTTATGGATAATTTGAAACTATTTGACATCAGCAATTTCTAATTAATAATATTACTAGAGAACTGAGACCTTTAATAAATGAATCAAAATTGGAATTTGGTGTAAATAAATGAAACCGAAGGTTTTGTCTGAGAAATTACACATGTAGTTGTAATGACGAACCACTATTGAGCACATATCCTGAAGCATGGCACAATTCACATTTGTCGGGCTTGTCATTGTCCTGGAGAAACCCTCAGGCATATAATTTCCGGTTATTCTCATCATCTGACGGACGAGTACTTGCATAGACATAACCAAGTGACCAGAATAGTCCAACAACAAATCGCTCTTAAATATGACCTTGCGGCTGTCAAGTTACCGTACTACAGGTATGTACATACATATGTGTCCTATCAAGTTCTAGAAAATGGTCATGCAACACTATGCTAAGATTTCTCTATCGTTACTGACAGGACTATTGTTGCCAATAGACCAGACGTGGTGATAGATCTAGAAATGATTATTAACAGTACCATTCACATTGACGACAATTTCATAAAAGCTGATGAAGATAAACAAATGAAATATTTGTATATGGCCCACGAGGTTGTAACCACGAGGTGTGATGATTCAGTAATAATTATGCCGATAGTCATATCAGTCTCATCTCAGTCAATGTGTTGATTGCTAAAAGCCTCGACTAACACCTTCACCTAGAGGCTCAGGTTAGATTGGCTTGCTGCCTTCCTCCACAAGCGCCGCATTAGGGTTCTCTGTGACGGCGCGGCCTCTGACTTCCAGGAGGTTAGCGCTGGTGTACCTCAGGGCTCCGTCCTATCGCCCTCGCTGTTCCTTCTGCATATCAACGATATGTTGGCTCTTGGCAACATACATTGTTATGCAGATGACAGCACAGTACACGGGCGATACTTTGGACATCCTGCTGCCTAGCTAGCAGACGTTGAGGGAAAACGACAGGAGCTTGTTGCTGAGCTCGACATGGGGTTGTGAGAATCTGGTCGAATTCAGCGCCAAGAAAACACAGGCGTGCGCGTTTTCAAACAAAAAGTCTCCATTCCTTCCCCTTCCTACTCTTCAGAACACTCAACTGCCACTACAGGATAGGCTTAGTATACTGGGTATGGACATCTGTCGGGATCTCAATCCGCGTGATTACATCGAGAGCGTCACTAAGGCGGCCTCGCGGAAGCTCGATGTATTGAACAGGGTGAGACGGTTCTTCTCGCCTGAGCATCTGTGTCTTTTATATAAGACCCAGGTTAGCTCCTGCGTGGAGTACTGCTCTCATTTTTGGGATGGCTATGCGCAGTATCTGCTTGACGCTCTCGATCGGTTGCAGCGACGCGCATTCCGTATTATAGACTGTCCTGAGGTCACCCAGTCTCTTGAGCCCCTGCAGTTGCGAAGAGATGTCGCCTCTATGGCAGTTCTCTATCGCCTACATCACGGGGAGTGTTCTGACAAGCTCTTCCAAATGGTCCCACCTTCTCCCTTCCTCTACAGGACTACACGTGCTGGCCTGAGGAGTCACCATTTGCGAGTCGAAGATATGCGATCCCGAACGAAACGGTTTGGCTCTTCTTTCCTGTGCCGATCAGTGAAAGCCTGGAATTCCCTGCCAGCGCACGTGTTTCCTTCCCAATTTGATCCCGGGTCTTTTAAGCGGGGCGTGTAAAAGCATCTCACCAGGCTGCCATAGTGTGGGTCACCATGCTGCATTGACTAGACATGCAATGAGGATGGTGACCACCACTCTTGGACTCCATTTATTGCTTACCATCAGGCAAAGTGGAGTCATTATGGTAGGCTTACAAATAAAAAAAAATAACTAAATTGAAAATCGTAGACGACCTATAAGAAAAGGGACAGAATAGATATGGGTGTTTTATATTCCGCAGAAGTAATAAATGTTTCTTCTATAATGGTAACTCCACTTGTGCTGCCAAATAAACTGTCAGTAAGTAAAATTTAAATAAAAAGATGACACGTCGACTTTAATGACAAAACAGCTGTTGTGGCTTGAAGTTGCAAAATAATTATAATAAATTAATACATGGAAAATTGGTAGTGAACTCTCAAGAAAAACATGGACGTAAGTTTCTATTACATGAAGATATATAATACTCGATCTATTCTATTAGTATACAATTTATGGTGTTAATTTTATATTATAATCTTTTTTAGGAATCTAATATTCCTATTGACATAAACATTGGAAAATTGCAAGACTGGCTGGTTAGCCGTCGTCATGTGAATAAGGAGTGGCAGAAGAGTATTTCGGCGGTGCGAGAAAAGATAAACAATGCGTTGCAAGATATGCCTGCCCATGATGACATTGCCAGCCTGCTTACTGGCAGCTATATCAATTACTTTCATTGCCTAAAAATCATTGAGATACTGAAAGAGACTGAGGCAGACACGAAAAATTTATTTGGCAGGTATGTATATAGGTACCTATTTGGGAGTTCTAGTGACTCTTCTTTCCAGAAGGAATTCATATTATAATATTCTGTTCATACTAATGAAGGCTGCACCTTATTCTTAATAGTTGTTTTGTTAGTTTGAAAACATTAAATTGAACATGTAACAAAATAAGAAATAGCCTATGTGTTATTCTAGACTTAATTTATCCCGGTGCAAAATTTCACATAGATTCATTCAGAATTTCTGGTGTGATTAATTAACAAATATCTATTTAAACTTTTACACTTATAATATTAGTATTATGTATTTTACTGTTATTGTTTTTTTTCTCTTCCATTAAGTATGCTTTTCTCTTGTTGTTAAGTGTTTAGGTCACAGTAGAACATAGGGATATTTTAATAATTTTACAAGCCAACCCAACAAAAAAAAAAAATAAAAAAATAGAAATTAATCTACATTTATATGTTTCCAGGTATGGTTCACAAAGGATGAAGGATTGGCAGGATATAGCAAGGATTTATGAAAAAGAGAACATATATTTAGCAGAAGCAGCTCAAATATTAGTGAGAAACATCAACTATGAAATACCTGGTCTGAAAAAACAGATTGCCAAAGAAGAACAGTTACAAATTGTTAGTAAAGTTGCTAAGTTTTTTTTTAATTCATAATAAACCAACTATTTCTGTTTGTTCCAAAATTTTGGTTTACTTTGACTTCTAATGCTTAAGAGCTACTGAACACTGGTGGTTTTTCTATAGTTGTAAGTCACTTATCCAGCTGTCATTGGCAATTAGAGCAACTAATTTTAAATCATCAAATATTAGTTTTGATATGTTTCATCTTCCTAAAATTTGTATGACTTTTTATGTCTTACAAGACTATATAAGAGCTTTAGATTAATTTACTAAAATAAACAAACAAACCAAAAACATCAACTGCAGCATATTAGTAAATACATACATACACTCACGCCTTGATCCCCGAAGGGGTAGGCACAGGTGCATTAAACGCTCAAATTTACGCAACCATAATTTAGTCCCACTTACGTTATAAATGGGCAAGTCTATTGCTGTCAACAAGGCACAGTATTAGTAAACATGAAACAATTATAATGTAATTTCAGGAAAGTGAAAAAAAGCACACAGATTTTCTAAAAAATGAATCATCCAGCAAGTCAGAGTTCTTGACATTATGTAAGCAGCTTGGTATCCATGGGGACAAGATTAAGAAGGAACTGGTGGACAGGCTCCAAGAACTACCTGATCTTTACGATGAGGTAACCTCTAAAAACAGTACAAAGAGAATTAATAAAAGTTATTTAATGTCTAACATACTGTATAGATAATAGTATAATAATATAATATATAATTTATTCTCTCACTACAATATACAGTTTACAACAATCAGTTTATTTAGTATAGTACATAATTCAGATAAGTATATATTGTAGGAGACTGGTGCCTAAGATAGGCTCTAGGCCTGTGTTTCAGGACACCAAGTATGCGAGTATGCGCTAAAGCAGTAAGAAGTAAGATACAAAATCTTTATATAAATACAATATATTTTTATTTTAAGTAAAAAGTAGTATAATGTCTAAGTCTGTGTGCTTGCATGTGTTTGTATATGTAATATATATTATATATTTGAGAAGTGTATGTATGTCTGTTTGTGGGTACTTAAGAATGATTACACAATATTAGTAAATATATGCTCCGTATCATCATAGTTTAGTGTTAATAGCCATATATATAATAATAAGATAATATACTTATATTATTATTAACTAAATGTGAGGTAATAATAATACAGGTATGTCTCCAATTTCCAAAAAAGAACAAAATTTTATTTTTCCTCAGTATTTAAAATATATTGGATACTCTTACAGATAGGAAAATCTCTGAAACCTCTATTACCAGGCATAGAGTTGTATTCTGCATTTGCAAAGTACATATTAGGTGACAAATATACAACTGTGATGTTACCACTGTTACAATATGTGGTTGAGCATGGCAACACTACAGTTTATGAGTGGAGTTATGGAGAACCACCACTGAGTGTGGAACCTGTTCCGATACATATAGAGATGGATGATGAGGAACAGGGCGCTGGCGATCAGGTGAGTTCTTTCTTATACTTTTAGCAACCAATATTAATAATGTTCTATTTAAGTAAATATAGTATACACAGATTTATTATGTTTAATGTTATTACCATTAATTAATAACATCCAGTGAAGGGTGACAAAACGTGTATTTACCAATTTCAACTGTGTTCTGACCAATGCTGTTGCAATCACTAAATTATGATATTCTTCTTGCTTTCTCCATTTTCCTAGATTTAAAAGAGATCACAGATGCAGATATATGCTAAAGATCGCAGTAAAATATCAGAACTACTAAAGTCAAATCAATATTAAGTACCTATTATATTTTTACGTTGTTATTGAAAGTCAGTACAAAATATTGTATTAAGGGATACAAAATTTGATTCGATATGGTTTATCAATACAATTATTTTACTGTTCATCTCTAAATCATAGTAAGTTTTAACGTGGGAGAGTCATGCTTCGGCAAGTAAGGGCCGGCTCGACCGGAGTATTGCCACGGCTTCACAGAAATGCGACTGCTGAAAAATGCTTGCATTATGTGACCGAGTGAGTGAAGTTACCGGACGCCCAACCCCCTTTTCCTTCCCCTCCCCATTTGCCCATCCCCTCTTTCCCATCCTCCCTATTCCCTACCCTAAAAGGCTGACAGCGCTCTTGCGACTCTTAAGCTGCTTACACTCACTAGTTAGCACTACTAAGAGATTTGTTGTAATTCTGTGCATAAGTAGGGTTGCATTAATTCCTAGGTGCTAAAATAATTAGGATCGCGTTATAGGCATAATAAATATAATATAAAAGTTTCTTAAATTACAGTAACTAATTCAATAGTGATTACAGATAGATTTCGGTGAAGACAATGCTATCGATTTCGGTTCAATAGATACTGCTGCTTCTGAAATTGATTTTGGTGAAGGAGACGCGGGCGCCGAGATAGATTGGGGGAACATTGATGTTGGCGGCGCTGATAACATTGTAAGTTTATATTGTATAAAAATAATAATAAACTAACGGTATAGTACTGTAGAGCTCAGTTCGCACCCACTTTGTTGAAAATCCGACACTACCGGTGTGTGTTTATTTACAAAACAGAAACCGAAAATTATACACTGCTGATTTAATGTATGACGATACGATTCTGAGCTCTAATTTAAATGAAATAAAGTTTATATTTCTTCTCTCAGTCTGAAAATTTTAATTTTTTAATAGCTCTATCTAGACGCCGCAGTTATATTAGAACCTAGCCCCTGTTAGGCGAATAATTTATTTTATGTAAGTGCGTAAAGACACATAAATAAATAATTTTCATTGTGTTTCTACATCTGTCTCTTAGGATCTATCGGCAGATTTGTCTCACGTGTCTCTAGAAGAGTCCGGCATAGTGGTGGAAGAGCAGGGCGTGTGCGGGGGAGTGGCGCGGGGCAAGGACGCGCTTACACTACTCGACAACCCGGCTACGAGGAACCAGATCATTGACCAACTGGTGGAGGTAACATACCAGTTGAATGGGAATTAATGAATGATGGAATCAGAATGAATGAATGATTGTTTCAGAATAAATGAATGAATGAACTATCGAATGAGAATGAATTAATTAATGATAAAATAATTGAATCAGAATGAATGCATAATTTAATTAGAATGATCGTATATATGAAGGTAGGTTTAAAAGTAGGATGAGGGGAAAGAAAAGATGAAAGCACTACATATAAATATCAAAAGAGTTTATCAGAAAGTGAGAGATCACACAATAGACAACTTATATAAGTATGTATATCAATATAAGTCAGAGAGATGGTGATTCTAAAAGTAACCATATATATTGGTTGCAGTTGGAATCATTTCTCAAAATGCGTCTGTACGAGACGAACACTTCGGGCGACAGTCACACCTTCAGCTTGCTGCAGCAACTGCCCACGGAGAGTTGTGGTGCACTCACCGCGATGCTGGACGCCGTACAGGTGGCCGCCGCCAGACTCACCGCGCCGGAGATCAACCACTTGCACAATGTTAAACACTCACCCAAGTAAAGAAATACTGATTTATTTACCAGACGGATCTCTTGTATAAAATGAATATCCACAACTCAAGGAACTCCAACAGTTTAATATGTACAAGACAAAACAATTCAATGGCATTATTTTTATCATGAGGTTTTAACGGATTTCGTCGTTTGACTCGTCTTCAAGTTAATTATGCAGTCGGGTTGTATATACTTTTTTAATACTTTTATGTGTGTGGTTCTCGATGTAGTAGAGTAGTTACTACACTTCCCGTGGGTGTCGTAAAAAGCGGCATAGATATTGGATTGTTATCTGTCAGACAGTATATTTATATACAGTACGTCATTCCGTAAGTGCTACTAAGTTATATAATACGCATCCCTTTCGGCGCTATACGCGTGAGTATATATGTAATATTACGTGTTTTTTTTTATAGTTAAGTTAACTAAAGCTTGACCTTGTAAATCTAACATTTGTTTTAATAGCTGAATATATGTATACATATCTAGCACGCAGTTCCAAAAGTTTTTTTTTGCAAATAACGATACTTTTAAAAGTTATGACTGTTTTATCACCAGGTGGAATATGTAAAGCTAAATGTTTTTTTTTTGTTTTGCAATTATTCAATCCGCAATTGAGAAAAATGTGAAAAACTTACTTTGAAGCTTTTAAGTTAGTTTTCATTTATAAAGCTACTTCGTTCGCGTTTACGTCGAAATAAAAAAAAAACAATACTAATGTCGCTTCTAATACAATAGGTTCGATCAGGCTTTTTTATTCTTTACCCATTAAACCCCATAAATGTTTAACGATTTTCCAGTTAAAACGGCTTGCCAAAAACCATCGCGCTGTATATTTATATATATAGTTTATGTTATTGTTGCAGGTATGTAGACATGCTAACAGCTCAACTCAAACAGAAGCTGTCACTGTGCGACAAGTTGTCCCGCCTCGCCGCGCGCGCCTCCGACCAGCGAACTGCCGCCGTCACTCGCGCGTCGCACTTGCGACCCGTACTTGCGCGGATTGTTGACAGGACCAGAGAGCTACAGGCACAGGTAAACATCTCTTACGGCCTGTCACTTACTGTCACAATTTTTTTACTGAAGTAGAACGCTATGATAATTACCATTATTATTAATCTTATCACTTATCTTACTCTTAGAAATCCGTAAGTTTAGACCTAAGTCTAACTTTTTAGATATTACAAAGTTCCACTGTGGTTTAGAAGCTTTACAATTATTAGAACAGAAAAAAATAATTAATTAAAAATATTTAACTATTATAAATGTGAAAATTGGTATTTATATTTATTACTCAATCATGCTAAACTAGATGTACGGATCTAGATGAAATTAGTAACAGAGATAGATTATAGTCTAGAATAGCGCATAGGCTACGCTAGGTTGTTCCAATTTTTTTTTATTTATCTATTTTATTATATTAAAAATACATAATATACGCTTCAAAGTTATATAAAAAGGTGCGTTGCAATTACTTCTCTACAATAATTCGTTTTTAATCTACAAGGTGTGGAATGATAGTACAGTTATTGTTATTAATATCTCCGGCTCAATGCGGAAGCCTTCCGCGAAAAATTCATAAGTCGTGTTTTTAAATCGAGTAGTTATAACATAAGTTTCGATAGACGTGGTAGAGCCATGCTTAGGCTCTGTCCTAGGGGGGCAGACAAACAGACGGGTATTATATAAAACACTATATACGTTGCCATTTGGGGGCCAATTCTCCATACAAATCCCCCTAAACCCTTTCTTGGTATGCTACAAACAGTTATTTTATGTAACTTTTTTTTTCAGATCGAGAGTGATATTTCAAAGAAGTACAAAGGAAGGCCAGTTAATATTATAGGCGGTGTAAAGTTCTTATAAAACTGAAATGTATATATTAATAATAAAACTACATAAGTATATACACATATAAATTGTATATTATATAAAATGTTGACCACTCAAAATAATTATATATGGTACATTTGATACTGAAACTGTGGTTTTATTACAAAAATACATTACTCTTACGTTAAGCCAAAAACACCATCATAGCACCTGGTATTTTATATTATACATCACACATGAAATCGACAGTTTTACAAATTCATTTTAGCACTGATCATTCTTATGTAATTTCACTGGCCATACACCAGGAAACTCTGTAAAGTTTAATATCACAAAAACTACAGTTGACTCCCGGTCATCCGACAAACCGTTTTGCAGGGTGGTGTCGGACTATTGAATTTGGCGGATTTATAGCGTGCCACAAAACCCCATAATCCGGAATTAAACAAAGGAGTACCTTGTAATCCGACAAATTCCAAATCGAAGTGATAAGATTGTATCTCAACTTAAAACCATACTATATATCTATATATTATATAGTATGATTTTAGATTTAGGGCTCACCACCAAAAAATAACTAAACTTATTTACCTACGTGGTAGGGTGTGAAGATGGCAAAGAAGAGATGGGGGATGAGGAGATGGGAAAGAGCGGGCCTCCGTAAACCTCACTCATTTCGAAGAAATACAATGTAAAAGTTACTTCATAACCGATTTTCTGTGAGGCTGTGGTATCGCAACGGTCGAGCCGGCCCATTCGGCCCAAGCATGGCTCTACCAAGATAAAAGTTAGATATCCAAACTTTCCATTGCTTACCACACAAAGGATGGCATGGACGACAATGATGAAGTCTGAATTACTGCAAAAATACATCTTTACAAGAGTCTAATAATCGTTCCATTTTGTAATAAAATATTATTCGGTTTTTTTAATGGTGTAATGACTTAGTTGTAAATTGAATATATTGAGCTATTATCATTATTTTATTGGGCGTTTAATACACTTCTGCCTACCCGTTAAGGAATGCAGGCGTGTACGTACACAATGACGTTAAGAAGTTGCTACATTTCATTATTGATCAAAATTTAGTCTTGATAAAAATATTAAAACCGACGCCAGACAAAATGTTAGTTATTACATATTGACACTTCACTGTCATGTCACTGTCATCAATGGGAGAAAATAAAAATCATTTGCATCTAAAACTTTTATAATGAGTCTACTTATAAAATTAACCATAAATATAAACAAGGGGATACACAGTGGGCATATAATAATATGGATAATAATAGTAATAAGTAAAAGGGTAGAAGGGTGCCACAACACAAGTGACAGTATTCTTTTCTGTGTCTGTGTCTGATCGTCTGGCTTGCGGTTGCTTACATCCTTGACGCCTAGCTGTATACACGTCTTTGATCACGAATAACGTAACAAATAATATTACTAGAATATATCTCTGTGATGGCATCTGAAACAAACAGTGTATTCAATAATAGGCGGACCCAGCTTTTGGTAAAGTTTATTGAGTTTATAAAATCTAGGCAAGCATTTAAAACCAGAGAGAGGGGGAGGGCAGCGGCAACACAAAGGAATGGATTTTAACTATTTTCTCCTGTTTATTTTGTGTATTAGTAGTTATTTTCAGTGAGATTGGTTTTTATTTTTAAACGCCATATTTAAAAACGGCTAAGCTGCAAGGGCTAGTGCATGTGTAAGTTGACACGAAAGAGTATACCTACAATGACAGCTTCAGTTATGCTGGTCAATAAAATAACATACATATCTACACAAAAAAATATTTATTATTGTCAAAATTCTATACTAGGTGACCTCTAGTATTAATACAACTGAAGCAAATTCCTACTTTATAAGCAATATCCCTTTCCTTATCTCTTTATCTTTTTTATTATTATGATTTTTTCCTGTTAATACACTCCAAATTTACCCATCTAATTAAACTGCCCGGATCCCGGCAATAACCTTGCCTCCTTTATTGTAAATTATAACCGACAAAATGTGGGCGTCAATTACGCCACTGCCTACTTTGGAGAGTGAACGAGTGTACGTATATACATAGCCACATCTGACATGGAACACAATGGGATTTTATTATTTTCATTTCCGACACATCGCTTCACTATAAAAAAAAAACAGAGAGTATGAGCTCCGGTGAGGAGATGACACGCACTGATGGGCGCAACCCCCTTTAGGCTTAATGCAGGGATGAGATCTTTCCTCGTGATTTTGTATTGTCACCCGCGCGTGTACAAGTACACGCACAACGCGTACCTATACAAGGAAAATTAAAAAAATATATATGGTAACTGAATAAAAACAAAAGAAGTATTAACTCGGTTACAAATTTAATTTACTTAATAAGATTATTTTAAAATTAACTAATATAAGTATACATAAGGATAATAATAATAGGAATAAGTATATGGGTAATAGTATGGGTATGAGTAATATGGGTAATACGGGTAATAATAAGGCCAGTAAATAACACATTTAATATCTTCTGTATCGCTCGACCTAAGAACATTTATGGCCAAGGTGCGTGAGGCACCTTTTAGACATTTTGACTTGTCCCCCTGTCTCCCAACTGCTGAAGAATCACTGATTACGAATAGACTTATTAATAATAATATTATAAAATAATGTTGGGACAGGATCTGCAACAAACAATTTATTAATTAAATTTGAATTCCTCTTTCTTTAAATAAATATTGATTAATTGTTTCGTAATTTTTTTTTCTTAGTGGTTGTTGAGTATTTAGACAAAAGAAATCTAGTCACAATTTTTTATGAATGTCATAAAGTTTTAAGAATTAATATATTTGTTTAACTAAACAGAACACATTTTACAGTAAATTTATAGGTTTTGAAAGAACAACATATTGTAAACTGTTGTTTGTTTAAATTAACTTTTAAAAAAATAAAAAATAAAAACTCGTGGTATCAGAGTCATGCCTATTATAAAGATCATCGGAATTCAAGATGTATTCAAAATTTAAACTCAATAAGAGGCTGAGTAGCATAGAGGCATAGGTCAAATTTAAAGTGCAAAATTTGCACAAAAACATACATTAAAAGTTTGGTAAAGCTTGTAAAAATAAAAATGAATCTTGCATGTTTTGATATATAAATTAAATATATAACTTACCTGTAAGATGTTTAGCACACAATGCTTGGATATGTTTGTGCGAAAATAATAATTATAACATGTTATTATTGTTTTCACGCGTTTACTCTGTAATCTGTCCATTTTGATATGCCTGTTAGATTTTTTTCTTAGTTATTAATAACATAAACTGATAAGAATTCTAGCATGTTTTAAAAATTAATATTCAATTAAAAACTACTTTTTTACATATTCAAATATTTGTTTTATATAGAGGCGAATAATTTTAATTTATTCATATCAATAGTATAAAGAATGATGCATACGATATTTATTGTGATTTATTTATTTACTAGCTTCTAATAATCTTTGATAATATGCGATGCGGTATCGGAAGTTGTTGCGGGTTTGAACCCCACTACCGACATGAATCCGTCCCTAACGCAAACATTTTAGTTTAGCTTGGAGGTTAATAAGAATACTAGTAATGTATGACCCACGTTACTAGTATTATTTAAAAAAAAAAACCTTTAAGCTCAAGTGTTGGCCTCTTACGCGTTGGCAGTAATATCTCTCCCTCCTATAAAACTTTAGTGACCCTAAACACGAGGGCTCTTTGACCCGATCGCAGTGTATGATTGCCATGTGACTTTTATGTTGACTACCACATACCATTTAAAAACAATGAAAATGACGCGGTATGGTGATTTAAATAGACCGTGTGTAATAGAGCGTGGTATACTTAATATGTGTTTAACCAAGTTGGTGATATCCTACACAAAATTCAGCACAAGCGGAACCCGTCCTTCTCTTTCATGGCCGCAGTACTTTCCTCAGAGACGGTTAGAAAAAAAAAAGCGATCAGAAACCTAATCTCCACTTAAGAATAATTCCTGTATTGTTGGAGACTTTATAAACATTCAAACAACGGACACAAAGAACACACAAAAATTCAGAACAACAATTTTAAGATTATATAAAGTGTTGTCCCGTGGGGAGATCGAGTCACAACAGGGCGCGGCAGCGTAGTGGTGCTAGTGCGAGATGACCACTTAAACCACTGGGCCATCCGTGCAGTATATTCTATTTAAATAATTTCAAACGATTATAAAATGGATTAAATTAGAAGGTTTGGAATTTCCGGCACCATCTGACTTATTTGAGCTATTGCTTATACTGTATATGAGCAATAGCCCTAATTAATCTGTATAAGAGCAATATCCTATTCAATCCTCCCTTTCTTAGAAAGAAAGAAAAGTGCCCGTATGTCAGCAATAGGCTTGTCCCCTTAATTACGCCTCTATAGGTTATACATATGTCGAGAAATATATACTTAATCAAAGTCAATTTCATTTTTGATTAACATTTTTATAAGCTAGAATTTTTTTTGGTATGCAACACTGAAAAAAATATGTTTATTGACTATTCCTGTTTCCTCTCCCAATTGTTTTCTCTTTTATTTACGTTTTTGACCGAAATAACGCCTAATATAGCTCTTGGTACAAGTACAGAGGATAAAGCCTATGTCGCGGAGTAAGTTATAGTGCTGATGTTATAACAATAAAATAAAACAGTAAAATTAATTTTTGGGGGACTACTATATTTGTAAGTCAGTATATAACGGAACACAGACATGACCATCGGAAAGTTATTGTGTCAAATATTGTTGAAAATTAAAACTGTTTTTATTAAATAATTGAGCCGATTTAGCTTGATACCAGGTAGTTGACGTTGTCGGTCTTTTTGTTGTGACTTCCATGTAAAAATACACATAAGGATAATTATAGAAATAATTATCATATGGGTAACTATAACGCATATAAACGGGAAAGTGATGCGGCCAATATATGACGCATGCTAAATATATCTCTTTCGTAAAATCCGATGGCAAAGGCATCGATTTGCTGTCTGGTAAGCACTCTGGCTGGCTGGTTGGTTTATTTCCTATAACGTTGATTAGAGACAATGCGATGAAAAATAACGCTATCACATACCGTGGCCAGGGCATCTGAAAAAAATTCAAATAACCGTAATTGAGCATAAATCTGTTTTGTCCCACCCATATTCCTACCTGCGGGACATCCGCAGGGAGCCGGACGCCCGGTGCCACCACTGCGTCAATTCCGAGGAAGACACGGTGCGGCATACAGTACAAGAGTGTACTGCATGGAAAGAGCCGCGCCGTGCCTTACAGACAGAAATAGGGGCTGACCTCTCGCTCACAGCCCTTGTGCGCGCCATGGTCGGGAGTGAGAGGTCATGGGATGCAGTGGTAACCTTCTGTGAAACAATTATCTCACAGAAGGAGGCTGCGGAAAGGGAGAGGGAAAGCATTAGTACTCTCCCCATCCGCAGACGACGCACCGGACGTAGGACGAGGGCCGACAATGCCCAACTCCGGCCTCCGTAAATGGACCCGAGGGCGGTGAATCTGGGGTTCATTTCACCGCCCCGATCGCTTAGCGGGTCCGAGGTTGTAGGCGCGCAGTGTTCCTCGCGCCTCCCTCAAGGAATGGTGGAGGGAGAAGCATTATCCTCTCCCCCTTTCAAATCGAGATGGGGTCCGCTCCGGTGGACGGACACCTGCTGGTTGCGGAAGAATGTCGTGTTCCCGCCGTGGCGGTTTTAGCCGGTCAAGTCCGGCACACCCCTCCGCCGATAACCCCGGCGGAGGATAGTCCATGAGGATTTCCCCACGTTAAAAAGAAAAAAAAAAAAAAACCATATTCCTGCTACTGTGAGTTATGTAGGCCTCGGTCAATATCAACAACCGAGCTGAAAGAACAGAAACATTTAAAGCATCTTTGGAAAAAGAGGGCACCAACCAGTATCAGATTCTCTCTCTTTATTCTTTATTGGTCATGTGTTGTTAATAACCGTTTCCAATGTACATAAGAACCCAGATGTATCTGGCTTGGCTTGTCCATAAACTAAAAAAACGGTATGGCCATGCTTAGGCACGAATGGGAAGCTCGGCCGGTGCAATACCACGGCCTCACAGAAAACCGGTTGTGAAGCAACACTTGCGTTGCATTTTTTTCCGCAGGCCCAATTCCTACTTTTTCCTCTTGGCTGACACCCCGCCCCTTTCCGCATCTCACTTTCCCCTCCCTGCCTACCCTCATCCGTCATCATCCTCAAAGGCGGGCAGCGCACTTACGACTCGAGTTGCAGGTGTCTATGGGTGGCGGTTGTCACTTACCATCAGGTGACCAGACTGTTCCCCTATAATAAAAAAAAATACTTGGAGCTCCTTTAAAGGATAAAATCCGTAATGTGATGATCCGAATAAGATCAATATTCACGAACATAGCTCAAAGAACTAGTACTCAAGAAGTTGCAAATGGGTGACCACACCCGCCAAAGCATTGATAGCCGTTGGAACAAACGGGTCCTAAAGAGAAGACTACGAACCGATAAATGGAAGATAGGGACGTTCTACCTTCCGTCCTGGCAAGCTGGACCAACGATTTAAAAAAGGTAGCTGGAATCGACTGGATGGGGAAGCAGAGGACCAGTTACCGAGAGGTCTAATTGATCGAATACTAGAACAGGATTATCTACTGCTCCAGACTTCAGTGATCACGCCTAGCTGGCCACGGCTGAACGCTTAATGTCACCAAGTTGTAGATTAAATTAAATGAAATTAAATTCTAATCAACACTAGAGTTTTAAAGTTGAGTGATTGGTATAATTCAGATCAACGTGAATTATATTTTGTACAATAATTTCGAAAAAGCCAGACCCCGTATAAAAATTTGAAAGTTTTGAATTGAAATTAGCATGCCGGTGTGTGTACATTATAGTTATTGAAGAAAAACTAACAACTAAGAGAAACAACAGTTTATAGAGTTTTTGTCTGTCTGTCTGTATGTTTGTACACGCATCACGCAAAAACTACTTCATGGGATTTAATGCAGTTTTCATAGATGTAGATCTTAAAATATAGAACTTAAAATATAGGTTACACAATTTATTTTAATTTCCACGCGTACGAAATCTCCCGCAAAGATGGTGTTTTATATTTTAGGTCTACAAACGCTTATTGTATCTTCAATCCTTTTTAACTTTCACAGTAAAGAAACGATATTCCTTAATAATGCTTTATTTAGAAGGATCAATAAAACCGTTATGGAATACCCCACTGGCCTCCCCTACTTTAGCTTGCCGTGGATAGTCGAAACCACTATGAGTGGTCGTCACTTGTTCACAAGCATCAAGGAGGCGGTTATGACTGTGTCGGTTCTTAGTGTTAGATAATGGAAAGAAGACCATTGCTGTGTCCTACATCTCACCATCAGGATTTTAACAATTGCGAAATCCCCTAAAGCAGCCTTAAACGACTTATGTTTTGGAAGCAGTACCTCTAACGGCATATACTTCAAAAATGCTACCAACCAAATGTAATTCGCCTAAGATGTAAATTACATATAATTATCTACTTCTAATTATAAACGATACACAAAAATAAAGTTACTCACTTTGATTTTTTTTAACAAAAGCTAATAAAATAAACTGTTCTTTTGTAGATTGCTTTTGTCACGTGCTGTGTCAGTTTCATAGAAGACATTCAATGAACGAAGATAACATTTTTAATTGAGTACTAATTTACCTTGTCTGTGACTTATTTCTTTGAGCCAAACATGATTATTTTCTACTGAAATAGCAAAGCGATCACCACTGCGTTTTCTTAATAGGATTTTTATTTCTGTTACTTCTTAAATAATTTAATTGCAGGGTAACCTGACGACGCTTTCATGAGCTTAGTGACTTTGACCAGGCGGTGATGGGCGTGACAGAATGCCTTCTTATCACAAACAAGTCCAAGACAACAACATTTGGTTATTTTCTGCTACGGTGTGGATACTTGTTTGTCACTTTTCTTAGTGTCTGTTAAGACCTCGTACAAGGGGAAAGCGGAGGAAAGGAAAGCGGAGTTGGTAGTGTATATATGTATGCATATATATGTATATACCTCGATCTTGATTTGAAGTATATAGCTGTATACCACACATACATATATATATATGAACCACTTAAACCATTGCGCCATCCGTGCAGTCTATTTCTATTAAAATTGAACCTCTCATGAAGAATTTTGCAAGGAGCAATTTATCTCGGAAAAGTAAAAGCTGACGTAATGACGCACATTTCAATATGCGGGTGTTGGCGAACTGAGATGGACACGTTAAATCTTTCTCAGTATTAGATAGACTTGAATCGAGAGATCCCAATTACTGCGATAACTTTATATTATAAGGATTATAAGAAGAAGATTATAATTATAAGGAACGTTATGTGTAGCCGCAAATAGTTCAATTTAAGGTTTTAGGCATTAATATTCTCAAAAGAATATACTTACATAGAAAATGCAAGATAAACAAGGTAAGTTACATGTAACGAAACGGCCTATTAATTTATTATGGTAGCTATCACAAAGCAAAATCAGTAAGACCGATGTATTAGGAATGGTCACTATCGCAAGACTTTAAAAACTGTTAAACCCTATAACGTATCGTATCCATTATATTTCTAAATGAATATTATGGTAATATATTTAGTTTTGTTTCATGTTATAAATTACTTTATTTTAAAACAGTTTTAATATAATATTATAATGTAAGCTAAATTTAAATAACGTATTTAATATAACTTAATTATGTGCTACACCACTTTATTTTGTTGATTTTAGTTAGTTAGTTATGCGTTAGATTGCAGGATGTAATGTTTGGGCTAAAGAGATGCAAATTGAATTTATTTAGGATATCGGTTAAATGATTTATATAGAATTTACATCTTTATTGTGCGTGATTTGTAAGTTTTTTAAGCTATTAATCCAGTCCAATTAAATGGGTTGAAGAAGATTTTATTAATAAATCGTGTACTCGTATATTATGTAAGAAAACATGAAAAATGTGCCCGTGAATATGCTCCTTAAGTTGAATAGTGTACGTGTTGTAATATGTGTGGTTTCCAATTCCAAGTGATGCATAAACGAGTACCAGGTCTACATAATTTGTTAATTACGAAAAAAGTGGATGTCTAATATTTTTGATATTTGTTTTATTTTAATTTAATTATTCATTTTTAAAGTGAATATATAACTAAATATTCTGTTAATATTTCAAGCGTTGCCGTTATCTATATATATCGACCAAGAGGAGCAAAAAATCACTCCCTTAAATATTTTATTTTATTTTGTTTTTTTTTTAACATTTGTTGTTATAGTGGCAACAGAAATACATCATCTATTATCTACTACTATCACGGTTCATGAGATACAGCCTCGTGATAGACGGACAGACAGACAGACGGACAGATGTACAGCGGAGTCTCAGTAAAGAAACCCTAAGTTTTAAACTATTCAGTGGATAAATAAATGTGTCTTATAAAACTAATAACTTTGAAATTCGACTTATTAAACGAGAAAATTCTTTCTGTTTACTTATTTGAAACTTTTATCTTTAGATACATATAAAATGATGATATTGGAAACACATTAAATTGAGTTGATAACCGACTTCTAAAAGGACGTGGTTCGATATCGCAAATCAGTTGCATGTTTTTTGTATTTTGTTAGCGCATAATGTTTATCCGTCCGGTCCGTTACTTATTAATGGCTCATGAATTTTGAATCTGAACGTGGAACTAGGTATGGCGTGCTGCCATTTAAATTTGAACACAACACAATAAATACTTCTTAGGTGGAAAATTAGGGAATGATGAATACTTGTTACACGATACCTTTGTCGTTTGGGAATGAATTTCTGTACTGTTTTTTAATTCTATATGTCATACTCAAGGTTGTTCATGTTTAAATTTGAAGACGATATTTCACTCTAAGGCAGAAAATTAAGGGGAAAAAAATCATCTTCTGTCAATTTTATAGGATAGATGATGGAAGTCAGACTTTTTAACTATGCACAGGAATATCAATACAAAATGCTAATAGAGATCCATGGTTATAATCTGTACTGCTATAATAAAGTTGAAGAGTTTGGTGGTTTGTTTGAACGCTCCAATCTCAGGAACTACTGATACGAATTTAAAAAAAATCTTTTAATTTTAGATAGCCCGTGTATTGAGGAAGGCTGTAGGCTAAAACATCACGATGCAACTCTTAGGAGCACGGAGCAGTGTGTGCATAATCGTAAATGAAACTGCGGGGACCGGCTAGTCATATATGTATATGTTAGGCCCAAAGACCGAAAACGCTCAGTGGCCGGAAAAAACGGCCACATCGCGTTCTGGCTGCCTTCGAACGCACAGAACGCGTTTTGACTGTTTTTAAACGCTCGCAACGCGTTCTGGTAATTGTTAAACAGCCGGAACGCGTTTTGTCAATCGTTGAACGCTCACAACGCGTTCTTAATGTTCGACTTGTATTATTTGCCGCTTTCTACCTGCGTACAATGAGATTTATATTGTCTTTATAAAACAAATGAATTTCAATTCATTTTTCAGTTTTTAGGAAACAATTCAATTATTGACAAGTATAATTGGATACCAAAGATGGGTTCGGTTTCTCTCGCCGAATCATTTCAACAATATTAAATTTCTTATTTGCGTTTACAAACAGCTAAAACGCGTTCTGTGCGTTTGAAGGCAGCCAGAACGCGATGTGGCCGTTTTTTCCGGCCACTGAGCGTTTTCGATCTTCGGGCCTAACATATATTATTCCATTTCAATCAATCTTGAAAGCTTATATCACAGTATACATATAATTTAGTTATATTATCTTTTCTAAGGCGTATGTGAGAATCAAATCATTAGATGTAACTTTGAATAGCAAGATTGGTCAGTGAAATGAACGCAGTATGCCTATTGATACTCAATTGTCTAGAAATGGTAAGATTTCGTATCAAGATTAATGTTTTGTATTCTATATGAGGCTTTGATTTATCAATATGGATTCTGTTTGGAGTGTGGGTTGTATATTATGAAATGAATTCTTAAGTTCAATATTTAAATGTCAGTGAACACTAAATTTTGTTAGTTTAACAGTCACAGTCACAAAGTAAAAGGTCCGTTTTGATTTTTGTCATCGTTGTGAATTTTCAACTAACTTTGTATGAACGTCGTACAGACATGAAATCGAAAACTCATATTATTTAAAAAAATAAATTATTTACTTTATTTGTAAAATGTCGCAGTCACCATAATTGTTAATTGTAATAAAAACTTAAAAAATATTTTATTTCATTTAAAATCTTTTTAAAACAAATTTAAAACACTTTGAGTAATCCAATACATCATTATTATAATTTTAGCGGAGCACTGACAGTTTAGTCTTTTTATAAAAAAGGAGGGTATCAATTCGACCCGTGTGTATGTAATAATGTCAGATTTTGTATACAGTTGTGTTTATTTATTTAGCTAAAATGACTCCATTCTGCTTGATGGCCAGCAATAAGTGGAGTTTCAGAGTGTGGTCACCATCCTTATTTCAATTGCAGTCTGAATCAGAATTCCAGGCTTTTACCAATCGGCACAGATCGTATGTTTTCTACTCTAAAACGGTGCCTCTTCAGGCCAGTACGTGTTATCGTGAAGCGAAAGGGAGAAGGTAGTACCAATTGGAAGAACTCGTCAGAATACTCTCCATGATGCAGGCGTAGATGACTGCTGCAGAGACTCAAGGCCGTCCTTGGCTTTGGGGCTGGCGTTAATACTGGGTTTTTATATGTAAATTATATTTCTATGTACTTTTTGTATATGTTAGTCTTTACATAATTCCAAAGTGAAGTGACAAATTTTATAAGTGTGTATGTAAGTTTGTCCGCGCATATTACAAGAACTATAAATCACATTGCTTTTCTTTTCTCAATAATATTTTAGTTAGACTAGATATATTCCAACTCAGGGAACAGTGCAGGTTTCAACAAAAACGGTTCAGTAGTTTTTCAGATAGAGAGTTAAGTGTGTATCAGTCATCAGGAAAACGTATATTCCAATTCAGGGAAGTACTGTAATAGAGACGAATAAATTTTTTTGACGTGACAACGTCTTATAATTCGATGGAGCCGGCTCCACGCACGAAATAACATGACTTATGCGGCGTTACCTTGCTCTGAGGCGTTCCATTTAAGGCTTGAAGTGCAAGCGAGAGCGCGAAAAGAGCGACAAAGAGGCACATTCGGCCTCCGCAATCGGCAGCGTTACGTTGTCACGTTCAACTTTAGTAAGCCGACTTTACAGACAACCGATTTTTTTTTATACTATAGGGGGACAGACGAACAGACGGGTCACCTGATGGTTAGTGACAACCGACGTCCACGGACATCCCCAACTCAAAGAGTCGCAGGTGCGCTGCCCGCCTTTGAGGGTGATGAGGGATGGGGGGATGCGGGGAAGGGAAAGAAGAGTGGGAGGTTGAGGAGACGGGAAATAGTAGAGGGGGGGAGAGGGGAGTGGAAAGGGGAGAGGGAGTTGGGCTTCCGGAAACCTCCCTCATTTTAGGGAAATGCAACGCAAGCGTTACTTCACAACAGGTTTTCGGTAAGGCAGCGTGGTATCGCACCGGTCAAGTCATTCGTGCCTAAGCATGGCTCTACCACTGAAAAGCCGAAGAAATTACCGATAAGATCATTTTTTAAATAGTGTTATCGTAGTATAGTAGTAGTTATTAATTCAGTAAATTACAGTTATATGAAGAACTGTTAAGACAACGTAATTCATACAAAATTAAAACGTATATAACGTTTCAATTTTAGATGGTGGTAAAGGTGTCAACAAAAAACAAACAACAAATGTTTTAAAGGTAAGATATAAATTATATAATTAATTAATAACCTCCTTTAAATAAATACTTAAACGAACTTATTCAAAGTTACCTAAAATATTAAATAGTATTTAAAAACCTTTTTATATCGAAAATAACTTTAAAAATGTTATTAATAGTTTCTATTGACATTTTCTCATTGATGTACACTAATCCTATATTTTACAATCCTACGAGAATATGAAAATCTGATTGAGGTCCAATGTGAAACATGATAACAACGAAGAATCCTTTGTCTTCCCTTTACACAAACATTATTAAATATAATTTCCTTTTTTTTTCTAGACAATTTGAAAGGGAAACATTGCTTTGGGATCCTTGTAGAAATAATCGATAAGTTTTCTATTTACTCGTACATGTTTTTGTCAAATACTTGTGGATTTCTTACCGTAATCGTAATAATAGTACAATACAAAAACTCATAAAACTAAACAAATATACAGTTAACACATATTTTATTGCACTTAAGTGTTGTAATAGTAATGCAATTACTTACAACGTTATTCATATTATTACAAATTTATTAATATTATAATATTGAATAGATTTCAAAGTATATGTTGGGTTAATTAAAAAAGTCGAAGGACTGTTTTCTTTGTAATTTAGTGGCTGCAACGTGAAACAGAAGGTATTAATAAGAAAAGGAACGCATCTGACACTAACGTAATCTTGCTCAAGCGGTTGTCTGCGTGTTTGATATTTCAATATTTCTTTCGATTCTTTGCCCATGATCGGCAGCATTTAACATATCCAGTCATTTTGTATATGGTAAAGGCCTTTCCAGATTGATTTCAATTGAAGTTCAGGGCGGAAATAATGCCAAGAGGTATAAAGGGGGTCGAGGCAGGTGCATTGAAATCAAAATAGTTAGCTAACTGAAAGTTATATACATTATTGATAATAACACATCAAATTATAGACATACATATATATATAAACAAATGTTGTATATACACATTCTTTATTTTATTTGTGAAGACTATAGAGCTCCAAATTTCAAAATCTAATTTTTTTAATTAATTAGGTACACTAAAATTCTTGAATAGATAAAAAGAAATTACTCAAACTAATAAATAAAAAATAACTTTTCCCAAATATTTGTTATATCTTCACGATATACTAAATCTTTATATTAAATAAAACAAATATCTATTTACCTATGTAAGCTACAGCGTCTCAAAATTTTCTATATATTAACCTTATCCATTCAAGAAAGCTACATAAATTCGTAATAATTCAATAAAACACATTTAATTTATTAGAATTGCAACTACATAGTTAAATATTTCTATAATAGAATTGCATGCATCAAGGGAATGTATTTCTTTTCAAATCTGAGAGTTAAACCAGTCTAGTTCGGAATACTTACCGTGGTTACTATTTACTCGAATAAACTTCTACTTTAGTTGGCAGTAACAGTCAGTGTGTGCTACATATATTCCTTAATCTCACATGGCTTATGTGAATTATGTGTGTAATTGATGCAGCACAATAAACTGTGGCCATGCTCCGTGAGACTCTATTGTATTTGTTATACAATAGTAAGTTGTAATTTGGTATAGATATAAAGATAGCGACCCAGTCGTGCGTATACTTCATCAAAATGTTAAAACTCATACCTCCACTTTTTATACAATTTAGGGAAAGTAGCACTTTTATTATTGCTTTTGAATTTTGGCCATTGTTTTTACATGAGTTTTATACCAAAATTTCATACATTACACAATTTTTGTATTGGTATTAAGATTTTATAATTTGCACTATTTGCAATTTAATTGTAAATTACTTAGCAAACTTCACACGCTCGTACAAGGTTACGTCATTAGGAATTTCACTTTTCAAACGACTTCAAAAAGGAAGAGGTTCTCAATTCGATTGTATTATTATTATTTTTTATGTTTGTTACCTCAGAACTTTCGACGGGGTGAACCGATTTCTACGGCCTTTTTTTATTTGAAAGCTGGTGCTTCCCGTGTGGTTCCATTTTAATTTGGTCCAGTTCTGACAATTGCATCTATGAGAAAACCATATAAATCTTAAATTTGCATTAAGCATGTGCGCGACAAATTGACGAATAACTCAATATCACACCAACCGATTTCGATGATTCTTTTTTTATGGGAAATGATGTACTTCAAGGGTAGTTAGATGAGAGTTTGGTTCAGTTGTGACAATGGCATCCATGAGAAGAACATATTAGTTTTAAATGTTATGATAGACGCACTGAAATCGGTTGTCTACATTTTTAAAATCTGATTATAATAAAATGATACAACATATTTTTATCTTTTAGTATTTTATTTATTTACAACATATCCATATATACATATTTTTATTATGTCAATTTAGATATATCTAAATTAAATTGGTGAACATTCCATAGGAATGACTCAAACCAATAATATCAAACATACACAGCAAAGTGGAACGAAAAAAGTAAGGTTGTCCCGAGTCTGGTTGTTCTTTGTGTCCGTTGATTGAATGTTTGTTTAGCCCAATTACTTCTAATGCGGAAGAAAAAGGAAAAATAGAACTACCACAAATTATACTATTTCGTCGCATCCTACGCTAATGTCTCTCCATCTGCCTCACACTAACTGGCGTTACGAAGATGTGTATTTTATTTATTATTTATGATTTGTATATGAATAGGTTTACTTTGTAAACCAGTCTTCTGCAATAATATGTAGTATTAACACAAAAGGACAATAAAATCCAAGAAAGAAGGCGTGTATGTGGCCCAGCTTATGACGTTTTTTTTTAGGAATTACTGTTAATGTATATGTAACTTTTTGAAGGCACAGGTCAACTGCTTAGGCTTGATTGTTCTTATATGAAAGCTACTAGTCTAGTGTAGTTTTAATTCTATACTTAATATACACATACAGTCAAAAGTAGCGACAGCACCATCTTTACTACTACAACAAATACTACTACTACCACTTATTTTAAGTAATAATTCATTTCACCTACATTCAATAATCATTATTATTTTGTAAAAGTTACCCGTAAAAATTAAACAGCATTTATCACAGGTATATAAAGATGAAATTCAAATTCAAATATGTTTGAATTGAAGTTTGTCATTTAAAAAAATATTTATACTTCTATGTATTGGAATAAAAAGGTTAAGATTTTGTATATAGAATGGCATCGTTTCATTTTATAAGATATTGCTATTCAATTTTTTTTCAATGAGATATTACTAAATATATTTCTTCATTTTTACTTATCATCTAAACATGAGTAAGTTCTGCAACAGTCGTATCGGTGATGAGTGACAAAGCGCTCGCCGACGTGGACAGCGATATCTTCCTACGCACATTGCAAATTGTCTGCAACAACAATTTTAGGGTTGTCAATAAATTGTTTTCTAGACCTCAGCAATTAGAGTCAGCCCGTCATAATTTTTTACATATCAAACTTAACACCAATAGTAAGGTGGTGACGTCAAGGTGTGACGTCGTGTCGTATTTTATTCAAGTTTTTACTTCACTTATACATCACGATCTCTTATATGCGAAAAAAATACAGGGAACTAATTTAAACCACCGAATCTCTTCCCGTGGGTGTCGTAAAGAGTGACTAGGAGACTGGACTGTTACCTATCAGACATTTGTATACATATATAATGTCCGGTTGACGGCAAGGGTTTGTAATATATTACGAAAGTCGAAAAAAATGGTGGTTGGTAAAATGAGGGCGTTGTGTTTGTTTTTTTTTTTACGTGGGGAAATCCTCATGGACTATCCTCCGCCGGGGGCATCAGCGGAGGGGTGTGCCGGACTTGACCGGCTAAAACCACCACGGTGTTCCTTCCTCGCACCTGCTGCCGAGGGCCGCGGGAAAAAGACATTCTTCCGCGGCCAGCAGGTGACCGTCAGGAGCGGACCCCATCTCGTTTTGAAGGGGGGAAAAGTGCCACTCCCCCCACCATCACTCTCTGAGGGAGGCGCGCGGAACACTACACGCCTGCAACCTCGGACCTGCTAAACGATTTGGGCGGTGGACTGTACCCCACGTACACCGCCCTCGGGTCCATTTACGGAGGCCGGAATTGGGCATTGTCGGCCCTCCTCCGACGTCCGGTTAATCCAGGTCGAGAGAAGTGGCCGACAAGGCGGTTGGCAATGATCCTCTCAAAGAGTTTGGCCAACTCATCGAGCAACACTATGGGCCGATAGGCAGATAGTGAGTCCGCTGGGCGTCCCCCCTTTCGGAGCAGTACCAGCTTGCCGGTTTTCGAAATAGAAGGAAACCGGCCCTGCTCCAGACATGCTGTGAAGAGCTCTCTGAGTCGAGGCTTCAGCTCTTTAAGGGCAAGTATCCCCTTTTGCAAATATCTTTAAGGGCCCCGGAGCGGTTTTCTTCGCTCGGAGTCGTAACACCGCGACCCGAAGATCTAGTTGCGTCACCTCGGGGACACGTTCCTCCGCGAACGTTTCAGTTCCTGATTTAGCAGCGGACGCGCTGTGCCCGGTTCAGCCACCTCTCGTTCTCCCCGCCTATTAACTTCGGCTCTGATAGCGGCAAGCTCCTCACGCAAAACTTGTATGTCCTGCTTGAGCCGGGTGCTCTCCCTTTGGCGGATTCCGTACTCCTCTGCGGCTTCCCCGATAGCCACTGCTGCATCCTGGAGGGCCTTGATGGCCCTTCAGATGCTTATTAGTTTCGGCAACATTCAGAATGGTCGCCGCATTCCTCCTGAGTCTCTGCTCTAGAGCATCTGTCGGGTCAACAGCCACTGACACCTGTTGTGCAGTCATAGCTCGGGTGCAAAGGTTACTCGCCACCTGTTCTTTCTTTTTCCTGACAGCAGTCTCCAGCTCTTTCTTGGCTTTATAAAGGCCAACATACTTCCCCGTCGTAGGGGGCCGACCTCTGCCACGCTTGGCGGTAGCAGCCTCATCCGGGGCTTCATTGTCGCTCGAGGTTGAACCTGACCTTGCACCATCGCTATTCCTCAAAAAAATTGAGGAATTAGCGCCACTATTTGGCTCACTGCTATTTTCCACCTGCATCGAGCGGGGAGAGTCACTTTCTTCACCCTGACTCGGTTTTGGAGTATTGGGGCGAGCAGATCCCTGCAAAAAGCGACCCTTCGCATCACGTGAAAGCGCTATCGCTCCACCACGTCCCCGCCGTGCCCTTGGTACTTTAGTGACCGTTTGACTAGCCATCCTTTTGCTCTCCTCATCTGAGGAAGAGTCCAATACGTCAGCGCTGCCCGAGGATTCGGGTTTCTGGCGCTTTTGTCGTATAACATCCCCGGAGGGACGTGCACCGCTGCTCCCCTCGGAAAACGAGAGGTTGACAGCCACTCCTTTCTTCATGGACTTATCGTCCATCTCCTTTGTTTTGTTTTTCAATGTTATTTTCCATATTAAGTCCCACGAGTACAACGGAAATATACTTCGACCCGGGCAGAGCCGTAAGTACCCGAGCAAGTGTAAATTTGTTTCCCAACTAGTTGATCCACGTATACCCTGGCTGGGGGTGCGTGACTGAGTCCCCTCTGAGGTGAGAAGCATAATCTGTTAGCCATTCATCCCGTCGCCGCACACCAAAATTTGAGATTCAGATAATTTTTTATAGAGGTTTATTCCTCGCAGTCCAGGCAGTTAAGCCAAGACCCTCGGTCCCAGTGCCGAAACTATCAGCCATGATCATAACACGACATTCCTACTGGGATTGCGATTTGACCGCGAAGGCAGCAAGGGACTAGTACCCGCACTGCCTGCTCGGAGGCAGGGTAAGTGCAAACCGAGCTCGCCTCAAACTTCTCCCCTCTAAAGAAGCCCCATGCTCATCCATCACGCATTCTGCTAAATCAGAGGGACGCATGGAGAGCGACAGTTCATCCAAAGAGTGGATGTCCCGCTCCGCACGATAGTCCAGGGTGGACTTTGTCGGGTATCCCTCTTGGTCTGGTCTCTCCCTCTGAACCTATCCGGCATGAGTAACTCTACCGGCCTAAAGCTCCAGAGATCATCAAAACACACAAGCCCCCCCTCGACGACAACGTGGGGATACGTTCGAAGGGGGAGGGCTAAATTTTACTAAATTTTAGTTATTTCTTTTATGATATTTAAATAGTATTTCAATCTGTGTAGGTCTTAAATATAATAAGTGTTACGTAAAATAATTGAAAACTCTGCAAGTGACAAAAAGTACTATACTAGAACTGAGACTTCATTAAATTGCCACTCCTAAAATTATTAGGTAACAAATTTTTCTTCGAATAAAAAAGTACGAAGTTAATAGACGAAAAACATAGTCTTGTATTGGTACCAGGTAACGTAAATTAATATTTCATTCATTTTCTGCCTTACCTGTCGCATTCACAGAGTCTCCCTGCACATCCGTTGATGAAGTCGTACTGTGAGTCGAAGTTCTCGAGCGCGCAGAGCGGCTGGCCGTGGTAGCACTTCCACAAGTACGGCTGAAGGTACACTGTGTAGAAGGGACAGTAGATGTTCTCGTAACATTGGTCGTGAAGCTTGCAACATCTGTATGGGGGAATTCGGTAATCTGGTAAATTTGACTGGCGATTTAAATTTCTAGTGCTTAGTGTCCTGTCTGCTGAGTCAGAGGGCGTGGGTTTGATTCTAACATGGGAGAAAAAAATGTGCTATCGACAAATAGCTGTGCCGTGTAGGTTTTTTTTTTGTTCTATATTGGGACGAACTAACGGGTCACCTGATGTTAAGTTACAACCTCCGTCCAATGACACTTGCAACTCAAGAGTCGTAAGTGCCTGTCAGCATTTGTGAGTGATGAGGATTGGTGGATGCGGGGAGGGGAAAAAGACAGGGGGAGGAGGGTAGAGGAGGGAGGAGTTGAGCTTCCGGAAACCTCACTAAATTCGAGGAACTGCAAGCAAATACAAGTGAGGTCCTGGTACCGCACCGGTCGAGTCAGCCCAGTCATGCCTAAACATGGCTCTACCACAGGGTGTTCCACGGACGTTGGTTCAATGTTGGTAAAGTCTTCCGTGACACAGGAATCAG
This sequence comes from Tyria jacobaeae, assembly GCA_947561695.1. Lineage (NCBI taxonomy): Eukaryota > Metazoa > Arthropoda > Insecta > Lepidoptera > Erebidae > Tyria > Tyria jacobaeae. Next base: position 17,745,365 of record OX387218.1, on the reverse strand, counting down.
TTCTAAATGCTAATGACATTTCTTTTAAAAATATTTTTTTGCCGCTGAATGCCAAAGCTTGTTAAACAGAAAATTTTTAAACTTAGTGTATGGATTAGGAGCTCAATATAATGTGTAAATTATTTATCTAATGTCAGTTTTGGATGTTCAGGCGTTATGTTATCACTTCATGTAGAGGACGTTTAACGTGTCCCCAACATTCGACATTCAAGCTGGTTAAAGATACGCTTATTGAGTAGTGTAAATATAATAGTAGGTATAATACATATAAATAAATATATAAACATGTCAGCCTCTGCCAATATCCCTGTTGGCGCAATTCGAAATTCGGCCAAAATGTGTGTAATGTATATTTTTTTATAATATAGACAGGACAGACAGGACAGACGAAAAAACGGGTCACCTGATGGTAAGTGACATTCTCCGCTCATGAACACCCGTAGCTCGAGAGTCGTAAGTGCGCTGCCCGCCTTTTTGAGAGGGGGAAAGAGGAGAAGAGGAATTTAGCATTTAAGCCCAAGCATGGCTCTTCTACATAGATTTAAAATCACGATTAAGTCTCGATTTGAACATCTTTGGTATCTACGGGGTTTAGTTGTTACCTAGATGTGAGATATTTCAGTCCTGGGTACACATAGTATTTACTGTCATTTAAGTGCTTACCTATCAATACCATCCGTAGGTCTACCTTCACCCAAAAACCCGCAATAGCACCCGTAACCCTTGTAGGAGAGAGGGTCACATCCAGTGGCACAGTACAGCATATTATATAAATGGAATACACCGCGCTTACCACGGTTTTCGTTTTTGGCCATGTACGCTCGAGGATCTATATTCCTGGAATCCAGAACATAAACATACATTATTAAAGAAGTAATATATAAGGAATTAACCAATGTAAGCGAATAAATATGTATGTCATGTTTCCTTGTCTTGTTAAACGAAAACAGACAGTGGAAGATTTGAGGAAGAGTTTTAGTGCATTGTTTTATATTATATAGAAGACAACAAGCAGATGCGTCACCGATAGTAAGTGACTACCGCCGCCCATGGACATCTGCAAGTAAAGAGTTGCAAGAGCGTTGTAAGTCTTTGAGGTGTAATACAGTGAGAGAATTACTGTTCACAGATTGGAGCTGTGGAGTGCTAATCATCTGCGAGTAGCCTTAATAATAAAACAGCTAGTTTCAGACATTTCGTAGTACGTGTTTATATTACATTGTTGAGTGAGACAGGTCTAGTTTTGATACGAGTTAATTTAATGGAAATAATGATGAAAACTATAAATTACCTAACTCCTTTTGAATATTCTTCTTCAGGCACGGAATATCTGAACGGATCCCTCGCAAATCCAACCAGTAATGGTCCTTTCCCGTCATCAGGGTGACTCGATCCCTCCACTTCATTCATCCCGGTGTTATTGAACTGATTTTCATTTTGATGATTTTTATGGCTATTTGTGTATGGCTTCTGTATAATTTGGAGTTGTGCATATTTAGTATTATTGTATATACTTTCAAATGTTAGCTGGTTTGGCCAACCTGTAACAAAACAAGAAGTTTATATGAACTGTGTTCCTGACTTAGAGGTGTTTTTGTTCGTGGCAACATGGCAACAAATGAGCTATCGCTTCTGACCACTCTGTTTGTGTTGGTTTAAGTGAAGGAGTACGGTTACAGTCTCTTTCCGCATGCAATACATATCCAGAAACTATAACTGATTACTTTTTTAAAGGATAATTTCGGAACTGTATTTTATTTCTGTGTTATGGGGGACGTGACAAACATAGAAACAACGGATACTAAAAACACCCAGACTCTTTACAACTTTTTTTCATAACGTGTGGGAAACGAACCCAAATAGCAGTCACAGCCACTAACCGTTAGACCAATACTCCAGTCCATATAACATTGTTCCAATGTTTTGTATTTTAAGTTTTCAACCGATGGTGTTTAAAGACGTGTATTAGCGATTTATAAGTATATTGTTTTTGCTATTTTTTAAGTAGGGTTTGTAAGAATAAAACTAAAATGTCATGACCTATATAGATTTTCACAAGTGAACCTAAAACAGTTTTTAAATCGAACATAACTATCGAATCGAACATAACTACTACTACTAATTCAATAAACCCTATAAAAGCTTAGCGCGAGAAGTGGACATTGACGTATATTGATATGAGATTAAAAAAAATAGGAATATTTCAAGACCTATAAAAATCAATAACTGTTAATTCGCAGTAGAATAATGTCAATAGTGCTTGTGAAGTAAGATTTCTTTGTGGTTCATGCTTCCATAGAGAAAGTACCACGTTTCAACGTTAACAAATAAAAATGTTTTTTTTTTTTAATAAAGACGAATAATCCTTTCCTATTGCATCATGTTACATTTTTATTGTGCCAATAAAATAGCAAGTATATTTCACAGGATATTAGCGTTACAAATATTCATTTTCATAGTCTGCTGGCTCTTTGCCATAGCACCAATCTATCAGCTCATCTCCATTGTATACTATCTATTGAATTAGTAAACACTGTTTGCGGCAATCAGGCCGTGAACTCTTTTATTTCATTGTTGGTGCTATTTATTGATATTTAGGTCGTTTAGTTTTAGCAACCGGCTATTTACGCGTCTGAAACGGAGAGGTTAGACTTTGCGCAGTGTTTGTTAAATAACAATAGCTGGCCCCCCCCCACCATGTAGGAAGAAGAGAAGAGAAAGATAGAGGGCTACAAACCCTAGGGCCTAGCCCGAATGCTATAAGTAAGACTTAGATGCTTTTTATAAAATATCTTTGGAGTATGATAATAAATCATCAACACAAATACAATCTAATTGAATTATGGTTAGATCAAAACATTTCATCTATGGCCAGATTTACTGAATGGAATGTTATAGAATTGCAGGGATTGCAATATCCATGACATTTAGCTTGACCCTATAACATTAAGCATGGCTCGGTACCATTAAGTCATTTCAGAGAATATTGTGTCGTTATCGCATTCAAGTAGAGTAAGTAAAAAATACAAAATCAATCATGTCCACATTGTCCCATCACACCTGCATCTGATATACAGGTGTGATGATCTCATATAATTTTCAACTATATAGTTTTAAAATGTATTTGCGCTTCACGCAAGTTCATTCAAATCACTGAGTGTGTATGCATGCAGACACACATACACGTGCGGATCTACCGCAGGCAAAAGTAATCAAGAATGTGTATCCTCAGTCTAACAATGAATAATTTGGAGTTTTTTACAAATACATTGGCAAATAGCACAAGGCGTGCGTGGGTGACTACACTCTGAGATATAAATGCCAATGTTTCGATTGTTGTATTGATATGGTATTAATAAAAGGTCAGTCTAAAAAGGTTATATACCAGTTTATGAAAAATATGATTGAGTATTTAAGGAAAAGTTTTATAAATAGAGAAAACATTTCAACGTAAAACTTCTATGGCAATTTGAAAGCATTCGTCTGACAGTTATTGAATAACATCGTTTATTACAATTAAACCAATCATGGGTATTTTTGATTTGTTAAAAGCAGAAGTCAGTCGCGAAGCTAGTTGCCTGTTCCAATACGTAGATTCTACGGAGAAGAACAGGCAAGAAATTCCAAGGACATTCTCTTTCAAATATTTTTCAATGTTTCCTTGTAGCATTTTGTAAGCGGAAATAAATGTGAGGAATGAGTAATAGCATTCTGGAGATGTCTAGCCCCGATAAACGCCTCTCGTTCATGAGCCGGAAGCACGTGCTAACCATCAACAATATCAAAAGGAGCCGAACGACCCCACACATACGCCACGATTTGCAGGACTTCTAGGCGAGCAGGACATGTTCATAACTCCAAGGCCACATTTAATATAAAATTAAATAATTGATTACCTAATAATATTATAAATGTGAGTGTAAGTTTGTTTGTTAAGCTTTCACGCCGAAACTACCGAAACTACTCAACCGAGAATCCGATAATCATGAAACTTTGTACACATATTCTCAAAGATAGAAGGACGTAGGATTTATATTTATATTATATATAAAAAAAAAACATTTTTAAAGGAGGGTAACCAGAAATAATACTATTTATTTAAGGGATTCAATGCGAGCGAAGTCGCGGGTAAAAGCTATTTTTTCTAGTTTCTAAATAAAACTTTCAAAAATTTAATTTAGAAACTAGAAAAATTTATATTAGAAAAAATCTAAATTAATGAAAGTATGTCATTATTGTGTAAAAATATATAAAAAGTATCAATATAATTAATAATTAAGAACACCAAAATAAATACTTAATCAAGAGTAAAAAAGTGTTTGTTTTTTGTTTTCACATATTTACTTGTAAAACATAATAAAAGCGCCTACCTCAGACTGCTATTAGTCTTGCATGTTGTAAGTATAAATAAAGTTGTCTGAACATTTGTTATTTAACAAATTCTATTGACCCAATTTTATTGTTTATAACAATGTACATACATCTGCATTAACGTTTATGGTTTATCTATTGTTATCTTATCGTTTTATGCTGGTTTTAATTAATCTTAGTGGTCTTCGTTGCCGTGTTCTTATTCAGAGTTAATTTCGTAGGTAAATAAGAGATACGTGCTACATGCAATGTCTGAAACACATTTAGATGCATCAAATCGGTACTTACTTTACGTTTTCTTTGTTACCTCAATATTATAAGTTTTATAGTATATTCCATACTTTGGCAGAAGTCTGTCTATTTAATAAAGAAATAAAGACGTGGAAACGGTCACTGCAAAATATTGTTCCTTCACTAACCACTTAGTCAGTAACAATTACAATAGAATTTAAGAATTGCATTTAAAACTTTATTTTTATTCAACTTCAAGGCTCTGTTTACAGTTTGTATATACAATTTGTATATACCGTATATTTGAGTCTTGTCTTTCTTTAATATTAAGGTTAAGCAGTTTAGGTTAAACACTACTAGTGTCAGAATATGAAATTTGACTGTTTTTTATGCGATAAGGTGCAAACGAGCAGACGGGTCACCTTTACCTTCCAAAATTAGGGAACTTTACCTTGCAAAATTAGGGAACTTTACCTTGCAAAATTAGAGAACTGTACTTTGCAAAATTAGGGAACTTTACCTTGCAAAATTAAAGAACTTTACCTTGCAAAATAAGGGAACTTTGGTTTGCAATTAAAAGTTCTTAAACTACAGGTACAGTTGATTGTAATTTAGGAATATACCTAGGTTAGCGGGCTCGGACTCGGCATCAGTACATTCATCAGGCATATGGTATGCTGTTCGAGCTGTTTGAGATATTGCTTACAACGGTCCCAATCTATCGCTATAATCATTCTCTTATATTTCACCTTTCTCTTATAATACGAGTACACTTCTAATTTTTCCACTTAATTAACACCGTGACTGCACGTATAGCGCAGTGGCTTAAGTGGTCACCTCGCCACTGCGCTGCTGCGTCGAGTGTTGTGTGTTCGATAACCACACTAGATAACACTTTGTGTAATCCTCAAATTGTTGTTCTGAGTCTAGGTGTTCTTTGTGTTCGTTATTTCAATGTTTGTAAAGTCCCCCGCGATACAGGAATTAGTCCTACTGCAGGAGTTGTATACCTACCTACGGCAAAGGCTCTTTGAGTGGGAGTAGTTTGTAGTCGTCATTTGATACATCGCCGATTCTTGTATATTCTATGTATTAAGTTACCTTGTTAATTTATGCTTTATTATATTATTATACACAATGAAGATACATAATCGTTACAGGATCAAATGATTTTGAAAAAAAGGATATAATGCTTTTCTTCTTAATGCTCGTGTCGGCGACGAACCGTGTAGACCACTCCATATGTTTATTGTTTTGGTAGCTATTAGTGTATAGTCGCTAGTAGTGTATGTCTTGTTATTTTTGTAAATACATTAGTCTGTAGTTAGCAAAATATAATAAAGTTATTTGATACAATTGTAATGTATTACAACATATGTAGTATTACAATATGTAGTATTATCAGACTCTAAATCCAAAAGGTCGTGACCCATTGTGATCTGTACTCGCATCGTGATAAATTAAACAATTGGGTTTATGCAATACCATTTGACGTACACTTGTGATATTTACTGTACAATTATTATAATGTCAAGGTTTCAAATCATTTTCGCATATAAATTTGGTACACAAAATTCAACAAATACGAGTTGTGTAGTTGACATTGTATTGATTCGCAAGGGAACAGAAGATTAACCATGTGTTATATATTGTATATAAAAAAAATGTTATGTAATATAATGTTTAATAAATTTTAAATATCGATTGCATTACACTGAGTTTATTTTTGACGTTTTCCGTGTTTTTTTTTCGACATATACACATACAATCTCACGCCTGTGTTCTCAAAGAAGGAGGCTGAGGTATAATTAACGCCAACATTTTGTCTACCTTAATTATGTCTCATTTAAGTAATAAAGGGCAAGCCTTTTGCCGTCATCCAAACACGTCATGATTCTTATTTTGCCAACATCACCTAAGTAAACCTTGATCCTTATAATAAATATAATTATAGTTTATTTGTGAGCAAGATCAACATGTTACCAAACTATTTACAGGAACCATCCGATCTGCCATTTGATGGCGTATAAATATTATCTTGAAATCTTATAACTTATGTTACTTCCACTGTTAAGATGATTCAAATGTCACCTCAAATGACAAAATCTATTAAGCCTTTTAGGCTCTAGGGTGTAACAAAGTAACATCATATATATATATATATATATATACACTCGAGAAACATAACCTCCTTCTTACGATGATGGGTAAAGGCGCAAAAGTGCGAGGAAAAATGGGTAATTAAAAATGATTTGGTCAAATAAAATAAATCCTATATTTTTATTAACTTGTCCGAAACTAACTAAAACTTACGACACAATACACAATACTGTTGTACTGAAATATTGTATGATTTAATGTGTAATTGTAAAAAAGAATATCAAGGTAAAACTTTAATGAACACTAATAATCACGTAACGTGTGAGATTAGTGCACACGTAAAGTTTTACCTTGATAACGGTAACGAGCGGGCTCGCCAAAGCTATTAAAGAAAAAAAAAAAGATATCTTATTCTATCGGATTATTGACGATCCTTACACAATACTTTTTACACCACCTACCCCTAGCACCTTTATACTAATTTACCAGATCAAATTGACGACATCCACATGTTTGAAGTAACATGCCTTCTAGCCATCTAAGATCATCATCTCGAAAATACATGGTAGCTCATGATACTGCATCGATCAATGGAAGAACAAAGCAGTGACAAGATCCTCTGGGGGACCTACCCCTAAGTTTTGAAGGTCACCCAAGGTCGATGGATCCAAGGTATGAGAGGAACGAATAATGAGATAAATTGATTTATACTGGATGTTTCAAAAAGGTGTGGCCTAGTTTTATGATCGTTATGAGTAGTTGTCGAACAGTTGATTTAGTTTAAAAAGAAACATGTATTTTGAAAGTTCTTATCTTGGTGTTTTAATACGTTTTTAAACAACTTATTATAATATTTTTGTCCATTTTAAACATTTTAACTATGTGTGTGTTCATGCATACAATCTTGTAAAAACTTCATATAAGTTACTAATTACCTTTAATCTCTCTTTTATCTATACATCAATTTGAAGTTTCAATTTCTATATTAAAAATCAGTATTTTTTATAATTGTTTTATTGCTATATCTTATTCACGGGATTTATAGACTACGACGCTAAATTATGACCATACTTTTTAATACACCCTGAATACGAAACCTCCAAATTTAGTGCTACCAGTATTTTAGAGTAGTAGGTGTAAGGCTAGTAAGGTGGTTAAAGTGCTAACGTCTGGCTCTAAACGCTTACCATCAACCGTGTCCACCATGTTGCCATAGTTAGTTATATAATTGATTTATATGTACATTTGCATAAATAGTATTGACTTTTAATAACTATAAAGTTACTTTGGTAACTCAGAGTACCGTTGTATGTCAGTGACATTTAAATTACAAAAAAGGATACAATTTATAGGTAACTAACATTATTTTTGTCGAGAAAACTGTATTTTAATTTACATGCAGAGCATTAAACGTGATGAGAACAGGTTTGTAAGGTTATTATGTTAATTTGCACATTCTTGTTAAATAACTATATATATAAAAAAATGCACCCTTAAGAAAGTTTACATTTAATACAAATATATATTTAAAATTTACCTTGAACAAAATACGCTTTTTGCTAAAAATGTAGGGTTCGAAGTAATGAACGCCCGAGGAAACTACATATGTCTAGTGAATACCTCACTGGTTAATATAAATAGGAAAGTAACTCTGTCTGTCTTTTTTTTTATATTCGTAAGCCTACCATAATGACTCCACTTTGCCTGATGGTGAGCAATAAATGGAGTCCAAGAGTGGTGGTCACCATCCTCATTGCATGTCTAGTCAATGCAGCATGGTGACCCACACTATGGCGACCTGGTGAGATGCTTTTTCACGCCCCGCTTAAAAGACCCGGGATCAAATTGGGAAGGAAACACGTGCGCTGGGAGGGAATTCCAGGCTTTTACTGATCGGCACAGGAAAGAAGAGCCAAACCGTTTCGTTCGGGATCGCATATCTTCGACTCGCAAACGGTGACTCCTCAGGCCAGCACGTGTAGTCCTGTAGAGGAAGGGAGAAGGTGGGACCAATTGGAAGAGCTCGTCAGAACGCTCCCCGTGATGTAGGCGATAGAGAACTGCCATAGAGGCGACATCTCTTCGCAACTGCAGGGGCTCAAGAGACTGGGTGACCTCAGGACAGTCTATAATACGGACTGCGCGTCGCTGCAACCGATCGAGAGCGTCAAGCAGATACTGCGCATAGCTATCCCAAAGATGAGAGCAGTACTCCACGCAGGAGCGAACCTGGGTCTTATATAAAAGACACAGATGCTCGGGCGAGAAGAACCGTCTCACCTTGTTCAATACACCGAGCTTCCGCGAGGCCGCCTTAGTGACGCTCTCGATGTAATCACGCGGATTGAGATCCCGACAGATGTCCATACCCAGTATACTAAGCCTATCCTGTAGTGGTAGTTGAGTGTTCTGAAGAGTAGGAAGGGGAAGGAATGGAGACTTTTTGTCTTGTTTTGACGCGCACGCCTGTGTTTTCTTGGCGCTGAACTCGACCAGATTCTCACAACCCCATTGAGAGATGCGGCTCAGGACCCGGTCGAGCTCAGCAACAAGCTCCTGTCGTTTTCCCTCAACATCTGCTAGCCTGTCTGTCTGTCTGTTACGCCTTCACGGCTGATCCACTAAACCAGTCGGGATGAATTTGGTATAGGCATAAATAGGATCTTGCAAAGGACATACGCTACTTCTTGTCTGGAAAATAAAACCTTAAAATTGCAAAATAGATAATCAAAGTTTGTTTGGGAGACCAGTAATTTGGTAAGTTTGGGGTACTTCTTCACCTACAGCATGATAGTATCGCAGTCCAGAAGTACCGATGCTATGCAGATGAAATTGCAGACACTAAGTAAAGAGCGGGTGATTTTTAAGTTACACAATACAGATCTCTGAGAATACTTTAGCTTTAAATAGTTTGCTTATCGATGCAGGTTATATGGATAATCACGATATGTCTCATGGAAGGCATAGTGGTGTGTATGTGTTATGGGCATGTGTTGTGAGCTTCATCTAAGAAGTAGACGAATTAGAAGTTGACAAAAGAAAATATCGATTGGCTGCCTGAAATAGGATAGGGCCAAAAACGAAGTAAGCAGTAAACTACCGGACGAAAGAAAATCAAAGTAGAAAACAGATTGCGCCGAACCTAAGTTAATTTGAGAAATGGGCAAATAGGTGAAGACTTTTTTTTGAAGAGAAGAATTTTTTATCCCTGATTTAAAGCAGTTAGGCTCAAACTCAGGTAATCTGTAGTTTTAGTTTATGTCGTAACCGTACTATTAAATAGTTACTTTCTGTTACTTAAAACCAGTTTTATTATATTATATGCACAAACTAATAAAACTAAGTTGTCAATAGATCTAGTTATGTATGTTGTTATATAAAAAGATTACTTCTTTAATACGTAACGTTTGGAGTTATGCACCTCTACTATAATATGACAGAAGTAAATTATATTATATGTTATTGCTGGTGGCGATATGTGTGTTTCGAAGAACGCATTGACTGGCAGCGCCTGGTGCCGATGTTACTAGGGTAGCTTTAGTGCTGTTGCTTCAAACCTTTTCTATAAAAAGGAACTTTTTTATAGCATTAGAGGTTAATTTGTAGACTCGGTCAGCGACCTAAATTATGATACGTTGACATAACTGAATGGTGATCAAAACTCTCACTAAGAATGCTTCGTGTCACGGGGAACTTTCCAAACAATTGCAACGGACAAAAGAATTTCTACAACCAGAAGATTTGTTTGTATACCTTGTGTCGAAATTTAATTTTGAAATGGAAATCCCTACCCTGTGCAAGCCATTTTAACTATTGCGCCATCCGTACAATCAGTTTACCAACACTGCTGGTCTTATACCAACTAATACCTACTTACATTGTAGGAATACAAAGAGATATTGCTGGTTAAAGCAGAAATCTATTGTGTCTTATTTCCTTATTGTACTCTCTACATAATATATACTCGTTGCCCTTCATATAACATCCTGTTCTTGATCTACAGTTTTGAGTATCTCAGCGAAAGCGTAGCGCCATCATAAATAATTGTAATAAATTTTTGGTCTCCGTATTACATTTTTAATATCTGGTAAGGCATCTTGTCGACCTTGAAGACTTGAAGTATGATGTGTTCATGCAGAATCTGTTTTTGTCCAGTCAGATTTGAACTTCCAACAAATCAACTTGTCGATAGCCTTATTACTCAATGGCAAACTTGTTTTGGCTCAGTTGGGGGATATTCGGCCCAAATCTGTATCGTAGTCCATTGTGTCATGTACTGGTTTTTGGTTACTTACATATTATTGAAATTTTGTTTGACTTATTCATTGATGTAACGTTATTTTCTACTACAGCAGATGTATGTTTTTTATTTAATTATTTTGACGATTTCTCTGTTAATTGTTAACCGATTTGAAATATTATTATTGTTCGAAGAAGTATACCCACTCCAGCGGTGGTCCCATTGTAACTCAGTCAGGATTAGATATTTGGATCCTAGGCAAAATGAGGAAACTCCAAGATTTTATAGGCATACTATTTTTAAAAAGTTACTTTTAAAGTTATTAAGTTATTTGCGTCTCATGTTGCTGCTGTTTGTTCTCATGAGCTGAAGGTAGAAGATGATGTAAGGTTTTTAACGACACCTAAATTAATTCAAGTAAATAGAAGTTATGGTGGAATAAAAAACTCATATACACACATACATGAACCCTGAAAACATTACATACCTACTTAAGTTTTGAAGGAACGTGTGAAGACATCAGAAGATACTTACTTTTTTAAGGTATAGAGGGATTAACGAGCAGAAGGGTCACTTCTTGGTAAGTGACTTGCCGCCCATGAATACTTACAACTCAAGACTCACAAGAGTGCTGTACGTCTTTTAGGGTAGGGGACAGGGACTTGGGACTTTTTTTTTTTTTCGCGTGGAAACCCCCTCGGGCCGTCATCCCACCGGGGTTTTCGGTGGACAGGAAGTTGGGCCTGCGGTAATGAATGCATTGTTTAACAGACGGTTTTCTGTGAGGCCGTGGTAATACTCCGGTCGAGCCGGCCTATAAGTGCCGAAGCATGGCTCTCTCACGTTAAATATCCCCGTTACAGGCTGGTTATTAATATTTTAAGACAGAAGAGTTTACAATACTATAAATTGTTTTACTTGACAGTGAATAGATAAAACGACAGTACGACATGGATATTACAAAGCAGGCATTAAAGTTCACAATGTTTTTATTACAACGGCAGTAACTTGAGATGACGCGCCAAAACGTTTGACAGTGAATTTGATACTCGTTTGTTTTACACGACTATTTTTTAAAATATTATACTACTCGATTATTACGTTATTCGGTCTAAATTACGGTTGACCTTTGAGATGTGACTGCCTACCACTTCGAGGATACCTGCGTGAGTGTATGTATGTATGTAATTTATACCTATGCAACATAAAGAGAAGATTTACTTGTGTGACAATCTTAAATATAAGCAAATATTTTTAATTCATGAAAACATAGTACATGTAACAACAAAAACTCATAACAATTAGACGTAGACGTATTGTGATTATTATATTCGCTTTTTATTGCACGTCAATAAAATTACTTATGAATAGCTATTATTTAAACGCATCTAAGCGTTAACATTGTGTCAGATTACATGACCAACACGAGACTAAGGGGAAGCCATTTATTTGCTGACAGTATCGTCCTTATATGTAGAAAATAATAGATAATTAATAGAATAGAAAAATAGTAGTTATATAATGTCACCTAACCCCACCCACATTCTACCGACTATAACTGCCTCGTCAATTATTTCTTTTTTTGTTTTATGTCTCCAGGCAGTTCTGAGTATGTCATGCTCCTAGAAGGCAGTTTGGCTCCCTTTGATATGGTTCAGATGGATGAAAGAGAAAGACAATGTTTTTTATTTTATGTAACAAGATAATTGTGTGAAATATTTAAAAAAAAGAGTGTCCTTAGAGTTTTCTCCCTGTTCTTCTAAATAGGATCTACGTATTGGAACAGGCAACTAGCTTCACGATTGACTTCGTCTGACCGACTTCCTCTCTTGACAGTTCAAAAATATCTATGATTGGTTAAATTGGAATAAATGATTTAGATTTTGCAATGGCCGGTAAGGAATATTACTTTCCGAATCTCTTGAGAAATGTAAGCAATAGCTTAAGTAGGTAACTCGAACTGGCTGTTCCAATTCAAATTAAATGAAATATCTTTATTTAATAAAATTCTTCCACAATTTTGTAAAGTCGTCTTATTTCAAAAATATTGAAAATTATAGATCAATACGCACATCGCCACGGAAACTACGAGTATAGGTTGCCTTGTCAAATGTAAAATTAATATTAAAGAGATAAAATAACCGCCCGCTTCCAAATGGTTTTGAGCCTTATGAGAAGAAACCGGGCTGTTTCAAGAAAGTCCGAGTTCTGGTAGTCATACTTATAATACTAAAAGCCTTTAGTGTTGAGTAGGACCCTGGAAAACAGTATTTCTGTCAGATAGTTTCTACCTAGAAGTAAAAATAGCTACACAGTACACTGCACTCTTATGTCGTAAAGGTGCTTTCAATGTCATTGTTCTCCAGTTCTAGTTGAAATCTGCCGTGTCATCGTTCTTTATACATAAAAGAGTCAGTGTATAAAGAATGTGCAGTATCATGTAGAAACTTTCGGAGTAGATATGACACACTATCGAACTGTTAGTAAGTAATAAAATTTTACTTAACAGGTATAAAACATTAATTAAGTTACGAATTTCACTTATATAAATCCGGTTTTTAGTTGTATAACGAAAGTAGAGTCCATCTCGCTCACACTTTTTACGAGGTTTTTTTAAATTTTCAAACACGAAGAACGTTTACTCATTGATGCTCTAATTGCCTGACCCATTTATGTATGTACCAACAGACATTTATAAATTCGTAATACATGTGACTTCTAGTTTAATGAAGCGAAGGAAGTATAAAAACACATAAATAATGACAGTCAACAACTGCAGTAAGTATATTTAATTTAGTTCTATGCTCGCTAGTTTAAGTTAACAGCTAATAGTGTTCGTCGTCCAAACCACAAAAGTATCTATAGAATCAACCGTCGGTAATACGGCATTTTGACTGTCAAGTCAAATCATATTTTTAATCAATCATAGGATTAAAAGTCATGTATATGAAAAAGAATTTAATTATGACTATTTAATCATTTACTATTATTTATTATCAGTTCGATAAAAGAAAACAAATTAAAAACAAGTAAGGTAGCGGATAAAAACATTAGTTTTTTTTTAATGACTCTGAACTCTATAAACTTTGTTAAGTGATTTAGTTTATTGACAGATAAGAAAGTAATTCATTGTCCAAAGTATACTCGTATGTCGCTTTAATGTAGTTTCTTAATTATATTCGTTCAGTGAGACAGGACGTTGCTCCAAAGAGTTTCTGTCACCAATACCATAAATAACTTGGGGCTTATTTGATGAGTCCTTAAATGACTAAGTTGTGTTAATTAAATATGCACTTTTAATTAACTCTAATCTTACTTTCTAACTTCTAATATTATCTGTCCAAATTTTTACCATGTCGTTCTAATAAGGTTTGTTAATTATTATTATAAAACCGTATTTATGTCTATGAAGCAATTGGTTATGACATTTTGTAATACTGTCCCGCCGCATTACTTTTAATAACCTGCTTACATCATACTTTTAAAAATATTTCCGGTATAAATATTGATTTGCCTGTTTATTATTTCAACTTCATTTTAATTGGCCTGTTGGTCTAGTGGTTACTGACTCTAACTACTAAGCTTGAGGTCATGGGTTCGATTCCCACACGGGACAAAAAATTGTATGATCCAGAAATAGTTATCCCGACTCTTAGCCTCTTCTTTGTGTCCGTTGTCTGTATGTTGGTAAGGTCCCCGCGACACAGGAATCATTCCTATTTTGAAAAAAAAAAAAGAAATTGATTCATGATATTCGATTTCTGCATAATTCTTTAAGAGCTAGGGAGCATGCCAACAAGGCCATAGTGTATCAATGTTGGCATACCTCGAGTATGAGCACCATGGCCGAGGTCTATCATTAATATGGTTTGAATGACTTTTGCACTTGTTATTCATAAGAAATTTTAATTTTTTTAACAGACTAAAAACGAGGAGATTTTATGGCGAATATCTGTATCTCTTTTTTACGTATATTGAGCAGTTTCTCCGCCTCTCCTCTATATCCCCGGAAAGGGTAGGCAGAGCCGTCTCAAACTTCAATATTTTGCCAACTATAGGTTAGTCCCATTTACGTTCGTAACGTAGAGGGCACGCCGTCATCCGGGCTTTTTGATAATTGATGGTTAAAATTGGATTAAAATGATATTAGTTTAGATATTTAAGGTATACATCAGCTAACACTGGTATTAATAAGATTAAATGTAGTAACAGATTTCCTGCATTTTGAGGCATATTACAGAGAAGTTATCTTTTTCATTACAAAATCGTTACAAAATTGATACGCGCCAAACCACTTTCGCTCACGGTCAACCAGTAGCGCTGTCAGATAACACGAGTACGCGAACCTTCGAATTACGGTTAACATAATACACTTTCACTTATATAATCACCGAATTATACCTGATCTAAATACTTGGTTACAATGTGGTTACATTAGTTAATATCTGGTGTCGTAAAATTGTATCTTTTGTAGATCTAAAAAAAATTAAAAGTGGTTTGTGATGATAGAATGGACTAACGTACGAAGAGAAGTCTTTTTAATTTTTTTGATTTTATTAATTGAACTGTGACAGTGAAAATGTAATATTAATGAACATCTAGCATAAACATAACTCTGCTAATTTATATAACGTTTTGGCTTTAACAGACGCAGGGTTGGCCAGGATACTATTATAAAGGTCGATATTTACACCTCTCGCGACCCCTAATTGTTCTCTGTAAGTTTGATTTTCTTACACATTCCCAAAGGATGTGTAACACATCTTCGTTCACACCGCAGTCACAGTCACTTACAGTTGGGAGACGAAACTATGCCCATTAAAAATGCGAACTACTTAGGCTAAAACTAGGTGTAACCGCACTCCCGTTTTTTATCATAACATATAATATGGTGTCTGACACCCACGGGAAGAAATGGACAGATTATTCTACTCCACCAAGAACACACAAGTTAATAAGTACTACTCTGTAAGTGCGCTGAACGACTTTAAGTGTGATAAGGGGGCATGAGAGCAGGGGTTGGAGGAAAGAAAGTGCTTCCGGTAACCTCACTCACTCGGTAAATACAACGCAAGCATTGTTTGATAACCTGTTTTCTGTAAGGCCGTGATATTACCCTGGGCGAGTCCGGCCCATTCATGCAAGCATGGGCTCTCCCACGTTGAATAACATCCTAGAAGTTTGGCGAGATGGCCAAGCTTAGTCTACGCTTGTTTTCTTATGAATATTGTTATAAAGGCCTTTTCTCCTGGCTAGGCCTGCGTACTATAATATTTAAAAAAAATATAAATGAATGGACCCTTCTACTATTGAAAATGACAATTAAAAAGTTTAATAGGACTCGTAAGCCGCAATTTCTTTTTAGAAGAAATTCTTCTTTTTAATTACGTAATAAAGTAAGACAAAATAATAAAATCAGAAGCTTTATTAATTTCGTTCTTTGCAACACACAATAGGCAGAGTCTGTTAGAAAATAATATATTATTAAACTGCTACACTTTTGACCAAACTGCAATAGATATTCAAGCATTAAATGACATTTATTTTTTATGTTTTTCAACAACATTAGGCCGCGATGGTATATTTTTTTTTATTTTAATTAGATTACAACGTCTACTAACTTACTGCTCAGAATACTGATAGATTATGGCTAAAGGTAAAAAGGAGACAACGTAACGATTAGTAATATATCTTTTTTTATTTTATTTATTTCTTGTGCACCTTTCATACATACAGCATACAGTAAATAAAAAAGTGATTTACTAGAACATGTCACATGTAATCACAAGGCTATTGTTTTATTTCGCTACCCTAGCAGAAACAGGCCCGAGACGGTGGCGTGATGTGATCCGCGCACGCCTCTAATGTGAAAGTAGGGTATGGCTCTCAAAGTCCACGGCGTGGTCACCTACCAATCAAGTGACCAAGGTTTGCAGGGGTCTCCCGAAGGCTTCCTTAGCAGGGTATCGAAGGTTCCCTGCAATAGACACAGTTGGACGGAACACCGTGTGGTTTTAGTCGGTTCGAGTCCGACATACCACCTCACCCTCAGCTCCGGTGAGGTTTATGACCCGTGCAAAGCACGACAAAGTTGTTCACGAAGGTAGGATTGATTTATTACTGTGCCTGATCATGACCTGGACACTTCGACCATGCCTGATCTTTTGTAACATAGGTTTTCAGGCACCCTCCTAAGTCGAAAAAAAAAAACATATGCTCTATACTTTGTTGCATTAGAATTGATCGAGTTTCAAGTACATATTGTACAGTTATTGATAGTGATTGTGAGGGGTATTTGTTACGTTAAAAGTACGTTGGAGTTAAAAACTATAGTGTTGAGTTTTATTTTTAATAATTTTAATATTTTGTTAAATATACGTTATACATTTTCAAGATCATTTAATAGAAAAAAAAAAGAAATCGCCGAATATCGTAAAGTGTACCCCCTACGATATTCAGCGATTATATAACTTTACCTCCCCTCCCTTTCCTCTAGCCTCAAAGGAGACATCGCAGTTGCTACTCTTAAGTTGCAGGTGTCACTGGGTGGTGTTCACTTACCTTACTTACACTTACTTACCGTCTGCTGCTCGTTTGCCTCGCACAACCTCCCTATGGAACAAATTGTCGCTTGCCGTATTTCCGAACCGATACGACCTTCAAACCTTCAAGAAAAGAGCGTACTCCTACCTAAAAGGCCAGCAACGCACTTGTGATTCTTGAGTTACGGGTGTCCATGGGTGGCGGTAGTCTCTTGCCATCAGGTGACCCGTCTGCTCGTTTGCCCCCTATCGCATAAAAAAAAAACTATAAGAAAATGGGTTCATCTCGGTATTGTACGGAACCACTTTATAACATGCTATATGTCTAATTGCTTAAGGTAAACTGTGACCTTGATGCTTCTTTCTGACAGTCATAGTTTACAAAACACTAATAATTCGCTAAATAAATATTATCCGTATTACTACCACTTTTTGGGTCAAGATGTAAAGTGCTTATTTGATCATCGGCCACATGTTGGTCAATATTGAGTAATAATGTAAGAAATCACGTTAATAACGTTACTGCCTACAGGATACTTCAACTATGTGATGCCTTTTGTCATCTAACTGCGTCAGCAAAGAAGACCCTGCCTGATGCTCCTATCTTCAGTTTTAATTCAATTAGAAATCTTTAGAGTGAAAGCTTCAAAATTTTATTTAAAATATATATAACTACTAGACAAATGCATAAAAAAAAATAATTCAAATCGGTTCAGCCGTTTAGCAGGAGTTCAGTGACATACAAAGATGACGTTTGTGGGCCCAAATTCTAAATGGTAAAATTTTGATAAACCTCTGCCTGCCGCTTTGGGAATACGTGTATGTACTTAAAATTATATCATAATGTTACAATCATCAGTTATATGCTATGGCTGGCAGGAGCTGGATGCGAGAAGCCGAAAATAGCTCGAAGTGGCGTGCAATCAGGGCGTATGTCCCGCAGTGGACTGCGATAGGCCGATGATGATGATGATGATTAGGTCTTTTAAAAAAAATATAAGACGTACTCTGATCTACAAGAGCATTTTTCAGAACCTACTTAATCACAATCATTATCACCATTTTATATCTTCACATATAACTAAAAACCAATCGTATTAAAAGAATAATCAATTAAAAACTATATTTAAATCGATTTCTTATATTTTTTATTATTAGCCTTTATTGCTAATACTAATCAATGATTTTACAGACAGCAGCAAATTGTTTTATCTTAAATCTAATACATAGGGTTTCCCGGTTCAGTGGTCAGCGTGTCCAGTGACACATAGGCCTCTTCCAACTGTTCCCATTCTTCTCTATTGGTAGCTTTTCTAGACCAGATTGTCTGCATATCATCTGTCCATCTTTCAGCTTGTCTGCCTCTTTTTCTTTTGCCATCACGTGGCTGCCATTCTGTTATAATTTTAGTCCATTTTATTCTGCTTTCCCTCGTCATATGTCCTGTCCATCGCGTACGTACGTCTTCCACCTTTGTTGTAGATCTAATGTCTGCTGCTCTTTTGCGGTCTTTTAGCGTCACGCCAAACATACTCCTTTCAATTCCCTTTTGACACAATCTTAGTTTTAAAAGATGTTTTTGATATATTTTTAATTATTCCTATGTATTTTTTTGGATTAGAGCCCTCCAAAGCGAATCGTGTTCTATAGAATCAAATGCTTTACTATAGTCCACAAATGCTATGTACAAGGCTTTACCGTATTCTTGACATTTTTCCTTTAGCTGTTTGAACACATGCATGTGATCAGTAGTTGAAAACCCCGCTCTGTAACCAGCTTGTTCTATAGGCATCCATTATTCCTGTTATTCTGTTCAATATCAATTTGGAGAACACTTTATAAATATTCGTCATAAGGCTTATAGTTTAAGGCCTGTAGTTTTCTATGATGTTCCTATCCCCTTTTTTGTGTAATAGTATAATTGTGCTCTTGGTCCATTGCGTTGGTATACATTCTGAGCTTAAAATAGAATTGTATATTTCCGTGAGTTTTCTTAGCTTTTCCGGTACTCTAATTGTGATCATTTCATTTGAAATCTGATCTGGTCCAGGAGTTTTGTTGTTCTTTTGACTGTTGACAGATTTTTCTATCTCTGATTGTAGGAAAACTGGTATGTCTTCGCCCATGTCGTCATTATCGAGATTTATAGTTAAGTCTCTAGTATTTCGTTTTGCTGCATAAAGTTTTCTATAGAAGTCAGTTGCTGTCTGTATTATAGCTTTTCTTGTCGTTTACTGTTTTCCTGCTTTATTTTTAATGTTTGAGTTCCTTTTTTTCGCCTCTATCAGTTCTTTCAAAGCTTTTTTAAATCCTCCTGTCTTGTTTATATGGTAATTAAGTACATTCGTTCTTTTCTTAGTTCTGCCTTTTTTGATGCTGTTACTTAATTTTTTACTTAGTTCTGATATAGCCCTTAGATTTTTTTGTCTTTTTCAACTTTTAAAAGTTTTCTTCTTTCTTCTATTAATGTTTTAGTGTCATTTTTGGTATGGGTTGTCTTAGGCTTTGCGAAGTTGTTTGAACAGTGGACCATATATTTCTTTTATCTCATAGTTATATTTATCTTTTATTTTATTTCTAGGTGTATTTATGAAACATTGTTGTTATGTATTTATAAAGTTAGCTTATGTATTGTATTTTTTTCTATTCTTTTTAGGTTCAGTGATATTTATTACTGCTCTCACTATCCGGTGGTTGGTATTAAAGTTTAATTGGTTTAAAATGTTTATATCATGAAAAACATTTTTTTTGTTCGTTGCTATGTAATCTATTTCGTTTCTGTATGATCCATCTGGAGATAACCAGGTCCACTTTTTCTTCGGATCTTTTTTAAAAAAACTGTTCATGAATGCAAGATTGTTTTCAAATGCCATTTTAATCATTCTTTCTCCATTTTTACTTCTTCTGTCGTAGCCAAATTTACCTATTATATTTTTTCACCAGTTCGTTGAGACCCTATTCTACCATTAAAATTTCCTATAACTATAACGTTTTTGTGTGCATCTTGTAAGACTGATGACAACTGATCATAGAAGATGTCTTTAACCCGTTCGTCCTGTTGTTCAGTGGGAGCATATACTTGAATAATCGACCTTTTGTGTCTGTAGCCCGATAGATGCATATTGAGTACAGCTATTCTCTCTGACATACCTATAAATTCTTCGATATTTTTTTCAAAGCGTTTTTTAACCATGAAGCCGACACCGTAACTTCCCTTTGTTTCTCCTTTATAGTATAGGACGTATTCCTTTCAATCTTCAATGCTTTCACCTAATCTTCTTATTTCACTTAAACCTATTATGTCAGTTTTTATTTTTGAAAGAGTCTAATTCGGTAAGTCTCTCTTGTGTTCTCAGTGTTAAGCAGTTTAATGTACAAATATATAGTTTCCTATTTTTTGTATTTCTGGTGTTTTGGTGTTATTGGTATTTTCTTTTATTGGAGCTGGAAGGTCGATATCCCCCTCGGTGACCAGCCGGCTTGGGGGAGGTGTTGTTGTTTTGTTTGTCTTGTTAATAGTTTTTCGTTCATTTCTTCTGATCTTCCGGTTTCCGATGTGTGTTGATTGCTATTCTTTATTTATAAAGGATGTTGAATGAGCTCTGCTCCTCTACATTCTTTCGATGGTATTTATTTTGTTTATTTTTGGCGGGGCGTTTTCAGTGTCATTCGTTGTCTTTGTTGAGGTAGATTGTTCTCTCTTCCCTTTATCTCGCATCCCACTTGCTTCACCTTCAACAACCAGTTTGTCGTATTTTATGTATGCTATACGTCCTTTTTTACGTTCTTTCTTTAACTGAGGTATTAGTTTTTCTAACACTTCTTTACTGAAATCCTCTTTAACGTAAATATTTTTTGGCAGCTTTTTCTTATATCGCAAAATCTCATCTCTCTTCCATGCGTTTAGCATATTAATTAAAATTGGGCGTGCTTTTTCTTTTACTTTACCAATTCTAAACGCTTTGTTAATGTCTGTTTCGTACTTCGATACCTGAATCGTTTAAAGTTTTTGATACCATTTCTCCTATGTTAATATTTTCATTCGATTCCTCAAAGCCGTAGAATATTAAATTGTTCTCCTTTTTTTCCAAATTGTAGGCGATTTACTCTCTCATTAAATTTCTTTACTTAATTTTTTAGAACTATAATTATAACTAAAAACCAATCGTATTAAAAGAATATTCAATTAAATCTATATTTAAATCGATTTCTTATATATATATTTTATAATAAATAACAAACTTATATACCAATAATAATAAACAGAAGTAGACTAGTCTGTGCCGTTCAAATATGTATACTTCTTAAAAGCAACTTCCGTATGGTCGTTGAGAGTGAAAGTGGTTGTGTTGTACATACTTGTACATACATACATACACTCACGCCGCTATCCAAGAAGGGGTAAGCAGTGGTCCCGCGTTTTGTGTGCAATTTTTTACGCCCACGTTCAAAAATTATAATTTAGACATTATCTGGACACTTTTGGGAATTAGGAAAATTTGGAGAATATTGACAGGAAAGGGTAGAAAGAGATATTGTTTATACAGATATATTGAGTATAATGGTTGTTTCTTTTCGCCAAAACCCCAACATTTCAGGCGTCTAATTTACACCGCACCTTTTTGATATCTATATTAATAAAGAGTTATATTGGTTTGTTTCTTAGTGCGTTAATATTTGGAACTATCCCTAGATTTTAATTAAGCTTTTTGTATTAGTTACAGAGATATTAATTGAGAAACTAACAAGGCTATAAAATATAGCGCTGCTTCCCTTAGGAACGAAGCAGCGACCTTAAAAGTAGGTGAAGGTGCGTGGAACGGCTGGTCTGATATAAAAACTTAATGCACTATACCAATGCTGCTATTATATAACAATGCATTTATATAAATATCACGTCAGGATGAAGGTTATTTAAAACATTATAGTTATTCTCTTGTCTAAGTATTCGCAAATTATTTTGGCAAATGTTTTGCAAACTAAATTGTATAGACCGAATGTGATTATAATATATCATTAGGGATACAGGTCAGTGTCATGCATTCAGTGCATGAGTTAAATGATAAATGTTTTGTAGAGACTTTTAATATAACATATTCAATTTCAATGAAAACAAATAGTAAAATGTGTTATCATGAAAATCTAAATTCGAGACTCATTCACTCAGTCATTGATAATAAATTACTACAAGAATATATTTTAGTAAACAGTCTGGTCGAGATCGCTGATCTATACTAATCAACCATGGTCGCCAAACCTTTACTTAAAAATAAAAGTTTTGGCTTATAAATGGTAATATGCTCGCTTTGAATTAACTTGCCGTCAAAAACGTAACATATAAAATGTAAATGTTATACCCACATAACAGGAAATCACTTCCCTGCCTTCGATGCCCTCTTAAGATGTCACAGTTCTAATCTCATGAAGCTTGTACCGACAAATGTATTTTTTTCCATCATCTTAGTTAGTTATTTACCGGTGTTTATCTTCCGCGGTAAAATATTAATTTGGTAATTGAATTTCCAAAGCTTTTAAGAACAATTTGTACAGGTACTTTGGTGTTAATTTTGTTACAGGATAAGACCAAATTTTTATTAAATAATCTATGAAGTCCTGGTAACCGCACTTAACCTCAGCCACACTTTTATTAATTCTACTTGCTTTCCCCGCAGTTTCACCCGCTTTTATGATTACTTATCCGCTCCTAAAAGTCGCAGCGTACTCGTACTTCCTAAATAAACGGTCTATTTAAAGAAAAAAATAATTGATCAGTAGTTTCAAACAAACAAACAAACTCGTCAGCTTTATAATATTAGTATATGTAGATGTGAATATGTTGTAAACGCGACACAGCAAGTGTTTCCTATGAAGGATTTATAAAGGGGGGGTTTACAAACATACAATCAACGGACACAAGGAACACCCAGACAACTATTTGAGGATCACATATTTTTTTGTCCCGTGTGGGAATCGAACCCACGACCTCCGATTCAGCAGTCAGAGTAGTTAACCACTACACCAACAGGCCTGTCGAGCCTTCAGGACCGTCAGTCCAACACTTCATTTAAGATTTGTCAGAAAAGAACAAAGTAATATATCTTTTAGTTAATAGGTATAAACAAATAATCTTATACCTACCTCAGAAAAATGACTTAACTTATTAGACTTAAGGTTACGTAGATAATTTATTTGTCTTTGTTTTATTTTTATTATAGATTGATATTTAGCAATTTATTGATGTTTATTTCTAAAATTATTATTTGACATGTTCATTGATGTTTTTAATTATTGTTATTTGACATGTCTCACCTATTTACTGATGTGTTCAATGAATGAATATGTAATATGTTTTATTAACAATTTTTGAGTACAACTCTTACATCTAAAAAAAGTGTGTACGTACTATTGTTAAGTTTATTTTCCTTGGAGTTTCTTGAATGTTCGTCTCCATAGTATCTACCTATTGGAAGAGGCAACGAGCTTTGCGAATGACACAGTCTGACTTCTCTTTACAATTCAAAATAGCTATGATTGGTTTAATTGAAATAAATGTTTTTTATTTAATTTGATATGAAATTGTACTAAATATATTATTATGTTTTAACCCTATATATCAGTTTTCCATACGTCCATTCCAGTCACAGGGTTTCCTTTCTATCAACAAGACGCGATGACGGAACACTTTGTGGATTTAGTCGGTTCGAGTCCAATATCCCACCTTACTGGCTCCGGTAAGGGGACGACCCGTGGGGGTTTCAACGCAAAAAAGATTAAAAAATGTACCCTGTTAACGTATGTACGCATGTACTCACGCGTTTAAAAGTGAAATTCATGCACAAATGCGAAGCATTATGGCATATATATATAAATTTTTATTTGTGTAAATAAAACATCTCCTCTGTGAACATATTAGTAGGTTCTTCGTGTTTCCTGGTCGAGGAAGCAATGAATAGCTCACATGATCGTGTTAGTGTTGCGCCCGCGCATTGTAATAGTCTTATTTGTATTAGAATAAGTATTTATTGCCTTGGACAAACATAAGATACTCGTTGGTTTGAATAATATTTATTCTACATTCAATACTCTTTGTTTAAGCCGGTAGCTTAAGAGAAAAACAAATAACATTAAACCTTTAAAAATTGATAGATT
This sequence comes from Tyria jacobaeae, assembly GCA_947561695.1. NCBI lineage: Eukaryota > Metazoa > Arthropoda > Insecta > Lepidoptera > Erebidae > Tyria > Tyria jacobaeae. Next base: position 17,720,732 of record OX387218.1, on the reverse strand, counting down.
TGAAATATTTTTATACATAATCACGTCGACCAAAAGCATTACGTTATCGTCTTTTCAGTACTCTGCTTTTTTTTTTGTTTACTTAGTTACTTTTTGAACCTTGATGTAGTATAGACATCAGGGCATTTTCTAAATGTCAAGCTTTAAATAATGCTAAGATAAAAGACATGATTTTATTAATTTCACTAAAATATTTTATGTAGAATATAATATAACTTAACTGTCCTAGATTTCTTTTCTACAAGCCATACTTAGACTATGAATAACATAACCCGACTGCCTCATTAACTATCTATCTTCTTTTTCTTGACGCTATATTAGAAATGTAATAATACTAACAAAAAAAAAATATATAATATATACGACTGAAATGACACTGCAAATGTTCAAATCCATAAGGCAGTTAAGGAACATCAGGCTCTGTTTAGGAACATCAGACATACATACACTTGAAAAACAAAAGAGTCGTCAGGGACTTTAAAGACTAATAATAATCGTAAACATTCTACTCAAGTTCTTCGTTTTCTTATTTTAAAAGTTGTTATTTTAATAGCAATAAAACTTGTTATGCATCCCACAGATTAGATAAGTTACTCGGTTAGTGGAAGTCGAGGCCTCTGTTAAAAACAATAGGATCAGAAATGCATTGTGTAATCGAGTAATCGCCATAGTGGTTAAATCGATTACTGGAACCATCGTTCCGTTGCGCTTGTGCTGTACTTGTACGTACTTGTCCACCGGAAAACGTTACTACGGCTTTAGATATAATTTTTTATGTAACAGTGTTTGAAAGTGAAATAAAAATGTAAAATTATATTATTTAAATTATTTTATTTGGTAGAAGATTGGCATAGCTCTTTTTCCTATTCTTTTTAAAAAAAAAGTATGCAGTGAGTGACAACTGAGCAGAAGAAGAACTGATACATATTTATTACGTCATCATCATCATCATCATCATCATCAGCCTATCGCAGTCCTCTGCTGGACATAGGCCAATCCCATTGCTCGCCACTTCGATCTATTTTCGGCTTCTTATTACGACTTAATTCATATGTATACGTTGACGCTTGTATCCCCGAAGGGGTATATATAATTTAGTCATATAAACGTAATAGCCTATTGCCGTTCTCAGGGCACTTTGGGAATCAGATAGGACATTTGGAGGTATATTGAAAGGTAAAGGGAGGATAGAAAGGAAAAGGAAAGGAAATTGTTTATATGGATGGGTTGGGGAGTAGGAGCAATAGCTCAAGCAAGTCAGGATCGCATACCTATAACTCGAACTGACTGTTGCTGGGAGATCCAAGTCCTTTAACTTAAATACTATCAAAACATAAATATATATATTATGTAAACTTCAGAGCAGGTCCTTCTGCGTTATATGCGTTTTTTGTATAATATAGGGGGACAGACGAAGACGCGGATCAGCTGATGGTAAGTGACAACATGCGTCCATTTACACCTGGAACTCAAGTCTTAAGTGCGCTGTCTCGATCTCCAAACCACCTTACCGGCCCCGGTAAGGTGACGACCCGTGGGGATTTCCACACAAAAAATAAAAAGTGCACTGTCCGCCTTTGAGAGTGATACGGAGTGGGGGGATATTGACAATATTTCTATACCTATAATCAGGTACACAGGACAGTTCCATTATTTTATTATCCAACCTTATTTTGGATTTTTTAAAATTCTTGAGTCAATTCAAGTTGTTACGAAATTTACCAGTTAGGATTGTATCACTCGATGTATTTCACTCTGACCTTAGAAAATGATTTAGTGTTTAATTGAAGGAAGATAGAAGTCTTTCAATGCTACTCTCGGTTGAAATAAAACATTTAATGTCATGTGTTATTTCATTAAATGTAAGTAGATGTCATCAACAAACCCTGTAGCTCAAAATAAAATACTTACTTTACCCAAAAGTATATAATTTAATTATATGATCATTATCATTCAGCCTATCGCATTTGATTTGATTAATTTTTCAAGATAATAGTAATAAAAAGATCTTATGCAATTCTAAAGAAGTCTGATTGTTAATCAAGTAACATAACATGAAACGGAATGTCATTCTTAAAAAAATCTTAGGTATGAGTTTGTTTAAAAATACAATTAGAATCGTGGCATGTTTTGTCACTAAACTTTAATAGTATTATCTTTAGATATGATATATAAGCATATATACATATATGTGTACCTACAAATATTTATATACTAATTATAACTTTATTAAAAATAAAAATAAAAAGGTGATCCAAAAAGTAAGAGAGTATGTTTGAGTCGATTTAACCTATTTTAGAGTATTTGCTGTTTGAATGATGAGGTCTCTGACCCATGTTTGTGACTCAACCGTCATAGATATAAAGCTATTGTCTCACATAGGGTGAAGAAAATGAGCTACCTAAGAACAATGCTGACAATTATCTACAAATTATGCAGTCTTATCAACAAAGATGTTCCCGCCATGAAATAGTGTTCATTACGTTCTTACAGGAGGGTTGTGTTCTAGTGTATATTTAATATATAAAATTCTCGTGTCGCGGTTTTTGTTACCAAACTCCTCCAAAACAGCTGGACCGATTTTTATGAAATTTTGTGTGAATATCGGGTAGGTCTGAGAATCGGCCACCGTCTATTTTTCATACCCCTAAATAATAAGGGTGACCCTATACATATTTATATGCCTCTGGAATGCGCTCCCTCAAGAAGTTAGGAAGTCCACTAACCGTCTCACCTTTAAGGTTAAAGTACGTAAACTCTAAAGAGATTTTATGGCGGAATCAAAGGAATAATACCGTGCAAGTGTCTCGATTGTCTATGTAGTTAATGTGTGGATCAGTATCATATGTATGTATATGTGTGTGTGTGTGTGTGTTTATGAATATGTATATATAACTTTATGTGTAAATAATTGGTTTTAAGTTAGTATATATCGTATATGTAAGTATATCTACTATATGTATGTAGAACTACCTATGCAATATTCTTTTTTTCTATTTAATCATTTAAAACACCTGCCACAAACATCTCTGCATCACCCAAAGGTTGGCTGGTAGAAAATGCCTACGGCATTAAGTCCGCCATGAGCAATATTAAATTGCAGGAAGTTAAATAAATAAATAAAATAACGCCAGCATAAAAAAGAGGGGAATTTAGTAAATCAGTCGGGCTTTATATTTTTTTCACACCTTTACCTACATACAAACACATGCTTACGCATGTATGTCTTTAGGGGTAGGCAGAGGTGAATTAAACACCCACATTTTATCACTTCGAATTTGGTCCCGATACGTAATAGGGGGCAACCGGGCACTGTATGACTGGATCCATAGTGTCTAATAGATAACAGTCGTCAGTCGCTTTCTAAGTTACATCAGGGAAGGTATGGGGTAGCCCTGGTTTACTCCACCGTGAACCACACGGCACAATTGTACTTATTAACAAGTACAACAACAGTTAAACGATATAATAAAATATATGGCCAAAACGTGCGTTTGAGGCACCTCCGTGTATCCCTAAGCGGTAGTGTACATACAATAGCGCCTGTTATGATTTCATAGCAAAATAAGTAGAGAGTCTTCCCACATTCTGTTATATTCCAGTAAAGTGCCTATCTAGTTTACCTACATAATACACTTACATGTTGATGTAACTCGGCGAACGTTAATTAAAATTTAACGAGTTTAATATCTATGTAAAAATATGTAACTAAATGCTTTCTTAATTAGTGTATCTTATATATGTAATTAGCAGTGCAATAGTAGGTTAAAAAAAAAAAACCTTAGGAGACTCTTAAAAAGGGTCTTGAGGGTTTAAGGGATATTGCAGGTGGCGTTGACATCACTGCCGCATAATATAAAATTAAAATTATTCTGGAGAATAAATTAATTGATTTAAGAAATATTTTTAAAACAGTCAATTATAAAGTCAATTGTCAATTTAAAAAAATTGTCATCTAAACTGAAAGCGTATTATTACTGAGAAAGATTAAAAAAAAAAACAGTTTTAGTAACTCTGCCATAAAAGAATATGGTACGTTGTTAAAAAATTATTACGAAAGTGATATTTTGAAAGTTAGTATCTTTTTTCTATGTTGCTGACAGTGATGAAAGTTAGTGTAAATAATTAAGAAAAAAAAAGGTTTTTAGGATATAAAGCGTACACACCACAACTCCGATTAAGATCCAATCTGGGTATTCTTCTCAAATGTCCAAGATTGAAAAGGTCAAACTTGTTACAATTTTTCTATGGATGCTGTACATAAAATTAATTCTTTTTTCTAGAAAGAATGTCACAGGTGTAATATTAATAAAATTAAATTATTGTTGTCTTCTTTAAGTTAATAAAAAAACCGCAATAAAGTCTAAAACAAAAGTTGTAACAAATGAAAAAAAAAAAAGCAAAGAATACAGTAAAATTTAATAAGTGCAGTTTCGTCAACAAAAGACACCGTTTAGATAAAATATATTCATTCATTTCATTATATATATGTATGTACATATGAAATATCATCACCGTGCATTATTGCTAAAATACATTGAAAAAATATTTCGTATTCCTTACCTGCTTGACAAAACACTGATGGCACAAAAAACACAAAAAAACCCGCATAAATGGTATCCAAACTATTTATTTTTCGACATGCACTGATAACACACGATATCAGGCAATTCGCACTCGTTTTCAAATTTAATTTCTTCATAAAATCCATTTTGTTACCAATACCTTCATACACAATATTTTAGTCCAGATCTTATTTTAAAAAGTAAATCACTATATATTTTTTATTTATTTATTTACTGTTTATATTACAAATTAAACACACTATGTTTTTAATAATAGCCCTTAAACAATATACCTAGTGTGATTAATAATATTTGTTTTAAAATGCGGTCTCAATTATATTTTACGATTGTAAAATTGTTTGAGTTAAATTACGCGCTTAAAAAGCGCGGCAAGACGCGCATGGAGCATGCGCGGCGTGCGTACAATGATCTGTCATTTTTTTTACAAGCACAGACCTCCCGCTATACAGCATTTAAATATTGAGTGAGTAGTATTTAAAACTATAGTGAAAATTTTTATGCTCTAGTTCCTCAAGTACTCCAATTTTTATTTTACGGAAGGAATATGACATTTTTTAAGCATATGCTTTTATCTGTACAAAGTAGGTGATTTATTTTACTTTTCATAATACCTACCACTAACACATATTAAACAATTTATATGTAATATGAAGCAATTTAGTACACATTTTAATTATACAATTTGTTACGCTTACGAACTGTTTTTATTGAACTGTTTAAATTATAATGCCAATAAGTAGATTACAGTTACTAAGATCAGGAATATATCTCATACAAAACACAAATAAAAAAAAATAGTATTGATATTTATTTACAAGTATATTAATAATAAGTCCCATGTGTAAATTAGTGGGCGGGTACAGCAAATTCCGAAACCCTACAGAAGGTCTGAATGTTCCGAAACTTCTAAAATTGAAATATAATAGACGGCTTAAAAGAAACGTTACAGCTTCAGGATAATAAATCGATATGAATGTCTATTGCTATCGCTAATCGCTTTGAGGATGTTACATAGAAGACTCCCGTTAAAGCAAAATTCCAGTCAATACTATCTGTTGTCAATCACATAATGTCATACGTCATGCATCCTACAAAGGAGTTGCAATACACCTCTGATGATCTATTACTGCGCGATAACGGATCAGAAGTGATTACGCACATTTTTTTTTAATAATATAGGTGGAGGAACAGACATCAGTGATAACCGCCGTCCATAGACACCTGCAACTCAAGAGTCGTAAGTACGCTGCCCGCCTTTGAGAGTGATGATGGATGGGTGGATGGGAGGAAGGGAAAGAAGAGAGGGAGGAGATGGAGAGATAAGAAGGGAGTTTGGGCTCCGGAAATCTCACTAATTTCGGGGCAATGCAACGCAATCGTTACTTCACAACCGGTTTTCTGTGAGCACGTGGTATCGCGCCGGTCGAGCCGGCCCCTTCGTGCTTATGGCTCTACCACTGCATTGTATATGTATCTATATTTTTATTTATGCAGAGACGTTTTAAAAATGATTTTATATTTTGATTTTATGATTGTAAGGTAGACCTCTAGCAACACATATCTGTATACTACATTTAACTCCACTCGCGTGCTGTTTATCAAACAGACAGACAAAATATATATTGTTTATATTTCTGTTGCTCTAAAAAAGATCCCAAATATTATTTTTTATTCAATATCTGTAATGTGCAGACATGCGTGTTACAATTTTATTATGTTAAGATTCGAATGACAATTATTATTGCACATACTTGACATAACTCACGCTTAACGGAACCATAGAGAAGACAGACTATAACGTCGAGAATGCGAGGTCAGTAGCCTATCACATTAGAATGTAAATTATAATGTCGCTATGCCTCTATTACTGCTGTATTAATCGTGGCTGTCACCTTTCTATAAACAGGTTTTATGACGTCAGTGAAGTCATTAAAACTATTTTATATTAAATACCGGTAATGATAATAATGTGGGCTCCTGTATGATATTCAGTACACGCACGAAATATGTGGTACTGCATTAAATTGTGTAATAAAATACCTAAGTAGGTAGGTAGGTAAGATTCTTCAACTAAATGAGAAGAATTTTACAAACTGCATGATTAATTTACCTAAACAAAATGCTTTTCAGTATGATGGTCGATCTTCACTGAAAATCTGTACTTACTCTTTTACGTCTTAATGTCATTTATTCATTAATTCTTTATTATACGCAATAAATGACAATTATTAAAGACTGAAACGGTATGTACAAAGGCGAGCTTAACCCAAAACTGAGTTGTCTTGTAACTAACCTAGTGATAGCGGACGCTAGAAAAAGAAGTCTTTCGATTCTTCTGACTTTTCTCCTATTGTTTTATTGCATTTATCTGACATTTTTTTATTGATGCATATTTATTCATTATTATCATTATTGTATTATTAAGCCGCGTGGTTTTTGGGCCACTCCAACTCTCCTCTGGGATATCTTATAGGGCAACTAAGGAATCAGACTGAGTTCTGTCAGACAGTATACATATATGCAGTATAGTATATATAGAGCCTGGTTAACGGTTATAGACTTAGCTATGTTTACATTATAATTATGATATGAATTTTAATGTTTTATTAATATACATGCCAGAGGTGTAAACCCTTGTGAAACTAGTTTTTTATATTACCTAGTTGTTGTTGTGGTTATCGTGCGTGTTCTTCCCAATAGGAATTACTTTTTTCAGTGGTAGAGCCATGCTTAGGCACGAATGGGCCGGCTCGACCGGTGCGATACCACGGCCTCACAGAAAACCGGTTGTGAAGTAACGCTTGCGTTGCATTTCCCCGAATTGAGTAAGGTTTCCGGAGGCCCACTTCCCCCTCCCCCCTTTTCTCTCCCTTCATCTCCTTTTTCCTCTTTCCCATCTCCTCATCCCTCCCCTCTTCTTTCCGCTCCCTGCATCCCCCATCCCTCATCACCCTCAAAGGCGGGCAGCGCACTTGCGACTCTTGAGTTGCAAGTGTCCATGGACGGCGGTGTTACTTACCATCAGGTGACCCGTCTGTTCGTCTGTCCCCCTATAATATAAAAAAAAAAAAAAAAAAAAACTTATTGGAACACTCACATGAATGATTCCTACTCCTGACAATTGAAAAATACACATAAAAATAAAATAATTGTCTTTTAAAAAAAAGTGGACAACAGTATTTAATACACTTTTCTTTATTGATTCTTTGTCTAGAAAAAATTATTCGCAATGTCCTTGGTTTCCCACGATACTGAGTAAAACTCGATATAACTCGCATTATATCGAGTAAAAAATGCGACGATTGCCGGAAAATCGCTAAATATGAAAAAGATACATTCATTTTTTTTAATTCATAACTAAGTAGGGTCCTTGCTTTGAAATGTTTTTATTTTATTGCTGGCAATACATACTTCATTGTGAAAATTCTGTAGAATTAATTATCGGAAACGTCTGGGAACAATAAGAACATAACACTGAGCAGGACACAGTACAAAAAAAAAACTTACTGCACTGGGCCTGATTACGAATGAGCGAATCTAAATTCACTGCTTTTTATCTTTATTGTTACATAAAATGTACTTACTGTAATTACCCTGACTACAACTAACCGGATCGAAATTCTCTGCTTTAAATAACAAAAAAAAAACGTTAGTCGTGGCATGAGTGGAGTATCCACTTATCATAATTTAGCGACTTTTATCATAGAGAAAATAACTACCTACTTGAAATTTTGTTGCAAAATTGATTCTTACATAATTTACGACAATCTGTTATTGTTATCGATAACACTTATAAACACCACGAAATTCCATAAAAATACTGTTACATAGAAAATAAGAATAACACTGAAATCGAAAGCGTTTTAAAAAATTGAAGCACTTGTAAAAGGCAAACAGTCCTTTTAAATTACACTGTTTATATTATAAGTGTAAAGTGAAGTCAGTTTCCGGAGATTAATTAGTTTTTGGTTTAATGGAAAACACGATAATTTGATATTGGTTTTCAATTATTGTGTATTGAAATCCCCGTACACTTAAAAATAATGTTATTTGAGAGTTTTGTTGAACAAGTTACGTATTAAAAGTAAATAATATAAAATGTAAATATCACAGAACTGGAACAATACTATCAAGTTACTTAACACTTGCAAATAAATCAATTATATAATATAGAGTAAGTGTTACAGCTGGTTTTTAGTTCTTATAGATAGTAGTAAGTAATAAATCAATACATATATCCATAAATATATTCAAATTATATAAATTTGTAAAGGACTGCAGATTCTTAAAAGAACGAGGGGTCAAATTTTGGAGTCGCATAGTAGACTTAGTGAGGTTATAGCGTTAGTACGTTTAATAGAATTCGTAATTTCACTACAGAAATCATATTTTAAAAGTAATCATTTAAATTTAAAATAAGACAAAGCAATCAATTAATATATTTCATAAATGAAAGGTTATATGATTGAAACTATGGGCATTTAAACAAACATGGAATCCGGATATAAAATATATTGAAATTGGCATTAAAATTCATAAAATATGCATGACGATCAGGGAACGTAAACAGATAAAACAAAAGCTATCCCGTTTTTCCTTTGTTTTTCGACTTCTCTTTTCCAAATATAATGGGAAGGTTATTTTCCTACCTAATATTTATTTAAAATGAAAATCTTAGTCGGTCGAAGGAGATTTATAGATTTTATTGTAATCAATGCTTTTATGAATTAGGTGACATTTAGTAAAGGTGTTAGGGTAAATGGGGGTACGTGTGTACGTTGTACATATAATCGATCTCCGTTAATACCCATATATTTCAGTCGGTAATCCTTTCCAAAAATATTATCACTTCACTAAAACTGTATCTATGTCATGTAAATAAATCAAGTCATATAACCCTGCTGTAGTTATAATTATAATCTTACTCTTAATCTACTTTGATTTAAAATAAAATTTTCTATCCTTTTCATATTTGTACTATATACATTTCATATTTGTACTATATACATTTCATATTTGTACTATATACATACATCTGTATATAATTTAACGTTAGAGTCTCTAAAATATATGCGAAGTATTATTGTCCTGATTTTAAGCAACCCCCGCAATTGTCACTCAAAAGTCGTAAGTGCGGTGCCTGTCTTTGGGGGAATGAGGGATGAGAGAGGGGAAAGAAAAGAGGGGGGATGAGGAGATGGCAAAGAGGAAAGTGGGCATGAGGGGAATGGGAAGAGGAGAATGGCCTCCGAAAACCTCACTAATTTTGGGTATTGCTTCACAACCGGTTTTCCGTGAGGCCGTGGCATCGCACCGGTCGAAGCGACCCAATCGTGCCTAAGATAAAATTTTATTTATATAAAATTAATGGTGCTGTCTATTATGTTAAAGGAATATTTAAATGTTTGTACGACATGAGGAAATTAACGTGTTTTAGCGAATAAAAGCGTATAGCGAACTGTGATAATTTGGTTAAAGTTTATATGAAATATTGTTATAATAAAGTAACTTCACAAGAGGTCAAGTTCTTTTTTACAACTCATTGACATAATATCAGCCATAGGACGACCACTGCTGCACAAAGGCCTCGCTCAATAAATTCCAAGAATACCAGTTGTCAAAATTACTTGCATAATAAAAAAAAAAGCTTAAATAAATATTTAAGCGTGTTACTGACCTAAAAACTCTTCATCCTGTCTGTGTATGAAAAAATTGTTAACTTAGTCATTAATTAACATTCTAATTTATTTTCAGGGATGAAAACCTTTCATTTTTTGATAATACTCATTATAATACAATGCTTTGTAACGAAGACATCATCCTCATGCTCATGCTGTTCCTGTAGTGACAACGAATCGGAAAGCAAGGAGATTAGGTGTTGTTGTTGTAAAACGAAAAAAAATAAAAAGAATATAAAAAAAGGAAAAGGAAAGAATAATTTGTTAGATGGAAAGAAAATTATTGCCTTCCCAGTGTTTATGCCTCCAGTTATGCCACCGCCCATGATGGTTCCAATGCCAATGCCTATGCCCATATTTGGATAATAAAAAAAAAACACTGACACAAGATCCCAATTACAGATGGCGTTAGTGTGACTTTATGTCAAACTTTATGTGGTGTTTACCTGTAAAAAAATAGTGAAAATCTACTAAAATCGTTTTTTTTTATGGTGTACACAATTGTTGGCAAGCGAATAAAGTGAAATAAATAAAATAAGAATATTTTATAAAATATTTTTGGATCTATGCCTACTATAATTATCTTTGATGTCGGTCAGTACAACACAGTTCAAAATACTGCCGTCATCCAGGCATTGTATGACTGTATATGTGTATACTCTCCTATAGGTAACAATCCAATCCCTTAGTCGCTTTTTATGACACCCACGGGATGAGTTCTGGTCACTTGAGTAGAATATTCTACTTCCTCGAGAACCACACGGCTAACTGCATTGTTACACGTGTTCGATAAAAGGCTAGTTATCATTAAATCATCATCAGTCTATTTCCGTCCACTGTATCCCGGTGTTGGGAAGCCTGCAACCATTATTCATAGTTTGGGTTCATCGTGCCGCAGTTCCGCCTCTAACACTTCTCGGCTCCGGTGACCATCAGTCCGACTGGAGAGATGACCGGCCCTCTACCACTTTAGCGTAGTCATTGTAAATTTCAAATTTTATCGGCTAAGGATACAAAGAAATATAGAAGGTTCGAGCAAGTCAGCTGAGTTCAGTATGATTTATAATAATATTGTTGAGTATACGGAAAACGGTGTTGAAAAACTAGTAGAGGAGAGCTGACGATCGAGATTCGTGGCATAACATACTTACCTATTAAAATAAATATAATGTAGAAGTAATAACATATCGTCGTCTTATCGAATATTTAATGGTACAGTGCTATTTGTATTACCAACTTTGAGAAAGTAATATTATTTGGCTGTTTACTACGTATAGGTTTAAAAGAAGGTATTCTGTAATTTAAGTGTGTGAAAATGTATTACTCTATTTCGTCTAGCACCTCATTATAAAAGTAGAACTGGTAGCAAAATACATATGTATGTATCTGTACATTGCACATATCGTTTACTTTATTTTTATATATTATATTAAACAGTATCTTTCCTTTTTATTCATATTCTTTTCACTTAGGAGGTACACATGAATGCCTTTAGCTATTTTTTTTATTAACCTTTATTTACTAGGTTTGCTGTAAGACAACTCAGTATTGTGTTAAGCACGCTTTTGTACTATTTTTATACCATTTCCTTATTTTTATAAATTAATCTAATTTGTATACAATAAAGAATAAAGTACAAATACATAAGCTTATACTGTTTTCTACTGGTAAGTCGTAGATGATTAACTCTAACTAAGTAACTGATTAACGTGTTTAGTATGCTAATTATTGAGTATATTTAATAACTAATCACAACTAACACATATAAACTTAGATGTTGGTTTTGCTTTAATGCATTTCTAAGACTATTATCTTAATAGTCACGAATTTTGTTAAAAGTACATATGTTATATGTAACTGACAGTGTGAGAAAAAAAATACGTTACATTTGATTAGAGTTTCGGAGTCATGATCATATTGTTCATGCGTGAAGAAAATTAATGTTAACTGACAACAAACTACTTGATTATTACAAGTGTTCTCTTCTTTTGCTTTTCTTTTTAGAACTTAAATCTTCTATTTGTTTAAAGAGGGTGCAGGTAATCTATACAAAAAAAACATGTGTGAAACTGAGAGAATCCTTTGCAGTATAATATATATAAATATTTTAATGCCATTAACACACAAGTGAAAACTCAGAGAATACTCGTTTTGATACAAATCAAAAATAACTATAAACTCGACCAAATATTATCCACTTCTTCACACACGGTATTTTTATCCACACACGGTATTCTTTCTTCACTATTGTTCTCAATGTATATAAATCTTATAAGTCAAGATCTTCAGTGTGCGTATCACCTATATGCCGATATATGCAGCTGTATACACAGGCCAGCGTTGAAGACATATCTCAAGCTATTAATAAAAAAAAAACAAAGATTTGGAACAACTAAAACGCTGGTCGATGAGGTTTTGCTTATCCGTTAACACTGCCAAGTGTCAAGCGATAATCGTTGGCAGTAATAGGACCATGTGTAGGTTAGACACTACTTCTATCGCACCTGTAGTTTACAATGACTCAGTGATACCCTTAAGCCCAGTGGTTAAAGACCTTGGTCTACATATCGACTCAACCCTATATTGGCGTGCCCAGGTAACTAATGTTAGCCAGAAAGTGACTGGAATTTTCCGAGCCTTATATTGGCTAAAAACTTCCTTCCCCTTAAAAGTCAAAATATCCTAATGCAATTCTGAATCGTTCTTATAATCGACTATGGGGATGTGTGTGATTTCGACCTGAATGCAATCCTTCTAAACAAATTAGACCAGCTTCTCAATAACTGAATTCGATTTATTTTCAGTCTCCGCAAGTATGACAACGTGTCTGCTTTACGTTCCGAATGGCTTCCTATTCGCCTGCGTCGTAATCTGCGAGCACTAACTTCTCTTTTCTCATTGCTTAACTACCCATCTTCCCCTTCCTATTTAGCTCCCTACCTTCATTTCTTTTGCTCAAATCATGACAGAAACCTTCGTTCAATAAACAATAAACTCCTCTTATGTCACCGTCATAATAAAGACTTTTACGATTTACGTGCCGCCAATTTTTCTCTGGAATGCGCTCCCACTCGAAATCAGGATGTCCACTAACCGCTTTATATTTAAAAGAAGGGTACGCGATCTCCTACATAATAAATTGGTAGAATTGTCGCAGCGTTAGCGTATGATTCGATGAATGAATGTTGATACTTATATGTACTGTATTTGTATCTATATGTGTTATGTGTGTTTATTTATATGTATTTGTATATTTGTGTGTGATTATACTGGTATATTATATTTGTGTAATCCAATATAATAACATCAATTCATATCACATCATTGTACATCTACTTATAATATTACCTTTAGAATATATGTATACATATATATGTGTATATATATATATATATATATATATATATATCTCCATTTACCTCGCTCACTTCCGCGTTTTTGACTGACAGAAAATGCCGTAGACATTTGAGAAGAAATGCGGCAAAAGCTGAAGAATTTGCTTTGAAAGACTTCCAAGAGCAGGAAGAATGTGTCATTTACGGACCAGGTATCGCAGATTAGTGGTAAGTTAGAATTTTTATAGTTATAACTTGAAACTTTAAACGTGATTTTCTCAAAACCATGTTTTTCAAAGTTTCCTCCATCTTATTTCAAAAACAGCTTTGCCGATTTACTTCAAATTTATTGGGTCTACTCAGTACATTTAGACGCATCGAGCGAACTACTATTATCCCAGAATTTTGAAAATTTCAATTTTTATTGTATCAAAAAGTTGACAAAAAATACATGAAATACGAACTTTTTGTTCCGAAGTCAAAAATCCAATTTCCAATTTTTTTTTGATCGTAGTTCACTCGATGTATTTAACTATACAGATTAAAACCCCGCCGGGTTTTTTTGTTTCAGATAAGCCAATTATCTCATATCGTGGAGGAAGTGGGCATCCATTTTTTGAGGCGGGTGTCTTCAGACCGCTATAACTTTGGTTCTACTGAATATTTTTAGCTAAAAATTTAACTGTGTACTAATAATTATTATAAAGTTTAAAGTTCTATCTCTTTATTGATCTTTACAAAAAAATCCCAAAAATGCTTAAAAATCAGGGCGTCAGACCAGAAGACGATATATTTTTTCAGAAATTTTGATTGAAAAACTAAACTGCTGAACTGATTTGTATGTAATTTTATGGAACTAATAGTATATTCTGTCACATAAAAAATATATTTCAAATTTGTTCATAAATGACAGAGGTATGTATTAACAAACATCAAAATAAATACAAACGACTTAAGAACCTTTTTCTTTGTTTAAAGTTGGTTGCAACACGAATAAATTAAATCTAAAAGCAATTTCAATTATAAATAGCTTTTAAATGGTATGTAAATGTTAAGCAAAAAATAAATAAACATGTTTATATTTTTTTATGTGAAAGAACAAACGAGCAGACGAATCACATCAGCTGATGATAAGTCCATAGACACCTGCTACTCAAGAGTCACAAGTGCCCTGCTCGCCTTCGAGGGGAAGGAAACAGGAAGGGAAAACAGGGGATGGGAAAGAGGAGAGGGAAGGTTATTATACCTATATTGGATACCTTCCAGTAAACTCACTCTTGGTACTGCTTCGGTGAAGCGAAAGACTTGTTCGACTGGAGTAATACCACGGCCTCACAGAAAACCGGTTATCAAACAATGATTGTATTTACAGATCGAGTGAGGGTCCCGGAGGCCCAAGTCGACCCTCCCTTTCCCCTCCTCTCAGACGACCGGTATGTACAGCCCATACGTGCATAAATATACGGTTCTTCTACTTCAAAAATACTCTTGATAAAATCTGACGGACATAAACGTTACAATTAATGTTTTAAGTTATATATTTGTTAAGTATTTTGTGAACATTCACTATTACCAAAAAAGTTTAATTCTCCTTTCCAGATGTACACAATAATTCTTCTATCAACCCTAGTCACTGTGAACTGCTACCTGCGTGATCACGGGCCTATAATTGGAGCCTTTGTTCCTCAATACGTAGATCCTTCATTTGATTGTAAAGAAGAAGAAAATCATCATTGCTTAGTTATTCCAAGCAAGCAGATCTGCAGGAAGAAGTTGCAGAAGATGAATTGTTGGGATCCCTACAAGTCTTGCTATCCTCTACCCTGGTGGTACTTCTACTGCAATTGGGTGGTGACATGGTTTCCATCAACCGTTAAAACTACACCAATAACTGTACCAGAATATTTTAAGAGAGATCTATCAGAATTTTATAAATACAAAAAGAGTTTGACTAGTAGGTATAACATATTACAGTAGGTATATCATTCAGTATTATTAGTTCTTACCCCATTAGTTTTGTAAAACAAACAATCAAAACTTTAGTATTTATTTATCTGAACGTGTACTATTAGTGCTTACTATAAACCTTAGTGGTTTTAAAATACCTCAAAAATAATGTTATTTTATGTATGTTTTAAGCGATACATAAATAGAAAAAATGTTTTTGCAGTTTTTTTTAGATAGATAGTTTTTTTTTAATACCGTTATTCTTTTTCTCATTTTCAAAAACTACTTCCACATTAGCAATGATTGCTGTGTAGGGGGATCAGAGATCGAACTCTAAGAACACCTGGACAAGGGACAGCTATTTGTGGATCACACAATTTTTTATCCCTTGTGGTAATGGAACCCACGACCTCTGGCTTGAATTGAATGGTTCTGGATGAGAATGGAATTCACAACATCGGGCTTAGGAGTCAGGATCACTAACCACCTAACCAACAGGCCCGTCCTAACTTTTTTTGTAAGTACAAAAGTTCTATATTAACAGAGCAAGGGGTAGATAAAGTGTCAGAAAGCGACAGTATAAAGTGAAGACCACGCTTTTTAATATCTGTGTAGCGGTTAGTATTTTTGACTGCTAAGCCAGAGTTTGGGGATTCTGTCATGCATTTTGTGTGTGTGATCTGTCTGTCATGCAGTTTGTGTGTGCATGTAATTTATCTATAAAATGTACATATTTTGTAGTAGTTTTATTAGCAGTCCGGTAACCATAATACAAACTCTATTTACTATAGGATCACAAGGCCATGCGTAAAGTACTTCAGGTTATTATTCATTTAAGTATACTTACGTCTTGCAACGCCTTTTCTTAACGTCTTTTAATCATTTAGAAACTGTTGATTATAGGACGGGTTAACGAATGATTTAATTAGCCAACTAATTTGCTTTGGAAAAAATATTTTAGATCGTAGAAGTAGGCTGTGTAAGAAGTACCTAGGTAGAGTTTTAGTATTTAAAATTTGGTATAGGCACTAGTTGCTTCCTGCAGATTTATATTCATTCCTATTTCGAAGATATTTAAAATGTAAGTAACCAAACATTTCTACTCAGGGTATTTTCAACTGATTTCAAAAAGGAGGAGGTTCTCAATTCCACTGTATTTTGTTTTTATGTTTGTAACCTCATAACTTTCGACTGTGTGAACCGATACTGATGATTTTATATTTGAAAGCTGGTATTTCCTTGTGGTCCCATTCCAATTTGGTTCAGTTCTGTTTCTTCTGTTTGTATTAAGCATGTGCGCGACAAATGGCCGAATAACTCAATATCGCCAACTGAATTCGATAATTATTTTTCTATTAGAAAGGACGTACTTCAAGATGAGAGTTTGGTCCAGTTGTGACAATGGCATCCATGAGAAAACCATATTAGTCTTAAATTTTATGATAGACGCACTGAAGTCGGTTGTCTACTTTTTTAAAGTGAAGAAAATTAAAGTTACTTCACAATATTTTAATGTCTGAGAACAATTGTCGTTGCACTGAGTGAATGCATATTTCTCATCTCCATAATGGTTGCATTAATATAAACAATGAGGAAGTATGCCCGTTGTGTAGGCGGTGCTTTGTACGCAGCTGGAAATAGGCCTTCAGCCTGTTTGTAAACAACTGGGTATATTGTTAAGGTTAAGGAATTATTATAAAAATGTCTATTTCTCTGCTGGCTCTGTTTAGTCTTTTGTTTGATACTAGATCTTCCTTTTTATTTTAAAAGGTTGCCTGTGAGAGATCGCAAATTGCGATAAGATTGTACAGATGATTATTTATTATTTCTTGTTTTTATTATATTATATATGTATATGTATATGTCTTCTTATTTTATTACCATTTGGTAGAATAGGTAATGTCTTCGTGTGCTGTTGTACTCACATTTCCTTAAAGAATTTTGTAATAGTATTTAACGGAAATTTAGAAGATACAACAACCACACCAGATTGCGGTCATCGTCATGGACAATCTTAAATTTTCTACAGATCACGTTTATCATAACATCAGTATCAAAGAGTTGTTTTGGTTAAATAGACGTGATTATATATTTTTTGTGTCACTGTAACTCGCTTACCATTTTGGTGCCACCGCTCATTATTGGTGCTATACAAATTTGTGAGTACATATTTCTTAAAAGGTTACTTACACAACCTTAAGAGTGCTAACAGTATTTCATCGCATTCATCGAGCTATCATCGCTCATCACATAATCGCAATTATGTGATGAGCGATGATAGCTCGATGTTAGGAGGTTTTCAACTTAAAGCTCCTTAATCACCGTTACTATATTTGTAGTAAACTGTATACTATGTATTATAATAAAAGTAAAAACAGGAACTTGTACCTTTTGTCACCAAGCCCACTATTATTTATTTCTGTAACACCCCTTATTTGACTGGCAGGTAATGCCTCAGGCAGTAAGTCCGCCTTTTTACATTATGTGCATGAAGTCTTAATAAATTGTTCAAGTGTCGATATTTATTAATAAATTTAAATTAAGGTCGAATATCTAATAAAAGGCACAGGCGATTTCTATTACTCTTTGTTGAACCTACATGTACACGTTTTTTTGCGGTGTAAAAACTTGTAGGCGTTATAGTAAAGACTTACAGAGCCTGTTTTCTGGTATAGCGAACGAGCAGACAGTTAATCTGATGGTAAGTAAGAACTGCCATCCATGGCAACTCAAGAGTCATAATTGCGCTACATTTATAAGATTCGTTTTATACAGAATTTGCAATCAGTACTATATTAATATTATTTAAATATTATTTATGTACATAAATATTCCACATACATTTCTTCTTATATATTAATGCGAAAGATAATATGGTTTTTTAAGCTTTTACCTCTACACTACTCAACCAATCATAATGAAGTTCTGCATGCACTTTTGCCAGGAGCACTTACGAAAAAGATAAAATGCACCGTTCATCATTAAAAATAACTCTTTTTTAAGATTAAATAGAATGTATTAAATAATAACATTATTTTCTTAACTACTTTAAAATCAAACACAGTAGCTTTTGATTTAGGAAAAGTCCGATGTCTGTACACTATATTTTATTTTTATTTATTTCACACTTTATGCACAAGATGTACAGAGGCGGACTTAATGCCAAAGGCATTCTCTTCCAGTCTACCTTTGAAATGTTTAGATTAAAATTATTCTAAAAACGGTAACACGAAGTAAATATGTCCTGTATAAGAAAGTAAAGTTAGTTATTGAAGTAAAACGAAAAGTCTTTATCAGAGTAATGTATGCCAAAACAATAGTTTTTAAAATGTTTGCTAGTCTGTATGTGAACATGCAACGAGCAAAAACTACTGAATGGAATTGAATGCAGTTTTTACAGATGTATTGCTCGAAGTCTTAGATACTTGATTCTAAATTCCACGCATATGAAATAGTGGCCAAAAGCTAGCAATATACTAAAAATATAATATTTTACAAAGTAAACTAAGTATTATGTCCCTTTTTTTATTTTATGTGGAAACCCTCACGGGTCATCACCTTACCAGGGCTGATGGGTATGGCCGGAGTTCATTTTGCACTCTCTGGCGCATTGTGTGTCTTCGGCGGGATGGAAGAGTACTAAATCTCTCCCGTTCCCTTTCCGGCGCTTCTTTTACAAGCATCACTGCCTCGGAGTACGTGGTGGCGGTATCCCATGCACTCTCGCTCGGGACCATAGTCTCCAGCGACATAACCATGGTCTTCAGCGAGAGGTTACCCACACCAAAAGCATTTGTTCCTGCAACCTGAGCTCTTACGTGTTAGAAATTGTGTTACAGTTGTTTATCAATATACACTAAACAGTCTCATATTAGTTTATAGATATTAAACTATTTAATATAATATGTATGACATTGGCAATAATGCAATAATTGAAATATACTTTGTGTCCCGAGGACAACATTCAATAGTTTAATAATAATTAACTTAACCTAGTTAATATAATACATATCTCATCTTAATATGGTTGAGACTGATATTATCTGCCACACTAATAGCATGATAAAAGAGAAATGGCAAGAAAATGTCACGATATTCATTTTTTAGTCAAACAAGTCCCGGATTAGGAATACTCTTGTGCCGCGTGGGACATTAGAGACGGTCAAACCACGGACACAAAGTTCACCCAGACCCTTTTTTCTTTCTTTTTTGGTGTGGAAACCCCCTTGGGCCGTCATTCCACCCGGGTTTTCGGTGGAACGGTGTCTCGGAATCGAACCGACTAAAACCACACGGTGTGCCATGCTGCCAAATAGGAGGCGGGAACAGCTTTATTAAGACATCCGGACCCCTCCTAGCACCTGCCCGCACTATGCGGGCACCACCTACGGGTAACCTATCAATTAGGCAGCGTCCAGACACACGCGGACGTCACCTCCTCGCGGCAAAGTTCACCCAGACCCAGGGCGACTATTTGTTGACTACACACGACATTTTATACTGTGTGGGAATTAAACAAACAACTCCTATCACCCCCTTCCCTCTAATTATATCCTCCCCCTCAGCAGCGTGCAGTGCACTTACAACTACTATTTTTGTTCTTTCTTTGCTTTTGAAGTCTTACCGTGGGATAGCCATGCTTAGGCACAGATGGGCACTAATTGGCAAGTATATCCTTTCGCATAAAAAAAACTCTTCAAGTTGGTTCATAAATGACGAAGGCATAAGTTAACAAACATTTAAAAAAATACAACCGAATTAAGAACCACCTTGTTTTTGTGAAATCGATTAAAACACGAATCAAAAATTATAAAAAGCTTTTTAATGGAATGTAAATATTAAGCAATAAATTCAGAGACACTAGGAATAATTCCTGTGTCGCGAGGGGCTTTACAAACATTCAACCAACGGGCACAGCCAGAGTCGGGACAAATGTTTGTGGATCACACAAATGTTTGTTCCATGTGGGAATCGAACCCAGGACCTTCGGTTCAGCAGTCAGAGTAACTAACCACTGGAAAAAGAAGTCCGTCAAGTGATACACATACAGATACAGAGATACATACATATTTGATTAGATTAGAATATTCTCTATTGTACACTATAGGAATTACAATTATTCTTTACTAAACATTAACTTATTGTATGTACAATGGGCGGTCTTATCGCTAAAATCTCTACCAGATCGGATGGAAATATTTATCGGTGTATGCTGTCATACATACATACATACATACAGACATACACTAACGCCTATGCCCTCGAACGGGTCAGCAGGAATTTTTAAAACACGAATACTTTGATAAAAACTTTTTAAAATTAAATGAGAAGAATATTAAAGAAAGGGCTTACGGATTACAGTAAGCATTAGTTAGAGCAGGACTGGTGACACAGATGTCGTCAAAGGAAGCGGCTGACCTGGATAGGGAGCGCAATCCAACTCTTTCTGCCCGCACGCACAGGGCGCCAGAGGGTATTAGACCACTGACCTCCGGCCACCCTAGGAAGCGGCCTGCGGGCGAACATACAGGTCCGATCATAGGTAAGCAGATGAACACCGGGGTGGTAAGAGTCTGACATAGGACTTCCCCCCTCCCCACGGGGGAAGGAAATCCATGAGGTTCTTCCACCCTGTCAACACAGAAAAAAAAAGACAGGTCTTGATGTATTTTTGTGTGGAAGTCGGACGACCGAGTGATATGCCGCATATTTGGAGAGGCTCATCTACTTTTCCTGACCTACTGTTGGAAAATTGATTGTTTGGACGCTACAGCTAGCTACAGCTAGCTACAGATAGCTACCGGTGAGGTAGTATGTCAAAATCTAACCGAGCTATAACTTGAACCGGCTATTGCCGCACTCATAGCCTATAACATCAAAATGAATACAAAATTAAATATTTTCAATAAATATTAAACTAAGAAGTAGTATTTGCGTTTATTTATCGACTATAACATAGAGAACAGATAAAGCGATATATCTGGAATATTACATATATGTACATATTTATACAATATCTCACTGATATAAGCTTCCAAAGTCTGTTAGTAATATTTGATCCTCTTCGTACGGTTTCTCTGTCTGGAATATAATATTCTACAACTCATAGTGCTAGTTTAGGTCGACATAGCGACTTGTAATCATCCTTTCTAGCTATACAGCTCTGTGGTTGTTTTTTTTTAGCATGCCGTTTGATATTTATAGTTTTATTCATTATTTTAAGTAGTGTCTTAATGTTATATATATAATAGCATACAATAGTCTAAAAACCTGAGAATCTGACGTAAAAATATTTCTTATTTAGTTATTAGATTTAGTATATACATTAAATACATATATTGTTACTCAACTGTTCAAGAATCAATATGTTTTTCGCGTGTATGTATGTATGTATGTTTCTTTATCACACCCTAGAACCTATATGACATAATAAATTTCGTCTTGATAGTAGGAGTCTTAGTTATATATATATATTATAATAATACGGGAACAGACGAACAGACGTTTCACCTGATTATAAATGACAACCGCCGTCCATTTGAGGGTGATGAGGGATGGGGATGCGGAGAGGGGAAAGAAGAGAGAGAGGGGGGGGGGAGCGAAAAGATGGAAAAGTGGAGATGGGTGGTGAGAGGAGAGGAAAGAGGAAATGGGGATTTGGGCCTCCGGCAACCTCACTGGTTTGGGGAAAATGTAACGCAGGCGTTGCTTCACAACCGGTTTCTGTGAGGCAGTAGTAACGCACCAGTCGAGCCGGCCTATTCGTGCCTAAGCATGGCTCTACCACTATAAAAGTATTTTAAATAGCTTTACTCGTTTGTACATTTATACCGCGAGTATCAAATATACGAGTATAATTTTAACCTGCCGTTTATTTACGACGCAGTTAACAGCTTAAATATACATCAGTAATACCTATTAGTTTTCATAAGATTAAATATAATATTTGTAACAGATTTGGTGCAGGAACTCCGAGTCCTCTGACTATATTATTTGTGTTTTTTTCCATTTTTATTTCGATAAATGTAACCCCTGTAATGTTTCTCAGCATTGTTTCCATTCTGGAGAAGCTGTTGACGGTCTTGGATATCATCGCTTTTTTTGTAGGAATTTTACATAAAACGCCCAACGCTTCGGGCGTTTTCCGTAAAGTTCATAATTTAAATGTTATGAATCAAGGTCGAATATTTAATACCACACCATAAGAGAATATAAAACAACATGTTTTGATAGCTTATCCTTAACTTTAATTAACGTATACTTTATTTCTGAAGATTGTTCTGAAAGAAAAGAGAAGGCTCGTTTAAACAGCCTAAAACTGACTGTCAAAAACATATCAAAGAAATATTTAGAGTACAGGATTATGTATATTTAATCCTCTTGTAAGGGTTTGGCTTCAATTAATATCCGAGAACAAAAGTGTGAATTAACCTTAAACATATGAACCAACACGTAAAATATATATGTTGCACCTTGATACTAAAATCATACGGAATTGCGTATTTTTTTCATACACACGTCCAATTTCTATGGGTTTTCTTATATTTTTCCCCAAAATAAACTTCCAAGATACATTTTTATGCACACTGCTATGGCTTAAGAAATACAAGGTACCAAACATATTTTCAAAGTGATGGTTTTGGTTAAAGTTACAGTCAGCGTACGTGTCGTGAGTTTAATATAGGCCTTGCTTGTACATTGAATTGTGGTTGTCGGTGGAGAAGAATAGTGCTATCCAATTTCTGCTCGTTGATATACTAAAAGGCACATGAGTGATTGTTCTGTTACCTACAAGATATTATATATACAGACATACAGTGCCCGGATTATCGCAAAAGGCCTACCCTCAAGTACCCGTACCCGTAAGTGGAATGGAATGGAATGGATTTTTCATTATATATTAGCAGTCAGATACATATGCGGTATTTATTGTGATGAAGGAACACTAATTGATGATTTTCTTTCGAATCTGAAAAATCTACAGAATATGAAGGTTTTATGGGTGTATACTTATATTGAGTCTGAAATGTTAGTAAATTTAGGTAAAGGTCGGTCGGTTCAATGCTTAAAATTTATTATATATACATATATATTCTATTAGTACTAAAAAAGTGTATGACCTGTGTTTGGACTTTCTTTCGAAATTTTGTAAATGAAACAAGTCAACAACAGACCGCCATGCGGCTCATAATGTTCAAACCACAATAGTTAGACGGTATTAGTAGAGGTCACTAAAAAGCTTTTGTTATGGTTTATGGTTTTGCTATGATCGACCTATATGGAGCAGGGCATTGTATTGGATTTTCAATTTATGTGCAAAGTATGAATTTTATGGTAATTCATAAAATAAATAATGACGATTCATAGTATTGATACGGACGTGTTATTCGTTACATTGCCTTTTCAGAGAGTTTTGTGTATAAAAAACTATTTAATTCTTTTGACAACGAACAAAAACACATTAAGTTTTTTGAGTTCATAATAACTATTTATTTTTAAAACATTTTTGAACAACTTACAGTTTTACATATTTCTATACAAAACATTATTTTAGTGTATATGTAGTTGATAACGTTATACGAGTACACGTGTTGTGAACTCGTGCAAAAATAATAAAAATGTTTTCAAAGGTCAGTGAAGTTATAGTTCCAGTGGCTAGCGGAGTACGCTATTAAACTAAACAGTCAGATACATGTTATCGATGTATTAAGTTAAATAGCAGTTTACAAAATTATAAAAGGTCGCACGTCGACAGTGGATGCAAGCCTATTAAAACCAGTCATCTAGATGGTGGACGTCCTATTTCTGAAATGTTGAATTACGAAATGTATCCATATTTTTATTTATATTTATTACAATTTAATTTAATTTCTTTATTTTCATCTATGTTAGTCATCTGTTTTGATTTCAATTTTTGCTATACCGAATCAGATAGAAAAAGAACTTACAAATCCGTTATCGAATCTATACTTATATTATTTAGAAACGGAGAGTTCGGTTGTTCCTTTGAGTGTGCTAATCTCCGAAGTTACTAATCTAATTGGAAAACACTCTTTTTCAGTATGAAGGTCGTTTATTGAAGAAAAATTATATAACAATATATTAAACGAATCCAAGTCTAATTAAAGTCGTTTATATGTTACAGTTTTCGTGCTTCTTGGCTCTTCTAAGCATAGTTGCATGCCGCCGCCCAACAAATGAAATCACGCACAAGTCTAAAACCACCAAAACCATTTTTATTCCTCGGGATTTACTTGACTATGGCCACCAGTCCTTCAATCAAATGAGGATTATACCTCCAGAATTTTGTTATAAAGTAACATTAAAACCAGAAACAAAATACACAAGATTGCCCTGGTGGTACAATCATTGCAAAGAAATTCAAACAAAAGCAGATATCGAGTCTGGACGTTTTAAGAATTATTTGCCTGAACACATGAAAATTCTGACTAAATTACAAGCTTATAGAAAGACTCAACTACTTCAAAATCATATGATGATAAATTTTGTGAATTAAACAGCTTTTTTAGGCCTTGTTTTTATTTTATACTCTTAAATGGCAATCTTGGATGTTGGACGTCTGACAAAAGCGGTTGTTGGTTTTAGAAAGGTTTTGATGTTCCTATGCAGCTCTTACTATAGTAACTAATAATATTACATATAAAACCCGACTCCATCACCCCATGTCACTCCCACTATTGAGACTATTAAAATGCTCTATACTAAAAGGCAATAGGAGGTGACAAAGAAAAATTATATATTAATACATACACTACATAATTCACTTTAAATAATCGGACTTTAAAAAAGTAGACAACCAACTTCAATGAGTCTATCATAAAATTTAAGACTAATATGGTTTTCTTATGGATGCCATTGTCACAACTGGACCAAACTCTTATCTATCTACCCTTGAAGTACATCCTTTCCAATAAAAAAAGAATCATCGAAATCGGTTCGCGTGATAATGAGTTAATCGTCCATTTTTCGCGCACATGCTTAATGCAAATTTAAGACTTATATGGTTTTCTCATGGATGCTATTGTCAGAACCTAACCAAACTCTAATCTAATTACCCTTGAAGTACATCCTTTCCAATAATAATCGGACTTAAAAAGTAGACAACCGACTTCAATGCGTCTATTATAAAATTAAAGATTAATATGGTTTTCTCATGGATGCCGTTGTTAGAACTGGACCTTGGAAAGTACATCCTTTCCAATAAAAAAAAGAATCATCGAAATCGGTTGGCGTGATATTGAGTTATTCGTCCATTTGTCGCGCACATGCTTAATGCAAATTTAAGACTTATATAGTTTTCTCATGGATTCCATTGTCATAACTTTACTAAATTAAAATGGGACCACACGGGAAGCTCCAGCTTTCAAATAAAAAAATGTATCAAAATCGGTTCATCCAGTCGAAAGTTCTGAGGTAACAAACATAAAAAAAAAATACAGTCGAATTGAGAACCTCCTCCTTTTTGAAAACGGTTGTAAAATATAACTCTCCATCTTGCAGTGTTAGGTAAAAAGGAAACAACGAAGTGATGCTGTTTATACACGATAATATAACCTAATCTAATGGAAAACGCTCGCCGTACCTACGGAGTTTGTAACACAATGGGTTAATGACTCTAGTCACTTGGGAAAAACGTAAAAAAGCTTTGGTAAAAATTAAATTCTAAATCAGAACCTGCAAAGAAACATTCGAAACACACATTGAAAATTTTTAAAGTATTTTTAGATTACTATTCAACCCACGAAGAAAAAGAAGGGTGTTATAAGTTTCTAAGCGTTGCCTTTGGAGAGATTTTCATGTCAGTTGCATTTAAAAATGTGTAACCTTTCTATATTTATATTAGTTTATATTCATTACCACGTTATATTGAATACATAAAATGTATTTTGTAATTTTATTTTTTAACAAGATTTTGTTAGTCTTACTTATAACTAGTTCAGCAAGTAAATTTTGTCTATAAGACATCGCAGATTGCGATAAGGCCGCCCATTGTGTCACTCTATTCGTAGTGTGCAATAAAAAATACTTATCTGTCTATTTATCTATGGAATCAAATGTTGGAAGTCAATTTAATTCGAATTGTTGTATCGCTGTTGTCTACTGTAGCGTGCCTCTTTGGTGTGTGAGATGAAGCTGAACTGATTAGATAGTATTTTGAAATTTGAATTATTGTAAGTACATTGAATTTAGAAAATTTCAACAAAGAAGAAAGTCAAGATGACAGACACCTTTGGAAAAAAGAAGAGTCGGAGCCTAAAGCATAAAATATATAAGAGTGCTAAATGAGTTATATTATTATAATGCGTTCAAGAACAAATAAATTAAAGTATTAACTAAATTAGTTGTAATTTAAAAAGGCCCTGTATTAAGCCCCAGAAAAGTTTCATATCCCGTTTACTGGCTGCGAGTGTGCCGTACACTGACGCTACAGTACTATATGTGTAGTTTTAATAAAAATACTATGATTAGGCATTTTTGACTGATCTTATAATAAAGCCAAGTGGTGCTTAGTAAAACTCTTGACTGGCTTCTATTAAACCCCTCGAGTTTGTGTTAATATGGTTTGTTTTAATGTATTGAATCACTGAGCGACAAGGCGTGTTTTTAAACTATTATAATTATTTTAAAAATACGTTGGGCAAATCAGATCATATACATTAATTTCTACATAAATTCATACATATACTCACGCCTATATCCCCAAAGGGGCAGGTAGAGACTAGTGAATCGCCCACATTTTGTAAACTATAATAAGATTTAGTTAAACATATATAATAAAGGACAAGCCTGTCACGTAAGTGTACCTAAAATCATTTAGTAATTGAGAAACAAGTATTAATTGTTGTACAATATTAATCCCGTGAGAACATTTCAGTGCACAACAGTTCTTCCATAAAAACAAGTCGTTATCAAAACTTTAATAATACAACATAAGTGGTAGCCACTTCATGGAAGCGATAAGTAATAGAGTAGATAGCGATAAGTTGAGTTTATCATTTATATTTTATGTATATAATATGTAATCTATGTTCCTATAAATATTGAAAAAAATATGTTTATAGATTTAGCAAACAATCTTTTAAGTTAAATGTTAAGTCAGCATTTTGTTGCAGACAAAAGTAAATGATTCTTCTACCTTCAAAAAGTAGGCGGTTCTTAATACGGATATCTGTTCTTTTTAGTGCGTATTGTAAACCGATATCAACTATCCTTTTCTTTGACGGAAAAGGTTAACCAGATGGGTCCCATTTTAATAAGTGGAAAATATTCTACCTACAAGAGTGGAAAATTGAGGAATGAAGAATACATATTTATTTAAAAATACGGATTTACTCACTTGTGTTTTTCGGGGATGCCCGACTATTTTCGGTTTCGACAGGAGACCTTTAAACCGTATATTTAAATATATATGAATCTAATTCACGAAAGTTTTTATTCTAATATGACCATACAGCTTATTACAATTTATAACTTTTAAGATATATTGAAGTGGGTTCCATGACATAAATAACAAGAGGATTGTAGCGTCTTCGATCAATTAGATATCTACGAAAAAACAAACTTGAGTACAACCTTTCGCATTTGCAATGTATTATACTAACATATTAAAGCTGAAGGGTTTTTTCTCTCTCTAAATACTCTATGTTTATATAAAGTAGCATATTTATTGAAGAGTAACGTGGCGTCTGCCACGATACTTGGAAGCGGAGCAGTGACGATTAACAAATAACGCAGGAGGCAATGTGAGACTGGCTAGTGTTTCATAAAAAATATGAATATGTCCCCGTGTAATAAATATTTGTTTTTAGCAATGTAGTCCCTCATATTTTTTTGTTGGCATGAACAGAAGTAGGTATACGGTTACGTGTGTCAAAACACTAATAGAATGAATGAAGCATTTTCAATATTTCGATTTCTGAACACATGCTCAAAACGTTAAAAAGTACCTACCAATTTGACCCGACTTTAAAATCTGTCCGAAATCCTCACCATCAAACATAAGAGTGAACTTAACACACAACCAAGGAGGTAGTCAGTAAAACCAATACTTCTGTAGATAAAGCAAACAAATCAATTGAAACCAATTTTGAGAACGTGGTTTTATATATAGAGGCAAAATTATACACTTTAATAAAACGTTGCTCAAACAATAATAAGTTTTCCAACAACTATGTGAAATAGTAGGTTTTTACCAGGTTTTTACAAAGAAATTCTTTTAAAATTATTTTTCACTATCATAGTATATCATAGTAACACATGAGGCCGTTAATGTACCAAGAGACAATAATAACTGTTCTTGTTCAATTTACGTAAGTCATTCTTGGTAGAAAACTAACAATGCATTTTTCTAAGATACACATTTTTTAAAGCACTGTCTTTAAAAATCGCTAAAATCAAGAAGTTTCCGTTTTCTCAAAACATCTAGAAATCCATTAAAAGAAAACAGTGCAATTTACGTAAAACATTTCTCTATCAGGAAATTATTACGAGGCTGTTTGGCGGCGTTCGCAGGTGGGGCTAGATATCGACCAATAGCCATGACAAATAGGCGATCCTAGAAAATAAACCGCTATGTTTACAAAACACGGAGAAGCACTTTCCTCCGTCCATTATTGTTTCGATAATGCATGCGTGATCCTGTCTTGGTGTGAACTCTCTTTCTATTATGGATTTTTTACAAATCGTAAGTGTTTTTCTTTTAACTGTTTCTGATTACGAATTAACAATATTAAATACCAGTGTAGGGGGAGTGGGAAACAGTCCTTCATTCATTTAACTATATTGGCTCCAATTGATTTGTCTATAAATGAAATGAAATGCAATCACACCTTTTTGGTTCCATTTACACTATCAAGAGTAATGGTGATTTAATACCTAATTAAAACTTATTAAATAAAGAGTGTAACATAGTGTGGGCAGATATAAAACATTTCAATATAAAACAATGTTTTAGCTTATGATTACAAAAAATGTTGTACGTACTGTATAGTTGCTTAAAATCAAACTCAAAAGTAAATCGCATCAGTATTTTGATATACTTTCTCAACTGTCAGCATCATAATGCCCTGTTGAATAAACCTTCTACCGTATTGATAAGAGTTCATTTTGTGAAAAAATTAGTCAATCCATAATTAATACATACATACAATACATTTATAATATCCAACTACAATATTCTTCTCTAGTTGTAAATATAGACCAATAAAATAATGAATATTTGGTATTGCGTAACATACGCACCAAGTGAGTTCACGTGATCCACTCTCCTTCCCAATTTATATAAATGATACATGATAAACAGACTGCAAATTATTCGCTGATGATCATGATACAACTCAAGTAATTAAAAGCGACAAGAAAAGACAGTCTGGTCAGATGGATCTACGGTCTGTGCAATTCTATTGAAACCTTTGATTATCAAAGGTATTCTACCGTCAACAGATTAGGTCCCAGCCAGCCATTAGGTAGGTAGGAATCAGCAAGAAAACTAAAGGAGACATAAATCTTGTAAGTATTGTAAGAGTCTTTTGTAATATTCATATCATAGTGATATTTTTTCGTTTACTGAACAATAAAATATAGGCATTAATATATTACACAAAAGAAGACATACAGGAAGATAACATTCAATTACAAACTAAACATAAGGGTTGTAACAGTAAAATAGTAGAAACTAAAATATTAGAAAATGAAGAAGAAAACACCAAAGAGGAATTGGACCACCAAAAAGAGAAAACACGAAAGTAAACCACCCCAGGTTCTCTCTCAGATTTTGATATAAAAATAAGAATGCTATGTTAACTTAAATGGACCGTGACGACTAATATAGTTATTACTATATTTAGTTTTCTTTTAATCTTCACCTAAAATCCGCTCTTTATAGCATTTATGATAATATGTTTTTGCCTGAGTGAGATAGAAAAAAACGGGTCTTTGATTCTTATAGATCGTAATATCCGGATCTCAAACATATGATACAGTCATAAACGCATGGCGTTCATAAATTGTGCAGCAGAAAAGACAAGAAGAACTAATCAGAGATGCAAAACTTGAATCTATACAGATGCAAATGTATTAAATACAGTAAGAATACAAGTTGTTACTAAGAGAATACAGATTTGTGAAAGAGACTACAAAATATGTACTAATATAAAGAGTTCTTATTATTTGTTTAAATGGAATAATCTCTAGAACTGTATATCAGATGTGAATGCTTCTTTCTGTTTTCAATGAAGTATTTTTTGATAATTAGCGGAGCGCCGGAGCACTGAAATTAAACGCAGATGACACCGCGGGGAATACCTTGTTTGTCTAACATAACTAATCTATTGTCTATTACGCTCACTGGAGCAATTCTGTCTTGCAGTTATCGTTTTCTTGTTATTTTAGTTCAGTTTGCATGTTTAAATATACAATGTTGTTAGAAATTACGAAAGGAGTGAATCATAGAGTTCTTTTGAACATTTGTAAGACGAAATAAACACCTTGCCATTGTTTCAATGATAAACTTCATCTATTGTTTGAGAAATAGGTCATACAATCGTGTTAGGCTATGAAAACCTTTTTTTTTGCGATTGAACAGTTGCCTTTAAGGATAAGAATTAAGCTTTATTAATTACGTTTTTGAAATAATGTGCACCACCGTAATGCGTACAAGAATGGAAGAATCCCTGATACGGAGAGTGCGCGATAGCTCTAACATTCTCGTTGCTACTGTAGCGAATAGGTTGGAAAGTCGCATAATATGTCATTTGATGACGAGTTACACTAATTTTTGTTACGGATTTCTGGTCTGATTTTTTGGTTTTTTTAATTGTATAGTTAGACAAACGAGCAAACGGGTCGTCAAAATTTGCAACTCAAGAGTCACAAGAGTGCCGTCCGCCTTTTAGGGAGGAAAGGGAGGAGGGAAAAGAGGGAAAGGGTAAGGCAGAAGGGGAAAAAGGGGAAGGGAAAGGGGGTTGGGGTCACCTCACTTACTCGGTCAAGCAATGCATTGTTATAGAGCCGGTTTTCTGTGAGGCCGTGGCAATACTTCGGTCAAGCCGGCCCATACGAACAAAGCATTTCAATAGAATTTTTGATTTTACCACCCAATTCATTTTTAAATTATCAGTTAAAAAATAACCAGTGCGTCTCTTATAGGGTACAAGTACTAAGTCATCTTTGAAAATACGCGACAAGGTTCTAGATGCTATATTAATTTCCCAAGATAAATCTTTGATTACACCTTTGAACACTGCTTTGATCGTTTTTTTCTTACGAATAAATACTACGTGGAGGACATATCATTTTCTGTCACAAACAGAGTAGGTTTCATTGATTTAAAAAATGACATTTGGCTCCATAACTACTTAGTGTAATGCTATTACAGCAATTTGGTTCTCTTTATCACCCCGCTCCATTTTCATATCACAAAAATATTTGATACCGAGTGGCGCAAAAAGAGGGATTACAATGAATAATCATAAAAGAATAACAGATTCCAAATTCAAATATTGTGTTTTTTTATTGTAACAGTATTTGTATATAGATTAGGTAAAGAGATAAATAAAAATCAATGTAGAGAAGAACTGTATAAACATGTTAATAGTACGCTTAGGGTTCGGGTACGCTAAAGTAGCTTGAGATTCGGGTTGACAGTAATATTATAAAAATAATCGCATATAGAATACGCCATAGCTGTTATCGTAGTTAACCAGTCGTGCTATAGCATTTCACACCCTCGATTATAAAAAAACCTTAAAAGGAAACCAAATATTCTTCTCATTTTACTCAAGACGGTTATGATAGTTGAATTAAACTACGCACATACATATACTCACGCCCGTATACCTGAAGGGGTGGGCAGGCTTTGATTGATTTATTTGGCGATTATAATTGAGATATTGTAAGGAAAGGGAGGATAGATAGGCAAAAAAAGGGATATTGCTTAGAAATGGATAAGAGAGAATAACTATAACTGACTGATACCAAATATAAATGAATAAATAAATATTCATCGCTCTATGTATATTAAGTATTTGAAATTAAAAAAAAAGAATACCTTATTGCCACTCATATTTTTATGTACAAACAATATTCTTATACATATATACAAACATACGTGGGTAGAACTATAAGTTTTTAGAATAGGCCAGTAAGAAAAGCAGACGATGAAAAATTGATTTTAATTTTGAATTAGGAACTCTTTAGGAATCTGTAGATGTGTAATGAATTCATATGTCATTTGTTTTTACAAATTGGCGGCAATTTAAAAGGAGTTTGTCATGTAAAAATATGTATTTCACTAGATTTAGTGCGACTTCGTTGCGATCTTACTCAACAACAATGTTACGATAGATTTCGATTGGCGTGTTATTACGATGCCCCATTTTGTGCCACTATTTATAACTCGTTTCATGAGTATAAACGTAGTCGAAGCAAACTTACTGAGATTCTCGAGAAGGACGTCATTTTACGGCGACTACTGAAGAAAATGTGAGTGCCGATAGAAGTTGATAGAAGTACGATATCAAGAGAATCGGTCCGTTTTAGGCATTGGTATGAGTCAAGTACAAAAAGTCTTATGAACATTTAGGCGTCCAAAAGCTTTGTTCTAGATGGATATTTCATTATTTGACGGAAGATCAAAAAGGCCGTCGATTGGATTGGAGCCGCTAAATGCTTGAAAAGTATGACAGAGGTGACTCGAATACAGTAGGTATATGATATTTTCAATGATAAAAGCTGCTATTGTTACTTACCCGAAACCAAAATAAAATCTGAGAAATGGATGTTTCCATTCGAAGATTTGCGACGAAATAAAAGAAGGGCAGAGTTCAAGGGCAATGGATGATTGCCTCATTCTTTGGTCTGACGGGTCATTTCACAACAATCATTATAGAAGATAAAAATGAAGGACTGGTACTGCAGACTTGTATGGCAGTCATTCTCTACCAGTTGTCTCGGAAAATGTTAGACACCACGGCCTAAGAAACAAGATGCTCATCCATCACGACAACGTTCCAGCTCCAACCGAAAGACGGACTATCGAATATTTGTGTATCGATCATCAATCGATATATTATTTATTAATTAATTTAATTATTATTAGACGAATGATTGATGAGGAGTTAGTGAGCTATTACAGTCCCGATGTGTCACCTTGTGAATTTTATTTATTTCCAAAAATAAAAGTTAAACTTAGAGGAGTTCGTTTTATGAACCCTGAAGATGCAGCGACTGCGTTTGAAAAGGGCGTGAAAGAGATCCCTAAAGAAAAATGCTAAATAATTTCATAATTTATATTCTAAAAATTTTCAGTGTAACGTACGTACATATATGTATATGTATATGCATGTAATAAATAAAATACGATGTATTTTCCTAACCCAACAACTCCAGTAAATGAGAGCGATGAATAATTAAATATTTAAGTAGTTATATTTGACCATCGTTTTAAATAGCTGGCAGAGTTTGAGAACGTCTTATGAATATCTGTAATCTTCTGATAGCCTGTACTGTAATGGATTCGTGATATAAAGTAGCAGCGTTAGGTGGTCCAGGGATTCCAATGACGGAATTAGGGATCTGTGACGTGTGTTATTGAGGAACACGTAACGTTTAAGTAAAACGAATGTTGATCTAACAAGTGTGACACATTTTATGTAGTTAGATGGAAAATTGTTAAAAGATAGACAATTAAGTAGGCGGTTGATTAATAGTAAAATAAATCAGGTACTTTTTACTCTCACAACTCTGCCTATATCACATTTTTATATTCTCAACCTTGGCGTTTTGGTTCACCTGCAGTCAAGATCAGATGATCTTCTGCAGCTGCAGATATCCCGTATCTCAGCAGATGAGTTTATATGATCACATACAAACTTTACTAAATTACACACGCACTATATAAAATATTCTATTTTAGTTTGATTTTATTTTGACTATTAGAATTTCAATACGAAGAAAAGAAAAATGGTTATACTGATTTCGTGTTATTTACTAAAATATTGATTTTAGTAAAAAAAGGTTTTCTGAATTATTTTTATTTATTCAATTTTAGTAACGATTCTTCTTATTACATTTTCAGATTATGTTAACACTATGCATCACTCACGCTGTCACACACAAGTCAAGAAGTAAAAAGCACCACGGCTCCTCATCAGAAGAAGAAAGTATTGAAAACCTTTTGTATTTCAAAGACTGTCAGAAGAAACCAAAAGTCGAAGCCACAACTTCTGTAGCAGTTCCGCTTAGATTAGCAGCACCTCCACCTCCGCCTCCCCCCCCGCCGCAACCACAGTGCCCGTTCCCAAAAATGTGTTGCGCTTTAACCTGTGGTAACGAATGCGGAAGTAACAAAGAAGCACCAGCATTCATGAGCAGACAGATGGAACCAATCCAACGGCAGCACTACCAACCACTCCAGCCCATGATGCAACCTCGAGAACCTACAATGCCAGTCCAGCCACAACTTAGAAAGAGAAAAAAGATGAAATTCCCTACCGCAAATATGCAGACTCCGATCAATAGCCGAAGATTTGGTTTTACGAAAGAGAAGATTAAAAGCCTGATAAATCACGATGACGATATTAGAAAGATTTTGAAAGACTTAGTGCTGGTTACTATGCAGAAGGTGGATTTGATGGAGCTTCAGAAGGAAGAAGGTTCGAATTCTCGTAGAAATGAGCCCTCCGAGAAAGAGGTTAATGATCCCCCTCCAGAACAGACACCTGTAAAGGATTACGATGATGATTATGTCGAAAAGTGAATTAAAGTTTATTTGTTGTTTCGTTTAAAAATTAATTCATAGTTTTTAAATTTTGTGCTATAAAATTATTAAATGTAAAATACTAAGATTAATATATATATATATATATATAGATAATCATTGAAAAAGATTTAGTTATTTACGGTCGATAAATAATCATTACTCGATCTTTATCTTCTGTGAAGCCTTGGTATCGCACCGGTCGAGCCCGGTGGTTAAGCAACGCTTGCGTTGCATTTACCCGAAGTTAGTGAGGTTTATGGAAGCCCAACTCCCCCTCTCCGCTTTCCCCTCACCTCACCCCCGCTCTTCTTTTCCGTCTCCTCATCCCCCCATTCCCCATCACCCTCAAAGGCGGACAGCGCACTTAGTCTCAGAAGGTGTCCGGCTTTTGTCACTTATGAGGTGACCAGTTTATTCGTCTGTTCTCCTGTTTCATAAAAAAAAATACAGGCTCAAATTTCTTTTTTTTTCGTTTGGAGGTCCCCTTGGGACTCCCCTTGTGTCGGAATCAAACTGACTAAATCCACACGGTGTGCCATGATGCACTTAAAATAAGTTTAGCTTCAGACGCTAATATTGAACAAAACATTTACAGAAAAATTAAAAAGATGGAGTATTGTATTGGATAATACCTTAAGAGCTGGGCAATGACCATAAACAGTGCGCCAACCTCTAAGTATGGGAGACGTCATGGTGGGGTCGCCTTTTTCAACGTCGTCACGTCGTCACAGGGATTTTTCTTGCTAGGGTATCTAGGGTATACTTGAGGAGGCACCGAACACTACGTGGTTTTAGTCGGTTCAAGTCTAACTTACCACCTTACCAGACCCGATAAGGTGACGTCCCGTGGTGGATTAGACACAAAAAAAAAATGCGGGCAGCGGCTAGTTTCATTTAAAAAATTGTTGTATAAACATATTCGGTTCTAGGTCACTAAAATATTATTTTATTAATTGCTGGACAATCATTAGGTATATAACATATGTACATACATATACTTATATATATTTTCATTCTTTTATTCATTCATTCGTAAATTTATTTCTTTGAAAAATTATAGCGACACTGATAATTTTTTGCAAATATGAGAAATAAAATTTAAAAAGAGGTTCTATTTAAACATTTAAATTGTTACGTACCGGTTTAAACTATTACTTTTATTAACAGCCAGTTACTACCATTACTATTGCTGACTAGTCAATTCGTGTCTTTTACATAATATTCAGAATTACATTAGAAAATTCACAAGCAAATTATGCTAGCTTCTGTATTTTCAGAATAATTTGCATCGCATTACACAATGGAACGGACGCTTGCTACAGGATAATGCATGATAATTGTTAACGAAAGTTTCTCTCGACCATTTTTGTTTTTAACGTGAGGATAATGGGGGTATCAAAATGTTATAATAGAATTTTAAATATTTAAAAGGAATATATACATTTTCTGTAACAATTATCCTTTCAAAAACTTCCCGAGAATTCCATGTGCGGGTCACACTGAAAGTTTTTAGACAATAAAAAACGGAATAGTATAGAAGCCTATTAATATTTTTATTGCTTTTCGAAGTTGTCTTCACTCATTTCTAAACATCGTCTCATGCGATGAAACTATTGACTGAAGCAGTGAGCCAACTTTTTTGTAGGGATCTCTTCTACGCCTTTTCCAAACGCACCCGCCTCATCTTCAGGGTTAAAAAAATTTGATCCTCTTCGGACTGTAAGAAGGGTGACACATTAACTCCACGCCCCTTCGATAGACACATATTCGATGGTCTGTCTGCTTCAAAAAAAAAATCCTGCTTCTTGGGCGCTGCTGTTAGACAAACAGTTTCCAAGAAAACTGCTTAACAATGACTGACATATCAATCTGCAGTAAAAGTTCTTGTATATTCTCTTATTTATTGCGAAATGCACGAGTCATTCATCTAGAGAACGAGGAAATAATCTTTTTCCTTTTATTTTCCGTTTTGTCAGCAAATCTTTATAATAGAAGCTTTCGTCACATGTAACGATGTTATATATAACATTCAAGTCACCACTGTTTTGAAGTATTGAGCGGCACCAATCCAAATGATCATGATCAAAAATGCCGTCATTTGGATGTGTCATCCTTCTATCAGCTTCTATCATTAGCCGCACGGCACTCGCTTAATCTTCAGTAGTCGCCGTAGAATCATCCATTTCGAGAACCATCAGTGAGCGAAAGTCGTGATAAATCATCGAGCGAATTTTTTCTATAGTCATATCTATTTCAATGCACGGCGATATGGCGGCAATTTAAAAAGAGTCTGTCTTTTTAAATTGCCGCCATATTGTAAAAACAAATAACATATTAATTTATTACACATCTATAAATTCCCAAAGGCTTCCTAATTCGAAATTTAAATAAACTTTTCATCGGCTGTTTTTTTTCTAAAAACTTTCAGTGAACATTACGAGGGTCACCCCTCGTAATGTTCATTATATAAAGAAAATGATCCTATTGTTGGGAGAATATAGACAGACTATACTTATGAAGGATAAGTATGGTCATCATATAGAATTATTTTGGAATTAAGGGAATTCAAAAGTCATCATATAGTATGATTTTGGAATTGAGGGAATGTAAAGAGGAGAGGGAGAATGAGGGCAGAGAAAGTACTCCGGTACCTTTACTCACTCAGATATAAAATTTAAGTCTTGTCTGTCTTGTCGGTTTTCGGTAAAGCTGTGGTATTACTGCGTTCAAGACGGCCCATTCGTGTCTATGTATGTATGACTCTCCTACAAATTTCCCGTTTACTAGTCCAGTTTAAAAACAAATCTGTTCCTACAAACTTTACTTTTATTAAAACTAATATTCTGGCAGAATCTGTACAGTCAAGTTATACATGAACAGTAATAAATTTTTTTCGACCTCAAAAAGATTCTGTTTTCAATTGGACTACTTTTTTTTCGTGTATACTGGCGGTATCTTCGCACTTTGTGAACGGCTTAAAAAAAAAAAAACAATTTCATACAGGTTTCTCTAATTTTAATTTTCAGAAATATTCCACCACCTACTCCTCTCCGGGCACTTTTGGGAATAAGATGGGGAAAGTAGGAGCATGTTGAGAGGAAAGGGAGGAAAGAAACAGACATACACGTGCTCCTTACGTATCTATTATAAATAGTATAAAAAAAAATCTTTATAAGAACAGACATTGCAACTAATACGTATTCAATTCAAACAGCTTTCTTGATCAAAACGGAACATATATTTTGTTTATTAATTATAATTGAAAATCTAAAACTAGGCACGGGGCAAAAGAAACAAGGAAAATTCAAAGAAAAACAAGGAAAACGTAGTGTGTTGTCATTGTTCTCTTTTCAGAAAATATCGGTACCTTTTGACGAATGGAACTACATACTAGAAAACTATAGTTCCTTATTAGAATTCTTAGTATGACTTAATTTATCAATTTTTGTATATATGTATTAAAGTATGTATATATCCAGTATCTCTAAATTACCGTATGTAATTAAGTTTCAAAAAATACCTACCTACCTATACAGATCCGTCGAAGAAAACCGGAGAAACCCGCTGGTCTTTACTAAAAGATACGGAGATTTACTCAATACAAGGCTAAAGAGGATGTTTATCTATTCTTGGGAAGTACACAAAAGAAAATACTTTTATTTTACCGTTGTTACTAGGAAAGGTATAAGACTTTAATATCAACAGTTAGGTGTAAAATATATTTAAAATTTAAATTTCAATATGTATGCTGCTTTATATTTAGGTTTGAAAATTATAACTAGATGGCATTGTGCTCAATTCTGAATCGCGATATGAATATTTTCATTAGCGTCATGATACTGACCTGTAAGCCAATTGTTAAAAATAAACCATTAGTTAGAACGGTAGTCAGTATTATTATAAATCTCTGCAGTTCTTGATCCTGAATGCTCTGAACAGGTGCATAGAGTACACAATCACTAAAATATAAGAGTGTTTAACAGTAACTAAAACTTAAACAACCTGGTAAGTAGAGGCAACGGTTTAGGAGGGCACGACAAATCGAACGTTCCTAGCATTAAAAAAATCGTGAGTGTTATTTATAATTATTAACTAACAATCAGTTTTATTAATAAACGTATAACATGTGATTACAGGCCTTTGATACATACCTAGCCTGGGTATTCAAACCCAATGATTCGGATAGTCCTGAATATCCAGAAATAAATCAAGTCCTCAAGCAAGATCTACTTCTCTTCTTCAACTATGCCTGCTGCTGCAACCTATTTCTCCAAAGGAGATGGCTAAAGAAATAGCAAGAATGGGCCCTAATAAAGCACCTGGCTTCGATCTGATCATCCCTAGGCTACTGAAAGAGCTCCCTAAGAAGTGCACTGTCCTCCTCACCATCTTGATTGCAGGTCTAAAACATAGGAAAAAAAAAAGTGATTAAAAAAACCATGCCAACATCGGTTATAGTGATATAATGTCTTTTTAATGTAATACCTACTATCAAAATAAATTTGACAACGTTTTTGTTTTGGATTTACGACCAAAATGTTTATTAATGTGTTATATTAGAATAATATCATGATTTTTATTATGAATTTGTTGGTATCACTAAAACTGAATAACTTATTATCGATATCGATATATCTTTTTGTCGTATCTGCCTTAACTTAGTGATGTTTTATGAGCAAATAATAAAACAAACAAACGCTAAAGCAAGTAAACAAAAAAAAATATTATCCAAGATGTCTTACGTGTCGCTTCGTATATATCTAAAAACAATGGGGTTTGTCACCGAAAAGATTAAAACAGAATTCTAAAACAACAAATAAATAAATAAATACTCCACAAATCTCACACACGGCCGTCTGATCCCAAACTAAGCAGAGCTTGTGCTATGGTAACCAAACAGCTGATAAACATACTTAAATACTTCTAAATACATACATATTATAGATAAATTATACCTAGACACAGAACAAATGATGGTGCTCATCACATAAATATTTGTCCTGGGCGGGTATCGAACCCATAAACTCGGTTCAGCAGTCAGGATCGCTAACCGCTAGACCAACAGACCAGACAAATAAATGAAAGTCGTAGATACTTTCATTTATTTGGTGTTTCAGAATTGTATTATCAATTCATCGTATTTGTGAATAACGTCAAGCAATAAAAAAAACAAACTCGTTTTAAAAATAAGAAAAAGGCATTTTCTTTAAAATGAATCAATTTCATGGTTTCACTATTTCACGGATACACCTTTTTGAAACAAACTGTATAATATTTTAACTTATATTTTTACTTATTACCTAATGTTATTTACCTAATATTTTTACTTATATTACAATTAGAATCCTTCAAATGTAAAGTGTATAACTTTTTTATGGTATAGAGGGCAAACGAGCAGACAGGTCATCTGAAGGTAAGTGACTACGCGTGAGTCACACTGCGAGTGTTTAGAATTTGCCATTGGACTTAAATTATGAATTAGGAACTCTTTGGGAATCTGTAGATGTGTAATGAATTCATATGCTATTTGTTTTTACTAAGTGGTGACAATTTAAAAACTGTCTATCGTGCATCTTAAGGAATTCAATTAGAAAAAAAAAGCGATCAATGATTTTTTACAACCTGCATTGCGGTCTTACTCAACAACAATGTTACGATAGACTTCGATTGACATTTCATTACGAAGCCCCACGACGTGTCACTTTTTACAACCGGTTTAATAAGATTGAACGTGGTCGATGCTAACTCACTGATGATTTTGGTAGGCTCACTACTTCAATCACTGGTTCTCGACGGTGCTTAGAAAGGAACGGAGGCTACTTCGAAAAGCAATAAAATTATTAACAGGCTCATAGCATTCCTTTTTTTTTCTCAAAGTTTTAGTGTATGTGTACTGGCTACTTCCGTTTATAAACACCTACAATTCAAGACTCGCGCTGCCAGTTGTTGAAGATTCCCTCTCCAGCTCTCGTAAATCATCACATATAGTATCATTACTTAATAAGGTTTTAAGGTGAGATTATTTGGCATTACATTACATTTCATTTCCCATAATATATATATATATATAATACACATGTAGAAAGGAAATTTTATTTCAAATTGAATGTTACTCGAACTTCAAAAACGATCATTAGGCATTTATTATTACGAAAATAAGCAAAAACAGATTTCGTTCATTTCTTACAAAAAAAAGTCTACCGCGAGCATAGGTGTGTACCTTGAACCGATATTAGATTTTTTCGAACAAAAACATTTGAAAAGTGTATATTTTGCTTCACGTGGGCTGGCGAAAACCGAAAATATTTACATAAGTAATACCTAGTAAGTGTTTTGCCCTTCGCTAGGCGTTACGTTTAAGACTTTATTCCCTTTTTCGCGTTTGTTGCCCTACCTCTATGTTTTTTATAGAATACATTTTGGCTGTATGTATCTTTGTTTAAATTAAAATGTTATAAAAAGATCATAGTGACTTTATTTTTTACTTGTACCCTAAAATCATTTTTCCTTGTAAGTTCATTTATAGACAAAATTTAAACAAGTCAAAATTTAAAAAGATAAAAGCCGAAAAATGCAGTAGATTGACATCGTATATCCTATGTCACACACTCTATTAAGATTCAAATGACACGTCACACATCAAACATATGTGTATACGTACATACACTAAAAAGAACAACCCTCGTTCTTACTCAGTCGAGTTAGTACAAAAGTTTCAGTGTATTACCTTAGCAGAGATCTTGTCCTTGGGGATACATGTTATTGGAGTGTAGTAAAAGTGAGAAAATTATTTACTCGTTAAAGATAATAAATAAAATGTTGTATTATAAGTTCCTAGCTACTCATATTGGGTTGAAAACTGAAATAAACTTTAAATTTATATATTTCCTCTTTGAATTAGCATAGTGTCACATTAGTAATTAATGCGGTACACATTTAAAATTTTAGAACTATATATTCGGTTCTCTGCGACGGCGCGGCCTCTGATTTCCAGGAGGTTAGCGCTGGTGTACTTCAGGGCTCCGTCCTATCGCTCACGCTGTTCCTTCTGCATATCAATGAAATGTTGGCTCTTGGCAACATACATTGTTATGCAGACAACAGCACAGTACACGGGCGATACTTTGGACATCCTGCTGCCAAGCTAGCAAAAGCAGTAATAATTTACAAGAAGAGTTTTATTATCATGAACATAGTTCTGTTACATAAGTACTTTAGTAATAACAGCCTCTGCAATTTTGAGACGTTACCAATTAAAACTTAAAACCTCAACGTTGTCGTATTGTGCATTGGTAATCTTATCTATCACTCAGTGTAACCGACTTCTCTGATAACTTAAACAGCAGAAAAAACATCATTCGAAAATTTGCGGTATATTAATAGTAAATATAGTATTGAAAGCGTAGCAAAGGGATACAAATATAAGGAATATATATATAAATATACTTATACAGATGGATTGGGGTATGTAAGCAAAAGCTCAAGCAAGTCAGGGTCGCATACCGATAACCCGAACTGGCTGGTGCCGGGAAGC
The DNA here is from genome assembly GCA_947561695.1 of Tyria jacobaeae. Taxonomy (NCBI): domain Eukaryota; kingdom Metazoa; phylum Arthropoda; class Insecta; order Lepidoptera; family Erebidae; genus Tyria; species Tyria jacobaeae. The sequence goes on along the minus strand of OX387218.1, from coordinate 17,677,872 downwards.
GCGAGCACTCTAAAAATTGTGAGTAATCTTAGAGAATAATTAGCCCGAATGTCGCTGTACTTACTTGTGATTCCTAGTGCGGGAGATGTCTTAAAATAAAAGAAAGATACAAAATGACCTTAATGGCATACATAATATGATTGAATTCACTTTGTAAGTATACAGTCATACAGTGTCCGGATGGGGGCGATAGGTTTGCTCTCCATCACGGCAGTAGGACTACATTATAGTTGGCATAAAGTGGGCAGTTGAGACGCCTCTGCCTAACCCTCTGGGTATACAGGCGTGAGTGCTATTATAGCTAGATATAGTTGCAGTAGTGCAATGACAATTTTAAGAATTCATTAAGGATTAAAAACCTCTTAAGGGTTTTGATGACTAACATAGACGCGAATGACATATCTGCTCGTCTATATTATATATTTTTTTAATTTATAAATATTTGGCAAAACCAGTCCCACAAAATGTACTAATAATATTGTACAAATTATAAATTAGCCAAAGCTGACAGCAGTGGCCTGTTTATATTTGCGCCGTGTTTTAACACACGGAACGAGACAAAAATATGCGAAGAATATCAAGGCAAACATACCAAATGCTGGATGATCGCAGGTATATTCTACTTTAGTATACGTGTACATAGAAATTGCAGAAATCTGCACATATTTACGAAAGGTTTAATTATTATAAGTTTTCGCAATAGGATTTATGTTGATTTTACTTCTAATGCTTTACTTTATTATACAACCCATCTATTTAGCGTTATAATTCTTATTTTTAAGACAATTTACGCATTAGGAATACCGAATTCTTGTTGCGTCTTGACAGATATTTATTTGAAAATCTAACACAAAGAACACTCACACTCGTATGGGATTTGAAATATCATTATGTGCAACGTAATGTGCAGAACAACAACGAACACTTAAACGATTGCTCCAACAGTATTATGGCAGAGTCAATATCAAATTGTGGACCCCTTTCCAAATCAATGTTCAAGTAGAATATCTGAGATCATACACAAAGTAAAGATACACGAAGACACACGAACTTCATATATGTACATACCTATTTATGTTCAACCCACAATTTCCGTTTACGCGAAATTACCACGCTATTATATCTCTATTAGCTATTATATATAAGAAGATCCCTTATACATTACTCAAACATTAACTATTGTTTGACTACTTATATTAAACAGTCTAATCTAGGACTCAATTCTATATATAGTTACGTTATGTGATTATATTTATTTTTCATTACATCATAGTATAAGACATAAACAGGCGGTAGCATAATGGCTATTGTCGGACTTGCAATCAATCTGAAACTCACTGCACGGATGGCGTAGCGGTTTAAGTGGTCACCTCGCCAATACCCTGACGCGCCGAGTGTTGTGGGTTTGATCTCCGCACGGGACAACACTTTGTGTAATCCTTAAATTGTTGTTCTGAGTCTGGGTGTTCTTTGTGTCCGTTGCTTAAATGTTTGTAAAAGTCCCCCGCGACACAGCAATTAATCCTAATGTGGGAATTGCTGAATTGCCGGATCAGCAGGCTGAAGTGGCAATTAGCTGGCCATATTAGCCGCAGAACCGATGACCGTTGGGGAAAACGAGTTCTTGATTGGAGACCGCGTCTCGGCAAACGTAGCGTAGGACGCCCACAGGCCAGGTGGAGTGACGATTTGCGCAAGATGGCTGGCAGGAGCTGGATGCGAGAAGCCGAAAATAGATCGAAGTGGCGTGCAATGGGAGAGGCCTATGTCCAGCAGTGGACTGCGATAGGCTGATGATGATACACCACATAGAAATGCACAGACAACACAAGAATTTATCTTAACGGGGGGTCTGGGGTAACAAGAATACTAGTTCGATATTACACACTTGGATGGTATTTTTCATGCAGATAAATAATAGCTATCATAATAATTAAATAAAGGTGTGCCGTTTTCGGTCGAGTGAAATAGGGATTATTAGGAGTAATCGTCACAATATAATACGCCCCTGTCTACACATTCGGGGATATATGTACATAAGTGTATCTATACAAATTTATCCATAAACATTTGTGAATAACTAGCTTTCAGTTATTTACCCTTTTCTCGAGAATAGCTTTGTTTCTTCATAAAAGGTATCTTTAGTCCTTCTCTGTACTTCTGAAAAAGTGTTTGCTAGAAGTAAACACTACTGTTTTGACAAAATTACGTAAATACGGCGGAGAAAAACCTGTGCGGTAATTGTGTTTTTTACTTATGGAAGTAAGCGTTTGAAATTGTGTAGGGATACCTACACGATTTCAAATGGCTTTTACAATAATAAATGCGAATATCAGTTTTTTAATTTATTATGATTTCAAGATATAACTATTTTACTCGACTGGTGTGATATTACGGCATCACAGAAAACTAGTGATTTACAATGCTTGCATTTTGCTTATTTTATCTAGTATAAAAGTAATCTTTACGAGGCATGTAACAATAATAACTAAGCTTTATTTCGTCAAGGCCTAAATAGATCTGTATCTATATAACCGTGTATAAGGCAATAAGATTCTCGCAAATACAAGGTATAATAATAATCTTTATTAGCACCAAGAACACAGAGATAGTTAAGCATATATACCGTTAATATATAACACTACTTTTGAAATGGTTCATAAACAGTGTTAATTTATACTTAGTATATTTATAGTAGTATATTTATTGTAAAATGCCATGAATGTGCCTAAATTTTATCTGTATGAGTTTTGTGGGATCACCGTAATTATGAAACAAACATTGTCACTTATACAGAAAAGAGGATTTTCAGTTTTTCAAATGGAAACTGTCCTGGAAAGTCTTGAAATCTGGGGTAGGTAAGTTATAGTAATACCGTAAGTTTCAGGTAAGAAAGCTTGCGTACCCGCATATCCAGTAATTCCTGAGGCTTATAGTGGTGGAGCCATGCTTAGGCCCGAATGGGCTAGCTCGACCACTGCCCACTCTCCCCTACCCTTATTCCCCTTTCCTCTTTCCCATCTTCTCATCCCCCTCTCCTATTTCCCTTCCTTCACCATCCCCCACATCTCTCATCACCTTTAAAGGCGGGCAGCTCGCCTACGACTCTTGAGTTGCAGGTGTCCCTAGACAGCGGTTGTCACGTACCATCAAATGACCCGTCTGTTCATCTGTCCCTAAATATTAAAAAAAAAGGAAATCTGGATAAAAGTGGTAATAATTATTGCAATAATTATTATCTCTTTCATCCTTTGTAACATTTACTATTTTTCAGCCGTATGTAGTATGAGTGACCTGAATAATACCAGTTACAGTTTTAAAGTAAACCAGTTGTAAAGCAATGCAATTCTTCAATGCAATTCAATGCAATTCTTAAATGTGACCCGTCTGCTCATTTACTCCCAATAGCTACTATAGAGAAATTATTCTTATAGAATCTCTCAAGTGAAATAAATAACCTGGTAAAAAGTTGGAGCTCTCAGGTACCTTCCGAAAAGGCTACAAAATCTATTGCAAATGAATGTTTTCACAGGTTCTATGATAGGAAGTTCCATGAAGTAAAGTGATTAAGAAGTTTGCACAAGGTTGGCAAGGCACATAGAACATGACACCTCCGGCACGATAATTTTGTAATATCTGTAAGTAAAATAATAAAATATAATGCAAATGTTGAGAGTATATTTTACTGTGCACTCTCATTGTTTGCTTTAAAAAATCTTTGAACAGTTAAATTTTTTTTTTTTTTTTTTTTTATTCGTAAGCCTACCATAATGACTCCACTTTGCCTGATGGTAAGCAATAAATGGAGTCCAAGAGTGGTGGTCACCATCCTCATTGCATGTCTAGTCAATGCAGCATGGTGACCCACACTATGGCGGCCTGGTGAGATGCTTTTTCACGCCCCGCTTAAAAGACCCGGGATCAAATTGGGAAGGAAACACGTGCGCTGGTAGGGAATTCCAGGCTTTCACTGATCGGCACAGGAAAGAAGAGCCAAACCGTTTCGTTCGGGATCGCATATCTTCGACTCGCAAACGGTGACTCCTCAGGCCAGCACGTGTAGTCCTGTAGAGGAAGGGAGAAGGTGGGACCAATTGGAAGAGCTCGTCAGAACACTCCCCGTGATGTAGGCGATAGAGAACTGCCATAGAGGCGACATCTCTTCGCAACTGCAGGGGCTCAAGAGACTGGGTGACCTCAGGACAGTCTATAATACGGACTGCGCGTCGCTGCAACCGATCGAGAGCGTCAAGCAGATACTGCGCATAGCTATCCCAAAGATGAGAGCAGTACTCCACGCAGGAGCGAACCTGGGTCTTATATAAAAGACACAGATGCTCGGGCGAGAAGAACCGTCTCACCTTGTTCAACACACCGAGCTTCCGCGAGGCCGCCTTAGTGACGCTCTCGATGTAATCACGCGGATTGAGATCCCGACAGATGTCCATACCCAGTATACTAAGCCTATCCTGTAGTGGCAGTTGAGTGTTCTGAAGAGTAGGAAGGTTTAAGTTTAGGTTTTTTTAAAAATTTCTATTATAATAAGTGCGTTTTTAGTTTATTCGTTATGTTTTCAATTCTTAACTGCTGAATGATCAATATGAAATATTTTATACTCTGTGCCAGGGGTACAGAAAATAGGGTAGTAAAACGTATTTCAAAATTTCGAATGCAGTTATTTTAAGTTTGAGAAAATGATACAGGGAGATTTATGGAATGAAAATGGGTAGGGATAGGAACATAGGTTAAGGGCTACCGCAAGTCTTGGATGAGGAAATGGGACTAAGACAGAGGAACTTACAATTTTTTTTACTAAAATATATTTTCTTACCCCGAAATTATGTCTGAAATTCTTATAGATACATACATTCATACATACATGAAGTCCTTTATATAAAGTTCCTAAAAAAAGAACGAAGTGCATATCTCGTCACTTCCTGTATAGTAAACACTCCATTCAATAATGAATGATCCCTGTCTATACATACCATAACACTCTGTAATTAAAAAGCTGGTCGAGTGCCTCCTCGTCTAATAAAGTGGTAAAAACTACAATCAACTGATTGCATGTGTTAATAACTTTGCTTCAAGTTTGGATGTGAAAGAGAACACAGTATATCTGTATGCCGTTGTCCCTCTTACGCTGTAGCGAATCTGAAATCTGTGTTGCGAGTGGCCAGCGTACGAAGGGCGGGCACGCAGACCAAAGAATAAACAGACGCGTATACGGTTTTGTACCTAGTTGTTTATTACATTTCCTTTCTGAATTTTTAGTTTTGTTTAATAATGGGATTAGTTATATTATTTAAATATCAAATCTATACTAATATTATAAAGAGACAGAGTTTGCTTGTTTGTTTTAACGTGATTATCTCAGGCACTACGAATAATACGATTTTACATAAAAGTTTTTCAATTAGATAGCCCGTTTATTCAAAGATGTTATAAAATATAATGCTGCAACTTTTAGAAGCGGAGTCGTGAGCATAAACGCAGGCGAAACTGCGAGTAATGGCTTGTACTAATAAGAATGTAAGTAAGTGTCATTTCAAGCATAGTAAGTGTCAAGTGTAAGCACAGGATGCTTAATTCTGGACATAAAAAATACCCGAATCAATACATAAAAGATCTGGTCCCATCAGTGGTGGTCCTGGTCACCATTCCTGTAATCCCTTTTACGCTACGACTGATTGATCTAGTGACCCTTTAATGCGATCTTTTATAAAGGGTCTTCTTACTAAGCAGTATAATTATCGTCGTTATAATTGTGTGATATTAAAATAGAGTGGGGTGATAAAGAAAAGCGAAGTCCTGTGATAGCATTGCAAAAAGTAGGTATGAAGCCAACTGCAATTTTTGAAACTTTCCAACCACTTGGACCGCTTATTAGTCAAATGTTTGTGTATCCGGCTATTAGTAGGTACAATAAAATCTCCTATGTTTGTTACAGAACAAGATCTGGCCGTCTAATTTGTATTCATAAAACGCCATCAAAGTAGAAAGAAGAAGAAATCCTACTCGAAAGCACAAAATTTTATTTCGGAAAATTAGTGACAGAAGGCTTATAATCTATAAGAGATGAGCTGTACATTAAATGAGGTCACAGAAAAAAATATTTATAATATTTTAACAAGCACAATGGCCGAGGTTATGCTCGAAGCTCTATGGAAGCTTCCCAATTAGTCAGCAGAGTAAAATGTAGACATTATCCAGTTTCAATTAAGGTTTTGTGGGGTGTTAGCTGTGAAGATGTCACCTGGAAGAAAGCTAAAGATGCAATCGGTATCTTCTGTGACCTGTCAAATCATTGCATTGCATGAGTGAGTCATGAAAGTCCGCTCCTGAAAATTAAGCATTATGGACTTTCTAAACAGGCTCTCAGTTTGCTTAAATCTTAACTAGAACTAGTAGCCAATAGCAGGTTCAGATTAATGGTATGAATTCATTAGAATTATTAGAATATCTACCCCAGTATAGCCAACCAAAAGTTTTATTATTTCATATCAAATAGTCACGCCAATAACTCTGACGATGTAACTAATAGTATTGAACGAGTTCAGGGTTGGTTTACTCTCTTTCTCATGCCAAATCCTTGCAATCCTACCAAATCTTTTTGATTGTCATTTACACTTTTATCTGTAAACTTCAAAACATAAAACTTTATAATGTTTATTCTATTTGACACAAAATACTATTAAACTGTGTTGAGAGTAAGTAACAATAACATATTTACCAAACTTATACTACTCTACAACTGAAACAATAAGCAAATAACGATAGGTATAAAAAACAATGACGTCATACATCCTACACAATTCTCACACTAGCAAAATAATACACATGTCTATTCTATTAATTGGTCTATGTTCAGCGTTTAAAAGCTCGAGCGTTTCCCGCCCTAGCGCACTTCATAGCTGAACTTTAGGGGCACAGGCCATGCACTGATCAACCTAGTCAAACTAGTATTGTGTACATCATACGAGAGGATAACTCATAAAAAGGTAAGTTTTTAAAATCGATTAATCTTAGATAATTATTTATTTTTCTTCTTTAAATTTTCTAATCATTTTGAATTGAAAATTTGAAAATTACTTGTTAGTTTAGTAAACTATTAAACATCATTTCTGTGATATCAAAACTGTTGAAGTAAAAAAAAAATCCTTATAATTAAAAAAAAAAAAACAACTGCATTGAAAAACAATAATTCTAATTACTCTCAATAGAGCTCCTACTAATTAAGTGAATAGTCTATAAACCTCTCCCTATCTCTTTTAGTGATAAAGTATGCTCTTTTATAAACAAACTTAAATCCAAGATTCAGATTCAGATTCAGATTCAGATTCAGATAGTTTATTGTCATCACAGGTATACATAGTATTATAAGAGGGATCTTAATTCTAAACTTTGTCGTTAAGGTAAGGTTTTAATAAATCTAAACTGACTTACAGTTTTTAAACGAGTATTAATAAAAATATGAAATAAAAGGTCAAGTAAATCAATATTCTATACTTATCATGAAATTATAAATATATATAGGATATAATGGCAGAGTTTAATAAAATTGCAGTTTTTCCATAAGACAACATAATTAAGAAAATAACTGAATTGATGAGACTTCTTTAAAAGGAGTATTTTTAACCTTTACTAACCTGGATATATTTAAAATTACAGATTTCTTTATTTAATTAAAATGTATAATATGCAATTTACTAAATAAAAATAGTACAAAGAGTAAGCAGTTAAACTTCATTTAAAGTACTGAAATAGCGATTTATAAATAACCACTGCAATAAATTTATCACGACAACATTTTTATAAGCTGCATTCTTCATTCATTCTTTAATATTTCACTCTGATAGGTGATGCATACTCTTAACATTTATATGGGACAAACCTTAAGGACAACCCATTCAAAAAAAAAAAAAACTGAAATCTCACAAATTGTGAAGATAACATACACACAAAAACTAATTGAGAGCCTTCATTTTAAAGTCAGCTTTTGTTAAAAACCTTTAAAATTCTAAGATGTAAGTACATCTTAGAATTTATATATAAGCTCACGCCTTTCTCACCTCGGGGTACGCAGAGACATAGACCGTCATTTGTTTGTAGCTCAGGAGCTTCCTCTACTCTCATTAAAACCTTTCATATTTCAATACAATAATGTATAAAGTAAAATGCAAAATTTATATGAACCGACTACAATTATAGTTGACTATAAAATACTCTCTAAATATTCTATACATAACTTCAGAATTAAGTCTCACACTTTTTTGAGTGTTTGATACTTGGTGCTTCACCTAAACATGTGTACAATCAATTTGCTACAAATAATCGTATCCTAACAATACTTTTAATCAACGTAAATTAATATACAACATTGTGATCGTTAAAACAATACACAACATTGTGATCGTTACTTTTCTCAAACTCATCAATATTCAAAATTATTTAGTGCGTGTGAGATTAGCGGTTAAATTGTGTTTTAGGGCTTAACCTGTAACTAAATAATTATAAGTATTAACTTATACTACTACTACAAATCTTACCGTCGCAACGATTTGAAACTTTGAAAATGTATATAATATCGATGAAAATACAAAACATAGATTCTATCAAGGAGATCTGATGATTGGATAGTGGAACACTTCAATAGTATTTAGTAAATCCCTTATCAAGGTTAGGCTCAGTTCGTTTGTTTTAACGAGTCGACTACTTTTTCAAATTTTAAACTTCTACTAGTATTATGAACAGGTAGCATTATATGGTACTTACTTAGGTTTATTTTTATCTTTAAGAGGGTTATGTGAACGACGCCTTGTAATTTTTATGATCCGGCTCAGACGTCTGGTCTGGTCAAGAAAGAACACGCTTCAAGCGAACAGTGATAAAACTCCTTGTTCTCAAAAAAGATAGAATAATTGACGTATTAAACCATATTAAAGAAAAGGATAAAAAGTAAATATCTCTCAAACTAAGAAGTCCATGTTTGATTTTTAATTCCTGAGATCAAATGCGCACTGGTGGATTTCGGCCGATAAAGTTTAGTGAGCTCTTTTATACAAATTCAGATTCAAATAAAATCCCATACAGTTGTTTTTGCATATTGCGTGTACATACAGACAGATTCTAAAAACCGTTATTTTGGATTCTGTTACTCTAATACGGATTCATATCATTTGAAGAAAAACTAATATGGATTCTTCAAATTCAAATAATATATCTTCATTTCATAAAATTGCTCAAGAATTATTTTAAATTGTGTTATTTAAAACTATTTAAAGTTATAGATCAATTACAGCATGACCGCAACTATAGGCCTGCCTTGTTAAATGTGCAATGAACATCAAAAAAATTAAATAATGAAATTCTGCCTGTGTTGATCTATAACCACCCGTTTCGAAATGGTTGAGCCTTATGAGAAGAAATCGTAACAAACTATTATAATTATTAGATGTTGTAATATTCCGTGTCCAACATATATTTATTACATTTCCTGTAATTTCAATATTGCTCAAGGCGGACTTACACTATTCAATAAAACACTATTTTATAGTGTGCTATTATGTTGCCAAAAGTAAAACAAGGCTATTAAAGTAATGTAATTAGGCAGGGAAAAAGAAGTTAAAAAGGAAGAACAAAGAAATTTAATAAAAGAACACAAAGAATTGAAACACATATTAGCTCACATTACATTGTACTAATAATTTGAAATAGCCTGTGAATCTCTAACAGTTCAATTCCAAGCGCTTCTATCTTCCGAATAATCCACCACTGAGTAATCATCTGTAAAGTACAACTGTCGATTTACACTTTATTAAGTTTTAAAGTTTGTATATTACTCGTATCAGGGATTTTATTATAAAATTGCACGCATTCACGTAGAAATGACTTGTTAGTTTTCTGGAGCCTGGAGGCGAGTACAACAAATTTATGTTTATTAGGTATTACAAATTTATGCTTTTTTTTTAATAAACTTACCTTTATTTTTTATTAAAGTAAACTAAGTATTTAGAGAAATACTGATATGCCACTGTTTTTTATTGCTTTGAATTTCTGAGTCAGCAGATAACGATTATCAGAATTATAAATGGTTTCATAGGAATCATAAACCAGACTAAATATCAGAGTCATTTTCCCACAGTAAAATACCATAATACACACAACATATAGAATACGACTAATCTGGCTGTTTCAATATCAGTCTTCACAGCTAAGTCTATTCGACCATTTATCACTGTATCACACATTGAAGCTTTGAATCAAGAGTAATGCCTAAAAATGTTGTGGTTCCACTATTTCCAATTCATCTTCCTTGATAGTTATCATACTTTTTACCTGTTTAACGTTTGCAGTAGTGAATCGTAAACATTTGTTTTATCTAGTTTAGGAAATAAAATGATAACATTAAACCAGCAAACCACTTTCGAAACAGCGCGGTTTACATTGTCAAAGTTTGTAGTCATACATTTCAGTTTAAATAAAAGTGAAGTATCATCTGCAAACAACACTATCTAGTGGCGGTTCTTAACAAAATGAGGTAGATCGTTAACATAAATTAAGAATGAAAAAGGTCCTAGTATAGAACCCTGTGGAACTCCCATGTTAACTACAGAATCTGGAGATAGTTTACCATTAACATCAACTTTCTGAATCCTATTACTTAGAAAAGAAATAAGATGATGTCCATGTCTTTAATAGCGTACTGATATAATTTCCTGATCACAGATTCATGAACAACACAATCAAACGCTTTAGATAAAGAATACTTAGGGCATTGTGAGAATCCTCCCAGGCATCAAAAAAATATACAGATTCATATACAGATATAGACCTATTGCGTTATAATATAAAACTTATTGCATGAAAAGATGAGTTACTGATGTAACTCATCTTTTCATGCAATAAGTTTTCTGGTGCGTTGCGGTTCTTAATGATACGTCACACAAAACTATTGCTTTAAAAAATAAAACAAGTCGAGAACAATCATCTTTCAGAAGAACCTTCAATCAATTGTGTATTTATTTCAGTTAATAACTGATGTCAGAGATAACAGAGCTTCCTTATAGCATGTAGTTAATTATAAAATATTAACAACCTTCTTCCTACACTCTATACGATCATAAAGATATATATTTATACTGTACAAAACTGTTTTTAAATCTACGATATTGTAAGTTTCTGGTGTTCGGATGCGAACCCTATTCTGAATAAGTTAACGTCGTTTATTAATCTATAAAAGTACACTTGAAAAACTAAAAAAACACGTACGTTATAAGAGGCAAGAATGCTGGCGTTAATTGGGCACTTTAATGAGAAAATAAAGAGTATATTGAAAGGGAAAAGTAGCTTAAAAGGGAAGGAAATAGGTATAGTTTAATCGGCTGGATTAGATAGTGTTATAGACAGTGCAGGTGCAGGTCAGGGTCTCATATCTGTAACTCGAACAAGCTGCTACTGGGAAAATCAAGCTCTGGAGAAGGACAAGACCGTTTCAGGTCTTGTCCTTCTCAAGTACATAATCATTTACTATATAATCATTTACTTATAATGGCAGCACTGCGGGAGTAAGTAAAAGAAAATATAGAATCGGTCGGCAATTTGCTAAGATATCACTTAAAACACATTAAATACATACAGATGAATACAGAAAATGGAGGAGGCTTTTTTGAGGGCCGTTAGTAATAAAAATGTCCTTCATCCTCTAAATTTGTTATAATTAGAGTCTAGAAATGCCAAAAGTTTTAAATCTTCATAAACATATAATAAGCATATCAACTATATAACTTAATAGCAGATTCATGCTAATAGGATTAACGTCTGTTCAACTATTTAGGGTTAAAGGACCTTAATTTTATTACGTTAAGCGTATTTTTATGTTGTGGCCGGGCGGCGCGGTGCGAAGATAAAAACTACCCGTGAATATAATCAGAAACAGTTCCGTATACATAATAAAAATACTAAATGTAAATCACTGTATTACTTGCATTATTAATTTGCCGTATGGTTAGTTTGAGTAAAATAGAGCCATTACTCCATTTTTTCCCGTGGGTGTCGTATAAAACGATTAAGGAATCGGACTGTTATCTATCAGACAGTATATATACAGTTATATAGTGCTCTGTCTACTCCTTAACATGTAATGATACGTAGGTACGATATTTAATTATATTATATTAACATAATTTATTTACGCTTAGATTTAAGAGGACGAATGTTCATATAATATAGGCAGAGATTTCGCTTACTAATTTTGGCATTCAAAGACAAGTTTTAGTTTAACAGTTTAAATGGAACCAAAAGTAATACCTGTACTAATAACTATAGAATTCTTAACATAAAAACTAGACGCAGATATAGCAATGTACAACATACAGTAATGTCTTCAGTAGTATACTCGAATCGATTCGAAGAGGCTTCCCATGTCTATAGCTGCTTCGAGGACGTGGCGTTGTTGGCCCCCCGCTGGACACTCTACCTGGCTCCCGGCCTATGTGACACAAATACTTCTATGCCACTCCTTCATTCCTTGTAGCCGTGGGTAATAAGCTCCTGTGTCATACGGTAAGAGAAGCTACCATGATGCCTCTCTAGCCAGTTCTCCATCACGGCCTTTATATCCATACGCGTGGCGTGCCTTCGCTTGGTCGCCCAAGTCGCTGTATCCACTCAGCCATGAGTACCTCGTGGATCTAGAATATATTATTTATTATATCTGAATACACTTGTGAAAACTGCATTAAATTCCATGCAATTGTTTTTTGCATATTACGTGTACACATATACAGGTTCTGAAAACGGTTGTTTGGCTTCAGTTACTCTATAAGGATTCGTATCATTTGAAGAAAAACGAATGAAGAAGAATCCATATTAGTTTTTCTTCAAATTTAAATTCAAATAAAATATACGTCTTTCATAAAATAGCATAAAAATTAATGGAACTCGTCTAATTAAAAAAAAAATAGAGTTATAGATCAATGCACACAACATCACCAGAACTATAGGTCGCCGTGTCAAATGTGAAATTAATATTAAAATGTGTGTGTTGATCTATAACTGTCCGTTTCCAAATGGATGAGCCTCGTGAGAAGACATCGGGCAAACAAACTTTTGGCCACTCTTTTAAATTATCAGATAAATATTACAATATTTCGTGTACAGTATATAATATATAATAATTCAATAAAATACTTTTTTATAGTATGCTATTATGAAGCTAAAAGTAAAAAAAAAATATTAAGCCCTTAAAGTAATGTAGTTAGGCAGGGGAAAAAGAAGTTAAAAAGGAACAGCAAAAAAATATAAAGTGCGCAGAAAATGAGAAACATATTAGCTGACATTACATTGTACTGATTATTTAAAATAGCCTGTGAATCTCTAACAGTTCAATCCCAAGCGATTCTATCTTCCATGTATTCCACCAATGAGTAATAACCTATAAAGCACAACTGTCTTTTTACAGTGGACTTTAATTTATTAAGAAATTCAATATCTATAATGTACAGAGATCAGTCTGTTACAGTTTTATTATATGTACTCATGATACCATTAATGCGTTTTTAAAATCGTAAGACTGAGACGTGATTTGTCTAACAAAATTAGCTGCCTTAATAAAAAGCTTTTTCTTAACGTAACAAAAAAGATCTTAGAAAGTAGACCGGCAATCCACTTGGGTATTGTAATATATATATATATATATATATATATATGCGGTATATTTAATAAGCGACTGCGTCCATATAGTTGAATAATGTATTGGCATGTTTAATGAAAGTAGCGTGGCTTTATATTTGTAGGAATTAATTAGTTTGTATTAAAGAAGTTTACATTTAACAATAAATTGTTAAGAAGTAGCTGTAAAGACCGGTCATTTTTAAACAGAATAATCTTTTAACTGTTCCTTGCGTTTACATTTTTAGTGTGTATATTATACATATATACTAAATAAAAACTAATATGTAGGTATATGAATCTTTATTAAAGCAACAGAAGCCGAAACATCAGTTCTTAGAATTTTAGTCTGTCTGTCTGTATGTTGTACACGCAACATGCAAAAACTATTACATGGAATTTAATTCAGTTTTCGCAGATGTATTGCTAGCTTAAACTTGCGCGGATTCATTCAAGTCACAAAATTACTGAGACGTCTTGGACCATGCGTGTTTATGTATGTTACTCATGTCCTTGATGGAATAAAAAATAAATAAAAAAAACAAATAGATAAGCGACATTTCTGTATTTGGATGCAATGTTGGTTTGATTATCAGCCGGCCGTACGTTGCCGCCTTCATGTAATTAATATAATAGTATAGCGACAAGAAGACCAGTCTTGCTTAGCTCTTTCATATGTGTAATACTTTGGACAAGTATGACTTGGAGGCAGATGTGAGATACTTTAAAAATGTCTATTAATATCTGCTACTTTGATAATTAAGAAAAAAAAATAAAACCATACGGTTCTAAGTTTTTTTTTAAGGAAAATATATATAATGAAATGTATGTATGTATGTCTTATGTATGTAGTAGTTAGGATAATTAACAAGCAATTACACTACCTACGATCAACTTGTAGTTTTACTCTTATTAGACATATTCTATTTTTATTTTTTATATTGTTTATCCACACACTCTCAATCGTGTATTACATGCATCACTTCTGCTAAAAATCATTTAAGTCGTCTGTTTCTGCTAAGTCATGGCTTTATTATATGCTATTCCTCCCAGAATGAGAAAGATAATTTGTTCTGTATATGGGTGTACTTTACCAATAATATATACATATGTTTTAGATAAAATAATTACATATGTTTCTGAACGATGTGGCTACCATAGTACAAGCTCTGTTTAGTTTGGGATCACGTGGACGTGTGTGTTATGTATCAACTTATTAATATATGTATGTACATATATTACATGTTATTATATACATCTATACATTCATTCGAGCCAATGTCAATAAAGGAATAGAAAGGGTAAGGCAGGAAAGGGATATTGCTCTGTTCTGGATTGGGGTGTATAAGCAATAGGTTAAGAAAACAGGAAACTGGTTGAAGATATCTGAGACTAGACTTGTTATGTAGTTAGTTGCTTGCATGTGAGTTTTGTTCGATAGGTACCAAGACTAAGATATACATGCATAGATGGTTACACAATTTGTTTACAATTGTTTTATGATATAGGAGAACAGACAAACAGACGGGCCTGATAGTAAGTGACTGTCGGGAACATGTTGGTACTAAATACACCTCTGCCTTTCCCTTCAGGGATACAGTCGTCAGTAGTATGTATGCTGTCTCTAATAACATGTTTGAAAGGCTCCAAAATTTAAGTTACATGTAGCTGCTCAGGTCAGAGCAAAAGATACGATATCCAGTAGTGCTTTTCTAGAAAAAACACCTGAAATAGCATGAAATTTTATTCATTGTACTTATTATTATCTCCATTTTTTCTTCTACTGCGATAGGCTACTAAAATAATAGCTATTCGTGTTGATACTCCTACGGGACATCATCTCACCGGAATAAATGGTGAGGTGTTATGTCGGGATACCCTAAAAAAAAACCTCTGGGAGAACTGCAGCTAATGCGATCGATTGTTAGAGGTTTTGTATTCGTTCATAATAATTTCCTACGTATTATCAAATAAAAAAAAAATGATACAAGAATCACAAAGCCCATCAAAAGTTATATTGTTTACAATCGATTGGTTAAAAGTTATTATCAATCCTATCAGCCGTTACGTTTAAAATATTGTTTTGATAGCTTCTCGGCGTTTTGTAATTGAGACGTCAAAACTTCAAAGTGATAAATGAGTTGAAATGATTGTTATTGATTAGCAACATTCCTGATATTGAGTTGATATATAAACCATTAATTACTTACCTGAATGGTGAAAGGATTTACGAGAAGTAGAGAGCTCAGACCTCCAGAGTTCGAGATAGTTATAGAACCAGATAGTTCGAGTTATGCGACCCTGACGTTCTCAGCTAATGATGCTATTTGTTTACAGTTCCCAATCCAAGCACTTCAACAATATACTTTTCCTTCGATTGCCTTCTCTTGTTCTCACCTTTCTCTTGAAATATATTCGTATTCATCCCATTTTGAATTCCTAAATATCGCGGGTGACTGCAATAGTATTGCAGTATTACGTTAGTGAGACTTAATTCTAATTAACGATATGTGTGTGTATTAAACAGCCTAAGCGAGTGTATATTGTATTATTTTTATTATCGAGTTATGAAGAGTATGAAGATATGTGTAATGTTATGACTTGATTTTTTTTTAAATTACTGTTATAAAATTTTGCGTGATATTGTGTAATCCCGGGTTCGGTTCTTGGCTCAAATAAATGGATATTGGATTTCTGTTAGTAATATATTACAACTGTTGATTTAAATAAAAACACACCTGCAGAATAAATAAGAACATTCCAATTGCAAGACTGAATATCTCTTTTTAATAACTTGTTATTTTAAAAATTTTCAAGTAAAGTTAAGTATAAGTTATTTGCCCCCTATCATAGGCAAGCAGAACACTGGGTTGTATTTAGTCAGTAAGAGTCCGACATAACCCTTCGCCCCCACCTGGGCTGGGGGAAAAATATCAATGAGGATCAGGGTTTTTTTTGTTGATGCGGTGGATGCCGCATCAACAAAAAAAACTAAGTATATATATAACAGTCTAACTACTAACTACTAATATATATTTTTTTTCCGATATCGAAAAGGAGGAGATTCTTGATTCGGTTGTTTGTGTTTTAAAGTTTGTCAGCTCTGTCATTTATTAATGTATTTGGTAAATTATTTATTTTTGTGAAAGCCTATGCTTCCACATTTGTTCCAATAAAAAAATAAGAAAATGTTTCCATTTTAAGGTAGAAAATTAAGGGAAGAAAAGTATGTTACGAGATTTTTTTATAAAAGTCCAAGTTTGTCCAGTTTACTTCTAAGAATTTTTTGGATCGTGTAACATTATAATTAATAAAATATATGACAGCCGCAAACTAAGCTAGGTCTTTTACTGGATTTCACCCCACATTAAAATTATTTCGTTTGACGAACAGTTGGACAATGTTTAATACATATTTATGATTTGTAATATGAACGACGATATCAGGTTCGGTGACTGAGTTTTGAATCGTAACTACTTAACCATGACAATATTTTACATACTCACCCTTGTGTCCCCTTTTTCTTTTGACTGTGAGGACCCTCAAGGGTCACCTTACCGGGGCTGATAAGGTATGCGTCATCGCTTTTTATGGCCGGGACCTGTGGTACACCATAGGAGGGACAACCTTGTGACTCCGACAGTCTTGGCCGTCTCTCAACAAGGCGTCCCGATTATGACGCCTGTGTCCCTTAAGAATTTGGTCCCACTTACGTAGTATCATCTTAATATTAGAAATTCATATTTAATAATAAGAAGCATACTTGAAATATAAATATATACAGATACACATGTATAATCTAATTTGTACATCTCATTTATTCATTGACGTTTGAGATACACGACCAAATTAAAGGTACAATTAATAGGTGCTGAGAATAATAAATTTATTTATAGTTATATACTTACTTACTCTTACTCACTATTACTCGGTACTCTCTCTTTTACTCGCATATTATAAAACCAGACGATGGCTTTCTGTCCGTGATATGCACTAGGTGTTAGTATAATACCAGCGCTGCTTTTTACGCACGCAATTGAGCTACCGGCCATTTTTGTCGCATACAGGGGTACTTAGCAAATACCATTTGATTAATTTGTTTTCCTTGCCTTTGTGTGAGTGCAAAATAAATATAATTTCTTTCTTTTCTTTCTTTCCTTGTAATAGGGGAAGCCTATTGCTGTCCACTTTTGGGTATTAAGTATTTTAGTTGTCTACAATATTTTCACGAAAGAGAAGCATAAAGGAATATGGTTATACAGGTGGATTGGGAAGTATAAGAAATAGCTCAAACAAGTCATGGTTACATTCCTATAACTCGAACTGGCTGGTGCCGGAAGTCTGAGTCTTGTAACTATTAAAAAATCAATATTTTACAGAAATTAAAAAAAAATGCAGTTTAAGGAACTATCTTCATTACTAACTTCGTTTATTATTTACATCATTTAAAAATATTTGAGAGTCGAAAATATACGATCTCGAACCTAACGGTTTGGCTCTTTCCTCTGTCGATGAAAAGGTGAAAGCCTGGAATTCACTACCAGCGCACGTATTTCCTTCCCACTTTGATCCTGGGGCGTGAAAAAGAATCTCACCAGGCCGCCATAGTCTAGTTCACCATGGTACATTGACTAAACATGCAATGAGGATCTTGACCACCACACTTGTACTCTACTTATTGCTTTCTATCAGGGAAAGTGGAGTTACTATGGCAGGCTTATACAATTCGGAATGGTAACGACTAAAACCATACGGTGTTCCCTTTCAAGTGGGTCTATTGCAAGGGACCTGGTCCTGGACCCTAAGAGGGTAGCTTCCAGAAGCAAGATATTTACTATACCATCTTTCTGAGATACAGACCAGAATCATCCTAAAAAGTTGAATATAAGAAATTTAAAAGAAATATTTGAAAGCTTATTTACCGTCTCATATTAAAATATCTCGAAGACACCTAATAACAATGGACTTCCATTTCGTGTTCATTATGGAGAAATAAGTAGATTTCACGTAAATATGTGTCCCAGGCGAACGAGAGACAATACATTTAAGCGATTTTCGTAGTCATATTTAGAATAATTTTACGATAGCATAAAAATGGTTCGAGATGAATCACTTTTTATACCTACCTCAGTCGATAACATCATTATATACGAATATTTATATCTATTTGATGATGTAAAAGCAATTCGATTTTTTTTATTGTTGTTTAAAAATAGTGTCTCGGAGTGTCATATCAGAATAGATATTAGTACCTATTTTATAATTATCATTATTTAGCCTATAGCCATAGCACCCGTTCCACGGCATTCAATCTATCCCAGCTATAATTAGCATTGAAGTACATCTTAATTTAAACCAGCGTGACGAGCCCCGTTCACAAGTTCCTGCATCCTAATTTTATATTTATTTAAGCCTTTATTGCGGACACTAGACATACAGTACAATTATTTACATTATAATCTATTATAATACAGTGAATTTTCAGGTTTAGTCGTCAGCATGTCTTGTGACACATAGACCACTGCCACCTGCTTCCATTAATTTCTGTTCCACGCTCTTCTTCCCCGGATTGCTTCCCCAATTTTCTTGATATTATTTATACATATTCTAAACTTGTCTATTCTTTTAACTTCTTCTTGGTAACTCTAATCCCAGCTAAGCTTGTGTTACGTGTGGATTTACGACTATTGCACTGGGTGGGGTTCGAAGCTGGATGCGAGAAGCCGAAAATAGATCGAAGTGGCGTGCAATGGGAGAGGCCTATGTCCAGCAGTGGACTGCGATAGGCTGATGATGATGATGATGATGATGATGGGGTTCGAATCCGATATACGTTACCTCCGCTTATTTTGTTATGTTTATTATGTTTTCCATTTTATTTTTAGATAAAATTTCTTTTTCTTGTTATTCTAGTTGTCTCAGTCCTTTTTACCTTACCTATTATAGGGACTTACCTATTATAGGGCGGACGTGTACGCAGCTCTGGTTTCTGAAAACTACTACAGCGAAAGACCTGTTTCCTCGCTTCCCGGGACTATTTTATCGTTAGCCTTCACTATATCCATTTTTTTTTTCAATTCATTTTCTTCCATAATAAATTTACTAAAACTTTTTGCTATGGAACACATTACATAAACCAAAAATAGAATTAAGAAAAGAACAGATACATGATAATAATAATGTATTTATAGTGTATGTATACAGGCTCCAGTGCCAGATAAACATACGTTCGAGACAATATTCCGATTTGTACAATATGGATGCAACTATGTTTATCTTACAACCTAGTTTGGTGAACAGTTAGCTTACATAACATGGAGTAGTAAGCAACTAAGATTGTTGACTTTATTACTAAGGTGGAATATATGCTATAATTGTGCTATATTGCTTCACTGTCGGCATTGAATTAGTTTTAAGCTTATGAGTCTTTGGAGCTTGCTGTTACGGGAAAAATCACGTCACTAACTGCTATGTTGTTCAGCAGTACGTAAAAATTTATTCAGGTATTGTTAAAACTTCTACTAAACAAGGAACTATTTCTAGAGCTTCTTTGGTTCATTAGTGTATGAAAGTGACATAAAAGCATTTTAGATATCTAATGTCATTAGATATCTAAAATGCTTTTTAATTATTATTAGGATAAAGTGATTTAATGTTACTTGACAATATTACTATAAACAAATACAAATTACATGCCTCCTTACCACTTACATGAGCCATGCTTAGGCACGAATGGGCCGGCTCAACCGGTGCAATACCATGGCATCACAGAAAACCGCTTGTAAAGCAAAACTTGTGTTGCATTTCCTCAAAATGACTCAGGTTTCCGGATGTCTCTCTCTCTATATTATGTTTAAAACATATATATATCTTTCAATCTATTTTAGTTATAGTTGTCTTGCGTAGGGTAAAACGCTTTATACCGGTTTTTCCTTATCAATTTTAACTCATATAAAATACACATACATCGGCGGTACGGTAATGGCTAAGGCGTCGGGCTAGCAATCAAGTGGTTGCGGGGTTAACAAGAATACTAATAATGTGTGACACGTGTTGTAAGTATTCTTAAAAAAAATGGAGACGAAATTAATTTTATAAATTATTATTGGTTTAACTTCTAATCATAATATTGACTTTTAACATACTAGTTGTTAGGAGTACAATAAAAGGTAAAAAAGTCCCTTTCATCCTAATGAAAGTACTGGTCCCTTAGGACAGCAAAAAACTAACGCGAGCGAAACCTGGCAAATTTGATATTCTTTTCTTCTATATAAATAAAATGCTATGCGTTGTTAATACACTCGAGAACGTCCATACAGAATTCTATAATTTTAAGGTTGTTATAAAGATTAATTGTTAGATTTTTCGTGGGGCTGCCAAGGTTTTACAGATTATGACAGAACTTTTCGAGCATCTAGTATAAAAATATAATTTTGTTTTGGTGTGATTTCTTAAACAAGGATTAGAAATACTTATACTGAAGACCAAATACGAAAAAACAATACTTTGGAAGCCTCCTTAATGCACAACTTTTAAAAACAGAATAGCAAATCAATCGCAACTTTTGAATCAATGTCAGATATAAAATAGAGATATAATAAAATGAATTTGAATGAGGTACTTCATTTATTCACTATGTATTTCTTCATCTTGCGTTTGTTTGACGATAACAATTCTTTCTTTTAATATTATATCGGGGGACCGGCGAACAGATGGGGTCACCTAACGGTGAGTAACTACTGTCGTCCAAATGGGGGCTGACGAGTTGGATCCACAGGGTGACAAGGGAAGGGAAAAGAGGAGAGGGGGAGTTGGGCCTCCGGAAACCTCGTAAACGTTGCTTCATAACCAGTCTTTTTTGGAGCCGTGGTATTGCACCGGTCGAGCCTACCCATTCATGCCTTGGCTCTCATACGATAAAAACCATGAATTGAATTGGAAGTCATTACATAAAAACAAAAAAATAAATACTCCAATCAAGTAATAGGTTGGTTTCCAATTGAAAGGGGTGAATAAATACTTTGTATTTCAGCAAGAACATTTCTTTAACAAAGCATAACATAACCAATGCAAAAATATTCATCAAAATGTTTCTCACCTTCACACAAAGTGATTATATTTTTGCTAAATTTGAGGAAAACGTTCATATTTATGTGTAGAACGCATTAGGTTCTAAATTATTTATGTGTATATACCCGTATACACACATAAATAATTTTTTTTTGTTTCAGAAAAGAGCAGTCATATTTGAGGGTCATTTAGTCGACCTCGTAAATAACGTAAGTCACTAACTATATTTTGTAAAAATCGTAATTTGATAAGAAATCCTACTTTAAAACTGAAAATTGATACTTAAAATTCATAAATGAAACTATAGATATTTATGACTAAGGATGTTAGATGAATACACGGATTTATCCACAAATGTATTCATACAAAAAATTGAAAAGGACAAAAAAAAAATCATAGCATGTTGTTAAGATATGTGTACCCACACCAGACGCTTGTTGTATGTTGCCGACTATAATTTAGTATGATCTGGTACCGTCGCGGCTGGACAACTTACTCCTTGAGAAAGGTCTCCTGTCGTGACCGAAACTATTCTGGCATCCCCAAAATACACACTGAGTAAATCCGTTTATTTAAATAAATATAATTAAGTCCCGCACCTACCAACCGTACCTGTGTGTGAATGTACGTTCAGCAAATTTATATTTTAAACATGCATAAAATATATGTATGTATATGCCGATTTTTCAGAAAAGTATGTTAAAAAATTACTATCAAATTCAAGATTAGCGTCCTTTCAATAGTAATAATCATACTTCTAGAAAAAACCAGAACTTAAAAAGCCATGGTACAAACTTTCATTTAGAATTTCACTAATAACTAGCTATTATTACAAACATACATACGTATTATACATGCTATTGCTGTCAACCGGGACCTGAAAACTCTCAAAAAATTAAGCGTATTAATGAAATGCACTTGTTGTTACTAAAACAATGTTCTATTTCAATCAATAAAATGTTACCTCAGCGATAGCTGCCATTTACAATATTTCTACAAAATATCGGCGCCAATCCGACATCAGCAAAACTTTGATCCAATTTAGTTTCGCCACCAATCGTTCACGGTCAATTATCTACATCACATCAGTGAAAGAGACTCACGGTATCTCTTTTATTTGAAAAATGAATGCAGAGACAAGCTATACTATGTTTTGAAAATATTAAATACACTCACGCCTCTATCCCTGAAGGGGTAGATAGGAGTGTAATAAACGTGTTGCCAATCAGAAATTGAACCCGCTAACGTTAAAAGGGGCAAGTCTATTGCCATATACTTCTCTTATAGGTGCTTTAGGAATATATGTAGAGTGAGAGGATCTAGTGGGTAGTGCCTTGACCTTCACTACTGAGCCAGAGGTTATGTGTTATGGGTTAGATTTCCACACGGGAAAAAAATGTGTAATCTGTTATAGTTTTCCCGAACCGGGTATTCTTTGTGTCCGTTGTTTGCATGTTTACCAAAACCGAGGAATCATTCGTAGTGAGGGAGTTGCTCATGAGTGTGTCCACATAAGGTCCCGATTTACCCACCTAATATGCTTATTACTAAGAATACTGATAAGATTCCGATTGCTGAAAATAGATCTTAGTGTGATTTTCCCTACGTAAAGTTAAACAAAATTCTAAGCCCCATAAATCTCTATAACATAATTGATGAATCAGTTAGTGGTTATAAATTCATTTATAATAGTTAGTGAAGTCACTCATCGGTGGCCGGACTGTGACGTGTTTCAGACAAACTTTGCAATTTAATTTATAAAGTCGTGTTGCTTCTTGATTTGTAGTTAAAGCTTATAATAGAGTAAATTACTTGTTTATCGCGCTGTTAAGTAATTCAGTGTTTTACAAACTATATTCTTATCATAATAATTAGTGTTTAAATATTTATAAAAAAAAATGGCAGACTTTATACAAATGTGAAAACTATCATAATGACGCAGATTCCGTAGTGCGGTTCTGCGTACACCCGAGCACGGTCTTGTTGCATGCTCCGATGTGAGAGTTTTTTTTTTGATGATGACGGAACGAGAGAGAGAGCGTGGTACAGCTCGGGTATTCATCGATCTTCTGTCACTCTAGAAAGCGGCCTGCGAGTGACGAAGTTTCTGAGAATTCTTCGCCCGAACTGACACAGGCCCGAGAGGCAGCGCGCAGTGGAATGTGCGAGCGTCTCAGAGGACTCTGACCTAATGGTGACGGTTGCAGCGGGACCCGTCTTGGTCTTAGTCGGAGGTAGCAAAAGTACACAATGGTGAAAATTAACGATCAATCTAATCTGAGATAGATGAAGAATTAAATGTTTTTAACTACCTCGTTCTAAATTCGAAACATTTTTTGGTGTGTATGATATGCGATTCGCCCTTGATATTTTTTTTATCTAACTAGTAGCATATGAGAGCCATGTTTAGGCATGTATGGATCGGCTCAAGTAATACCGCGGCCTAACCGAAAACCGGTTGTAAAGCAATGGTAGCGCTGTGTTTTAGCGAGTGAGTGAAATCACCTAAGATTGAAATCCCTACGCCTCTTCTTTTTACCCCACAGTCTTAAGACAGGCAGCGCACTTGCGACTCTTGAATTGCAGGTGTCCATTGGCAGCAGTAAGCGCCCATTATATCATAAAAAAAAAATTAAAATTGGTCTTATTTAACTTTAAAGAGCAATATTCCACCACCATTAAAATATTAAATTAAGTATTAAAAATCGAAGTAGATAACTTCTTTCAATTGGTCACCTTCTCCAATGCCTCTTTGCTAAATTCCTTTAAATGGCAAAAATGTGCAATTTAAATACTTATTATTAACGTGCCTTAAGTAATTTAAAGAATTATCTTCTAACTTCTAACCGTTAAGGAGTTCTACCTTCCACCATCAGTTCAACAATATGACACACAAATATCTAAATAGCTTTAACAAGTTTTTTTTTATACAATAGGGGGACAGGCGAACAGACGGGTCACCTGATGGTAAGTGACAACCGCCGTCCATGGACACCTGCAACTCAAGAATCGTAAGTGCGCTGCCCGCCTTCAGGGTAATGAGGGATAGGGGGATGCGGGATGGAGAAAGAAAAGAGTTGGGATGAGGAGATGGGAAAGATTAGAGGGGGGATGAGGGGAGAGGAAAGAGGAGAGGGGGAGTTGTGCCTCCGGAAACCTCAATCATTTCGGGGAAATGCAACGCAAGCGTTACTTTACAACCGGTTTTCTGTGAGGCCGTGGTATCGCACCGGTCGAGCCGGCCCATTCGTGCCTAAGCAAGTATAACAAAAACCTTATTAGTGCTTTTAAAATTTGAGGGTTCCCTTGGATTCAAGGATCAAATCCTGATTTGACTGAAATAGAACCATCGCAGTAATATACAAATGGAATAAAAAAAAGATGCAAATCGGTCTACAATTAGCGAAGGTATGGAGGAAAATAAATACAGTCAAAGTTATAACCTCCTCCTTTCTCGAAGTCGGTTTTAAATACACTTTACGATATCAATAGTTCTTTATTTCAACCGACTTCAAAAAGGAGGAGGTTCACACTTCGACTGTATTTTTTAATTTTTTTTTTAGTTGCCTCAGAACTTTCGACTGCGTGAACCGATTTCGACTATTTGTTTTTATTTGAAAGCTGGTGCTTCTTCTAATCTCTTCTAGTCCAGTTCTAACACCCATGAAAAAACCATAAAAGTCTTAAATTTGCATTAAGCATGTGCGCGACAAATGGACGAATAACTAAATATCACTCCAACCGTTCCGATGATTCTTTTTTTATTGGAAAGGATATATTTCAAGGGTAGTTAGATGAGAGTTTGGTCTACTTGTGACAAATGCATCCATGAGAAGACCATATTAGTCTTAAGTTTTATGAGAGACGCATTGAAGTCGGTTGTCTACTTTTTTAATGTCCAATTATAATAGAATGGGCTGTACTCAAGCAAAAACAAATTCAGGGAGCTCGAACTTCCCGGCACCAGCCAACTCCAGTTATAGGTATGGGACCTTCACTTGCTGAGCTATTTCATATATTACTAGCGGACCCGACAGACGTTGTCCTGCATGATATTTCAAGCGATTAGGATCAATATAGATAAATAACCTAGATACCGACTGCAGCGCCATCTGCCGGGCTGATTTGTGAATCTAAACCATTCCCAGATCCCCTTGAACACACACAAAAAATTTCATCAAAATCCGTCCAATCGTTTGAAAGTAGTTCAGTGACATACACACTCACAGAAGAATTATATACATATATAAAGATTAACGCCTTTGACTACGCTTTTGGGGATACAGGCGTGAAAAATATATGGTAATCTGAATCGGTTATATAATATTTAATTGTTTAATGTCATTTCATCGAGAATTGCAATAAGATTCCATTGTTTAGAATGCTCGATTAAAAAACTTATAACTTGGAAAAACTTTTTAATTGCCTTTCAATTTTCAAGGAGCCATGTAGGATTATTTTTAATTCGATTTCTTTAATGATTTGATCGATTGATGTTTATATCGACAAGAGCCCGAATCCCCATTAGATAATATAACAACTAAGCAATTTGAGAGTAAATCTAAAAGTTCTGTGTTAGAGTAGAAATTTATTCAACTAGCGTCAAAATCAATGCACTCGTTGATTTTAAACGGTTCAAAACCGAAACGGACCGAAGCATGAACACAAACCTGATTCTCGTCTGTACTTACCTGACCACAATATTCAGACCCCTCACGAATGAATATTGAGACATTGAGAGAATATTGAGGGAATCTAGGGAGTTCCAATTATAGTAGACACGATAGCAGTGTCTCCGGATATCCGGTTATGTGTAACTTAGTTGTTTTCCCGGTGGGAACGTTCTGATTACATTTCTACACGGATCCGTTGGTCGACGTTTAGCTATTCGAAATTTGAATTCGTATTATCTTCTACTATATGAAACGGATGGATTTAGATTGTAGATTGTAAAGTGTGTAACGGCTGTTAATTTGCCTTAATAGTGGACGAGACATAGGGTGTATATAGAGTTAACGTCACAAACACAGAGTAAATTAATAATATCGCATTTAATTTTCTGTTACGATTTCATTTCTTAATATAATTATTGTTGTGTGTTGTGTAAGACAATAAATAATGAAATTTCATCCTAATTCCATTTCATAATTTATAACTTTTTGTTTTGTGCAAATTTACAAGGTTTTTTCACAGTTTTTCACAAGTTTCTTTTTCTACTTGCACAATATGCCAGTATGTCTGTCAGCAATGTTAATACATAGCTAACGGTGTTCCTATCAAATTATTATTCCACAATTACCGCCTTGTTTCGTTCCCAAATGTTTAAATAAATAAACAATAGCTGCGTACAAGTGATTCCCTTTGATTAAAATTAGAAAATATACTGTTTATTTATCGAAGCCGTACTCTTCAAAGCTCAAGCATTTGCCGCTTAGTTGTGTTTTGAACAAAGAACTTTTACTTGCTAATAGTCTATGGGTTTTAATTGTTTTTTTTTTTTGAACATGACTGTAGGCAGCACAGGTATTCCACAGTAAGTTTAATTGACAGCGGTTGAAAATTTAAAGTACCTATATGATATACATATATTTATATAGTATATATAGTATTAAAATTCATATTTGAAAAATAACAAACAATATAATTGTAAAACTAAAAATAATATAAAAATAAAATATTTTATTATTATAATATAGAATAAAATCACAATATAAAAATTGTTTTATATGTATCTGACTAATAACCAGTGCCCGGTTAATAGCAATAGGTTTGTCCCTTATTACGTAAGAAAGATTTAAATTGAAATCGGTCAAATTTGGGCGTTCATTACACCTGTGCCTTAAGCGTAAGATGTTTTTCTTTATTTGCATTCTTTGTTACAGAAACGACAATGGCTCAAATGTACTTAGCAGTCACCATCATCGCGCTTTTGGCTATTTCACACGGAGTTAACGGGAAACGTGAGTACCATCACATAATTATTTACTTATTTTTAACTTGAGCTGGTGTGTTATTTTTGAGAACTATTTACAGGGTCAGTTACTTAAAATCTCTATTCTTTACTGTATTTCTAAGCAAATCCATTTAATAATTTAAGAAGGCTTTACCAAACCCCCCAATATAAATAAATTCTTAGAATTCTAGAATTATATAAATATATACTAATATTATAACTGTGAAAGTAACCCTGTCTCTCTATCTGTCTGCTACCTTTTGACAGATAAATGGGTGAACAGATTTCAATATTGGTTACTGTTTATCGACATTAAATGCGGTACGTTTTTAAAAATAAAAAACGTAATTACATACAAGGTCGTTAATATTTTTATTGTTTTTGAAGTAGTCTCCGTTCTCTTCTAAGCACTGTTACATGCGATGAACTTATTTACAGAAGCAGTAAGTCCACTCTTCTTTAGTTATCTCCTTTTCAAACGCCTTTTTTTCTTTTGGACTGCATCTTCAGGGTTCATAAAACGAACTCCTCTAAGTTTATCTTTTATTTTTGAAAATGAATAAATGTCACAAGGTCCCAGGTCGGGACTGTAAATAGGATGACTGACTAACATCACATCTTCGTAAGACAAATATTCGATACTCCGTCTGGCGGAGTGAGCTGGAACGTTGTGGTGGTGAAGGAGGATCCTGCTTCTTAGGCGCTGCTGTCTAACATTTTCCAAGACAATTGGTAAACAATGACTGACATACCAATCTGCAGTAATAGTCCTTTTATCTTCTAGAATGATTATTGCGTCCAAAGAATGAGGCAAATACCTTTTTCCCTTGACTTCTGCCGTTTTTACTTTTGTCGGCAAATCTTCGAATGGCACCATCTCATTCATGAGATCATCATTCTTAACAATATATCTAGCTTTTATCACCTGTGACGATATCATATATAGTATTCGAGTCACCCGTCACACTTTTCAAGCATCAAGCGGTATCAATCAAAGCGTCGGTGTTTTTGATCTTCCGTCAAATTATGAGGTATCCATCTAAAACAAAGCTTTCTGACCACTGATTGTTCATGTAAGACTTTCTGTAATTGACTCACACCAATGCCTAAAACTGTAATCGTTAGCTGAACAGGACTCATGTTTTCTTCAGTAGTCGCCGTAAAAGGACGTCCTTTTCGAGAATCATGATTGAGATTGCTTCGACTAAGTTTAAACCAGTTGTAACAGTTGGGGCTTCGTAATGAAATGCCAATAGAAGTCTGTTGAGTCATTGTTGTTGAGTAAGACCGCAACGAAAGTAATAAATCATTGACCAAAAATTTTCTCTAGTCAGTTTCTAATACGAAATTTAAATAATTTTTTTACTGCCTGGCGTAATCTAAAAACCTTCAGTGTGACCCACGTAAGAAGCTTGTTATCTTTTAAATATAGATGAACAGTCGCTTTCATTCATCAAATGACAATTGCAAAAAGTTTTAAAATTCATACATACATAAGACATACATAATTTCACGCCTAAACGCCTTTGTGTTCGTTATTTAAATCTTGGTTTACCGGAACGTGGATCCGCGCACCTTATACTGCTATCCACGATCCACGTTCCGGTAAACCAAGAGTTAAATAACGAGCACAAATAAAAAATATCAATTAAAAAACTTGCAACGTCTTAATTTATTGAATTGCGAAATATTGTATAATGTAATCAAGTTCACAATATATCAAAGTATAAAATAAAAAAAGAAAAAGTGAAAATAAAGTGCACATTATTACTGTGACAGGCTTTACATTATTTGTGTTTTTCCAAAGTACGATCAAGTTTTTACGAATCATTAGAGATAATGTGTTGTAGTAAATAAACAACTGATGATGTGCCACTAAATTATGTACTTTGATAAACTTTATTTCACTACCTTTTAAGTTAAAAAATTAGGTAAACCGATACGTTTTGTAACTTTAGAGATATTCAATGTTAAAAAGCTTGATTGTGCCGCCGCGCGTCCGTTGATATTCCTCGGCACACAACGATAACATCACTTCGTCAGTCGCGACATACCAAAGGTTAAATGTTTGTAAAGTCTCCGCGAAGCAGGAATTGAGAGTACGGGAGTTGCCTTTTAAAAAAAAGTAATTTTTCCTATAATCCTATACAATCTGTCGGAACCATGCATAATGTCAGTTATTTTTTAATTGGTAACACACATAATAGATTTTGCTGCCTAAATAACTTGTAATTTCTGGCTCTTTACAAGAGTTCAAACCAGTTATGCTTTGAATTGAGAAATTAAAAAGATATGTATATTCTCGAACAAAAAAAAAGTAATCAACATGTGTTTTATATCAGTTCAATACTAATCTGGGTATCTTTATCTGAAATGATATACAAAACCAGGCGTCCACATATATTTTTATGTTCATACTATATGAACGATTGGTCCCTTCCAGCCCAGTGCAAATTACTTGTTTAATCAAAAAGGCTCTAAGCTCCACCCTTTGTACGTCCTGATAAGGGACGGTTCAATTCAATACTTACATGCGCGTTTTTGAAGGGGTTAACAAGTTCTGGTTTTCTTTTAGTAATTTATTTTAATAATACACCTTTTATTATCAGAAATATATAGGCCGCATTTTGTTTTAATCGTGTACAATCAGTGATAAAAAATTAAGTCTCGTGTCAAATAATATCTGACATCTGTGACAAATATCTACGAAGTTCTTGACACTTTCAAATTTTTTTTCAAAATTTTGAGCATTTGATGCACTATAAAGAGAAGACCGTCTCTTTGCAAAAACATGATTATTATATTTTATATATCATTCATAACTTTAGAAAGACCTTTAAAACAAAGTAATCAGTTAACTTGTACCAACCGATAACTCATAAGTAAACTGTATTGTTTAACTTGACTTAACTTACTTAGTACAAAGTAACCTAACTTATAGCCTAAGATCCTGAACAAATGTGAAAACTTGAGAAGAAAGTAAATTTACCGTTACACGTATGGCAACATAAACTATTATTTATGGTCATATTTGTGTTTGTTTAGGCGGCAAACAACATTAAACTTCTTTTTTTAAATCCTATAGGTACCGTATAAATTTTTCTTTAGAATTAATAAATAAATTGGTAAATAATATTATTTACTAATTGTAATATTAAATTATTTCAGTACACCGCTGCGGTAAAAGTTAAATTTGATAAGTTTATTTTATATAATTTAATAAAGTATACAAAATACATTTACCATATTTAAAACGCGATTTCTTTACAGAATTACTGACTCAGTTTTCTATCTCTAAAAATCTTTTCTATTAAAATCTGGTCAAATATATAATAATGAATTAGGAGCAAAAATTTATTATAAACATAAGCATGTACCAAACGTAAGATTTAGAATTTTATTTCCACTTTGATTATTTGAATCGTACGTAGAATATTTGAAACACCGCTCGGCTTTCCAGCCTGAGTAATACATATGCCGCAAAGCAAACAGACAAACAGAGACAAATCATTCAAATTCATCATGAATACGCATAGTCAAAGATATGATGGTCATATGTCTTCAGAAGAAATACAAAGTTCAGCAGATTTCATCACAAATGACCCAAGTTTCAACTTGCGTATCGTCTTATGAGACCCCTGAGGATATGACAGTCTACGAACACAATCTTTGTATGGAACAATAATTTTGCGAAAACTTTTTTAACTTTTATGGTACATAAATGTGAATATATAAATGACATAAACGTGAGAACTATTTGTCTCGTATTCCCCCAAACGCAACAAATAAGATAATCTCTGTGGAAACTCTTACGACGATTTTTATTGGTGAGGTTAAAAAAAATATATACACTCCAAGTTTAGGTTGCTTTGACTAATTAAGCTTGTCTGTGTTGATCTATAAACGCCCCATATCAAATCGCCCATTATAAGAAGAAATCGTGCAAAGTAACCCTCCTTTTAACTATTTTTAAATGACCACAATACTACAAATGCATTACAGCATTGTTTCGTTACGACCTAAAAGCTATGTTAATTAGAAATAAATAAACTAAAATTAAGCTATAACTATTAGGAAATTGTAAAATTAAGATAAAGAAGAAAGAAAAGAAAAACATCAGAGACGGAAAATAAAAACACATAAGCGTAGATTACATTTTCATTAAATAAAATAAATAGCATTTGAATCTAAAACATTGCCAGCATCTGTATCTCGACTTTTAGTATATGCATGGTATATAATTAGAGATAATATTGACGTAATCGTACATACAGACACATACGCTCACGCCCGATACCGTTGAAACTCTAGGCAGAGGTGTATTAAACACCCCCATGACTGCACGAATAGCGTAGCCGCTTAAGTGGTCACCTCGCCGATACGCTGCCGCGCCGAGTGTTGTGGGTTCGATTCCCGCACGGGACAACACTTTGTGTAATCTTCAAATTGTTGCTCTGAGTCTAAAAAAAAAAGAAAAAAGAAAATAACTCGTTCGCATATCTGTAACTCGAACTGGCTACAGCCGGGAGGTTAGATCCTTCTTCTCAATAGTATTAACTGATTAAAAAAGTCTAACTGATCAGGATTCACAATGGTGATGTTGTACCACTAATTATTACTATAGACTCCTTACATCGTGACACTATCTGCTTGAGTTTTTGTTGTTTGGAAATATTGGTGTATATTCTTTCCAAGTCCATCGATCAAAGCCTCGCGGTGGCAGCTACACTGCTTCTATCACCGGGTACCTAATATAGGTGAGTTTTAGATGATCCACTGAAAAAAAAAAACCCTGTGTAGCCGGCCAGTGTTACAGTTTGGTCTGGTTAGTTTGTACTATAACAACTCCATGATTCCAGACAGCTACTTCAGATCTCTTCGTTGTTTTTTCATGTCTAACTGATTGAATACATTATATATATACATATATATACATAATATACAAGTGTCAAGAAATTCAACGTCCAACGGCAAGTGGCGGGTAGGTGACTGTATGTCACCTTTAAATAAAATATAAAAAAAATCCATTTAATTTTTTTTATACTAACGATTTTTATATATTTCTTTTGTGTTGTGTCTGGTGGTAAATATACTTTTGGTCGATAGAGCAGTTAACTATGCTATTAATAAAAAAAAACTTGCAGATTTGTCGTTATGGTGCATAAAAATGTCAAGTTCGGAATTTTTCACCATTTTAAGCAAAATACGTTGAATTTCGGGACACTCTGTATATGTAGATAATTTTCTTTTCATTGATTTCGGCTGCTTATTTTATTTGAAATATAACTATATATCATTCATTAAAATCAACTGAGTGGATCCAACTCTATAAAAACATAGTAAAATAAGACTAGGCTTGTCCCCTATTACGTAAACGGGACTACATTATAACCTGAAAAAAGCGGTCATTAATTACGCGTCTGCTTACTCCTTCGGGGATGCGGCCTTAAGTGTATCTAATATATGTAATTCAATAAATATATGCCTACCATAATGACTCTACTCTGCCTGATGGAAAGCAATAAGTGGAGTCCATTCATTCCATTGCAAGTATATTCAATACAGCATGGTGACTCATACTATTCCGGCCTGGTAAGACGCTTTTTACATCTCGTTTAATCAAAGCGGGAGGGAAACACGTGCGTTGGTTTTCCAGGCTTTAACTGATCGCCACATGAACCAGGAGCCGAACCGTTTAGTTTGGGGATCGTATATTTTCAATTCTCAAACAGTGACTCCTGAGGCCAGCACGTGTTATCGTTTAGAGAAAGGGAGAAGGTAGGACCAATTGGAAGAGCTCGTCAGAACACTCTCCAAGATGTAGGCGATAGAGAACTGCCGTAGAGGCGACATCTCTTTGCAACTGCAGAGGCTTCAAGGGACTCGGTGACTTGAACCTAAACACGAAATATGTAATCCTCTTATCACAGCTATATGAAGTCTATTATTTCGTTCGAAATTTAAAAGGTTTATAAAACTCTTTGTACTATATTCTCGTCACAGGTTATTAAGCTTGTTGAAATACTAACTTTTCATTAATTATGGGAGTTAAATTGTGAACTTTGATAAATTGAGCTTCCTTGAATATTACATTCCTTTAATATCATAATAATAATAATAACTTTACACATCTCACACACGGCCGTCTGATCCCAAAGTAAGCAGAGCTTGTATTATGCTATAAAACATACTGATGTACTTCTCGGGCCTGAGATGGTAGCGCGTCGTGTTCAACGCGCGCCACACCAAGTTGGAAGGGGGGGGGGCTTTCCCCCCTCTAACCTGGTTTGGCTTTCCACGGTGTGGTCGCACGATGGTCAGGCGACCATGGTCTGCAGGGGTTTTTGGAAGTTTTCTTCTTAGGGTATACCCGAGTCATCTGCAAAAGACTCACTAGTGACGGTGGTTTTAGTCGGTTCGAGTCCGACATACCACTTCACTGTTAGTTCCAGTGAGGCGATGACTCGTGGGGGTTTCCACACGATAAAAAAATACTTATATACTTCTAAATACATACATATTATAGATAAATTACACCCAGACACAGAACAAATGACCATTCCCATCACACAAATATTTGTCCTGTGTGGGAATCGAACCCACGACCTTTGGCTTAGCAGTCAGGGTCATTAACCACTAGACCAACAGGCCACTGGCCACTGTACGTTGTATAGCTGACAGTAAAAGACCGGCTCAATTTAATATATGTATATATAGATATATTGTACTCGTTAGCCCACTATACAATAATAATTTTATAAAATAATTTTGTAGTGGTAGAGCCATGCTTGCTTAAGCACGAATGGGCCGGCTCGACCGGTGCGATACCACGGCCTCACAGAAAACCGGTTGTGAAGTAACGCTTGCGTTGCATTTCCCCGAAATGAGTGAGGTCTCCGGAGGCCCAAAACCCCCCACCCCCCTAATGATAGCGCTGTTAACGAAAAGGATACCCCAGGGGGGTACCAGCGCTAGCGTTGGAGAATCCCCCCCTGGACGTCCACCCTCAGTACGGATTATGCCTGAGCGTGGACGCCCAGGCTGCCCCTCGTACTCTGGGGGGGGCTCAACTGCGCTCTCAAAATCTGCTCGGGGCAAGAGAAGGCACACCATGGCACCCCCTGTCACGTTTACCGTGGATTTTTGTAACATCAGGGGCTTACATTCAAACCTCGACACTGTCCACCACCACCTTGAGACAGCAAAGCCGGCCTTGCTCTTTTTAACCGAGACGCAGATATCATCTCCAGCGGACACATCCTACCTCTGCTACCCTGGGTACGGACTGGAACACTCCTTTGTTCCTAAGGCTGGTGTATGCGTGTACGTTAGAGATGATATCACTTCTCGCCGCCTCGGCAATCTTGAAGGTAGGGACCTCTCCATCTTATGGCTACGTGTAGACTGCGACGACCATCCCCGCATCTACCTATGCCTCTACAGGTCCCATAGCGGTGATGCCGAAACGGACCGACTCATCGACCACGTCCAAATGGCTACAGACTCAGTGCTCCAGCAGGTCCCATCCGCAGAGATCGTGATTCTTGGCGACTTTAACGCCCATCACGCCGAATGGCTTGGTTCGCGCAAAACCGATCATGCGGGAAGATCTGTTCACGATTTCGCCTTGGCATATGGCTTGACGCAGCTGGTAGCAACGCCTACGCGAATCCCAGATGCAGAAAGCCACGTGCCTTCACTGTTGGATCTTCTGCTGACCTCACATCCTGACGGCTACAAAGTATCCGTTGAGGCCCCTCTTGGCTCTTCGGACCATTGCCTGATTAGGAGTATAGTGCCACTCGTTCACTCGCTGCGGCCGCGAGTTACAGGCAGTCGCCGCGTATGGCACTATAGGTCAGCAGACTGGGATGGAATGCGAACATTCTTTGCATCCTACCCATGGAGGCAGGTTTGCTTCTCGCCGGATGATCCCAATGTCGTTGCTGACTCTGTCGCGGATGTTGTGCTTCAGGGTATGGAACTTTTCATTCCATTCTCCCTGATTCCCACAGGTGGCAAGTCCCAGCCTTGGTTTGGTCGAACCTGCAAAGCGGCGTCCCGCCGAAAGCAGGAATGTTACCAAGCATGGGCTAATGCAGCGACAGCACGGGATGAAAAGACCAGCACATTAAAGAAGCAATTTAACTTTGCCTCCAGGTCCCTCAAAAGAGTAATTGCTTCGGCGAAGTCGGCTCACATCGGCAGAATTGGCGAGAGACTAGTTAGTCTCCCCTCCGGAACTCGTGCATTCTGGTCTCTTGCCAAAGCTGTCCAGGGGAACTTTTGTAAGCCATCCCTTCCACCTCTGCGCATAGGAGATAATTCGTTGGCCCACGACGCTAAAGAAAAAGCCGATCTTCTGGGCAAACTCTTTGCGTCCAACTCGACCCTGGACGACGGGGGAAACGCACCGCCGACCATACCGCAGTGCGAGACCCGCATGCCGGAAGTCCGGTTTACACAAAGGGCAGTGCGTAAAGCGCTTCTTTCCCTCGACGTTCATAAGTCGAGTGGGCCCGATAGAATCTCTCCTATCGTGCTGAAGACGTGTGCTCCAGAGTTAGCACCGGTTTTAACGCGCCTTTATCGGCTTTCTTACTCTCTTGGCGTAGTCCCGAACTCATGGAAGACAGCTCTAGTGCACCCAATCCCTAAAAAAGGAGATCGCTCGGATCCGTCCAACTACAGACCCATAGCCATCACCTCCTTGTTCTCAAAGATAATGGAATCCATTGTTAACTGCCAGCTCCTCCGGTACTTAGAAGACCACCAGCTCCTCAATGATCGACAATACGGCTTCCGTCAGGGTCGTTCAGCTGGTGATCTTCTCGTATACTTGACTCACCGGTGGGCACAGGCGATCGAGACCAAGGGGGAAGCGTTGGCCGTTAGTTTGGACGTGGCGAAGGCCTTCGATCGGGTCTGGCACAAAGCGCTCCTTGCGAAGCTTCCTTCCTATGGGCTTCCCGAGAAACTGTGCAATTGGCTCACCAGTTTTCTTACAGACAGAAGCATCAAGGTCGTTGTTGACGGTGCATGCTCCGACTCCAAGTCTGTTAATTCTGGTGTCCCACAAGGCTGTGTGCTATCACCCACGCTGTTTCTTCTGCATATCAACGACATGCTGCAGATTAGCAGCATCCATTGCTATGCAGACGATAGCACGAGTGATGCCCTTTACACCGGCCGCGCTAACATTTCTCGGGTAAACGTCATCGAAAGCCGATCCAAACTTGTGTCTGAAATCGAAAATTCTTTATCAAAAGTTTCAGATTGGGGTCGACTTAACCTAGTCCAATTTAACCCCACGAAGACACAGGTTTGCGCGTTCACCGCTAAAAAGATGCCATTGGTCGTATCACCTCAATTTGAGAGCACTTCCCTAACTGCATCAGCCAGTATCGGAATCCTTGGCGTCGATATATCAAGCGAAGTCCAGTTTCGCGGTCACTTAGAGAGTAAGGCCATATTAGCCTCGAAGAAGCTTGGTGTGCTAAACAGATCGAGACAGTATTTTACTCCGGCCCACCGCCTGCAACTTTATAAGGCGCAGGTTCGGCCGCACATGGAATACTGTTCTCATCTCTATGCAGGTGCACCCCAGTACCAACTTCTGCCTCTTGACCGCATTCAACGGAGAGCGACTCGCATCATCGACTGCCAAGATATTTCTGATCGACTTGACACCTTGGCGTTGCGTAGAGATGTATCTTCACTCTGCATCCTCTATCGCTTGTATCATGGGGAGTGTTCAGAGGAATTGTTCGGACTTATACCGGCTGCTGGTTTCCGCCATCGTCCTACGCGACAAAATATCCATCCCCATCACCTGGACGATTGGCACTCCACCACTGTGCGCTTCTCGAGAAGCTTTTTGCCTCGCACAACCAGCTTATGGAACAAATTGTCGCCTGCCGTATTTCCGAACCGATACGACCTTCAAACCTTCAAGAAGAGAGCGTACCTCTACCTAAAAGGCCGGCAACGCACTTGTGACTCTTGAGTTGCGGGTGTCCATGGGCGGCGGTAGTCACTTACCATCAGGTGACCCGTCTGCTCGTTTGCCCCCTATCGCATAAAAAAAAAAAAAAAAAAAAAAAAATCAATTGAGTACTGAATTTAAATTTGGAAGATTGTCTGATTCTTTTAACGGTTATTTTATTATTAATCATATCGATTATAATTATGAAAGTGTATTATAATTATTGTTGTCACTAATTTTACTGTGTAATAGTTTTTGTAACGTTTGACACTATTTTTTATATATAAACTAAAGCTTTATTAAATAAATAGGTGCTCTTCGTTGTACACCAAATATACATATAAAAACTGATATTGTTACACTTCAAACGTACAACGGGCGGCCTCATGACAACAAGGAATATCTTACAGGCAACAGGGATGGACAGGACTGTAATTAGTTTAATGGGTGGTTATATGATGACTAAGCTCGTCTCATAGATACTGGTATGTCCAGTTTTAAGTTTTATATTAATCGCAACAACACCGAATGTGTTTTACATAGGATATTAAAACTTTTCTTGAGATAAAGGGGAGTAATTTGGTTGAACAATATGTTATAAAGTAGAGAGAATATAAGTATTCCGTCGTTCAGAGTTTCATATATTTTCTCAAAAATGTATAGCTTTTTGTTCTCGTTTTGCAATCGTCAGGTTTCTGAATGATACATTTCGGTAAAGGCCTAGTACAAAAGAAGGGTTCGAAGGCAATATTGAAAGCTTGCGCGGTATGAACTGTTACAACTTTCAATGTATTTTCTTACTGTAAGCAAAATGAACAGGAACATTGACTTTAACATTTCCATATAAATGGCTGATTGGTGGACGGTGGATTGTAGATTGAAAACTCGATAAAACAACTATTTCTTTAAAATTATTTACTTATTCCACTGCCTGTTTTAAAGAGACTTCATAATTGATTCTTGATTATACTAAATAATACCGATCACCAATTTGGTAAAGAATTTTAATAGTTCTTTATTTCTTGAAAACTAAAAAAAATCTATACATATGTACATACAGTAAAATTGTAACAAGCCGGTGTCTGTAAATTATAGATATTAAAGAAAATCTAATATAGCAGTCGTTCTAATATCACCAGAAGCCAAAACAACAGTTTTTGTCTGTCTGTCTCTATGTTTGTACTCAAATCAACAACTGTTGAATGGAATTAATAGAATTGCAATTTTTATAGATGTATTGCCAGAGATCTAACTTTAAATATTTTACCGCAGCAATTAATTCAAAAAGCTTTCACTCTTTAAATGAAGGTGATTGTATGAATCCTAACTTCATTAAAACTATTTTCTTAATAATAATCTACAAGTGAATAAAGTGTTGCTAATAACGTATTTCTTAAATTTGTAATATTGTCTAAGGTTTTTGACTCAACTTTGAAAGTAGAGATATGTTTTTTTAAGTGTATCATGTATGCGTATGCATGTATCATTTGTTTGTTTGTGTTGATAGTGGGATTGGCATAGGTTATAACACTTTCAAATAACGTCAGCAAAAATAATTATGACGTCATAAGGAAGTCGGGTTGTTTACCGTTTTAATTTTTTTTACTAAGTATCATCCATTTGATACTTTCTTGATATATTATTGTTTAAGACATTATATAAAATACGTTGACGGGCTTACTGGTTTAGTGGTTAGTGACCCTGACTGTTGAACCGGGGGTCGTGGGTTCGATTCCCACACCGGACAAAAATTTGTGTGATTCATAAATAGTTGTTCCGATCCATCAATTGTCTTTTGCAAAACAATTGTCGAAATGCAGTACCTAGTGTCAAATGCTATTTCAGTATATTCGATTTGAATGCACATGGAGAATCCGGTTTATAAAAAAATAATTAAATTCTTTTAATTTATTTCGTTTTCAAATTTTATTGGTTTCTTACTTTGAAGCGTCATCTAACAACAGGTGCGTATTATTATTTAAACTAACGCTATTCATCTAGTTTTTGTCGTATGTGCAGGTTTACTAAACACACAATCAAATGATAATCAAGAATAATACGATAAATTAGTAACAAAACTTAGTTCGATACACTGTTTGAGACAAAGCTTGCAATTAGTATTGAATGTACGTCGTAAGAAGAAGCAAAAAATTGTTTATCTAACTAAATTAATTCTATTTGTTACAAACGAGGTAACTTTATTAATGCAATCAAGTAGATCACTTAAGTAATCTGTAGTGTTTAGTAGACATTGTTCAATAACTTATAAGCGTCAAGTTGGAAGTGCGTGAGCAATCTTCATCTCTCAAATGTGTACCATAAACAATGCTTGCTTTTTGTTCCTTGTTCAAAAAGTTCTAAGTATATGAGATGTTTTTCTGAAGTACCTCTTACATAAATTTATACCGACATTATTGTTTTAAAAGGAACGAGATTTAACTTTTATGATGTGTTTAGATAATTTACTTTATTGTACTCGTAAGTACTTCTATTGATCCGTTATGATTGATTTGTTAAAGAAAAGTTAAACAGTTTTTAGTTGTGAAACAGGTTTCATATCATAAGCTCACAGAAGTGCGCGGGTAAGTTCTCGAATCATAACCTCTACAGTAGTACATTTACATAAACCATTCCGAGTTATATTCTGCCTCCATCAGGATCGGATAAAACTATTGAACAAGAATTTAGTGTTAAATATATTGATAACATACCTAAATGTTTTTTTTTCTTGCTGTGTTTCTAATAATAACTTTTTTTATCTAACTTTTATTATTTTGTTGCCAATGTGGTGTCAATATTAGAAAAGGAGTATTGTATAAGCGATGATAGCTCAAGCAAGTCAAGGTCGTATCGAACTTGGCCGATTCTGGGAAGAGCCCTCTAAATGAATTTAATTTTTTATATTTTTTATTTTATTTTATTTAGGAAGCTTGTGGCTTAAAAAGCATCACACTGAAATAAGTAGTAGCATATGCCAATTACAAGCTTCCACATCCAAAAGATATTTTATTTTACACATAAGACAGTATTTTATATATACAGACAGTAAACTCAGCTTTTTTAGCTCGAAGTATTCAGATGCCATTTTAAATTGGCAAATTAGAACATTTCTGTGCTGAAACTGAAAACGAACCAGGAGATTAATATTTGTAGAAATAAACAAAATATTGGATTGTTCAAAGGGAATCAAACTTGAAAACAAACCACAAAGTTAAGCCAGTTTGCGAGGGTCACCGTTAACGAAACACTGATACCCGCATTTAATTTCAACAAAGTATTTTATAAAATAAGTATTTATATTTTTTTTAATAGATTTTTGTATTTATTTTTGAATACTTAAGTTTACTATTTTTATTTATTGACATTTTTAGTTATTGAATAAATAATTTACAGGTTATTTCTCTGCGACGGCGACGTGTACAGTGTACAGGTAGTTAGTTTCTTTTTGCTATATTTTAATTTTTATTTTGCTATATTATAGAAGAAGAAACTAATTAGAAATTAATTTAATGAGCGGTTAACACGAAATTTTAAGTTAATAACACTATTTATTTTATTTTAAGTCTACTAATGTAATATAATTAATGGCCCCAACAAAAGTAAGATAAATACAAACATTGATACATACAAAAATATTAACACATGCTTTTATATTTCTATTATTATAATGACTTATTAAAGATTGCCTGCAATTTAACGTTATTCATAACAGTAAAATTGAAGCATCACGATGAGCAACGCTCTGCGGGCGTGTTGGTCCGGGAGGTAGCGTTGCATTTTGGGCAGACATTTTACGCCGATTGCTTGCCAACTTTTTCAATAGATCTCAAATGACTTACAACTGAACCAAGAGCAGCTGACGGTCGGTTTACTTATTAGTCATATATGATCAACTATCGCTGTTAATATCAGCCGGCATACTATGAC
Organism: Tyria jacobaeae; assembly: GCA_947561695.1. Lineage (NCBI taxonomy): Eukaryota > Metazoa > Arthropoda > Insecta > Lepidoptera > Erebidae > Tyria > Tyria jacobaeae. The sequence goes on along the minus strand of OX387218.1, from coordinate 17,636,266 downwards.
TTTTGTATTTGCAACGCTACCTCTCGGACTATGTCCTTCAACCGAACAACTGTTCAACAAGATGTTTCATTATTTCTTCCTTGGATTAATTCCTGGCACACAAAACAAACTCTTTTTACATCGTCTTGGTTTCGTATATTCAATGCCGTTAAAGTGTTTTCACTAAAAGCGACTGCGGGGTTTGATTGAACATAATATACGAGTTGTGTATATAATGGCTACATATATATAACGTGTATAGTTTACGTAACAGACTATTGCCATCATCCGGGAATTTTTGGGAATTAGATTGGAAAATTTTGAGTATATTGGCAGGAAAGAAGAGAAAAGGAGGATAGAAATTGATGAGAAGAGATATTACAGGATTATACATGTCTATGGGAATATAAGCAATAGCTTAAGACAGTCCGAGTCGCATATATAGCATACGTCACAACTCGAATGGCTGGTGCAGGAAAATCTGGGCCTTCTATATGAATGTAGGTATTTAATATTTTGTCTGTATTGCAGAAATATTTATCGCATTTTTGACTAGGAATTTATAATTCATCAAGAACTACCAAGTAATTAAATGCTATCTGTATTTGTATTGTAATTAAGTACTATTTAGAAGGTCATAATCATCAGCGTAAACGGATGTTGTTCAATCTGTTACAAGTTTCACACAAATTATTGTTGCTAACAACTAAATTTATATCTGTCTCCTAAGTTCTCCAGTTTTACTAAATTCTTGTTCCTAATCTTAAAGAAAACATTAAGGAAAAGTTATCCTTTGAAAGTAATTTATTAATGCAAAAGCACTTTGTCTTTTTATTGCGCTCAAAGTATCTCAAAATAAATGAAATTAAAGTAGACGCATCATGCAACTAAAAGTAGTAATTGTGAGTACACTGACTTATATAAAGGCTGAGTAATATTTTTGTATCGTATTAGAGGTGTTTTAACATGTCAAATTATAAATAAAAGGTAAAAAACCCGACTGTATTACCTATAAACTTACGCTTTTTTTCGGTGACCTCACATGTCGAAATCCATCAAGCCGTCTAGGGTCTAGGGCGTCACAAAGAACACCACACAGATGCATGTTGCATAAAAAGAACACGTAATGAGCTCAAATTTTTTAGGTAATTTGTAAAAGATTTTCGTTGTTCAAACATTACTTTAAATAAAATGTGTGTTATGTAATAATTATAACGTCATTACTCATGTATAAGATGTTGTTTAGAAATATGCATTTGGAAGAACTCTGAAAAATTACAAGTAAATCCGAACTGATACGAAAATACTTCTTCATTGGCCGGTAACCAAGCTAACCAAAGTATGTAATGCATTACCATTTCTGACCCTGTAACTGAATAACTTTAAAAAATAAATGATTTTAAAACTTACTTATATCATAGTTGAAAACTCATTACTACACTGAGGGGCCGACATAAATAACACGTACGTAACACGTAACGTCTTAGTAGAACAAACTTTTATTATCTTCTTAGACGCATTGCACTTGTATTCTCGAGAGTGCAAAATTGCGAGTCTTCTTAAGTTTATATCTAGGTACAATAAAACACTACACAAGTGACTTTGACTACAGAAAGAATAGGAAATCTTTCGTGGGAACAAAGATTTCACTCTGGTTATAGTATAACGTCAAATTAAAAAAAAAATGACAGCAGTTCAATTATTTCTACCACATAGCATTTCTGCATTTTTCATTATAACAACGGAATAACGTGACATTGGTGTATATTTATTTTTCTTGTTTACTCAATTATTATAAATAAAAATAAATTGCTAGTAAAATGGCTCTACAGATTATGAAAGAATGCCCCTGTATATATAAATATATTATTTCATTTATGTCAATTATTTATACATATATGTTAAATGATGTTAGTTTTTACATTAATATAACAACATTAAAAATATAGGAAGCTCCTTGAAAAGGGTCTCCATCGGCCTCAAACGACTCAACGACTGTAGTCCTTTAAACGTTGAGGCCCGGTTATCAATAGAAACACGCACTCTCTGCATGGGAAAATTCTTCATTGCCAGTCGCTCCAAACTCCAAATTATCATGGCGTTTAGAGCATGCCATATTCTCTTAAGCGGACCATAAATCATAATCATGATGGCCAGTTTTTAGCTCTGATGAAGTCAGAAACGTTCATTTCCAACCACGCTACGCTACACACGTACATCGAGCTTTATGACCCGGTGCTCAGCCTTAGTGTCGTTAAGAGGCTCAACCCCCTTCTCAAAAAACGGCACATACACTTTTACTCTGCTAACTAAGTGGGAAGCTGCTACAGAGCTTTGAACATGAACTCGGTCATTCTGTTTGTTAAAATATTACTGAATAGTAAAAAAAAATCTTGTCAGTAAACATTTTTGTCTGTGACCTCCCTTTGCGTACCACTTAAGAAGTTGTTTTGATTTTATCTCCCTATTCATTTTTAAATATTCAATTAAATAATGACCAGTCTCGATGACCTGACTCGTCTCTCATAGGCTACAAGTCCTAGGTCATCTTTTAAAATACGCGACATGGTCCTAGATGCTATATTTGTTTTCCGAGATAAAATTATTTGCTATCGGACAGTATTTCTTCGATTTATTTCCTTCACTGTTTTGTACGGCTGGATATTTTCTGTCACAAACAGAGGAGGTTTGGTTGTACCTATCAATGGCCCGATACACCGACGTTCGACTAATACCAAGCGGATGGAGAGTTTAAAAAATTGTATAGTGCTCCACTTACTTTGTGTAATGCTATCACAGCAATTCGGTTCTCTTTATCACCCCACTCCTTTTTAATATTATAAAAATATTGAACATTGAATGGCATGAATATGAGGAAACGATGAATATTCATATAAGAATGATTCAAAATTCAAGTGTATAATACATTACAATAAATTTCTATATATCATGAGAATCAAGCCACATCCCATTTGGTTTTGTATGTCTCTGCATTCGTGGCTAGCTGGAGATAGCAGGGGTTTAACTAATATACCCTTCAAATCGGATAGTCACAAATCCGGGATCAATGCATTATGCAACTAATACGTACCAAACAAGGGATGACACGAGCAAAGCGGATTGTTCGTTCTATAAAAATGTTTGTGCTGCAACGATAGATACAAAAAAAAAATAGATTTTTGAGTTTGGTGTGTGTGATTTTCAAAACTTTTGTTTTATCACTTCTAAAGTTAAATATCGAAAGAAGCCGAGTCGCACTTACTAGAGTTGCGACAAAACTGTATAAACTTTACTATTAAACTTAACTATATATATTTTTAACTTATTAAAAAAAAAGTTGTAGTCATTTTTTATTCAATGTAATATGTTTCTTTACGAAGACCGCTTGATGGGTTCCAACATGTGAATCACTTTAATAGTAGAGGTGGCATAAGTTACAAGAATTCGGCAAAATTTTAGTGAAAAAATAATACGTAAGTGATGTTACTTATTTTATTATTTTGTACATAGACACGAGTCCGTTTTTTTTAAAGAAAATATCTCTGAAAGCACTACCACCAGTAAACCGAAGCAGTCAACAAATACGCGATGCTAACAGCCATATTTAAAAATATTTTGTATCAACTTACTTAACATTTTTGCTCGAATTCCCAAAAAGTTCCCTGATGACAGGAATAGGCTTTCCCCCTATTATGTGATATATGTATACTAAACGATAATCCTCAAAATGTAGTAATTAATTACGTCTCTGGTCCCTCTTAAGGGACACAGGCGTGATTGTATGTACGTGGGTTATATAGGTAAGTACCTACTTTGGTCTAAGATGTACAAGTTGATCCATGGTATATACGCACACACCACAGTCGAATGATTTGATTGTTATTTAATACAGAATCGCATGTACTGTATTTACGTAGTACACATGTACATTTTTTCTCGTTTACCTGTTTCTCCACCCCTATTTATTTGTAGAAAGTTTAAACGTTTCCTGTATTTATATTAAAGACACTATAACTAACTAACTTTTTATATTACACATACAACTTAATAACATTATTTAAAGAAACAATATAATGGTGTAGGCTTACACTTGGGTTAAGCATAGGCGACCTCAACCGAAGTCTAAGTTTTCTTCCAGCAAACCTGTAGAGTGAAAAAGGATGCATGTATTGTACTCAAACAAAACTCGTTAAGTTGCTTTAACTAACTATTTTGGCTATTAACTAATATTTTATATCTTATTACTAATATATTATATATTCTAATATTTTATATATAACTATATATAAAATATTATTATTACATTCACTGATCAATCCAGTCCATTTTTAACATAACCGTTTATATATAAATTAAAATTACTACATGTATTACAAACCCTGCTATTCTTTTTTTTTCTATTAAAAGACAAATCCCGCATTAGGAGCGATTCCTGTCGCATGACTTGACAAACACAAACAAAGAACATCTAGACTCGGACAGCTACATATGGATCACACACATTTTTGTCTTGTCGAATCGAATTTCGACAATCAATGGCTCAGCAGACACTACTAACCGCTAAAACAACAAGCCGGTCTGCTCTAAATTGCATTAAAGTGCTTCTGCATTTCATCCTTACTGTTGTCTTATCCAATATACCCAATCAATGTAAAACATAGCACAGGTTTTGGGAACGTAAATTGTGCAAGTGAAACACGAATACTCACGTTTGACCGCTGGACCAAAAGGAACACTTGGGCTGTTATCATACGGTTCGCTAAAGCATTCGTTACTTGTGCTTTTCACGTGTATTTGAACATTTACAATAAAACTACAATGTTGGCCAGTTGGCTTATATGAGAAATGTTTGTTTCTAGTACTATTTGTATGCAATCTGTGGTATTGGCTAGATTTAGTTGAGGATTTCAAATCAAACGTTTTATTTTTCATTCTGAATAGTTGGTAAAATCAGATAGTACTTATATGCCTTTATCTGTAGCTAAGAATTTGTTAGCTTTGTTCTTTATTTCATTTATGGCTTTTTTACATTATGGTAGATTTTAGTGTAAATCCATTGATATTGGCTTATAAATCTTTAAAGGTAAAAACCTATAGATATGCATTACGATCTTCCATCATGTGTAACCATGTAACGATAATGAGAATTATCTTAATCTTTCGAATTGTTTTACATAAATATGAGATGAGAAATAACGTTATGTAATGATTCCGAAAGTTACATTATAGGTAAAATACAGTAGGCTTTCTGCATAGTATGTGTCCGTTAATATCAACGTAACATTGGATAAAAAAAAATATAGCAACATTGTGTTTCGCTATCAGGAAACGTCGTTAACTCAAAAAAAAATACCGAAATGCAACAAATGAAGCAGGCACACTCATAAAACTACTTTTTATCCTGTTAGCTATAGAGTTCAAACTAATTTCACTCTAGACATACTTTCATTTAGGACAGTTGTAGATAGAATTTGAAAGCGTGTTTGGAAACCGATATAAACTTTATGTTAGTTGAGTAAATGCTAGTTGTTCGTTGAATTAGGAATAAAATAAGGCTAAGGGTAGGTTCACATGTGGGACTCATATCTGGTCAGACGGTTCTTGCTCCTCCAGTAATAGACAAGTAGAGGAACACCGAGTTTTTTTTTTAGTCGGTAAGAGTCCGACAGACTGCTCAACCTAATGAGCGACAGACATTCATGAGGTTCTTTGAATCCATCAACAAATACAAAAGGGGTGTATGTAGGTCTTCTTAGAAAGCAAAAATGTTTAGTTTAAAGTTTTTTTTTTTTTTTTTTTTTTTTTTATATTAGCCTACCATAGTGACTCCACTTTGCTTGATGGAAAGCAATAGGTGGAGTCAAAGAGTGGTGGTCACCATCCTCATTGCATGTGTAGTCAATGCAGCATGGTGACCCACACTATGGCGGCCTGGTGAGATGCTTTTTCACGCCCCGCTTAAAAGACCCGGGATCATAGTGGGAAGGAAACACGTGCGCTGGTAGAGAATTCCAGGCTTTTACCGATCGGCACAAGAAAGAAGAGCCAAACCGTTTAGTTCGGGTACGTATATTTTCGACGCACAAACGGTGACTCCTCAGGCCAGCACGTGTAGTCCTGTAGAGGAAGGGAGAAGGTGGGACCAATTGGAAGAGCTCATCAGAACACTCCCCGTGATGTAGGCGATAGAGGACTGCCATAGAGGCGACATCTCTTCGCAACTGCAGAGGCTCAAGAGACTGGGTGATCTCAGGACAGTCGATAATGCGGACTGCGCGCCGCTGCAACCGATCGAGAGCGTCAAGCAAATACTGCGCATAGCCGTCCCAGAGATGAGAGCAGTACTCCACGCAGGAGCGAACCTGGGTCTTGTACAAAAGACACAGTTGCTCGGGCGAGAAGAACCGTCTCACCTTGTTCAAAACGCCGAGCAAAGTTCTTTGTTTGATACTTTCTTTTAACAGGTTTGATGAAATTTGTTGTGTTAAAAAAATACAAATTAAAAGTAAGCCTCCTCTTTTTTTTAAGATGGTAAAAAAGGTTTTTTTATCTATTCTTAAACACTACTGGTGTACCGCACACCACCACAGTTTCGTTTACTTTTAAGATATATCTTTTTAAACATTTTATTTTCTATAACGTTAAACATTTTATATATATAACGTACATTAATTATAAAGTGTTGCTCATTGCATAATAACAAAGTTATTGGTCTGCCAGTTGAAAGCAAAATTTTTTGCTAATTAAAATAGATGGGAGATTTTTATGTTATGGCAATATTTGATTATTCACATTAAATTATTGTTTAAGCTGATTAATGACTTAATTAATAAAATTATTAATAAAAAAACATTAAGTTAAAATTTAGCGATGAGAACATTTGTTTGTACTTCCAAATTCCGAATACGAAATGGAGTTCATATTTTTTTTTTTATTTCTAGTAGCTCCATTTTTAAATAAAACGCGTGCGTAAAGTAGAAACAACTGTTAAAATTACACGGTGGTCTCTTAAGTCATTAAGGCAATGAAAGTAATATATAAACTCGCAATCACATTATTTAACACGGCGTCATGTTATTTAGGAGTAACGTATTGATTTCAATAACTTTATTAATCACCAAAAACGATATCTTTATGATATCGTTTTTGCTGATTAACCGACCTGATTCTAAAAGTCAATAATTAGAAAATCAATGTCAATATATAAATTGAAAAATGAATAGTAACACAAAGTTACAATAGCCGTTTTGCATACAAATGACAAAACGTCAGAGTTGTGTAAAACTTTATGTCATTGTATTCAATAGCCTTTTCAGTTAGTTGCGAGAATTGAAATGAGTTGATGACGTCACTCTTGTTATGTAGGAGTATGTTTTGAGTTATTGATATTTACTAGAATAGAATAGGTAATAGAAAACTGACTACTTTTAATTTATTGAGAAACCATCACCTAATTTTTGTAAAGAAATATCTCAGTTTAATTTTACTAAACCAAAATCGACTTATCATTTATATTTGTAGTATAGTTAGTATATAGTATAGTATTTGTTAGCATCTTTATACACACATCAATATAATATCACGGTCAAGAACTACCAGAAAATATAAATTCCAATTCGGCAAAAATGTATTAAAGACCATATTTCTTATTTTTTCTTAAGCTTGGAGTGTTAAAGAGTGGGAGAGTCATGGTTACGCTCAAATGAAAATAGTAAGGCAAAATTAGTTGTGAAGCAACGATTACTTTGAATTTCACCGCAATTAGATAGGTTTCTGAACTCCCCCTCTCCTTCCCTTTTCTTCATCTTCCCTCTCTTCTTTCCCATCTACTCCTCCCCCCTCACCCGTTCAGCGCACTTACGACTTTTTAGTTGCACATGTCTGTGGACGGTGGTTGTCACACACCATCAGTTCAGTCACTTGTCTGGTCGTCTGTCCCCCTATATATTTAAAACTTAACTCCGTACCTACCTACTTATACCTGTTATATTTAGTTTTACGTAATAATTGACTTAAAAGAATATAGGTTATGGTTTCTCCTGTTCCTTTTCGAAATTCCTTAAAATCCTTAAAGCGTGCTCTATCTTCCACCATAAGCTCAACAACATGTCACGCAAATATCTTTAAAGCTTTACAAACTATAAGAAGAATCTTTGTTAGTGCCATTAAAATTTCAGGGGTTTTCCTCTATTTCCTTGGGATCCAATGATTGAATCCTGATTTGGTTACAACGAGTCCACTAATAATTATACAATTTTGAAAATCTGCCTACAGTACAATATAAAATGAAAATATAAAAATATATGTATTAACATAGAGGCGAATATTGAACTTCCTCCTTTTTTGGAGTCAGTGAAAAATTTTTAACTGATCTAGCAGGAGTTCTCGAAAGTAGTGTCAAAACAATCCTTAATACCTATAAAGGGGTACCAGAAGCAGGCCTGAAACGGTCACCGTGTGGTTTTAGTCGGTTCGAGTCCGACATACCACTTCACTGTTGGCTCCAGTGAGGTGATGACCCGTGGGGGTTTCCACACGAAAAAAAAAAAAAAAAAAAAAAGGCCTGAAACGGTGCTGCAATGTGTTTAAAACTCGCTTCTCAAGGTGCTATTCTTGCAAAAGAGGGGGCCAAGTTCTGCAGGATTCCAGGAAGCATCCCTCCAGGTGCCTGCAAAAGACCCACTTGTGACGGAACACCATATGGTTATAGTCGTTCGAGTCTTACATACCACTTCACCGCCAGTTCCGGTGAGGTGATGACCCGTGAAGGTTTCCACAAAAAAAAAGTCGATATGTATGTTATCTATACAGACATACAGTACCCGGATGACGGTAACCTTGTTCCATTTTGTGTTATGTAAGTATACGGATATAGGATACGGGAGAGGTCAAGTGCTCTCCTGTTCCGCGGAAGACGCAGTAGGTGCCGGAGAGCACAAAACGATCTCCGGCCTCTTGGCCTGGCTGGGGGTAACGGGTAGGGCTGCGCTTACCATAGCAGATGCAGGTCTATGACGGTGGTGCGACGTGTTCCACGCTCGCTGTCAAACTGGAGGGGGGCTAGGCTCCCTGTATTCAATGGTGGTGGTGCCTGTTGCAAAAGAGGCGACCAAAGTCTGCAGGGTTCCTGGAAGAATCCCTCCTAGGGTATACCTAGGTTCCTCGCAATAAACCCACTTGTGACCCGTGGGGGTTTTCACACAAAAAAAGTGGGACTAAATTATTTTCTGTTTTTTTTTTTTTTTTGCGATAGGGGGCAAACGAGCAGACGGGTCACCTGATGGTAAATGACTACCGCCGCCCATGGACACCCGCAACTCAAGGGTCACAAGGGTTTGGGCATTTGAGTCGCCTATGCCTACAACACGTGATATACACGTGAGTGTTTGTAAGTATACTTATGATGCTTATCTACTTTGGTCATCTCTTATTACACCGACATAAAACTAGATTAAAGAACATCTATAATTGTTACACGTAAAGGAATTGTTATAAACTTACAAATGAACAATTTATCAAATTCTGTAACTATGCTACGCGGCTACGTGCTACGATTTTGCTACAAAGATGCTACGTGATTTAAACAATGTTAGCGAAGCTTTGATAACAAAATTTGAGCTAGGAAGTTACTTACAAACACGGGCTTATTATTTACTCGAAGTGGAGACGCCCAACTGGAAAAGAATTAATGAAGTCACTACTGGTGTAGTTATGTTCTTTTCTGATGATAAAGTTTAAGGTGGCTAGAAGTTCAACGGGGAAGTAAGTAGTAGGAGAAAAACATATAATAACTGTTAATGTTCCACTGTATATTCTTCTGTCTGTTATGACAGCCATATTGACTTCAGCCAAGCTAATTTGTATGATGAAGTTGTAAAAAGTAATAATAAAGTTAGTTATTTGCTTATTAAAACTATAGGTTAAACAAGACTTTATAACAAAAAAAAAAAAACAAGCTTATTTTAAAAACAATACTGACATCGAATTTCATTTACATGTAAAATTTCGGCTCATTCGGGCACCGGGAGGGGGTCAAATTTAAATTGACACTTTTGATTACAGACAGAAAGATAAATAAAAGCTTGTAATTAAAGTTTGATTTTCCTTTTAGTATCGTATTTTTAAAAGAGATTGCAATGATTATATTTATTAGGCATGCTTGTGGCAATAAAAAAAATTTATATGCTAATAATATGAAAAAAAAAAAAAAAAAAAAATATGTATGCGCATGGCGACGACAGTAATACAATTTTAAAGAAATAATATTCCATCTTATTCCATCCCTCTAACTACTGGATAAGAAAGTTGGAATTGACTCATTAAATTTAGTGTGTGAGTGAGAAAACTGATTGTAAAATTTACTGTACGGAACAAACACTGACCTTGCTACTAAAAACACTTAGTGTAATCCTCAAATTATTGTTATGAGAGTAGGTGTTCTTTTCGTCCATTGTTTGAGTATTTGTATTACATGTACATGAATTTAGGGATTTACTGCCGCCGCTCCGTCTCGAGTAAATAATATATGTATATACTTCAGACGTTACAAATCGAATATAATAAAATTTCAAATATCGATAATTATCTAGTTTTTCTTATTAATAAACTCACACATATGTATATCCCTGACAGGTTACGCAAAGCTCTAATGCCCACTTTTTAACAGACTTCAAAAAAGGATTCCAAAGGATGAATGAAAGAAGATTGACAAAAGGTATTTATATGGCAGATGTAAATGGAGTTGTCGGAGGAAGACCTAGGCGAATGTTCTTGGACCAAGTTCAAGACAATCTAAGTAAAGGCCAGGGTAAAAGTATATTTAACCGAGAAGCCTGTATGCGGAACGGAATGAAAGTTGAAGAAGCGAGAAAGGTATGTCAGAATCGTAGCAAATGGAAGAAAGTGGTCTCTGCCTCCCGTATAAGATAGAGGCATGATATTATGTATGTACAAAAAGGAGGAGGTTTCATGTTTGACTGTATGTATTTTTTATGTATGTTAAGTGATTTGTTCGCTTATTGCAGGCCGATTATCAAAAAACTTCTTTATTAGAAAGAGGAGATTATCCAAATCAGGATTTGAGTATGGGAAATAATGAGTAAGCTTTTAGCCTATCGCTGTAATTCGGGAACTGTATAACTGTATATATACGTCATGTCAGATATTTATAACAGTCCGATACCTTATTCGCCTTTTACGACGCCCACGACAACGGAATGACTTATCAGTTATCCACATTTTTAAAGTGTACGTTAATTTAGATTAGATTAGATTAGAATATTCTTTATTGTACACGATAAGAATTACAATAAATATTAATTAGACATTACGGTTTGTAGGTAGATTTTTTTTTTTTTTTTTATACTATAGGGGGACAGACGAACAGACGGTTCACCTGATGGTAAATGACAACCGCCGTCCATGGACACCCGCATCTCAAGAGTCGCAAGTGCACTGCCCGCCTTTGAGGGTGATGAGGGATGGGGGATGCAGGGAGCGGAAAGAAGAGAGGGGGGGATGAGGAGAAAGGAGATGAGGGGAGAGGAAAGGGGAGAGGGGGAGTTGGGCCTCCGGAAACCTCACACACACACCGGAAATGCAACGCAAGCGTTACTTCACAACCGGTTTTCTGTGAGGCCGTGGTATCGCACCGGTCGAGCCAGCCCATTCGTGCCTAAGCATGGCTCTACCACTGTTAGTCGTAATAGGCGGTCGTATCGCTAAAAGCGATCTCTACCAGACAACCTTAGGATGGATTAAGTGTCAAGAGAGAGTGGTAGCTGAGGTGTACAAGATATATCATAATAATCTAAATATATATACATACACACACATTTACTTACCCATTACTCCAAGTTGTAAGTATAAATTTAAAATAGCTATGTTAAAACAATCATCAAACTAAAAAAACCGCATATATTTCTATGCGAATTACTTCGAAATGTGACACTAAGCAACATGGGAGATCAAAACCATATCAATAAGTTATGGGGCTACAATATTATAGGTTTAGTCAGAAAAGCTTATGCGTTGAATACGTAAGTAAATCATATGTTTCATCACGTTATGTCTCCATAACTAACGTGATGAAACATATGATTAACTCTCTTCCCTTTCAATATACTCCAAATTTCCCAGTCCAATTCCCCAAAGCACCAGTATGACGGCAACAGGCTTGCCCTCTTTTACTTAATTGGGACTTAATTCTAATTAGCAAAATATGGGCGTTAATTGGGACTTAGTTATAATTAGCAAAATATGGGCGTTAAATGGGACTTAATTGTAATTAACAAAATATGCAGAGCAGACGTGTGTGTGTATGTATGTGTATTTGAACAGCAGTAGATGCTTTAAAATTTAAATTTGATTATTTAGTGCAATGTAGTTGAAATATATAATAAATGACTCTTTTTGCTTTCGTTTTTCTTTTTTAAAAACCAACTTCCGCATTAGGAATGTTTCCTTTGTCTCAGAGAACTTTACAAAATCAAATTCGCACTTCAACAGCGAGGCTCAGCAGTTAGGACAACTAATCATTAGACCAACAGTCTCTGTACCTTTTTAATTATTTTTTTTGTTAACAGGCGGCTGTTCAGCGTTTGGACACTCGTGCTTTGGCGGCCACGGCAAAAGATCCGGTGATACGTCTATGGAGGTAAGTTCTTGTACTTTTTTGGAAAATTAATGAAGAAGGGAATTTAATAAATGAATGAATCCTGTGCATTTCAAATAAGAATGTAAGTATTAAACAACCAAATTGCTTCGTAATAATCAGATAGAAGCGCATAGTCACTAATTTGTTTGTTTTCTATTGATATAGGAACAATAAATAATAAAATACAATAAACTGTATCATTAATTTTAAATCTTAAACATAAATTATTATTCTAACTTATGTCTATTATTTATATCTCTATATATATTATATTATTTAAAAAATTACAAGTTATAAAAACCATGTTTAAGCACGAATGGGCCGGCTATTCCGGTGCAATACCACAAATAATTCACTTTAAAAAAGTAGACAACAGCCTTCAATGCGGCCTATCAAAAAAATTAAAACTTACATGGTTTTCTCATGGATGTCATTGTTAGAACCTTACCAGACTCTCATGTAACCATTCTTGAAGTACATCTTTTCTAATAAAAATCAATTATCGAAATCGGTTGGAATTATATTGAGTTATTCGTCCATTTGTCGCTTACATGCTAAATGCAAATATAAGGCTTATATGGTTATCTCATGGATGCCATCGTCACAACTGGATTAAATTGAAATGGGACCACACGGGGAGCACCAGCTTTCAAGTAAAAAAAAAAACATAAGAATCGGTTCACTCAGTCAAAAGTTACGAGGTAACAAACTGTGTCTGTCCCCATATATTATATAAAAAAAAAAACTATTTAATTTTGATGTCGAGCTACTTTTGGTAGGAGTAAAACTAAATGTTGATTTACTGGCGAAGTAGTTATGTACGTTGTATGCTAGTAATCGTACAGAGGCAACCATTGAAGCCGTACGAAACAGCTGTTTAGCAAACTAAAGAAGCTATTTCACCTGACAATAATGAAGTAAAATAAAATTATATAATTAACACTTTTAATAGTAAAAAAAATCCGGCTTAACGTATTATTACACAGATAAAAAAAATTGTTTAAGAAGCGTTTTAAACTGAATTTTACACTGAACATTTTGAATTCTAGTGAAAAACACCATTAACTGGCAGGTAGTCGTTAAAGAGATCCGTAAAAGCTTTTAATTGCACAGCAATTAGCGTTTAAAAAATATATTTTATGCGTCAAAGTGTAGAACGTAAAATAAGAACTACAGCTTGTTTAGCGAAACAAGGTTTTCTATTTAGTAGTATATAAATACTAATACAACGGAAGAGTAGTTTGCTTGTTTGTTTTACAAAACAGCTAATTTCAGAAACTACCAGTAGAATTTACACGATTGTTATCGTAATGGATAGAGCATTTATTGAGGAATGATATAGTTTTATGAGTCGACATACTTATTATGCACGACGTAGGCATGCTACAATGGAAACTACCTAATATCGTGCTGTTTATAGGAACAGATAATGCTTCCAAACTTGATTAACTGTCCTGTCCTGGGCTCGTTTCCTCGCTTCCCACGCGGGACAATATATTGTGCGATCCACAAATCGTTGTTCCCAATTTGGGTCTTCTTTGTGTCTGTTACCTATATGTTTGTATAGTTTGTATATACAGGAATCAGTCCTAGTGCAGGAGTTGTCTTTTAAAAAAAAAAAAGCAACTGCCCCAGATTAAAAAAAATGTTTGAGCATCACAGCCATAGAAATTCACAATTTCCCATTTATGTTGCTATGTAATGACAATACAGGTTGTGCCCTGTCCAGATACCTGTCGTTATAAAAAGTGCTAGATTTAAGAATTATGTTCTCGCCACTAGCGAGACGTCTGCAAAAACGAAACGTAAACGTAAAAGTGTAAAACAAGTGACGTTTGCGTAAGGGACTTGAAAAAAAAATTCGAGATAACGTGTACCGGCGCGCGCGCTATAAAGTTTAAATATATTCTGCTCAAGAAACGCGAGTGTGATCAAGAAACCCCGAATCAGCTCATTACTTCCCGTGTCGTGATAAAACAAGAAGTGCCACGAGTGCCGAGAACCCCTGGCGCCTTCCACCAGCTCCTAACCATCACCAACCCGTGAGTACATTTCCACCACTTCCCCTTACCTCAGCTTACCTCACCGCTGTATGTATGCGTCGCACCAAGGCGCATATACTACATTTTGGTCCATTTCGAGTCGGATTTTGATTCATTCTAGCCGGTCATACTACATTTTGGTCCATCTTGAGCCAGCCTTTGGTCCGGTCATAATACGTTTTACAGTCCACTGTTCAGCTCTCAGCTCCCAGCCCTTAAATAATACTTGCAAATATCTCCCCATATTATAATAAACCATTTATTTTCATTTACCCTATTCCACAAACTACTCATTCCGCTCAATATATCTGATTATATCTTTATTATCATTCATTCATCATTATATCACTCAATATATCTTTCTCTGGTGTTGTTAAATAAATGCAATATACCATCCCTCAGCTCAAAAGGTATCTATTGTCCATATTTCTGCACAAATTTCATATTTTTATAATAATTTTATACTTACCTACATACATTAAATACATACTTAACTTTTAATAAATCCCTATTGTAACAATAAAAACCCATATCAGTGGTTAATATTAATACTATGCTTAATATTAATTCATTTGCTAATAGTAAGCATTAATCTCAGCTCATTTCATATCCTTACAGTTAAATTTTAATCACTTACAATAAATTGTACCACCTACCCCATAACTAATAATAGTTATAATAATTTTGAAAAACTTGCCCAATTCAGCCCAATATCTAATAACTTTGTTTGTTGAATATATCAGCAATCTTTCCATTTCTTTATATATAATTTGATTCATAAAACACAAAATTATAGAATCTCTTTATTCGCGTCCGCTCAACACTGCTGCCTTGTATTTTTTTTTCCCCTTCAATTCAGCCTATTTTTTTTTCAGCTCATCAAACGCATACAGGTATTGTTTTGTTGACTTTAACAATATATTTTATTTTTAAATAAAATTCAAAGAAAATCCCTCAACGGGTTCACATAATTATAAGGAGTTAAAACCACTTGGGTAATTGCATCATATGTTCACATCTTATAAACAGTCATAAGTTGTAATATCAATTTCTCCTTATTTAACGTCTCTTATCCGCTCAGATTCTGGTACTAATTATGTAGGCGCTAGGAGCCACCTTATTGAAGTTCAGCACTTTCTTAACGCGAATAACGATGCAATTACCCACAAACTTGCTCGTCAGCACATAACATGGTTACTTAACGTCCCCAAGGGACCCTGGTTCGGCGCATTACACGAAATTAATATAAAGTCAACAAAGCAGCTCTTGGCTAGAATTGAGGCTGTACTTAATTCTCGGCCCATCAGCCCAATGTCCTCCGACCCTTTAGTTGTTGAACCCTTGACGGCCGGCCACTTTCTCATAGGTCGGCCTCTCACTGCTCTCCCCGAAGAGCCCCTAACGGACAGACCATTGTCTCCCCTTAGACGCTTTCAGCTCATAAAAGCTCTCTCTCAGCGCTTTTGGACTCTATGGACCAACTCCTATCTTCATACCCTCCAAACCCGATCCAAATGGCTCTCCACATCTTCTGCTCCTCGAGTCGGTGAATTGGTCCTAATCAAGGAGGACAACCTACCACCCCTTCAGTGGAGACTTGGAAGAATTATCCGCACTATACCAGGGAAGGATGGAGTGGTTCGAGTGGTGGACCTGGATACGGCCACTGGACATCTGCGGAGACCTGTGTTCAAGATCGCAAGGCTCTCATTGGATTCAGCTCAAGATGATGGATCTGTCCCGGCCCCCCAGGATGTTCTCGCCACTAGCGAGACGTCTGCAAAAACGAAACGTAAACGTAAAAGTGTAAAACAAGTGACGTTTGCGTAAGGGACTTGAAAAAAAAAATTCGCGATAACGTGTACCGGCGCGCGCGCTATAAAGTTTAAATATATTCTGCTCAAGAAACGCGAGTGTGATCAAGAAACCCCGAATCAGCTCATTGCTTCCCGTGTCGTGATAAAACAAGAAGTGCTACGAGTGCCGAGAACCCCTAGCGCCTTCCACCAGCTCCTAACCATCACCAACCCGTGAGTACATTTCCACCACTTCCCCTTACCTCAGCTTACCTCACCGCTGTATGTATGCGTCGCACCAAGGCGCATATACTACAAATTAGATCCGTAAAAATTAATGGTCAAACTTTGAAAGTTACGGTTTACAAAATTTATTAAAATACTTGAACCACTTATAAGTAACTTAATTGTTTACCCACATAGTTTCGGAATATAATTAAAATATTTACATACTTAGATTGACCACATTGTAGATAATGCTTGCCACACACTCAAGCGATATGGCAAGCTACTAACTGAAAACGCATTTTTTTTAATAGTGGACACGGTGTGTGCTCTATGTGATTGAATGTTTTTCAAACATTTTGATGCTTGCCGTTATGTCCCTGCATTTTTTTGTTTTTACAAACAAAGATGTTATTTGTTTTGCAATATAAGGCTTCTGCTGACACCCGCGAAACTAAAAATATCACTGCCAAATACATTGCGGAGATTGAAAACAAAAGAAAATTATGTTTGTGATATTTTATTCATTTTGAAAATTAATATATTTATTTGTTTATTATCATATCACACAAACCATTTGGATACATTATATATATCATTACTTCAAAGAAACTCGGAGCTGTGTTATGTTCAACCATAAAAATCACTATAGCACACATCATAAGAGCGAGCTAATGTATCCGATTATGACCACATTAACTAAGTTTACATTCAGGTGCAGTGGGCGTGCGTCCTAAAACTCTCATATTTAGTAATTAATGACCCAAGTAGCTTTTATAAAGTAGTTAAGGGTGTAAAGTATGTCCGTCTCGGGGTTTAGCAGTAATTTGTTTTGCTCATTAGAAATATTATTTCGTTTTCAAAAGTTCTATTTCAGCAACTATTTTGGGCAAGATTTTGTCGTATTTGGCGTATGATTAGTTAAGTTCCGTTTAGTTTATAATAAAATTTTTAAAAAGTAGTTGGGTTCGTTGTTCAAATAAGTGCCAATATGATCCAAATTATTGTCTATAATACTTGTTGCAAATTTCAAATTTTGAAAGCGGGATGTGTCAAACAGAAGAATAATAATAGTATGTTATAAATAAAGACCAAATACTACGTACACACTTATATATTATTTTTTTTCATATAGGCGGATAGATGAACAGATGCGCTCCCCGCCTTTGATGATGAGAGATATTGGAATGTGAGGAGGGGAAATAGGAAAGGGGAGCTGGGCCTCAGGAAACCTGACTTCACAACCGGCCATGGTATCACATTGTCAAGCCGGCCTACTCTTGCCTACGCATGGCTCTACCACTGTAGAATTTGTATACATACATACTTATACTCACTACTAGTGGCTTATTCTCCTAATTTAAAAGTGTTCAGTATTCAGTCTCGATCTAGTCTCAATGTCATAAATGTTACAAATAGTATTCTTGTAACATATCGTTTTAATGGAACATAGGAATTTTTAAAAGCTTCAACCTCACGTCAACCAGTCAACGTTAAAAGCCCTCATAAGAGTGATCCGGTCCCAAGTTTAAAAAACCCATGTTTTATAATATGTCAAAATCCAATTAAACCAACACATAGAACAAAATAAAGCAATCTCTAAAAATATATCCTGCTAAATAAATTTTAACTTTTTTAGGTGTTTGAGGATTGTTTCCACTATCCTAATTCCTAGATCTTTAATTAAAGATGAAAAAAATTACTCTGGTCTATACAGCTTACTATCGACTTTTTTTTTTATGCGATAGGGGGCAAACGAGCAGACGGGTCACCTGATGGTAAGTGACTACCGCCGCACACGGTGTTCCATCACGAGTCTATTGCAGAGGACCCGGGTATACCCTAAGTAGGAAGCTTCCGAGAACCCCTGCAGACCTTGTTCGCCTGAGCATCAGGCGTCCACACCGTGGAAAGCGGGGGGCCTAGCCCCCCTCCAACTTACAGAGGCGGACGCAGAACACAACGCGCTACCGTATCAGGTCTGCTTCTGCTAGGGTAGCGGGCAGCCTGATCCGCTACCCCCGGCCAGCGCTCATGGAGGTCGGAGGTCATTCTGCGCCCTCCGGCGCCTGGTGCGTCTTCTGCGGGACGAGAGAGTGCTAGCCCTCTCCCGTTCCCGTTCCGCCGCCTCCTTTACCAGCATCACCTCTTCGCAGAAGGAGACGGCAGATTTCCACGCACTCTCGCTTTGTACCACCGACTGAACCTTGGTCTCTAGCGAGAGGCTTCCCACTCCAATAGCCGTCACGAGGTTGTGCCGCTGTTGCGTCCATGCTGAGCACTCCACTAGGGTGTGGAGCGCAGACGTTGGCTCCCGGAACTTACCAAAGCAGCCATGTCCGGTGAGCACCTGTGTCAGGTACGAGAGGCTGCCATGTCGCCTCTCCAGCCAATCCTCCATGATGGGTCTTACCGCCAATGTTTATTCATGCCTAAACTTAGCTCTGCTACGTTAAGCTTGGTTTTCAGCCAGTATAAATGATAAATATTAAATTTATTAATTATTTTAATATATCCTCAGATTTCTGTAAGGAGTGTCTAGGTTTCGATGATGTTGGAGTCCACACATATTTCTGTATCCGGATCTCTGAACGATTACACTCCTATATATGTAGTTAGTCATGCATATCACTGTTCTGTTGTCAACAGCTTTCGAGCCAAGACTTGGTAGCTCGCCATCAGCTAGGCCAAGAAGAGACGCCTCCACATCCCGTGTACCCCCATTCCGGTTACAGTGGTATTCTGGCAGCCGGTGATGACATCATACCTGTTAGAGATGGAGGTAAGTAACAGTTTTCACAAGTATTAAGTATTTAGTATTAGGTTGCTTAGATAGTACTCCGCTCTCTATTACAATATATAAGATTATTTTCAATTAGATTCCTTTGCCAACCCTTCCAGGTGCCGACTCAAACAGTCATAAAAATCATAAAAATTAGTTTAGTGATTTAGATGGAGCAGGGACAAACAAGTTCAGTTGGATTGAATAGAATATAATATTACAATATTATTTTTCTATTTCAATATATTCACCTAGAGCCCTAATATATTTCTCAGATCTATGAATTAACTTGTAAAGACATTTATTAAAAAAAAATATTTATCCTTCTCTGAACAATACACTCAGATTGCAGCCTTCACTTCTTTTCAGATTTTCTTTTTTCGAAGCTATTTTGTCAGTTTTGGAAAGAGGTGATATAATAGTTGCTGGAGTAAAAGTCTGAAATATAAATGATATCGAAGCCCACTTTATGCAAAGCAGCCATTCAACTTTTGTGAACAGACAGCCAGATTTCCTTTCAAGGGTCCACCTGCGAACCCGGCAATACGACTATGAGACTGACTCCGTGTACTTATTGTCGGTTCGAGTCCGACATACTACCCTAACGGTCCTGGTAAGGTGATGTGATATGATTCGTGGGGTTTACATACATTAAAAAATAAAAAAATACTTAACACACACTGTATGTTCAGTGTTACAGTGTGTTCCAGAAAGTTGTAGTCAACATATAGAGTACATGTTGACTACAACTTTCTGGAACACACTGTATATGTATATAATGACTAATCTCTACCTATCATGAAATGTAACTAACATGTCAATGAAAATTCTTCGGCACGAGTTACTGAGTTACGGATGTCAAATCAAAATCATAATGAACGAAGTTTATAACGAGCAGATTTCAGACATAGCCGGAGAGCTAGTGGTCTTAACAAACTTATTGGAAATAAAATAGTTCAGCGGGAATAATTATTTCCTTAAAAAAAATACATATATATATTTATTATTATTAGCAATGAATATTGGGCGTGATAACGAATACTGAAGCCTATTTTAATCAATCTTACTTGGTCTAGTGGTTAATGATCCTGACTGCCGAGCCAACGTCGTAGGTTCGCTTCCCCACACAGGACTTAAATTTATATGATACACAAATTGTTGTCCCGAATCTAGCTGTTATTTGAGACATAGAAAACATTCCAAACGCAGATTCAAATATTTGAAAAAATATATGAATGTTTAATGATGTTTGTATATATTAATATTTTACAATATACTTTGTTTCATTATAACCATACCCATTTGAAGAAACCGAGGAAAATTTACTAATAGTTGTCTTTAGTACCAAATTAATATAAAAAAATACTGTTTTCAGAGTCCATTAAAAAGGTGATTACTGCAACAGCTATCGTGAAGTAGAGCTAAAGAAATTAAATTGATCTTTCTCATCATTTATGCTATGTTATCTTCTAATAAATTATGTATACGTTCAAAAGTCAATCCTAAAGAGATTTCTTCTTTGGCATGTTTCTTGAGAATTACTGTGATAACATTCACAAATTATGGAATCAATTATATTTTAAGAATGATATTTTATGATATATATTATTTATGATTGATTACATTATATTTGATATCTTTTTATTTAAAATGAAAGCAAGTGAACAAGGTCACAAGGGTTACTGTTGTTCTCTGTTAATTATTTTTTTTAAAGTCTATTAGATAAGATCCAATGGGTGCTCCCTTCTATAGACAATGAGTGTCTAATTTATAAACAATAAATAAACTAAAATACAACCAGCTCCTAAACTATATTAAGAACTATCATAGAGTTACAAGAGTCGTAGTTTTATGTAATTATACTAACAAACTATAAAGTTACACAAAGCATTTCCACGTGAAAGGGCTTAACCGCCTTGTTTTTCTGGTTCCCCTACAACCACTGAGTTGTTCCCCTACAACTGCTGAGTCAGAGATTATGAGTTAGATTCCCACAAATGATAAAAAATTGTGTGATAGATTTTGATATGTATACATAGACTATAATTGATTTTTGTAACAAATTCTGTGTGAGAGAATAAATAAATGATTATTAAAGAAAATTAAGCTTTCTTGGGTATTCTTTGTTTGAATGCTTGTAAAGTCACCCCAACCACAAGAATCATTCCTGATACGTCATCTTCTCTGGTAAAGATATGGTACACCTTGAATTTATGAAATTATGTTATAAATTTACTTACTACAAGCATAAATTTGTTCTCACGATACCTAAGTACACTCTAAACGAAAAAGTACCCATTCTTATTTTTAGTATGTAATGTACTTGCCTAAGCTGAGACATTACTTGTAAGTGTTACTAATGCTAGAACACTGATACTTTTCAAAAGAAAACTCGCGCATTAGGAGTCATTCCTTTACTGCAGGGACTTTACAAACATTCAAATAACGGACACATACCCAGACTTAGAACAACAATTAGAGGATGACACAATATTACCGTGTGGGGATCGAACCCACAACACTTAGCGCGGTAGCGTAGTGGCGAGGTGACCACTTAAACCACTGTGCCATCTGAATGAGAATCGAATCCGAGACCTATGAAGTTGCAGTCTAGTCTACCGCTGCCCCATTTTTGGTCTTGTCAATGAAATATTCACATATTTATGTTGCATTGTCTACAGGTGCATACGACCGGGAGGATGCCACCAGGGACGTTATGAAGATGAAACTTCGAAACATCTTCAAACATTGGGTTAGAATTATTCAACAGTCATTCGAACCTGACCCTAATATCCACAATATAAGTTCTTAAGTAGTGTGGTGCCCTTGTTAGTCACTTAGCGCTCTAGTACTCTCTCGTTGTGGCGTATTGCAATATAGAACATTTGCTAATAGCTAATACTATCTTAGTCCTTTATCCGTAGGAGAGCTATGCTTAGTCACGAATGGGCTCTCAGAAAACAGAGTTACTTGTATTGCAATGGCGAGTGAGTGAGGGTTCCGTCGGCCCAACTACCCTCTCCTCTTTCCCCTCATTTCAACCCCTCATCACAGAGTTGTAGATGTGGGGTTGTAGGGTCACCCAGACCGCTCGCTATATGATATAACAAATATTTAAAAACTGATTCCGATAAATTGTACAAAGATAAAGTAACATAAAATAACATTAATTTCAATGCACTTTAAGAGTGGAGTAGTTATACTTTAAGGAGAGTATGTATGTATATATATAATTGTGCGTAGAATAAGATATAGAACATTTTTAACTACCTTAAAAAAGAATCAGATTTTATTTGTGTTTGGGAACCTTTTTAAAAAATATTTTTTAACTGAACGGTAAAACTCGACAGTACTGGTTAATATTGAACGTTGTCGTTCCCAGATGGATAACTACAAGCGATCACAGTCACAACAAAACTCCGACGACTACAGTGAAGCTTTGTAAATAAAGAGAATATAAAAATATCTGACATATTATAATTCAATAAATCTAAATACCTACACAAGTAAGCTCGATTTTTCATTAAAACTAATTGAAAAAGATAAATGAGAATATAAATGTTATAAGTTAAATGTAACTACAAACTTGCATTTAATTTTATTTATAGTTTTATTTTTGTTAAATTTAACAATTTAGTATTCGATTTGTAATTTAAATGTTTTAAAAAAATAATTTCATTAGCATAGGTTCAAACATTAAATGTAAGACCATAATGAAAAATGAAAATCAAGCTTATTTTAAGCTATCTAATTTAGAGTCGTATTATCTTTAAAAATGGATACATTATAATTAAAATAAATATCTTGTCAATTATTCACTCTCTACGTAGTTCATTATTTGACTATCAAAATTTAATGTTTATTTTAAAAGGCTGGCATTATATTATTAATTTTATTGAAATATATAAATGTAAATTAAATGAATATAATCAGATTTATTCTTGTATAAAATGTCTATTATATTTTAGTTTTTTGATTATTATTTTTTTATTGTACCTAAAAATATCTTTTAAAATAATTTTATTACAAGATACGAGTAAAATTGTGGATAGCATAAGTTTACCATCAAGGCATCAACGGATTATCGATAACTGGAATATATTGTAGAAAAGTGACTGTCTATATTAATAAGAATGTTTTCTGCATTTATTAAATGGTTAGATACATACAGTGTGGAGGCATTGATTTTCATTTCATTTATTACCCTTTAATTTTAATAGATGTTTATAATAACATGCCATGAGGTATTTAGTGGAGTAGAATATAGCTACCCCACATGTTGACGCGGGGGTTTCGTAAATGGCGACTAAGGGATTGGGCTCGTATCTATCCCATACTGTGTATAAAGTTTTATTTATTTTATTAGTAATCCTTTGCAGATTATTGCAAAACGATATTGTACGCAATAAATAACGAATTGAAAAAGATAAATGAAAATATAAGTGTTAAAAGTTAATAGTAACTATAGTTTTTTTTTTAAAATTGAACAAAATAGTTGCCAAAAGCAACAAATTAATAATTAACATTTTTATTTTTCCTTAAACATTTTATACAATAACATTAGATCCAATATCTATGAGCAGAGTCTATGAAATTCGGCAAACTACAGTCTTAAATATACAAGTCCATGAAATAAAATTAATTATCCGTGTAGCGAGCGTCAAGAGTGCAAATTTAGGCATGTCTGTACTAGCTGTGGGGATGTCGAGTGCAGAGAGCGTACATCACTAGCGATACGTCACGGCGTACACCTAATGCATTACAGCGCGGAATCAAGTATAGCTTGGTGGAGGAGACCAAGTTCGGCTATAACTCACTACACCGCATTTTATTTAGTTAAAGTACAGCTTATTGGTATTGCTCCTCTGTCAATTTTTCCCTGCAATTTCACTGCGATATCATTTAAAGACATCAGTTAATATAAGACATTTGGTATGCTGTTGATGCTCCCCAAGGTAGGTTGCGGAGAATTTAGAAGCCGTCAATCATAACGCTACTAGCTTTGACAATAGGACTTCATTAATAACTAAGTCTAATGCTTTATAAAAGTCGAAGTGAAAGCCTAAAGTTAATACAGTGCCCGGTGGACTAAATTATACTATGGTTTTCAAAATGTGGTCTGCCTACCCTTTCAGATATATAGGCTTGAGTAATGTACATATATTTTAATTGCTTCTTCCTTTAAGAATTTTTTTCTAAGTGTTTTATAGTAACTATGGTGCCGTTGAGACTTGTGTTGACTTGAGTCTTGAGTTACAGGTGTCCATGGGCGGAGATCGTCGCTTAACATCAGGTAAAATAAAAAGTTTCTTTCCTTTATTTCTATCCTCCCTTATCTGTCTATTTTGTTATATATCTCAATAAAGAAGCTCAATATTGTATATATCTATATAGACAATATTGAGCTTCTTTCAGCTGTGGAATTCTGTACACAGAAATCACGGACGAGATACACACATTTATTTAATATACCTTTTCATCGTACCAATTATGGCAAAAATGCTGTTATGACGCGACTACTTCGTACATACACTAACAAATTTTATAGTATTGACATATTTCATTTGTCAAAGAAGTCTTTTCGCGGCCAAATCGTGAAGATACTCACCAGTAATAAAGTAATTTAATATAATTTTGAAATTATTACTTGTATAAGCTATTATTGTGTTTAGTTTGTAGTACTAGTTTTTATTTTTCTTATTCTGTTAAATGTTTACCTTTTAGTAAGTGTCTGTACAAATGCCGTGAAACTCTATAATTAGCTTAAGAATTCTATGAAATTGTCACATTATCATGTTTGTAATATAAATAAGCTGTTGAGTTTCTTAATATATAAATAAATAAAATAAAAAAAATACTTCAAATTTATCCCCTAATTTAATGGTGACGTCAATAGAATCCTATCACCGTCTTCCATCGCTAAGACGTAAGTGGGACAAAATTATAGTAGGCAACATGTGGTCATATAATATGTAAATGATAAATGATAAATGATAAATGATCTTTATTTTGTAAATAGGTTATAACAACACTTTTACACGTCAATATATTATTTTTTTCTGTTAGATTATGCTAGATGAGGCCGGTGTTTCCTAGCTGACTACCCTGAGAAGAAACACCGAAACAAACTCAGAGGTCAAAGTCTGTTTTAAAGTCCATACAGATGTACTGGTCAAAAACATATGAGAACCATGCACGCTAACGTCTGAGATGAGCTTTTGAAGAAAGCACCACATTCATTTGAGTGGACCCGTCCAAACAGTGCAAGCATTTGTCAGTTATCGTGTAGCTCAACTTAGAACTTTAAGGAGCTCAACGGACCGACGAACAGTACCAAAGCAAGGACATTTGGGTAGGCCGCAAAAGTACTCAAACAGTCAGACATCGTTATAAAACAAACTACAGGAGAAAAGAGAAAAAAAAAAAAATAACCTACATAGTCCTCACATTTACAATAATTAAATTTTTAAATTAAAAAAAAAAGAAACAAATATATAATATATTATACTTAACAAAGTATTCATGTCAAAAAGTACAAAGATTTAAACAATAAAAAAAAACAATATAATACTTAACATAGTAAGTATTCATGTCAAAAAGTAAAATATAAAATGTCAATGTGTATAAAAAAAAAGGATAAACGAAAAACAAAGGCTCATGTACATTAATGAAGCAGCTCATTCCCAAGCCTTTTTATCTTCAATGTAATCTTTAATTGTGTAAAAAGCTTTTTGACTTAGTTTTTTTTTTATAAATGATTTAAATTTATTATTGCTTAGTTCTTGTATTTGGCTAGGAAGCTTATTATAGAAATGTATACTTTGGCATCTAAACGAACCACCTATTTTCTTGAGCCTGGTTTTAGGAACAACAAATTTGTTTTTGTTCCTAGTATTTACACTATGGATATCACTGTATTTTTTAAACAGATTAATATTTTTATGTGCGTACATGAGATTTTCATAAATATACTGAGAGGGCACAGTCATAATATTAATTTCTTTAAATTTATCTCTGAGGGAGTGTCTGGGTATCTCTCTGTATCTCCCTACATTTATTTTTTACGATACTCATCCTATATCAGACCCTCTGAAAGTGAATTTCTTTAAAGCATTATTACACTAAGTGTACCGTGTTTGGCGATAGCGTGTTTCACTTGCAGTTATGGAGTAAGTAAGTAAGTAGGTATTGCTTATAGTAGAGTATCTATTTCCATTCACAAGTCACAATTGAATGATGACGAATGGCGGAATGAGAGTTATCAGAACGCAAGTGCAGAGTGCGTTCGTTAGTCGTATTCTATCTTAACGTAGCGTGAACATTGCCAACTGTTGCTGCTATATTAGAACCACAACAGAACAAGTATTCGAAAATTGCTGTAAGTTTGGACTGTGTAGGTTTAATTTTATTTCATAATGAACGCTGTTTTAAAGTGGCAATTGCTTAATGTAACTCATATTACTTAATAGTGTTCCTTCGAGTATACAACTATCTTTTGTAGGCATGGCTTGACATGATAATAACCACTAACTGATTAAAATTAGAGTACACATTTATATATTGTTGTACAGTTATACATCTTTTAAGTTAATATAGACATGATTAAAGATAAATATATAATACACACCACTCTTTATAAACTATCAATCTGGGTACTTTGATTGATATATAGTATTGAGATAATGTGATGGACGAATAATACCAAACAGCGTTAAACCTTACCACATTTTATATTCAGATCAAATTATCAGTCATTGTAAGAATTGAATCTAAAATCATGTTCTCAATCAAGTAAACGGGCTAACCTCTGCAAATTAGCGTCGGATTCGTAAAAATATTTTTGTATTAAAATACAGTATTTATTAAGGAATACTACAGTTTATAAAACATCTAGCTCTGATACATAAGAGCTGAGCAGCGACTATAAAGGCAGGAAAAACTTAGGGGGTTTTATTATACCATCTAAGAGTTTGTTTGAATGGTGCAACTATCAGGTGTAACATACCCGGTTTTCTGTGCGGCCCAGGCATAGCTCCGGTCGAGCTTGTCCATACGTGCCTTGGTATGGCTCTCCCTGGTAAATCAATAAATACTTATAAATAGAGTTGCTATTGATGTCGACTGATCACACACACATCGAAAATTTGCATAATTTGTAGCAGAATCAACACCCAAATCTAATTTGTCTTTCAATGTGAATAAATTGTGAGGCAAAGCCGGCAAAAATACAATTTTGTACATGTTTACAATAGACTAAGGGCGAATGTCTTAAGGGTAAAGAAGATATCTGTTTGTATTAGAGCAGACTGCAAACTGTTTATTATGTTTATTCCATACAAATATACATACGCTCAAAATTGAATCCCCTAAGGGGTAGGCAGATATAAAACATTATTATGTTTAATATATTGGGTTTTTAAACTGACTTCAAAAAAGGAGGTGGGTCTCTGTCCGACTGCATTTATCTTTCTTTAGAGTATATATACTCTTGCAGTGGTCCCATTGTAACCAAGTCAGGTTTAGATCATGGGATACCAGGCAAATTACGAACAAGTTTATAGTTGCATTTTTTTATGACTTGAAGTATGACGCAAACTAATTGCATAACACTTCAAATTACACTGAAGGATGAAGAATCGATTTTTTTGAAATCAAGTACTAAAGACGTAGTTTCTGATCAAAGTGACATCTTAAAATATTCAATAACCACTCTCGACCTTATTTGAATACTTCGTTCGTTTGTTCTGTATGTCTTGTTGGTGGTTACATTATCTTTAGCTTCAGGTGTTTATCACTTGTCTAACTATAAATAGTTTTTGATTCAATACGCTCGGTTTCTATAACATCAATAATTTATTACATACATACACATCCATATACTCACGCCGTAACAGAGGCGTAATTGACCCCCACATTTTGCCGATTATAAGTTAGTCCCGCTAACGTAATAGTGAGGTTTCCGGAGACCCAATTCCCCCACTCTTCTTTCCTCTCAACTTATCCCTCCTATCCTTTTTCCCTATCCTCTTCAACTTATCATTCTCTAATCTTTCCTGTCCTCTGTGTTGAGTAGCAGGTGTCGATGCTGCGGACGGCGGTTGTCACTTAACAACAGGTGACCTGTTTGTTCAGCTGTAGCCCCTACATTATACAAAAAATATTATAATAAAATTATTAAGAGAAGAAACAAGTGAAAGATTGCCTTTAATTGAGAGTGGTATAACGGCAAAGAATGTATATGTCCAAACCTGAGCTCCTGTTAAAGAGGTAAGGTAAATGTTAAAATAACTTGTGACGTAAAAGCATTACTAACAAACAAATTTTACGCTCATGTGGTATATCGATAAAATGTAGCCTATGTCCTGCCCCAGAGATTAAAGTATCTATTCTAGGACAAATTTAATCAAAATCGGTTCTGCCTCGAAAATGTATCATACAGACAGAGCTACTTGAGCGCATTTATAATAGTAGTGTATGTTATATTCAAAATTGTAAAATATAGGGATTATAGCGATCTTCATAATACGAAAAAAAAAAAATATTTTCAAGAAATTCATCTTGCCTATTAAGAGGTATTTACTAAGATTGCTTTCCATACAATTCGTAATCACATCGACTAAGCAGGATAATAAATGACATTAACAACAAAAGAGTTGTAATGTACGGGTGCCTTTATTCCCGACAATAGTAACGCTTAACGCAAAATATGAAACATTTGTCAACTGCAAATGGAGCTTTGAAATGATTTTGGTGTAGTCTAGATATAAATAAATGGCATTTTGCTTGAATATTTTTTTAAACAATATGCTTTATAATTGATGCATGTGCTTACACTCACGCCCGTATGAACACCATAATGATTTGGTCAGATGTTATTTTGTGAATTCGATTTGAGTTTACAGATGTAGTCATGAGTTTGTTACTTACATTAGTCATATTTGCTTAGGGATAGCTAGCCAAAAGCTTCAATTAATGCCTCTAGAAGCTTTATATGGCTGGCTGAAGGGACTGACGCATATTGAAGGCAGTTTTCCACCTTCTTGTTTTATGAAGAGGTTCCTAAAGGGTCTTCGGAGTCCTAAACACTGGTGTTTTTATAATTTATTTCAAATATCCTCAACAACTACATAGTTTTGTACATGTACATTCTTGGTCCTTGTATCCGATGTCGGTGAT
The DNA here is from genome assembly GCA_947561695.1 of Tyria jacobaeae. Classification (NCBI taxonomy): domain Eukaryota; kingdom Metazoa; phylum Arthropoda; class Insecta; order Lepidoptera; family Erebidae; genus Tyria; species Tyria jacobaeae. Next base: position 17,606,611 of record OX387218.1, on the reverse strand, counting down.
CTTCGGTTTTTTCTATTTTTTTTTAATTTTAAAACAACAATTATTGCAATTAAGTAAAAATTATATAATAAAAGGTGTTGAAATTAGATTTTAAAACAGAGTAAACGTGTTAAAGTATTATTATAAGGGCAGGATACAAGATCGGGTTGAAAGGTATAAGGATATCTTGCAATGCTCGTACACTGTAAAAAAACTAATTTATCTTTAAGATTTAATGCGCATTATAAATCCATTATTTTTACAAATAAAGAAAGTATTTAATGTACATATATTTATTTTAAAAATACCTCAAGACCACTCCCAGATACGGAATAATTCTTGTGCCGCACGGGTTCATAAAACTATTAAACAACGGACACAAACAACACCAAGACTCGGGAGAACTATTTGCGGATCACACAAATTTTGTCACCGTGTGAGGATTGAACCTACGATCGCTTTTTGTTTCTTTTCTTTTTTTTAACGTGTAGAAACCCCCTTGGGCATTCATCCCACTGGGGTTTTCGGTGAAACGGTGTGTTGGAATCGGACCGACTAAAACCACACGGTGTGTCATACTGCTCTTAAAATAGGAGAAATCCTGGAAAAGCTTTATTAAGACATCCGGGTTCAAGATCACCAACCATTAGATCAGCAGGTCAGTCTCGTTATTCGAAAGTCGGTTTCGTTTAATAATACTTCAAAGTTATTATTTCTTATTTGAAATGTAATTTTTATACACACTAATACCTACCGGTGCGTGCGTGTTTAATCCGCCTTTAAAACATGTCACTAAAAACATACCTGTTTGTTTGTTTCACGCAATAAATTAACCAACTTTTAATGAGAAAGTAATTTACAGTACAATTTTATACGTACATGCATGAACTTCTTAATTGTTGGCTGACGGGTTAACAGGACAAGTTAGGATCGAGAGGGTTAAAGGTCGAGAGTATTTTCGTGTTATTTTAGCGATTAAGTTTGCAAAGATTTCAACTTGATCTTCGGATAACATAGAAAATCTTTGGCAAGAGGTTACTTTTTTGATATGATGACTATCTGTTGGGTCCTGTATCTTGAAATTGTCTTACAACTATTATAAATACGAAAGTTTGGATACTCACCTTATGTTAGGATCAGCTCAGTAGACTACGCACTGCAAGTAGATTGAAAATTCACAATGGAGACACTATGCAAGTGCAAGCTGTATGCTCTAAATCACAGTCCTTGTGTTTTACTTGTGGAATGTAAACAGGCACAATATAAGAAAAATTATGAAGGCCCAGATCTGTTCCATAACACGCACGGTGGGCACGAGAGGGGCCGACATTTTCACAGTTTGTCTGGTATGAAGAAAAGCGGATGTCACATAAATTTATGCTAACCCACCAATAAATGAGCAACGATTGAACACTAAAAACATGCTTTAAGGAGTAAACAGAGCTAAAATATTATTTATAAGTCAATCCGGAAAGAAGGTTTAGATGTGTAATTAATTATGGTTATGTATTATGTATGGTTATGTATTTTTGATCTGTTTGAAATGTGACGATTGTTGTAAAATATCGGAAAAAATATATATGTATATATGTATATATTTATTTTCCGACATTGACGAAGTGTCCGAATTTTATTATACCATATTTTTTAACAGAAAAAAAAACCAACGGCAAACAGGAAACTAAAAAGTGAAAAACATGCTGTAAATCGTTGAGGAATTCCCTCAACTTTCTAAGGTCTTCATCATCAGAAATGGCACTTCTAACCCATATGGGTGCAATAGAAATGAATGAAGTCCAAACACCAGGTAATTGCTGTAAATAGTTGAGGAGTTCCCTAAACTAACTTTCGGCTCCATCATTAGATCGGCTCCAGACCTTTATTAAATAGTAGTGAACTAGTCGCCACTACGAATTTTGAAGGTTCCCCTCGATTTGTTTGGGATACCTTCATTAGATCCTGGTTATACTTATCATGGTACCACCCTTGGGATATCTGCTTTCCGACAAAAAATAATCATCAAAATCGGTTCATAAACGACGAAGTTATCCTCGAACACACATAAAAAAAGATACAGTCGAATTGAGAACCTCCTCCTTTTTTGAAGTCGGTTAAAAAGCAAGCCACTCTTTTGTAAATAAAAGGGCACTAGCTTTGCCTCACGAAAAAAACATAAACACAAATTATAATCAATAAATATAATTTAGTATCAACAAATGATTTACAAAAAAATAATTCTTATTGGCAGCGGCAGATTGCAAATTACTGTTTTAAAGGTGTAAGGTACACCTGTAAACCATGCATGATAAACTCATAACAATACCTCTGCTAAAAAAATTCCTTTTAGGTTCGCTTTTAATACTGATTTTTTAAGCTAATTTTTTTTTTATGTTTTATGCGGGATAGAGTTATTCAAGTCAGTTATTTGTATTAAATACTGCATTACTTTATTGTACTATATGTCTATTGCCACGGCTTTATCCGCATGCACAATGTAGGTACAGGAATGTGAAAGTGTTTCAGTTTAGACTCAGAGTCACACTTTTCTCTTTGACCTGTATAATTGCACTCTTTATTTATCTAACTATTACATAATACGTAAAATCGTCTTTCCCGGTTGTCATGAACACCTATGACCGTGGATATTAGGAAGTCAGTGCCCTCAAAAACTAGTTGAACTATCGAATTCAGTTAGCCCTCAGGGTTGTGGAGGTCAGATGCCATTAAATAGTACCTACTCAATTCTTACCACAATGCAAACCACTCATTTTAGTTAATTAAGTTACTAATACTATTACATAATTACACAATAGCTATGCCAAAAAACGAATTACGATACGTGTCGTACAATCGCCATATTTATTTTAAATTCGTAGTCACTGTCAATCGATATGATATGAAGATTCAAACGATACACGAAACATAAACGTAAATCTGTTCCACCATTCAAAAGTTATGGTGAAAAAAAAAAACCCACAGAAAAACATATTGTGAGTACAAAATTTGAAATTGCGTCATACTGTATGAATGGTACTGAGTAATAAAAAAATAGTGTCTACGGAATACTGTATCACATATGGAAAACCCAATGTTAGACACGCGATAGACATTGTTATCGGAAGTATAAATAAGAGGAGAGAAGAAGAATGAAATTCAAATCTCTTCAAACATAAATCTGTAATGAGACTCCCACAATTAGGTTATTCGTTTTTCATGAGCTTTTCTTGCTCACTCTAACGTCTATTGACTCTCTTCTTTATTTATTTTTTCCATCTTGATTTTTCACATGTATACAATACAATATCAGATATCTAACATTATTTACAAATAATTAATTTATTGATCTACTACATGGTATATTTTTATAACGAAATAGTCGTGAAGCACCTTTGTAAACTTATCGAGGTCGAAGTTGACTTGACGTATCACAGCAAGAAAATGTAATAGCAGTCTATTTTGAAGCTTCCCTTTCTGAAGCATGCTGTCAAGTTAGGGTTTCTTAGCAATATGATATTTTAGCGATATTCAAACTCGTAATACGAAAGAATATAAAATACATACATGTAATATTCGTACATCCACGCCTTTATCCCTAAAATCGTAAACAGAAGCGTATCATACCTCCTCATTTTGCCAAACATAACTTAGTCCCTCTTAAGTTAAAGAGAGAAAGCCTATTGCATCATCCGTCTGTTAGTCATCACCCGAGCATTGTACTGTGTGATGGTAGATAACATCCCGTTGTGACTGCGCTGAAAATCGAATAAGATCCCTTGACAAAATAATATATTTTGTTAAACTTCTGCTGCTAACACTAATAATAAGAATATTGTTACTATTCAGAGAGTCATATTTAGCTGTTTGTTAATATGTGTTTCCAATAAGGAGATAGCTATCAATCCGGCATATTAATGCACAACTAGTAACTTGCTGCAAACTGCGATTTCTCTTAAAGAAACGTAAGGTCATAGAACATAATTTTTATATGGATCCTATTTATACCAATGTATAAAGTACAATCAATTATATTATTAAGTTTCAAACCGGACACATTTTTGTATATTGATTTATTGCTTATATTTATAAGGTTTTGTAATTGGTACTTTATAAGAAAATCTAAAATGTAATTGGCGATTATTTGCTCAATTGAAATGCATAGTAAATCCAAAAGAGACTTATAAATATGTAGGAATAGAGACCGCAGTGTTTGTAAGCGCATCACATAATAAATACAAAATGTTTATAGCTAATCTTATGCACTAATATTTGTGTAAATCGGAGTAACATTTAGGTTATTTTTCATCTTTATCGGTCTATTCTATAACCATAAGAAAAAGTAAGTAACTAGAGAGATGTATCATTACCCACATTTGTGTTTACATTGTAAGATATTTATTCTACTATTTTATAATAATACACTTACAACTTAGTCCACTGAATCATTATATTACAGTACCATTTACTTGGGATATGAGAGAACTTTATTTCTTCATAAGAATATAATTATTTAACTAAATGAGTAATATTTTCTACAGGAACATCAAAACTATATGACGATTTGAACAAATTCACACAAAAACAAGAAGTGCATTTTATTTAAAAATTTCAAAATGGCAGAGCCATGCTTATGCACGAATGGGACGGCTCGACCGGTGCGATACCACGGCCTCACAAAAAACCGGTTGTGAAGTAACGCTTGTGTTGCACTTCCCCGAATTGAGTGAGGTTTCCGGAGGTCCACTTCCCCCTCCCCCCTTTCCCCCCCCCTTATCTCCTTTTTCCTCTTTCCCATCTCCTCATCCCTCCTCTCTCCTTTCCGCTCCCTACATCCCCCATCCCTCATCACCCTCAAAGGCGGGCAGCGCACTTGCGACTCTTGAGTTGCAAGTGTCCATTGACGGCGGTGTTACTTACCATCAGGTGACCCGTCTGTTCGTCTGTCCCCCTATAGTATAAAAAAAAAACTTGCTTTTCTTGTATTTGCTAAGTACTTATACTAGGATTTATATGTCGCGTACCAACTCCCTCTTAACAGAATTCAGTTCGGAGAGGAACTCGCATTTCGAAGGTATCCTAATGCCCAATTTCAAGGTAATTGTCACAAACATTAAACAACAACAAAAAGTTTATATACGAGTATATTATTAATCTAGTCTTGAATGAAAGGAACTAAAACCAGTTTCCATAAATAGCATAGCAGCAGTATCGTTAGCGAGCTCATTTCCTTATTCAGCAGTATAACCATCCCGTTGCGCAGTAAATACCGGAAAATGAACCAACGTCCGAAGTAACTACGTAATGTACATGGCACGTGAGCTGCAACATTGCAACATGAATTTGTTTTCTTAGTTTCTGTTTTTTTTTCAAAAAAATGCCAGGTAACACAGATTAAGGTTAATTTATGTAATAACTAGCTTTTACTAGCGGCTTCGCTCGCATTGAATCTTTTAATAAATAATTTAAAAAACACTGAGAATATGTGTTTTATGATAATCGGTTGAGTAGTTTCGGCGTGAAAGCGTAACAAACAAACTTACATTCACATTTATAATATTAGTAAGGATGGGGATAGGGATTGACTTTTTTAAAGCAGACAATATTCTTCGATACGCATATCATGATTAATCGTAAAAGGTGTCGCTTAAATAGTCATTCGTAACAAAAGTAATTCAAAGAATTGTTCCATAGTTTCTAACGGTAAAGGAGCCTTCTATCTTATTCATCTAAATCATTTAAAAAGACAAGTCATACATCATTTCTTCCTATAATAAATGGAAATTCATGTCTTCTATTATGAAATGTTGATATTCAATAAGAGTATAACCGTTACCGATTAGTTTCAATTCAGTAAAGCTCAATTTGATTCCTCCGTTTTGATCACAGACAACCCGACGGCACATGAAAAATTCAATTTAGTCAAGTACATGTCGTGGACAACCTTGAACTAGATCCGTTTGTAAAGATATGCTCTATGAATATATTTACTCGGGTTTCTATTTTATTAAAATAAACTTTAAAAGGAATTTTAGTTTTTGCAAAGTATCATAAATTAAATGGGAGTGGGCCTACTAGACCGGAGTAATGTCTAGTCAGCCTCAAAGTAAACCAGTTACCAAACAATGCTTGCATTGTAGTTACCTTATGAGTGATTGTACTGGAGGCCCAATACTCCTCTCCTATTTTCACTCCCTTTATCTCCCCGTCCACATCGCCCTCAAAGGTGGGAAGCGCATTTCCAAATCTTGAGTTCGAGGGGTTCGGCGGAGGCGATTGTCACTTATCTATGTTTGGTTGTACCTTATGTTCAGCAAAAAAAAAAATCTTATAATTAATCAGTCCAGTCATTAAATCAGTCAGTATCTCATCATTTAGTGTACAATAAAGGGTTGAATGGATCTACATTGAACAGGACTATTGGATCTAGTGGTTAGAGAACCTGACTGCTGATTCGGACTTAGAACAAATATTTGTTTGATGTATACGGTAATTTATTCTGTGTCTTATGCCATTTCTATATTTATAGTGAACGTATTTAGACATGTTTGAGTATGTTTATCAGAAGTCTTGTAACGATAGTTCAAGCTTTGCTCTGCTCTGCTGTCGTGTGCCATGTCAGAAGATATATTTCATCAGTTCGTTTCTCGTCGTCGTTTTTAGTTTTCAAGGTAACATCAGCAGAAGGCTCTCCTCATAGAGATACTATTTGGCATGTTTTAATAATTTTAACATTAGTAAAACATTTGTCTTTTCGCTCTACTCTACATCTAGGTTTTATGCTGAATCAGCCGGAACGAGGTGCGACGTACTCACCAATTTAAGTCTTGCATCTAGCATTCATCACCATATCGATAAACTATACTATATCGATATGCTGTCTGATAAGAACATTGCATAGATAGCATTTAATAGCTTTTACCCGACTGTACTAGAAGGAGGGTTATATTTTTGGAGTGCATATATGTGTATGTAGGTATAATGTTTCTCTGTCACACTTTTTGAAATGTGAGGTATCATTTAATATTCTCTGAATAGTGGCAGTAAAAAGAGATAACGTTTGTATTTTATAAGGGCAACGATGAGTCTGATTAAAGACACTGTAATATTTATTTCTCCAGAGAACTTTAGAGAAACTTTCTATTTCTAAACATTATCGGACTTTATTTAGTTAAAGAACAGTCTATTGTTATTTTAATAATTATTCTTTATGAGTATGTACATGTAAAAAAAGAGTAATATTGATACTTCCAAAAAAGATATTGAATAAAACTTCATTTGAATCTCAAATTCAGTCCGTGACAACAAAAGGCGTTGAGTTGTTTACCAGCAATTACTACGTGCCGCTGTACATCGAAGTTCTTTTATGAGTTTATTTTGTATAAATAGAAGAAAGAAAAAGAGATTTTAACCGATTTTATTGATTTGCACACCTCTATCTAATTTAAACATTATTCATATTTCTTATAAGTAATTAAGATTACAATGGTGATTATTTACGAAATAACAAATAGAACTTAAAGAAAACTGATAGAATATATTACGTGGGTCGCCCTGAAAGCTTTTAGAAAAGGTCAGTAAGAACATTTGCATTTGTTGCTCCTTATTCGAATTTAAAAATGAATTTAAATTTCTAATAAGAAACTCTTTGGGCATCTTTAGATGTGTAACGAATTCATATGACATTTGTTTTTACTAGTTAGCGTCAATTTAAAAAGTTTCTATCGTGCATCGAAATGGATTTCACTAGAGAAAATTTCCAAATGACAATCTGCGCAATGGATGTTTCCATTCAAAGATCTGCCAACAAAAGTGAAGAAAAAAAGCTGGTTGCCTCGTCTTTGGACAGGGGTCAAAATCATTCTAAAAGATAAAAAGACTTTTACTGCAGATTGGTATGTCAGTCATTGTTTACCATTTGTTTTTGAAAATGTAAGACTTAAGAATCAGGATCCTTAGAGATAAACTTAGTGGAACTCATATTAAGGGATGTGGAAAATATCCCTAAAGAAGAGTTCGTTCACTCTTTCAGTCAGTCTTTCCATCGGATACGAAAGAACAGAGACTACTTCGAAAGGCAATAAAACTATTAACAGGCTTCTTGGAAGACAAAAAAAAGCTATTTTTAGGGTCATTCTGATTATGCTATAAGTACATTTGATATTTATAAATACATAGATAAAGTCACATCTGTGTCCCCTAATCATTAGGCAGAAGCGTATTAAATAAACGATTTCATTTTGCATACAATAAATTACTCCCCATTACGTAATGGGGGGCAAGTCAAGAAAGAGATGAAGTGTTCGTATTATACTCCACCGGGAACCACACGGCATCAACGGCTACAAAATAATCGGACTTTAAAAAAGTAGATAATCGACTTCAATGCATCTATCATAAAATTTAAAACTAATATGGTTTTCTCATGGATGCCATTGTCCACAACTGGACTAAACTCTCATCTAACTACCCTTGAAGTACATTCTTTCCAATAAAAAAAGAATCATTGAAATCGGTTGCCGTGATATTGAGTTATTCGTCCATTTGTCGCGCACATGCTTAATGCAAATTTAAGACTTATATGGTTTTTTCATGGATGCCATTGTCAGAAATGGACCAAATTAAAATGGTACCACACGGGAAGCAACAGCAGCAAAAATCGTAGAAATCGGTTCACGCAGTCGGTTTGATAATGTTCCATCGGCATTCTTATATTTTAAGATATAATTTTTTAATATTTGTTTCGTTTATATTTATAAATGTTATATTTGTTTTGGTATCATTAGGTAAAGAAAAATAAATAATTATGATTTACCCATTTTATTTTATTATTTTAGGTGCTCAAGGTCTTTATTATTGCTACTTTCTATAATAAGGTATGATGATGATGTATATTATGATCAGTTACATTAGTTAAGTCATTCATATATAATAGAAACAGCACAGAACCAAATATACTCCCTGGAGGTACTCCCTAACTATTAAGTAGTTTAAAACCTTGAAAAAAATAGTGGATTAACTGCTTCATTCAATGGTTTCATTGCATGTGACGGTGCTTAGAAAGGAACGGACACTATTTCGAAAACCAATAAAATATTATACCGTTTTTCATTTTCTAAAAACTTTTAGTTTAACATACAGATTATAGGTAAATCACATCCAGACACAACAAGTGAGCGTACTCATCACACAAATATTTGTCCTGGGTGAGAATCGATCCCACGATATCGGCTTAGCAGTTAGGATCGCTAACCATTACACCAACAGGAAATGAACATAAAAATACCTGATAATCTCGGAATCTAATAATGCTAGCTATATACCATGTCCGGCCTCATACTGGTCGGATTGTGAATGAGTACCTTCAAGAAGTGAACATTAACTGTATGGAGTGTCAAGTACGCAGCCCGGACTTCAACACGATTGAGCAGCTTGGGATGTACTCAGATGATGCATGTGAGCCGGATTCATAAGATGAAGCTAATTCTCTTGAAACGAAAGCTTATATAGCTTTATATAAATGTAATAAAAATATATTCTAGATTAGATACTTAGATGTATAAATAATATCTCTACCATTCGTATATAAATGCCATAAGCAAGTACAAGACGCTGGTCCATTGTCCACCACCTGTGAGAAATCGTCGTGTTACGATGGAACATTTGCCACAAACAGCGCGTCTTGAATGCAAGATAAATTGTTTTTTATTAAATCACAACAACAATGCTACACTTACTATAAGTAAGGACTTTGAACAATATTATTCATATACTATTATTTATAAAAAAATAAAAATACTTTAGATTTTTTTTTTTGATGTTTAGCATTAGTAAAATGTAAGATGGGTTTGTTTGAAATTAGAGTTAAATGCGTATATTTTTTTTATTAATAACGAGGAAGATTTTTGATTCTTTGTTTAAACGGGATAATTTCTGAAGCTCGTTGGATTTAAATGAAGAAGCGGAGCAGTGAACAAAACGCAAAAAAAACTGCGGGTTACGGTTAGTTTTATATACACAAAAAACGATAACTTCGTAAGATATGAAAACCAAGCTGCAACCCTGACATATGCGACCCGACACCAAGAACCACCAAGAAGAGAGGGGGGATGATTACATGGGAAAGAGGAGAGGGGGAGTTGGGCCTTCGAAAACATAACTGCAAAGAAATGCAACGCAAGCGTTACTTCACAACCGGTTTTCTGTGAGGCCGTGATATCGCACTCGTCGAGCCAGCCCATTCGTGCCTAAGCATGGCTTTGCCACTGCAAAGTGTCATGCATTTAACGATTTCAAATAGGCCGATTAACTTAACGTAAATGATTCACTGAAAATAGTATTTAAAGCATTTGCCGAATAAAAATCAAAATTGTGCAGTAGGTATACAATAAATATCCATGGGAGAGCCACGCTTAGACACCAAATTACCTGCTGCATGTATTGTATTGCCGAGTTAATGAGGTTACCAGAGGTCCAACTCCCCTTTATCAGTCCTCCCCCTCTCCACGCAATCCCTAATAACCCTTAAAGATGGACAGTGCACTTTCAACTCTAGAGTTGCAGGCTGTCATATACCATCAGGTCCGTACATCCGTCCACCACAAAAATGGACAAGCCTAATACAATTATAAAATAGCAAACAATATCGACTCCCAAACCGTCCCACGGTAGCACCTTCCAATATGTAAGTACACGTATGTATAATATATTATATTTTTTTGTGCTAACATTGTCGCACCTAAACTTTCCTATTGAAAAACATTACGGAAAAGGGTCAGAAATTCTCTAAAAGTTTGACCTTTCAGTTGATCTTTCGCATCGAGAAACTTTTCTAATTTTCAATTTTAATGTTATCATATTATATAATACTTTAATCATTTGTATACGGTTCGACTGAAATAAAGGATTTATTATTTTTTATTAGGGTTCACGTATATATATGAGTGTAAGTATCTGTATTCCACCATAACTTTTAAATACATGTACAAATTTGGATGTACGGGTTTAGAATATACTTAATTCTTAATATTTATTTCTGAGTGACGCGGGCTATATATTTTTTAAACAATTCAATAATGTGTTTAATTTGCTTTTTAAAAAAAAAGAAGTTCCCGTTTCTTATGATGTAGGGACTTCAAAACCATACAAATAACGGACACAAAGAATACCAAGAGTTGTGACAACGGATAACACAAATTTTGTGTCGTATGGAAATCGAAAGCTCATCAGTCAGGGTTACGAACCACTAGACCAGTTAAGTAATCAAGTATGCCACATAAATTTACAGTTACCAAAAGCATTGTTCGACATCATTTGCAAAACAAAGACTAATTTAAAGACGAATTGGGAATTCGGAAAGAAAACGATATTGTTTGCTTGCTGATTTGTTGTGATTTGTCTACATATAATATTGAACTAAAAAGATATGTTACAATCAATGTATGAATAGGCACAATAAAAATGTGTGTTTATGAGAAACATGTAACCTATCTCTCCATCTCTCTTTGTACGAGAAAATAAAGCTATTTAAACCCAAAAATATAATCATTAAAATTTTGTACATTTTATAAGCCATTTATAATGGCACCATAAGCATACTCCGACAAAAAAAAAGTATTTACAGTCTTCTGGAACACCGTGTACACAATAGGAAACTTGATCACCCTTATGTATCCAATACCTTCAACTGTTATACCTTTTGCCCGTTCAAGGTTGAACAAAATTACATATTAGTCTTAAATCCTAAAGAGGTTAATCATCCCCGAAGTAGGTCATGTACACCCAGTGCTTTTTTAGTTTCACTAAACACGGCTTTCTATTTGATATGTAGCTGGCTAAGTATAAAATATACTTTACTTACGACCCAAAACATGAGTGAGAGCGGCAAGTAAAACCCTAATGCTATATAATATCTGTTTCTTAAATATTAAAGTTTAGGTCTAAACTTAAACACATACACATACATACACTGACGCCTGTTTTGGTGAAGGGGTAAGCAGAGTCTAATTAACGACCACATTTTGCCAATTGTAAGCCCCTTGTCGTCATTCGAGCACTTTTAGGAATCATGTGTGAATTTTTATATAGAAAGGGAACAAAAGAAATATTGATCAAATAAACGGATTGGGGAGTATAAGCAATAGCTCATGTAAATCAGGGTCGCATACCTATAACTCGAACTGGCTGCTGCCGAAGTCTGAGCCTTCTAACGAAATATTACTTTTTGACACATATCAAAGTATATTCACTATATTATTTAATCCTACGGTATTTAGTATAACTATTAATTTTTGCATTACGGTAGTTGTAAATAGTCAAGATTTTTTTATACATTTAATGTATTATTATTGTTTTAAATTTGAAATGTTGAAAACGTTATCGGGCATAATATGACGTTGCATAATTCGTTACCAAATAAAAGTATGTACTTTTCAACTACACACGGCTATCATTTTTAGTTCTCAGTCTTATTCTAAATAAAATATTTTTGCTTTCGCGTTAAACAGTGGTAGAGCCTTGCTTAGGTAAGGCTCGACCGGTGCGATACCACGGCCTCACAGAAAACCGGTTGTGAAGCAAGCGAGGTTTCCGGGGGCCCAACTCCTCCTCTCCTCTTTCCTCTTCCCTCATAGCCCTCTCCTATCTCCTATCTCCTCACACCTCCTCTCTTTTTTCCCTTCCCCGCAACCCCCATCCCTCATCACCTTCAAAAGCGGGCAGTGCACTTGCGACTATAGAGTTGCAGGTGTTTATTAACGGCGGTTGTCACTAACCATCAGGTGACCCATCTGAGGGTCTGTCTGTCTATAGTATAAAAAAAAGACTGTCGAGAAAAATTGAGAATCCCCTGAGATTTAGACGTTTGTTTGTTTTGTTTAAATGAATACTAGCAACGTGGGCCACACATTACTAGTATTCTTATTAATTTTGTTAAACTTGTTAGTATTGTTGTTGTTGAAAATAATCGCCAAGCGCTTGTTACTAGGCAGGTAGATACTTTTCTCTGCGAATAAGTACAATTAACTCTACCTCTCGACTATCCCAATGGAGATATAGCTGAACAATGCTTTTAGTGCAAACTTACATTTGAGATGTCTAAAACTAACTCATGTCTGTGTTAACTACGATTAACGATGGTTCGAGCTCATCATAGTTAAAGTTGACGAATAAAAAAGATATAAAATACAGTTTTACTTAAATTTTATTATTTTTTTATTATATAGAAGATCAGATTGACGGTGCAGCCTTCATCAAGTAGGTCCACCTCGTAGCCGAAGAAGTCAGGGCATTCCCCGCTGTGGTTTGCAGATAATGATTCTGTTCTTAACCGACTTCAAAAATGAGGAGGTTTAATGATCGATTGTAATTATTTTATTAAGTATGTTTACAGATTTCGAAGTGTTGACCGATTTTCAAACGTGTTTTTTTTTATTTAATAGAGTATACTTATATGGTGGTTCCACTTTAAACTAATCAGGATTTGATCATGGAATCAAAGGAAACCGAGAGATACCCTTAAATTATTATCTAGACACTAATAAGTTTTATTCATATATTTTCATAAGATATAAAGCTATTTGCTGTCATGTTGATGAGTTAGTGCTAGATACTACAATTCATTAATGGTTAAGAGAATTCTTTAAATTACGTTTTGTTACGAATAAGTTTTAAAATATAACGTAGTTACGATTTAAAGGAATTGCGCAAAGGCGCATTGAGGGCAGTTATCTACTTTTATAAAAGTAATAATTTGTATAATAATCTATTAAATATTATTACAGATCGAAAATGTACAAGGTAGGTCCATGTTTCAAGCAATTTACTTGACCCCATTGTGGTATTGGTATCTGATACCGATCCGATTTGGTCAGATAATTTAAATAAGTTATATATACCTACCCCTTTTCAGTATATACCGTACTATATCAACTGTATACTAAGGAAATAAAAGATGAAAAGTCGAAGATGAATCTGCCTTATATTTTACAGTTTTATTTTATATAATAACACCAACAATAATGAACAGCTATGTTTCTACTAAACATCCCAAACCAATGGATAAATATGACCTACATTCAAAACTAAATAAATAAATTGCAATTATTGCAATAGTAATAAATATAATGAAAACGATCGTAATTGATTGTAAAAAACGTTTCGATAGAAATAATATAATTTCATATTAGACATGTAAATTTAAATAAACTATCTCATATTCATTGCATTTGTAGTCAATAAGTGAAAATAATCGATGACTCACTAACAGTATTGTACAAATTAATGGTACGTTTATAATTTTGTTTGTTATATATTTATACCCGTCTAGATTTATTTATTTAAAAAAAAAAATATGTTTATGATTTCAGAGTACACTCGAATTACCTAAAATAAAATTTTATGCTCTTTTTTAATTGTTGCTCGAATTTTACTTGAAGTTTTGTATGTATAAATAATAGCCTGTAAGAATATGTGTTCAGCAGTATTTGCTTTTTTTAAATGGGCTATTTTCTTAACAAATTTCTTAATACAGTTTTCCATATACATCTTGATTTAATATTGTTGTGGTATGTATCTAACGGAAAATTAGCTTTATAAGCGAATTTAAGACAATTTTAACTCAAAACATTTCCAATATATTGTATTCTCAATATTGAGTTTTTTTATGTATTAGCACTTTACGTTGTCGAATTACGGAGACGAATGTGTCTTTAATTAAAACATATATAAATTTTAGGAACGCGTAAAAACGAGTCAGTTGAAACTCTGCAGCGATCTAACGAACACGAGTAAACCTCGTATACCTATATATACGCAATCATAGTCATGTTTTGCTATACATATACATATAATCGCATATACTAGACTTATATAAAAAAAATGCAGCTAAAAGCCATTGTCAGACTGTTCGTATACGTTTTATATTCGAATGCGGATAAGCAATGACGTGTCCACACTCTCATTTTTTTTAAGAAATTGCGTCTTAAGTTATTAGTAGTTCTTAATTATCTATGTTCTTTAGACAAATATTCAGCCAGTGCCAATAGTCTTCAGATTTTTATCGTGACCACTGGTGGCGCTATTTTTAAGGTAAGAAGCTTGACATTGTATTATGACTTCGTATACATATTTTCATTTTTTTATCATGTAATATTATTTTATAATTACTTAATTTCTTAACTAAAAATCGTTGCCATAATGTTAAATATGTGACGTATTATTATAATACATTAATATCTTTGTATTTGAGTCTCTGTGGACACTTAACTGCATATTCGCATCTTGAATTAATTGCCTATTCTATAATTCAAGTAATTTACATAATTTATGGTGTATATACATATTTTTCTTGAAACATATCAATTTCACAAATGCAGGCAATATGAGATGAAAAACTGTAACACTCGTATTTCATAATGATTATTTTCATGATACTTGATGACGAAAATAAATGAATTGGTGTATTGTGTGGTGTCTATATATTCATATATTCGTAATTAAATAGTCATAACAATCAATATACATAGAGCTTCGAAAATTAAGATATGATCATTTAGTGGCTGTTTAGTAAACCTCTATTACATCGGAAAAATAAATAGCTTATAATAATATAACTGGCACATTTTAACTTATTTTATATTTTATACAACTATTTTCCAATTGCAACCCAGCCTTACAATTGACTTTTATACATACAATAAATTAGAGTATTCACATAAATAAGTATAATATATAATATATATAACGAACTTGTTAAATAATATAATTATATACATATGTGTATTAAAATAACTTTCGAAATTAATAACGTCAGTCAATCTTTGGATTTTAGTTTTTTTTTTTAATTTAGTTCTCTTCAGGCGATGCTCTCTGAAACAAAAAGACAATAAAAAGTTTAATCACGCAGTAGTTGAGAGCACACTATTTTTCCTTGTCATATATGTATGTAACTTTAAGGCTTTTTATAATACATATAGGACTATGTGACGGAACACCGTGTGGTTTTAGTCTGTTCGAGTTCAACATACCACTTTACTGGTCCCAGTAGGGTGACGACGAGGGTGATGAAAAATATATAATAAACCATTTTGATTTAAAGTTATTTAAATATCTCGTCAATACCGCATCAATAGTACTTTTATATCTCGTTGTGCTAATATTGCGTTGATTGGACATATGCGTCTCGTAACGGTGTCGCGAGTCCATAGATTTTATATCATCTAAAAATATGCGTACCGCGCTAAAAGAAGTTTTCACTTCAAAAAGGGGGGCATATGAACAGACGGATCTACCGATGGTCTTTGAGATTTAAAGGTGGAAAGAGAAGAAAGGAAAGAGACTCACTATGAATACTGCTTAACAACTGGTCTTCTGTGAGGCCGTGGTAATACGGTACATCTAAAGAGTAGGCAGTTAGAGTTTGATAATGCTTTAATAACCCAGTTCTAGTTACTTGTATGCGATGAAAAATACATATGTATATTCCTAACCTTTATTACCTAATTTATAAAATAAACATTAAAAAGTTCAATAAATAGAATATTGTGCTTAAATCTCAAGTGCCTGGTTGACAGCAATAATAATGCCCCGTTTTACGTTGTGATATGTATGATACTTTAAGAGGTATATATTATTTACTTATTTTACTGTCTAACATTAATTCTTTGTATCTGATATAAATGGCCTGGATAAAATTTTAAAAGGCGCACAATAGCTTTACAAGACATTTTGGCTTTGTACTATCATATAATAATTCCTCAGATTAGATTATTTCAAAATAGAGTGATATATAATTTTCCTAAAAAAAAAAAACAACTACATTAAATGATGTAGTTTAAACGATTGGGTAAACACCTAAACTACTAACATGAGACGATATCGATTTTGCAGAGTTTGGAATCTCTTTTACAATTTTTTTTATTTGCAAATTTTTGTAAAAAAATATTCGCAATACCAAAATCACAGTATCTAAGCCTCTTATGTCGTCAGTGTTCAAGAAAAGGAGCTACTTAGACTACTTTTGAAAATGACATTCTATTTTAATAGGCAAGTGAGCCTTTCTATTTATAAAAACTGAACTGCTAGAAGAAGAGAAGAAATTAAACATTTTTAACCATAAAAAATTACCCAAGCCGCATGTAAAAAGGATCAAGTCACACACCTGTCCTCAGGAAAATCTCACGAATTCAGAAATTGTAATCATGTATTTTACATGTGATCATTCTGTATCAAAATCATACTTAGGAGTAAATGTGACTAACTTCAAGTAGATCACATAATATTTTGTTTAGTTTGTCGTGCATTTAGTAAATACATAATGTGTCCTTAAAAACTACTCAAATTTCATATAAAATATAATCAATATTTAAATACACTTTTTAATCAAGAGTCTTCATTAGATTTTTTTTTTGTATATTTTTATATCGTATTTTTGTACAGCTTCAAAGATATGCTTAGAAAGGTGCAAAAAGCTACCCACATTGAAGCTGTAATTATGCTGTTATTATGTTAAGAAGTACTACAGAAAAACATATCGTCTTTTGAATTGCGGGGAACTTGACAAACATAGAAATAACGCATTCAAAGAACACGGAGGCTCGGGACAACCATTTGTGGATCACACACATTTTTGTCATAACAGCAGCACAAAGTCTGCGATCATGGCAACGCGTACAATAGTTCACATTATGTAAATAAATGAATAAATATGTTTAACAGCCGTGTGGTTCTAGGTGGAGAAGAATAAAGCCCTCAATCTCTTTCCTTGTGTGTCGTATAGGCGATTAGGAGAGCCGAGCTTGGCTCTGACCCTATCAAGGTATCTAAAAGATAGCAGTCAAATGACTGTTATTAGACAGGATAAATACAGTCAGAGCCTAGTTGACGGTAATAAGTTGAATTGAATTGCGTAAGTGGGACAAAGTTATAATTGTATAAACGTGTGAGTTCAAGACGCCTCTGCATATCCTTTTGGGGATGTATTTAAAACATATTTACTTACATATGATGTAAGTAGCTAAATATGTTTTAAACTTAAAAGCCTATTCTGTACAAATAACTCAAAAGTTGATTTTTTTAAATGTAACAAACAATAATAAATTTATAGATGTTCTAACCATGATTTGCCAAAGTTTCATCTTAGATAGAAGATCTTCATCCAGCATCGGCTTTGCTTCCAAATTTCCAATCTGTGGCAATGCTCTTGGGCTCTCTTCATTGTCCACGCTGAAAAGAAACAAATATTGCTGACATGATCGCTAGGTTCTAATCAGGTCAAAGAGGCGGCGGAACGGGAACGGGAGAGGACTAGCACTTTCTCGTCCCGCAGAGGACGCACCAGGCGCCGGAGGGCGCAGAATGACCTCCGACCTCCATGAGCGCTGGCCTGGGGGTAGCGGATGTGGTTGCCCGCTACCCTAGCAAAAGCAGGCCTAAGACGGTAGCGCGTCGTGTTCTGCGCGCGCCCCTCTAAGTAAGAGGGGGGCTAGGCTCCCCGCTTTCCACGGTGTGTTCGCCTGAGCATCAAGCGACCAAGGTCTGCAGGGGTTCTCGGAAGCTTCCTTCTTAGGGTATACCCGGGTCCTCTGCAATAGACCTCGTGACGGAACACCGTGTGGTTTTAGTCGGTTCGAATCCGACATCACTTGGCTCCAGTGAGGTAATGACCGTGGGGGTTTCCACACAAAAAAAAAAAGGTTCTAATCAGGTATTGCAATTATAGTATGTAGTGTAAATTATTAGATTGGATTTGCTTTTGAATGAGAGTATGTGTAACATATGAGGTATTTATTAAATATCAAGCATTTATTTAGGTTTTGTTAAATTGCTACCTAAAATTATTTTCAGTATCAATTTTGCTACATATCACAAACGTGATTTATAAATATATTATGTATTGCAACTTTTTTTACAGACTGTTTCAGAAATTTGGGGTCATATTTTAGGTTCGTATAGTTAACTCGGTGAATAAAGTAAGTTACTAACAGCTGTACAAGAATCTCTTGGAAGTAGTTATACTAAATAAGTAATTAGGTATTCATTTTTTTTATCATTACTTAAATATGGGATTCACGTTTTACATTTACAACTACTAACGCACCCTTTGCTAAAGTAACGAAAACCTTACATAAATTTGCTGTTTGTTTGTGAGTCGTCTGGTATATCTAGCTGATAGATGGCGTTGATATCGTCGTGCTTTGTAGTCAGTTGTTTCATACGATTCTGAAAATAATACATGGAATATGAATAAAGATGGCGCTACTAGACTTTATGCACATGGAATTTTACTATGTATATAGGGCAATATTAACAGTTTGCATAGCAAAGGAATGACTCGAGTCATATGTAAGACCTACATAGAATTTATTTATATTTGCTCAATGTTACATATAACCAAAACTTTGGAAGATATTTTTAATTGTTTAATTACCTATATTTAAAAAGGTAAAAAAAAAGAATTGTATTTATACCCAAAGATTGCTATTTCAATATCATAGAAAAATGGTATGATAAAATAACGTCTAAACCCATTTCCATTAAAAGACTTGAGCTGGGATTTCTTCTAAATCACATAATGTTGTACTTGTATGAACATTTAAATAATGACTGGTTGAAACGTACCAGTTCAGAGCTAGCTGCCATGCGTCGAAGAAGCCTGTTGAGGTACCAGTCGGGTGCTGAGCCTGGTGGCTTGCCTGATCGTTTTCCATGTGCTGAAAATTAAACCCACTCTTAAGACATGCATAACAACAGCCTTGAAATGTTATACTATATTACTAAAGATAACTTTTCCTTTCTCAACACATAATTCTAAGTTTTTTAACTAACTGCTAAGCCAGTGGTACTTGAGTCGCTATCCACCTATTTAGACCACAAATATTTAGAAATATATAAGAATGTTTGTCAGCAGTCTGGTTACTACGGTTAAAGCTTAGCTTAGTTAAAGATAAAGCAGCCATGTTAAAGGCGTTCCTGGAAGAATCCCTCCTAGGGTATACCCAGGTCTCTTGCAATAGACCCACTTGTGCCGGAACACCGTGTGGTTTTAGTCGGTTCGAGTCCGACATACCACTTCACCGTCAGCTCCGGTGAGGTGATGACCCGTGGGGGTTTCCACACGAATAAAAAAATAGCCATGTTAAAGGCATCTGAAGCTGTTATTATATTATTGTGACCACCTTAATATATAGCAGAAACATACAACAACACCACCTAGAGAAAACAACGTAGCAGCTACCAAACTTAGTACGATCCTGATTCACGATAATAAAGTTCCTGCGCCGATTAGTATATATACGACTCCTCATCATTAACCGCTCTGCCGCCGTCTGTCAGGCATGATCACCTCAACTGGTTGGGGGAGCCTCCCTTTTTGTTGGAGGGGCAATAACACCCGTTCGACCCCATTATCAATGCCTGAAGTATTGACAATAGATATTTAGAAATGTTTAGGGTGACAGTGTTTTATATCGAATCAATCTCGTTTAGTTTTAGTAATATTAATTAAGGCATCTCCGGCTCTAATTTTAAGGGTTTTAAATAATGGAAATTCAAAATTTCCATAAATATAATAAATATAACTTATTTTAATCGGCTTATCACCAGACGTGACTGCTTTCTTCAAACCTCTAAACTCCCTGTTTATGGCAACTTGTATAATTGTAAAGGACTGTTACCCTTCTCGTGCAAACTTTAGTCAACTAATTCCAAAATATCATTAATTAAAATTTAAATCCTGGACGTGCATAAAATATTCTATAAATTTAATAGAGGTGCAGATCTATTCCTAATTATTGCCTAATTTCATAAAAAAATACTTCAGATCCTTTTATTTTATTTTATTAGGGAAAACCAATAGTTACACAGTTTTTGTATTCTAAGGGTTGATACTTATTTAAACTATGTTAAAAACACAAGACATCATGGTGTAGGGGAAAAACGAGAAGCCGGGTTACCTGATTTTAAGTGACTATTAACGCCCATGGACACCAGGCTTCGGAGGCCCACAACACAACGCAAACATTGCTTCTCAGTTTTCTGTGAGGTCATGATATTACTCCGTTCGTGCCGGCCTATAAATGCCTAAGCACGCCTCTACTTAATTATATGATGATGTATTTAAATATAAATCCTATAAGTAATAATCCCCCGAGACTCAAAAAGAGGGGTGTTATAAGGTTGAAGTTTTCTATGGCACCGTAGCTCACAGGCGACTGAACCGATTTAGATGCAGTTTTCTTTATTTGAAAGGTAATTCAATGAAAAGTGTTATATTAGCTATATTTAATCGAAATCGGATCAGCCATTTCCAAGTTGAGAGACGGTAAATCGAATGCTGTAAAATATACCTAAGTGGAGATCATATAAAAGGGCATGATGTTTTCATTATATAAAATATATATTGCTGTAAGTTATATAAAAAACAATTATAGGACTTGAAAACGATAATGACCCACTTAATGTAAGAAAAAATATTCACTAGTGTGGTAGGCGATACCAAATGAATGGCAATGTTTGTATGCTTTCGCTATTTGTATGTTTAAAGATAGTCAGCTCGACCGAATGATGATCATCAGCTCTCTTCTAATCATATCAATTTGGATTTTTTCAGGGTTTTCCATTCGGAGGTATTTAACATTTATAGTTATACTTTTAAATGTTAGGTATATCAATAAAAAGGAACCTAAAACCGTAAAAATAACACTTAAATAAACTTTTGTAATCTGTTTTTATTTTTATTATGGTATAGGGGACAAACGAGCAGACGGGTCACCTGATGGTAAGTGACTTTCACCGCTATTGAAACTTTTAACTCAAGAGACACATGAGTGCTGTCCGCCTTTTAGGGTAGGTGAAAGGGAGGAGGGAAAAGCAAAGGAAGCAGGGGAAGCAGTTTCTGTGAGGCCGTGGTAATATTCCGGTCGAGCCGGCCCATACATTCCGAAACATGCTCACCCACGTTATATAATACATATACTCGAGATTCTTGGCTAAAATACCTCAAACGTATAAATTTAAGCTCATTTAAAACAGCCATTGACTCCGAATTAGCATAATTTCCTGAATCAAATATCTAAAACCATTGGCTGCTTAACATTGAACCACTGAAACCGATAATTTATACATGTGTTTTTGTTTAACACATTAAAATTCATCCTAGCCTGTACATATGTTTTCAACATTTACATTTAATAGCCTGGGACATACTAGGGACGCTGATTGGTGTCGTTAGTAGGATTAAAACGACAGCAGGTGACTTGTATTAGGGTTTTAATATCAAACGTTATAAGGCGCTATTATTACACGGTACCTTTATAAGAATGACTCCGATTTGTTTAAATAAAGATATTTTTTTTTTTATAATATTTTATGAAGATATTTTCAATTCAAATTTTCTTTAGTACTTTTTATTTTCCTTTATACGTTATCTACCCATTAGCTAATTTTTTATTTACAAGGAAAAGAAGTTTTTTTTTTTTAAGAAAAAGAACGTGATAAAGATATATGGGATCAGAGAAAACATCTCTATCAAACTTATTATTTAAAATTTGATCTGAATATTATAATGGACTTTTAAGGTAAGATTCAAAATCAAATATTACGAGTGTGATTTCAAGATTTTTTGTGTACTATATTTATGTAGTGACGTAGTATTTGGTATAAAACTAGCCATTCGCTACAAAATTATAAATCTGTTTTTTCTTTTATTTGTGAATATACAGGTTTTGCCCACAACTGTTAGACGCATCTTGGTCACGTGAATATAATTTTATGTTATTATAAAAGAAGTATACAAATTGGTCATACCGTTGTTGACTTAAAGTATGAGTAACAAATGGCATTTTATTTTTATAAATAAAAAGATAAGTTTAAAGACTTCATAAGAATTTAAGTTAAATTGAAAAAAAGTAATATGTCATTCGGTCTAATTCTTACCTCACTCGATTATAAAGAAATATAGATGCTAGACAACCAATCCATAAGAAATTGATATTATAGTTTGGCTGACAACCATATTTTATTTGACCAAATACAATATATATGGTGTGGCAGAATAATAAAATGTATGACACAGCGCTTCTCAAAAAATAAATAAACTTGTTGATCAGTTTGATTTTAAACATTTTTCAGGCTTTTATTTACATAAAAACATACGCTCTTCTGTACTGTATCCCCTTAGGGGTAGGTAGAGGTGTATAAAAAACAATAAGACAATAATAATTTGGTTTCACTAACGCAATATGGCACTTTAGGATTGTATTCATACCGTCTGATAGACAACAGTTCGATTCTTTAGTCGCCTTTACGCCACCCACGGGTAGAAATGGGATGCCTCCATTCTACTAATAACTTATTTTAAGTCACTTCACTTTCATTAACCGATATGTAGGGTAGATTTTATTGGAGAAAATAACCTTAAACATTTAAACTTGAATCTTGAAGTTATTTCGTGTCTATATAACGTTGCAATGTTATAAATGAATAAAATAAACTACTACAAATATATAGGAATGACGAGCATATATAAAGAAAAACCTATATTCAACCTCCATAGCAAATATATCTTCGATTCTATATTGATCAAAGTGGTTTGAAGGAAACAGGCTCACCGTTTTGTGCAATGTACTTACTATCAAAAAGGTCAAAACCCTTATTTAAGAAATAAGATACATACGTGTACATATACTCACACGTACATCCTCGAATGATATGACAGAGTATATAGATTATTTAGTCCCGCTTATTATAATATCATCTTCAAT
This sequence comes from Tyria jacobaeae, assembly GCA_947561695.1. Lineage (NCBI taxonomy): Eukaryota > Metazoa > Arthropoda > Insecta > Lepidoptera > Erebidae > Tyria > Tyria jacobaeae. The sequence continues at coordinate 17,582,879 of OX387218.1, read as the reverse complement.
CAAGCCCTGTATCATTCGTGCCAGAGCATGGCTCTCCCAAGGTAAAGAATGACTATAAGCCGCCTTTTACTGCACTCTCGGTAAGAGTGTGTAATACATATCTGTATACTTTTTTTTCACTATTATTATGTCAATAAATAAATAAAAAAATAAATAAATAATAATATTTTGTTATCTTTTAAAAGAAAACTCCCGCACTAAGATTAATTCCTGTGTCGCGAGGGACTTTAGAATCATTCAAAAAACGGACACAAAGAACACCTAGACTCAGAACAACAATTTGAGGTTTACACAAAGTATTGTCCCGTGCGGGGATCGAACCCTCAACACTCGGTAGTGTAGTGGCGAGGTGACCACTTAAACTGCTACGCCATCTGTGCAGTCGACATTATATTATTATCCATATTTAACTCTGTATGATATACATAAAGAAATTACGTGAACCTACTTTTACGTTTACGTTTTTGGTAGATCAATTTCTTACCTCTAGTGAAAAATTGTAATCGAAAATGCAAAGAAAAACCGTGTCAAAACTATTCAATATCTCACAGATTAATACGGTTCAATAATCATATAAGAACGTTATGATGAGGAGGTTAGACCAATATCATCATGTTGTGAGCTGGTGGATTAAAACTGAAGTAATATAGGCGATAAAAGTTTGCCGCCAATGGAGTAATAACATAACGGGACTCTATAATGGCGTGCGCATTTTATTGCTCAATGATAAATACTAGCGGTAATAATTCTGACTATATTGATTTTAATAATTTTGAACGCCGTTTTGTAGTGACTTTATATTTACAGCTATACAATTATATATTTGGGAGGCTTGAAAAAGGTTCTCAATTCAGTTGTATTTTTAATGTTTCATACAACACACAACAATGATTTTACAATTTTATTTTTTATTTATATATAATATATAAAAGGAAGGCAGAAGACCGGGTGCTATGGCGTACATTGGGGGATACCTATGTCCAGCAGAGTGGAATGTAGTAAGCTAATTGATTGGATGCTGATGTCTTATATCATATTACTAGAACTTCTGTTTTTGTTTGTTTGTTTCAATTTTTTTATAAGACAACTCCCGCACTAGTAATAATTTCGGGTGTCGCGGGGGACTTTACAAAGATTCAAGAAACGGACACAAAGAGCACCCAGACTCAGAACAACAATTTGAGAATGAGTGTGGGGATCGAACCCACAACACTCGGCTGGGCAGCGTAGTGGCGAGGTAAAAACTTAATCCTCTACGCTATACGTGCAGTCAAACTAGAAAGATAGTGATAGATTTTTTCATCTTTATATATTTATCAAAAAAAAAAAGTTTTTGGAAAATAACACCTTTAAAGGCTACTTAATGCGTTGTCATAGGTTATCTATCTAAAGTTTATTTTACATGTTAAAAAAACATTAACTATTGTTCTCACACCCTCCTATGATTTATTAACAAAGAAATATATATAATATTATCAAAAATAGAATTGTAAAAAACTTACTCAATTCATAGATTATTGTAGATATTCAAATAGACAGCCAAAAACATAAGGAAATGTAAGTCAAAAACATTTTATATATAAATAAAAGAATAGAACACGAATATTCTTTCTAAAAAGGCGTGTCCCCTTTCATCGTCTTAAAAAGGGTTTTATCTTGTTGTTAAATCGCTTTAATTCAGTTCAAGTATAAATATATCCCATGAAGAAATCACATCAAGGAATTATCTAAAATAAATCATATTCTTTGAGAAATATTTTGGTTTGTGCCCATAAATACTTTTATATATTTTATATCCGTTATACAGTTTTATCTGATGACTCTTTTAACAGATCTAAATAAAGTAACAGTTTCGAAAAACAAAGCTAAAAACAGCTGCCTTACTCTTGAAATATAACAAAGAAAACATTTCTTCTGATGATTCGTCATTTAATTTTAGCAATGAAGGTCCACACAGCCCACATTGAAGTAATTTGATAATCAACTATCCCGCTATTTATTGAGCAGTTAATTTTAAAATGGTACTTAAAAGATCCAAGCGATAAGAGAATTAATGACCACACTGACAATGGCAATCTATAATATGACAAAAAACAAAAGAATTATATGTGAACATACATACATAAGTTCATACCTTTCTCCCTGTGGTCTAGGCAGATACAAAAGCCCGCCACTAACACACCTCATAAGTTCCCTCTATTGTCGTCAAATTTTTCATACAGACCCACCACTTTCGAGTACGTCTAAAAAACTCTTTCTTTAAAATGTTACCAATTTGGTCAGTTTTAGTTACGGCATTCCCTTTCCCATCCAATCCCATCTTAGCATCATACAACACACACAACATAAATACAACGATGAAATGATGCTGAGATTGCTCAATTGTGACTATGTCGTCTTTCTTTTTATATTACTATTAATAGACAAAGTTTTCACACTTACCTCCCCAACAGGAGTGACCGTAACTTAGACACGAACCTGAAACATAAATAATAGTCAGTATACGCTTTCATTTATAGACTACATAAATAAAAAGGATAAGAGAAAGAAATCTTCTATTTCTTATCAGAGATTCAGCCTCAGTTAGTGTATTATTCGAAAGAAATACTTTCCAATTTCCTAAAGGATAACTTTCAATATTTACTAAATGGCCAGTATAATTTGAACTGTTCATATCAGGACTCTCTGTATCATAATAGGTCATCGTATAACCTTGACACTTGAAACTTGTTGTAGCCGTTTCTTAAATTGGGAACGCATATTTCTAAGTTTATTGTTTCCGTAAATCTATTCAGATACTTAAATATGCCCCAATATCTTCACACTTGGTTCCTGAATCGAATAGATGTGGAAGATAGAGTATTGGGTGCTTTGCGCTGACGCCTTTGCCCGACAGTAGATCGAAGTGGCCTGATTGATTATAATAGGTTTCTGCGTTCAAAATTTTTGTAGGTTTTGGTGTGTCCTAAATCATTCTTAGTAGTTTATTTTGGAATATGCGAATTTACCTACTTACTGTCATTTAAAATACGAAATAAATATATTATCATTTAAAGGGGTAACTGAACTGAAATGAAGATCAGTCTCAAAGTTGCGAACAAAGTAGAAAGTGCTGCACTCTTTCCTTGCTCTGCCGGAAATGACTGCTATTACTTTTCGCAGGGTTGCCACTATTTTTTTAAATTTTATTTTGGTATTTATATTATAAGTTGCTATTTATTACATGTTATGCACTTAGTTAATAAATAAATTGGCATCAGATGTTTTACTTCAATATACATTCATTGTCAAAATATTACAAATTATAAATAAATTTTGACTAAACTGTTTAGCATATATTATAAGATTCATCCTCATATTTCATAGGGAACGGATTTTTCAAAAAAAAAAAAAAATTGCAATGTAAACCATTATTTGTTTACACATGGTATATATGCATGCAAGGTATAAATTATAAAAAGTTTAAGTTTAAATTGGTTTCAAGAGACGTCACGCTAGTATTTATAATAATACATTAAATAAAAATCAAATTATTGACAATACTTTGATCCCGGGTCTTTTAAGCGGGGCGTGAAAAAGCATTTCACCAGGCCGCCATAGTGTGGGTCACCATGCTGCATTGACTAGACATGCAATGAGGATGGTGACAGCCACTCTTTGACTCCACCTATTGCTTTCCATCAGGAAAAGTGGATTCACTATTGCAGGCTAATATAAAAAAAAAATACTGTTTTAATTCATCAACTACAATTAAATGTCAATGTGGAAACCTAGTTGGATAAATAAAACAAGATAAAGATAACGTTAATTGTAAATATCAGATACTGTTACACAAGTAATTTGCATAAATGAAGAAAACCGTTCCCTTTGATAAATTCGGATATATCATAATAAGCCCTTTCAGTTACTAAATTTTTCATTTTACTTTTAATAATAGAAGCACTCAATAATGTCCATGTGTTTAGTAGTTTATTTTTGATAATCGGAGCTATACACTATACAAAATCGTTATATTGGTCATGTATGTGAATTTAAAACCTTTGAATTTAAAATGAGCATCACGAGCTTGTGACGATAGTAAGTGCAACCCAGTTGAGACATCAGACGTATCTAAGGACTGGTAGGTATTTGAACCCCCGATGTACAGAAACAATTTCTATTATTAGCCTAAATGGCAGATATATGGAGTACCACACATAACTTGAACCTATATTAAATCAGTACAGTCATTTCCTAATCCGATATTAACTTATTAATATTCATTTATTTTTTAAATCTCCATGCACATATTGTGCAAAGGCAGGTAGACTTTTTGAAAGTGAGAGTATTAATATTTAAAAGTTATAAATATAAGAGCTCTTTGAAGAGTTTGATTGCTCATATGATAGGATCACGTAAGATGATAAAAGCCTTTAGCCAAACACGGCATATTACAAGAATGTGGTAACCCTAATTGCACCATGAAATGCAGTGAGCTAGTTAGTGTCTTCACAAACCTCTTGGGATGCATTAGTAGTGAGTGTCTCACTAACGTGATCATATACTCGTTTGTCCGACAAAGTGATACCTGACCTTTACAGGTAATAGTGTACCTACACAGAAGTAGGACAAGCGATATCTTTGTGAGACCTGTATTTTAGCAGTTATTTGCATAGTCAAGTTGCTTACTCAAATTACAAGGCAAACAAAATTCTTGGTATACAGTTAACTTTTATTTCTAAAATGGAAATGAATAACATTCTTAATTTACCAAACAAGAGCTCATTAACATGATCTATGTACATATCTAGGAATAATAACTAAACAAAAAGTGCACTGCCCTGCCTTCAGAGGGAGGATGAGGAAAATGGGAAGAGGAGAGCGGGAGTTTGATCTTCGTAAACTTCACTAATTTCTACGAAATGCAATTACAGGTTTTCTGTGAGGCCGTGGTATCGCACCGGTCGCGCCGGCCCATTCGAGCCTAAGCATGGCTCTACCACTGTTAAACCTTTTTTAATTTCTATTTTAAACTGTTCTCATTCCAAAATCAAAACATTAATGAATAATTAATATTAGTATAAGTTAATGAATATTAGTCCTAAGATTCATGTTTACTCCAAACGGACATGCATATTTAAAAAATCATTTCCGTCTGTGTCAGAATTATTGTTTTTAGACTTACTTCATTTCTGTAGCAACATGTGATATGAAAAATGTTTTTTTTAAATGTAACAGAGTCGGAGTCTCTTGAGTAAAATAGTAGTGTATTCAATGCGAGAGTGACGTACCGTGACGTCACTAACATAGCGAGCGTTTGCATGCAGACATGTCCGTTGCAGACTAGGCGTTTATTTTGCTCACTTGTTTTAAATAAAAAAGAGTTATTTCGAAATGAAAAACCTGTATTAAATTAAAATAACGTAGACCGTTAACATTTTCCAATACAAATATTGTGTTTTTCATTTGGTGGTTTTGTTATCTGAACCTGATCTTAAAATGGAATCTTTTTAACAACAGTGAGTAACATGTAATAACAAAACACTATTATTTGTTTCTTTTTCGTATTTCTTCATACTCATCATTTTTGAACGGATTTTTTATATCATTAAGTTTTTAACAGAAAAATCCGTCAAACCGCTAGGCTCTTGAGAAT